>BSYR01000010.1:72820000-74070000 GCA_030270665.1 Hibiscus trionum | reverse complement strand
ATTAGTGAATTGTATTAATCGATTATATACAAGTGTTTGGTATAATTAAATGATAGCTTATAGTTGTTTGATTATTTGAACAAGCAAAATGACATATAAGAACATAATTATATTCAATACTTGTTTGAATAATTCATTAGTTATCAATAATTTGTATCTATTAATATTAATTAGATTATGAAAATTAATTTTTTAAATATAACATTACTAAACATAGGATCTATATATTAATTTGTTACTTACATAATTACTTTTTGTGCTATGAGGACCGTGCAGGGCGGACATCGCGAAGGAATGCATTTATCCAAAAAAAATTAAGTTATTTGGATATTATTTGTAATTTTTAAAGATAAAAGAGTCTTTATAACTCTTATGTAAAAAATCTCTAATTTTAAAAGTTCCTAACCTTTTCAATTTGAGAGGTTTCACCTCAATCAACTATTACAATTATCTTATCTATTCATCAAACATCTAAAATAGGAGATTCTACTGGTCAAATTTTTAACTTTAGCTCAAACCTCTTATTTTTAGCTTAAAACGTTGTTTACCAATCAAAGCTTTTTACCTTTTATTTATTAATGATTCCGTGCCTAGCTACATGCATATTAAACACGTATCAACATACACCAACATCAGTTTAGTTCATTAATCAATGGAACACTATTGGCTTATTAAACAAGCGTGCAACGATGGGCAACAAATATAATGCGTAACAAGATAACTTATGAAAACCTTACTAATATAATAAGGAAAATGGTTTACTATAGGTGGAAAACTAAGTTTTTTTATAAGCGGGTGTATTTTTAGAGTTTATGGTTAGAGTTTTAAGGTTTAATGTTAAAATTTTAGAGTTTATGGTTAGTTTTTAAGGTTTTAAGGTATAGAGTTAGGATTTAAGATTTAATTTTTAATGTGTAAGGTTTAGAGCCCTAAAATGGCATGTGACATCATTTAAAGCCCGTTAGTAAAAAGAAAAAATTCCACTAACGATATATCAAATATTAACTCATAATAATATTCGTGCTTATCTTATATTATCATTGTCAACATCCTCGTATTAAACATTTTAAAAATAATACAAAATCATTTACATGTTTATAATATATTTTTATATATACCTTAATGAATATTGAGTGTGATAGTAAAATACACTGTTTTTAAATAAAAGAAAGCCAGATTTGAATTTTAAAAACATTATAGAAGGGAATAATACGGAACATGAAATATATTGAGGATGATGTTTGCTAACTCGTCTCATTTAGTGGGGCCGATTAGATTTCCATTATTTGAATTAAAATTAGGTGGTTAAAATAATTATAGGCGCTCAGACTGGATTAGGTAAAATTTAGAAGTTTGAAGTATAATTAGAGGTTTAAGTTTGCTAATATTGTTATTTGGTGAACAACGGATTGAAAGAACGGATTGGGGTGAAACCGTTAATTTTGAAAAAGCTCTTAATATGAGTTTTTTGAGATTAGAAGTTTGATACTAGAGTTATAAAGACTCTTTTACCCTTATCAATTATCAAAAATCTCCAATTAACCTAAATTAAATATTTTCTTACCCTATTTATAAGCTAATCCTATTTATTTTTTCCTTTTTACTATCACATATTTATATGTGTATTTGAATTTATTAATTAATTAAATTATATTAAAATAATTATATAAATAATAAATTAATATATTAATCATTCGAATATGTTTAGAAAAATTATATTAAAAATAATTTTTATAAATCTAATTAATATTAATTAAATACAAAATATTAATAACTAATAAACTATTCAAACAAATATTGAATATAATCATGTCCTTATATGTCAATTTGCTTGTTTAAATAATCTAACAGCTATCAACTATTAGTTAATTTTACCAAACAGTTTTATACAATCAGCTAATACAACCCGCTAGTCAAATCAGCTAATGCAATCAGCTATCAGCTAATACAATCCGCTATCAGCTATCATCTGTCCGCTAATTGCCAAACTGGGCCGTAATATTTTAAAGTCAATCACAATCCTCTGAGGTGTTTTGCTTTTGTGATTAGTTGCAGCCTTGTAGGGTTGCACCAAAGCTTTGCCTACCCTTTACATGAGATGCCAATACAAAACTCCAATTCCCATGCAATATTACACAAAAGTATACTTGTCTCTCAGCCTTTCTAATTTTATATTCCTTTCGAATTTAGATAAATTATTCGAGTCGAACATAAACAATCTAAGTTACATAATTACTTATTTTAGACTGAACAAACAATCCAATATTCTGTATGTGTAGACATTATGAACTGGTGGGAGTGTTTTGGGTGCAATTGCATCTCTGAAAATTTCAAATTCTCATATTGTTTAAATATTTTTTTATTGATGATTTAATTTCTCACTTATACAATTTTGTAATTTAACACCCAAAACCTTTAATATAACTGTTTCTTTCTCATGATGTAGTTCGTATTTTTGGTGTTTAATAGTTGTTTGTATTGTATTTTGGATTATTGATTACTAATACTTTAGGGCATTCTTTTTCTTCTTTTGTTGTATGAGATTAAATTTCAGCTTGGTTTCGGTTATGAAGGGGAGTTAGTAACAAAATTTATTTATTTATTTTTTCAAAAAAAATTATACTACATTTGACATAAAAAATTTCATTCGTCCCTAGCATAGAGAAAAGCAAAGAAATGTGAAAATCCTACAAGGTAAAACATAGAAATATGTGTCATGTCATGCAGACATTGATGTTGAAACCCTATTTTGTCCTAGATAACTTTTTTTAAGAGTTTTAACGTGTGAAGCCACACAATTGTTGTCATCGTCGTGGCCTAAATGATTGGTTGTGTCCATTATTCTTTAACAATTGATTTTCCCCCACCTGTCCCGAGTTTTGAACCAGGTTCATTTTCATGATGCGGGGGCTTTGTTTATGGAGGAAATGGAATGAAACCAATTAATCTTTGAATAATTAAAAGATAAGGTTTTGTTGCCTTAACGATAAGATTGATGTGTTCTTCGTCGTTTGGTATGAGAATTGGATCACATGTAAGAAAGCATGTAATTTTTTCATGGAATTTATACGTAATTGATTTTTGGGTGTATTTTTTTAAACGTCTTTATTAATTGGTATCAAAGTCGATCATCATGTCTCTCAATTATAGTTATACATAACGTGAATGGTGATGTCAATATTGCAATATTCGTCTAATCTTTAAAATGAACTAGTAACAAAGCCAACCCTTGTTTGTGTTAGGGTTACAAGGTATTGTTATTTTATAGGGTAAAATGAAAGTTAAATTCTACTATTAATTTCTATGCTATGCAATCCTAGGATAAAATGAAGGATAAATTGTTCTATTAGTTTCTATAACATGTAAAAGTTGTAAATTCAATCATTGTAATATAATTCTATTAATATTTTATTTTTCTCTTATAAACATTTTGAATTTTTTGAGTGATTGTCTCTATTGAATTTATCTAGAATTACCGCTGCCCACGCTTCCTACATCCAAGAGTTGGTGTGCACCAAGAGAGAGAGTTCAAGGCCAACATAAATGCTGCTCGGATGGAGTCATAGCACAAAGTTGTTTGTGGCGTGACCGTGCGAGATGCGAATGGGATGATGCGGGCATGTTGTGCTAAGTTGTTGGAAGGTGCTTTTGACGCTACATCCGCTGAGGCAAAGTCTATGTTAGTTTCTCTCCACTGCACAAAGAACAAAGGATTTCAGTCGATTTAGAGAGATGGAGTCGGAATTTGAAGGTAAAAAATAAAACCATAAATATTAAAAAAGGAATAGATTCATGATCCTAATGTATTTGCGAGTTCGTCCCCGAGTAGGTTACTATAGAGTCCAATTGCTACCCTATTGTTTCTAAACTTAATAGGCATATTGTACATCTATCTTTGTATGGCCCAATCAACTCACCATACCAAACCTCAGACTATACAAAGTTTGCTATTTACAGAGTATGTTTTTATTTTTTTTATTAGAAAAGGGAGTTAGCTAGGTGTCTCATTAAAAACCTCCCTACACCTAAATGGAGGAAAAGAGTACACCTGATAACTTACATAATCAAGGAGAACCAAATGAAACATAAAACAACATATTACACAACCAATCTCATAAGATCCTTATGATACGCCGTCAAAACGCAATCTGGGGGTTGAACAAAACTTTGTTCACCCCATGAAAAAGAAAGGCCATATTTTGCCAAGCAATCCGCAACGGTATTAGCCTCACGCAACACTTGCCTAGTCTGCACTTCCCAATCTCTTTGGAGCAAGGAATCGATAGAACGTAATAACGAGATATAACGGGAGTTCCTTACCGATGAGTCCATCAAACACTTAGCATCCTAGCTATCAACCTCAATAATCACACGTCAGAAACGCAGAGTCCAAGCGAGTTGCAAACCCTCCACAACACCCCAAAGCTCGGCCTCTACAATCGAGCAAATGCCCACATACTTTGCAAAACCAAACACCCAAGCACCATCCGAGGATCGTAGGACCCCCCCCCCCCACATAACGTGCAGCCATTCCCCTGGCACCGCGCACCATCCGAATTCATTTTCAACCAACCACTACCCGGTGCTTCCCATCGCAGACTCGTCCGCATACCTTGCTGCCCGGGCGTGGAAACATATTGCAGTACCATCGGTTGCCTACCCAGGCAACTCGCCACCATTAATCGTGCATCAGCCAAAATTCTCGCGCCATGAATCGACAAAGGGTAAAAAATCAAAGCATTTCTATGCCTCCAAATCGCCCATAGCACCGCCCCAAACAGTAATGGCCACTCATCCTTACAACCTGCGGCAAAACGCACATTTTCAAATTAAAGTCGAGCCATTCATGGAAGGACATGGATGCAAATTCATCCCATCAATCCGGTTTGATAATACTACGCCAAACCAACCATGCCGATGGGCATTCCCTAAAGAGATGCTCCAAGCTCTCAACTTCGGCACCACATACTCCACAACGATCATCCAAAGTAAAGTGACGCCCTTTACGCTCCAAATTGGTTAACAACCTATACCATGAGCAATGTAACACCCCCTTCCCGGCCTGGTGGAGAACCGGGTCGGAGAGCGCTACCGGAAACGATGCGGAGATCGGAGACATAAATTCAAAGTAAAAAAAAATCATTTCGTAATATTTTATTAATCTCTTTTAAGACTTAACACTTAACTTATTAACAACTTACTCAAATTGGGGTCAATTTTAAACTTTTTCAAACTTAGGGACTAAAATGTAATTTTCACAATTTAAAGGTCTTTATCTGAAATTCGTAAAAATGTACTGAAATTAAACTTACTAGTTATTAGCCTGTAAAACCTCATTACTATCGGAGGTCATTTATCTACCTGATTAGACGATGCAATATTTAGTGACTATTTTGTAAAATATTCAAATCTATTTCTTTTTATTATCTTACTAAAATTCTTTACATATTTAAATGAGCCTAACAACTTACAAAAAAATCTTAGATTCCTTTCTAATCATTTTTATTAGAAAATTATTCGTATCTATCATTATTATTGTTCCAACATTTATTTAATAGGACTTTTCTAGATTACTAAAATAAAACCACGTTATTAAATTACAAAACATAATTTATACAAAAGTTGGATCATATGCCATTTTACTAGGAGTTCATAAAAGATATCATACATATAAGGTAGAGATGTGACTTGCAACTGCACCACACGATCAAAGGTTGGAAATCTATCAGGGTCCTGAAAATGCATGAGACACGTATGTTAGGCTTACATAGCCTAGTGAGGTAGTCATGATAGTGATTTAACAATAATATGAGTGTCATTATTAATCTAACTTATTTGCATGCTTCTATAACAGTATAAGCATAACATGATCAGATATCCATATCACTGACATAACATAATATAATCATATATCTTATCATAAACATGTCATGGTATAACATATCGAACACATATTATATTGGTACCATTGGATACGCGGATTCCCTGTACACCATATCATGAATCATAAATGAGCCGTAGCTCCATGTATCCCTTACACTTCCATCCTTTTATCTCCCACATATAGGCCGTAGCCCTGGACCGTAGTCCTCCCTTACATGGTGAGCTCAAATATTCCTATGGCATGCCAATTGTATCCAACGTCCATAAATACACACAAATTCACATAATCCATGATTTTCAGATCATATCAAATCAAATAGCAAGATGAGCCGTAGCTCCATATCAGATAATATTTCATATTATTTTCATATACATGTAGTATATTATAATCATTTTTAAGCATATCAAAATAATGCAGGGTACTTACCAGATGCAAATAAATTCATAATTAATGCAATAGGAAGGCACCGAGCCAACCCCTGACACGACTATACCCACATATCAGAACATAAAAATATCGGAATGACACCGTGTCACCCGAGACAAATGCATCTACACTCACCTTGACAGACTGGTGCTTTATTTTTATTTATTAGGCTTGAAGTTTGTTCTGAATCGACCTCGTGAACTACGATAAAAATTAATTAAAATAATAAGACAGTCTCGAATATATATAAAAATATTAATCAAACTCGATACCGAAACTTAAACTAACTAGAGATTTGAGCTTACCCCGTCGTCGGCAGAAATTCGATATTACTATATCGAAAATATCGGACTACCAATCAAACATTAGATCGTATCCTACTAATTGTTTCTTCAATTGCCGTGTAAATTCACTCACCCCTCCCTCTCTTTTTATACCAGATTTTGGAGTCACTATTTCACCCACCAATTCTTATTTTAATCAATAATTCTAATAGCCACCAGATTTCAATTACAATTGTCAATTGATTTACCTAACTTTAAGTGGATTGCCGTGTACATCCATCCATTTCCTTCTTTCTTTTTCTTTTATATATATATATATATATAATAATAATAATAATAATAATAATAATAATAATAATAATAATAATAATAATAATAATAATAATAATAAACTAACTATTTAATCTATTTTGGGTACCAAATCAAACCAACCCTTAATCGAAATAAAAAATATTTGTTTGCTAGAACTTGACCTTGATTTATAAATTATCTCGAATAATCTAAATAAGATCGAATAAATTATTTAATAGTAAAAATATTCGGTCACCGGAACTTAATTCCGACTAGACCGGTTTTTGGGATGTGACAACTCACCCTCCCTTAAGAAAATTCGTCCTCGAATTTTTACCTGAATCGAACAGATGAGGATATTGCTTTTTCATCGTGTCCTCAGGTTCCCATGTTGCCTCTTCCCTCCTGTGATTTCTCCACAGGATTTTAACCAATGCAACATTTTTGTTTCTGAGTCTTTTGAATTCTCTATCCAGAATCTGAATTGGTTCCTCTTCGTAAGACAAGTCAGGATTCAGCTCTAATTCTTCCGGCTCTAAGATATGAGATGGATCAGATCTATACTTTCTGAGCATTGACACGTGGAAAACATTGTGGATTTTATCGAACTCGCTGGGAAGTGCAAGTCGATAAGCCACTGGGCCAATTCTTTCAGTAATTTCAAAAGGTCCAATGAAGCGAGGACTGAGCTTTCCCCTCTTTCCAAACCGAAATACTTTCTTCCATGGAGAGACTTTAAGAAAGACTTTGTCTCCCACATTATGCTGAATGTCTCTACCTTTCAGATCAGCGTAGGCTTTCTGCCTATCAAAAGCTTGTTTCAATCGAGAGTGAATTATTTGAACTTTCTCTTCTGTTTCTCTGAGCAATTGTGGTCCCAACACCTTGTTTTCACCAAGTTCGGACCAACACAGAGGAGTTCTGCATTTTCTGCCATACAATGCTTCAAAAGGAGCCATCTGAATAGACGACTGATAGCTATTGTTATAGGAAAATTCCACTAAGGGTAGGGATTTCTCCCAATTTTTCCCAAAGTCAATAATGCAGGCTCGGAGCATATCTTCCAGAATCTGAATAACCCTTTCAGATTGGCCATCGGTTTGGGGATGGAATGCAGTACTGAGATGTACTCTAGTTCCCAATGCCTCCTGCAAGGTTCTCCAAAATCGAGATGCAAACCGTGGGTCTCGATCAGAAATTATTGATGTTGGAACTCCATGTAAGCGTATAACTTCGCTGATATACAACTCTGCTAGCTTAGATAAGCTGAAGTCCATTCTTACAGGAAGAAAGTGAGCTGACTTAGTAAATCGATCTACGATGACCCAGATTGCGTTGTTTTTCTTTGGAGTCGGAGGTAATCCGCTTACAAAATCCATAGTGATACGTTCCCACTTCCACTGTGGCAGCTCAATGGGTTGAAGGAGTCCCGTCGGTACTTTATGTTCGGCTTTAACCCGTTGACAAGTTAAACACCTTGTACGTAATCTGTGATTTTACTTTTCATACCGGACCACCAGTAGATCTCTTTTAGATCCTTGTACATCTTAACAGCTCCGGGGTGAATAGAAAAAGGGCTAGCATGTGCTTCACGCAGGATCTGGTTCCGAAGATCATCATTGTTTGGAACACATATACGATTACAAAAGCATAACAAGCCTTCAGAATTTATGGCAAAATTAGGGTCCGGTTCATCCTTGATTCGGGCTAGAATAGGTTGCAACTCCTCATCATCTTCTTGAAGTGCTTTAATCAGGGACACAATGGTCGATTGTACCTTGAGCTCGGCTAATAACTTGCCACGCTTCATGAGCCGAAAGTGAGCATTTAAACATCTAAAAGAAGAAGTGGGCTTCCGGCTAAGAGCGTCCGCCACCACATTTGCTTTACCGGGATGGTAATCAATTACCAAATCATAATCTTTCAAAAGCTCCATCCAACGACGCTGACGAAGGTTTAATTCTTTTTGGGTCAAAAGGTATTTCAGGCTTTTGTGTTCAGTAAAAAGATAACACTTTTCACCATAGAGGTAATGTCTCCAGATCTTTAGTGCGAACACAACCGCAGCTAGTTCAAGGTCATGAGTTGGATAATTAAGCTCATGCGGTTTGAGTTGGCGTGAGGCATAGGCTATAACTTTACCTTCTTGCATCAAGACACAGCCCAGTCCTTGATGGGATGCATCACTGTATACTGTGAAATCTTTTCCTGACTCCGGCTATACTAGGACAGGAGCGTGGGTGAGGACTTGTTTAAGTTGATCAAAACTCCGTTGTTGGTCCACTGTCCACCTGAAAGGAATGTCTTTACGGAGAAGCTTCGTTAGGGGTGAAGCAATCAAGGAGAACCCCTTAACGAACCTACGGTAGTATCCTGCAAGGCCCAGGAAACTACGAATTTCTCCCACGTTCTTCGGGGGTATCCATTCGAGAATGGCTTGAATCTTCTTTGGGTCCACTTGAATTCCCACGGAAGATATCACATGACCGAGAAAAGATACTTCGGTCAGCCAAAACTCGCATTTACTAAATTTGGCATAGAGCTGTTTTTCACGGAGGGTTTGGAGTACAATCCGAAGATGTTCTTCGTGAGTAACAGAATTTTTCGAATAGATCAAAATGTCGTCTATGAAGACAACGACAAATTTATCAAGATAAGGTCGAAATATTCTGTTCATCAAATCCATAAAGGCTGCAAGAGCATTGGTGAGTCCAAAAGGCATCACCAAGAATTCGTAATGACCATATCTGGTTCGAAAAGCTGTTTTTGAAACATCTGGTTCCTTCACGAGCATTTGATAGTAACCAGATCGGAGGTCTATCTTAGAAAAGACAGAAGCACCCTTTAGTTGGTCAAATAGGTCGTCTATTCTAGGAAGCGGGTATTTATTTTTTATTGTTACTTTATTTAGTTGTCGATAGTCGATGCATAAACGCATCGATCCATCTTTCTTCTTCACAAATAAAACCGGTGCTCCCCAAGGTGAGGAACTCGGTCGAATAAACCCCTTACTTTCAAGGTCTTGGATTTGGGCCTTCAACTCCTTTAATTCCATTGGAGCCATTCTGTATGGAGCGATAGAAATTGGAGTAGTTCCAGGTTGAACTTCTATCCCAAACTCAACTTCACGTACAGGAGGGAGTCCCGGAAGTTCTTCAGGGAATACGTCAGGAAAATTTCTTATTATGGGTATGTCTTCAGGCTTCAATTCCTTCTTAGATTCTAAGGCACACATAAGACTACTCTGACATTTAGATTTCATTAAGGTGATGCTTTCTCTACCTAGACCACGGAGATATAATTTCTTTTTAGAACAATCTACCCATGCTTGATGTTCAGCTAGCCAATCTAGGCCAAGGATAAGGTCGAACTCATTAAAGGGTAAGACCATCAAATTGGCCGGAAAAGGAATTCCTTGGATTTTTAAGGGACAAGATCTACAGATCTTTTGGATTGTTACACTATCTCCTAATGGGTTTGACACAAGTATTTCAGAAGCAACATGATCACATTTTAAGGCATATTTTTCAATCAAAGGTTCACTAATAAAGGAATGCGTGGAGCCTGGATCTATCAAAGCATAAACATATTCAGAACCTAACTCCACCATACCTGCAACAAAATCAGGGTCGTCTTCTTGTTCGCGGCCTCGAACGTGGTATATCTGGGCTGATGTCTTTGGATTTCGGCTTCCTGAAGGAGCATTATTATTATGGGGCCTTCCGGAAGAACCAGACGGTGCTTGATTTATTCCCCTCCCTTTTACTGGAACGTTCTGGGAGGCTATAGAGGTAGGGGCTTGTGGATTTTGGGGGCATTGTCGGATGAAATGACCAGATTCTCCGCACAGGTAACAAGAACCTGACTGTTTACGGCACTGTCCCAAATGTCTCTTTTGACAAAAATTACACAGAGGGATCTGAGAACTTTTGGCAGAGCCTCCTGTACTGTTTATTGAGGTCGTACGCGTAACAGTGGTCCCACCAGATGGAAATTGAGAGACATAATTAGAGTTAGGTAGCTGTTGATTGGCAGATGACCTTTGGTCCCACTGTCTTCCTCTTTTTTGAGATAGAGGAGGTTTGGAATCTTCTCGGAATCTTTTATCAGGTCGAGCTTGGTTTCCCTTCCTTCTTTCCGAGGCTCTTTGAGAAGCTTCAGTTGCAATGGCTCGATTCACCAGAATTTGAAAATCCTCGATTTCCAGAGCAACAAAAAGAGGACGTAATTCATCGCAGAGGCCATCTATGAACATTCTACATTTTTCTTTTTCTGTGTGGATGATATCAGTACCATATCTAGCGTACTTGCAAAAGTCATGAATGTACTGTTCTACTGGCCTTCCTCCTTGCTTCAAATGGAGGAACTTTTTACGTCTTTCAGCGAGGTAATGCTCACTAATATACTTTTTACGAAACTCCTGGAGGAAAAATTCCCAGGTTACTTTATGTTCGGGTACAGTGAGAGTTACAGTGTGCCACCAGCTTTGTGCTTCATCTGCAATCAGGGCTAAGGCACACTCTAACTTATGCTCATCGGGGCACTTTAGTTGCTTGTTGATTACTTTCAAAGTATTTTCCAGCCAATATTCTGCGATTTCAGGATTATCCAGATCTTGGCCAGTAAATGTATAAACTTGATAACGTTTGAGCTTATCTATTGGAGCTCGAGAGATCTGCTGAGCAGCTTCAGCAGATGAGGAAGGTGCTTCTTGTCGAAGAGACACCACTACTTGTTTTATCATGTCGGCCATAGACACGAAATAGTCTTGTTGAGCCGATAACATAGGTGGAAGATGGGGTGGATCATTCTGAGCCACTTGTTCGGTACTTGGCTCTAGCCTCACATTTTCCCCTCGAGTGGAAGAGGAATCATGATCGGGCTCATTTGTTTCTTTCCTAATAGTAGGAGCAGTCATTTTGGGTCTAGACACACATAAGAATTAAATCGTGTAAGTTGCAAGTCACAAAATACATATTTAATCAACTCCTAAGTGGCATATGAGACATAGACTCGTTAACGAATACCTGGTTAGTCCTAGAATCGACTAAACTCTAGCTCTGATACCACAAATGTAACACCCTCTTCCCGGCCTGATGGAGAACCGGGTCGGAGAGCGCTACCGGAAACGATGCGGAGATCGGAGACATAAATTCAAAGTAAAAAAAATCATTTCGTAATATTTTATTAATCTCTTTTAAGACTTAACACTTAACTTATTAACAACTTACTCAAATTGGGGTCAATTTTAAACTTTTTCAAACTTAGGGACTAAAATGTAATTTTCACAATTTAAAGGTCTTTATCTGAAATTCGTAAAAATGTACTGAAATTAAACTTACTAGTTATTAGCCTGTAAAACCTCATTACTATCGGAGGTCATTTATCTACCTGATTAGACGATGCAATATTTAGTGACTATTTTGTAAAATATTCAAATCTATTTCTTTTTATTATCTTACTAAAATTCTTTACATATTTAAATGAGCCTAACAACTTACAAAAAAATCTTAGATTCCTTTCTAATCATTTTTATTAGAAAATTATTCGTATCTATCATTATTATTGTTCCAACATTTATTTAATAGGACTTTTCTAGATTACTAAAATAAAACCACGTTATTAAATTACAAAACATAATTTATACAAAAGTTGGATCATATGCCACTTTACTAGGAGTTCATGAAAGATATCATACATATAAGGTAGAGATGTGACTTGCAACTGCACCACACGATCAAAGGTTGGAAATCTATCAGGGTCCTGAAAATGCATGAGACACGTATGTTAGGCTTACATAGCCTAGTGAGGTAGTCATGATAGTGATTTAACAATAATATGAGTGTCATTATTAATCTAACTTATTTGCATGCTTCTATAACAGTATAAGCATAACATGATCAGATATACATATCACTGACATAACATAATATAATCATATATATTATCATAAACATGTCATGGTATAACATATCGAACACATATTATATTGGTACTATTGGATACGCGGATTCCCTGTACACCATATCATGAATCATAAATGAGTCGTAGCCCTGAGCCGTAGCTCCATGTATCCCTTACACTTCCATCCTTTTATCTCCCACATATAGGCCGTAGCCCTGGACCGTAGTCCTCCCTTACATGGTGAGCTCAAATATTCCTATGGCATGCCAATTGTATCCAACGTCCATAAATACACACAAATTCACATAATCCATGATTTTCAGATCATATCAAATCAAATAGCAAGATGAGCCGTAGCTCCATATCATATAATATTTCATATTATTTTCATATACATGTAGTATATTATAATCATTTTTAAGCATATCAAAATAATGCAGGGTACTTACCAGATGCAAATAAATTCATAATTAATGCAATAGGAAGGCACCGAGCCTACCCCTGACACGACTATACCCACATATCAGAACATAAAAATATCGGAATGACACCGTGTCACCCGAGACAAATGCATCTACACTCACCTTGACAGACTGGTGCTTTATTTTTATTTATTAGGCTTGAAGCTTGTTCTGAATCGACCTCGTGAACTACGATAAAAATTAATTAAAATAATAAGACAGTCTCGAATATATATAAAAATATTAATCAAACTCGATACCGAAACTTAAACTAACTAGAGATTTGAGCTTACCCCGTCGTCGGCAGAAATTCGATATTACTATATCGAAAATATCGGACTACCAATCAAACATTAGATCGTATCCTACTAATTGTTTCTTCAATTGCCGTGTAAATTCACTCACCCCTCCCTCTCTTTTTATACCAGATTTTGGAGTCACTATTTCACCCACCAATTCTTATTTTAATCAATAATTCTAATAGCCACCAGATTTCAATTACAATTGTCAATTGATTTACCTAACTTTAAGTGGATTGCCGTGTACATCCATCCATTTCCTTCTTTCTTTCTTTTTTTTTATATATATAATAATAATAATAATAATAATAATAATAATAATAATAATAATAATAATAATAATAATAATAAACTAACTATTTAATCTATTTTGGGTACCAAATCAAACCAACCCTTAATCGAAATAAAAAATATTTGTTTGCTAGAACTTGACCTTGATTTATAAATTATCTCGAATAATCTAAATAAGATCGAATAAATTATTTAATAGTAAAAATATTCGGTCACCGGAACTTAATTCCGACTAGACCGGTTTTTGGGATGTGACAAGCAAGCAACCAAAGAAATGTTTTAACCCGTTGTGCACCTTTATAATTCTTGATCATCTTTCAAATAGGGTCTAAAGGAGCTGCCACCCTCGATTCTTTGACCAAGTACACCGACTTCACCGTAAAGTGACCATCCGAGTTAGGCCGCCAACCAACCACATCCGAAGGGGCTGTGTCCGCAGGTGGTTTAATCACAACAATGCGATCCAAAATATGAGTTGGGAGATAAGCTGCAAACAAATCCCAACGCCACTCTCCCACCCCACCGACCATGGAACTAATCGGTGTAAAACCAAATGGAACAAACATAGGTGCAGGTAACCATTTGTCTAACTCCCCATTGTCGGCCACCCAAGGTTGTGTCCAAAAATCAATCGATCTTCCATTACCCACATTCCATCCAATATTCATCCTAACTAAGCCCCAAACACCCGCAATACCCCTCTACATCTGCGAGCAGCTATATCGCGCTAAGCTGTCCGGTACCAAGCTCGCACACCCGTATTTGCTACGAACAACTCTAACCCACAAATCATTCGTCCTAGAAACCAAATTAAAACCGAGCATCATGAGGAAAGCACAATTTTTATCTTCCAAGTTCTTAAATCATAAGCCGCCTTCTGACCACGGCTTACACAAAACGTCCCAACACACAAGATGGATACGGTGAGCATTATCCGATTTACCCCAAATGAATTCCTAATTAACTTTTCTATATCCCTGCAAATAGCTTAGGAAGAAGAGTCGTTTGCATAGTATACGATGGCAAAGCTTCCAGGACAATTTTGGCAAGTGTAACTCGTCCTGCAAACGATAATTTCCTGGATAGCCAACCCGTTAAACGGTCCTGCACCTTATGAATGAGGAATTGGTACGTAAGTTTAGTCACCCTATTATGCAGAAGCGGTACACCAAGATAACGTCCCAAATCAGGAAACTCAACAAAGCCGAAACATCCACTAACATATTGCCGACAATTATGGGAGACATTTTTAGAGAAAAAGATATTAGTCTTGGCAATACTGACCTTATGCTCGGAGAAAAGACAGAAATCAGCTAACACCCGTTGAATCACACTAAACTGATCAATCGATGCTTCAGCAAATAAAACCATGTCATCGGCAAAAAATAAATGCGATAAACCAGGGTCGTTGCGAGATAACACAATCGGTTTCCACCTCCTAACATCAACCTCACGGGTGATAAACTGCGACAACCTCTCCATACATAAAACAAACAAATAGGGCGATAACGGGTCACCTTGTCTAATACCTCTAGAAGGCTAAAAGACCCAGTTAACGATCCATTCCATAAAATCTGCATTGAGATAGATTGAACACACCGTATAATAAGAAGCCTCAAATCATCAGGAATCCCAATATCACGAAGAGTATCATCAATAAAGCACATAGTATGGATGATTTCCTGCACAATAATAATATTCGATATCGATCTTTTGGGAACAAAGCTTGACTGGGTGTCAGAAACCCAATCCGGTAGGAACTCCTTCAAACAATTAACGATAACTTTCGTCACCACTTTGTAGAGGGCTGAACATAAACTAATAGGTCTAAATTGAGACATATGTTCAGGATTAGTAACCTTCGGGATAAGAACAAGTAAGGTACGATTTATGCTAGGATCAAAATTTTTACCCGCAAATATCTCGCGAACAAAATCACACACTGAAGGCCCAACCACACCCCAATTCCTTTGGTAAAAGAAAGCTGGAAATTTGTCGCTTCTCAGAGCCTTAAGAGACCCCATGTCAAAAACTGACTCACGTACTTCATCATCACTAATCGCACACATCAAGCAATTTGCCTCATTACCCACCAAGGGCCGAAACAAACCACCGATCGGATAAGCACCAATACCATTGCTGGCCGAAGTGAACAAAGTGCTATAAAAGGAGATTGTCATTTCTTGCAACGCACCAACATTCGCGACCCATTCCCCAAGGTCGTTTTTCAATGCATGAATCATATTGGATCTATATCTTGCCGAGGCATACCCATGAAAAAATTTAGTATTACGGTCACCTTCAAGAAGTCATTAACAATGCGACTTTTGCATCCACATATTCTCCTCATGAGATAAAATAGTTTCAAGTTCATTCTTCAATTTAGTTTCCAGGGCAATCAAAGAAGCAGAATATCGTTTTGCTAGAGCTTTCTCAATCCCATTAATCTGACAAATCAATTCCTGCTTTTTCTTACCAATATGACCAAACTCATAAATATTCCAATCAGTCAAAACTTCCCGAATAACCTCAAGGTTCCCTAAGATATCCTTAGATACATCCCAATGACCATCAATTAAATCACTAAATTGCGGATGTTCCTGCCAGGTAGCTAAGAAGTGAAAAGGCTTGATTGTCTTTGTGCCCGTAGGCACTTCCAACTTAACAAGTAACGGGTAGTGATCCGAGCCTAAACGCTCCAAACGCATGACATAAGATTCAGGAAAACAATTAAACCAACCATCATTCATCAAGAAACGATCTAACCTCTGAAATAAATCACCTCGAATCTAAGTAAACGGTGGTCCTGAAAAAGGCATCTCAAGCAAACTAGCATCAAAAATAAAATCCTGAAAAAGGTGGCTAGTACCTAGCGCAAAACGAGCTCCTCCCATCCGTTCATCCGATTGGACAATGACGTTAAAATTGCCACCCAAAAGCCAAGCCTGATCCGTCGGGGGCACAAGCTCAAGAAGATGTTGCCAAAGATATTTCCGTTTCATCACCGAGGGACTAGCATACACTGGGGTAAAAAGAAAAGAAACACCAGAATCTGGATCCATAACCCGACAATGAATAAACTGATTAGCAATTTTCAAGATGTCAATCTAAATCGGATCTTACCAAAGTAACCATAAGCCACCACTAAAACCACAAGCCTCAACACGAAACGAGTTCGGCATACCAAGATGCCGAATCACTCTATCAGCCTGAATCCCACTAATCCATGGTTCCATGAGAACAACAATATTAGGATGAAACCGTCGCCCAAAATCCCGAAGAAAAAAAACAACGAAATTCAGAGCTCGTCGCGACTTGACAGTTCCAAATAAAGATATTTATCATTAAAAAGATAACAAAAAAACAAACCACCAACCTAGAGTTGCGGAGCAACATTCTCTTTGTCAACAACCATATCACTGGCAACAGCTAAACCATCCTTTCGTGTTGGCAAAGAGGAAATATCACCAACATTCGAAAGCATCGCTTCTCCTGGATCATGAGCTGCATCCGGACTAGAACCAACCTGCCCCTTCGAGACATTAACCACATTTTCCATATCAATCCAATTAGAGAGAACCGGCGGCGACAGAAGCCTGAGCTCAGAAGACTTCTTTACACTTACCCCCTTACGAACTCCTGACCCCTGAATTTTCCTAACCCCAGTGCCTTTACCCCATCCCTTCCCGATAATCTTGCCCGATCTATCCTCCTCAATGATAGCAACAGCCGAATACTTACCCGATTTCGCCTTCATGTCATGCGCAACCACCATCGTCAATTGCCCTTCCTTAAAAGAAACCACTTTATCCTGCAACAATGCACCACGTACCACCCCCTCTACATTACTCTTCGCTGGCCCATGTTTACGAGCATCCCTTGAGGCATCACTAACCGGCGCGATCGGGGAAACCTGAGGAGTCGGTTCAGCCCCATATTGCGCATCCTGAGATACCCGTGCAACATTCCCATCATCCTTCTCATTACTAAGCACACTAAACCGTGAACTCTCCACCACCGGTTCACGTATTGTCGAACTAGGAACAGCACTCCCTTGTTTCTTTAGTCTACGTCGCGAGTATCCGCAACCATCCATGGGCCAAACATATCCCCGATTTTATCCGAATTCCATTGTGTTCCTTCTCAAAACTAGTAACCGTCTTAGAAGTATCTTCTTTGCCACACATGTCCTCCTGATGACCATACACTCCACATTTGAAACAGATGTCTGGTAAACCCTCATACTGAATTTTCTGCACAAAATTATCAATGCCAATGCAAGGTAATAGTGGCTTATTTAAATCCACCATAATGGCCAGTCTAGCAAAACGGCCTCGATCTCCCGAAGTTGTCTTATAATCCACTCTAATCACTTTACCTATATTTTCCGCAATATAACGAAAGAAACCCTTCGAATAGTAACGATTGGGTAACCCAGGTAACCGAACCCAAACGATAACATGAGAAGGATGCTTCTCCAATGTCGAAAAATAACGACTCCACGGTTGGACAGTCAGGTAACTCCCATATATTGTCCATGGTCCATCCGTCAGCACATGAACATAGTCACTCTCATGTGCAAAACGGACCACAAAATAATCGTTTTCAATATCAACCAATTGAAAGTCACCCTTAGGTTGCCACATCGATTTGATCCTCGTATATAAAGCCTCATGTCCTATTTTCCTACCAAGCAAGCAAACGATCACAGATTGCCTCATACTATGATCAAGAAGGTCGTGAACTCTATCCGAGAACTGCACCACCGGGAAAGGCCCATCCCGCAAAACTAGATCATCGACCTCAGTGACCATAACCTCATCATTCGATATCACATTAGGTTTCTCGGATCCAGTCACTGCTTTCCCCGCAACTGCCGCCGCATACGATGTACCACCAGCAGGTATTTCCTTCACCCCCGACGAGTTTTCATGGCCTAAAACTCCTTCATTCCCCACGTCAAACGGTCCCTTCCTCATGACCTGCTCCGTCGTCTGCGAGGCAACTAAAACCGATGCTGCCCTAACCCCTTCAACACAAGCCCTCTTACCATCTCGCCCCTTCTCCAGCGGTACGAGACTGTCAGCCCTCTCCAAGGGTTTAGGAACCATCATATGAACGCTAGGTTCACCGACAACCACCGAGGAAGCCTCCCCAGGCGGCTCCGGAAAGCCCTCCATGGGCACATCAGTCGCGTTAAGGCTAGGATTTTCAGCAAAAATCTTAGGTGAAAAGTTCTCCATAATTCTTAATTGGATTAAGAGACATTACATAGTATGTTTTATTAATATGTTTTCCAAGAGTCATTCTCGTAGAATTATCTTTTATACAATTAACAATAATATTTCCATAATTACATGTTCTTTTTATATGTCTATTATTTATTTCTCTCGAAATTGCATAGATATATGACGTCCAAACAAGTTTTAGTATGCACGTAAAGACTTTCCTTTCAACTCATGAAATGCCCACTGAAGTTCTGAGACCAGTGATAAAACTCAACATTATTTACTAAGGGGCATTTAAAAATATTTAAATTTAGGAGAACAACAATATAAGTTATATATTTTTAGAAGACTAAAATACAATTTGATCACTGCCCCAACTTAAAATTTTTAGGGAGACTGTAGCCCCAACGTTCCCCTTATGTATTGTCCCTGTTTGAGACCAACTTAGCACCCTCCTCTGAATATTTCGTAATCCAAATATATTGCTCTATTCGAAAAATGACCCTCAAAGAAAATATGATTTCATATCTAAACCACAACTACACATTTATATTTAGGTTGGATGGTCAATCTAATTGCAATGAACCTCTCTTTTGTATGTAACCTGTTAAAATATAACCATCCAAGAAATTATTGGAAATTTGAGAACATACAAAGAGAACCAAATTACTTTGTCTTTGTTGAATCTGATCTCATTCCACAATTTTGCCCACTAATCTTACACATGCGACAAATTTTAATTTTAAAGACCAATTTAGTTTTGTTTGATTGTGTTGCAATAATGGTAATTTTCTGAATTTAGATTATTTTATGTGATAAACAGGATTACCCCACAAATAGATTAACATTATGTTACTCCTCTTAACCTAAAATCTGTACCAGGTTCATTAGTTGAAGGCCTAAATTTCAGATTTAACTTTGTTTATTGGTTAACTACAACATTTATGATTGACACACACAAAAAGGTTTCGTTTTGTCTCCACTCCTTGTACTTTATTGATTTTTAAATTTTAGCCACTCTTCCTTTATTTCCCAATACTTTAGCCCCTCCCACTTTCTAGATTTAAATTTTAAAGTAAGACCGACAATTTTGTCAATGGATTTCTGTTGAATTTAAATGTAATATGTGTCGATTGAGTTTAATTCGGCTGACATATTACTGATATAATGTATAGGAAGATGTGAGATTGAATATACTTAAACATTTTATATCATCTGATATGTTCAAAAAAATCTGTCACATTTAATATTTAAAGTTTTGATTTACAAATTAAAAAAATTTTTGAACAAATTTACAAACTAAAATCTAAATGACAACTCATTGAGATTTAACACAAGTTAACTAATAGTGTTATCAACTGGACGCTAATTTTTTATTCAAACAAGTAGAGAGACCAATAGAGGACTAAATTTCAAATGTCCTAAACTTACAGGAACTACAGCATAATTAGGCCCAGATAAAAGACATCATAGCGCCATATGAATAAATGGACGGCTAATTTAAACGGAAGGTCAGAACTGTAATATAATAGTAAAAACAGAGGTATTTTTATAAGGATTTTCGTTCCCCACCGGAAACAAACTAACATAACAGCTCAGAAGTCCACGTCAGCAGAGACTCCCTTTCTTCTCCTTTCCCTCCCCTTTTCTTTCCCCTATATAAAGCTTTCCCTCTCATTTCTTTCCTTCCAAACACCATTTCCTCCTCCCTCCAATAACATTAACGCCTCCAAACACAGTCATTCGTTTTCGGAACTCTTTCTTTTTTTTTCCTTTCCGAAAATAGACACCAGAAATCGCAAAGGCGAAAACTAATGATGCACGGTTTTATCATTCCATCGAGGAAGGTATTATCGGAAGCTAAGTATTATCCACGGTGGTCCCAACTAGGTCGACGCTGCTTCTCTCAGGTGGGCGTGGCTCAGAAGACGGAGCCCGATAAAAACGATGGCGTTTCGATTCCTTCATTGCCCCCCTTTGATTACTGTCCGCCTCCTTACACCGGTCCCTCCGCCGCCGATATCCTTTCCAAACGCAAGGAGTATCTCAGCCCTTCTATGTTTTACTTTTACAACAAACGGCCGGTGAGATTTTTATTTTAACATTTTGAAATACAAAAGAATCTCAAATACTCCATTATTATTTTCAAGATTCAAAAGCGATAATCTTAACGTTCGATATACTGTTAAGTATAGTGTCAATCGTTGAACTGTGACGTTTGTTTGAGTAGAATTGAACTGTTCTTTCTAATCGTAAATTCGTAATGATGTTTTTCTATGCAGATAATTTTTTTCGTGGATTTTGATGTGAAGCATTTATTAATTAACGATCTATCAACATTTCAAAAGATTATTAATATTCACCACTGCTCTTATTTAGATCTGTTTGGTTGCTTCTCAGATTCATTGAACTGTATGAAGTAGATCTGATTGATTATTTGTCATTTATTTAAATTTCTATGTTTTTTTAGGTGAATATGGCTGGTGGGAGGATGCAGTATTTGTTCGATGAGAATGGACGAAGGTATCTAGACGCATTTGGAGGGATCGCCACGGTGAGTTGCGGGCACTGCCATCCCGATGTGGTGGACGCAATCGTCAGCCAAACAAAGCGCTTGCAACACTCCACGATCCTTTACCTCAATAATGCCATTTCTGATTTCGCTGAGGCCCTTGCCAATAAGTTGCCCGGCAATCTCAAGGTCATGAACTTGAAGTATATGCAATAGGGGATTTGTCTTTTTTTGTTTGTCATTGATTATAATAATTGAGGTTTACAGTTTGGATTTAAATCGATCTCTCTAGTTTTCCTTTTCCTTTTTTGTTATATTAATGTTTCTGTGTGTTTTTTTTTTTTTTTTTGTGGCTGTGCAGGTGGTATTCTTTACAAATTCAGGGACAGAAGCAAACGAGTTGGCAATGATGATAGCGAGACTGTATACCGGTTGCCATGACATAATATCATTGAGGAACGCTTATCACGGGAATGCAGCAGGAACCATGGGAGCCACTGCCCAGAGTATCTGGAAGTTCAATGTTATACAGGTATATATACATGTTTCACCCTTTTTATTGTATTTTTTCCTTGAAGTTTGGTGCTATCATATTCGTTCCTTGTACACCAATTAGGTGTGGTTGAAGAAGAAATGACAATAACGGTACATAATTGATGATTATGACCTGATGATGTTACGTGAATCTTATTTTATTATTGGTTTGTGAGTCAGAACCAACATGATTATCAATTGTGGGAAACTATCTACACCCTGTTTAAATTTGTCACTGCAACACATGATTATCAATTTATCATTCATAAGCACTAACTCATAAGCATCTTCATCAGAGTGGAGTTCATCATGCCGTAAACCCGGATCCATACCGAGGTGTCTTTGGTTCTGAAGGGGAGAAGTATGCAAAAGATGTCCAAGATCTTATCCAGTTTGGAACTTCTGGAAACATTGCCGGTTTCATTTCTGAAGCCATACAGGTAACCGCCACCACTATTCACTGTGGTAGACTCATAGAGAATACAGCATCACATAAACATTCCTTCCATGTTTTCATTGACAGGGAGTTGGTGGGATCATAGAATTGGCCCCAGGTTACTTGCCTTCTGTTTATAGCACCATAAAGAAAGCTGGAGGTCTTTGCATAGCTGATGAGGTTCAGGTTGGGTTTGCTCGCACAGGGAGCCATTTCTGGGGATTTGAGAACCAGGGAGTCGTTCCCGATATAGTGACAATGGCTAAGGTTACTTTTCTCAATTCCTCACATCATATAATAAATATAAAGTCACATGCCTTGCTGTTGCTAACATTTTAGTACAACATTGAATGATGGTTGAGATAAAAATTCAAACCCTCCCCGTCATCTGTTTTCACTTCAAGAGCTAGAGAGTAGGTAATTAGCATCATACACTACAGGTTAGCCTTGTCTTAGAATCTGTTTTCTTTGATGACATGGACAGGGCATTGGCAATGGCATCCCACTAGGTGCTGTGGTAACCACCCCTGAAATCGCAGAGGTCTTGACTCGCAGAAGTTACTTCAATACCTTTGGTGGGAATCCTGTCTGTACCGCAGCAGGGTTAGCCGTCCTGAAAGTAATCGAAAAAGAAAAGCTTCAGGAGAATGCACACGCCGTAGGGTCACATTTGAAGGAGAGGCTAACTGCACTAAAAGATAAATACGATCGTATGCTTAATCTATCGGTCCTTTCTCCTGTTTAATGTACATTTCACATTCAACTACAACTTGCACTGATGACTGGTGCTATGAATGGATGTTTGCAGTTATCGGCGACGTAAGGGGAAGAGGATTGATGCTTGGCGTTGAACTTGTCACTGATCACAAGCTCAAAACTCCAGCAAAGCTCGAAACTCTTCATATAATGGACAAACTGAAAGGTTAGGATCCAAACCTTGGCCATGGAATGTACTCGATTTGCGTGTCACTAATGAACTGGTTTTTGTATCGTAGAAATCGGAGTGTTGGTCGGAAAAGGTGGATTTTACGGAAATGTATTCAGAATCACTCCTCCGCTCTGCTTTACCAAGGAAGATGCAGGTCAGTTGATCATCTTAACCTGGATGTTTTTCATCATAATTTGTGAAAAGCTTCGTTCATTTGTTTTTCAATTTTCACAATTTGTCGTGCAGATTTCCTTGTAGATGCAATGGATTACACCATGGCCAAAATGTAAGCAACGCTTCCTTGAAAGTTTAAACGTAAGTAAAGATATGTATGTGATTGTGATGATATCCCAAGTTGATCTAATCAGTGATGTATTTATAAACATCCTTTCTGTAAATGAGAACTATCCATTAATGCACAGAGATTTTCTGCTTCTATAATGATTTGAAAAGAGACGAGTGAAGAACTCGTTGCCTCTCCATTGATGAGTCAATAACTCGGTTCTTTTTTAGTTGAATGAACCAGTTGCTACGAAGATTAAAGTTTGATGGGTTAAACTTATTTTCCCTCCTGCCTTTGTAAACCAAAACATGACAACAAAATATGATAAGATATAAACCTACAAACAAGGATGGACATAGAGGGGCCGGAGGGGGCGGTCTCCCCTAAAATTTTAAAATTCCTATATGATTTAGAAATTTTTTATGTATTTCTTATTGAAAATTTATTTTCGCCCCCTAAATTTTATAAGTTCGTCTCCTAATATAAAGTTTTGTGTCCGTCCTTGCCTACAAACATGTTAAAATTTCTATAAAACTAATTTTGAATCTGTCAAAGTTTATATATATATATATATATATATATATATTAGAATTCATTTATACAATGTAAAACTATAATTTTGTACTAATTTAAGATCATTTTCTATTATTAATCTTATGAATCTATTTTCACTCATCCAACAATCATATAAAATTAAATAGTTTATGACAACATAACTTATTTCTGTATAATACCTTAACCACAGTTATGAAACGAAAAAGTACATAATAATAAGAATACATGAAATATCGGATCCGATATATATATATGAGATAAGATCAATTTTTCGTCTCATCCAATGACTATATAATAGTGTAAAACTATATGAGTTTTACACCATGTAAGTGGATCCTAAACCTATTAAAAATAAATTTCTATTTCCCACTTCATAAGCAGGAATCGTTCAAAAAAATCAACCAGTTTGTAAATACAACTAATTTAGGAAAGCATATAAGTTTGTTAGCATTTACAGTCATTTTTTCTTATCTCAAAATTACAATTTGCCTTTGTTGTCATTGTAGAAATAAAATAAAATCTTGAGAAGAATTTAACAAGATTTATGGGACTGAAATAGAAGCGACCACGCAAGATTAAAAATAAGTTCTAAATGAGTTAAATGCTTATAAGAGAAAAATAAAAAAATTAATTTTAGACTAATAATAAAGCACATATAGAAAGTAAATTAAATTGTGTATTTTATATATTTTATGTTTTATTAAACTTATTTTTTATTCTAAAGTCGGTTTATTCTGTACACATCACTCATTTAATTTTTTTAAATAAAAGATTGCATTTTAATAAATTATAAAAACCCTCAAGTTTTTGAACCACTCCTGAATATAGGATTTAATACATCTAAAATACTTTAAAATCACATCCATGCATTCAGTAACCCTAAATGTGGAAACGTAAGAACCTTAACAAGATTATAGATCATACACAAATATCGCAATTCAAAATCCAAAATGAAGAAACAAACAAACAAACAAACAAACTGAGAATGATATTATTGAACAAAAAAAAATGATCAAAATTAAAACAATACTAACCATTGAGAGAGGAAACGATGAAAGTCTGAAATGCAGCAAAAAAGAAAAGGGAATGAATAATTATTCAAGTCGGCAAAGCCATCGGAGACATGGAATGGTGGCGGTAGTGATGATGGTCCGCAGAAGATGGTTGTGGTGGGCGGTGGCGAAACAATCGCAAGCTTGAGAATCTGATGGCTGAGATCAGGAGAGAAGCTAAATCGAGGAGCAGCCATGAAAGCTCTTGGAGAACGCTTAAGCTCTTCCTCAACATGAAACCCATCACTATAGGAATTGTGCTGTGCTCCAATCTAGGCATTTGTTGGATCTTGGGACAATAACAAATTTACTCATTTATGTATATAATCATTTAATTCTAACTCTTTTTTTAATTTTATTTAATGAGTTCTAACTAAACATTTTTTTCACGCAAATACTAAATTACCCTCTCTTGTTTTAATTATTTTTTTTTTGAAGGTGACAGCCCCTCTTGCTTTAATTTTACTGCCCAATCATAGTATTTTGTGTAATTTTCTATTTTTTCTTAATATTTAAGATCTGAATTTGATAAACCGAAGTACATAGGAGTATATATTGTGTGTAAGCTTGTCCCCGTTTCAAGCTGGATGAGATTACAAAATCGATATTTTTTAACACTGTTATATTTTTAAGATTATAATATGTTGTTAGTTGATTCAAACATTTGATAGTTTACTATTTATTCTTTTCGAACATCTGATATGATCTCATGGTAATATTTATTTAATTTTTTATGATAATATAAATACTTTTAGATAAACTATTCGAATTCGAGTTTTAATATTTATCATTTTTAATATATATACGAGAAAAAAAAAAGTGGGGTGTGGGGGCAGAAAGTAATTTCACATAGGATGTAACAGAGTGGTGATAATAAAGTACATGAGGACATGATGGACTCATTTGGAAGTGTGGCGGCTAATTTAAACCGTCCGTACGTTCAATCAAATGGATTTTGTTCGAAGAATGTCGACACTCTTTTGAGATATCCGTCCATGTGTAAATAGAATTGCATTTTTGCATCTTTCAACCAAATATGATATAGTAATATATTATATGATAATGATATTTTCAAATATATTTTTTAAATTTTTTTCATTGAGTTGTTTAAACGTTAATTAGTTATACCGAAGAGAAAATAATGATGATCGGGTGGCCAGAGCTTTCACACATATTTTCTCCCTTTCTTTTAGTCTTAGATTTAAAACTCAACAGAGCACTTCTTCCCCTTCTTTCCTAAATCATGAGATCAATTTTTAGCAGGAACAATTTTCTTCCTTTATTCAAAAAAAATTATATATATATATATATATATATATATATATATTCAAATTTATATAATACAAATTATTAACTATCAAATTTTATATATCGTAATAGTTGTAAAAAAATATGTAAATAAACTCGAAAAGAATATAATAATTTTCAGATCTAAAAACACTATAAAAAAAGCGAATTATTGTACTTGCCTACGTAAAGAAGTATTAATAATTAAGTTTTTGTTTTTGTTGCTTTAATTTGTTGGAAAAACTATATGAAAGAGTTATGTTTTAAGTGGAATATTATCTTGTTGGATTTGACGGATTAAATATTCAACTATGAGATGTGAATTTACCACTAGATTTAACATGGTTTGGGGTGAGAATTGGGTGGGAAATATTCGAAAATCGTGAGGATTTGAACTAACGGGAATAGAGAATAACCAAGTCCTTCACCTACAGGGATGGGGACGGAAAAAGTTTTATCACCGAAACTCAAATAGGAATAGGGAGGGGAATTACTGTATATGAACCGTGAAAATAATCGAGCCGTAACTGTATAAATAATTGTGGGATCCCAAAAATATGTGCAAGGATCTTGATATTTTACAAAAAAAAATTTAAACATATATAATTAACTCTCATTTATTTGTGTACCTACGTATCTTATTATCAATATTTCAGTCCATCAAGATATTTGTGTCTTTTGTTTAAATCTTATTAAATTTGGACAACCTCTATAGTAATTCACTTTTTTGTAAATTAAGAGTATATAATCTATTTGTCTCCCTATTTCTGCCGTTCATGTTATGTAAAAACCTTGTTCCCTTTTAACCATATGTTTACGTGTATTGAGTTATTACTTGTAAATTGAAATTGATCATATATTTTAGTTGGTAAAATAATATATTTTGTTTAACTCCTTGATACGGAAATTCCCCGAAAATCGTGGGGATCAGATGAATATGAGGACGAAAGAATCACCGAAGCATATAATGGGGATTATCCAAAATCGTACCCGCAAGTGTTGGGGACGGAATGAGAAATGCAAAACTGTCCTTGCACCGACCGATTCCCACCCCTAAACACGGGTTCATTTCTCTTTGTGTACAAGGTGTATATACATTGTTAAAAATTTGTATGAACAGATATTATCTTGTAATCACAAAAAAATCTTATAAAAAATAAAAACAAAACAGTAATATTACACACTCTACTAAACATTGTAGAAAGTCAAGCAATGTGGTGGCAGCCAAAATTGAAAATGGGAAATTTCAATTTTGGCAGGTGCAGCCAAGATTGAAAAATGGCATGGGAAAATCACAATTTTGGTCTCTAAACTTTAGGTTATTTATAAGTTAGTCCTTAAAGCTCAACTATAAATAGCCTAGCCATTTGTCATTCTTACACATCCCAAATCATTCTAACCTCCTCCCAATACTAGAGAAATTAGAGAGTTTTCATAGAGTTGTTTTCTCCTTTTTATCAAGAGAGAATTGTCATTGTTTTCTCCTTGTTAGATTGAGAGAAGTTGTAATTCCTATTTTCTCATAGTGAAATTCTTCTACCTTTGTCCGTGGTTTTTACCCTATATTATTTAGGGGTTTTCCACGTAAAATCTGTGTCTTCTTTATCTTCATTGTTATTTTCTCAAATTATCAGTTGCGTTTTTGCTCTATCCGACGATCGTATTCCGCAACAATTGGCATCAGAGCCAGATTTGGGTGCGTATATCTACTTACCGTATTCTCTGTTGGTTGCCACTGAAAAGTGGATCCTCCATCATAAGAAAGTAAGTTAGATATTACTCATTCATTGAAGGTGGTGGGCACTATTCACGTCAAAAAGGTGAAATAGTGGGAGCTATCTGAAATAGAAGCTATGGCAACGAAATTTGATATTGAAAAGTTCAATGGGAGAAATTTCTCACTGTGGAAATTGAAGATAAAGGCCATCCTAAGAAAAAACGGATGTCTAGCGGCTATCAGCGAAAGGCCGGCAGATTTTACGGATAACAAGAAATGGAATGAGATGGACGAGAATGCTATTGCAGACCTTCATTTAGCATTAGCAGATGAAGTACTATCAAGCATCGAGGAGAAGAAGACAGCCAAGGAGATTTGGGATCACCTCGCAAAATTATACGAGGTCAAATCGTTGCACAATAAAATTTTTCTTAAGAGGAAATTGTACACTCTTCGGATGTCAGAATCTACTTCAGTGACAGAGCACTTAAACACGTTGAATACTCTATTTTCTCAGCTTACATCCCTAAGCTATAAAATAGAGTCACAAGAACGTGCTGAACTTTTACTTCAAAGTCTACCTGATTCGTATGATCAACTCATCATCAACTTGACAAACAACAACCTTACAAGTGATCTAGTCTTCGATGACGTTGCAGCTGCTGTTCTGGAAGAAGAAAATCGGCGCAAAAACAAGGAAGACAGACAAGGAAATCTGCAACAAGCAGAGGCCTTAACGGTGATGAGAGGAAGATCAACAGAACGTGGCCAAAGTAGCAGTCACAATCATGGTAGATCAAAGTTAAGGAGTAAGAAGAATTTAAAGTGCTACAACTGCGGAAAGAAGGGTCACTTGAAGAAGGATTGTTGGAGTTTACCTAAAAACTCCAATCCTCAAGGAAATATGGCAAACACTTCAGATGATGGAGATGCTCTCTGTTGTGAAGCAGCAACAGCCATGGAAGGTAGAAAAAGATTTGCAGACATATGGCTTATTGACTCGGGAGCCACATATCACATGACCTCAAGAAGAGAATGGTTCTATAATTATGAACCTATCTCAGGAGGATCTGTGTACAGCTGCAATAATCATGCCTTGGAAATTGTTGGCGTTGGAACCATCAAATTGAAGATGTATGACGGGACAACCAAAGTTGTTCGAGATGTGCGACACGTGAAAGGCTTGAAGAAAAACTTATTATCCTACGGATTGTTGGATAATAATTCAAGCAAGATTGAAACACGGAAAGGAATCATGAAGGTGTTTCATGGAGCGCTTGTGGTAATGAAAGGTGAAAAGATAGCTGCAAATTTGTACATGCTGAAGGGAGAGACCTTGCTAGAGGCTGAAGCCTCTGTTGCCTCATGTAGTTCAGATTCTACCATGTTATGGCATCGGAAACTTGGACACATGTCAGAACAGGGAATGAAAGTCCTTGTGGAGCAAAAGCTACTTCCGGGTTTAACAAAGGTATCACTTCCTTTGTGTGAACATTGTATTACAAGTAAGCAGCATCGATTAAAATTCAACACATCAAATTCTAGAGGCAAGGCTGTTCTAGAATTGGTTCATTCTGATGTATGGCAAGCACCGGTTACATCCCTAGGCGGAGCAAAGTATTTTGTCTCCTTCATTGATGACTACTCTAGGAGATGTTGGGTGTATCCTATCAAGAGGAAGGCAGATGTGTTTTCAACCTTCAAAGTTTTCAAAGCGCTGGTGGAACTTGATTCTGGAAATAAGATCAAGTGTTTCAGATCAGATAATGGAGGTGAATATACAAGTGATGAATTTGATGACTTCTGCAGAAAAGAAGGCATCAAAAGACAGTTCACAACAGTATACACTCCTCAACAAAATGGAGTGGCAGAGCGGATGAACAGAACTCTGTTAGAAAGAACACGAGCAATGTTGAGAGCTGCAGAGCTAGAAAAAGCTTTCTGGGCAGAAGCAGTCAATACCGCCTGTTATTTGGTGAATCGGGCTCCATCAACTGCAATTGAGTTGAAGACACCGATGGAAATGTGGACTGGTAAACCAGTTGATTATTCAAACCTCCATATATTTGGAAGTATTGTGTACGTGATGTACAATGCCCAAGAAATTTCAAAGTTGGATCCAAAATCCAGAAAATGTAAATTCTTGGGGTATGCTGATGGAGTAAAGGGGTATCGCTTGTGGGATCCCACTGCCCGCAAAGTGATTATCAGCAGGGATGTTATCTTTGTAGAAGATAAGCTACAAAGAAAAGAAGAAGATGATAGCACTGATAAAGAAAAGCCAGAGACTACACAGATACATGTTGAAAATGAGTTTGAACAGAGAGATTGTTCTGAAGCAGAACCAGAGCTCGAGGAACCAGAACCAGAGAATTCTGAAGCTCCAACAACTCGTCAATCAGATCGTGTGAGAAGACGCCCCAATTGGCACTCAGATTATGTTATAGAAGGTAATGTTGCATACTGCCTTTTAACGGAGGACGGTGAGCCATCAACATTCGAGGAGGCAATGAACAACTCATATGCTTCGCAGTGGATGGCGGCAATGCAAGAAGAAATCGAAGCCCTTCATAAAAATAATACATGGGAACTTGTGCCACTACCACAAGGAAGGAAGCCAATTGGTAACAAATGGGTCTTCAAAATCAAGAGAAATGGTGACGATCAAGTGGAGAGGTATCGTGCAAGACTGGTGGTCAAAGGATATGCTCAGAAAGAAGGTATTGATTTCAATGAAATCTTTTCTCCTGTGGTTCGACTAACAACGGTTCGAGTTGTCCTGGCAATGTGTGCTACATTGAATTTACATCTAGAGCAGCTAGATGTTAAAACAGCTTTTCTTCATGGAGATCTTGAAGAAGAGATTTACATGCTCCAGCCTGAAGGTTTTGAAGAAAAAGAAAAGAAGAACTTGGTTTGTAGGTTGAACAAATCTCTGTACGGTTTAAAGCAGGCGCCGAGGTGTTGGTACAAGAGATTTGACTCCTTCATCATGAGCCTTGGATACAACAGACTTAATGCAGACCCTTGTGCTTACTTCAAGAGGTTTGGTGAAAACGACTTTGTTATATTGCTGTTGTATGTAGATGACATGTTGGTTGCAGGCCCCAACAAAGATCATATTGAAGAATTAAAGGCACGACTGGCTAGGGAATTTGAAATGAAGGACTTGGGACCAGCAAACAAGATTCTAGGGATGCAAATTCACCGAGACAGAAGTAATAGGAAGATTTGGCTTTCACAAAAGAATTACTTGAAAAAGATCTTGTCACGATTCAGCATGCAAGATTGTAAGCCAATTTCTACCCCTCTTCCTATTAACTTTAAATTATCCTCCAGTATGAGTCCTAGCAGTGAAGAAGAGAGGATGGAGATGTCTCGAGTACCGTATGCATCAGCAGTGGGAAGTTTAATGTTCGCTATGATTTGTACAAGACCAGACATTGCACAAGCAGTGGGAGTGGTTAGTCGGTACATGGCGAATCCAGGCAGAGAGCATTGGAATGCTGTGAAAAGGATCCTGAGATACATCAAAGGGACCTTAAATGTTGCATTATGTTACGGGGGATCAGACTTTCTTATCAGCGGGTATGTCGATTCTGACTATGCAGGAGATTTGGATAAAAGCAAATCTACAACAGGATATGTGTTTACAATTGCTGGTGGAGCTGTAAGCTGGGTTTCAAAACTGCAATCGGTTGTGGCTACGTCAACAACGGAGGCAGAATATGTAGCAGCTACACAAGCCAGTAAAGAAGCAATATGGTTGAAAATGCTATTGGAGGAGCTCGGGCACAAACAAGAGAATGTCTCTTTGTTTTGTGACAGTCAGAGCGCCTTGCATCTTGCAAGGAATCCTGCTTTTCACTCAAGAACAAAACACATTCGGGTCCAATACCACTTCATTCGTGAGAAAGTGGAAGAAGGGACGATAGATATGCAGAAGATCCATACCGATGACAACATAGCAGATTTCATGACAAAAGCAATCAACACTGATAAGTTTACTTGGTGTCGATCCTCTTGTGGCTTGTTAGAGACGTAAGCAACATGGAAAGTACGAGGTAGAAAGAATGGTGTGAAGATATGATTGTTCCAATCAAATCTTCAAGTGGGAGATTGTAGAAAGTCAAGCAATGTGGTGGCAGCCAAAATTGAAAATGGGAAATTTCAATTTTGGCAGGTGCAGCCAAGATTGAAAAATGGCATGGGAAAATCACAATTTTGGTCCCTAAACTTTAGGTTATTTATAAGTTAGTCCTTAAAGCTCAACTATAAATAGCCTAGCCATTTGCCATTCTTACACATCCCAAATCATTCTAACCTCCTCCCAATACTAGAGAAATTAGAGAGTTTTCATAGAGTTGTTTTCTCCTTTTTATCAAGAGAGAATTGTCATTGTTTTCTCCTTGTTAGATTGAGAGAAGTTGTAATTCCTATTTTCTCATAGTGAAATTCTTCTACCTTTGTCCGTGGTTTTTACCCTATATTATTTAGGGGTTTTCCACGTAAAATCTGTGTCTTCTTTATCTTCATTGTTATTTTCTCAAATTATCAGTTGCGTTTTTGCTCTATCCGACGATCGTATTCCGCAACAAACATATCATAAGATATAAAAATAATAGTTACACATCCTGAGTAACAGCCCGTGACACCTTGCACTCTAACATTTTATAAAGGTCTAAGCAGTAACTTGACGTATAGACTATACTTGTATTTTTGTTCCTCTTTATATTTTTTTTTGAAATAGCTACTGAATTTTCGTTAAACCATAGAAAAATTTAATTACAACGTAATTAAGAAAAAAAATGGGTTAAAATAACCCAAAAAATTCTTACAACTCAAAAACAATGAAAACGAAAATTTCTATGGAAATACGCGTACCAACGAAAATTCAAAAGCTTCCTGAATCTCCTTGTCTCTGTCTAAACGAGACGCATAAAGAAGGAAGGAGTGGTGCGCGATCCATTCTGTCAGGCAAAAGGTACCGTTACCTAGGACTGATTTTATCGGCAAACAACCATCAACGAGTGGGGATAAAGCATTCCAAGTGACCACCGACAACACCATGAATCAGAAACTAGCGCTGAGTGAATCTCTGTGCGAACAACAATCGAACGCTAGGGTATGCTGAAACCTGCCACGAAGACAGATGAACCAAACCAAGAAAACAAAAAAAAAAACATGTCACAAAGACAGAAAAAGAAGCGTGTCACTAGGACAGAGAAATAACGTACTACAGAAGTAGAAATTCTTATAAAAATAAAAACTAGCGTTGAGTGAATCTCTTTATATTTTTAGAAACAGTTTCATTTCGTCATCACTTTTGATCTATCTGTCCAGCATTGTTAGAAAACAATGCAGTCATTCCAACAAATTAATGAATGCCGCACTGTTAAAAATAGATTTACATCAAAAATTCAGATTCCGACCTTCATCCATCCATCGTGCTCCGACTTTTTTTTACCTACATTTCACCCCTAAAATTACCTTGGTCATTTCCTTAACCTTGAATTATTAATGTTAATGTGACTTGCTCATATTCTTAAATGTTTATTTTATAAATTTTAATTTTAATTTTGAGAGAGGGGAGGGAGAGAGGGATTTTAGAGAAAAGAAAAATAGTAATTTTAATAGATTTAGAATTCATGACTTAAAAAATTAAACAGTTTAGCCTACCAATCAAATATCAAATGTGTTTGCTCTCCTAAATATCTTTTGATCATTCAAATTTATATATATATATATATAAGCACTTCAAAGTTCTTTAATAGACTGAAATCCGAGGTGGCTCTCTTTCTCTTATCCTCACTATCAATTCAAGTGCCATTTTTAGGATTATTCCAAGTTTGATCTCTAAAATAAACCTTTGTCAAATAATCAATCGCCAAGTTATGGTGTGTTCACATAAGCTTCGTGTGCTGAAAATTCTCACAGATAAACTAACAAATTTCACCTGCTCAACTCTTCCTCTTATTGGCAACCAAAGGCTTATATCACAAATAAGTACTTAAAGTTTATTACAGTAATTTTTTTTATTTAGGTACTTAAAGTATGTTTTGATCAAAATAAGTACTTAAAGTATATATTTTTATTCATCTAAATTCCTAAAAGTTAACATGTAACATTGATTAAAAAATATTTTAAGTACCTAAATGAAAAAAGTAGTATACTTTAATTATTTACTTTGACGAAATAAATACTTTAGATACTTAAATAAAAAGATGATATACTTTTAGGTACTTATTTGTGATATAAACCGCAACCAAATAAAAAGGCAAACTATATGACAATGCAAAGCAAAGCAAAGTTCCGTGTACATGAGTCCTTTAATCTTCAAAGAGGGAAAGAATATCCACGAAGATACTTGGAGTCCACACCCGACTCTCTCACCAACGCTACACGCCCGGTTCGTGCAACCTTTATATATGTACATACGGGAAACAGTCATACTCTCGTGTATTCATATCTGAATATGTATCGGACACGAAAACGAAGAGAAGAGAAATTTATGAAACGAGAAACGAACCTCGCAAATGCCACATGGCTCCAACAATCGTTGCAATGCAACCATCTTGTATATATCTCCTGAAAGCTGGAACAAGGCATTCCTGATATATCAGCAATCAGAAAGAAACAGCTACATACTACTGTTAGACTTAGATCTAAGATATAAAGTAAATGGATTATATAAATCAATAATCATGTGGAGTTTTACCTCCAGAGTGATTGTGTGGACAGAAACGTCAACAGCCTTGGCCCTGAAAATGTTGGCGATGTCGAGGACATCTCGTCGGGCCGCGGGGTTAGCAGCAATCTTTATCAGCATCAATTCTCGTTCAGCATACGGCAAGTGAGTAATGTCTTGTACCTAAGGAATGAACCACTGTCAGCCATTGATTCACTTAGGATATCATAACAAAGAAATTCGTAATCATAACATATATTGTCTCTGTGAGTAGAGTGTTGATCCACATGAGCTCACCTCATGCAGATCCACCAGCTTATAGAGTTGCTGCACCAACTTGGTAATTGATTCATCAGTACCAGGGATAACGGTTGTAATGCGGGAAAGCCCCTCGGTTTCCGCATGCCCGACAGCCAAACTCTGATGATAGGAAAGATGATTCAGCAGATGAGACTCACAAAAAAGAGAAAAGGATGGAAGAGATAAGAAATGATGATAGAAGACTCGCCTGAAGATTATAGCCTCTTCGAGCGAAAACCCCTGTAACTAAGTTTAGAACTCCAGGATCATCATTTACTAGTATGGATAGAGTGTGAGATTGAAGTCCACTTGTCTGAAAAGTATTATAGAAAATGTAGATTTAAATGAGGGCATGAATGGTGACTAGAGAAGAAAAGATAGAGAAATAAGAATTCTTACATCGACATCGATGAGAACACCCCAATGATTATCAAGAACTTGATTGACGGCGAAACCATCAGAGGACTCCACCGGATAAACATCCCCCTGCATTAACAGGCAAGAAAACCTGAACTATCGATGAGAACACCCCAATAATTATCAAGAACAATTGTCTAGTTCTAAGACTTATCGTACAAAACAAAGACATCAACCATTCATTATTTCAATCCATTGGATCATGAATGAAAAAGCAAATCAAGGCTTTCATAATGTACATAAAGAGGCATTTTCTACAATAATCTTATAGGATGCAATCCACAAGCCCTCATTGACTCATTCGATCTTATGTCCATGCTTAGTACAGACTAAAAGCACGATGGATAGTCACCATTAGGCTAATCAAAGACACAGAATGTTCCAAATACAAAAAAACTGAACATACATTCTGCAAATTTTAAGGAAAAACCAAAACTTCAAGCTTAGAGAAATGATTACCTCTCCAGAAACATCAGCCTCAATAACTACTGATCTATCTCTGGCCCCGGCAAGAGAGTTAACAGGTGCTGTTTCTCGAAGATCCGGATATGAAGCTGCTGAAAATCGCCGTAATGGAGCAGAAGCACCAATTTTTTCCCTTTTAAGAGCAATCTAATAGGAGATAGAGAACAAACATAATAACCTTTAACTAATAAATGAAGTTGACTGGTGGAAGACTAGCAAAATAGCAATTAGAAGATTTTCTTCCAAGTAACTCAAGGAAAGCTCGTTACCTTTCCTGTTCTAGCAATTTCTTTGATCCCAAACTTGCTTAAATTTCTTTGCACAGCAGCCATCTTCCCAGGATCTCCTGTTACCTGGGTACATTGCAAGAAATAGAAAACAACTTGCTTAAATTTTGATACTTTGATAATTCATATTATATACATTTTGTGACATTATGTGTCTGTATTTTTTTCATGTTATGTTTTAGTTATTTTAATCGTACTGTGTCTAATATTGTTAGGTCACCATTGGAAAAGAAGGGGCAATGATGAAGTTGTTTCTTTAATTCTTTACCTCAATAGTTACTAAATGTTCAGAAAAATCCACAATCTTTGCCCTGAAGATGCTCACTAACCACATGATCTGTAAACAATACAAGGTTAGCCAATCAAAGTGATTTTTTTTTTACAAGAATAGAGTTTAAAATGAACTATTAACGTTCTATAAAAAGCCATAGCAGGATTGACCTCAGCTCTGCACTTAGGATTCACATTCACTTTTACTAGCATTATCTCACGTTCAACCTGGGGCTCATTTGAGAGATCTTCAACCTGACCATCAAAATGAAAGAACTAACCTGATAAATTGACAAGAACAACATTCAATTTTGTAGAAAAGACGACCAAAGTAATCGCACAATCCTCGTTCATACTAATATAAAAATGAATGGCAATTGGCAAATGATGAGTCTATGATTAAGAACTGTAATCTACCCTTTTAATAATTCCTAACGGACAATCTCAAGATTCTTAAGACTCCATTGATAATCATTATGAAGATTTTGAATGTACCTTCAAAACATTCACAAGCTTTTGAAGTTGTTCTTTAACTTGTTGAAGCACTGTATCATTACCCGAGACAACTATGGTAAACAATGCCTTTTCCTTGTTCAAAGCAACTGCAAGGGACTCAATGTTGTAGCCTCTCCTCGCGAAAACGCCGGCAATCCTATTAATCATTCCGCTTTCGTCGCCGACGATCACAGAAATCGTGTGTCTTCTCACCCTAGAATAATATTCAATCACAGAGAAAACAAAGATATCAGGAAACCATGGCCGGCAATCAATTTTAAACAATGGAATCGAAATAAAAAAGAAAACCCAATTCTGAAACGAGCGGTGAATAACGTGCTTTGATCGAGTGGAAGGAACTGGGGCGTTAGCAGGGAAACTGTTGGTGGAGATCTTTTCATCGACACTCCTCGGAGACAGCTCGAGTTTGTTCGGGAAACGGCCGAGGGGTCTTCTTCTACTTGATGGGAAACAAATGGATTTCGAGGCATTGTGTGCGTTAGGCTTCGAGCAGTGGATCGGAAAGTGAGGAATCGATGGAGCCGCCATTAAAGAAACAGGGAATGGAAAGAGACGATGGAAAGGAAGAACTTCTAAATATGACTAACCGTTATTAGACGAGCAGTATTTTAGGTTGGCGGTTTTGGTATTCGGGTCGGCCATTGGGTCCGGTGTTCCGGTTCCCGCCAATGGAGTTCTTTAAAGGAAAATACTTAAATTAATTCTATCTTGTGCGCAGTTTTGGGGTGGAATTAAGGCTGTCAATGATACGAGATAGATTATGGGCTATTCAAGTTTGATAAGATTAAAATTCGATCAATAATTGATTTGGGCTTGAATTCGATTCGAGTTTTTAATGAGTCAAATCGATTTACTCGATATTTGACTCGAAAGGCTCGTGAGCTATTCGAAAATATAATATACTAATTTTTTTAATTTTTTAAATTTAAAATCTAAATTCCTAAACCTAAAACCCCAAAACATAAACTCTAAAATAAGTCTTAAACTCTAAAATCTAAACCCTAAATTCTAAACCCAATACCCTAAACCTCTAAACTCTAAACTAACACCATAAACCCTAAAAATAACAAGCTTGTAACTTGTGTATCAAAGTTTTTTTTTCATAATAGGGCTTTAAATGAGACAAGACAGATCACAAGCTACTCGAGTCCGATTCGGTCAAAGCTTGAACTCAACTCGAGTTCTTAACGAGCCGAGTCGAGCTCATATTATTCAAGCTCGTTAAAACTATTCAAGCTCGAACTTGACTCGAATTTTTAACGAGCTGAGTCGAGTTCAGCAGTGCTCGAACGACTCGGTCGTTTACACCCTGGGTGGAACACACTGAGTAGATTGTTTAAAAATAAATAAATTTAGAGATTAACAATATATTTTGATTTTGATTTTGATTTTTTTAATTTTATTTTTCTTTGTAATGAGTGATTATGGTAGTAATTATATAGTGTATTGATTGTAATTATAATTATGGTAGTAATTAAACTAAAGGGTAAAGTACACAGACGGTCACTGAACTTTGATGCAAAAAACAAAATGGTAACCAACCTTTCAAAAATCACGAAGTAGCAATTAAACTTTAGATTTTAAAACAAAACGGTAACTGGGGCGTTAAACCCCGTTAACCCCTAACGGAAATCTGACTGGGTATGCCACATCCTACCCAATTTTCCACATCATATTTAAAAATAATAAAATTATAATCCACGTCATATTTAAAAATTAAAAATAAATTATTTTTAATCACATTTAAAAAACAAAAAAAAATCCAAATAATCAGTGTTAGCGTTAATCACATTTAAAACTCAAACCCCCATTCTCTGCCGTGGACGGAGGTTTGGTCATGAACAACCCCACAGTCGCTGTCGCTGCCCCACCATCCTTCCGCTCCCCACTCCGTTTGCCTGCACGTTACAGTCCGTCAAGGCGTCAAAACTTTTCACGATTGATTCAACAGACATTTCCATTTTTCGATACAGGTTAACATCGAAACCTTATTCTCTTCGAACCAAAAAAATGGTGAAGGATATTCAATACATGCAAGAACTGGGAGAAGTGGCGCCATCCCTTGTGATAACTTACTACATACCTATGAGTAGTCATCGATTGGAGCCCATAGCCAAAGAGGAAAGTGGCGATGTCGAGGTGTTGAAGACGACGACGATGGTCTTTGTTCTTCTTCCCATTTTGCTATTTTTGTCTGTGTTTGTGTTTTTGTATAGGTAGAGGATGGAACGATCGATTCTGATATGAACTTGAGATATCGACTCGATCAATTCGAACTTGAAATGAATTTAGAACGATCGAGTCTAGTTCATGTTGTGTCTTGTAGATACACACGGTTTGATTCTTTTAATGGAATTTAATTTATTTCTTACAATGTTTTGTGTTTGTGTTCATGTTATGGCTTGGATTGATATGATAAAAACGTGATTTACAAAAATTTGGAACATTCCAAACAAAATTTACAAAATTTTCATCAAATTTAGAACGATCGAATTTTTCAGCAGAAGCAAAACTAAAGCCCCCAGCTTCTGCAACTCCGTTTACGAGCTGTAAACGCACCGGATCGGAGAAGGTTCATGCACAACGAGTCACTTCAATGGAAAGTCCATTGGCACTATTTCTTTCACGCAGCTCTTTATAGATCCAGATGGTCCCGAGGCTCAGGGGCTGAGAAACTGGTTTGAAAGTGGGGGTCGAAATACCGCTTCTATCTCTATTTCTAAAGAAATCATGGCTTGAAGATCCAAAAATGAGATTCGTAAAACCTTGGCACAGATCAAGGACGAAGGTCTCGGAGGATCCAAAGAAATAGTGCCAATGGACTGTAACGTGCAGGCAAACGGAGTGGGGAGCGGAAGGATGGTGGGGCAGCGGCAGCGGCTGTGGGGTTGCTCATGACCAAACCTCCGTCCACGGCAGAGAATGGGGGTTTGAGTTTTAAATGTGATTAACGCTAACACTGATTATTTGGGTTTTTTTTGTTTTTTAAATGTGATTAAAAATAATTTATTTTTAATTTTTAAATATGACGTGGATTATAATTTTATTATTTTTTAAATATGATGTGGAAAATTGGGTGGGATGTGGCATACCCAGTCAGATTTCCGTTAGGGGTTAACGGGGTTTAACGCCCCAGTTACCGTTTTGTTTTAAAATCTAAAGTTTAATTGATACTTCGTGATTTTTGAAAGGTTGGTTACCATTTTGTTTTTTACATCAAAGTTCAGTGACCGTCTGTGTACTTTACCCTAAACTAAATGTACTTGTTGTAATTGTACCTTGCAAATGTTGTTGAAAATTAATGGTTTAATATGCCAAAGGTTCCTATATTATTTAAATTTAGTCATTTTTTTATTTTTTTTATAATTTTGAGTCTATATACTATTTTTATTTGAAAATCTGTGTCCCTCTCTAATGTATGTTCAATCTTAGTGTTAATAAAATAAAATAACTTGTCCTAATTGAACAAGAAAATGGAAGCATATTTATATAAAAATATAAAATTTTAAAATTATTAATTAGGTTATAAAACATAATTTAATGATTATATGCATATAATTATGAAAAAAGAAAAAAAGAAAAATGTTGAATTTAATTTAAAATTATAAAAAAAAAATCAAATACACTTTAAACTAAATATAATATAATTTTTCACTTCAATTTTTTAATATGCTGGTGTGATTACAAGGTAATATCTGTTTGATTAAAAGAAATGCATCATCTTCTACCACTTGAACCACTCCACGAGTTCTTCACTTCATCTTTTTAAAATCCTTTGATCGATTGAAATTAATGAGCAATTTTAAGAGTATGGGACACAATTCTTGGGATTGGTCATGCTTTAAGAGTTGTAACTTTTATGAACAGGTCGAATCTATAACCTTTAATTTTTTATTCTAAATTATTTGACTTGTATTTTTTTTACCGTTTATATTTGAGATTCGTGATTGTATATCTTTTAATAATACCATTTTTAATATATTTGACTTGCTTTGTGATACATAATTCATATTTGACATGCTATTGCTTTTTACGGGGAAGATTGGGCTATGAAGCTTGCTAATTGGGAAAATGAAATCAAGTCAACTTTGCAACATTATTGGTTGGGTTTTAAGCTATCCAACTCATTAGCGATTTTATTCAGATCAAATACTTTTTTAATTTAATTGTTTTATTTATAATGTTAAGATTCATATTTTTGAATCAATTTATTGTTAATTTTATTTGCGGTTTTTAAATATATCAAAAGTCCATGTACTAATTTTTTTAATAGCAGTTCATGTAGTATTTTAAAATTTAAGATTTAAAATATACTTATTTTTTAAAAAATTGGGTCATAATATTATTTCTATTTGAATTTTTAATTTTCCCCACTTTGCGTTTTATTTTACTTGTTAACTAGAAGATTATAAAAAAAGGTAAAATAACGTTTTCTATCCTCTATGTTTATAATTTAATCCTTAAAGATTTGTAAATGTAATTGATTGAAATTTTATATTGTTCGACTAATGATGATATTTTATTTTTAAAGATTAGGGTAAACTACTTCATTGACCACCATACTATTAGAAAAGTTGCGATTTGACCACATTACTTTTTTCGAAGCAATTAAACTATCAAACTATTTAAATAGTATCAATGTGACCACCAACCGTTAAAAATAAAAGAAAAGTTGACGGGCTGTTAGATAAAATTTGTATAATTACACATTTGATCCCTTATATTTAAAAAATCTATCAATTTAGTTCTAATTTTAGTCTAGGAAAATAAATTAATTATTTAATTAAGTAATGACACGTGTCACCACCTGATTGGAGGCCTTTGATTTAATAATTTTATTTCATCCTCCAATCAAGTAGTGACACGTGTCACCACCTTCGGAGAAAGAAAATTAAATAAATTTGAGGCTTGCCCACGTTGGGGTTTGAACTTGGGCATTGAGGGAGTTAAAGCAATGGGTTTACCATTGCACCAAACTCAATTCTAAATCATAAGCTTCAAAATAAAATATGTATCATAATATGATTTAAAATTGAGTTTAAACCCGGAGCAAACCTAGTCTAGTAAGCACATAACATATATATAATATATGGAATATAATACAACAGACACAGTCAACACTGTTGCTTGCTTGTCCCACTGGGCCAGTCTTATCCGTTCCATTCGAGTTAGACTTACCAATTTCTAAGGTAAACATTCACCTTCAGATATTTTCTTGTAAACCTGCATTACAATGACACCGACCGCGCTTATCTTTTCCTTAAAGTTGAGTCCAACACTTCTCTCCTTTCTCAAAAACACCCAATGATCAAAATCCAATCCTGTACACTTCTTCATTCAAACTTCTCTTTGAACATCAATGGCAGCTCTCTGTGTAAACCCTACTTTTCACTACAAAAATGTCCCATTTCAACATCCGAAAAGCCGGAGTATGAACCGTCGACACAGAATTTCCGTTGTTTCGTCTTGTGAAAGCAATGAACCGGCAGAAAGATCGAATTCGAAGACAAATGAGAAGGAGAAGAGGCATTGGGTGTGGTTTTTTGAAGTTTTGTCAGGTGTGCAGAGGTTTGGCAGAGGGTTGAAGGAAAACATGAGTCCGAAACAAAAGGGGGATTGGAAGGATGTGATGTTGATGAGTTTATCGTTCGTTGTGTATGTTTATATGTCTCAAATGCTTGTGTGTGCCTACTGTTCTTGGACGGCCATGCCCAAACCATCATGGTAGAATTGAGTTTATGATATTTATTGTATTTTGAAGCATATAATTTAAAATTGAGTTTGGTGCAGTGGTAAACCCATAGCTCTATCTCCCTCAATGCCCAAGTTCAAACCCAGCGTGGGCAAGCCTCAAATTTATTTAATTTTCTTTCTCCAAAGGTGGTGACACGTGTCACTACTTAATTGGAGGAGGAAATAAAATTATTAAATCAAAGGCCTCCAATCAGGTGGTGACACGTGTCACTACTTAATTAAATAATTAATTTATTTTACTAGACTAAAATTAGAACTAAATTAATATATTTTTTAAATATAAGGGACCAAATGTGTAATTATACAAATTTTATTTAACAGCTCCGTCAACTTTTCTGTTATTTTTAACGGTTGGTGGTCACATTAATACCATTTAAATAGTTTGATGGTTTAATTGCTTCGAAAAAAAGTAATGTGGTCAAATCGCAACGTTTCTAATAGTATAGTGGTCAATGAAGTAGTTTACCCCAAAAATTAATGATCAAATGGATGAAAATTTAAACATAATAAACTAAAAAAATATTTTACATTTATTATAGTTGTCCACTAAAATTTTCAAGTAAAAATAATTCAAAAATCAATTTTATAGAAATCTAGTAATATTAAAATTAAGTTTTAATTTCTATAATAATATAAAAACTCTTAACCTATTTAATTTTATTTTTCGAGTTTTCTCATTCTTGAAAAGGGATTGAGTTCATTCCTTTATCCCAAATCTCTAATTTTGCTGAATAAGAAAAACCCTATATTCTCTCTCTTCATCTAACATGGGTATTTTACCGCTTATATCTTAAACACCAGCAAAGATTTTTTTCGAGCTTAGTTCAGATTTTCCGGGATTTTTATTTTCTGGGCATTTCTCTAAAAATGGGGAAAAACCAAGCTTACAAGGCTATGCAAAGAGCAAGGCTTGGTTCAACCTCTGCTGGCCCTGAAGAGGCCGAGGATGGCCTGGTTTGTACCCTTCCATATTTAATGAAATTTACTTGTTTTTTTTTTCCTTTGGGTACTTTCTGTTTGTTTGAATATTTCATTTTATTCATAGATGCGCGTCTTGTTTCTGCTAAAATCTCCATTTGTTTTTGGGATCTTGTAAAATCTCGTTTTTTTAATTTTAAATTAGCTTTGTTAGTCATAATCTCTGGATAGGTAGAATTCCTTGGTATTTGATTCAGTGTTGGAAGTAACTAGTGCTTTAGAGAAACTTTAATTTGAATCATATTTCTAATAGCTTTGAGAAATCACTGTGATAATCTAGAGTTTGATATGGTGGTTGAAATTGGTTATCATCTATAACTGAGTTCTTGTGAAACATGAAATATATCCGATTCCGGCCTATAATAACATTTGAATAATTCGAATACTGGCTTACATTAATTGTTTAAAAATGGTGTGATAGCATAGAGATATGTTAACAAATAATGGGAGTTTATGGTTTTAGATTTGTCACTATTTTTTTCTTCTATGTTTAAAATCAGTGTGAATAATATGCTTAAGTATGCAACCATTGTAATTGCTACCTACTTGTTTTCGGTTTATGCCTATTTCAGTCATGTTGTTGATTGATAGCTGTTATGGTTTGATCTGTTTGATGAACTTAAGATCATTGTGTGCAAATTGATTTTTATTTTTATCCTTTTCTATGGGATTGTATAGTTTTATTGGATTATCCTATGTGGTAGTTATATTCTGGATTACTTTCGTTTTCCGGAGCTTTTCTGATGGGGACAGTCACAGGTGGATGGTTCTTTTCATTCACCAGAGTGGCACGCTGCTCGTTTGGCCAGCCTCAAAACTTCTCATACCGTCACCTGGGAAGAGTTCAAAAAGAAGCAAAAGGTAGCTGTAGTTATGTATACCCCTTGTTTTTCTTATTGCGACTAGTTGCAAAAGTTGCTAAAGTATTTATGAATTGGTATTAATGTATAAAGATGCATACCGAATGGAAATGCTTGTCTTTTATTACACAAGCATGGTTAAATGCATATGTCAGAAAAATCAATCTGGATTGACGTCTTCTATTTTTCTTTTTGGTAATATGTACACTGATCCACCTAATATAACTGCTTAATCCTTAACTATTAGTTGAAGTTAATGATGTTATTAATGTCGGTACAAAAAGTGAAAAATGAAGCTATTTGCAGTTTATGAACTTGGCTATTTGTGCATTTGGGAGGAGCTTGCTGCTTTGCTTTCAAGTCTTTGTGGTTGAGTTAGTTGACCAAAATAATATCCAATTAAGCACCATTTTGTCGATCACAACCATGTCATAACGGCACTCTCCTTTTTTGAGAGACATAACGATACTGGTTTTAATGTCAATAATTGAGCTGCATTGGACTGAGATTCAAGAACTAGATGCTAAAAAAATTAAACCGGGAACATGCATGAATGACTAAGCTAGTACGGGGATCCCTTTAATTGAAGGAGTTTCTGCGTTAAAGCTGTTTGTTCATTTGCTAAATATGATGAACATAGGAATACTGTCTTGACTAGTCTGGTTGTGAATTGCATCACTTTGTGTATTTTGTTGACATGTTAGGAAGATGCATTGAGAAAGGGGGAATTAGAAGCAGATGCAGATCGAATGATGAGAGAGTATAGAGCTCAACTAGATGCTGAAAGGGCACGCAAGCTTGCACATGGTAGAAACCACTCCAGTAATAAATCTAGCAATAAGAAGGGTATGTGTAGAACGTCGTAAAGAGGCTAGCCTTTTCATGCTTGTGTTATAGTTAAGATCTCTTTCTCTTCCTCTTTAATGGTGTCAAATTCGTTGCAGATCGAAAAGACAAGGATGGAAAGAAGCGCAGCAGCAGAAAGAGAAAGGTAGTTATACTTTATGTTTCAAATATTATGTTTAAATTGCATGTGAATAGAAAAAGATGATGAAGTTGATATTATCATTTTAATATGCAAGTTGTCTCTTCCCTCATAGTATCTGAGTAATGATATTAGAAGCAGTGAAGCACCATGTAAGTTCTGCATCTATATTACTCACCTGTCATAAGGGAAGCTCTATCCCGTTAGAGATAGGACTATGTTCCTGAAAATTTGATGCAACAATTTGATTTGACTGAGTAACGAGCCAATCAGAAAAGCATCGGATATTTGGATTTGCTTATTAAATGACTGTCAAGGATTTTGATTGTGTATATCATCTCATTATTTCCGGAACAGTCATCTATTCCGGAACAGTCATCTACATGGGATGAGTTGGGAACTGGACAGTGCACACTGAAGTTCCCTTAATTTATTATCCCTTATTGTTATGAAAATGTTGACTGAAGTAGGGTCGTTAAACATTGACTCATGCAGCGCTCAAGACGGAGGTCCTCCTCCGACTCTAGCATCTCCAGTTCATCCTCGGAATTGTCAAGTAGCGATGACGATGAGAGAGAATCAAGAAGATCGAAGTCAAAGTCTAAGAGAGATAAGAAAAAGAAGCACAAACCGAAAAACAAGGAAGAAGATGAAGGTCCTGTACCACTTTCCAGATTTTTTGAGAGTGTGAAGAGTTAATTGCTTGCATCATAAAAGGAATACTGATTGTTTGTGTTGTACTTGATATAGATTACCTCTTGTAGAAGATGATTTGTCTCCCATTTTAAGAGCTTGTAATGATCTTTTAATCCCTTTTTAATAATTTTCTGGCTACTTTAGTTGGATTTCTTTGAATTCTGCTTCATTTCTACAAATAGTTGAACCATACATTAAACTGTATTTGTTGAAGTGTGTTAAATTTCTTGCACCAATCATTCGTACTTTAATTGTGTACATATCCATAAATATTCGATTTGTATTTTTTGCAGATTTGGATATTGATTTTGATTCCGAGCATATTAATCCCCGAACATTCATCATAAATATTAGATTATAGCTCCCATTATCAAACATTTAACACCAAGTCTAAGTTGTTACCAGAACATTTTCCATTTGCGGCAGCCGTGGCCGGTCACTGTTTTGTGGGTCGGAGTGCCCCGGCCAAGCTGCCTCCGCCTTCCATTCTTTTTAACCTCACATATAATGGATGTCTTGTGTTTTATTTGTCAGTGATCTGTGTTTCTTTGGTGGGATTTTGTATGACTCAATCTTATGTTCAACAGATGAATGAAAACTGTTCTCATATACTATTATTTTCTTAACAAAACATGGATTCAAAATTAAAGATTTAAAATGATAATCAGCCCACACCAATGCGATCCCAAAGCTAATCAATATAATACAGAACTGAATATTTGCACAAGTGCACAAACCCTTTTCTAAAACAATGCATTCAAGCTCCTACACAAATAATGATAAATAAATAAAAACAACAAGTATTTTAGTTGTTTGGATTGAAACCAGCGTTCGACATTCAGTCATCTTCCTCAGAATCAGCAGAGCAGCTGCAGCATTATAGACGTTTACTCATTCAATCAACTCAGCTTTCCTTTTTCTCATTTATCAGCTTCTTCAAGTTGAATCTGCAATAAGAAACATGAGCATGCTAAAGATATACATACATATATAAAAACTTTACAAATGCAAGTTCTTTCACCATCCAATCAAGTCATAGTCTATGTAACATGAGTATCGGACACAGATATATCTGATAAGGGCATGTCTATGAACATAGATAATGAAAACCAAGTGAAGAGTTCTGGGTAACATAGGTCGCAGAGTGCAAAAAAACCAACCTCTTGTGCTGCTCAGGAAGCTCCGTTTCGTAGTTGTTTGCGATCGGGTACACACTTATAACAGCATGGATTTTCATGTACAAAGACTCGATTGTATCAGTCTCTTGTCCTCTCCTAATATACACACTAGAGAAGGCTAAGGTCTATTTTCTCAAAAAATTCACTGGTATCATTCGTTACACCAATAGATAGTAAATTGTTGATTTCTATACTAATATACATCATATATATATATTCATATATGAATATGGAAACAAGCACATCGAAAACAAAAACCAATCTTCGAACCCATTTTTCACCTGGGTTAGTATAATGTCAAACTGCAGAAAGGCTAGCCCACTTGCCAAGATCATAAGGATCAGCATAGTAATACAACTTGATTCTGTTTGACAGAGACAAGCCTGCAGCAACAACAGGAGCTCTAAAACTAGCATCATCCTGCTCGGGAAGCTTGTCCGTAAATGCTGCAACATCTCCCAGAAGTTTGAAAGAGATTCTTCGAGTTTGTAATTGTCTAGGGAAATCAAAGTACATAGCTGTTCCTGGTTTGGCCTCTGGTAACCTGTATTCCGCAATAGTCACCATGTTGGATCCTGTTCCTTCCTGTAATATTATTCTAGTAAGTTTCGCAGGAAATTATTAAGTAGAGATAAAATCTAAAGTACTGAATACCAAAACGGCATAATAGTAAAAAGTAGCCAAAACTGCTGAATGTATATGAAACAAAAATCAGATGAAGTGAGACTGGGTTCTAGATACCTCAGTAAATGCTAAATAAATATGAGCAAGAATATGTAACAGAAACAAGACTCGTTAGCTTGCATGCGGTAATCAGAACAATTTCTCTACTTTACTTATACAAAAGCCACAGTTGTTAACCAAGTATAATAAAGTATTTGACTCGTAATTTGAATTAGAGTAGGGGCTAAAATGTAGTATTAGCAGTCTAGAACTAATAGAAAATATTATAACTTGGCAGATTCATACACCAAGGAACATTTCCGGTGTCCCATTTCACTAAAGTGTGCATTCCTCTAGAAAAGGAAAGAGAATACTGTATAGGCTGATAAAAGTTAAAGGAGGTCTCAAATAACTCTCCCATCAAGGCGATAAAAGGGGACGAAGCAAACAAAATTATGCTCATCTGTCCTTATCTCTTCAAAATCTAATATTAGGGTTCAGTACTTCAGTACTAATTTCATTATGTTATAGCCTTGTACTTCTACAACCATAATTATACTGGTTAAAATTAACGAGCAGTACCATAAAGGCAGGTTTAACAGATACCTGGAGTGCAGAAACTTGAATGTACAAAACAGCTGGAGAGATATATCTATCTTCTAAAAACGTGTCTGACGTGTCCCAGATATCTGCATCTGAAGATGGTGAGTGGGTAATTCGAGGTTTTATTGCATGGAAAGCATCCAGTCGGAATCCAGCAAGCAATGGGGAAGATGGAGGCAGATACTGCTCTAAGATCAGATCATAGTCCATTAGCCTCTCCGCCTCAATTGGAACCTGAAAGTGAACCGGGGTTAACCGAGGCAATGAACACACAGCATGAACATGGAGCAAAACGCTGGAACACCGCATAAACAGTGCTCTGAAACATAACTATTACCTTGAATCTATTTAATTGTGGAGCTCTGTCCATCCAGTTTCTCTGGTCAGAGTTTTCCGACGATGTAAGTTCCATCTCTGTTTTCACAGGGCATCCAGCTATCACTATTCGTTTGGCATGAAGGCATGGGTTACTTTCAATTGCTCCTCCTAAAGAGGAGCGCCGGGTTTCTTGTGCAAAGGGATTTTCGTTTTCGTCCAGAGACAATAAATTGAAGTCTTTATCAAAATTTACAGAGCTTGAACCAGGGCGCTGAAGGCGCAGTGTTATCCAAACAATGCGACACCGAACAGGATTCTTGAAAGTAAATTTTATGTGTCGGGGCAACTTATCTTCTCTCGTTGACTTTTCAGGTCCATAAAGTTCTGGTGACGAGGATATCAGGGACTGAACATCCCATTTTCCAACACAGGATCTTCCTTCCCTGTCTATTTTATTGCTTACCCAGATTTGCACCTGAGTAATAACAGGAGAAACTGTTAAGAAGATTCATAACCTTGAGAAAAGTTTAAAAAGGCTACCTTTTATTGCAGAAATAAACCTGAAATAAAATTCCCAGACAAGAGGAAAAGAAACTTAAGACCCATGACACATGGAGCAATGAAACAACATGATACAGACAGGACGATACAAAATACACACAAATGATAGGGCATGACAATAATCCAAACATATTAACTTTTCTAGCTATACGATATCAAAGAATATAGTATTAATGGCAGAAATAAGGGGTGTGTAATAAATGCAGCTCAAGTATTCAGATATGTCGAAACAATATGCATAATTATGTAGCACATTACAAGCATATAGTTCCAATCAATACTAGTACACTTAATTTAGTAGTCTGTTGGAGACATTCTAAAGTACTGTGTAAGTTTTTACTGGCTAAAATACAAAGAAAGAACACAAGGACATATAATATGGGCATACATGTGGCTGAGTACAAAATATATTCATATGGCACTAGGCTGATGGCACAAAACAGCATGATGAATATACAAATTTCTATGAGAAAATCCTCGTGGCAAATTCAACCTTCCCTTCATCATAGCTGGGGCAGGAGGAAACTAAGTTGAGAACTACTGCTCTTTATTTTATCAAGCATCGGATTGGGGAGATTAATTGATACATTCTCTTTCACATTAAAGCTAGTTGTTTTTTTGTGATGATTGCAGAGCCTAGAGCTCATTTATTTTCATTTTGTACCTTCTCATAGCAGATTTAGCAGCAGGTACTCCAGTTGTATGGCATTCAAAGGCAGACAGGGAGTTGGTCTTAGGGGAAAACACTAATTACAGCTGTTCCAAGACTAGCCTAGCGTGCGTATCTGGCTAGCAAGACTCATGACATGAAGACAAGTTCCACTGATACAATTCTCACTCAAATAAGATGTTGTTTGCAGTATCTTAAGAAATTTCAGAAGATAGCTGGTGATAGAGTCAACATGATGATAGTGCAAACCTGGGACTTGGAGGAAAAATTCTTATCTAAGTGCTGATTTGGGTTTTGGTAACTCATTATTATTTCCTAATCATTTAAAGCTAATCATTCTGTTATTTCATGGTAGGTTTGCATATTTCTTTCAATGAATAAAAAAATTGATTTGTCCAAAATAATAATAAAAACATTTTCTTTATTTTTAAAATATTCACTGCTCGAAGCTTGTTATGTTTCGTTTTGGAAGCATTCATTAGTTACCAAAACTGGGTTCCATTCCAAATCAGCTGTTTTATCTCTGTTAAGCTAAGCCGGTCCAACTCTTCATTTTCATGAAGTTCTACCACACTAAACATCTATACGAGGAAAGGTGTCATAGTTACTGAGATTTAACCTTCCAAGTAAAGAAAAAATTTAAAAATATATATATATAGAGAAAGAAAACATTCATGTCGGCCACATAACTATGCCTGAGCCTGAGCAACATAACTGTCATGGATGACAAGCCAAATATTCTAATGTATTTTTTATACTGCAATGACATCAAGAAACACGTTACGGTTTACAAGCATGTCAAAAGGGATCTATCTTCCTGTAACTAAGTACAACATATTCTGAAGTAAAACATAACAAGGAATATAAACTAATTTAAAACTATATCAGAAGTTCATCATTTGCTGTATGGGAGCGATGCAAAATTGAGATGTTAACTTGAAGTTGCTTCTAAGAATGATACACGCACAAAGTCGCTGACACCGGTAGGCCTTACCAGTTCACTTTAACAAGATAAAATTACGGCAGGAAGATGGGTATACTTACAATGGGAGCATCAGCTTCAGAATAACCACATGGACTAACAAGCAATAAGACTCCACTGACATCTGAAAGTGTGCCAAGAACAATAACAAATTCAACATAGGTAGTATTAGGGGGAGCCTTCCAATATGAATGTTGTGATCCAGAATAGAGTGGAGTGAGTAACGACAGTAGTGGTGCTGAATCTGTGGCTGTCTCAACCTACAGTTTCAATGTAGGTGATTAGATGCTATAAGACTAAATCAAAGCATCTCAAATGTTTTTTCTCTACAAAAAATATGAAGCATAAAACTTGTAGCATGGAGATTACATAGCAGTATGAAAAGACATTCCTGAATCATCCTTTACAGACAATAAAGAGTTGCATTTTTTCTATATGACCAACGTGACTTTTAGACATGTCTATTATTAGAAACACTGGATAAGTTCGAAATTGGTAAAAAGGAATAGAAGTCTCGGTTTATCATTTTTTTTTAATTTTCCATATACTGAAGTAGTGATAATATCATGAACTTATATAAAGTTTTTCCTACAAAACTTAAATAACGATAGGGAATTGGAGCAATGCACTTAATATGCATGCCTAATCTTGCTAGCAAAAAGAATAGATTTCCTAATTGATTTAGATACCAAGAAGAAAGACCGACCACTTATAAAAATATGTCAACGCATTTGATAACCCAATTATATCGTATTGTCGAAAGGCTGATCAAAAACTGATCTTTTTATTATATTTCGACTGTTAAATTGCTACTGATTTACAGACTAAATATATAGACTTATGCCTTAGCTAAGGAAACTCCTAACTAGGAAAGAAACTAATTCTAGTAAAGAAATTCAATCCCTTATAAATAGGGATTCTAATAAATAACAAAATATTTACAGATCTTCTGAACTTTTGGAAACAATCTCTAACACTCCCCCTCAAGCTGGGGCATGGATGTCCTTCATCCTCAGCTTGCTTGTTAACTTCTGAAAATCCTTGCCAAGTAAACCCTTGGTGAGAATATCTGCAATCTGATTACCAGTAGTCACATAAGGAGTACAAATCAAACCACTCTCGAGTTTCTCTTTTATAAAATGTCTGTCCACTTCAACATGCTTTGTTCTGTCATGTTGAACTGGATTATGAGCAATATTGATTGCTGATTTGTTATCACAGTACAACATCATTGGTCCATTCCATTCTACTTTCAAATCTTCTAGAATGATCTTCAGCCATAGTAACTCACAGATTCCTAAAGCCATAGCTCGAAATTCAGCTTCTGCACTGGATCTAGCTACCACGTTCTGTTTTTTGCTTCTCCAAGTAACCAAATTTCCTCCAAAAAAGGTGCAGTAGCCTGAAGTTGATCTTCTGTCCATTCTGGAACCTGCATAGTCTGCATCTGTGTAGGCTTCCAGAGTCAGGTTTCCTCCTCTTCTAAACATGATTCCTTTACCTGGTGTACCTTTCAAGTATTGCAAGATTCGCATTACAGCTCTTAGGTGTGACTCCTTAGGATTGTGCATGAATTGGCTTACCACTCCAACAGCATATGCTATGTCTGGTCTGGTATGTGATAAATAAATAAGTCTTCCCACAAGTCTCTGAAATGAACCCCTATCAACTGCCATATCATCTTCATCTGAATCTCCAAGTTTGTGGTTAACTTCTATGGGCGTTTCTGCTGGTTTGCATCCAAGCTTTCCAGTTTCCTTTAAAAGATCCCGGGTATATTTTTGCTGTGATATAAAAATTCCCTGTTGTGAGTGTGCCACCTCAATACCCAGAAAATATTTTAATCTCCCAAGTTCCTTCACCTCAAACTCTTTTACAAGACACTTTTTCAGATTGATGATTCCTTCTGAATCATTACCTGTAACTATGATGTCGTCCACATAAACCAGTAGTATGGTTACTCCCCCTGAAGATGAATGCTTCACAAATAAGGTATGGTCACCTTGACTCTGTTTGAAACCCTGCCCTAACATTACCTTAGCAAATCTTCCAAACCAAGCTCTTGGGGACTGTTTTAATCCATATAGAGCCTTTTTTAACTTGCAAACTACCTGTCCAACAGTCGAATTAAACCCTGGTGGAACATCCATGTATACCTCTTCTTCGAGATCTCCATGCAAAAATGCATTTTTAATATCAAACTGCAGTAAATTCCATCCCTGGTTAGCTGCTAAGGAGAGTAGAACCCTCACTGTGTTCATCTTTGCAACAGGTGCAAATGTCTCCAGATAATCTATCCCATAGGTTTGCGAGTACCCCTTTGCCGCCAACCTTGCTTTGTATCTTTCCAATGAGCCATCTGATTTGTATTTTACAGTGTACACCCATCTACATCCCACTGTTTTTTTTGTCTCCTGGCAGCTTTACTAAATCCCAGGTCTTATTCTTTTCCAGTGCATCCATTTCCTCCTGCATAGCCTTTTTCCAATTCTCATTATCTAATGCCTCGGCTACTGTTTTAGGGATGACAATATTGTTTAAGCTGGTAAGAAAGGTTCTGTGATTCGGGGACAAATTATTATAGGTCATAAACAAATATGAAGGGTGTTTAGTGGTGCAGGTTCTTTTTCCCTTTCTAATAGCAATAGGAAATTCAAAATCAGAATTAGAATTCATATCATTATGATCAGGATCAGTTTCAGAATGTACCTCAAAATTTATGGGAATGGGAGCAAGAGCAGGAGCAGGAGATGATTGAGTCTGCATAGGTATCTTCCTTCTCGAATATGTCTTTAGAGGACCAGTAGTTTCTTGAACATTTTGCTGAGAAATATTTCTGTTTGGTTGAGTTTGAGGACTATTGGGTTCTGTTTGTAAGGACTGTGAAGGCGGCTGGATTTCTGCAGAATGAGAAGGCTGGATTTCTGCAGAATGAGAAGGAGAAGGCTGGATTTCTGCAGAATGAGAAGGCTGGATTTTTGCAGAATGAGAAGGAGGTAGATCAATGAGGGACAAAGGTTGTTGCTGAAGTAAAAACAGATCTGCATCCTTATCTTCCCTAAAAGACATCTCCCCCTGAAGATAAGGAGCAGTGAAATAACTCTCTCTTTCAACAAAAGTAACATCAGCAGTAACATAGACCTTTCTAGTAGGTGGATGATAGCATTTGTAGCCTTTTTGAGTAGAGGAATACCCAAGAAAAATGCACTTTACTGCCCTAGGATCAAGCTTACCTCGGTTTGGAGAATGAAGATGAACAAAGGCAACACACCAAACACTCTTGGCTGAAGGTTAAGAGATAGGTTCAAATGTGGGAAAAATTTTGTAAGGGTTTGAATAGGACTTTGGGATCCAAGGACTTCAGTGGGTAGTCTGTTCATCATAAATGTAGCTGTTAAGACAGCTTCCCCCCAGTATTTTTTTGGAACATTATTCTGAAATAAAAGGGCTCTGGTTATAGCAAGAATATGTCCATTCTTCCTTTCTGAAATTCCATTCTGCTGGGGAGTGTTTACACAGGATGATTCATGTAAAATACCTTTTTCTAAGAGAAAAGGAGACAAGATTTGATTAAAATAATCCTTGGCATTATCTGATCTAATTCTTTTAATCTCGGCTCCAAACTGGGTTTTTATCATGGTGTAAAAGTTTTGAAAGGTCGATGCAACATCAGATTTCTGTTTTAACAAATAAATCCAAGTAACCCTAGTGTGATCATCTATAAAAGATACAAACCACCTTGCCCCAGTTATGTTAGAAACAGAAGGTCCCCATACATCACTATGAATAAGACTAAAAGGAATATTGGTTCTATTATTACTTGCTGGAAAAGAGGAGCGTTTGTGTTTAGCAAGTTCACACACATCACAATGTAATTCCTCAACATCTAAGGTTTTACATAAAGAAGGAAACATAGTCTTTAGAAGTTTAAAAGGTGGATGACCGAGGCGAAGATGATGGAGCCAGATTTGGTCTTTATTGTTTGTAGAATTAGATAAAAAAGATGAGGGTGGAGTGTTCAAGATTCTAACTTGTCCTCCAAGATTCTCAAGATAATAGAGTCCATTGATCTCCTTAGCACGCCCAATCATCTTCTTCGTTTCCTGCTCCTGGAAAAAACAGTGCGTAGAATGAAACAAAACACTGCAATTAGTATCCCTGACAAGTTTTGGTATTGAGATAAGGCTGGTAAATAATTTTGGAACATGTAGAACTTTTCTAAGCAAAATGTTTTTACTAATGGCAACATCTCCTTCACCAGCAACTGTTATCATGGTACCATCAGCAACTGTAATTTTCCTATTGCTAGGGCATGGTGTATAATTGAGAAAGTTGAGAGGGGAATTGGTCATGTGATCAGTTGCTCCTGAGTCTATTACCCAGGAGGTTTGATTAGGTATGGAGGATTCCAAGGCATTAGAGTTTTGAGAAGAGGAAGAGGATATACCTGAGAAAACCAGATTACCTGTACCAACAATTGATGATTTTCCTAAGGACTCCAGTAGAGTCTTCAACTTCTCTACTTCCTCTTGAGTGAACTCTCCAGATTGTTCAGTGGATTCCTTGGCTACTTCTCTAGTTGCATGGGCTATGTTCTGCGATCCTTCCCTTTCTATGAAGTTTTTGTTTGTGGACTGAGGCTTCCCATGTAACTTCCAACACCTCTCTCTAGTGTGTCGAGGTTTTTTGCAATACGTACACCACATGGAATCTCGATTCACTGCACTTGTTGTTTCTGATTTTCTTTCAAAACTTTCCAAATGTGTTGGCTTTTCAGAAACTATTTGAGTCACTAGAGCCGAGCTTTCTACTTGATTATTTCCAATCATCATTACTTCTCTAAGGGAACGAGAAATCGAACAAATACTGTCTAACAGAACATTTAAAGCCTAAAGAAAAAGAGGCTCTGATACCATGTCGAAAGGCTGATCAAAAACTGATCTTTTTATTATATTTCGACTGTTAAATTGCTACTGATTTACAGACTAAATATATAGACTTATGCCTTAGCTAAGGAAACTCCTAACTAGGAAAGAAACTAATTCTAGTAAAAAAATACAATCCCTTATAAATAGGGATTCTAATAAATAACAAAATATTTACAGATCTTCTGAACTTTTGGAAACAATCTCTGACACGTATGTATGATTTTTTGCACCTAAAGTTAGAAAAATGTGCAATTAGGGCACACAAACTTTGCTTCTGCTAAACACATTCCACATTTCCCTAACCCCATTAGAAGGAAGCCTGGCATGTCTCCAATGGCCTATCAAAATGTTCCAGCTGTCAGATTTTTTGGCCATTGGAGAAGCATCACACTTTATGAATGTGAAATATGTTTCATCTAAGTACCTAATCGTGCATTTTTTACTTGAGGTATCAAATAGAACATTTGACTATAGTTCAAGTATCAAATCCATCATTAACCCCATAACGAAGCACAAATAAGTTCATGTTTTTAATAAGGAAACAGGTCATCAGTATGGGACAAAAGATGCAATGTGTTCCATGGCTTGGAATGTTGATGGTACACAAGAAGCATAAAGCAGTTGGAGAAGATAGAATCCTCATCCTTCTTGATATAGGCTGAACTTAAAAGGATAACTAGTAGCAGACTCTAATCATGCCAATGCCTAGTAAACCACGTTATTTCAAGATAGCCATTCAACTAATCCAGACATTGCACCAATGAAAGAACAATGTAATCAACATATTAAAATAGAAAGTAAGATTATACCGATTGTAAAAAGCTGGCAAATGGAAACTCTGCTAGTGATTCTTCCCTGGTAAGTAATTGTTTCAAAACTTTAACAGCTCTCTGATTACTAGAGGACTGACTCCTTTCAGAAAGACTATCTAGGAATGAGGATCCTGTAACCTCATCTAGAGCTTTGTATGCTGCACTATCAGCACGGGCTTTTCTTCGTGAACTAATCAAGACCCTAACATAGTCCAAGACCAATGCATCAAGAATTATCTCAGGACAACACTTCTTGCAAATAACACTTTCCAGTGCCACGGAACGGTTTGTAGTGAGATCAACTTGGCTACTATAATTTGATCCACCCTGATTAGATAAGCCATTGTAATTCGTCGCCTCCCTTGTATAATTTGGCAGAAGAAGGGCTCCTCTCCCTGCAGAACAAACTTGGCAAGCCTTCCTCCGACATTGAGAACACAAGAAGACATATTTTGAACCTTCTTTAGATGACAACATTGAGGAATCAGATAGAGTTGCCTTAGTCTCAGACTGCACTTCACACTTGCCACCAGAACAGCTCTCCCCAATTCTACTAATGTTCCAGAAATCTATAACATTATCCTCAATCTTCCCAAGACCAATAGAACCATTAATCTTATCCTCAAGAGCAACTTGCCCAAGAAATGCAAGGGTGCCTGCCACCCTGCATAGTCTTCCTATGTATGATTCATCAAGCAAAAAATTTGGATTTACAGTTGCCGGATCAGTTCCAATACACAATAAAGCTCTATCTCTTTCAGCTGCAGAAAGATTCAGATGGAGACGTTCAATTTCTAGCTTCATTGCTTCAAGGTAGTTTATCTTTCTGTCCTGCAAAATTGGATAAATTGAATGAGCACGTTCAATGTTCTATCAGGTTGAAAGCTACCACCTTAAAACTTGTATATTCTCTATAGCCTACACATGCATTCAGATGATGCTACACCCACAAAGGGAGAAAAAAATCAAAAGTCAATGCAGTAAGCTTTCCAAGGAAAATAAGAAGAAAAGTAAAAAAATCAATAGTCATAACATTTTTCTCTTTAATCAAGATGAGATGCTGCGATCCAGATTAACATGGGAATTGAGTCCCATACACATATCACCTAGTTGTAATGTTCCCAGGAATTTATTCTCAATTTTGGTATTAAAAGGGTTATACTTTGGACAAGTTTGGAGCTTTTAGCTAATCGCTAAAAAGTTAAGAGGAGAAGTTCAAATTAACTGTAACAATAAAAAGTTCAGCATATCTCTCACAAAGAGCGAGATATTCTAGAATTTTAATAGGGCAAATGACTTTTGGGGAGGGGGGCCAGGGGAGGTTCAACAAAAATAGAAAATTCACATTGAATAAAGGAGGCTTTAGAGATCATTCGATGTAAAAGATTCAGAGGAAAAAATAGAAATCTCTAAATTCCCACCCCCTCATAATGCATACACGTATAACCTGGACTAACAAGCCATTGAGCAAATAAGATTAGTAGCCGCAGAGAATACACATCCCTGGATGCACTTTCTATGACCAATCCCTATTTTTCTTCTATTTGTTACATATGATGGTCCAAAAACAAAGAAGCATCTGTAAACTCATGATAATACAAAAGGTTATCACCTGACCAAGAAATGTAAAACAGAAGTTCAAAAAAAAGAAGACAACAATGAATCATAAGTAGTATTCAGTTCAATTGACTCATGGGAAAAACAACGGGAAATTCTAGCACAAAGGACCTTGAAATAAGGGAAAGATAAAATGTTATCAAATTACATAAATTGTTACAACTTTCCAATATTGTGTAATTACACAAAATAGTACCCCAATTCACAATGTTTTGTATAATTACAGAAATGTTCAATTGCACAAAATTGTTACAAAGTTGTAACAATTTATGTAATTTAACCTTAAATTTACCTTATTTTAAGTTCCTTACTATAGAACTACCCAGAAAACAACTCCTGAACGATGAGAGTATTCAATAGAGAGAATAATTAGGATTTCACTAGTTTTCCTCAAACATCTGAAGTCGAAGAAAAATACAAATAACAAGTAATAACATACCATACGTGGTCCTGCCATGAATTTTACACAGTTTATGTACTTCTGTGTACCTCTATCTTGAGGAATTTCCTGTGGTGTAGAGGGTTTCTGATCAGTTTCAGGACGATGATAGTCCATAACAGAATGGTCCAGAAAATCAAGCAAGTCACCTCCCCCATAAGTAACATTTTCTGCAACTGGCGTAGAAGCAGCCTCAAAGAGCATGTCGCCTCCAGTTAATATATCAACCAAATCATTTGCAGAAGCTTGTTTCGCTGATGTTGACACGGCTTGATTGGATAGAGGAGTGCCAGAAAATGGGTTTGTGTCGGAACCAGACAAAAAAGAATTGCTGTCCTTTTGAGATTTATTTGCAAGCTCAGTTAGTCTGGCACCAGTCCCTTCTTTAGCAAATACACCATTCCAGGGGAGAGAAACTCCAAGGATTTCTACCTATAAATAATTTCAATTCTTACGGAATCATTTGGCAGAATTAGAAATCCCCACTGCCTAAATCAAAATAAAATGAAAACTGAAACAAAATAAAAAAGCGGGGTAGGAAAGGAAATTAGGATTAATTTCAAAATTGTCAAAGCAATTGCACATGAATGGAGAGAAACATTGTATCTAAGAGAAGAGAATGGAACAATATATTTAACTTCAATCCGCTCTATGTTTAAGAAAAGTATAAAGCTATTATCCATAACCACAACAACACAGTTTCTTTGCCTGAACGATCTTACTCCATTACCAGCTCTAATTTAATAATAATAATACAGAGCAAAACTAATCACATGCAATCTCTTTCTTGTGTTTCATATTACTTTTATTCATCTATCACTAAACCTCTACTTCAAATACCCATTACATGCCCATGACACCTAGTCCAGCGCAACACATTAATTTACAATAAAAGAAATACAGTAGATCAGGCAACACATTTCGATAAGAGAGAACTGCTTATACCTTACTTTAACAGCACTAATTTCTCTCCAACCCCCTTCTGCTCCACACACGAAAAAATACAAAAATAAAAAATATATACAGAGAGAAACCAAAACTAATCACCATGCAATCTCTTTTTGTTGCTTCCGTATTACTTTCTAATCACTAAACCTCTACTTTGAATACTCAAAAATGCACATGACACTCATTCCTACAAAATAATTGTTCAATAAAGAGGCAAATTTAGATAAAAGAGACATACAGAATATCAAGCAACAATTTCTGAGAAATGTCTTTACCTCACCAAGAGTCATAGGACTTCCAGATTCAGCTGCATAAAATGTAAGTGCCACTACACGCGTGAGAAAGTCCAATTCTCCTTCTAGTTCTTCAAAATCATACAATAATGACAGAGAAGATGTAACTTGTTCATGAAGGCGTGCACCAGCTCCAGTGACAGCCATGTCCTCAGCACTAATTGGACCTGGTAAGGGAATTAGAAGATTTGTCCCATTTCCACACTGGGGTATGGAAGCTCCCTATCAATACAATCCAAAATAGGATTAGAAGACTACTCAAACTCAAATAAATCAACACATATGGAAAAACCATGCTATTTTAGGGGGAACCTTTCAAAGAGGAATTTAAGGATAGCTTGGTAGAGTAGAAAGCTGGAAGGACAGAAAGAGAAGGGTGAGTGTGTTTGGTAGGAAAGAAGTAAGAGTAGTGAAAGTAGGAAAGCTGACTATTTTTCACCCTAATGCATAAAAATAATAATTCCAAATTGGAATAATAAGCGCGAAGATGAGAGTGAGTGAGTTATGTATGCATATTAACAAGATTATTCATTGTTTTTAAAATTTTATCTTTCGATCTTAATTTATAAAGGATATATTGGTAAGATAATATGACTTTCATTTTCTTTCATCTCTTTTTTCAACTCTATCGAACAATGGGTGGAAAGAAAATTACTTATTCTTTCCAGATTTCCATCTTTCCTACCAACCACCCCCAATGTAAATAAAAGATATGTTCTCTATCTTTTCACTTTTCTCCTCCCTTTTTTCAATCTTCTCAATTTTCTTTCCACCCTACCAAGCAAAATGTAAAGGAGTTTCATAAAAAAGTTCACGCTAGACACATTAAACTACAATCACATAAGGGAAACTGGTAAATACACCTCACAACCTAAGGAAAGAGACAATATAGAAGAGCAAACCTCGACAACTAGCTTAAGCCCATCAAGGTTACGGCCTGTCCTTACATCAACAGTTGAAGGATAAGTTGAATCATCAGCACCATGGGAAACTGTGAGTAGAAGCTGACAGACATGGCAGGGTTCTCCAAGATAGATAAATAATTCAACAACATCCGCAGCTTGGGGACAAACCTGCAAGAAACAAGTAGATGCATGCATTCCAACAAAGATTAAATAAAATAACAACAAAATAGAAAAGGGCAAAGTACAATTGATAAGTTACGTATAGTTTTCGTAGATGATGAAGAGAAAACCATTAGTACCCAGATAAGATCCTTTTTCTTGAAACTCAGTAGGCTAGCTCCACCATTGGAGGTTGGGAACATACTGCCTATAGGCTTCAGAAGGAAACCAGATGGTCGAGAAAGTACCTGTGACAAAAACAGCAAAACAAACTATAATTTTCAAAGTGTGTACTGTTTTTAGACAAGACTATAAACCCTTGTGTGGAAAAAGAATGTTCACTTAAGACAAACTCTAATAAACAAGTCAAAAACTATACCATCTAAAGAATGTGGCATGGTAATCCAAATAACAAAGTCGAGTTTTCAGCAGTATATGTATTAAGAATCAATACTGAATCCATTTACTAACACGAGAATTACATACATGCAGAGGTTGAACTGGAACAGATGGAAGATGCTTGAAAAGCCTTATTCCGAGGAACATCTCTAACTGCTTTTGACGGGAACTATCCACAAGTGCATTTTTATATCTCCTCTCAAGAGTGATTTTCAGATTTTGTGCGGCAGAGAACTGCTTGAACTTTCCTGTTTCTTCATTAAATATGCTTAGGATTTGGCTATGCATGGCTTTGGAACCTGTATACAGTGTTGCATGGATATCACCAGCAAGCAGGAAAATATCTGCTAACTGAGATACAGGAGATAAAATCGTTGATCTCTTGAACTCGTCAAATGTCATGCCAAATCTCTTCCATGGTTTATCTGGGCATGGATGATTCCATGTAGTGGTCCTTGTATTGTGATCAATATAATAAGTTTTCCCCGTTACTTGATCAGATCGTTTCTCCCAGCCAGGTGGGAGTGGAGCAGAATACCCACCATAGTTATTAACTTCCTGGTAACCATAAGTCAAATCACTATCAAGAGATATCCCAAGCCGCCTACACTGCTCAACAAACACTTGCAGCGCCCCAAAGAAACTGGCAGCATTGGTTCTATCTAAAGAATCGGCACAATTGAAACGTAACACGCCATTTTGATGGGATCTTAAGCAGAAGGCCCCTTCAAAGTCATCATTGTAGATGATTTCACCACTACAATCTTTAAGTCGCTGTCGTGAAGGCAAATAATCACCTTCAGAAATGCCTATAGCCAGAGTGGGTGCTTTTAGAAGTTTCCACAATTCCTCTATTGTTTGTTGTTCACCTTGTAACTTTATCCGGGCATGCCAGTCATAATTTATTAAATGAATTCGAGTATAAGGAAGTTTTCCAGTAGATTTAATATGGTTTAATGATTCCGCAAAATGGTGAACTAGAATGCATTCAGATTTTCCTTCACCATTTCTAAGCAAGTTGACACATACAATTGGAACAAAAGGTTTCGGCTTCTGATTTTGCCCAACACCAACATCTAAGTTACGAGAATCATATCGTTTACTTAATCTCTGATAATAGTGTGAACTTCCTCTATAAGGTTCACGGTCAGAAACATAAATTTCTGCTTCAGCAGCAGTCATCTTTAGTTCAGCACCCCACCAGATTGGTATTGTGCCCCGTCGCCAAATGTATGTGTTAAAAGGTACACTTTGACCTGCCCTTTTAGGCACCCATACAAGTTGTTCACATTCTACTTCATTCCCTATGAATGTAGATGTTCTTTATAAGTTACAAGAAAATGCATGTGATAACAAACAAAGAGTAATGAAAGTAAAAAATGGATATTGATGCAAAATGAAATAGAAAATAATTTAAAAGAGAATAAAGAAACTTGCATCTATATTACATGACATGCAATAATAGGTGGAAAGACTAGAAAAAAGTTCAACTAATTATGTTGAATCTAAACCAATTCGGTGTAAACATCTTGAATAAATTCACTGTTCTCATTCTGGTTGCTCAAAATACTTTAGCAGAGATCAAGTGAATTGTCATCAAGAGAATGTCAAACCAATTATGCTGCATCAAACTCATAGCAAGACTCTAAAACCATCTTCCATGCCACATAATAAACATGCATCTTAAGTGCAAGACTACCCATCGTTGTAGCTTAAACAAACAATATAACCATGCACTGTAAGCTATTGTCAATCAACTCTCAGCGGAAAGATAGATAAGTCAATTCAACATAAGGCGTTGAACTGGAAGGAAAAAAAAACTGATCAAGAAATTAAAAAAAAATAATAAGAGTGGCTATAAAAAGGGTTTAATAACTGTGTATAAATATTTGTGAGGGAAGAAACAAAAATCCATCAAAGTAACATGCAAAAAAAACTATAGAAGAAGACAAATATATAGATTATCTTACCTGTGCTAAAACATGAATTTATACCCCTAGCCAAGTATCGAGTACCAGGATGCAGCCTACTTCGACGAGCTATGAGAGCAACAATCCCTTCTACCTGACCTGAACTACCAAAACTTCGACTTTCTGCAAACCCCTATACAATAATAGCAGGTAAGAAAGAAGTATTAAAAAATAAATTTCATTGAATGTCTCTATGTGCATAGAGGATACAATAACAAGCATAAACATGAGGAGAATGTCATGGCAAAACAGTCAGTGGCATGCCATGCACAAATAGAACAATTTACTACCACAAAGGGATAGGAAGACGGCAATTCTTCTATCTAGAAAGAAATTGCATTAAAAATCAGATGAGTATTAAATTGAAGATACCGAGTATGAAGCAAAACCTGCAGAAGAATGACACAATGTTGTGTCAATCCAATGTTTTTAAATGGCATAGAAAGCCATCCATTCCAAACAAATTCATCATCAGGACTGAGCAGGGACATGCGACTTGGAGAAGGACGAGTTATATCTCTTGTCTCACAGAAGTAGTGCTTCCCATCAATGTCGAGCTCAGCTAATTCTTGTATGTTCTTTATTTCTCCTTTATCCTGGGGTTGAGGATTTTGAAGGGGTATTTTGATCCATTGACTCTCCGCAACTGTAAACACACATCCCCCACCAGGCAAATAGGGAACGCTAGCAACTAACTTTGTAGCAACAAGAAGTAACCCATAGCTTCCCAAGGCGGCATAGCCCAATATTGCCCTGGCATGAATTTTACTCCTACACTGCCAGGGTGATCCATTGGTAACATTATCCAATGCTTCATTCTCAGACCTAAAAACATCAAGACCAAACTTCCCACAATAGCGGAGCACCCCAGTTGTTGGATCGACGTAAATAACCTGTGTGTCACTCCTAGTAGACAATGTAACAACAATATAAATTTCACCAGTATCCAAAGTAACCACAACAACAGATGAGCTTCTTGAACCACCACCTACAAGTATAACTGGATATAATCAGCTAAAGCAGTAAACTAGATTTATCCAATCATTAAAAACCACATTTAGCACAAAGAAATAAATACAAGATCTGATCACCTGGTGATTCCATGCGCTTGAAATGGAACTACTAACTAAAAAACTTCTTTAAAATAACCTGCTAAAAAATTAATCCAAAAAGGGGGTAAAATCAAATCTCCAATTTACATTGAAGCAAATAGTCGGTGACATGTATATATAAACAAATTCCCTAAATCTAGATAAAAAAATTCAGCTTTCCTCTTTGTTCCTGAGATCTAACTGTCTAAAAGGTTCGATAATAAATTTGTGAAAATTATATTAAAATAGGGGGAAAAACTTAAGCTAAAACTAATAAAACTACTTGATTTCTTGCTCTTTTAATACGTTCTAAAATCGAATCGAATCATTAAAACGAAAAGCAAAAATCTCAAATTCACCTAATTAGTACCAATTGACTGTGGAAATGAATTATAACATGAAATGAATGAAGATGAGGAGAAGTTCCGGTAAATGAAGGAAACGAAAATTGATACATTTTATAATTGAAAAATTAAAAAAATAAAAATAAAAACTTTGAAAAGTAAATGAACTGACCGGAGTTTTGGAACATCGGAGAGACAAGCAGCAAGAGAATAAAAAGGTTTAAAAGACGGGGAAAAAAACAAGATCCTCTGCGGTTGCGTGCAGAGAGTGCTACCTAAGTACCCTTAGCCACGTCGGTGTTTTTTTTATCGATCAACTAGTTTGAATATACAATTACGATCAGACATTAGGGAATTAAGATCTATTAAGTAAAAAAAAACTACGACCACCTATATGACCATCATACTTTTAATTTTGTTAATATAATCATTTAACTATTTAAATGGTATTAATCAAGCCACTTACAATTAAAACTTAACGTGACAATTAACATAAATTTATATAATTATACATTTGATCCTTGTTATTTACGTGTTCTATTAATTTGGTCTTAAATTGAATTTAATAAATTTCATCCTTCAGGCAGCTAGTAACAGGTGTCAACACGTGAATGGAGAAAAAAATTATTGAACTAATATTTTCTCATCCAATCAAATAGCGACAATCAAATTGGATGGAAAATTTTGGACACAAAATTTACCCCGACAATAATGGATCCTAAGTCAAAAGCATAGATTGAAGCAGACCAATCTAGTAAGCCAGAGAATGTTATTTAGGAGTGAGCGTTTGAGCAAATCGAGTTTTTATATTTATTATATTATCCAGTGAGCCATCATCCCTTCCATTGTCGTCATCATCATCATTTTTATCCTTCAATTCCTTAGTAAAAATAGAGATGATACCAACTCAATTCCCTTCTACTTGTTTATTGAAAAAAAGGGGTTACCGCTTGAACCTAGTACTCCTATAAAGAAACATGAAGAAAGGGAGACAAATAAGGTCACCAGAAATGATCCAAAAAGGAAGGGTCGAAATTTATGTAGTTGAACAGAGTAAAAAGCATCAAAAGAACCAACCTGGCCAATTTGTTTGAAACATTCAAACTGTAAAGGCAAGGGCATTCGTATGTAAAATAAATTGATCCAAAAAGATTCAACCTGACCAAGATGAATAAATATTATCTTTTGGCTTAGCGGTTTGGTCTGCTTCAATTTATGCTCTTGACCCAGGATCGACTATCGTTGGGGGCTTGTGGTTTGATTAATACAAAGTATGATGATTATATCAAAATCACTCTAGATGGTCATTTAATAGTTTAACCTTACTATATTAAAAAAGGCACCAAAATTTTATTTGATTAATATATAAATTAAAATTTTCTAAAATATTATTATATTAAAATATTTTATTTGATTAATATATACTAAAGTCAAAATGACGAAAGATGTCTCTAACGTTTTAATTTGGTCCAAATATGCTCCCGTTAAATACAATTGTCAGTCAAAAGACGGTTAACGGATGATGCTGACTGGACTTACCACGTGTTAAGATTTGTTGGCCACGTCAGACTTTTTAAAAACATTTTGTTATACCCTTCTTTATGGTGACACGTGGCTGACTGTCATGCTGACACTTGATCGAATCTGATGGTGATACGTGGCGAATATAATGCTGACACGTCAGCAAATTTTTAACATGTGGCAAGTCTAGTCAGCATCAACTGTTGACCGTCGGTTGACTGACATTTTTCATCCAACAAGGCATATTGGACCAAAATAAAATGTTGGGTGGTTGTTTGCTCCAAAAAAAGAATAAAGGGCTAATAACAAAACTTGCAACGTTGGGGCATCTTTTTTTTATTTTGCCTATATTAAATGACTTTGTTCTTGTGTGAACCGAAAAATAAACGACTCTTTTAACCAATGGCGGATGCACATTAAGGTCAGGGTAAGGATGTGCCCATCTTGAAATCTGAACTTTTTCTATTAGTTATCTATTTTATTGATTGTGCCCGTCTGAAGTTTGATTATGTCTACCCTGAAATTTCTTTGTGCCCACCTTGAAATTTAGGAAATTTTGTTTGTGCCTACCTTGAAATTTTATTTGTCTCCAACTAGGGATAGACCGACGAGGCAGGAGGAGCGGTCGCCCCTAGAAATTTGAAATTTGCATATGATTTAGATTTTTTAAAGAAATTTTTTATATATTTTCTATTGAAAATCTATTTTTGTCCCCTTAAAACTTTAAATTTGCCTCCCTAAAATTTTATAGGTTCTCCCTCAACATAAAATCTTGTGTCTGCCCTTGTCCCCATCCACCTAAAAATTATAATAAAAAATTGACTAAAGATGTCCACAGCTAGTAATTTATTCTATTTTAGTACTCCACAAACAATTCATTTGATCTCAATTCATTTACATCTCTACATAAAAAGCCTAAAAATAATAACCAATTATAAGAATATATAGAAACCCACTAAAAATAAAAATTCTTTGAGTTATGCAACTTTTAATTCTATTTTGACCTTTTTTTCGTTCTCTAATTCAAAATTCCCTATTTTCAAAATTCACGACTCCCAAATCTAGACCAAAGGTATGTAATTTTCAATCATGTATTTTTTTTAAACTTATTTATTCAATATATAGAAGTATATTTCAATCATTATTTAAATTTTCTTCTACAAGATTTTAAGAGTTCGATACCTTTTGTTCATTCTCTTACAATTATAGCAATACAAATGAGGATAAAATAATTAAATATTTAGTGAATTTATGTTTATCTTCTCTTTTTTGAACATTTTAGTTTTTTTAAAGATAAGATTGCATAACTTTGATCAAACTGAGTCAAGATGACGACTTGAGTCTCGTTAACCCCCCTAAACCTAATGAAGGAAAATGAGTGCTCAAGTCGAAGCCAATACACTAACAACCCGATATAACTTCACACAATAACATTTTAATTTTGAGTTAGATATTAAATTAATTGAGAGTATAGTAGAAATATGGCTTTATGAGTTAATGATTCTTTATACTAATTTTGTTGAATCAATTTAACAAATGCATTTGTTTTTTCCTTGCTTTTTATTGATCGAATATAAATAGGTAATAGGCACTAATTGAGTTTTCGAATTTGATGTAGTATTGTAGGTCTTATACATTGCATTGCTTTGTAAATTTAATTTGAAGATTTCTGATTCACTAATGTATTTTTACGGCTAGCGCGGATGGTATGTTTTCTTCTTTTTTGTTATGTGTGATTGTACTCAATCCACCACAATATAAGCGAAACAAATGTTTGTATAAAATTGTCCACATCATGAAGATGTTATATAGGCTTGTCTCTGTAAGTTATAACAGAATACATTATTTTCTAATTTTTAAACAAACTTTAATTATATATGTATTAATGTTGAGATTTATGTTTTGATATAATAATTGAAAATGATCTAGACTAAATTGAAAAGATTTTAAATTGTGTTTAAGCCCAAACAACATGAAAATAAGTTTGAGGAGTTTTCAAAAGGTTTTTAAATGCTTTGAAACGTTTTAAAGTAGCCAAAACCAGAATTATAGCTTGTCCGTACCAAAACGGTATACCTCATTTCGATACACTTTAAGGGTTTTAGCTATTGGAATTGAAACTGTCAAAATCCGTACCGACATAGGGCTTGCCCGCTTCGATACGCTTCTATGTGTTTCAATATGCCCAACATTTAATGCCCAACGACTTTATGAAAACCCCCCAACGGCTATTTTCTCAACTGTGCAGACCGTACCGATACAGACAATCACATTTCGGTACGCTACAAATCATTTCGATACACCTCAATGTGTTTCGATACGCAGAGCTGGACCAGGCCTCTAACGCCTATTTCTAAAGGTCGTATCGATACGGTTATACGCGTATCAATACAGACAGCTCTAGAACTACATTTATGGTTGGAAATAAAGGCTCCAACGGCTCTAATTCAATCCCAACGGTCCTCAGCGGCTACAAACTCAATTGAGAGTATAAAAGGGACCTCCAAGTATTCATGGAAGAGTAATGCTTCAAATGTCAACAACATTATGATGAGAAATTGTGTCTTAGGGGTTTAATTGTTTATCCTTTGTATAGACAACACTTGTGAGCCAAAATTATCATATTTACTCAAGTGTTTAGGTTTGGGTGAGAGCTTAAAGAGTGCAAACAAATACCTTGTGAGAGAAATTTTAGTTTGCTTATTTTCTTTCTGTTGTAAAGAGTGTTTGGTTAATATTTGGGTAGAAAGATTAACTGTTTGTAAGAGTTTCCTCATAATCCTAGAAAAGGTGACGAATTAATTAGTGAATTGGTTGAAAAATCCTTAGTGGGAGCTAAGGTAGTGGAAGTAGGTGCTTGTTCGAAGCTCGAACCACTATAAATTCATCGTGTCATTCAATTTTCGGCTTCCACAAATCAATCACCCAAAAATCCATCTTCTCCACCACTTGGAAAACATCGGTTGAAGGTGATTATCGAGCCTAACAATTGGTATCAGAGCAAGGCTCAATCGAATGAGATTAACATCATATTGAGTCGACCTAGCTAGCTCAACCAACAATACAATCAACCGGAGAAATGGCGTAATCCATCGACGAACCACCTTTCTTTGACGAGACTAATTGTAACCCCCTCGACCCGGTCTGGGCAAAAGACCGAACCGAACGGATCACAAAAGGAATATTAAAGTAAACCGGGAAGTTTACCTCAATAAACGACCCTATTTTTTATTTTATCTTATCTAGATGCTCATTATCATCTTATGTGATAAACATTGCAGCAGTACAATTTGCAACTCAATCAGACAGCCTTTAGGGACTCAATTGCATACAATGCATTTAGGGACCATTTTGTAATTTTCCTATATTATAGGGACCTCTTCCATTTTTAAGTTACCAACCTCTAATTAGTCATATTACACACCACTCAGTCAAATCTTAGCTCCAAACAATCATCCGAACTCATTTAATTGCATTCACAACATTCAGGACTAAGACATAAAGAAACGAAACTTCGAAAGATTCTTATAACTAGGGTGTTCATTGTCGGATATCGGATCCGATCCGATCCGGTTTTTTCGGATATCTGGTTTTTCGAATCAGCAATATAGTGATCCGTATCCGATCTGAAAAAAACTGAATATCTAGTTTTTTAGATACCGGATAATCGGATCGGATATTCGGATATCCGATTATCCGAAAATATAATTTGATTCAACTATTTTTTTTCAAATTTGAAGGTCGTATTTATGAAAATTCTAGAATTTCAAATATAACAAACAACAAATTGCTAAATATAACAAGATTCACATATATGAAAATTTTGATTTTTTAAATTTTCGGATATAACAAGCATCAAATTGTTAAATATAACAAGATTAATATTTAAAAAAATTAGATTTTCAGATTTTCGGGTTTTCAGATAATTAGAAAATTAAAATATTATGATCCGTATCCGATCCCGAAAATTTATAATCGGATCAGATATCCGATCCCAAAAATTTATAATCGGATCAGATATTCGATCCGAAAATAAAAATCAGATCGAATATCTGAAATTTTGGATCGGATAATCGGATCGGTCGGATCCGATATTTTGAACACCCCTACCCAAAACTACTTTAACTTAAGGGTATTTCGGTACAGGTTACCTTGTATCAGAACACCCGTATCGAAATAGGGTCGAGCGTCTCGAATCTCGGGCCCGTATCGAAAAAGCCCCTAGGGTGTTTCGAAACAAGCATTTCCAGTAACATAACGTACCGAAACAGCCCTTCCTTGTTTCAATACCCATAAGCCATTTCATGCTCACCGTTTCAGTACAAGCACAAGTGTACCGAAAAACCTGGGCCTATAATGACACTTTTTGCTGGTTTTTTCCAATTTAACCCATACGAAACCATTCAAACATGCATCCAACATAATCAAGCATCAAACCCCAATCATACAAGGCAATTCCAACATCATAGCATGACATTAAGCAATAAAGAATTCTATAGGCATGCAACCTATGCAAAACAACCACTTAAAAGCCAAAACACAAACCAAGGCAAATATCTGTTGAGTGTATAAATGTTCTATTATTTACACCTCTTTTAACCCATATTTCTGCTGCATTCATGCATTATTTATCGCATTTAGGTCAGTTTACAACAAAACATCACAAATACATTAAAAGGCACAATTTCTACTAAAAATGGCTATTTTTGCAGGTTGCTGTTGTAGCAGACGGAAAGGGCAGGCGCTGGGCAGTGAAGCAGAAGAGCTGGAACTGGACGAGCAGTCAAGGAGGATGATGCTGCCATGGTTGCCGCCGTGACAGCAGAGGACGACAGCAGTTTTGTGGAGAAGATGCAAAGTGGACCTCGACAGATAGAGAAAATTCAGCCTGTCTGTCGTGTGAAATCACCATATTTTTCCAAGCCCTAGATCAGAAGATATTCCAAGCCCAAAGTTCAAGGAGAGATAATCCCAAGAAACAAGGAGGACGGCTGGAAAGTAGATTCCTTGAAGATTTAGTCTTTATTAGAATCATACTTTAAATTAAAGTTGTAATCCTTGTTAAATTAGAAAACTTGAGCCCAAAGCTTATATAAGGGCATATATCTTAACCTAGAGGAATAGCCGATTACCCTAGCCTTCTCTCTCAACCTCTAGTCGTTTTCCTTCCCACACCATGTTCTAAATTCCCCCTAGGGCCACGGGTTGATTTGTAAAGTAGTTGCAAGGGTTTCTTTTGTTTTAGGAATTTTCAGTTCAATAAAATAAACTTCAAGTTCTCTTATTTTGGTTATTAATATCTTGCAAGAGCATCGGGAGAGCATTGTGAGGTTATCTATTTACTTAGCATCGGGAGAGTTAAGTATATGAAAGAAATAAGAGCAAGTTCTCTAGTTTATAGTTGAACTATCTCAGACCTAGGGATAGGAAGAGGTTAAGTGGCTAAAGAAGAATTCATCCACATCGGTGTTCATCCTTCGATTCACGCCGGGAGGCATTATCAAAGACGTGATCATCGATAGACTTAGACCTAGGGATAGGCCAAGGCATATCTGGGATTCTTGCCAAACTTGAAGTACGGAGTTGAGTGTTTGCTGCCGCGACAATCAACGAACTGCTGCCGCGACGGGCGCGACGACAGAACTGGATTTCCTAAACTCTGCAATACCTGCACTACTAAGCAATTCAATACCAGCTCATTCTCTCTATCTTGATATCTCTACTCTTTTATTTACGTTTACTTTATTATTTTCGTGACAACTTTCTCAAACATCTTCTTTACTTTCGTGCAGTGAATTAAGGTGAAACTATTAGCCCAATCCCTGTGGAGACGATATCCGATACTTCGTATCATTTTACTACTTGCATCGTGTATACTTGCACTACAATTGCGATAGACTATTTTACACGTAACAATATCAATAGAAAATGGGGTCATTTACAAGTCATCAAAGGCACCACAAACTTGCCACAAAACAGTGAGTTTCAAAATACACTCTCTCAAAACATTAAGGCATCCTCTCATTGCCAATTATTATTACTAACAAGTAAACATAAAACCATACTTGAGCTAAGTCCCACTCCTTGGAATCCTTCTTGCTTCCTTGTTGCCCAAATATGCTAGTTCTCTGCATTGTTGGAAAAAGAGAGTGTGTTGAGTAGATCAATGGATTGATCAAACCCAATAGAGGTGAATTGGGTTTTTAAAATGTTGGTGAATAAGTGGAATGAATAAAACTGAAGAACAAGGCAATTTAGAGTGGTTCAAGTTCCAAATGAACTCTACATCCACTACCTTAGCTCCCACTAAGGATTTCTCAACAATTCCACTAATTGTTTTTCTCCTTTTCTAGGCTTAGGAGGTAACCTTTACCATACCGGTCAATTTTCTACCCAAAATTGACCAAACCCTCACAAGGATACAAAGAAGAATTTGAAGGTAATAGAAATATCTAACAATACAAATTTGCCCCTTTTTGATACAAGCACTCAACCCAAAATGGAATACAATATAAGATTTTTACACAACATAATTTGGGATTTTACAAAAATAAGAAATTAGGCACTTTGAGCTTGGATTTTTGTATAGATGTTTCTCTTGGATGCAATAGTTGTTGCTGGTCTTCAATAGGCTTGATTTTATACCTTCTCCATTAATTCTAGCCATTTTGGTGGTTAGGGAATTGATTATAGCCGTTGGAACCCTCCCTTTCCACCATAAATGCACTTCTATAGCCTACCGTATCGGTACACGGGGAGCCGTATCGATACATGTCTCAAAACAGAAAGAGTCGTTGCACAAATATAAGAAGATCGTATCGATACGCGTGTAGGCGTATCGATACGGGTTAGGAAAGACCGTATCGATGCAATTTTTCCCACAAAGCTCACTGGAGAAATCCGTACCGATACGGGTAAGAGCGTATCGGTACGGGTTAACCAACTCTTTAAAAATTTGTTACCTACCAACTGACGCCCAACTGTAAAAAAACATTTAAGGCTTCTGAATTTAAAATTCCTTTTAAACCATATCGATACGGGTGAGACCGTATCGGTACGTCATTCAAGCTCCATCTGATTTTATAGAGAGAGCGTATCGATACAGATGTAATCTGTTTCGATACTCTATTTCGATACGGTAAGAGGCGTATCGAAACGATTTTCTCCAGTAGCCAATTTTGTAAAAACGATATCGATACGGTATGGAGCGTATCGATACGCATTGACGATTTTTAGTAGTTTGGCCTTGGAACACTAATAAAATATTTTGGAGTTTGAGTTTTTCAAACTAGAGTAAAGCCTTGTTGATTTGAAACCTTTTGAGGGGCTTAAAATTTATTTCAAGTTTTTAATTTAGTCCTTAAAGCACTTTGTTATATCAAAATCAAACATAGGATTTACAATCTCCCCTTTTTGATATAACAAAACTAAAGCTTAAAATTTTAAGTCTTTTTGAAAAACTTTTGGAAAACAACTCCCCCTTAATATAGGCTAGGTAAATTTTAAGTTCAAATTTTAAGTGAGCTTGTTCTGAGCTTGTTCCCTCTCCCCCTTTTTGTTAGATCAAAAATAAGAGACATAAGTTAAAGGCATAGTCAATAACCAAGCAACATATAATAGATAAACATTAAGTTCATAAATAAAGAAACATCAAAATAAAATCCAAACAATAATCAAAGCATAGGTTTTAAAAGGTAAACTTAATCCTAAGAACATAATTCTAAGTGCATAAACTAGAAATCCTAAATGACATGAATAGAATGCAAAGATAAATCTACTACTCGTCTCCATCACCATCTTCATCATCTTCATCTTCATCCTCATTGGCATCATCATCATTCCTCCTAGATTGACGCCACTCATCATGAAAGGTCATGAGAGATATGTTCATCGAATTATGCTCGACCTCAATAAATGAGATACGTTTCTCCACATTTGTCATACGATCTTCTAGGCTTGTGAAGCGTGTGTCTATGGCGGCAAACCCCGAATTCATGACTTGATCCATAGAAGCAATCCCCGTGCGTAAGCCCGTGAATTGTTCATTGAGAAAAGTCATAAGAGAATCCATGGAAGGTAGAGAAAGAGCTTGAGGAGCTTGAGGATTGGCAATCTCTTCGGGAATCGCATCGCTAGGAAGCTCGGAGATGCAAAGCCAACTACCATTGAAGTAATGAAACTTCCCCATGGAAAGAGATCTCTCATCAATGGGATCGGTAAGGGGTGTAGGATAGTCGTGAGAGCAATCAATCTCCTTTTGAGTGAAGAAATAGCTCAAGGCGGTGCCATAGGTGAATGAAGTGACAAGAGTCGTATAACGATGTTGCACGAGAAAGGCAATCTCCGCAAACATGATGTGAGCAAGGTTAGGTTGTTGTCTCTGGAGAAAGCACCGAATCCAAAAGTCATCAACTTGGCGGATGGTTGAGTATTTTCCTCCCGATGGCCTGAACCACCAAGTGATCATCAAGTGTAGGATGTGATCTTGAGCATTTAGAACGGTTACGAAACCCCCAAGACATGTCCAAGAGAATTCTCATCTTCGATACCCTCATCCTCAAACTTAAAGACAACACAAAGAGATAGAACATCTACGATAATCTTTTTTCCCATGAGATAGGAGTTAACGGCAACAATATTACCCGAGGGATCGGCAACACACTTGGCATTAGCATAAAATATCAAAACCAGATTGCGAAAGAAAAATCCCGGAATTTGTATAAACTCCATGAACTTCCATTCTTTGAGCAAAGGCAAATAGACAAACTTGAAGCGCTCTGAATTAAGAAAATGAGCATAAATTACCCTCTCAGGACGAATCTTATAGTTTTGAAAAGATCAGAAGTATGTGAGTTCTCCGGGAGTTCTAAAGCACCATTGATAAATAAGAGTCAAGTTAGGACGTGTGCCATCACTGGGATTGTATCCTTCACCAACTTCGCTTGTAGTACGCGCTCTCTTTTTGGGTGTCATTGTCTAGAAAAATCTATTAAAACATTTTGTGTATGCATTAATATTCACATTCAATCCCATGTAAATCAATAATCAAGGTTTAAAAGAATTTTTTTGAAATACAAAACAAAAACAAAAAGGTTTAATAAAATTTGTTTTTGAAAAACAAAACAAAACAAAAAGAATTTAAAAACGAAAAACATAAAGAAAATAAAAAGGAAAAGAGTTTTATACCTTGATATTGATATAGGGAGGAATGGATGAAAATTTTGCACTAAATTGATGGAAAGCCTTAAGTCTTGGCTTGATTTTTGAAATACCCTCAAGAGATTTTAAGTTTTGTGGTGAAAATATGAGGGATTGAGAGGCTTTCTATAGAGGAAAATCAGCTAGGGTTTTGAAATATTAGTTTTGGTAAAAGTGAAACTCTTTTAAGGCCATTAAGTAGCTATCTGCGCGATCAAGTATCGATATGCCAAATGGTGTATTGATACGAGGGTAAATGGTAATTCCCTGGAAATGCGTGTCAAGGGACCGTATCGAAACGTTCACAACTCATATCGAAACAGGTTTAACCGTATCGATACCCGTAAGAGAGAAAATGCAGTCTGGTCAACTAATGAAGTACTCGTATCGATACGCATAAGGTCGTATCGATACCCTATGCCCAGAAATGCATTTTTGGCTTTTAAAACAACTAAAGGCTCGACTTTAACATCTCCTAAATGAATGCAAATGATGTGTGAGCAGATCTAAGCATATTCAAACAAAAGTATACTCCCCCTAGCTATAAGCATGATTTCTATCAAGATCAACAACACATAAACATGCATTTTCACAAATCCAAGAAATTTGAACCTCAAAAGAGTCCTAAAGGGTCAAGATAGGCTAGTTAGACCTAACTCTCTCCTAAGGGACCAAAAACGTTATTTGTCTAGAGGTTTGGTAAAAATGTATGCTACTTGGTTCAAGGTGTCAACATACTCTATAACAACATCTTGCTTAAGGACATGAGCTCTAATGAAATGATGCCTTATTTCTATATGTTTGGTTAGATAGTGTTGGATGGGATTTTTGGTTAGGCATATAGCACTAGTGTTGTCACACTTAAGGGGTATGGTAATTCCTAGGTAGTATGCCTAAAAAGTGTATCGATGCGAGGGTACAAAGGTTAAAGGGTGAGTCTCTAGGGTACCAAAGACCTAAACAATGAGTATCTCTAAGGTACCTAAAGATCCTTTTAACGGCTATAAGGTGAGACTCTCTAGGACTAGCTTGAAACCTAGCACACAAGCAAACACTAAACATTATATCTGGTCTACTTGCGGTAAGGTAAAGCAAAGATCCAATCATAGAGCGATAAAGCTTAGAGTCAACACACTTACCTCCTTCATTTTTGTCAAGCTTTGTAGATGAGATCATTGGTGTAGCTTGAGGCTTTGCTTGCTCCAAGCCAAACTTCTTGAGCATATCTTTCACATACTTTGCTTGATTTCTGGAGGTGTCATCCCTTCTTTGTTTGATTTGGAGTCCCAAAAAGTATGAGAGCTCCCTCATCATGCTCATCTCGAATTCACCTTGCATTAACTTAGCAAACTCTTTGCAATGACATTCATTAGTAGATCCAAAGATAATATCATCAACATATATTTGCACTACTAAGACGTCATTTTTATATCTTTTTATGAAGTGTAGTGTCCACCTTACCTTTTTCAAATCTTTTTTCAATCAAAAAGTTTGAAAGCCTTTCATACCAAGCTCTAGGAGCTTGCTTTAAACCATAAAGTGATTTGGTTAGCTTAAAAACATGATTTGGAAATTTTGAATCCTCAAAACTCGGCGGTTGTTCTACATACACTTCTTCATTTATAAAAACCATTTAAAAATGCACTTTTCACATCCATTTGACAAAGCTTGAAATTATGATAACATGCATATGCAAGCAACATCCTAATAGCTTCTATTCTAGCTACGGGTGCATAAATTTCATCAAAATCTATTCTCTCTTCTTGAGTGTAACCTTGAGCAACTAGTCTAGCTTTGTTTCTCACAATGTTACCACTCTCATCTAGTTTATTCCTAAATACTCATTTAGTTCCTATAGTAGATTGATTACTAAGCCTTTCAACTAATGTCCATACATTACTCTTCTCAAATTGGTTTAATTCTTCTTGCATAGCCATAATCCAAAAATTATCTTTTAAAACTTCTTTAATGTTTTTAGGCTCTATGCATGAAATAAAAGCAACATGATTCATGAGTTTGGGAGAAGATCTAGTAGTTACCCCCTTGGATGGATCACCCAAGATATCACCACATTTGACATAGTTGTACTCCCTTGGGTAGCTCACTTCATTTTCCTCAAGAGCCAAGTTCTTCAAGGCTTCAAGAGGTGGACCTTGTGCTTCTTCTTCTTTAGTTGGAATCTCTTCCTCCTTTGAAGTTTGTCCTCCATCAAAGGCATCAAGGATTCCTACATCATCATCATCACAAGATTCCTTCCTCGGAAGAAGGTTATCATCGAAAACAACATGTATAGATTCCTATACAACTAAAGTTCTTTTGTTAAACAAATGATAAGCTTCAGAGTTTAAAGAGTAACCTAGAAAAATAGCTTCATCACTTTTTGCATCAAATTTACCTAAATTTTCCTTTACATTACTTAAAACAAAACACTTGCAACCAAAAGGATGAAAATAGCTAATGTTAGGCTTTTCCGATTTTAAAATCTCATAAGGAGTTTTCTTTAAAATAGGCCTAATCATTACTCGGTTAATAATATAGAAAGCGGTGTTAGTGGATTCCGCCCAAAAATATTTAGGTAAATTGTTTTTACAAAGGATGGTTCTAGCCATTTCTTGTAAAGTCCTATTTTTCCTCTCAACTACCCCATTTTGTTGAGGAGTTCGAGATGCCGAAAAATTGTGGCTAATACCATTTTCATTTAAAAACTCTTTAAAACCTAGATTTTGAAACTTTGTTCCATGATCACTTCTAATATGAGAAATCTTAAGCTCAAGATCATTTTTAGTTATTTTTTAAAATGTGAAGAAGTTTTCTAAAGCCTCATCCTTGGTGCTTAAAAAGAGAACCCAAGTATATATAGAGTAATCAACAACAAGCACAAAGGCATATGATTTTCCACCCAAACTAGTAGTCCTAATTGGCCCAAATAGATCCATATGAATTAATTGTAAACATCTACTAGTAGAGACATCATTAATGGATTTAAAGGATGTTTTATGTTGTTTACCCTTAGATCATGCATCACATATTTTATCATTTGAGAACTTAATCTTGGGTAAACCTCTAACTAGATTTAGGGAAACTAATTTTTCTAAAACACTAATGCTAGCATGTCCTAGTTTCCTATGCCATAACCATGCATCATTTTCATTTTGAGCAACAAAACATGCATGTGATGAATGAATGTCATCTAGATGCACCATATATATGTTTCTTATGCGTTGACCAATGAGCATTGTTTTATTAGATTTAATATCAACAATTTTACAACCATTTTTTATCAAATAAGACATTAAACCCTTTATCGCACAATTGACTAATGCTCAATAAATTATGCTTTAGACCATTGACATACAACACATTTTCAATGAGTATAGTAGAGTGATTACCTATGGAGACAATACATTTAATGTGGCTGAAGAACTATGTGTTTTGATTTAATAATTGAAAAATGTTTTGGACTAATTTGAAAAGAATTTAAAACATGTCTTTAAGTCCAAACAACTTGAAAATTTTGTTTCGAATGATTTCTAACTTTAGCTGATCTTTTTCAAAACATCTATGATCCGTTTTTGCACTAAATCTGTTTTTCCAGTCTCCAAGGCAAAAAGGATCGATCCCCTGATAAAAAGGATTGATCCCTTGGTTGGCAGATTCGTTCCATTTTTGCTTCGAGCCTCCAAGTGCAAAAGGATCGATACTCTGGTTTATGGGATCGATCCCTTCACTGTAACGGTCATATTTTTATGAAAAAGGATCGATCCCCTGGTTTATGGGATCGATCCCTCGTGCTAAAAATGTTGTGTTTTCAGGTTGGTAACGGCTATTTTGCATCCCCAACGGCTATGACTCATCCCCAACGGCCATAAACGGCTAGAAACACATTCCACACTATATAAACACCACAAGGATACTTGAAGATGGTTAGAGACAACATCCAAGCAATATGGTCAAGAGAATTAGAGTCTAAATCCTTATTTTACTATTCTCTTGTACATAGTCTTTAGAGAGTGAGCTTTATTGTAAATCCTTGTACTCTTGTGAGCATAAATTTGTGTAAACACCCACATTGTGAGGTATTAAGTTTACCAAACAAATCCCTTGTAAAAGGAGAGGTTCTAGTTTAGCCTTGAGAGAAAAACTAGAGTTGGTTCTATCTTAGCCAAGTCCAAAAGATAGGGTTGTAACGGTTTCCTCCTAAACCGGGAAAAAGGGGACGAATTCATTGTTGAGTGAATTGGGAAATCCTTAGTGGTGTGCTAAGGTAGTGGATGTAGGTGCTTGTTAGAAGGCCGAACCACTCTAAAATCATTGTGTCTCTTGTCTACCTTTATTTCGATGTTAGCCAATTCAACCACCAAACATTTACAACCCTCCTCGACGGTTTCGGTGATCGATTCGAGCGTACTAAAAACCCAACAGTGGCCTTTGGAGTTTTCACCAAATGTCATTACTCCTCCACTTTTTGGCTTTAAATCCATGAATCGACTCTTGTCTCCGGTCATGTGCCTCGAGCATCCACTATCAAGGTACCATGAGTTTTGGCTTTGTGCTTTGGCCTTGTAGCAATGCTCCCCTACAAACAAAGAGATTAAGCTTTGATTTTTGGTACCCAAATCATTTTGGGTCCACGAGTGTTAGCTCCCAAAAGCTTGGTTCCCTTAGGAATCCAAGGTGATATGGCAACAAAATTATTAGATTTGACAAGTTCCTTAGGAACCCATACACTTCTAATTCTTTTATTTTTATTATGCCTATAGGAGCCACTTTGTTTGTAGTTTAAGTTCTTTCTCTTAGGTTGGTTTGTTCTATATGATTCACCTATTTCATTTTTCAAGGTACCAACACTTTTGAAAGACTTTTTGAGCTCATTGAGCTCATCTAACACCTTTTGGTGTTCAATGTTACATTGAGAAACAAGATTATTTAAATCAACATTTTCATTTTGAAAGAATTCAAGTTCATCTTGTAGACCTAAAATATTTTTCTCAAATTCCAATTTAGCTTAAGAAATTAAATCATTTTTAGCATGCAAATCCGAAATAACCTTTTTATTTTTCAAAACGTACTATTTATACTTCTCAACTAACTCGTCATACACCTCTTGTACCTCACCATATGCTTCATGCAATTCATCATATGTAAAATCAAAAGTAGATGAGTTAGAGGTTACCATAGAAGAATCTTCCTCAAGCGCCATAAGGTAAAGGTTGGCCACTTCTTGTTCCTCATCCTCAGATGATTCCTCATCACTCCAAGTAGCAAGCTTTGCTTTGAGCTTCTTCTTCTCAAAGCCCTTCTTCTTGAATTGAGGACACTCGGAACGATTATGACCCGGTTTCTTGCACTCATAGCATATGATCAGATCCTTTTCTTCCTCTTTGTTCTTGGTCTTGAATTCCATCTTTCTTTGGAATTTTCTACCCCGTTTGGACCTCATAAATCGTGAGAATCTTTTGGCTATCATAACCAATTCTTCAAGATCTTCCTCCTCACTAGAAGTGCTCTCCTCATGTAAAGAAGCTTTGAGAGCCACTTCTAGCTTCTTCTTTTTCTCTACCTCAAGCTTCTTCACTTTTCTTTCTTCTTTCTTCTTTTCATCTTCCCTTCCTTGCTTCATTATTTCATGAGTTAGGAGAGAACCAACTAGCTCATCAAGCTTTAATGTCTTCAAGTTCTTTGCCTCGATGATAGTGGTTCTTTTCCCATCCCAAGACTCGAGAAGAGAGTAAAGTAGCTTCCGGACTAGCTTGTCCTTCGGGATGATCTCTCCAAAACCCTTTAGCCCATTGACGATGGCTGAAAAATGATCAAAAATCTTTGATACGGTTTTATCAGGCTCCATCTTGAAATTCTCATAACTAAGATTGAGAATTCCAATCTTTGTTTCCTTCACACCGATTGTCCTTTCATAGGTTGTCTCAAGTGTATCCCACACTTCTTTAGCACTTTTGATGGAAGAAACTTTGGAGTAGACATCCGGTCCAAAGGCATAAAATAACATGTGGAGAGCCTTGTCCTTAATTTGAATCTTCTTTCGATCATCTTCACTCATTTCTATTTTCCTTTTTGGCACAAATCTTCCTTCATCGTCTCTCTTCATCGGAATGATGGGACCATCCTCTATAGCATCCCAAACAAGATAATCACTAGAATTTATGAAGAGACGCATCTGGTTCTTCCAAAAATGATAGTTGTCACCGTTGAAGAAAGGCGGTTTGATGACCGATTGAGACTCGTACATGTTAGAGCCGAAGGTAAATGTCATGGCTTGCTTTGTAGATGATCACACTCTTCCTAGAATCTCCTCTTACGGTTGTTAATTCTTCAAAGAGGTAGGCTTTGATACCAATTGTTGAGTGGATCAATGGATTGATCAAAGCCAAGAGGGGGTGAATTGGGTTTTTAAAATGTTAGTGAATAAGTGGAATGAATAAAATTGAAGAACAAGGCAATTTAGAGTGGTTCAAGTTCCAAATGAACTCTAAATCCACTATCTTAGCTCCCACTAAGGATTTCTCAACAATTCCACTAATTGTTCTTCCCATTTTCTAGGCTTAGGAGGTAACCTTTACAATATCGGTCAATTTTCTACCCAAAATTGACCAAACCCTCACAATGATACAAAGAAGAATTTGAAGGCAATAGAAATATCTCACAATACAAATTTTCCCCTTTTTGATACAAGCACTCAACCCAAATTGGAATACAAGATAAGATTTTTACACAACAAAATTTGGGATTTTACAAGAATAAGAAATTAGGCACTTTGAGCTTGGATTTTTGTATAGATGTTTCTCTTGGATGCAATAGTTGTTGCCGGTCTTCAATAGGCTTGATTTTATACTTTCTTCATTAATTCTAGCCATTTGGGTGGTTAGGGAATTGATTATAGCCGTTGGAACCCTCTCTTTTCACCATAAATGCACTTCTGCATCCTACCATATCGGTACGCGGGGAGCCGTATTGATACCTGTCTCAAAACAGAAAGAGTCGTTGCACAAATATAAGAGGAGCGTATCGATACGCGTGCAGGTGTATCAGTATAAGTTAGAGAAGCGTTTCGATACGGGCAAGACTGTATCGATGCAATTTTTCCCACAAAGCTCACTGGAGAAATCTGTATCGATACGAGTAAGAGCGTATCGGTACGGGTTAACCAACTCTTTAAAAATTTGTTACCTACCAACTGATACCCAACGGTCAAAAACATTTAAGGCTTTTGAATTTAAAATTTCTTTTAAACTGTATTGATACGGGTGAGACCGTATCGGTACGCCATTCAAACTCCATCTGATTTTATAGAGAGAGCGTATCGATACAGAGCAATCTGTTTCGATACCCTGTTTCGATACAGTAAGAGGCGTATCGAAACGATTTTCTCCAGTAGCCAAGTTTGTAAAAATGGTATCGATACGGCAGGGAGCGTATCGATACGCGTAGACGATTTTCAGTAGTTTGGCCTTGGAACACTAATAAAATATTTTGGAGTTTGAGTTTTTCAAACTAAAGTAAAGCCTTGTTGATTTGAAACCTTTTGAGGGACTTAAATTTATTTCAAGTTTTTAATTTAGTCTTTAAAGCACTTTGTTATATCAAAATCAAACATAGGTTTTACAAAGCGTAAGCAATAATGCCTAGTGAGGGATGCTCAAAACAACCAACAACAACAATGCATTTTTAAAACCATTTCTCAAGTAGAAATCTCTATCTCATCATGCTCATTTTATCGCATGCTTGAAATTATTTTCAAAATAAAACCCATATTATTTAAACTACATGTACAATCTATCTCATGCATTAATCAAAATGTAAAGTCTCAGAGCAAAGCCATACATGCTTGTTTTTCATTAAGCATTTCCCAAAACATGATCTCATATGCAAATCTCATTTCATTAAATCATTTATAAAAAGGTGCATGTGAATCTCATATATTGGAATTTAGGAAACATTACTCAGATATACGGATAGCTTGACGAAATCTCATATCGTCAAGTCATACCTCGGTGGAATCTCACATCACCGAACTCTCATGGTGGTATCTCTCATCGCCACAAAGCTTGATAGAATCTCACATCATCAAGAACTATCGTGGTGGAATCTCTCATCACCACACTCTCACTTTGGAACGGGATGGCACTACCCACATTACCCAAACCAAGGAGCACGTACGAATTTTGTATATTATAGTGCATTTCTCATCCTATTGGTCGACCAATTATATCCGGTAATAATACTCTCATCTCATGCCAATATAATTAGTTTAAACATCATTACCTACTGTTTTTCAATGCACCAATATAAATCATTCTCATCCCATTTCAAAAGCATAAATAAGCATAGCATTTTCTCAACAATTTCTATCTCTTCAAAATCATAATTCTATCTCATGGGATCTCATAAATCATCAAATCATTTCTCAAACATGCATAAAATGATAGGTTTAATTCTATCTTCAAAACATGAGCATGATCATAAAATTAATAGGATAAAAACTGAGAAATGAGAGCGAAACATCTTAAACTTACTTTCGGGCTTAGATTAGTGTTTCAAACTCAATCTAAACTCCCAAACCTTGCTTTCATGTCTTTGAAAGGATTTAAAACCAATTCCACTCACCGACAATGCCTCGCTTGCTTTGTCGAAGCATAATCAAGCTTCTGAAGCTCCCGAAACTTCACCAATTGTTTCTGAAATGTTCTTCCCTGTTTATACTACACAAGAACAGAGGATTAATCCATCTCAATGCATTAAAAACACCAGCAACCAAATCCACTTCATTACCCTGCCCAAAAACACCAAAAGACCTATCCAAAACAACCGAAAACACCTTCAATTACTCTACAAACTCAACCCAGGCAAAATCTAACACTTCCATCCAATTTTAATCATTAATTAACATCCAAAAACAATATATTTGCATCCTTATATCTCCAGCAACACCAAAACCACACTATCCTCACAAAAACCCAAATCTAACAATCTTAACAACTAGATATCCAACCTATTTCGGGATTCCTATGATAAATCCTTCATTTAAACATCATTTAACATCCAAATAAAGATTAAAATCAATCTCAAATTAATCAAAACAGTATCAATACGAAAATCTTGAGAAATCATATTTTAAAGCTTGATCTATCCATTTTCATCAAATAGATTATAAAATATTGTTATTAAATACAATTAGAGAGCCAAAGACTTGAGAATTTCATTAAAGAACCTTGATTAGAGGAGTTGAATGAAAATTACCTCTAACTCTTGCCTATTCCTTCAATTGACAAGACTTGATAAGAAATCTTCAAGAATCCTTTGAGTTAGATGGAAGAATCATCAAGAAAATCATTTGTAAATCAAAGTGAAGTGAGAATATGAGAATCTCTGAAAGTTTGAGAGAAAAAGAAGTGTTTGGTTGATGAAAATAAGAGAAGAGGAAGTTACGTCAAAATAGATTTTAGATGATTAAATCTCTTTTAATAAAATCTCATTTTAATTCCTTTTAACAAAATACATTTAAAAATAGCCAATTAAAGGAAAAGGTCAATTAAAATATATTAGCTCCCTAAAGATTCTAAGTTTTGACCCTCTTTCAAATCAGTCCTTTAAAAATAGATTTTATATTTTTACAAAACAGTCACTAACCCGAAATGTCAAGTCTCCAAAATTCATTTTCCAAAATTGACTTCACCAAACCTTAATATATATATTTAGAGGATTTTAGGAATTTTACTCATAATTTTATCATATCTCGAACCACGTTTTCCCAGAACCACTCCCGAATTAACCCAGATCTCTAGTCTAAGTCCTACGAACCCCGAGTCAACCTTAAAAATTCCTAGGCCCAAAACTGGGGCGTTACACTAATTGTGCCTATTGGAAGACAATAATGATGTTCTTCATCAAGGCCAAAGATTACAAGCTTTGGGACATAGTTGAGGATGGTCCGCTCGTGCCACAACGAAGCAATGAGGAATGAAGTGCGGATAATCGCAAGAAGATGGAGCTAAATTGCAAGGTTTTGCACATTCTTTTTCGTGCATTTAGCCCCAACATCTATGAGAAGATGTCTTCTTGTGAACATGCCAAAGAGGTATGGGATAAGCTTGAAGTCACATACGAAGGAACCAACAAAGTGAAGGAGACCAAGATCGGTCTTCTCAACCTCAAGTATGAGAACTTCAAGATGGAACCGAATGAAGACATCACGAAGATATTCGATAGATTCTCCATCATCACAAATGAACTCAAATGCTATTGAGAAATCATTTCGGAAGACAAGCTTGTCCGAAAGCTTCTTCATTCTCTTTCTGAGTCATGGGACTCAAAGAAGACTGTCATAATCGAAGCCAAGAATCTTAAGACTTTAAAGCTAGATGAACTCTTGGGGTCTCTTCTTACTCATGAAATCATGAAAAAAAGGAAGAGAAGAAGAAGAAGAAGAAGAAGAAGAAGAAGAAGAAGAAGAAGAAGAAGAAGAAGAAGAAGAAGAAGAAGAAGAAGAAGAAGAAGAAGAAGAAGAAGGAGGAAAAGATAAAGAAGATGGGAAAGAAGAGAATCATGGGGCTAGGCATTAACATGAATGTTGTCGCTCTCAATTCCTCCACATGCCCACATGTAGATTCAAGTGAGGAGGAAAGTGAAGAAGAAGAGATGGCCTATCTCTTCGAAAAGTTTTCCCGATTCATGAAGAACAAAATGGAAGAATCCAAGCATGAGTCGAGGAAGAAGAAGAGAGCAAGCTCTTCAAGCCATAAGAAGAAGGCATATGTGGCTACTTGGAGTGATGATGACTCCACCGACAATGAACAAGCCAATATTTGCCTTATGACCATAAAAAAAGATTCAAGGGTAACTTCTAATTCATCTACTTCAACTTCTTATTCTTTTGATGAATTACAAGAAGCCTATGATGATTTGGTTTTAGAATTTAAAAATCACATTTTGAAAAACAAGAAAGTGGTTTCAAATTTGAAAGTTCAAAATGACTTGATTTCTAAAATCAAAATTGAACTTGAAACAAAACTCAAAGAATTTGAACAAAATGTGTTGATTTACAAAATTTGCTTCATAAAGTTCAAGAGAAAAAAGAGTTGATTTCCAATGAACTTCAAAAGAAAAACAATTTGGAAAAAATCAAAATTTTATGTTAGACAATCTAGTGCCCCTAGATTTTTTAATGGCGAGTTTTTAGAAGTATTTGGGTCCCAAAAGGACTAAGTACTTCAACTAAAAAGGATGAAATTGAAAAATGGATTCCTAAGGAGGGACTATATTATGTGCTACTCCCAAAAGGACTAAGTACTTCAACTAAAAAGGATGAAATTGAAAAATGGATTCCTAAGGAGGGACTAAATTATGTGCTACTAATGCTTATGGATTCAAAGCAATTTGGATACCAAAAATTACTTGATTGTCTTGTTTTAGGTGTGATGGAGAATGATCAACAAGTCAAATATTGAGGGGGAGCTCCATACACACAAAAGATTGTTTCGATATGCTCCTATGCATTTCGATACGCCCAACAATTAATGTCCAAGGACTTTATGAAAAACTCCCAACGACTATTTTCCCAACTGTGCAGGTCATACCGATACGGACAATCACGTTACAGTACGCTACAAGGCATTTCGATACACCTCAATGTGTTTCGATACGCAGAACTAGACCAGACCTCTAACGACTATTTTAAAGAAGGCTGTATCAATATGGTTACACGCATTTATGGTGGGAAATAAAGGCTCCAACGGCTCCAATTTAATCCAAATGGTCCTCAACGACTACAAACTCAATTGAGAGTATAAAAGGGACCTCCAAGCATCCATGGAAGACTACTGCTTCAAATATCAACAACATTATGATGAGAAATTGTGTCTTATGGCTTTAATTGTTCATCCTTTGTATAGAAAACACTTGCGAGCCAAAATTATCATATTTGCTCAAGTGTTTAGGCTTGGGTGAGAGCTTAAAGAGTGCAAACAAATACCTTGTGAGAGAAATTTTAGTTTGATTATTTTCTTTCTCTTGTGTGTTTGGTTAATCTTTGGGTAGAAAGATTAACCGTTTGTAAGGGTTTCCTCCTAATCATAGAAAAGGGGACGAATCAATTAGTGAATTGGTTGGAAAATTCTTAGTGGGAGCTAAGGTAGTGGATGTAGGTGCTTATTCGAAGCCCGAACCACTATAAATTCATCGTGTCATTCAATTTTCGGCTTCTACAAATCAATCCCCCAAAAATCCATCTTCTCTACCACTTGGCAAGGATCGGTTGAAGGTGATCATCGAGCCTAACAATTAACCACAATGACAGATCCACCATATAGTCACGTTGGACAAATTATTTAACTGTTATTTTTTAATTCACTAATGTTTGCATTAATAACGTATTTATACCATTGTAAATAAGCATTGTTAACTTATTTACACCTAGCAGCTTATGTTCGCTAACATATAAATGATCATGTTCGTGAACACTAAACGAACATGTTCACGTAAGCTAAAAAATCGAACTCAAACACCTAAATAATAAATGAATCAAATTCGAACATGATGTTAATATATGTGTGCCCACCTTCAAAATTTTAAATATTTTTTAACTCACTATATTAATATTCAAACCATTAATTTTATTTGGCTTAAGGGTTTAATAAGCCCCTAAACTTTTGCAAAAAAATCAATTAAGCCCCTAAATTATTTTACACTCAATTAAGCTCTCAAACTCAAGAAAAAAACCAATTTGACCCTTTGACCAACCTTAACCGTTAACTTTAACAGGTTTTTTTTGAATTTTTTTTGACATATGTCACAACATGATAATGCCACTTGTCGTTTCTAGGATTTTTTAAATTTTAGTTTTTTAAATATATAAAACAGGAAAAAATATGAAATTTTTAAAAATTATTTTAAATTATAAAAATATTTTTTTTAATTTCGAAATTTATTTAAAAATAATAAATTCTCAACATATTAAAATATTTTAAACAAAATAAAAAATTTAAAAATATTAAAAAGTATTATTATACAATTATAAAAAATTCAAAACAACTTTTATTGTTTTATATTTTTTAAAGTATAGTTTTAAATATATTTTAAAAATCAAAATAAATTTTATTGTTTTTATTTTTTTCAAATTATTTTTTATACTTGTATAATAATATTTTATTTTTTATTTTTTTAAATAATTTAATATCTTGAAAATTATTATTTTTAAATAAATTTTGAAATTCGTTTTTTTAAAAAGCTTTTTATAATTTTCCATAATTAAAAAATAGAATGTTTTTTGTTTTTAGATATTTTAAAAAAATTGAAATTCAAAAATTCCTAGAAATGACAAGTAGCATTATCCTATTGCGACACGTGTCAAAAGAATTTTTTCAAAAAAGTAAACCATTAAAGTTAACGGTCAAATTTGTTCAAATGACCAAATTAGTTTCTTTTTCTTGAGTTTGATGGCTTAATTGAGTGCAAAAGAAATTTAGGAGCTTAATTGATTTTTTTTGTAAAAATTTAAGGACTTATTAAACCCTTAAGCCATTTTATTTAGACTTAATACATTATTATCTTAAACCAACTTATAAATTGAATTTTTAGACTCTGTTTATATTTTTCCAATGAAAGATTGTTTTCCTCAGTATAATAAATGAATTGTTTTGGCTAAAGGTATGTAGAAAATTAATTTAATAATTTATGAGAACTTGAATCTATTCATAGAATTTTGGTAAGTAAATGCACGTATTTATGTTCTAACAACAAAAAGGTCACATTATTTGTGCCACAAAGTGAACAATAGATGTTGCGTTGGATGGCAGGTTTTGACTTCTGATCCTGAGATCCTATCTACACTGCCCATTACCAAATATATATTTTATTTTAATTCTAAAATTATAAATTTGAGTTAAAATTAGAGATTTAACCGGTAAAATATGTTAATTTGAATGTTTGGTGAATGATAGTTTTTGATGAAACCTCTAATTAAAAAAAATCATGCTAATATGAGTTTTTGAAATTAAAAGGTTTTTTTCTCTTTAAAAAAGAAACTAAAAGTTTTGATATAAGAGTTATAAAGACCTTTTTACCCTTAATAATTATAAAAAATCTCCAAATAACATAAATTTAATATATTTTATTTTAATTCTTCACCTTCACATATTTACGTTGTGTCATTTATAAAGTAATTTTTTTTCTTACACATTTATATTTGTATTTAAATTTTATAATTAATTAAAGGGTAAACTACACAGATGACCACTGAATTATGGGTTTGGTGTCAAAATGACCACTATATTATTTTTTGCCGCAAATGCACCACACAACTATTTAAATGGTTCCATTTTAGCCACACTCCGTTAAAAAAATGAAAAAGTTGACGGAACTGTTAAAATATTGGTATAATTACACATTTGGTCCTCTATATTTATACAATATATCAATTTAGTCCTAATTTTAATCTAATTTAGTTAAATAAAAATAATTAAAATCCCCCAATAAGGTGGTGACATGTGTCACCCTGATTGGAGTAGGAAAAATGAAAACCAAGGAACTGCCCTTGGTAGAAATCAAACCTAGGACCTTAGGGGTGTAGTGCGCAAGTTTGCCATTGAGCCAAGAATAAATTTATGATATGCAATATTAATAATAATATATGTGTTATACATATAGAGAAAGAAAAAACAAACCATATACATTAGATTTTCATTTTTCCCCTGATGAAATCAGTGCATTGCTCAGGTACTCTTCAAGGGAAGGACTGTGTCCTTCGGTATACGACTTTGCTTCCACTAATAGAGCTTTACAAAATCCTGCCCACTGAATAAACATCATCTAATGTAAGATCCAAACCACACAAAAATGACTTTAATTTAGATACAAAGTTACAAACTACAGTACCACTTTCCTCAGATGGAGTAATGCTTGGACATTCCGGCCGTCGAGCTCTTGAATGTCATAAGCAACTTCATTGGTAATGTCGTATAGAGCTTGGAAGCATATCTTCATGCACTCTGGCAGCTGCTGAATTTTGCTTGAATCCCACCTGAATTTTACATGATTTGCTTAAGAGACATGCTTTACAAACATGAAATGTATGTATGTATGTATGTATGTATGTATGTATGTTACCTATCAACAACATTTGTGAATTGATGCAGCTCTTGTAAGGAACCATAAATATCATAAACATCATCAATTATCAATATCATGGTGGTGATCTTAGTGAGGCGTTTTCTGAAACAACTATATTGAGGCTCATAAGCAACTCCAACCGCACACAAGAAACTTTCTGCCAAACGATCCCTAGTGAAGTTCAAATGCTGCATTATCCCTAGCTTCCTCCACCACCTGAAATGTTTAGTTTAATATATATGTTCCATTTGCATGCATGTGTAATGAGACTGAAAACAGATACCTGGAAATTTCCCTTAGGTCCTTCTGAAGCGTGGCTTGGACAGTGTTGAAGTTAAGTTTAGCCAATTGAAGTAAACGTTTGTCTATGTTTTTGCTGTTCTCGTACACAGTAATACGCCATTTGACGTCGAACCACTGTACTCTCCAGTGGCTCAAAAGCTCCAAAGCATGCCCAACTTCCTTTGCTGTGTTTGTATCAAGTGTTGAATAAATGTTCCTGAGAGCTTCCCTAGAGAATGTTTTAGCTTCATCCAATATGTTTTCACCTTCGAAAGCGAGATAAGAGGCTTCATAAAGCTCAAGCAATCTCTTGATCTCAGTGCATTTGGTGAACGAGGATGAGGGGAAGAGATAAAGTTCAGAAAATCTAATGTATATTGTTTGTTTGTTTTTTCTCCATATGTATAACACATATAATATTATTAGTATTTCATATCACAAATATATGCTTGGCTTAGTGGCAAACTCATGTGTGCAACACCCCTAAGGTCCTAGGTTCGATTCTTACTAAGGGTAGTTTCTTTGTTTTCATTTTTCCTACTCCAATAAGGTGGTGACACGTATCACCATCTTATTGAATAATTTATTTATTTTATTAGATTAAAATTAGGACTAAATTGATATATTGTATAAATATAGAGGATCAAATGTGTAATTATACCAATTTTTTTAACTTTTTCGTTTTTTTTAACGACGTGTGGCTAAAATGGAACCATTTAAATAGTTGTGTGGTGTATTTGCGGCAAAAATAATATAGTGGTCATTTTGACACCAAACCCATAGTTCAGTGGTCATTTGTGTAGTTTATCCTTAATTAAATTATATTAAAAATTATTATATAAATAATAAATTAATATATAGATCCTTCAAATATGTTTAGTAGTGTTATATTTAAAAAATATTTTCATAATCTAATTAATATTACTAGATACAAAATATTGATAACTAATAATGTATTTAAACAAGTATTGAATATAATCATGTCCTTATAGGTCATTTTGTTTGTTTAAATAATCAAACAACTATCATGTATCAATTAATATTACCAAATACTTTTATACAATCAGTTAATGCAATTAGCTATCAGCTAATGTAATCCGCTATCAACTATTCACTAATTGCTAACATGACCATTATCTCGTTTTGTATGAGTTTAAATCATAACATGAGAATGTAATACATCGTTATTTAACAATAAAAAAAAACTTGTGTTATAGATATTTTAGGCGTGTAATTTGTACTTTCAGCAAAATTTAGGTTCCAATTTAAACAAAAAGAAAAAACCATAGGTACCTTATAAGTTATTAACCCGTTTAAGAAATGTTTAACCGTCAAATAGGTGTCCAAACTATGCTCTTTTTTCAGTTATGTGCTCAAACTAATTTTCGGGTGAAATTGGGACCTAAAGTTTCATTTCATGATCTATTTAAAGTTCGTCGTTAATTTTCAACGTTAAAGAACACGTGTCATCTCCTGAAAATTTCAAAAATTATATTAAAAATAAATAAAATTACTTATTTTTTTAATAGAAATTCTCTAACTTTTACAGATTTCACAAAACAGCCCCAAATTCTAAAATCCTTAACTCCCCAAAACTTAAATCCGATTTGGGCCGATTTTGCCGCCGATTGTCATGCCGCCGCCCACCACATTGGTCGTCGGACCATCACGACCATTTCTCCCACCACCCCGTCGCCGGAAATGGTCTGACGCCGTGCGAATCGCCGAAATTGTCGAATAGTTCTTTCGAACGATTCGCGACAAACGGCGGCCGGAGGGGCGACAAAAATCGTGTGGGTTGTTTGGCGAGGGGAGGGTGCTTCATTCCGTCGCCGGAAATGCAGCCAACGCCTGCGGGAGGGTCGGATTTAGGGGGTTTAGGGTTTTGGGGACTAATTTGAGAATATATGAAAATTTTAAGATATATTTTTATTTTGTTTTATTTATTTTATTTATTTTTAACATATTTTTTAGAATTTTTAAGAGATGACATGTATCTTTTAACGAAAAAAATAACGATGAACTTTAAATAAATTACAAAAAGAAATTTTACATCTCAATTTAGTCCGAAAAATAATTTAAACACCTAATTAATGAAAACATAACTTGACCACCTATTTACCTATTAAGCCTTTAAGAAATCTGGTTTGATATTATCAATGTTTTCCATCGTCTCTAGACAAGAACCGACGTTGAAATGCGAATATGAAAATCTGTTCCCACGCATAACAAGAGGTAAAGAGTAGCGCCAAGTCAGCCATTAAAAGGATTAAGGACAATCTAATAGCTTCAACAAGCCACACAATTTTCCATCGTCACCCATTTCTCTCTCTTTATGTATATATATATTTTTCATTTTCCCAACTTCACCCATTTCTCAACTTGTTTTTTTTTCAGCTGCCTTCAATTACTTGGTACCCACTTTAACATTTGATATTATCTTTTAGTTCGTTATAAAGTTTTCTAGAATCCCTTGTTGAAGAACCCTTTGTTTTTTTATGTTATTGTTTTTTCTTTTTCCTGTCACTTGAGTGCTGTTTAATGCAATATAGTCTAGATGTTAAATTTTGAGGAATTTAAAAGAGAAAAAAGACTTAAAGTTTTGATCTTGTTGCTACAAATATGAAAATGGGTTACCCTGAATATTGCCTTTTTTTATTGAAAAAAAAACCCATTGATACTTTTGATTCATTCGACTGAACTTTCCTAAAAATTTGTCCTTTTTGTTCTTCACATTTTATCTTATCTTTAGTTCTTTATGAAGTTTTCTGCAATCCCATGTTGAAGAACCCTTTGTTTTTTTTTGGTGTTATTGTTTTATTTTTCCTGTGATTTGAGTGCTGTTTAATGCAATATAGTCTAGATGTTAAATTTTGAGAAATTTAAAAGTAAAAAAAAGAGTTAAAGTTTTGATCTTGTTGCTACAAAAATGAAAATGGGTTGCCCTGAATATTGTTTTTTTTTTTAATAGAAAAAATCACCATTGATACTTTTGATTCATTCGTCTGAACTTCCCTAAAAATTTGTCCTTTTTGTTTTTTTCCCGGATTTCATATTATGATTTTGGTATTTATCATTAACCCGGTGTCTACACATTGGAGAATGATGAGGGTTATTTTTGTTGGAATTTTGGCAGATGTCAAAGTTGGTTGAACTTTACCAAGTTTGATTTGCTATTGAGGACATTTGAACAATGTTGCCTGTTTGCTCAGCCGCTGCTGGTTGTTCTTCACATTCTCAGGTGGAGTTTTCACTTGCTTGAACCATAAATTTTCTTCTTCTATACACTATTTGACTCGCTTGTACTGCTTTTATATGTTCAAATCTTTTCTGAAAATGTTTTAACTTCCAAGTTTGAATAACTAACTTCAATTAAATTTATGAAATTTAACTGCTAGAGCACTAAGAATAGAGCTGTATTGAGGAAAATGCTTTGTATCAGTGAAGACCATAATACGTCACATTTTGAGAATTTATGTTTATAGGATAGATTAGTAAACGATCATATGTTGCTTGTTTATCTTGCTTTCATTTTAAAGGTACACCTTTTCTTGTGTAACAAAAATTTTCCCAAATCCTGACATACCTTTTAAAATAATTTTGCTTAATTGTTTTCAAGTTCATTCATGTATTTTCCATGGAACGAAAGCGTGACATATATTTAAAATGGATCTTGTTAACTGTCTTTTAAGAAGCAGTCCATTCATTATTTGAAATGATGCCTCTAGCAGATTCCATTCCATGGAGGTTTACGGCCTTTCACTCCACTTGAAAAGGACTTTCTGTTCAGATGGAATTTTCAAGACAAGTCTGCTTGGGGTGTGTCAAATGGAAACCATCTGCATAAAATGTGTTTTAAGCCACAAGCAACGAAATCTTTATACTCGACTTTTGTTGAAAGCACTGAACAACCGGTATCCATGGACCTCATTAACAGTTATTCTTGCCCGGATGTGGTAGTTGATGTTAAATGCAAAATTTCTAATGGATGGAGTTCTTCGGTTGAAGCAATAATGTCACCCGCAGATGTGGAACTGAAATATGTTGAAAATTCTAGTGTATCTGCTGCAGAAGAGAAACTTGTCGATTTGTCAAACCAGTCAGTTGAAAATATCAACGATTACATGGGCTTGGAGGGACCTGAAACCATATCAACTATTGACACAACACCCGATACTCCCATTGCAGCATCTAGCTCCCTGAACTTTGATAACGATTCACTATCCAATGCAAAAACTGGTGTTGATGATTTTCTGGCTGGGGTTAACGAGTCGGTTAACTCTTCGCTAGACAAGGGAGAGAATGCTGTGAAAAGCTTATTTGAGAAAATTACTTCTTCTATAACTTCTGTTAAGACAAGTGCTTCTGAAGCTGTTGATAATGCTCAAGTATTAGCTGACAATAAGCTTTTGAACTTGTCAAATGACTTGAAGGAAGCATCAAGTAAAGCTAATATTGTTGCTGTTGACTTGTTGAGGCATACAATTGTTGTAGTGGAGGATTCTTTATCAATCGGGGCTTCCTCTTTCGTATATTACTATGCTTCTGCTAAGGAACGTCTTCCGCCAGAGATCAAAGACACACTAACTTTGTATGAAGAGAAAACGGGAAAAGCCTTGAAGCCTGTTGGGGAGGCCCTGCAACAGGTATCCTTTTATTTGGCATTCATATCAGTTTCATGACTCGTGGTTTTAATTCTTAGATGCTCCACAAACATACTTCTGCTTCTAGATATCTGCAAGTAGTTGGGGCCAATAAAAAATTATTGTACTAAAGATAGAACAATGAGTTCAAGCATATAAAATCCCTTAGGATTCTATTTTTCTAGTTCAAGGATAAATCTTTTTCCGAGAAATCCATTATTTATTCAGTTTTGAGCTTCTTCTTTTTATTTGTATTTTAACTTCATTTTGCTGCAAGCAGATTTACATTGGTATTGAGGGGCTGGAAAGGAGTCTAGGCTTTGATCCGAATGATCCCATTGTCCCGTTTTTCCTTTTCGTTGGTTCCTCAGCCACTCTATGGTATGAATGTTCTTATGTGCACATTTTAATTATAAGTTTTACCGAATATTTTCTTTTTCGCTTGGGAGTTTATATTTTGTATCAGATATGTGCAGGGCGTTTTACTGGGTATGGGCATTTGGTGGTTACTCCGGGGACTTATCTCCTAAACTAACTTATGAGCTATTGTCTGGAAAGGAGAATGCTTTACTCATTGATGTCCGGCCTGAGGCAAGATACCCTAAACTTTTGTCTATTCTTTTGCCCCTTTTTGGTCTTTGAGCAAGACAAGAAGGCACCATAGCTCAAACTTAGGTTCTCTGTAGTCTGTCCTATGCCTACCCTACACCGCACCTGAGCTAAGCTCCAGTGAGTTTCGGGCTTTCAAATCTGTAGTATGGATTATGTTATGTATTTTGAGATTCAATTCAAAGAGACTTGATCAACCTATTTCTCATAGTGCTTTCATGTCCCTCTTCCTTGGGTGCTAGTTGCCCTCATAGATGATTAATAATCTATTATTTTTCTGAAGTTGAAATTTGTTTTTCCTATTATATTGAATCTGAAATGGCTTATTTTGGGGCATTAACTTTGTCAAGGTCTTAAGAGAGAGAGATGGCATTCCTGATCTTCGACGAGCAGCTCGGTCTCGTTACGCTAGTGTATATTTACCTGAGGTCTGGTTTAACTTCACTATCTTACTTGAAAAGTTTACTTCTTTTTTTTCGCTTTCCCGAAGCATTATCTTTTATGGTTTTCGTTTTCATTCAGGTTAATGGCTCAATACGGAATCTAATGAAGAGTGGAAGGGACCTGGATGACTCCTTGATTGCTACTGTTATTCGAAACTTGAAAACCATTGAGGTTTGTATCTTCTTATTTTTCATTGTTTACCTCTTCACTGGTTTTAGTTGTTTTTTAAGCTAGAGCTTTGCAGAAAGAGTGAAAGAAGAACTTATGCTCAGACTAACCAAACTCTGTATTGCATTCACATTTAGGCTACTGAGAACACTTTCGCATATGATTTTGTGGCTTTGTATTTCTAAAAACTTCCTTATCTATTTGCTCTTCTTTGTCAACTTAGTTTTATTGTCATACTGCGAATCTAAGTTTTTCAAAGTCATGGCTCATTAGATAGGTTGGAGGAAGAGGGGAAAGAGAGAAAGGGGGTTGTAAAAGTTTTAAGTTGTGGGAACAAACAGAGGTCGTTTCTATAAAGTTAAGCTAAGCTATTTCCATTTGTCTAGAGGTTGATCATGCACATCCGGTTTTTTCCTCATTGGATGTAGCTAAAGTTAACTACTGAGTGTGACCATTGTTATTGGCCTGTGAATCAAACATAATAATTTATATATATTTTCTTTTTCTACCACTTGTAGGACAGGTCGAAGGTCATAATTATGGATGCCGATGGAAGTCGTTCCAAAGGAATTGCAAGATCATTGAGAAAACTTGGGATTAAAGTAAGCATTTCTAAATTTTCAAAGTTATTCTTTAAGAAATAGCTTTGAGAAAACTCATATTGTGTATTTCTTTTCAGCTCAAATTGAAAGAACCAACATAGTTGAAACCCTGTTAAAGTTGAATTTTTTTATTAATTTGGTCCGTTATAGTTTTGAAGACTTATGATCAAAATCAAACTGAAATATGCAGGACCCAAATGGTTAAATCCTTAAATCCTAACATCTCATTTTTGGAATCAGAACATTGAACTGTTGCCTGCTGTCTCAATCTAATCTAACTCCTCTTTTTCTTGATATCTCATCTTCTAAGCTCTTGAACACATACCTGAAATGAATTGTTACATTTAGTTAGTTAAATACGTTTTTTGGTACTGTGAAACGGATTACATAAACTAATTTTTAATTTGTGTTTTAAATCACAGAAACCATACCTGGTCCAGGGTGGCTTCCAGTCTTGGGTGAACCAGGGTCTCCGAGTTAAGGAACTCAAACCAGAGACAACACTTACTATACTCAATGAGGTATTTATTATGCTGTATTCTCTTTCCTTGAAGTCTTTACATAGAAAATGCCTTGGGTTGATTCATAGGATTATGATTCAATTTGAAGATCTCAACTAACTCTGAATTCATGTGACAGAACTGCCTAAAGTATACTTTAGACCAAGAATAAAAGAGGGATAAAGTAACATACTTTATTGGAAAATAATCACATTTTCTTAAACTAATGTGATTGATTTAGGTATTTTAGTCGCATTCCATCTTCAATCTTAGATGTTACTGCTACTAACTATTTTACAGCTGACACATCCCCAGCATGGAATATGGATGAAATGTTTGAATGAACCACATTCTTTCCTTCACCTGTTGAGGTAACTTTACAGATTCTAAAGGTTAGAAGTTACACAAGGGACAACCACTAAACTAAGCAGCATACAAAAATTAGGTTAAGATTGAACTAAAGAATGGGGGAACGACAAATTTAATTGAGACCGGAACCAGTCACATAGAGACGCAAGTAACAACTGAGAAGGTCTATCTTGCTATGTGATGGTGAAATGAAGAAGAAATAGAGAAACAAACAGCGAGGATATCCACATCCTGTTAAACATCTATCCTTAAAATCTGATTTTTTTTTATCAAATTAATATTACATTAACATAACACACTTCCAAGCCAAAATATTACTGATCTAGGATTTCCAAATTTAGCATCCTTGAATGATTTGAATAAAATGCTTTTGACTATTTATTTATTTATTTTATTAATGTAATTTTACATTGTGTTCGCCACAGGAAGCTGAGGCAATCTTAGAAGAAATTAGTCCTTCTCCAGTGCAAGTTCTTGGGTTTGGTTTGGTAAGAAGCTCAGGTTCCTTCTGTGATATGTCGTTTTTATATTTTATGTGCTAGCTAAAAGAAGGGTGTTATTATTAAACTAGCTTGAGCTATGTTAGAAGTATGTTTGGTATCTAGTAAGGTGGTCCAATGTGATACGTGGTTTTTGTAGTTTATGTACTAGCTAAAAGAAGGCCAGGGTATTCTTATTATTACACTAGCTCAGATGATGTTAGAAGTATGTTTGGTATCGTAAGGTGGCATGTTTACTGATGTTCATTCAAACATATCATCCAAATTCCATGCCGATAATTCTGTCGTTGGGTATGAAGGGGTTTTTTAATGAGGCCCTTTACTTTTCAAAAAAAATGCTAATAAATATCTTTGTGGCAGGGTTCTGTAGCAGCAATTTACGCACTACTAGGTGTGTATCTTGTCCTTTGAAATATATCAATTCCTTCTCTCTCTTCTGTTGTTGTTGTTGAATTGAAACCTGGGCGAAATGGTTGACCGTGACCTATTCCAAAGTAGTCTACCAATATGCATTTTGCACTTCATGGACTGAAATGTATATTTGTCATAAGTTTTGATTTGTAAATTATGGAGAAAGAGTAAGAGAGATTGTTATTTAATATGTCTTCTCTCTAATATAACTTTCAAGGTGTTTTGTCTTCATAACTATTTACTTTATTTTATTTTTTATGTTTACCGATGTTCTGATTCTTTTTAGAGTGGGAGAAATCATTGCAGCTTATTGGCATTCTTGGTCTAGTCCTGGTATGTAAATCTCCTGGTTTAAAATGTTTGTGTCAAGTTCTTTGTCTTTGATATCGATTTCCTATGTTTTACTTTGAACACTATTTTTGCTGTTCATTTAAATTTACCCCCTTGATAATGGTGATTTAGAACTTATTCATTGCCGGCTTGTGATTTAACTAGACCATTTTTCGGCGAGTCTCTTCATATGAAAGCGCTGAGGATTTGGAAAAAGACATAAGGTACGCCCTTCTTCAAAACGTTTATAGTACCAAATACCTGTGATATTAGACTGTTTTTAACTACATTGCTTAAACTCGTGATTTTTCTTGGAGTACCATGTTTAATACCCATGCCCAAACTATACGGTCATTAACGGTATTGTCTTACATGATAATGTTGTCGGAAAATGGTTGGAATAACTGTTGCCAATGCATTATTTTCGAGGGTGGTATGTTCTTTTTGTCTGCAGTGTGATGAGAATTAAATAAATCTTATGAACTTGAGACTCGAAAATGTACTTTTCCCGTAGGTTATTCGCATTAAGAAGAATTGTATGACCTTGTAAGCTATGAGTTAGCTGCTGATTAAGTTATTTGATATGTTTCTCATGTGCTTTTGCATAATAATTATATTACTCGTGGATAAGTATCGAGATTCTTCATCCTTCAAACTGTTACATTCGGATTTCACCGTAACCTTTACAACAATTGTGTTCTTCTAACTAAAATGCTTCTTCAAGGTTGTTGAATGCTCCTGTCAGATTTGGAGCTCAGGCATTTTCATGGGTTTCCGGGAAGTTAGAAACCAATGGCATTGGACTTCCAACCTCACCCTCATCATCAGATGTCCAAAGCCGAGTGTTGCAGGCTGCTGCGAAGCATGAATCTAAACCATCTGATCCAGAAGACCCATCTGCCGGTGCAATGGCTCCAATGAACGAGAAAGTCGATCTCTCCGAAGCATAGGTGTAGTACATTTTTCTTGCAAGAAACTATCTCATTTGATCATCAGATTGGTGAATGCAAGTTGACCTGGCTCACTCGGAAACAGTGAACAAAGAGTTTGCACAGAAACTGACATGTCTAAACCCTAAGAACAAGTCCACATTATTAGTTATATCAATAGAGTTCTGTAATAATCGTACCAACTGCAACCAATAAAGAAGTTTGGTAATTTTTTCGAAACTTCCATGTTCGTTTTGGTTAGAAACAAGTGCAGCTCTATGTCAATGCTTTGTTATGGATTTATTTTCGTGGGCACTTGACATATACCGTATCAAACCGATTGGAGAGAAATCCAAACAATTATCGAAAATTATCCAAATACTCTCGAGTCCCATTCAGGTTTGAGAAAAGTATATAACAATAACAAGAATCTGACCTCGAATCATCCTCAACTTTGTATCTCCTAAAATTTTATAATATAAACAAAAATTCTACATCCGTCCCCGGTAGAGAGCACTTCAAACACTCAAGCACTGACGCATATAACTCATCGTAACATACAACTTAGCATGTGGGAAACATAGCCGAACTGTCAAAACTACCACCTCCAAGATCAAAAGCAAAGATTGTTTCATTGTTGTTTTTCTTCTCAAAGTCGTATCTTTTTTTAAATAATTTCTACCTATGAGAAAGGAATGAAGAATTTGCTCTTAATGAGTTTCGAACGCACAACCTAGAAAGAGGTACAGGTGTCAACTGAAAATTTAAATCATATGATCAAATATTGTTAGTTACAAAATAAAGGGTAAATTATATCATTCATAACTCAACTTTTTTATCTCTCCTAATTTTAATCACTGACGTTTAAAAATATTTAATTTAATAATTTAAATTTTAAATTATTCTTATTTTAGTCGTTCTATGATAACATAGTATTTTTATTAATATTTTTACATAACATGACATATTTTATTATATTTAATGCCGTGGGTTTAAATTTTAAAAATAAAATCTTTAAACTCTAACCTCAACCATACTCCTTAATCTACAACTCTAACCTCCGATCTACATATTCAAATCCACAATATCCCATATTTACAGCATAGAATAATTTTTCATATTTCACTACTTTTAAGATAGCAAATTCAATAGAATTTATATTTGTTAATACACAAGTGTTATTTAATATAATGTACATTTTTATGTCCGTTTTACCAAGCGAACTTTAGTTATTTCAACTAATTTATCGGCTGGTCTAAACTCTAATAAATAACACAATATATATTAAGTCTTTCGGGTAAGGTCAAATGTTTGCATATTAAGATTATAAATAGAGTAAATTAAATTAAAAATGTCATCTATTATAAACAATATCTTTAGTGTTCGATTTGAATTAATCGACGAACAAATTAAATATTAGTGGTAGGGGCTATAAAATAAAAATTAGCCGTTGCAAAGCTTGTGAACTTCTTTCTCAACGGTCACCATTTAAAAAAATCGAACGTTACCCCCAAAACATATCACCATTATATACTCTACTTGCTTTCTTATCTTCAACAACAACAAAAAATCAATCTTTCTTTGAAATTTTGATTCAAACAAATTATCTTTTTCCATTTTTTCATAGATTTCAATTCCAAGTTCTCATCGATGGGTCTTTCGGTCGAAAACTCGGTAACAGAATACCACAGCCGAACCCACAAAATCTTCTTAATCAGCAATTACCTTCTCTTGGGAGCCGCCTCCAGTTGTATCTTCCTCACCCTCTCCCTCCGCCTATTCCCTTCCCTGTTCGGATTCTTCTTCATCCTCCTCCACGTCATCGCCATCGCCGGTGCCGTCTCGGGTTGCTCCGTCGCGATTTCGGGGTCAAACAAGTGGTACTTGTCTCACATGGTGACGATGGTGCTGACATCGATATTCGAAGGCTCTGTTTCTGTGCTCATATGGACCCGGACATCGGATTTCTTGGGGTATTTGAAGTCTTACGTTAGGGAAGACGATGGGGTTCTGATACTGAAGCTGGCCGGCGGGTTATGTGTGGTGGTATTCTGCTTGGAATGGGTGGTTTTGGGGCTGGCATTTGTGTTGAGGTACTATGCTTTCGTTGAAGGTCATGGGGTCGGCAATGGCGGGTCGTTGAAACAGAGGAATGGGAAAGTTGCAGACGAGGATTTGAAGAACTGGCCTTGGCCTTTCCAAGTTTAAAGACTGGGAATTTCTGGGTTTTGTTTTTATTTATTTATTTTTGGTTGGGCAAATTTGAAATTCTACTATATTATATATTGTAAAATACTGGCGATTTTTACTGCTCTTGTTCATGTATCTGTTTGTGATCAGATTGGTTACCTATTCGTTTGATTAAAACTTGAAAGTTCAATAAATTGTTGATTTCTTTATAGTTTTTGCTTTCGACTGGATCTCAATTCTGTTCCTATTTGTGATATTTAGTTTTTAAAAAAAGTAAATTTAACCCCGATTTTTTTAATAAGAAGTCGGATTTGATTTTTTTAACTGAATTGTTTAAACATTATAAATAAAAAAATTAAATTGTAATGATTGTCTCTACAATTAATAAAAAAATCTTTTTTTTAATAGAAGGCGCTTGTCTTATTAAGAAGAAAAATATTTACAATAAGAGTTTATAAACTACCATAGTAAACTAAATATATAATTTAAATATTTTCTTATAACATTGACACTAGTCGCTTTAAATCATACAAGGACCATATATGAAAAGATTAAAAATTCAACCAAAAAACTCAAACGAAAAATAAATACGAACAAATCTGATTGTATCGACAAACAAACCACAAAAATAAATTAAGCTATTGCCACAAAGAACTGCAAATCAAAACCGAGCGCCGTGAGAAACTATTCACAAACCCAAATCGCGTATCTAAATTTAATCTGAATGCCCAGAGCATAGAAAATCAACATAATTACAAATAAGCGTCATCTTGATATGCCGTGACGTTGTGAAATCTAACCATAAAAAAATATAAAATAAAATAAAAATGACAAAACGACCGAAAAAAAGATAAAAATAGAAACATAGAAAGACGTGTAATAAAAGTAGAGTTAATTTTAATTAAAAAGTAATAAAATAAAATAAAAAACAGAAAATCAACAGTTAACTACAAATATAAAAACTGCTACTGCCACCAAGAAATTAATCTTTTAATGTCATTGATATGAAATTCCATTCATATCGGTGCGAAGTATATATCTATATTACTATATCGGTTACCACTCCAAAACATTTTTTAAAAGTATTTAAAATTTATAAAATATTGAGAGACCGATTTCAATTAAAAATTTGATAAAGAAAAATTAAAAATAAAAAGGAAATTTGTTATTACATGATATATTATAGGATATAAATGACCAATTATCCTTTGTCAAAATAATGATGGGCAATAATTGTTTAAGTGACACTATAAATGGATATAAATAACACAAAGTTTGTCAGTTTCAATCAAATTTAAAATATTAGAGGGAATATTGCTAGAAGATTTAAGAAATAATTATAAATTAGGAATATAAATACAAATTATAGAAAATAAATATTTCCTACCTATTTATAATTACTTCTTATTTTGTATTTTTTGAAAATTTTCACATGTTTCTGTCAATAAAAGAAGAATAATAAAATTTTCACATGTTGGGCATCCCACCTTGGGCTGTCTGACCTCTGCGGCCCTCGAAAGGCTATGTAAGGTTTTCCTCTACATTCATTGAACGTAGACACTATTTTTTTTAGATTTACGCTCAAGTATTCATCACTAATAGCAGTTATTAACCTCTTTGTTACAAATGTTTTCAATAAAAAATATTAAATTTTTAGGTAAACTACATAAATCTCCCGACTATACTTTAATTATCTTTTGCGTCCCTTGACTATTAAAAGTTACAGATTTGTCCCTCAACTTAAAAAAGGTAACAAATTGGTCCAACGCCATTAAAAATTTAACGGCTGATGATGTGGCAGTTAATATAAATTGATATAATTACATAATTAGCCATCAAGTTTTACACTTATTTTAATTTGACCTTAATTCTAAAAAATTAACTCACATAATTTTAATAATCTATTAATTTAGTCCATCTTCTTTTCTATTTCTCTCCTCATTTAATTCTTCAATTCAATTTCACCCAAAAAAATTAGCTGCAGTTTTTGCATTATCTGTTAAACAATGTTTGACTATGGACTCTCAAAAGTCAAAACCCTTTTAACATATCAGCTGATCCCTTACAATTATCCAAATGTTTTTCTTTCTTTATCTTCCAACAATCTCAATTCCCTATTTTATTTTAATCCCGTAAAAATTAAGCTTTTATCTGAAAATTTCACGGGATTAAAATAAAATAAAATAGAAAGGCTTTTATTTGGAAATTAGCCTAATTTTCACGGGATTAAAATAAAATAGGGAATTGAGATTGTTGGAAGATAAAGAAAGAAAAACATTTGGATAATTGTAAGGGATCAGCTGATATGTTAAAATGGTTTTGACTTTTGAGAGTCCATAGTCAAACATTGTTTAACAGATAATGCAAAAATTGCAGTTAATTTTTTTTGGGTGAAATTGAATTGAAGAATTAAATGAAGAGAGAAATAGAAAAGAAGATGAACTAAATTAATAGATTATTAAAATTACGTGGGTTAATTTTTTAGAATTAAGGTTAAATTAAAATAAGTGTAAAACTTGATGGCTAATTATGTAATTATATCAATTTATATTAACTGCCACATCATCAGCCGTTAAATTTTTGATGGCGTTGGACCAATTTGTTACTTTTTTTAAGTTGAGAGACCAATTTGTAACTTTTAATAGTCAAGGGACGCAAAAAATAATTAGAGTATAGTTGGGGGATTACTCTAAATTTTTATATATTTTTAAATATTTCGTCAGTTAGAATTTGTGGTGCGCATGATATTATTTATGTCTAATTATTAAAGATTAAATTGTATAAATAACATCAATAAAAAAATTATATAAATAACAATCATTTGATATAACAAGATGTGGCATTAAATTTTTTATATAAAAAATAATAGATTTTTAAATAAAATTAAGAGTTAAAATTTTGACATTGTGAATGAATCAATTAAATCTGAAGGATTACCCAATATAAATTAATCAACCAATAAATTAAACACTAAATAATTAAAAAAATGAATTACTTAAGTCTTAAACTTATGATTTTAACAATTTGGTTTGATAAACGAAAGTCGATTCATTAGTCGTATTATGAATGAGGTTTTGCAGAGATCCATTGTAGGATGACTCTCCCAACCTAATTTTCTTCATTCACAACGAAAGGAGTCAAACTCACGACCTTTGTTAATGGACCTAACATCTCATCTCATTTGATCAATTGGCTATCGGTAACAATATATATTAATAAACTAATCATCATATATTTTCCTAACCTCATCTTAGTACACATAAAAATGCATATATAATGATAATACGTTGATAATTTGACATTACTGCAATTTAAGCGTGATTTAGCTTTGGTAATTACAAAAGTCATGAACAGACAAAATTATCTACCATTTTTATATGAAAAGAAGAAGATATAATTAAACAAAACAAAATAACATAACCCAAAATAAAATAATATAAAGTCTATTAAAATTAAAAAACAACAACGTCGGTTAATAACCAATATAAGATTAATGTCGTTATCCATAATGAACAGACAATAATACATATGTTGTCAAGAAAAAAAATGTAAAAACTCTTTATTTAGTAAAATATTGCTTATGGTGAAATACGAATTATTTAATATTAATTAAAAATGAATTAGTATTAAAAACCAGACTAAAGTTTAAATTTAATCATTTCAATAATTCAATTTAATAATAATAAATCAAATTCTATTTTGACAACTTTAATAATTTAATTTACTTAAATTACAGTATTTTTCAAGTAAAAATATCTCATTTGCACCTTAATCTTATAATAACATGTATTTGATTTATAAAATAGATTAATTTAAATCAATATTATAAAATTAGCATAAATATTTTTTTAATCTAACTCATTCTCTTCACCATATCAAAATTTGAACTAATAATTTGATTTAATTTACCAGTATAACCGTGCATTCGATATTTTTGTTTGTAGAGCTGTACTTTTTGGACCATATCTTGTTCGATATTTTGCGTAATTTTGAGGTATTATAAAGCCAGAGGACGCGACGCAACGAATCAAATCATAGATATCTGCGGGGTTCTGAAAACAACCCAAAAAGAGGAAAGCAAACATGGCTGCCGCTTCTTCTTCCCATATCTTCTCCAATCCGTTGACTTCTCAGCTCTGCAACTCCACCAAGAAGCCCTGCTCTGACCTCTCCGCCGCCACTCTCAACCTGGGTTTTGCTGGACCCACCACTAACACTGCCGCTGCATCTCTGAGATTCAAGAAGCTGAATTATGGGAAAGGGTCGTCTTCTGGTTTATCGGTTGTGTGTAAAGCTGTCTCGGTTAAGCCTGACACTGAGATCGAAGGACTCAACATTGCTGATGACGTTACTCAGGTCTCATTTTCATGGTTTATTTCTTGAATTTCATTTGGATTTGGAAATGGGTTGGTTTTATTTCCAGAGAATTTGAGTTTCAGTGGCTTGTTTGCTTGGATTTCTGAAGTGGGTCGGATTTGTTTCTTAGAAAATTTCAAGTTTTGCTTTTTGGGTTCTTAGTTTTATTGCTACTAAGTGTGCTGTGCTGGTTAATTTTTTCAAGGCTAGGTAAATTATTGAAGCCAATAACGTGTCTGTTATAGTTTTAGATTTGTATTGAGATTAGTTCATTTGAAGTTTTTTGTTCCTTTCATCAGAATGTCATAGAACTGAATGAGTTAAGACTATCTGTTCATCACCCAGAAAGATTATTTCTTCAATTTAGAAATTATTCCATTTATATAAGTACAGTGTCTGAGTCTGTTTTTTCTATATGGAACACTTTACTATTTTGCTTGTATCACCTGCTATTTCATTGGAGAAAGAACTGAACTTCTATAAGTTTATTAAACGACACGCCATTCTATTTCTTGCTGTTTTTTGTTTCGTTTTTTATTTGGCTCTATTGATTGTTTGTAACACAGCTTATTGGGAAAACACCGATGGTGTACTTGAACAATATTGTGAAAGGCTCTGTCGCAAATATTGCAGCCAAGCTTGAGATCATGGAACCGTGTTGCAGTGTTAAGGACAGGTAGCCAAACTTCCCATAAGCATCTTTTAGATTGTATGCCTTAGTTACCAAGCTCGTTGTACCATGAGATATAGGAGGAAATTGTTGTTATTTTTGCAGAACCCTCTGCTAAAGTTTTGATAAGGATATCTTTTAATGGGAGTTCAAGTTCAACCAGGAAGTCTTATATGTACATGGATAATTAAGTTCTTCTCAAGCAAAGTTTATGCATGTACCCTTGTTAAAATCCAGAATCTCTTGGATGCGGCTTGATGTTATATTTTCTGTCATTAAACTTTTAATATAATGAAGACCAGGAAATTAACAGCATCTTTAAATTGGTTTCAGGATAGGGTACAGTATGATTTCTGATGCTGAGCAAAAAGGACTTATAACACCTGGAAAGGTAATGGGAGGTTGATGGGACTTCTGTCCATATGTGGTGTATGTACAACAACAAAATTTATAGTCAGAATTTGCTTTCTCACACTGTTTTGAATACTGTCTTAAAATTTTCATTCTTGGATAGTCTTCTGAAAAGGCAAGTTGGAATTCTATTTTAGGCAAAGGCTCCCACTGTTAGATCAATATGCTGCTATTTCAGCAATCTTGAGCTCATCAATTATGCCTAAAAGGCTAAAACTGTGGCTTTAAATATAAATTGCAAGGCATTCAGATTTTCATGTCTAATACCAAAACCAATGATTTAAGTTGTCATGTTGCAGAAAGAGAGGCCTACCTTCATAACATAAGGTCAGGAGTGGTGTGTGGACCTTTACATATGCCTGTATTTTAGTATATAATCACACCAGTTACTAGGCATCATTTTCATTTGACCTATTTGCTCCTGCATGGATTCATGACCCAGCCTTGCATCTTATCTTTTGGTTATTCATTATAAGATTTTAGTGTAAAAATCCTGTTTTTGTTTCTGTTGCTAATGGCTTTCCTAGCTCCATATGTTATCCACTAATGAAATAGAGCTTGTGCTCGGTTAAGAATGGAAAGATATGATATAATTATTTTATCTTTTCTGTTTTATAATTTATATGCTTACATTTTGGAGATCATGGTTTAATAAAAATGTCCTTTCTAGATCATTTCTTAGTCTCTCCACTACTGACAAATTCATGTTTGAGTGTTACCTGTTATACTTATACATGCTTTTTAATAAATTTTGGTACTTATGTCCTGATGCTCTCCATTTACTCTTAAACATCTTTAGAGTGTTCTTGTGGAACCTACAAGTGGAAACACAGGCATCGGCCTTGCATTCATAGCTGCCTCAAAAGGATATAAACTTATCTTGACAATGCCATCATCAATGAGTTTGGAAAGAAGAGTTCTTTTGAAAGCATTTGGAGCTGACCTTATTTTAACTGATCCAGCAAAAGGCATGAAGGGGGCTGTTCAGAAAGCTGAAGAGATTGTGAACAGCACACCCAATGCCTACATGCTTCAACAGTTTGATAATCCAGCTAATCCCAAAGTCTGTATTTACAACTCCTTAGTAGTACCTTGCTGAGTTTTGTGGCCTTAGGTAAAAATTCATATTTCCTTTTGCAGATACACTATGAGACAACTGGTCCAGAGATCTGGGAGGACACCAGAGGCAAAGTGGACATTTTTGTTGGAGGGATTGGAACTGGTGGAACTATATCTGGAGTTGGTCGGTTCCTTAAAGAAAAGAATCCCAACATAAAGGTGATCATCTGCTTTTAACTAACCCTGAATGGCATTTATATCACATGTCCTTCTGAACAGTATCACATTGAATTTTGGAGAATTTTTTTTAGAAAATTTATGATCAAAGAAAGCAATCTTTTAGTATCTACTAACACTACTGATTTTCTTTAAGGGGTTATTTTTATTTTTTCAATAAGGGCCTTGCCTTCTTTTGCAACTGAATAGTTCACTATATATGTATGACTTTGCGTGTATCAGGTTATTGGTGTCGAACCTACGGAGAGCAACATACTTTCCGGTGGAAAGCCTGGTAAGAGGAGATAACCTTTTTTTTTAAAATATAATTGTCTTCATGTGTCAATTTTTATGAATGTGCATCTTACATTGACGTCCCATCTTCCCCTTATCAAATACAGGTCCTCACAAGATTCAAGGGATTGGAGCAGGTTTTATACCTGGGAATTTGGACCAAGATGTGATGGATGAAGTTATAGAGGTCTGATTTTTGTTTTCCTTCTTCCTGGCTATTTTCTTTATTTCTGTAAGTTGACTTTTAAGTGGCCTTAGTGCCATCGAATTGGTATTGAGGTTTTCTTTGTATAAGTTTCTCTAGTGGTTTCGGTTCATGAAGTCATGTATCCTTCTGATGGATTTGAATCGACAGATATCCAGTGATGAAGCTGTTGAAACTGCAAAGCAATTAGCCCTTCAGGAAGGCTTGATGGTAAGTTCATTTTCTTCAACTTTAAAGTGACTTTCAAAGTTTGGACTGGAAGCAAAAATGAATGGTTCTTTACCGACATTAATTTGTTATTTCCATGCTGTTAATCCTCACTGTAAGAAGTTGATACAAATGGGAAAAAATATTTCTCTTTGTACATATGACCTTAGTAACTCAAAAGCTTGACCTAAGCTTAAACAATCAGAAGGCTATTGGACTTGGCTCATTCACGAAGTAAGCAATGTGGTTTGAGTTTGTGGAAGAAAAACCCTAGGGAAAACAAAAAATAAAAAGTGAGCTAAATAGAGAGACAATTGGATTCCATTCGTATATGGTATTCTACATGTGCTATAATATTCGTCCATTACTATGTAATATCAGGTTGGCATATCCTCTGGAGCAGCAGCAGCAGCTGCAATGAAAGTTGGGGAAAGACCGGAGAATGCTGGGAAGCTGATTGCTGTAAGTATTTTTTGCACATACTAAGAACTTGACCTGCAGTTTTCAAGTAGGATACTTGTATTTTGGAAATTATAAACACCAAATATAACTTGAAAGCTAGAAACAAGTATGGAGGTGTCAGTCTTTTGTTAAACTATATAGGAACGATATATATCAAACAATTGTTACAGTGAATAACTGAGTGATAATATTAAAGAATGACATTGACATGAATGGAGATTTGCACATTCTAAAATTAAGAGCTGGGAAGTGAATATAAGCTTCCAAACATAGAATAGTGGATCAGAAAATCAGAAAAGCATGGGTCCCATTCTTAAAAACTACCCATCTTGCCTTTGGCCATTAGCAATCAGAAACCAGTTGCATTACTTGCATAGGTCATCTCCCCCCAATATATACATACACACGATTGCATGCTTATTCTTTTCCCATTTTTGGTAGCTATACAACCATTCTCAAACATTTAATATGATATAACTCATAAGTAATACTTTCAGGTCGTGTTTCCAAGCTTTGGTGAGCGATACCTCTCCTCGGTACTTTTCCAATCTATTCGAGATGAATGTGAGAAAATGCAGCCTGAACCATGAAGTCTCCTGAATTTTTTTATGAATAAAAACAGTTTTTCCTCCATAAGATTAGAGATGTTGAACCATTTTGGCAATGGTATGTAAACCATTGAGAAGGCATTTCCTTGAAATTCAACTATGAGTTATGATGACAACAATAAAATTGAGTGGGATTTCTGATGCAATTTCTTAAACAAAATTTGTATGTTCTTTTACTGTTGAAGTAGTCCTCAGAAATGAAAAACCTATTAACAGAAAAAGCTCCATTTATAACTGCTTGGGACAATCCCTTACTGTCTTTTTTATTGTTCATTTTACTTTAAGTGATTATATTGTTTCGATTCTTCATTTTTGATGTTCAGCAAAGCTTTGAATATGAGCACAAGGATAAGACCCTTGAAAAAAAATTAAACATACTCGTTAATCACATTCATATTGTTACTCATCTGAATCCAAATAACATATGTCAAGGTTTATTAATAAACACATGGAATCAAGAGTTAGTTTCTCAAGTATCACTTCAAAGCAAAATCAACTGCTAAGAAGAGACTCGGTTCTCAAGTAAAAGTATGTGAAGCCTTATAACAGATGGTTCATTAATTAAGGGCATTGCTAGGCAGATGGTCATCGACCACTATTCTAATACTCATCCGGGCTCAAACACCGATGTTGAAAGAAGACTTCATTCTCCCAACGAGGTGTGGCAATGCCTTCATGTTATCCTCAATCGACTGGTTGACACACGATTCAAACTCATTGACTGCGCCGGTTTTGTTTTGTTGAAGTTTAGCTGATTCAAACTTGTCTTGGCAGACCGTCAAGGACCGATTTAACCTTTCCTACATCCGGCAGAACAATTATCCATCAATGTATTATTATGGTGCAATATCTGGATGAAAGGTCAATAGAACAGCAGAATCTAAACATGGAGAATCCTTGGATTGCTAAGTAGAAAAGAATTAACGTTATTTGCTCCATAATAAATACTGAAGACGCCTTTGTCTTAAGTCGAGCACCGAGATTTCTTTAAATCGGACGCAGTCATTGGCTATATTACCTAAACTCATTTCCCTCTTCCTTGTCGGATATTCCCATTCTGTTTCCCTTCTATCATGTCATCCAGTTTCCTGTTACAACCTCTAAATCTATGATGCTAAGGTAGATATTAAGTTCGAGCTACTTTGGAATAATTAATCACATTCGTTCAGGTGTGAACTACCAATCCCTTCCAACTAATAACATTTGCTATTTGCATATTCTTCAGCACTTACAAACTAACCTCAAGAGTCAAGATGTCATATGCTGCCTTTGAGCATTTTCTAATAAGTATGCAATGCCGGTAGCTCATCATAGCCTTCTATCTTGACTTAACAAAAGGGGTCAGTCCAATGATGTTTAATGTGAACATTTCTTGAACATAATCCAGAATCATGGGCAGTCTACTGGATGATTAGAGGAGAGGGACAGCGTATTGCCATTCGATCACATCCGTTCAACAGATTAACTATTTTTTTTAGAAAATGCAGAGTGAAAGAAGAAATGTGCTAACTTTCGGAAACCATCCTTCTAAAATGGAACTCCGGAACAAGCATAAAAACATAAGACTAAGAGCAGGTTGATCTTAATATGATCGTGGAAAGGAAAGGCCCCTAAATTTGTTGAGACAGAAAGCAAAGTGAAGAGAAAACTGAAGAGAATTTTAGCCATAGAAAAGTTAAAGGTATTCAATGAATAGAATAGTGAAACCTAAGTAGCTTCCTTGAAACAAAGATTAGAAAACACATGAAACTTACTTGAAACGTGGTCATTTCGTCCTCGAAATGATGTTGAGCATTAAGAACGGGAACACTGCAATGTTCAACACAATTGCTTATATCCTCTTGTTTACTTGTTCTATCAAAGCATTCATATGCACACTTGAAATACGCTTGCTGCAACCGATCATCACAGCAAATTTAAACAAAATAAATAAAAACAAAACAACCAAGAAGCTCAAACTATTATCATAACTGATATCTAATAATGTGACCAAGAAAATGTAAAATCATTTAATGTCTAAAGAAACCAGCAAAGTTGAAAGCTTTGCTTTCAAATCCAATTTAGTTCCAAAAATTCCTAAGCAAGAATTAAACAGAACCCATTTACCAGAGGTCCAGAAGCAATCAAATACCCCAAAGAAATCATATTTGTATGTAAGGATAACCTGAAGAGTGAAATTGATGTGGTCTTGGACAGGAGCAAGTTGAGCTTGAGCTGCTGTATTTACTTCATCAAGTTTCCTCCTCATTCTTTCTGAAACTAACTGCTGTTCTACTGCTGCTATATGATCCATCTCGTCTTCCTTTTTCTTCTTTTCGGTCAATTAGATTGAAGAATGGGATACAGAAAATTAGATGTTAGGGTTTATAGGGTTTTTGGTAGCTGTTTAAAGGGTTTTATTTAAGCCTCAAAGCTCCATTTTTTCCTCTTGAAGAGTCGTTGGGTCCAAAACCCCAAATTCAATACCCATTGGGCTCACTGAGCTTATCAAAAGTGTAACTTTCACCATTTTTAGTCGATAAATTTACACGTGGATTTATATTCGATAGACGATGAAAAAAAAATCTATAAAGGCCGTAGTTTTAAGGTTTAAACATTCAGTTTAAGATTTAATAATTTATAGTTAGGGTTTAGAATGTACAGTTTGTGGTTAGAATGTATGATTTAGAGGTTATGGTTTAAGATTTATAGTAGTATGGCCAAGTTTTAGGTTTTAACTTATAAACTTGAAAACCCACACCCTAAACTTAAACTATTAAACATCGAACTTTAATCTAAATCGCTAAACCCTAAAACCAGAATAACTAAGACCCATGTGTAATGAGTAGTTCAAAATATGACAACCTAATTTATCGATATAACCTAAAATATTAATTTTTTTAAAAATATTTTAAGTTGGTCTTTTACATTTCAAAATTTATAAAAAAATCATCAACTTAAAAATATTATAAAAATATAAAATTTCAAAATTTATCAAAAATCATAAAGAATAGCTAAAATATTATCAAAATTTAACAAATTCTAAAATATTAGTTGGGCTATACGAGATGGTCGTAATACTGATTTTTGGTATGATCACTGGCTCGATTTGAAAAGTAAGCTTGTGTTTTTTTGTGTTTTTTCGAATACTCCGAGTCTTGCGGCGGTTTCAAATATGTTGGATGCAACCGGGAATTGGGATTGGAATAGAATCAATTTATTATTACCAATTTCAATTGCTTGGAAAATTGCAGTTGTCAAACCTCCAAATTAAGAACTAGGTGGTGATTTACTGATATAGCGTTGGGGAAAAGATTATCAATTTACTGTTAAATCAGCTTATAAGGCGTTAGGTGGTAGGGATAATGAAACGGCCAATGGTATTTGAGAGCTTGCTTGGTCCTTAAAGGTTCTACAACGGATACAAATTTTTATTTGGCTTGTCTTATATGGTTCTTTGTTAACAAACTGTGAGCGCAACCGGCGTCTTTTGTCTGCAGCAGATGAATGTGCTATATGTTTTTTTGGGGCAGAAACAATTTCTCACGTTTTGCGCGAATGTACTATGGCGAAACGGGTGTGGGATAGTTTGGTTCAGCCATGTAAACGACAAAATTTTGACTCGTTACTATTACAAGAATGGTTGTCGCATAATTTATCTGGAAAGGGTAATTTTGTTACTCAACCAAAGGAGTGGATTGGGTTATACGTGGTGATTCTTTGAATGTTGTGGAAGTATCGATGTAGTATGGTGATAGATCCGAACTATTCTTTCCGGGAAGATTTCCTACCCTGTTGTCGCAACCTTGCGGCTGAGTTTGCTGGCGATACTAGGATTCAAGCAAATGTTGCAGTCGGCGCTCAAATGCAGGTCATAAAGTGAAAGAAACCGCTGACGGGTTGGGTGAAGGCTAATTCGGACGGGGCTGTTCGACCAGCTGACAAAACAGCCGCTGCTGGAGCCGTTTTGTGAGATGAAAATGAAAATTGGATCTATGGTTTCTCTCGAAGCATTGGTATTTGTTCAGTCCTTATGACCAAGTTATGGGCGGCTCATGATGTTTTACAAATGGCTTGGCATTTAGGCTATAGATTGGTTATCTTAGAACTTGATAGCATGTAGGCTGTTCGTATTATGAACGATCAATCAGAGGCTTTATTTGGGTGTTCCCTCGTGGCAGCGATAAGGGCTTTGCTGCAACGAGATTGTCATGTGATGGTGGGGATATTTCAAGAGTGAGTAACTTGGTTGCGGATAAGTTAGCCGCGGTAGAAAGAGGAATGCAGCTGAGGACGGTAGACTACTAGACCGCACCTGCTGCTGTTGTGAAAATCGAAGAGAGTGATGCTGTAAATGGTTGACAGGTTTTGGGGCTTTTGTTTGACAATTTTTGTGACTTTTTAATTTGTGTGTGTGTCGATTTGGTGTGTTGTAGGTATTTGCCCATAGCTTTGAGGGCTTGTGTGGCTTATGATTTTTGGGCATGAATTTTATGGTTTGTTTGTGTTTTACTATCCTTATTTGCACTATTTTTCTTCTATTTAGGCTAAGATAATTTTTTTTAATGAGATAAATAGGATAGTTAAGTTATTTTCCCCTTCGATAAAAAAAAATCTAAAACTTGTATTTTTTACCGCAACCCAAACCTCACTTTGCATGTACCCCATTGTTTCAACTTTCAACCGAAGCAGAAATCATTGAAAATGGAACAACAAAACGAATCATCACCGCTAACATGCGAAAACCTGCCTTCATCCCTTTCTTCATTCGTCGACACCTTCGTAGACTTCTCAGTCAGTGGCCTTTTCTTGCCCCAACACCAACAAATTCCTCAAAAACCTCTTCAAACCCATTACCCTTCCCCGGACCGCCTCGTTGCCATCGGCGACCTCCATGGAGATCTCGAGAAATCAAAGCAGGCTTTCCGTCTCGCCGGCCTCATCGATGGCTCTGATCGTTGGTCCGGTGGGTCTACCACAGTTGTTCAGATTGGTGACGTGCTTGACCGTGGCGGGGAAGAGCTCAAAATCCTTTATTTCTTGGAGAAATTGAAGCGTGAAGCTGTTAAAAGCGGCGGGCAGTTGATAACTATGAATGGAAATCACGAGATAATGAACATTGAAGGCGATCTCAGGTTTGTAACTGAAAAGGGTTTAGAGGAATTTGCTGTTTGGGCTTATTGGTATGAAATTGGGAACAGAATTAAGAGTTTATGCCATGGTTTGGAAATCCCTAAAAACCCTTTTCATGGAGTCCCTGAGGAGTTCTCTCATAGTATTCGAGCTAGAATTGCTGCATTGAGACCTGATGGTCCAATCTCCCGTAGATTCTTAGCTAATAACTTGACTGTTCTGGTAGTTGGTGACTCGGTTTTCGTGCACGGCGGTCTTTTACCGAAACATGTGGACTATGGTTTGCAGAGGATCAATGAAGAGGTGAGGGATTGGATTAATGGATCGACCAAGAACCAAGTGCCGGAGCATTGTCGGGGGATGAATGCTGTGGTTTGGTTGAGGAAGTTTTCGGATGAGTTGGAGAAGAACTGTGATTGTTCACTCCTAGAACATGTTCTCGCCACGATTCCCGGTGCAAAAAGGATGATAATGGGTCATACAATTCAAGAGACCGGGATCAATGGTGCTTGTGATTACAGAGCGATACGGATCGATGTGGGAATGTCGAAGGGTTGCAGCAACGGATTGCCTGAAGTTTTGGAGATCAATAGGAACTCAGGGTTGAGGGTGTTGACTTCGAATCCGATGCATATGTACAAGAACCGATCTTTTGCTGATGCTCGAACTAAAGAAGGGCTTGGATTGTTGATTCCGGAGCAGGGGCCGAAATGAGTCGAAGTGAAAGCTTAGCAGTTTCGAGTAATCTAAGCTACTGAAAGCTGTAGTGTTATCTCATTAACTACTGCACATATACTCATGTGCTGGTAAAGTTGTTTGCATAAGGAATTAACAATTGAATGTGCATGTTTTGATATGAACTTGATCCGCAACCTTTGCTGGTCCGGTCATTGATGTATGAATTCGTTCGATCAAGACTCCTTCGGTGATTTGGCTGTTGAACAATTTGATTGGTTTCTTGTTGATTCTACTTTGTGTAGAATTAAGTGTTTTGATATAATATTTAAAAAATGTTTTGGACTAAATTAAAAAGAATTTAAAATGTGTTTTTAGTCAAAAACAACTTGAAAATATGTTTAAAGAATTTACAAGGCTTTGGAATGATTTAAAGTGCTAGTCAAAATCGAACTACATAAAATTTTCAGTAGATAAAACTCGTACCGATACGCTAAAATATTATAAGGAGATTTGATTTACTTTATAAAACTAATTTATAATATATATAAATAAATCATAAACCTTAAAATTAAAATATCATTTATAATTTTTATTAAAATTCCTAATATATATTATAAATAATATTTTAATTTTTAAAGTTTTAAGTTTAAGATTTGTGATTTAATTATATATTTTTTGGGTATAGGATTTTAGATTTAATTATATATATATATGGATTAGAGTTTGTAGTTTAGTTAGTTATACGTATGGTTTAGAGTTTGTAGTTTAGTTAGTTATACGTATGGTTTAGAGTTTAGTTGTATATATTATAAACAATATTTAGTTGTATATATTTATTTTAGTGCAAATCAATCCATAATTTTATATATTTAATTTCTTATGCATTTAATTTATGCTATTTAATTCTACACTTGTTCATTTTTATCCTTTGTTTGTTGACTACATTTAATTTTTTGTGTTTATTGTTTGTGCTTTTAATTTGCTTTCCATTTTAATTCATAATTTTAGCATAATATATCATAACTTTATCTATCAATTGCACACCACTTACCATTTCATTCACTAACTTCCTTAATTTTTAGTAACTCATTGATATTTACATTTATTTGTTTCTCCAGTGTATTTATTTTATTTTTTGTTTATCTATGATTTGATCTTGCATTTTTTTTCATATTTATTTATACATGCATATGGTATAAATAGATATATTACACTGTATTAAGGTTAATTAATATATATATAAATCATAATAAATATTGTTATTATTTAACTTACATTCTTAAGACATTTATATTTTTATTATCACTTTTAATATATACATATATATAAATATAAAGTTAATTTTTTTATCATTATTCTAAATTACCTAATATATATATTTATGTTCTCGTTTAAAAATATATATGTAGTTATATTTCTTTTAATGTATTTAGTTTAACTTTTACTTTATTTATTTATTTATGTTGTCTTCTTGTTTTAATGTAAATATTATACATGATATTTTGTTTTAAGGAATTAAAAGTCCTAAATGTTTTGATTCAGACTCAGATATGGATCAGATGCGTCGGATTTGGATCGGACATGAATTTGGATCGAATTCGGATCGGATCTTGGCATGATCCATATCCAACCCATCTCCTATTAGGACTCAGACATTTTCCTCGGATTCGGATTCGAATTTTTTTCAATCAAATATGGATCGAATAAATTCATTCGGATCGAATCGAATTCGGATCAAATTGCCGTCTCTAGAAAAAGGGCCGTAAAGTTTCCGGGGAAAGTGGGAAATAAGAAACTATATGAGGGTAGTTTAGTCATTTCGTTGTAATTCAAGTCAATGCATCTCTCCGATTTTTAGGGTTAGGGTTTTGGTTCCCGACTTCCATCCCCTATATAAACCTTCCTTTAGATTGCTCTATCTCCGCAGTCTAACCTGGGTATCTTCCATCTGTTTTCAAATCAATTCTTTATTTTCCCATTATTTCGAATAAAGGAAGCCAATTTGCAGAGCAAAGGCGTCAAATTTATGTTAAATGGCGTGATTTGCATTGAAGGTTGGCGATAACATTAAGCGATTCTCCGTGCCCATCAAATTTCAATTTCTCGTATTGATTGTGGCCTCGAACAAGTCGCTACATCCTTTTAATCTAAACTACTCTCCTCTCTTATGATTTTCGATTTCAGAACAAAGTTCAATTTTTTTTGTTTTTAATTATGAAAACAAAGCCGAATAATGATTTTGCCTTATAATTATTTGAATGGAAAATGTCAAATCTGAGCTAGAATCGGAATCTGGGTTGTTTTTTAAAAGGGAAATTAAATGGTATTATCGTCCAATTTGAATGGATATTCAGAAGTTTTCTTGATAATCATAAAGATTGGATCTTTAACATATTATTGCAATTGATAATAAGCAGAAAAGATAAAGATATCCACCAAATTGGAAACAGTTTCGTTGAGATCTAAACTAAAAGCCAGGTGCAATGGCAAGAGAGAGCAGTGACTCATTTTTCAAGTACTTGACGATTGAAATCACCTGTAAATGTAATCATCTTCCAAGCTTAAACGTGAACAATTAAATTTCAGTACAATGAAAAGGAAAGAGATTGTGTCGGACGGCATTCTAGGAAATATTCTAATAGTGAATACTAGTTGTCATCGGCTCATCGCTATTTAAATCATTGCATACAATTCTACCAAGCTTTCTAACCTGATTCAATGTTGTGAGTCTTCCTCTGAGATTTCTTGGTGCTATTTCAGCTATGAATATTGGAACTTGTTTATTTAGTGGGAAAATGATTAGCAACCTTATTGTATTCATTAAGAAATGCATATTTTCTCAGGAAAAAAACTTCAATTCCATATCCAGAAGAAAATCTTTCAACATTCAGTGAAAGAGCCTCTTGTAATGCAAATTTGGACACTCTCCAATGTAAATCCTAAATTCTATGAGATGATAAGCACTAAGTGTAAACCTTTGAGAAACAAACAGTAAGCCACCCAGTAATGCAAAAATTAGCTGATAATCTCATTGCCTGACTCCATTAAAGTTGTAGAAATTTAGTACAATTACAATTTACGATATATATTTTTTTTTCAATTTAATTCTGTAAACAGCAAACCTCAAGATCTTCGGAGTTATGTTGGTGAGAAAAAAAATTGTGTGGGTTTGACTGATGGAAGAGTGAGAAGAAAATGAAAATGAAATCGGGTTTGTTTAAGGGAGCTATAGTTGAAATGAGGGAGGAAAAAGATGGTTAGGTTGAATAAATATATAGCTTGAGAAAATTAACATGTTATTTTACTTATTTTTATTAAAAGTAAATGATTTTTTGTTAAAAGAGCCACATGACGTGACCTAATTGTGCTAAAAAAATACTAATAAAGGTTACACTTTTTAGTTTAGGGGGCAAAATGTCCTCAAAAATACTTTTGGGGGCAATTCGATATTTTATGTATACTTTAGGGGCTAAATGGGCCATTAAGCCTAAATTAATTTTAAGGATAAATTACACAAAATGCCACTAAACTTTAACATTTGTATCGAACTTACCACTGAACTATAAAATGATACTATTGTACCATTAAATATTGTTTTTACTATTATTATACCACTGAACTTTATATTTTTGTTCAATCCAAACACTCGACTGTTAAACTGTAATGGACCGTTAAATTTAAAACGGTATCGTTTTGGTATAGTTGCTTTGATGCCTAAAATAGGCCAAAACGACGTTGTTTTGTTAGTAAAAAATTAAGAAAATACTACATTTGAGGATTGAACCAATGACCTATAAGATAAAAGGTTTACACCAAACCAACTTAAAAACTTGATATAATTCTAATGAAAATAGTATATAAATAATATTGTAGTTGAATTTAATTTCATTCATCTCATGATATAATTTTATAATATTTATAATAAAATTTAATAAATATACTAACTTTATAAATAAATATTATTTATAATTTTATTATAAAACTAATTTATAATATCTATAAATAAATCCTAAATCCTAAACTCTAAACTATGTATAACTAAACCATATATATATAATTAAATCCTAAATCATAAACCCTAAAACTAAAATATCATTTATAATTTATATTACAAATCCTCATATATATTATAAATAATATTTTAATTTTAAAGTTTTAGGTTTAAGATTTGTGATTTAATTATATATTTTTTGGGTTTAGGATTTTAAATTTAATATATATATAGGGTTTAGAGTTTGTAGTTTAGTTAGTTATATGTATGGTTTAGGGTTTAGTTGTATATATTATAAACAATATTTTAGTTTTGTAATATAAATTATAAATAGTATTTATTTATAAAAATATATTTATAAAATTATATTATAAATAAAATTACATCATGAGATAAATAAAACTAAGTTCAACTGCAACATTATTTATATACTATTTTTGTTAGGATTATATAAAGTTTTTAAGTTGGTTTGGTGGTTTGGTGTAAACCTTTCATCTTAGAGGTCCATGATTTAAATCTTTTCAAATGCAATGTTTTCTTAATTTTTTACTAGCAAAACGACACCGTTTTGAATTTAACGATCCTTTACAATTTAACGGTCGAGTGCTTGGGTTGAACAAAAAAACAAAGTTCAGTAGTATAGTAATAGCAAAAAATAATGTTCAGTAGTACAATAATATCATTTTATAGTTCAGTGGTATGTTCGATGTAAAGGTTAACGTTTAGTGGCATTTCGTGTAGTTTACCCTAATTTTAATTAAAATAGAGTAAATTGAAATAATGTGTAAATAATGAGGGTTAAATTTATTATTAATTTCGAATTAGAACAAAATTATTTAATTTGCAAACATGGAAGACTAAATATGTTATTATACAAAATATTTTAACCACCATGTCACCTTTTTAACTGTTGTTAACAGGTCCATGACCAATTTGTATACTTCCCCCCTAAAAATATTTGAAAGAGTAATATAAAAATTATTTTTTTAGATTTTATTCTAAAAAATATAATAACGGATTCGATCTCATGATTTCAAAAGTAATTAATATAATTTATTATAAGTAGCGGTACACATAATTAATAGTACATACACGACGTCTATGGTCGAAACTATACGATGGCAGTTTAGTCACTTCATTGTAATTCAAGTCAATGCATCTCTGATTTTTAGGGTTAGGGTTTTAGTTCCTGACTTTCCATCCCCTATATAAAGCTCCCTTTAGCTCACCCTATTTATGCATTCTAATCTGGGTTGTTCGTATATTCTAATCTTTTTTTTTTTCTGGTAAATTATTTATTTTCACATTCTTTCGAATAAAGGAAGCCAATTTGCAGAGCAAAGGCGTCAATTTTATGTTAAATGGCGTGATTTGCATTGAAGGTTGGCGATAACACTGAGCGATTCTCCGTGCCCATCAAATTTCAATTTCTCGTTTTGATTGTGGCCTCGAACAAGTCGCTACATCCTTTTAATATCTTTTAATCTAAACTACTCTCCTCTCTTATGATTTTCGATTTCAGAACAAAGTTCAAATTTTTTATTTTTAATTATGAAAACAAATCTGAATATTGATTTTGCCTTATAATTATTTTCATAGAAAAATGTCAAATTTGAGTTAGAATTGAAATCTGGGTGCTTTTTTTTTAAAGCAAATTAGATGGTATTATCATCCAATTTGAATGGATGTTCAGAAGTTTTCTTGATGATCATAAAGATTGGATCTTTAACATATTATTGCAATTGATAATAAGCAAAAAGATAAGAAAGAAAGATATTCACCAAACCTTAAATCCTGTTACAACCAAACCATTGTTTCCTATAGTTTAATATTGTAGTTTACATTAGTAATTCTGTAACTCAAAACATATATATAACCATACACTCAAGTAAGAACACCATAATACTAAGTAATCAAAGGTTAAAAATCAGGGGAAAAAATAGAATTTGTCACACAAATCTGTTAAATGGCTTTCTTCCATCCATGGCATTGGTTGGTGTAGAAACTGTTGAATCAACACTCATGTTGGTTACGGACCCTTTGTTTGATCTGAATGATCCGGTTCCTTGTGTAAAAGGGTATGAAAGCCTTCTATTCGACTCACTTCGGGGAGTTCCAATGTATCTCTCTTTCGGGTTACTGCTGGCTCTAGCTTTGGCTGCTGTTGAAACTGTTGGATTCATGTAGTTTGGAACTGAAAATGGTGGGCAGCTCATGAGGCTATCATCGTCCTTAATGTGCATGTTGAATGGTGAAGCAGCTTTATCCGCCCTTGATCTTGAATACTGGTTTTTACTTGAACTTGAAGGCGGTGTACGCATCAGTCGTTGTGCGGGGAGAATTGTGGATCTTGTTGATTTTGGTGTGGGAGTTTCCATAATGCTGTCGTAGTTGAACTGCCTTTGCTTGCTGCTGCTCGATGGCGGCCTTGAGCCTGTCTTCATTTCGGAATTTGGCCTTGGTGGTGTTGGTTTGAAATTCTTCATGCCTTGGCTTTCAGCTGCACTGACTTGATGTAGGTGACGATCTAGCCGGTTCCACCACCATGGAAATCCGCTGGAAACACCTGTGTAACCTGATTCCGGATCTGTTCTCCATAGCTGTATGAATAAAAGTTTAAATCATATAGTAAAGTAGACAAAAAAAATCTCCTATAATTTGACATTGAGCTATTTTCTTCATAACTTTGTTCCAACGCACCCACCAAAACCGCATACTATTCTGTTTATTAGCAGAAAACTGATTAAAAACCAACATTATTTTAAGTTGTGTTCTATAGGTGTTTTTGTATAATCATATACTCAATACGAATGTTTGTATATAATTACTTAGATGTGGATACTAAGTGTAAAGAATGGATGCTACCACTTAATCACATCAAAATATTCAAAAAAATGCGACCACGTAACTCAATATGTAGACTCAAAGCACATAATCATAAACCGTCCATTATGGTGCAGTTGAAACCGGCCTAGGCTGGTAAAAAATAAGACTACCTGGTTCGAATATGCATATGCCAAGGCCCTTTTTCTCTTAGTGGCTGCCTCCACTTTTCTCTGTTTTCTTGCTTCTCTTTCCTCTTTCGTTACCGTGCTATCATCCCAGTTTTCGTTGCCTGCTTCAGACTGTTCCAACATTCAATTAAGGCATTTAACAGCAATAAAGAGAACAAACGTAATATATGTTTGCCGGTTTCATTCGGTTAAATAAGCTCCTATAAACCAGATCTCATGTGTAAAGAATTGTGTCATTTGATAGCAACTTAAAAGAAATATGACATTCAATAACCAACAACTTACTGCCTGGCTTATCCATTTGCCCAAGGTAGTCTCTGCTTCCTTTTCATTCTTAAGCTGAACCTGTGCTTGGTTTTCGAACATCTGGATCCTGCGTGACTGAATCTGAGACTGAACTCGCACCACAAGCTGCATATGTTTCATGGCATTCATAGTTTGGCGTCTCGCATTCTGACCTCTCACAACTCCTTGAAGCCTCACTAGGCCTTTCAAAGCTCTAAAACTTCTCCTTGCCTGTATTTGAGGTTTTAAGATAATCAAGTCGGGAATCAACTATCGATGCAAAACAGGAGAATCACACAACATGATAGCACCAACCAAAACAACCTGTAGCATAGCCATTAATGTCGAAAGGCTTTCATTTACAAATATATTAATATCGGCCGGTCGGAAAGTGACTCAATATAGATCAGTTGCCCCCATGAAATTGCACTTAAAGGGTCATGTTAATTAGATTAACAAAGGACTTACCTTATAACCTCTGTAGGCAGCTTGAATTTGGATTGCTGAAGCATGCTGGTTCCTTAAAGTTGGTTCTGGTCGAGGACGGACAATACTAGGTGGGGGAGCTTTTGGAGAAGCAACTCGTGGAGAAGCAGCTCGCGGGGGTGGTGGTGGAGGCGGAGAAGCAACTCGTGGAGGGGAAGCAGTTCTTGGAGAAGCAACCCTGGGAGAGGCAATCCTCGGAGAAGGAACCTGTGGAGAAGCAGGTCTGTGAGGCACAAAAGGTGGCGGTGTTGGCTGCTCCGGTGGTGAGGGAGGCCTGAATATCAGGTTATGCTCTCGTTCAGCCTCCCCCAGAATTTTCTCGATACTGCTGGGCTTTCTGAAGAGTGGAAGGAAGGAGTTGTTATCTCCATGCCTCAATTTTCCTAGGCCTTTCTTCTTTTCTTTATCACTTCGTTTATCCGATTCCTGAAACTATACAAACATGGGAAACATAAGGTGTCCTTTCTGTAACATTTAGAGAAAATTCATGCTTTACAAGCCAAGAATGGTAAACCATGTCACTAAAAGGGGCAGAAGAACAAATTCCAGTGCTGCTCCGTATGCACGAGATATGCAGTAGAATTCGCTAATGCTATGAGATCGGAAACAAATACATCAAAATGAATAGCTGACCATAGAACAAAACTGACTTCAATCAGAAATTTCACACTCCAATTAAATACATCAATATTCAATAGTTCATTTTTTACCCTTTTTCGCATTCCGATTTATAAACATAAAAGCTCACTAGCGAAAATTTGAAGTTTTCTAAGATGAAAATATAAGAGAAATAACGAAATGGAGCAACCAAATATTATCTACAAAATTCGATCTTGCACAAAATCACAGACAAAGTGCTAAAGTCCGTATTCACGACTGATAAAATAACAACTTACATTATTTAGCTTTTCCTTGGAGTGTGGTAAGAAAAATCTTTTAATTGCAGAAAACCAACTTCCCTTCTTTCCCATACTGCCAGCATTACCGTGTCGGACTAAGCATGAGAAGAAATAAAATAACGAAATATCAGCAGCCCCGACCGTGTATTATCAAAATGTCGATCCTTCTACCTGCAGAGATAAAAGCATGCATAAGAATGCTTGTGACACGAACAATACGGATGAAAAAGAATATGTAATCGAAATGTTTTTCCAGCAAATAATATTTCATGCAGACTTGAGAATTCAAGTTCCCAACCATGAAATCAAATGAAACTGCCCGATAAAAACCGTGACAAGGAACTTTTCAGCCCTTCATGAATATGAACTGAAAGTTTCTTGATGAAGAACAAACATCGGAACTCGGTAACTCTCATAAGAATGATAATAATAACATAGCTTGATTATTTAGAGGGAAAAGATGTCAACAAGAAAATCACAGCAACTCAGAATACACAGTTCCATACCAACAACAGGCCAGAAATTTTACTTAAGATTGTCTACTACCAGCAACGAATCAAACAAATACAACATCGAAAAACTCCATACGAACATAGGGAAAAGAAGAAGAAACAGGGGAATCTTCATACAAAAAACAGCCTCTGGTTTCTCACTTGACATCATTGAAAATATTGGTTTAACCCGCTATATTGTTTCAGGTTCCAAGTTATGATCAAAACTGATGTATCAGTCCAATTGAAGAAATATACATACACATATACATACATACATACATACAGGCAGAGAAGTCCAAAAGAAATCGTTTTAGCTAAACACCAAGAAACATATATTTGTCATTTTTTATATATTAAAAAATTATGTATGAAGCCTTCACAATCAGCATAAACATCCTTAAAAGATCTTTTCCAGAAGAAACTTCCCCTAGCAGAAACAAATAAGAGAGTGAAGAGAAAAGAAAAGATTAACAATTTTCCAAGAAAATATCTGACACAGAGATAAAAGAGATCCAAAGGTTAATACTTGAAATTTAAAAAGATGAAGAAAAAAAAGGCTCACTTTTTGAGAATTATAGTTGTCTACCCCTTCCCCCAAGAACATAATTAACACACATCCAAATTCATCATGAACACCATAATTAACAAAAACCCAAAACCTTAAACACACAAATATACTTTAAACCCCCCAAAAAACATTAACTTTAAAAGAAATCACACATGTATCATGTATGGTTACCTTAAATGGAGAGCTTCCAAATCCCAAATTCTGCAAAGAACCCTTCAAAAAGCTGAGTTATAAGAAGCTAGAGAAAAGAGAGAAAGAAAGAAAGGTAGTAGCAGCCAGCCATAGAAGACCCTCTCTTTTTTTTTATTCTAATTTTAATTATACTACCATTCTCTTGCTTTTTATTACATGGGGTTTCTTATTTTTTACTAAAAAAACAAAAGAAACTATGGTAATGTCCTGGGTGTCCCCCCTTCTTCTCTGTCTAATTTTCTATCTTTATGAAGCTTTTATTGGGGTTCTTTCTTTTTTGTAGCTTTGGATGCTATGAAATTGTACTACTTTTGCCACCTTTCACCTTTTTGTTGAATTTGGAATTGGTGCTGGGTTTCTTATATAAAATTGAAAATAAGAAAATTCATCATGCTAATCATGATGATGATTAATAATATTAGAATTAATAAGAAATAGAGATGGGTTGGCCACTTTCTCACTCAATGTGCTCCCAACTTCAACTCTCTTACTTGTATGGGATGACTATTTATTTAGTCCTTATTTCTTTTTATTTTTATTTTTGGGTAAATTACTGCAGGGGTCACTTTTGTTTTCTGTTTGTACAGATTTAGTCACTACTTCTGAAAAGTGCCAATAAGTGGTCATCTACGTTTTCGATGTGTAAAAACTTGGTCACTCCGACGTTATAGTCCGTTAATCCCCTAACGGATTGCTGATGTGGCATAGAGCAATATCCAAACGGATGTCCTCCTCATCGTCTTCAACGTCTTCTCCTTCGTCATCACTCAAATCCATGTTCTCCATTTTAAAAGCCACCATATTCTCTTCGAATTGTGAATAAGCATCAAATATGACGCTGAAATCTCTCACAGTAACCACAGTTGTCATTCCCTCCTCAAAAATATCCCTCGCCTTCTCAAACAGATTTCTTATGATGTGAGTGAAGTCCAAAGTCTCCCAACTTCTTCTGTAAACTTTCTAATTCCACCTCTGATTATTGCATCCACATTGAGCCCTGAAACCTCTGTTGCATGCGTTGTGAGCAAGTCGCACAACTCTAACCACAACCGATGCTTAGTTTTACCCTTTATCGAGTAAAATTGATCATCATTCAAAACTGACGCCAACCTCTCCGCTGCTTCTTGCCAGAGACTTGAATTAACCAAAAACTCAATAAAATCCTCAATATGACTAAGATCATACTTCAAATATCTCCTATAAACCCTAAGCGATGTCTCGATGGGGATACCCCTTTGACTCACAAAAACCAAATAAGGTTCCCAAATCCTATCATGCCGAGTCACAGGCAACACACAAAGCGCTCTATCAAATGTCCTACGTGTCTTACAAATCAACTTCTGCTGAGTTAGCGTCAACAAGTACATTATCCAAATCCTAGGCATCTTATGCATTGTAACAAGCGCCCTCTCGAAAGTATTGTAAAGGTTTTCATTTTGAGGGTGGGTAACGGGTAAATTCTGAACGATTTCGAGATGTTCGCGTAAATAAGCATGCCAAAGCTTGTAACTACCAAGCAAAGCCTTCAAAGTTCGCTCGTATATTATGAATCTTTTCTTGAAAGGGGCGTCCAATCTAGCTATTAGATACCTCCACCAGAATTTCAGACTAAAGGAGTTCCTTAACAATTCCTCCTCGTAAAGGAGGTCATCTTGAGATGGGTATAGTTCCTTTGGTAGCGACATTGAAGAAAAATATCCACAAAATAAACAAACAAAACCCAGAAATAAAAGAAAATTATTTAACCTAAACTTAGGGGGAAGTGATCGACTGACCTTAATGAAGAGCTCAGCAAATGTTTCTACCAGATCTGATGACCATGATGCTTCAACAAGCCAAGAAGGTAATTACTAATTACCCTTTTTAACTTGCTCAGATTGTTCTTTCAAAAATTAGGTTTTTGAATGTCCATCACATGCACGCAATTGTTTTTTCATATGCAAAATCATTCTGTGTAAATGACAAAAGTGTGGTCAAAGTATGGCAAAACTGGAAGAAAAAATTTCCGCCACATCAGCAATCCGTTAGGGGATTAACGGAGTGGCCAAGTCTTTACACATCGAAAACATAAATGACCACTTATTGACACTTTTCAAAAGTGGTGACTAAATCTGTACAAACGGAAAACGAAAGTGACCCCTGAAGTAGTTTACCCTTTATTTTTTTGATTTAAGCGTAGAGTTCATAAATGTTTCCTTTAGTAATATATTTTTTAACTTGCAATATGATTTTTTTCTATAATATAATTATATGGTTTAAACCAAACCAAATAATAATCGAAGTTTAAGTACACTTAAATCCATGCATTCCTGCATATTGTAAACAATAACAATGTTAACCAAACTAAAATTTAATTTCGGTTGCAAAAATATTCTGATTATATGTTTTTGTATAATTTTTTAGATTTTTTTAAACGGCTGGTCCACTCTAATGCACAGCCAACTGATATTAACTAAACTCAAGTTTCTAGATTTCTCGAAGCGATAACTTTTAGATTATTAGAATAATAGTGATATTAATTAAATTTAAATTTTTTTTTGATAAATTTTAAATCTAATCTTAATCTTACCTAAATGAAAGAAGAACAAAAGGAGTATTCTTAGTGGGTTTAAAATCCATGACCTAAGAGAATATAAATAATAACGATAAGTAACTTGACTAACCGACTAAATATACTCGCTCAATTTAAACTTTTTAATTGACTATCATGTCATTGTAACAATTTATAAATTCAAAAATAAAATCATAAAAATATATAATAACTTAATGCAATGTGAACATCCGAATTAGCTGTAATATTCAGAAATGATTTTTATGAAGATTATATATTACGAATAAATCATAGAATGATACTTTGTTAATAAAGATAGGAGAAATTTTAATTAATATATAAATATGGATAGCAAACATATGTATTATTATTTTTATTCATCCATTTTCTTTTAAGAGAAATTATTTGATACATGTATTATATAGTCTTTAAACTGCACTATCTCTTTTGATTTTAAGTTTACGAGTTTAGTTTATGATTTAAGGTTTGTGGGTTTAGTTTGTATGATTTATAGTTTATGGTTTATGTTTATAGTTTAGGGTAGGGTTATAGGTTTAGTTTCAAAGGTTGAAAATTTAAGATTTTATGGTTTAAAATTTTAGGAGTTGGAGATTTAGATTTTAATTTATAAAAATAAATATACAAACATACAATATATATAATATATTTTTTAATTATTTCTTTAAAGTCTCAATATTTTATCAATAATTCTAAAACTAAATGATAATTTTATTTTCTATGAAAAACAATTGATTATTATGTTTATATGTCAAAAAATGATTATTATGTTTAATTAAATGTGTTTTGATGTGACCATTTATTTAGATGACGGTCTAATACGACAACATGACACATTTTATGAAAGCTATAATCATGCCCGCACCTGTAATTTAATCAGTAATAAATTTAACCCACTTATCATTTTGACTAACGTTAATATATATATTTAATATATTATCAATAATGCAAGAGCGAACGTTGGACCGTTAGGCCCGCGTCCCTCACCATACCTAATAACAAAGTTAAGATTGAATATTTTGACAATAAAATTAAAATATTTAAGAAATTTTAAATTAGAGGATTGAAGAAACAGAGTTTAATATGATTAATAGTTAAACTTTTAAAGATATAAAATAAAATTAATTAAAAAAACTGTGGACTCGTATTCATCCACGTTCCATTTAGCTTCGTACATGATTTTTCTATTCTTTTTGTCTTTTTTACAGTGAATGAGAACATGTTTATTGATTATGTTTTGTTTTTTACAGTGAATGATTAGTAGTTAAGATTGAATATGTTTTGTTTTTTTAATTAATGAAATCTTAATTTTCAATTATATATTTATATTGTAAAAAATAATTAAGTTTTTAATTTGGTCTGGTGATTACATAAGGGGTTAGTTAAACTTTTATCTTACAAGCTTGGCTATGAGCTTTGTCAAAAGTACATTTATATTTCTTCAAATGTAATCATTAATAAGTATTGATTGTCAGTCAGTAAATAATTTTTTTATCTAAATACTAATTATTTTAATCAGAAACGAAATATTGAGTAAAAAGCACATAAAAATATTAAAATAACTTATATCAAACATTTTGAGATGATTTTTTATGTAAATAAAACATTTAAGGTGAATTTCTTTTTGATAATACGTTAAGGTAAATTTTAACATTATGTAGCAATTTCCAAAGTATTTTTTAATTTCTCACAGAAATTTAATTACAGTAAAAAAAAGAACAGAAAAATCCTAACGGCATAATTTTATAATTCAAAAAGTTTGTCAGACGCCCTCCTTTTTACACGTACAAACAGGGCAAATAAGAAACGGTCAAATGTGCCTCATAAATTTCGTATGCAATATTCGACACGGTTTGTGTGTGAACCCGACAAGTATTATGAAATGAAAAAAAAACCTGTGATATAAAATACAATATAAATTAATGGTTGAGTGAAAGATGTTTATTTTAAAATATTTGAATTTAATTTTTTTATCTGTAAAGTGTGTGTATTGTCAAATAATTAAAAATATGTATAAGTAAGTGCTATATTATAATCACATTTAGGTTATTCAAAAAAACAAATTGAATAAAATAACTTTTAAGAATATGATATCCGTTTATTAAAATTTATATTATATATTAGGAAAATTCTACAACGCTCGACGAGCACAACTGAACATTACTAACGATGAACACCGTTGAACACCATTAAATTAATTAATAAAGATTAAAAATCTCAATGACTAAACATATAATTATAAATTCTTTAAATATATAATTATAAATTATTTAAAATAAAATGTTAATTAAATTATTTTCTGTATATATAATTATTGTTATCTTTTTTTAATAATTGGATCAAATACCAACATTAAACCTAAAACCCAAAACACCAAATCCTAAACCCTAAAGCCTAAGACCAATATTTGAATATTAAGTTTAGGCTTTAGGGTTTTGGGTTTTAGGTTTCAGGTTGTAGATTTAAGTTTTATGGTTTAGGATTTAGGATTTAGGGTTTAGTGTTTAAGTTTATGATTTAAAGTTTAGAGTTTAGAGTTTTTATTTTTTTAAATTTACTAAGGTTGATATTTGATCCAATTATTAAAAAAATAAAAAATATTATGTACATAAAATAATTTAATTAATATTTTATTTTAAACAATTTATAATTATATGTTTAAATAATTCATAATTATACGCTGAGTCCTTTAGATTTTTAATCTTTATTAATTAATTTCATGGTGTTTAGCGGTGTTCATCGTTAGTAGTGTTCAACGGTGCTCGTCGAGCGTGGTAAACTTATTATTATTATTATTATTATTATTATTATTATTATTATTATTATTATTATTCTACGCATTCTTATAAACCTTGATTTTTATAATTATATATAGGCCATGTTTGGTAAACAACGGTTTGGGCAAAAATTAGAGGTTTGAGGTATAATTAGAGGTTTGACTAGTCAAATCCGTTAATATTGATGTTTGGTAAATAGCGGATTGAAAGAGCGGATTGGGGTGAAAAAAGCTAATTTTGAAAAAGCTCCTAATATGAGCTTTTTGAGATTAGAGGTTTGATATTAGAGTTGTAATGACTCTTTTACCCTTAACAATTACCAAAAATCTCTAAATAACCTAAATTAAATAATAACATTTTTTAATATAAATAATAACATATTAAATATTGGATTATTTGTTGTTACTACTAATTTATATGGCGACATTGTAAGTTAATTCTATTCTTTTATTATCACATATTTATACGTACATATAATTTTTTAATAATTATATAAATAATAAATTAATATATAAATATTTCAAATATGTTTAGAAAATTTATATTAAAAATAATTTTTACAAATCTAATTAATATTTATTAGATACAAAATATTCATAACTAATAAATTATTCAAACAAGTATTGAATATAATCATGTCCTTATATGTCATTTTGCTTGTTTAAATAATCAAACAGCTATCAGCTATCAGTTAATTTTACCAAACACTTTTATACAATCAGCTAATACAATCCGCTAATCAAATCAGCTAATGCAATCAGCTATCAGCTATCAGCTAATGTAATCCGCTATCAGCTATCCGCTAATTGCCAAACATGGCCATAGTTTTCATATTTTTACTATGAAAATTTTTCACTACGTTGTCGAGAGACGAAAATTATGTTAAAGTTTTAAATATAAATATAATATTATGGTATCTAAATTTATAATTTTAGAGTTAAAATTAAATTATAATAAATTATATAAAATAAGAGTTTTTTTTTTTGAATATGCTGGTGTGATGCAAGGGTAGCATCTGTTCAACTTTCTAAGTCTTTTCAAAGATGGCACACACAACATGTATTACTGGTGCTCGAACCCGGGTCCCCCAAGAGATGATAAACATCTACTTTTGCCACCAGGACACAAGGAGATGAGCTATAAAATAAGAGTTAAATTAAGACATTGTACTCAAATAATATGAAAATTAATCAAATGATATAATAAGGGAAAAAGAACACTAAGAAAACACTGATTCACAAATGTGTCAAAATTTAGTTATTAAAATTTAAAAAATAGTATAATTCGTAATATGTTAAAGCTTAAACACAAAAAAAAATCAGGAACAGAAAATGTACATGTGGCACAAATATTATTATCTAAATTAAATTGCTATAATATAGTATTCAAATGACAATTTGTCATATTATTTTTAGCATGTAAAATATTTATAACATCTTAACTGAACACGTAAAAATAACACGAATACGATACCTGAAAAACGAAATTACAATGTAAAGATATATACAAACAAAAAGAAAAGATTTCTATTTCACCAAGAAAATGAAATTACAATGTAAAGAATATATATGTATATATATATATGGTTTGGTGTTGTCATTATCAAATGTTCTAGAGATTTTCTATGTTAGAAAGTAGGTTGGGTTTGGCCAACGCTATTAAAATTATTAAGTATATAGACTCAAAATTTATGAGAAAAGGCTTAATTTGTTTAACATTTAAATTTATAGGGAGTTAAATAGTTATTGGACAAAAAATTGAAGACACATGCCCTAACTAATCTGGACCGACTTGCGTCGCACACCTGACTTTGGTGGGTGAGTCTCATAGTAAATTTTTTGTATACACAAGGCCTCGAACTCGAGACCTACTTGTAACACCCGGGTTTAGGGGTTAGGTGGAAATAATATTTTAATATTATTTTGGGTTCGGTTTTATGTTTTAAATAATGGTCCGGGTTTGGTTTTCAAATTAATTAAATTGATGATGGACTAAGTTTTGGAATTAAACCCCAAATGGCCATGGAACTTATGTCCTTGTGAATAATCTATTTCATTAAGGGCAAGATAGTCTTTGTGCCTTTAAATTTAAAACAAAACAAAAACCCCAACCCATTTACTATTCATCCTCTTCCTCATCAACGGGAAAACAAAAGCTCCCAACCCATTTACTATTCCATTCAAGAGTTCTCTCATTTCGACTCCGTTTTGAAAGGTAATGGTGTTTTCGACTTCCCCTCATCCTCCCCTTCATAAAAGTACCCTTCTTTTTCATTTTCATGAAGTTTTTGGAAAATAGGGGTTTTGAATGTTTTGCTTAAAAATAGTGCCTTTGTGTAGCTAAACCTAATATTATGGTTTATTATGGTTAGTTATGGAATGTAGGAGCCAAATGATGCTACATATGTAAATTTCAAATGATTTTAATCAATTTTCGGAATTTGGCTTGAGAGGGTTTTTGGAGGGTTTTTAATGTGGGTTTTGGGGCTGTTTAAGGTTGGATTTTGGGGGCTGTAGGTAGTATGATATATGAGGATCATTTTGGGTGTAATTGATGCTTGTTTGGGTGTTTGAAATGGGAGAAATCAGTGGGTGTTAAGGGCTGCTCGGAAATCATGTTTTGGGGTTGATTTTGAGTGTTGCATGCTTGCTAATGTTAATCCGGGTTGATTCCGATGATGAGATATTGATTATGAATGTTTTGTTTGTGTTTGAGATTGATTAGAACCGAGTTTGGGCATCGGTGAAACATTGGAAGTGAATCCGGGAATTTGAAGAACGGTCGCTTGCTTGGTCTTTGAGCTTGGGAGCTTAGGTGAGTGGTTAAACGTTTTGAAATGGTTTTGAGTATTTGGTTCAAGCATGTGAACCTAGGATGGGCTTGGTAAACCCACCTAGAGTTGGGATTAGAGTGGTAGCCTAATCCCAAGCTTTGATTAGAGACTTTGGTTGCACTCTTTAATGATTGTATATGCCTCGTGTTAAATTGTGATGATGTTGATTATGTATATGTTGTATACATGTATGTTGAGGCATGTCGGATGCGTTGTCATATGCATGTTAATGATAGATATGATATGTTTATACACATGTGCAAAATATGATGTGATATGGTTGTTAATGATATACATGAGGTGATTGCTTGATCCGAGGATCATGGTGAATACATGCTAGGCATGGAAATATGGTTTGTGCATGATAGTAAGTCATGGTGAGTACGTGCTAAGCACGGAAGTTGTTAATAAATGGTATTGTGGAATGTATTAGTATTGGCACTAGTATGCTTGGGTACAAATGATCGATCATTAGGATGTTAGTGTGTACACATGAGTCAAAAGTCGCGCGTGGCCTTGGTGGCGTTGAGTCACCAAGGAGGAGTACGGGTACGCCCGGAAATTGTATTTACATTAGTCGGTGATGAGTGGAATCCCATCGACGGGCGTGAGGATGAGTGGAATCCCCTCCGCGTGAAATGAGGCGTGAGGATGAGTGGAATCCCCTCCGCGTGAACGGTGATGAGTGGAATCCCACCGCCAGGTAATGGTTGTGTTGTTGGATGTGAGTTCCAACGGTTATCCGTGTATTCGAGTCATAGCTAGGTGCCAATACGGATTGTAGTTTATGTTGTCAATATGTGGTTAATGGTGAGCCAATGTGATTTGGGATGTGTTGCTAACATGGTTTAATATATGTGATTTCATGTGTTGTGGTTTTGAACACGTTGAGCATGACATGATATTGAGTATATGTTCATGCATCATCTATGATCGTGGCTCGTGTGGACCGGAGGTATGAACATGCATTTTATCTCAGTTGTAGCTCGTGCTTGGACCCTGTATTGTCGAAGTTTGTTTTTAAAGAGCTTACCCTCACTAAGCTTTTATGCTTACGCTCTCTTTTGTTCGACAATGCAGATAAATAGCTTGTGGGTGGCAAAGGCAAGGGAAGGTCTCCAAGTGTTGCTTTTGGTGAGCTCAATGTATGAATTTCAAGTAATAGAATGTAATAGTTAAGCAATGGGATAGAAATTGTTGATTCGAGTCTTGATGTATGTCTATGGTTGACTTGGTTTGTAAGCATGATATATCTTGCCAAATGCTTGTATGATGGATGTATTATGAATGCTTAAGTTGCTTGAATGACATGTAAACTTATTTGTGATGTATGATGCTTATTGGTTCTTTTTAATGTCTTCAAGCATGCTTGTATGAAAGGCTCTACATGTGTATTTTGCTATGTTAGAAAGTTTGTCCAAATCCATGCTTGTATGTGTTTGAGTATGTTAAATCTAGGATGAATGCCTCTAGACTTTGTTTGATGGTTTTGTGTGCCTTTAGGGGTCCTATGGGACCTTTAGACTTGTCAAAACACCCCTAAATTCGTATTTCAAAGGCTACAGACTGCCAGCGTTTTGAAACGGGAGGGATCGTTTCGGAACGGGTAGGCTTCAGGGACCCCGTATCGGAACGCGTTTCGATACAGTATGGCCTTTGGAACCCCTGTTCCGAAACGCGTATCAGAACGTTTTGGCTACTGGAATTCTGAGAAATTCACGAGATAAAGGTGTTTCGAAACTGGTGTAAAGGTTTCGAAACGGTCAAAATCTCGTTGACCACGAGATATTGACCGTCGTGGGCGTTTCGAAACGGTTGACCACCGTTTCGAAACGACCCCTTATGAAGGCCCTAGGACAGTTGACCTGGTCAAGGTGTTTCGATACGCCTCAAGGGCGTTTCGAAAACGACCTGTTTAAAAGATTAAAATTGGGCTGTTTAACTGCTGTTTTGGGTTCGAATATTTGGCTCATGTATTTTATTCCGATGTTTGACCACATAGGGTTTAATATCCATTTAGACAAGATTTTAAAATGAAAAAAAATAGGGTTGCTAACCGAGAGGGAACCTTAACGGGTTTCGCTTCGGTTTTCCCCGTGTGGCCCACTCGGATCGGTCAAGCGCCCAGACCGGGACGAGGGGGTTACATTTGTTGGTATCAGAGCCTAAGGTTGCCGAGACCTTGGGCAGGTAAGTGAGGTAAGTTTAAGTTTTGAATTGGTATGCACGGTGTTTGCTTGCTTTGTAAGTATGATTGCTTGTGTGACAAGTATGTTGATTGTTCGTTTAAAAGCATGTTGCTCGTTACCCGTGCATGTCGTGATGTGTGATTGTTTGATTGAGGATGTATGTTGTTTGATCGTACGCATGTGTTGCTTGTTTAGCAAGTATGCCTTGTTATATGTTTGGTTAAGCATGTATGTGTGCTGATTTGTTTGAAACATGTTTAGTAGAGTCCCATTGCTCCTATTACATCGGAAAAAGGATTTTAAGTGAGGGAAATCATACTTGAGCCACTTGGACCTTACCTTTGCTAACCCAACTTGTATGTTAAATTGTTGATTGATTTATTGCTTTTAGCAAGTTTGGGGCCAGTGTGTGGGCCGTGAGTCGGTAAGTGGAAGTTGTGGGTTCTGAAAATGTGGATGAGATAGAGGAAGTTCTTTGCTATAGTTAGAGGAGTATGGTTGTACCGGAGTTGAGATACAATTTGTTTGCTCGAGTTCGTGTGTATGCGAGTTGATTCTTGTTGGTGAGAGACGATGGGACCGATTCTGGCATTAGTTGGTGAAAAGAAGCAGAGACTTTTGAGTGGGAGTCAAAGGGATATCGATGTTATAGTGGATAAGCCTTGGTACAGTTTTGAGTTTGTCTCTTCTGATTGGTTCTGAGTTCGTACTTTCGTATGTTGCTAACAAGAATGCAAGTTTGAATGTACTCGATGAGGTGTCAGAGGTAGGTATGAGTACCTTAGTTCTTTTGGCGAGATCTAGGTAGGGGTCTCGTGTGAGTAATCTGAATTTCAGAAGTGTTAATTGGTGACCGTTGGGGTTCAGTCTATGAATTCGATGCAAGACAGCCGATCAGTATCCGTGAATGGGAACCGGTTTGTGTGTTTGGGGCCAGCGTGCGTTTGGGGGTGGTTTTCCAGCATGGTTGTCTGTATGTGCTCAGAATCGCGTTTTTGAAGTTTTGAAATGCTCTACGGATAGTCTAGAAGAGTCAGATTTTGTTGAAGAATCAGTCTAAAAACAGAGGACCGAAGACTATCAGTGTGTACCTGTGAAGTTGCCATCTCTGCGGATTCGTCTATTTGTGTGAGCATGTAAGGAATTAGATATCGTTGTTGAGAGCTTAGATGTATGGATGCATGTGACTAGCCTTTAGGGAGATGGTAGTGATCAGAAAGATGTACAGAAGATGTTTGTTGGTGGTTCAGAGTTACTAGTTTCTAATAGACGTGAAGTGATTGTCTTCCTACAGTTTCAATGTGCTTTTTGACAAGGCTCGACTTGAAGAGCAAGGAGTTAGTGTATACGTTGAGACAAAGCAAAAGTTGACTTGAAGTTGCGGATTTTTGTGAGACTGTAGTGGTAAGTGAGGATGTGAACTTCTTGTTGAATGTTGATCCAGTTTAGAGATCAAAGGATGATTGAGTTTAGTTGGTAGGCTTGCTTAGCAATTGTGATGAATTTGATTTTTGAATGAAGATTAGACCGCAAAGAGTTAGGGTAGTTTGTGTTTTCTTCTCCTATAAGTATTTGGAAGAATTGCCGGTTTACCTCTTGTTAGAGGAGAAGAGTTTGTTATTGAGACCGTTTTCGAGGTTGCTTCTGTTTTGTTTGTTCTGTAACTTATGAATCCTGGAAGAATTGAGAATGTTGAAGAATTAACTTCGAGACTCGTTAGACCTTAGATTCATTAGGCCTAGTGCATCATCTCAGAGTTATACAGAGTAATTTGTGAAGAAGAAAGATTGACAGTGCGAGAGTGTGTTCAGATTACATACAGTCGAAACAAGTCTCAGTGATTTGTTGATCAGTTAGTGTGTGCTCCAGTCAAATTGAAGATTTACTTGAATTCGATTATTACCAGTGAAAGTGAGAGAAGTTGAAGTATCGAAGACAACTCTTGAGGCAAGATGTGATCACCTTGAGCTCTAAGTTATGTCGTTTCGTTTGACTAGTGTATTAGTTACCTTCCTAGAGATGTTGAACAGAATATTTTCCTGAGTTTCTTGATTAGTTGTAGTAGTTCTCATAGGTGACACATGTGTATATTCACGTACCAAAGAAGGTCATGGCAAGCTTTGAAATTAGTGTTGTAGGTCCTATTAGAGAATTAGTGGCATGCCAAGTTGAGCCAACGTGAACTCCGAGTTAATGAAGATGTTTTCCTAGGACATGTAGATCAGCCGAGTGCATTAGAGTAAATCCTAAGTAGGCAGAAGAAGATGTGAGTTGGAAGGAGTTGAAGACTGTGATAGGTATCCATAGTTCCTAGGTCTAGCATTGTTACTATCGGAGAATTGTGAATAGTCTTTCGAAGATAGCTACTCTTTTGACAGATTGCTACAGAAGAACGTACAGTTGTAATGTTAGATGCGGGACATTGAACCTTTGAGGAACCGAAAGAAACTTTGGAGAGAGCTTCGACCTAGATCCAGCCTATACTAGAGAAAGAGCTTGTGAACTGTAGTGATGTGATACATGTAGGGTTAGGTTGTGTGCTTATGCAAGACGAAATGATTTTGACATGTTCATCGAGTTAGTTGAAAGACCGTGAGAAGAGTTATCCGATGAGAGACATAGAGTTAATTACAGTTGTAATTGCTTCGAAGACTTGGGGACAAGCTTGTGTGGTAAGAAATGCACAGTGTGTATGTGCCTATCATCAGATCTTGAAATATTTGAAGACTTAGGAAGGGTGGGAACTTGAACAGCATGAAATGTTAGAACCGCTTGAAGATTGTAATATCAAGATTGAGTACCAGCCGAAGATAGCCTCCGTAGTGACCGATGTTCCGAGTCGTAATTGTTGTTAGAGTGGTAGTTGGGTTGCGAGTTGTATTTGCCGAATGCCAGTATTCTTGTGGCCGCGTTTCATGTTGAGCCTACGCTGAGTCAGAATGTTTGAAGAGAAACAGTTGCAAGACAGATTCTTGGCACCTCACGTGCGAGGTATAGTAGAAGGAAGACCTTCAGAATACAGTTTCAGAGATGATAGAGTTTTGTATTTCAGAGACAGAATAGTTGTACAGATTGACATAGTATTTTGAGACATATTGATTTGACCGAAGCACACAGTAGTTCATTTGTATTGCATCTGAGTAGTATGAAGATGTATTGTGGGTTGAAGATGAGTACTTCCAGATTGAGTGGGTGAATAATGTGGTTCAGTGTGAGAGTAAGTATGTAAATTTCCAGCGTGTCAAGACCGAGCTTCAGTTTTCTTCTAGCTTGTTACATCCGTGGAAGGTTCATAATGGAAGTGAGTAACAGAGATCCGAAATTTCTGCTAGATTGTTTTTGAAGACGCCTGCGTAGTGTTTGGTTAATTGATGAAGTCAGGTTATCAGTCAGAGAAGGTCCTCGGTCAATTTTTGAACAGTGTTGTATGAGTTGTGAACCGGACTAGTTCTGTTGTTATCTGTTGCAGTTACCACCAGAGTTAGAAAGGGGTTTGAGATGTGTTCCGTGTATCTATGATTCAGAAATGTGAGTCAGATCTGCTTTGTGCTATGTTTGTTTAAGAGATTGAGATGAGTTTGAAATCGGCATGCCTTGAAGAATCAGTTGAGATCATAGTGTAAGATAGCAAGTGTTGCGTGGTAAGTCTTTCGTGTTGGTTAGTATGTTGTGGTGAGAAGGAAGTGTGGAGAGACAGCTTCTGTGATTCTTCCTGTCCGATAAATTTCGGGGACGAAATTCCTTAAGTAGGGGAGAGTTGTAACACCCGGGTTTAGGGGTTAGGTGGAAATAATATTTTAATATTATTTTGGGTTCAGTTTTATGTTTTAAATAATGGTCCGGGTTTGGTTTTCAAATTAATTAAATTGATGATGGACTAAGTTTTAAAATTAAACCCCAAATGGCCATGGAACTTATGTCCTTGTGAATAATCTATTTCATTAAGGGCAAGATAGTCTTTGTGCCTTTAAATTTAAAACAAAACAAAAACCCCAACCCATTTACTATTCATCCTCTTCCTCATCAACGGGAAAACAAAAGCTCCCAACCCATTTACTATTCCATTCAAGAGTTCTCTCATTTCGACTCCGTTTTGAAAGGTAATGGTGTTTTCGACTTCCCCTCATCCTCCCCTTCATAAAAGTACCATTCTTTTTCATTTTCATGAAGTTTTTGGAAAATAGGGGTTTTGAATGTTTTGCTTAAAAATAGTGCCTTTGTGTAGCTAAACCTAATATTATGGTTTATTATGGTTAGTTATGGAATGTAGGAGCCAAATGATGCTACATATGTAAATTTCAAATGATTTTAATCAATTTTCGGAATTTGGCTTGAGAGGGTTTTTGGAGGGTTTTTAATGTGGGTTTTGGGGCTGTTTAAGGTTGGATTTTGGGGGCTGTAGGTAGTATGATATATGAGGATCATTTTGGGTGTAATTGATGCTTGTTTGGGTGTTTGAAATGGGAGAAATCAGTGGGTGTTAAGGGCTGCTCGGAAATCCTGTTTTGGGGTTGATTTTGAGTGTTGCATGCTTGCTAATGTTAATCTGGGTTGATTCCGATGATGAGATATTGATTATGAATGTTTTTTTTGTGTTTGAGATTGATTAGAACCGAGTTTGGGCATCAGTGAAGCATTGAAAGTGAATCCGGGAATTTGAAGAACGATCGCTTGCTTGGTCTTTGAGCTTGGGAGCTTAGGTGAGTGGTTAAACGTTTTGAAATGGTTTTGAGTATTTGGTTCAAGCATGTGAACCTAGGATGGGCTTGGTAAACCCACCTAGAGTTGGGATTAGAGTGGTAGCCTAATCCCAAGCTTTGATTAGAGACTTTGGTTGCACTCTTTAATGATTGTATATGCCTCGTGTTAAATTGTGATGATGTTGATTATGTATATGTTGTATACATGTATGTTGAGGCATGTCGGATGCGTTGTCATATGCATGTTAATGATAGATATGATATGTTTACACACATGTGCAAAATATGATGTGATATGGTTGTTAATGATATACATGAGGTGATTGCTTGATCCGAGGATCATGGTGAATACATGCTAGGCATGGAAATATGGTTTGTGCATGATAGTAAGTCATGGTGAGTACGTGCTAAGCACGGAAGTTGTTAATAAATGGTATTGTGGAATGTATTAGTATTGGCACTAGTATGCTTGGGTACAAATGATCGATCATTAGGATGTTAGTGTGTACACATGAGTCAAAAGTCGCGCGTGGCCTTGGTGGCGTTGAGTCACCAAGGAGGAGTACGGGTACGCCCGGAAATTGTATTTACATTAGTCGGTGATGAGTGGAATCCCATCGACGGGCGTGAGGATGAGTGGAATCCCCTCCGCGTGAAATGAGGCGTGATGATGAGTGGAATCCCCTCCGCGTGAACGGTGATGAGTGGAATCCCACCGCCAGGTAATGGTTGTGTTGTTGGATGTGAGTTCCAACGGTTATCCGTGTATTCGAGTCATAGCTAGGTGCCAATACGGATTGTAGTTTATGTTGTCAATATGTGGTTAATGGTGAGCCAATGTGATTTGGGATGTGTTGCTAACATGGTTTAATATATGTGATTTCATGTGTTGTGGTTTTGAACACGTTGAGCATGACATGATATTGAGTATATGTTCATGCATCATCTATGATCGTGGCTCGTGTGGACCGGAGGTATGAACATGCATTTTATCTCAGTTGTAGCTCGTGCTTGGACCCTGTATTGTCGAAGTTTGTTTTTAAAGAGCTTACCCTCACTAAGCTTTTATGCTTACGCTCTCTTTTGTTCGACAATGCAGATAAATAGCTTGTGGGTGGCAAAGGCAAGGGAAGGTCTCCAAGTGTTGCTTTTGGTGAGCTCAATGTATGAATTTCAAGTAATAGAATGTAATAGTTAAGCAATGGGATAAGAATTGTTGATTCGAGTCTTGATGTATGTCTATGGTTGACTTGGTTTGTAAGCATGATATATCTTGCCAAATGCTTGTATGATGGATGTATTATGAATGCTTAAGTTGCTTGAATGACATGTAAACTTATTTGTGATGTATGATGCTTATTGGTTCTTTTTAATGTCTTCAAGCATGCTTGTATGAAAGGCTCTACATGTGTATTTTGCTATGTTAGAAAGTTTGTCCAAATCCATGCTTGTATGTGTTTGAGTATGTTAAATCTAGGATGAATGCCTCTAGACTTTGTTTGATGGTTTTGTGTGCCTTTAGGGGTCCTATGGGACCTTTAGACTTGTCAAAACACCCCTAAATTCGTATTTCAAAGGCTACAGACTGCCAGCGTTTCGAAACGGGAGGGATCGTTTCGGAACGGGTAGGCTTCAGGGACCCCGTATCGGAACGCGTTTCGATACGGTATGGCCTTTGGAACCTCTGTTCCGAAACGCGTATCAGAACGTTTTGGCTACTGGAATTCTGAGAAATTCACGAGATAAAGGTGTTTCGAAACGGGTGTAAAGGTTTCGAAACGGTTGACCACCGTTTCGAAACGACCCATTGTGAAGGCCCTAGGACAGTTGACCTGGTCAAGGCGTTTCGATACGCCTCAAGGGCGTTTCGAAACGGCCTGTTTAAAAGATTAAAATTGGGCTGTTTAACTGCTGTTTTGGGTTCGAATGTTTGGCTCATGTATTTTATTCCGCTGTTTGACCACATAGGGTTTAATATCCATTTAGACAAGATTTTAAAATGAAAAAAAAAATAGGGTTGCTAACCGAGAGGGAACCTTAACGGGTTTCGCTTCGGTTTTCCCCGTGTGGCCCACTCGGATCGGTCAAGCGCCCAGACCGGGACGAGGGGGTTACACTACTGAAGCAATACCAAGCTACTTACCACAATAGCTTATTCTTCTTTAGTTTAACACATACTTGATTATATATTTAATAAACTATTGTATTTTTAATATCAATATTTATTTTTTACAGGGCTAAATTGTTATTAGACCAATATATTATCAAATGTTTAAACTTTATAACAGGGGCTGAGCCCCCTTTGGGCCCCAAGAGAGTTCCACCCTTGCATGCAAATAAAAAAAATACTCCTAATTCTAATCATAACCCTACTTAGAGGAGAGGGGAATGAGGGACTCTAGGGGAAGGAAGAAGGGTGCTCCTAGTGTTTATCAAAATTTATATTATGTATTATTATTAGGGTAATTATTCCATGCACAAACACTTGTGGAAACTTTGTTTACACATGCGCCTTAGTTTTAGGGTTTAGGTACTCCATTTAGGGTTTAAGGGTTTAAGTGTAGTAGTTTTGAATTTAAGGAGTGTTGATAGAATTTTGGGTTTAGGGTTAAAACTTAGGGTTTAGAGGCTAAAACCTAAATCTCTAACCATATTACCTTAAAACATAAACCCTAACTCTAAACTATAAGTTATAAACATAAATCCTAAATTTTAACCATGAACCATAAATTCTAAACCCCATACACTAAAAGCCCTAAACTAAAACCCTAAACCCAAAATAAGACACTTGTAGAAATAAAAAGTTTCCACCGCCTGTATATGGGATAATACTCCTTATTATTAGGGTAATTATTCCATTCACAAGTGTCTTAGTTTTAGGGTTTTGAGACTCTTTTCATGGTTTAGGGTTTAGGGGATTAAGTGTAGTAATTTTAAATTTAGGGGTAATTGATAGAATTTTGGGTTTAGGGGTTAAAATTCAAGGTTTTTAGGTTCAAAACTAAGTTCCTAACCATATTACCCCAAACCTTAAATTCTAGCCATAAACCTTAAATTCTAACCACAGATCCTAAATTCTAAACACATACACTAACACTCTTAAACTCTGAACCTTGAACCATAAACTTGAGGTGCTAGTGAAAACAAAAAAAATTCACCGCATGTGTATAAGACAACAATCCTTATTATTATAGTAATTTTTTTAATATGCAAATCAAATTCTTAGTTGATTAATTTTTATTAGAAAAATATAAATTTATATATGTAATTATCTTTGATTTAATAATCCGAGTAGATTATATTTAGTTTAAATATCATATTAAATAACAAAAAAGTTAGAAGCACGTTAAGCTTTTATTCAAAATTATCATCATTTAATGTTTTTGCGTAGGGTCCTAACTCCATACAAGTGGTCCATTTCAATGGGAGCCTAACAAATTAAACTTTCTTTAAATTTTTAAAGAATTATAATGATTGATTAGGTAATTAAAAATATAGAAAAACAAAAAATATTTATGGGTAAAAATAAGAGATGAGTTACATTTCTAATTTTTAAAAATGTAATTATCTATACATTCACAATAATGTATTACAACTTTTATATATATATATATATATGATTTTAGTTTATTTTTTTTAAATGACTTGATGTCCAATTAACTCGTGACACAAATACTATTATACGAATGATATTATACTCTTTATTACTTGTCTAGATGGTTGAGGCTAATGGATAGAGTCTTCTCGTGTACAAACTCCCTTGTTTCCCTAATTTTATTTTTTTCACGCACTATTGTGTTTAATGGATAAAGATAAAATCTCAAATTCTTATTAGAAATAAAAGATTGTCATTTAGGTCATTAAAAAAAAAAATGAACAGTAATGCAAGACGCTTAGAACCATGTCATGTGAACTATGAAATTCACGATAACCAAACATATATTGTCATGTTAGTTTAGTCATATCGTCCGCTAGTTTATTGTTCACAAAATAAATATAAACAACAATGATCATTTAATTACGTCTTAAAATAAAGTACGAGAATATATGATTTTTTTTTAAACTGAAATACAGAACTCATATAAATGACTTTTGGCCTACTAAAACTTTCAACAGAATAGCACATCGACAACAATATATGTATTACCCCCCCCCCCCCATGTATCTAAAATAATATATATAGCTTTCTCCATTAGGCTTATTTTCACATTAGCATATGTTTGTTTATGGTTAAAAGATTGATTGCTTTTGACCTGGTAAAGATAGTGTAGTTTCCTCATATCAGAACAATGAATTGGTACCCAAAATACAGGTCTGAACCAAATCCCAAGTTTGGGTCAAAGTCAAAAGTCAAGGGTCAAGAAAAAGTCAACTTTTCTTCTTCTCTTGTATTATCTTCTTTCTTCCCAATTACCAATTCATTGCTCATTCAACATTCATTGCACTACAAGCCAAATGTTAGTGTCGTTCATATGTGTATATAGTGTGATTTGTGAATGATTGTATTGAAAGGTTAGAAAAATCGAATGGGTCAAAATTTTCAGATTTTCCTATTCAATCGGTTATATTAATGATTGTATTAAATCCAAAAAAATTATATTCATTCGAGGAGATATAAATTTGTGCGGCTTTATTTATATGGTGTGTGCGCGTTATAAAAAAATTAAAAAAATATGAACATATATTATATTGTAATCACATTAAAACTATTTAAAAAACAATGATTTATTATTTTGTATTTTATATTTAAATTTTAACTAAATATTAAATACCTTTAATAAAACATGCATTTGATTTAATAGGAAAATTTTACAACGGGTGACGAACATTGATGCACACCACTAACGATGAACACTGATGAACACCATTAATTTTTTTTTAAATTTTAAAAATCTAAAGGACTAAAATTACAATTAAAATTATCTCTTAAAAAATAGAAATCAAATTTAATAGTTACTTTATAATATTTTTTAATAGGTTAGAATCAAATATACCCAATTTTCCTAAACCCTAACAAAAACAATCTCTTAAAAAATAGAAATCAGTTTATAATTTTTTAATAGATTAGAATCAATAATATGAGAATTGGGTATATGAGAATCAATAATCTCTTTTAGGGGACTAATATTTTGGCAACGTATTTGCAAGGAATAGGAAAATTGATGGTTTTTATTTATTTATTTATTTATATGAACGTGAGAATACAAAATCAATGCTTTTATATGCCCTGCAGTTTCATTCAAAACTTTGAACGTTTGAATTCAGTATATATATATATATATGTTATATGTTTCTGATGTGTAAAGTAGGCATAATTGTTGTTCTATGGGAATATGATGTAATTCTTGTGTAATTCTCTATCATATTGGATGAAGATTGTAAAATGCTTTAGTTTTGTGTTTAACCTTGATATCTTTTAAGGTTCTTCGTGTTGTAATCCGCAGCAGGCGTGTCGAGAATGCAGTGTATGTTGCGGGGTACGATATCAAGACTTACATTTTCCTGTTTGTGGTTATCCCTTCATCGATCTTCGGCCTATATTTGCATGGACAGAAAATTACCTACTTCCTGAGACCGCTATGGGAATCGCCTCCCAAACCGTTTATCGTGCTTCCTCACTATTATCACGATGGATACTCTCTGCCATCTTCACGTGTCTTTGATGCGGTGTTGTTCAGCAATGAGATAGACATGGTCACGGTTCGTTGGAGTGAATTGCATCCGTACATTACACAATTCGTGCTTCTCGAGTCCAATTCAACGTTTACTGGCTTACCGAAACCATTGATGTTTGCTCGCAACACCGTTGGTGAGAGATTCAAGAAGGGTGAAAATCCTTTTGTCGAGGAGGACCAGCTCCTCAGACTTGCAGGTATAGAAGATGATGATTTATTGATAATGTCCGATGTAGATGAGATCCCCAGTGCGCATACGATCAATCTATTGTGATGCTGTGATGATATACCACCTATACTTCATCTTCAGTTGAGAAACTATTTGTATTCTTTTGAGTATCTCATATACAACAAAAGCTGGAGAGCCTCAGTTCACCGGTACCGGCACAAGACGAGGAAAACCAGAAATTTTTAATTTTTAGAAAATGCTCTTTCTAAGAATTTTTAATCTATTAAAAAATTATAAGCTGATTTCTATTTTTTTTTAAGAGATTGATTTTGTTAGGGTTTAGGAGAATTATGTATATTTGATTCTAACATATTAAAAAAATATTATAAAGTAATTATTAAATTTGATTTTTATTTTCTTAAGAGATAATTTTAGTCCTTTAGATTTTTAAAATTTTAAAAAAATTAATGGTGTTCTTCAGTGTTCATCGTTAGAGGTGCTCAGCAATGTTCGTCGCACGTGGTAGACTCATCCAATTAAATAATATGAGTTTTAGCGAACTTTTAATGTGTTATGGATTATAACTAGAGAAATTTATAATACACATACAATATAAAATTTATATTATAAAATTTGTCTATTTCAATCCTAATAAACCTTTAAATCATACGATTTAAAACCATGACTACTAAACTCTAAAAAAACAAATGATATTAAAATGGCTTAAGCGTCAAATAACATCCGTTAAAAAATTTCGTTAGCAAATAAAAACATAACATGTGACATGTTTTATTTTCAAAAGTATCCTAAAATTCTAAAAAAAGTCTCCAAATTTCTAAATTCTTTAAGTCCCAAATCTTGATTTTAGTCATCGCCGATGGCATGCCACCACTTTTGTCACCGGACTCCACGATCATTTTTCTCATTCTCCCATCGCCAATAGTCGATGGACGACATTTTTATCGTCGAAATAAAGTTGAACTCGCAAAAAAAAAACGACCGATGGTAAATGGCAGTCGATCGGCCGACGAACGACGTTAAAATCTTACGACAAAAAAAGTTTTTATTCCGTCGCCGACAGCGTAATGATTTATATTCCTCTCAATTTGGAGTGTGCATTCATTAATATTTATGCGCCCAATGATTCTAATGAGAGACTTGCGGTTTTTATCTGTATGGCCTAATCTGGTTCAACGTGCTTGTCACAAAAACTTATCAGATCATAACCCCATTCCCCTTTCCATTGACTCTCAATAATGGGATCCTAAACCATTCAAATAGTTTGATCATTAGGGTAATGACAAGAAATTGGTAGAGAACTTACAGCAGATGTGTGAGAATGTTAAGGGCAGTGGCATTGGGAATACGCTTAAGGTTTGTAAAGCTTTAGCTAAAGATTGGATTGCTGGGAAAAAATACAAGGAGTCTGAGTCTATTCCAATGTTGGAACAGAAATGTGACGAGATTGAAAAATCTATTCAAAATGGCGCTAATGACAGTCAGCTTTTCTTCGAGCTGAAAGTGGTGCGAACCAAGTTGTGGTGAGGAACGTGAATGGCTACAAAAGTCTCGGCTCCGCTGGTTCGAGGTGGGAGATAAAAATACAAAATTTTCCAAGTGGTGGCCTCTGCCAGGAAAAACAAAAACCGTATGTTGAGTATTAATAAAGGGGCGCAAGTGTTACAAGAACCTGAGGTATGTAGAAGAGTTTTTCAAAGGGCATTTTAAACGTGTCCAATACTTTGGCAGTGGCTAGATTTGATTGTAATCTCAAGTCATTATCTGTCGTTGATGCTAAATTCTTAGAAAAGCCTTTCACATTGGATGAGATATGGACTGCCCTTTCGGCTATTAACGGGTCGAGAGTTTCATGTCCAGTTGAGTTAAACATGGGGTTCTTAAAATCCTTTTGGCCCTCCCTCAAAGATGAAATTTTCAATTTCTTCCTACGTTTCTATGAGGGCTCTGTTACAAAATTCTCTTTCAATCATGTGTTCATCGTTCTGATCTCAAAATCTCAGACTCCTATCTCTATGGATGAGTATAGACCCATAAGTCTTGTTGGTTATATGTATAAACTCCTAGCCAAGGTTCTAGCGATGAAGCTTTATAGAGCTTCTAATGCGATCGTGGACGATACGTAATTTGCCTTCTGCCCATGTAAACAAATCCTAGATTGTTCCTTAATCTCCAATAAAATCATCGATTACACTAGAAGAAGGGGTTTGTCTACGGTTATCTTCAAGGTGGAAAAGATGGGTTTCAGAAAACTATGGTGTTCATGGATAAAATGTTACATCTTTGACTGCATTCTTGTCAGTACTCACTATCTTCTCTTTTGTTCAACATAATAGCAGAAGCCTTAAGCTCGTTATTATTTTCTGCAGTAGAAAAAGGCTTCTTTCATGGAATCCGTATTGGGGAAAATCCAATAAAAATCTCTCATATTCAATTTGCTAAGGACCTAATTCTATTTTGTGGGGATACTGAGACTGAAATTAGAAATATTGTGCGTATTTTACGCGGCTTTGAAATTGTCTCAGGTTTACAGCTCGTTCTTCGTAAGTCAAAGTTGCTGGGGGTTAATGTTGATAGTTCTATTATTTTTTACTGGGCTTCTATCATCAATTGTCGAAGTGAAAATTTTCCTTGCAAATATCTTGGCTTACCTCTAGGCGTTATCCAATTGCAAACAGTAATGTGCCCTTTTTGCGCAATTTATACCGAATCGATTAGTCATCTATGTGCCATTGCAAAGTGACATAGCTGGTTTGGTAGAAATGGTGCGCTTTATGGGGAGTCCACCTGGTTATGTCTGCCAATTTCAGAGAATTATCCTCCATTGGTCTTCCATTTCAATCCAGAATTTACATATCCAATTATGAAAGCTCAGTTTCTCATGGTCTATTTGATTGTTTAGGAACAAAGTGATTTTTAAGAAGGCAAAGATGGATGTCAGTCAATTGTTTGATTTATGTTTGCTTCGGCTATGTTGGTGGTACTATGCTAAATGGCCAGACACAAGGATTTCTATTAACAATATCATGTTTTCTCCATTAAACTTTAGTTTTGTGAATCTGAAAAATGTGATTACAATTCCTTGCAAGTGGAGTCCCCCACTTGGTGGTTCAGTCAAGTTCAACACGAATGGTACTGTTATTGGGAGTTTCGGTGCGGCTGATATTGGAGGTTGTCTTTGCAATAAAAACGAAAAAAATTTAATCTCTTTTTTGAAACATGCCGACTTTATAGATCCCATCTCTGCAGAATTATTGGCCATTCTTGAAGCGTGTCGTCTGTTCAAAAATTTCCCTTGGAGTAAGTCTCTGTCTCTCATACTTGAATGTGATTCGAAAATTGCAGTGGTTTGGTTGATGCATCCTCATAAATCTTCCGATGTTGTCATGCTTAAAGTTGTGTGACGATGTATAGTGCTCCATCCAGCTTGTACCGAGGGAATTTAACTTGTTTTCTCCGACCTGAAGTTGTTATGGAGGAGATCGACTATGGATATTCTTCTTGCACTTATCTACTCCAACAATGCAGGCTGCAGCCAAGATTGGGAACTTGTTGCCTCGTTTCTTTGAGTCAAACATAGATGAAGAGCAACTAAGACTCAAGGTGGCCATTAGAGAAATCGACACAACCAAGACAATTTCAAATTCAATGGTTAAAGAAAGCTCAGATTCAATCGAAGAAGATGGCTCGTGTTTCAAGTCTGATCTAAACAAAGCCATAATGCCTAGTCAGCGTAGGGCCACTGAGATTGATGTGAACAATGGTACGAGGTTCAAAGCTGCAATCCAGGAGACAAAAAAGATAAATCTTCCCACAGACTTGCTTCCTGGATTTTATGGGATGGTGTCAGATCATTTTCAGCGTATTTTGAAGTCCCATCATATGGAAACCATGGACTTGAATGATTTGGCCTCTCTAGAAAGTCAACACTCGATAAAGCAAAAAGGTATAGCTGTTGAATCATGAATGCTCATTAGCCAATGCACATCCAAAGGACTTTTTGCATGTAAAGGACGTTCCAAGCAAAAATGTAATCCGCAAGAGAAATGATTTGAGGAAGGGACGTTTGGTGGCTTTTTTTCCTTGTCAATCTCGACACTGCTCTCACATGCAATGTGGATTCTTTTATTCCTCATCATGGTTATGGGTTTCTCGCTCCCCTGCTTTGGAGGTCCTGTGTTCTTTATGGCTTTGTTGGCCTGTTTGCTGTTGGTTATTGCTGTCTTTGGTATTCGGCCTCTATCTTATGATTCGGTCTTTATATTCGTCGTATAGAGAAACCCTCCGAACTCTCTAAGATGCAATCTGACATTCAAGATCTGCTGCTGCTGCTATCCTAAGTTGCCTTCGATCCCTTTATTTTTCCCGGGTGTTAACATGTGCTGCCTTTGTTTTGTCGGTTTGTGCTGGGGTTCTCTTGCCCTGTTGGCCCATTTCTTTTTATGTTCCTTTCGTGTCGGTTTTTTGGCTCTCGTTTGTTCCCGTTTTAAGGATTGGTTGTGTGCCGTTTGTTCGTTTGTTCTTTTTATGATATTTTCCAATATCATATTAGTATGAGTAAACTACAACGGAAGTCACTTAATTATGAGTAATGTTACATTTGGATCACCCAATTATTAAAAGTTACAATTAGGTCACTCAATTATGGGTAAGGTTACATTTGGGTCACCCTTCGTATTTTAAAAAAAAAAATACATCAATTTAGTCATGTTTTCTTCCAAATCACTTGTATACCCTCGTAAACACTCGAGTACTTCATTTGAAATCGTTAATTAATCTAATACACAAATTGATATATATTTTTAAATGTGAAGGGTGACCCAAATGTAACACAACCCATAATTGAGTGACCAAAATGTAACCTTTAATAACTGGGTGACCCAAATGTAACCTTACCCGTAATTGAGTGACCCGAATGTATCTTTTAATAATTGGGTGACCTATATGTAACCTTGCCTATAATTGAGTGACCTCTGTCGTAGTTTACCCTATTAGTATCTAAATTCATTTAAAAAAAGAAATGTTTAACTATTTTTTTTGGATAAATATTCTATACACAGACGGTGGAAACTTAAAGTTTCCACAAGCGCCTTAGTTTTAGGGTATAGAGAGTTATTTTAGGGTATATGGTTTAGGGGTTTAGGTGTAGGGGGTTAGAATTTAGGGATAATTGTTTCAATTTAAGGTTTAGGGTTATAATTTAGGGTTTATAGGTTAAAACCTAAATCCTCATCATATTACCCTAAAAACTAAACCCTAACCTATAAACCCTAAATTCTAAACCTAAACCATAAATTGAAACCATCATGCCTAAATTCTAACCCCTACACCTAAACCCCTAAACCATATACCCTAAACTAATTCCTTATACTCTAAAACTAAGGCGCTTGTGGAAACTTTCAGTTTCCACCGCCAGTGTATAGGATATTAATCTTTTTTATATTGTCTTGAATTATATATCGGTTATGTTTAGAAATTTTAAGAATTACATATATATTTATAATTTCTTGAATTATAAACATGAGAGTGGTGCATTCTAGCATGTGTTATTGAACTGAACTAAATAATGGAATATAATTTCAGATACCGATTTGAAAAAAAATGAACAATATATGTACTAAAGTGAGAAAAACAATATAGTTTGGAGACTAAAACATAAATTATATTTTTTTTAATTAAAAAGCGTTAACAGTGAAGGAAGAATCGGGCTTACTTCATTGATAAAAAAGGTTTAAGAGTACTATACCCTTAATTTAAAAAAAATTAATTAAACCTTTAAACTTTTTTATAATAAATTAAATTTTTATATTCAAAGATTTCATCCATTCACCTTTGATTAACATTAGCTGTTAAATATAATAATATTTTTTAGGTTAGGTGGTGTAATGTGTCATGTTACAATGTTGTCACTTGATATGTTCAAATTCTTTTAATTTTGTTTAAAAAATTTAGACACATAAAAATTATAAATATTAGTTAAAATTGGTTAAAATATTTAATTGATTCAATTTATTAGTTCGTATAATTTATTAGTTCAAAATACTTAATTAGGTGCCAAAAAAAATTATTTTTTTTTTCTTCCAAAAGTTCAAATACTTCACTTTTAAGCAGAAAAAACTATTGGGTTTACTTCCAGCCCACCTAATTCAAGTCGGTTTAAACCGTAAAATGTCTATATGGATTAAAACGAAATTAGGGTTTTTTTGATCTCCCACTCTCCCTGTTCGCACCTTCGTTGAACAAGTGAAGGGTTTCAGTGGAAACAGCCGCTTTCCACCAAAATGGTCAGTTCCTTACTCTCCTTTGAACTCGTCCTCACTGTTGTTCTAATTCGTTGCTTATCATTTCAATCCTTGAATTTTCTGTTTTTGATTTCAGTAATTTCCCCCTTGGACTTATAGTTTGTTGAATCAATGCATGTTTTTGAAGTTTTGTTATAACTATTGTTTATAAACGAATGCAATGTTGATTTTGGCTGGTGGATATATCTGGTATTTTCGCAAAATTTGGTAATTTATGGCCTTTGGATGGAAACAACAGCTTTATATTTTAATACTGTTTCTCATGATGTAGAAATAAGAGGTTCAGTTGGTGATGTGAATATTAAGATCAAAAGATGCCTTTTAATTGTGTTTTATGGTAGTTTGGAAATAATGAGATTTGAGTTGAGATGTTCTTTATTTTAGATCTTTATTGTAAGTTTATTTGTGTTTTAGTTTTTGAATGTGTTGAATATATATTGCGTTTTGTTCGGGCCATTTTATCAGTATGCATTCTGGCATTTTTTAAAGATATATTTTCTCTTATCTGGTGCAGGCTAGAGGGTTGAAGAAACATTTGAAGAGGCTCAATGCACCCAGGCATTGGATGCTTGACAAGCTCGGTGGTGCATTTGTATGTTATCATATCGGACCTTTTTACTTGCTTACCATTTCAATGCCACTGCCTTTAATTTTTTTCTTACAATTTCTTTGTTCATGCAGGCACCAAAGCCGTCATCTGGACCTCATAAATCCAGGGAATGCTTGCCATTAATTCTCATTCTGCGAAACAGATTAAAGTATGCTCTGACATATAGAGAAGTGATTGCTATTCTTATGCAAAGGCATGTTATGGTAGATGGGAAGGTTAGAACTGATAAGACCTATCCAGCTGGTTTCATGGGTATGTAAATTTGCCTTTCGGATCAATTGAACCTTTTTTTTCATTTTTGAATTATGAACTTATACGAAGTATAGCTCCATTTATCTGATCAGGCCAATCATGTATTGGTGGTTATTCTTTGTTTCCTACTGCCAGATGTTGTGTCAATTCCGAAGACAAATGAGGATTTCCGTCTCCTTTATGATACAAAAGGTCGATTCCGCCTTCATGCCATCACCGGTGATGAGACCAAGGTTTGTATCTCAATTTGTTAGATTTATTGTTACTGTTTTCTAATGTTTGTTCAACCTTTCTCTCTATTTTTTTATCCTGTGGATGGTTTTGTAATGGTTGTCTTTGTTCGATTGAACTGGTGATCTGCAGTTTAAGCTCTGCAAGGTTAGGTCTGTCCAATTTGGCCAGAAGGGTATTCCATACCTTAATACTTATGATGGCCGAACAATCCGCTACCCCGATCCTTTGATTAAGGCTAATGACACCATCAAGCTTGACCTCGAGAGCAGCAAAATTGTTGATTTCATTAAATTTGATGTTGGAAATGTTGTCATGGTCACCGGAGGAAGGAACAGAGGACGTGTTGGAGTTATTAAGAACCGAGAGAAGCACAAGGGTAGCTTCGAGACGATCCATGTTCAAGATGCTGCTGGCCACGAGTTTGCAACCCGTCTAGGCAATGTGTTTACAATTGGTAAGGGAACAAAGCCGTGGGTATCCCTCCCTAAAGGCAAAGGTATCAAGTTATCGATCATTGAGGAAGCCCGGAAGAGGCTTGCAGCCCAAGCTGCTGTTTAGATTTTATAATAATTTGGAGCTGTTTTTGTCAGAAGAATTGATCTGTTGGATCATGGATGATTGCTGTCTGTGTAGGTGTTATGCTTTGCTTTTAACTCATGAGCCAGCTGTTTCGGACCAATAGTTGTATTGTTCCTAAAATTTAGTTGCATTATTGTAGTTTATGTTGCTATCATATCCTGTTTGCTAAAACCTTTTCTACCTTTATTTCCTGGATTAGATCGGGTTCGGTTGATGATAAGAGCATCGTATTTCGGATTTAGTTTTTATATAGTTTTTGTCTAATTATGGACTTTTGTAATGGTTCAGCTTAAGAATTAAGAATTTGAGTACCTTTTACTGCTGGACTCTTTGCTTCCTCTTTCCCCAGTTCATCAGCGAACTCATAGGCTACTCTTCCAACCACCACTAACGCGGTTTCAAACACAATCTGAAAGAGGATTACTTTACGAGAACAGCAAAAACAATATTGGAGTTTTGGAAATTTTTAAATGGTTATTGAACTTATTGAATTGTACACGAAATGGATGATTTTACCACGTCCGACGAACACAACTAATGATGAACATCGCTAAATACCATTAAATTAATTAATAAATATTTAAAATTTCAAGGACCCATCATACAATTAATAATTATTTTTAAAAATTCAATTAAATTATTTTTTATATATATTAAAATTTTATTTTTTTAATAAGGGTAAACTATATATTTAGTATTTCACTTATTTTTATATTTCAATTGAACCCTCATTATTTAAATATTATTTCAATTTGACCCTATTCTTTATAAAAAATAATTTACTCCTTAACCCTCAACCTAAAACCCTAAACTATTAACCTTATTTAAAGGGCTATAGAGGAGTTCGACCATCATGAATATTCTAGAGCTAAACTAATGACTTTTATTATTCCGGCCGCGAGTGTAGGTGGTTCGACAGGTTCTCGTTTTTTTTTATATGTTCTTACTGTAACAAACAACATAATGGTGAGTGTCGAAAGAAGTTGGGAGCATGTTTCTTATGTGGTCCTTTAGAGCATTTTCGGAGTGATTGTCCCTTCACTCATGGTGCTAACCAGGCTCCGACAAAGTCTCAATGATCAGTACAAGCACCATCTAAAGTTAGTGGCCAGAATAGACATGATGCTTCGGGTAATGCTAGTAGAGCTAGACTTACACAAAGTAATAGATCAGATGCTAGACGACCAGGGTTGGTTTATGCAGCTAAAACTCATGATGGTTATGATGATGAGCCAAAGCACACAGTAGGTACATTTCTAATGTTCTCAGTTTTTACTTTTATGTTGAAGGATGAGGAATTCAGAACGAAAAATTTAAAGTTATGTCAGTTAATTTTTAAAGATTTATCGTTAAGTCTAAAATTTTCGAGAACGAAATTTCTTTTAAGGGTGGGAGAGTTGGAACACCCAAACTATAAACCCTAGATTCAAAATATCCCTAATTTATAAACCTAATTTTGAAATCTCTAAATCTTAAAACCCTAATGATTTGAAAATTTAATTCAAAACCCTTAATTGAATTTAAGGATTAAATTGAGAAAATTTAGATTTATGAGGCTTAATATAGAAATTTCGGGGTCAATCTGTAAATTATGAAAAGTTTAGGTGCTATTTTGTAAACTCTCATAAAGTTCAATGGCTTCCCTATGAATTACCCAATAATTTGGATATATAAACCCTATTACGCCAAAGTTATGCCATTGTTTCAGTCTGCCGCACGTTCTCTTCCTCTCGACATTTTTTTTATGCTTTTTATTTCGTACAACCTTAATTTTTGAAGAATTTGAATATGAGATCTGATACAATTTACATGTGTTTTAGACCACATAATTTTGAGGAAGACAAGTTACAACTTCCTTCACCTGTTCGATTTAACCATGCACGTACTACAAGGACTACACGTGAGTATTCTTTTAAATTAGTACTAGTGTTAATTAGTGGCAAGGTGTTAGATTTTGATGTAGAATTTTTATATCATAGGTTCCGATTCTACTAGATCCGAACGTAAGAGGCGTTCGTCCCGACGTTAAAGCTATTGTTACTTAAGGTGTGTTTTCTTTCAGTGCTATAATTAAATTATATACTTTGTGATTATTTATATGTATTATGGTTTGTGTGGTTGACATCATATGCATACGATTTCAGAATGTATAATTATGATTTATGAAAATTTGATCTACGAAACATCAGATTTATAGAACTATAATTTATGGATATATGGACTATGATTTATGAATTATGTTTATGGAATATCGGATTTATGGAATTGGTTTTTATGAAACTTGAATTTTAAACATCATATATGTATGGGCATGAGTTGAGATTTGTAAGGAGGAAGTTCAGTAGTTTCAACTTTCGGGCTGAATTCCACTTCGGATTGACGGACGTAGGGAGGGGTTATGGAAACCTTCCTCATTTATGGCGGACGTAATTGGGTCAATTGCATTGCGCTTGTAATTTATGTGTTGTGCTTTAAAGAATTTTAAGAAAATAATACTATGTTTATGATTATAGTTTTTTCTTACAGATATCTTTGGGCTCTAGGCTACGTGGTACTTGGAGGATCACATATTTTATCTGGTTATTTTATTATTCAGTACGAAACTATTTTTAGTTTTCAAACGTGACTTCTAAATTCGGTCTTTTCTTCTAGACCGGGTTTAAGAGTTACAAGAATTTTGAAATTCCGCCATTAATGAACAAGTGGTAATTACAATAAACAGAAATTAAACACAACATTCACTCAAAAAAACAAAAGAACACGTAATGAGAAAATCCAACATAACCAGATGGAAACCACATGATATAGGGTATAAGATATGAAATTGAAAGGATTCGAATTCTCCGCCATGGAAGACAATGCCTGCACTGCCTTGCGTGGACACATAGTTTCCTCATTTAAGGAGTCTTGAACTCGAGAAAGCTCAACATTGTAACCAGCCAAGTCAAAGGAAAGAAAAAACATGCTTCTGCAAATCGAAGGTAATAGTCCTATTCTAGGCACATTCAACAAAATAGCTAAAACTTGAAAATTTTAACTTGAAAGTCTCACATTCGAATCTTGCAATAGGAGGAACATGATTATGTGATAGAAGAGAGTTACCTCATTGGTTGAACGCCGGGTGAATCTCCATATATGCGGAAAATCTTTGAAGAGGAAGTTCAAGGACGAAACACGTAACTATCACCAATTCCCACTCATTCTCAGCTATCAAATGATCCTACTAACTTAGCTAGAATATTTGAGAGCCGCATATGGTTAGACCCGGACTTATGTCGTCTTTTGATTCTCACTAAATCTTCAACAGACTGGTCCTTTGATAAATGCCTCTTGCCGTGGATGCATTGGTCCTGGTTGAGGCTCTTCTCATCATATGAAACTGAGAAACTTTCTAAAATCATCTTTATTGGTGTCATTTGGCCAATCCTGTTGGTTCCACCAATCTTCTGTGCACTGAATTGTTCTCAGTTTCGACGCATTTTGAATCGTATGTGGTAAATTTCTAAGCTTCATGCATGGCTTGATAAATACCATCTCCAAAGAGGGCCATTGCAAAGAGGCATGGGAAATGGAGCATAATTCTGGCAAGTCGGAGAGCTGCAAGTTCTTCAACTTGGGGAAGGTGCGGGATTCATCTACACGTCCGTCTTCGATAATCTCTTTCAAGACACAGCAGTCCTCCACCTGCAGATTTTCTAACTGAGAAAGTCGTATGATCATCCCCGGTGAAAAAAGCACTTCTATGTTGTTGCATCCTTTTAGCGAGAGAGTTGTGAGGCTACAAAGGCTTTTAGATTCTATCGGGCGCTGCCAGATACCTTTCAGTTTCGGTAGATTGCATATTTGTAGGCTTTTCAAGCGTTCAAATTCAACACTTGTGCTGTCTATGATGTTCTCCATCTCGTTGCACTCCTCAACGATACATGCCTCCACACCTTGTAAGTTATCAGCATGGAAAGCTGATAAACTAGTAGCAGTTTGGTGACCAATCAGTTCGAACGCTTTGGCTTGCTTTAGTACTTGTGATATAGCATCGGGGAACTCGTCTCCTGCCGAAAACCTCAGGTGTTTTTCTGCTGAGCATTCAAAGACTCTAACTTCAGATGCAGAACTGTTTCTCTGGCAACCAACAATGATCTTGAATGATCTGAAGCTATTGCCCGTCCATGATTTGCTATTTTGGATGAAAGCTTTGAAAAGCTCCATCTCGGGGAAGAAGAAACAAAGTGAGGTTAACTTTTCCAAACTGGAAATCTCACGAGCAATTTCGGCTGCATTTTGATATCGGCTGCTACAGTGGCTCACAGAAATGCTCAATTCTTCTAACTTAGAAAGCCTCGCAATCACGTTCGAAGGAATCATTGGCTTCAGGTCTTCGACATGGTTCTGGTTTCCAGCACCTTTGGTGAATGAAACTCTCAAACATTTTAAATTAGACAATTCTCCGATCTCTACAGGCAAACTGTAGAGACCGGTGTTATGTATATCAAGGATTTCGAGATGCTCAAGATCCCCGATCTGAGAAGGAAGCTTTACTAACTGACTACAATTGATTATCAACAACCCTTTCAGATTTATTAAGCTGCAGATTGATGACGGAAGTGCAGTAATTCGCGTTTCATGCAAGTTAAGCACTTGAAGACCACACATATAGCCGAAGAATTCCCTTGGAAATTCAGCCAAGCTACTCTCCTGCAGTAACAATGTCAAGATACCACAGCATTGGGGTCTCTTAGGTAGAGTGGATAGGCGAACCTGAATAAGTGACATTCTCCTTGCACGTTCCCAATCTTCATCTATAATGTTTTCATCCTCAGTGACGAAAAAATTGAAGTTCTCTTCTAGATTTGCTATCCTTAATGCCACCCGCTGAAAATACTCGTACATCTTGAAATGCCCCCACTTCTTTCCCTTTTCTAGTAATGACTTCCTCACAAATTCATCTAATATCGTATGCCCCCTGTCGCGTGTTGATGAAAGGTTTCTTTGGCTAGGTAAGAACTGCTCGGCTCTCCAACAATCAATTATATGGTCTCGAAAAATTTCATAACCGGCTGGAAAAACCGCCCAATACAGCAAACAAGGCTTCATCTCTTCCGATAGCTTTTCATAGACAAGTTTAAAAGCCTTGTAAACTTCTTCCAGTTGTTCTTGCGGTTCCATTGTCGGTGACCTTAATTGGGACAGCATATCCCGCCATATTGCAGGGTCATCCTTTTTCGCCAATCTATTGCCGATTAACTTAATCATGTTTGGCATGCCACCGCATTCGTTGATGATGAGCTTTGAAACTGGCTTGATGTCGGGATTACTCTTAAGATGAGAACCAACTATTTTCCAAAAAAAGTTTTCAGCATCCTCGTCTGATAATCTCTGCACATTCATCTCTTCATCCGTGTCACCACATATATTGTTGTTTTTGTATCTGCATGAAAACACCACTTTTCCATGCTCATGTTCATCATGAGTACCGACTTCTCTAAGATCAATCTCCGAGAAGACGTTATCGAGATCAAGAAACAAAACATATCTCTTGTCCTTTAGCTCCTCGGATATCATGTTTGCTCTTTCATCAGCACTGTAGTTGCCGTCCACTCTCATATCTAAACGCTTCCATATTACATCTTGTATGTCTCTTATTCTACCATCGGTTGATACAGTCACCCAAAAGATAATGTCAAATTTACCAGATTTACCGACCCTGTCATGCAAAATCTCCATTATCGTGGTCTTCCCTACACCCGGAGGGCCCCATATGCATATTCTTTTCAAGTTCTCATCCTCTAGCCACTCCACCAGTGTCTCCACACGCGAATCAAATGATGGCACATCACTTTTTTTCCGTGCATGCTTCTCTATAATGGGAACCGGTGGTGCCGGTGGCTTCTCGTGCATTATAGTTATTTGACCCAATTGATTCCTCAGCTCAACTACCTCAGCCGTCTTCTTCACAATATTCTTGCCAAGCTTTAGCAAACTGGGAAATGGACATAGTCCGCAAAAATACGAACTGGTATTATTGTAGTCAACCTTGAGTTTTTCAATATCCTGTTTCACATTTTCGACCTCATTGAGCCAGGTTTCACATCTGTTCGTCTTTTCTTTCGTCAATTTGTTCCTCTCCAGCGCTGTTCTAACATCTGCATCATCATTACACAGATACAATTCCTCCTTCTCAAGCTTGGCAATATTCTCTCGTATATTCTTCACGTAGGCATATTTGCGCTGAAAGCAGTTGAATATACCCTTCCCACCTTCGACCGCTGGTGTAACCAGTGAGCCAGCCGCTTGTCCTGCTGCTTGCACCGCCAGCGTTTCCATCCTGCCAATGTCTTTGTGATGAATTAAATCATCAAACCGAAACCATTTTTCTCATGGAACAGTACACAGACACATATTCTTAATCTTAAGACCACACAACAAGGTAGTTGCAATTGCATATCACTATAACAACATCATCTAAAACATCATTACTCTATATATCCTCGGTATAGCAAGTGCAAAACTCGGATTTTAACCTTGGCTCAAAAGTCTTGTTCTCTGAACTAATTATTTCTTTTCATTTGTTTCTCACTCCCGACTTGTAGTATCCTTGTAATTCTGGCAAGTATCTATAAACTATCAAGTTCAATAGGTCAGTTTCAGAACTAAAGTTGGTTACTCTTATTTACAGTTATATAGACATCGAGAATGCAGACTTTTACCCGACTTGCAAACTATTGTCCACTTTGACTCGAAAGTCGAAAGTCTCACAAATTGATGGTACCTCAAAAAACAGGGTTTGAGTCTCAAATTTCTCAATGCGGGATCGAGCGCATAGAACCAAGACTACACCAAGCATTTGAGATCATAGAGGTGGATCTCATTGGCTTTACATCTAACACATAAAAGACATCATCTCACCGAGTTTCGAGACTCCGGTGCTGGTGGTTAGAATTAGAACATCACTCTTAGTTTCTTCCAAGAGCTAGATTTTGCAGTACTTTCCAACATTTATGGTCACACTGGTTAAACCTATGAGGAATAAATTATCCTCTTTCTTTTTTTTTTCTCTTTTTTATTTTCACAGCATATCTTCTACATTCAATCAACATTCAACCCTATCAGAGTCAACCTTTCCTATCAGCTAATTACCTCATAAAACTCTCAACAACAAAAACAAATTACCCAAAGAGACACCAGAGCTAATACACATGAAAAAAGATAATTAAAAACAAAGAGAAAGATGTTGGAGTTCCAAGCAGTAACAATATATGACATTGCAGCAAAATCAACAGAGTTCAAATTCAGACAAGAAAGGATAAGAATACCTGGAAAGACTCAAGCTTGCTTAGTTCTGAGTTCAGAAAACTCGGTTTGGGGTGTTCCAGTTTGAGATTTTTGTTCTCTCTTCCTAGAAGTTGACCAGACCAGATGAGCCAGTTGTTGTTTGAAGCTCTAAAACTTAAAGGAATGGGTTTTTCTAACGCGAGTCAATGTGCCAGCCGGGCCAAGGACCCACTCATCCTTCTGCCAACCGCACTTCATTTCCTACCATTTTCCTTCTTTTGTTTTTTACTAAGAAAAACTTTGATATAAAAATTTGAGTAAATTTAATTTATACATGCTTATTATATTTAGGATTTAGTGATTGAGTTGTAGAGTTAAGGTGTTAGGATTTAAAATTTAGATTTAAAATTTTAAAAAATTCGTGTAATTTTATTTTAGTGTATCAAAACACAACTTTAAGAAAATTAACTTTCGAAAGGGGCAAAAATTAATGATTTTCTTAAATTTCTTGTCGTTTATAATTTTATAATCAGCAACATTCAAATTATTGACTCATTAATTTGAATTGGTTACTTCACATGGTCGATTCTTCCAACTTAATTTATTTGATTTATAATATTAAAATTCTTTAACTCAATTTACTAAAAAAATTTATCACGTGTGTCGAACACCACTAACGTTAAACACCTTAATTATTAAAGATTAAAAAATTCAAGGACTAACATTCAATTAAAAATTATTTAAAATAAATTTTCAACTAAATTATTTTTCACATATATTATATATTTTTTAAATAATTAGAATATCAATCATAGTCAATCTCTAAATTTAAATACTCTAAAAATTTCCCCAAAATTAAAACCCTAATTCCCAACGCAACACTACACAACTCTTAAAAACCAACTATTTCTTAAAGGATAAATATTCTATACACAGGCGATGGAAACTGAAAGTTTTCACAAGCGTCTTAGTTTAGGGTATATGTAGTTAGTTTAGAGTATAAGGTTTAGTTTAGGGTATAGGTAGTTAGTTTAGAGTATAAGGTTTAGAGGTTTAGGTGTAGGTGGTTAGAATTTAAGGACAGTTGTTTCAATTTAAAGTTTAAGGTTATAATTTAGGGTTTATAGGTTAAAATCTAAATCCTCACCATATTATCCTAAAAACTAAACCCTAACCTATAAACCCTAAATTATAACCCTAAACCTTAAATTGAAACAACTATCCTTAAATTTTAAATCCCTACACCTAAATTCTAAACCCTAAACTTACTCCCTATACCTTAAAACTAAAGCGCTTGTAGAAACTTTCAGTTTCGATCGCCAATGTATTAATCCTTTGTTAAAATATTAGCGGTGTCATGTTTAGACAATACAACTACTAAGAGAAAAGTTTTCTTCTTTAGAGTAGCGTTGTATTTTTTCTCCTCAGCGGTAGCTTTTGAAACCTATAATTTTACTTTGAAAAAAATTTAGGGTATTTTAATTTAGAGATTGATTATAGTTATATTTGATCTAACTATTTGAAAAATATATAATATATATAAAAAAATTAATTGAAATTTTATTTTAAATAATTTATAATTGTTTGTTGAATCATTGAGATTTTTAATTTTTATTAATTAATTTAATAGTGTTTAACGATATTCGATGCACGTGGTAAACTCATCCCAATTTATTTCATTTTCGAACTCCCTTAGTAGAAAAGAAGATGATGTTCATTCTAGAATATCCGAGTTCAAATCGCTTTGAATAAAAAATATATATACTATTCCCAATATAAAAAACTGTAATAAATAAATAAATAAATATTTTTTTAGTTAAAAACATCTACATGTATTTTATAGAAGAGTTATATTTTGATACACAAGTTGTGTAAACAAATTTACACAACCCTTCTATAAAATATAAAACCTAAATACCAAACTCTAGCACCTTAAACTCTAAACCCTAAAATATAAATTCTAACCATAAACCTTAAATTCTATACCATATACACTAAACTCTTAAACCCTAAAATTAAAAGGCAAGCTTGTATTTCAAAGTATTTTTCTTTTCCGAATTCACCAAGAAGAATGAATCCTGCTCCTATTATAATTAGAACCCACAAGTTTTGTTCTGCCGCTAGGGGTGGGCATTTGCCAAGTCGAATCGATTTTATGAAATTACAAGTTAAATATTTTCACATCGGAATCGAACAATTCGATTTTTCCGAGTCGAGTTTTGTCCACCCTATCTGCCGCCCTTGAAAACATGAGTGCCTAACTATTTTCCAGTAGAGATATCATTTCGAAACAAACGCTCTTTTCCCTTTCACACCCTGTACATTCCATGGCAAATAAATGGTATATGAAGTTGTTGAAAGACATCAATTCCATGCACCAAAATCAATAGACTGAAGTGAAATATGACCAAGATATAAATCCTTTAAATGTTTCTTACACAACCCGATTCGCCGTTTATTCAAGCTTGGATGGATACAACTTGTGAAACCTGTTTTCCAACCCGGAAATTTCTGTCTTTCCATAGCATGGAGAGTATAGACACTCGGTGCTGCGACTGAGCAACCCAGAACAAAACAATTGCAAGGCCTCGACTGGCTCACCATTCTTGCCAGAGATAGCAAACACAAACCACTATATGAAATTCCATACATCAATGCTTCATCGTTATCGGAAGGGTGAGAATACGATGTTTCATACATCAGCTCTTGCTCCACCTCTTCTATTGAGGGGATTCTACATAGTTCTGAATCAAATCGTTTCTCTATTTCACTTTCATGAATCCTGTATTTTGCTGCTAGAGTACGAACACAGGATTTCCGCAGTACAGTAGAAATTAAAAGCTTGACCTCATTGAAGTTGTCACAGTCTTGATACCACCGAAGCCACCGATAAACAATCCCAGCAAACCAGTCAATTATTTGGAGGCTATCTTGTAAAACGAGTAGTGAAGCCACACGAGGATATCCTTCAGAGGTGGTCAATCCATATCGGAACAGACGCTTCTTTATGGCATCAGTTGGAGCAAGAATCTCAGTGATAGTGACAGATCCAGTGTTTGAGCTTGAATTTGGTAAAAGAGCAAGTGTAGCAGCTGTTTCGGAAGAAACATATTCATCCACACGCTTCAGAAATTCATAGTAAGATTCCGTTAGTTCGTGAGGAAGGACTGGTTCAACAACATACTTAGACAAGATAGATTCCTCAGTCTCTGCTGCTTTGACTTTAATGTCTTGCATCCATACTTTCATCAAGACTTTGTACCAATGATCAGTTTCCATCCCAGCTTTACGGAAACAAGAAATTTTACTCAAAGTAGAGCCACTATCCACTAAATGCTTGATTTCTGACTCCTTAACCTTCTTTAAACCATGAGCCAACCACTTCTTCCCAATTCTAACACTCCCGGCATTCCAAGCATCTTGTTTCTGAGAAGAAAAGAGCCGTACTTTTTCTTTTAACTTGTGCATAGCACTAGTAGCAGGACCTTCTTGCACTTTTCTTTTAACCAAAGCTCCTAAAAAGCGAATGCCATTAGGCCCATCACAAGGTAGAATTTCTGTTTGCTCATCATCAACATCCAAGTACAAAGAATTCTTAAAGAAATCTATAATCTCGGACTTGAAACTAAGAGCAATGTCTTTGGAACCAGAAATTGCAAAAAATATCTCATCCATAAGCCGGCAACAATGAACTCTTGGGCCAGAATAATCATTAGTTGTGTATTTACAATCATTTTCCGTTAACTGTCTCCTAAACCAGTTCCGCAGCTTAGAATGTGAGTTATCTTCGTCCTTATCAGCTCCTTGATGAAGAGCTTCATATCTCATCGAGAGTCTGTAAAATTCTTGATCAAAGAAGTCAAGATACACATTCATTAAAACCGGGGATAATACACCCTCCTGTGGAAGGCCATGACCTTTTGGGAAACCTCCAAACTCAAAATTGAGGACTTGTGCATCAAACATGCTTCGGATAATAACAAATAACTGGTTGTCTTCTATCTTGTCCTCCAACTTCGAAATGAGCTTAGCTAGGATACTAGCATCAGCCTTTTTGTTTAAAATTAATGTGAACCACCAACTTGGACCCAAGATCTCTTTCTTGATGTATCTCAATGCAGTCAAGTGACCCCTCCCACTTCGACAACCATGTGAAATTTTAGAAAAATGGGGCTTGTAAACAACTTCCAAAACCATTCTGATAGCTTCCTGAATAATTCTTATCTTTAAATTTGGAAGGACAAGGACTTCTTTATCAATACCTCTTGTTGAGAACGAGAAGGTATTTCCTCCAACATCGAAACTCCCATCAAGGAGCTCCTTTGTCATGGAATTAAAACATATAGATTCATCCTTCGACAATATGTCGACATTTGAGTTGAGCTTAATACAATTATAAGCATCTTGAAGTGTATTTGGATCGGCAATCACATTGACCATCAAGTTCCGGAACTTCCCATCAACGAATTGCTCCTTTACTCTCTTCTTTACACGAAGTTCCAGAGACCTCTTCAGCTCCATTCTGCTCTTAGGTTTCCTCTCATCTTTATGAGACGATTCCTCAACAAGATATGCCAAGTCCTTTGCCAACATTGTCTTCTCATGGCCTTTCTTTAAGTAATCATTGGTTGAAAAACTAGAATCCATTCCACTCTCAGTTTTCCTCTCATCTTTATGAGGCGATTCCTCGACAAGATATGCCAAATCCTTTGCCAACATCGTCTTCTGATGGCCTTTATTTAAGTCATCGTTGGTTGAAAAACTAGAATAACACATCAAAGCCTGAAGTTTATCAACTGGTTTTCCTGATAAAAAAGTATAACCATTAGAATTCAATCAAAAAAAAGAAAAACTTCCCATCAGAAAAATATACCAAAACATTACATCATAGGAGACAAAACCTATCTATCAGTATAAAAAATTCTAAGCTATAAACAAAAGCATTAATCTCAAATGCTGGGAATAAACCAATTACAGTAACGAGATAAACTAAGTTCTTTAGCTAGTTTTTCTATTAAAATGTATAACTAATAGAATTCAATCAAACAAATTAAAACCCAGATTTTCTTTTAGAGAAATATACCCAAATTACCTAGCTATTACTAGTAAAAAATTCAAAGCTATAAACAAAACATTAATCTCAAATACTAGGCATGAACTAATTACAGTAGTGACGCCGAACTATAAATAAAATCAAAAGCAAAGCAGTGAAAGTATACCTTGATGTGTGAAAGAAGATGGTGTTGAGTTCAGTTGCTGAGAAAGGGGAAATCCCTTTAACTTCCCAGTCAAAACAGTAAACGAACCCTTAAAACGCATTATTCTGGACACTGTTACACGGACTAGTTGATTATTGCCGGCGTTCCGGAACCGGCGCGGTACCGAGTCTGGTGCACGACAGGAACTATGCGTCTAAAATATGATCGGAAGTGTGGAATAGGCTGTATACTGTGCCCGGGGAAGAAGGAGAACGTTGAATAAAGTATATTTGGGCTCAAATACTTGGGCTCTAGTCCAATTAAAGGGCAAATCTGAAAATTAAATTGAGTTAAGAATTTGTTTTGTTTATATTATGAACCGAACTTGAATTTTGATATTCATGATTTGAATCTAACCCAACCCAATTTATTTTTTAATATCGTAATATTATTTTATTTCATGGGTAATTATTTAATGTATCGTTAGAGGAAATGTTTTTCATAAGCAAAATTTTAAAGCTGTCACGTATCCATTTTAGGGCTCCTAAACTCTAGTCCCTGAATTCTAACTATAAAATCTAACTACAAACCTTAAATACTAATCTTAAGCTATAAACCCTAATAAACCTAAAAACTAAAAGCTCATAGGATTTTTTCCCGCCCATGCATAAAATATTTTTCTTAATATTAATAGGGTTTTGTCTAATATATGCATACATGCATAGGATAAGGGTCATTTAAAAGCCTTCATTAAATGCAAGATTCTATTTAAAAAAATCACAATCATTTAATGTATTACAAAACCCTAAAAGATTCTAGTGAAAAAACACTCATTCAATGTGGTAAACATTAAACCTTAAAACCAAAACCCAAAACCCTAAAACCATAACCATAAACACTAACCTTAAACCCTAAACCTAAACCCTAAAACTATAACCATAATGTAGAACTAATGTTTTGATATAATAATTGAAAAATATTTTGGACAAAGTTAAAAAGAATTCAAAACCATTTCTAAGTCCAAACAACTTGAAACTATGTTTAAGTGATATTTCAAAAAGGTTTTAAGTGTTTTCAAAGCCAAATTCAACAAAGCCATCCAAGCATTTCGAAACGCCCCTAGGTGTTTCGATACGTGTCTTTACAGTGGCAAAACGTTTCGAAACTGGTTTCGAAACGGGCTTTAATTTGGGTGAGATTTTGCATAGCGTTTCGATACGGCCTCTGCCGTTTCGATACGCCTATATGGCATCGACCTCAACGGTCATAAACCCCCAACGGCTATTTCCCAACTATCTTTTAAATGCAGAACGTTTCGATACGGGGACAAGCGTTTCGATACGGGCGTTTCGATACGGACAAGGGCGTTTCGATACGGGTGCTGCAACAGCTCTTTCTATTTCAAGAGTGTTTCGAAACGGGGTCAAGTGTTTCGAAACGGGGAGCTGTAGAACTGCATTTATGGTAGGAAATGAAGTCTTAAACGGCTCCAATTCAACCCCAACGGCTAGTAACGACTACAAACTCAAAGAGGAGTATAAAAAGGACCTCCAAGCATCTAGTAATGGTTAGTGCTTCAACTGTAATACAACATATGATCAAAATGTGTCTTAGTGCTTAAGTGTCAATTCTTTGTATAGACAAACACTAGTGAGCCAAAATTGTTAGATTTGCTCAAGTGTTTTAGGATTGGGTGATAGCTTAATTGTGCAAACAAATACCTATTAGAGGGATTTGCGTTTGCTTATTTTATCTCTTTGTAAAGAGGGGTTGATCAAGGCTTTAGGTAGAAAGCTTGATCGGTTTGTAAGAGTTTCCTTCTAAGCCTAGAAAAAGGGACGAATCAATAGTGGATTGATTGGAAATCCTTAGTGGGAAGCTAAGGTAGTGGATGTAGACCTTGGTTAGAAAGTTGAACCACTATAAATCATCTTGTCTTTAATCTTTATAGCTTCCACATCTCTTTCACCCAAAATTCCACTTCTCCACCACTTGGCGAGCAAGAACGGTTGAAGGAATCGAGCACCGAATAACCCAACAATTGGTATCAGAGCTTGGCTCAATTGAAGAGGATTAACATCCTATTGAGAAGATCCGGCAAGCTCAATCATCATTTCAATCAACCGGCTCAATGGCGCAATCCATTGACAAAATGCCCTTCTTCGACGGAACTCAATATGCCCATTGGAAGACAAGGATGAAGTTCTTCATAAAGTCAAAGGACTACAAACTTTGGGACATCGTTGAAGATGGTACGTTCGTGCCTCAACAAAGCAAGACGGATTGGAGTGCCGAAGATCGCAAGAAGATGGAGCTTAATTGCAAAGCCTTGCACATCCTATTTTCTGTATTTGGCCCCAACATCTATGAAAAGATGTCTTCTTGTGAGAGTGCCAAGGAAGTTTGGGACAAGCTCGAAGTTACATACGAGGGGACCAATAAAGTAAAGAAGACCAAGATCAGGCTCCTCAACCTAGCGTATGAAAACTTCAAGATGGATTCGGAAGAGGACATTGAGAAGATGTTCGATAGGTTCTCCACCATGACCAATGGTCTTAAAGGTTATGGAGAAGCCATTCCGGAAGAGAAGCTTGTCCGAAAGCTCATCTACTCCCTTCTTGAGTCATGAGACTCAAAAAGGACCGCCATCATCGAAGCTAAGAATTTGAAGACCTTGAAGCTTGATGAACTCATGGGGTCACTTCTCACTCATCAAATAATGAAGAAAAACAAAGAAGATGAGAAGAAAAGGGAAGATATTAGAGCTTTGGGGAAGAAGAAGATCATGGAGCTAGGCATCAACGCAAGTTCCGTTGCTCTCAAATCCTCCACATGCCATCATGTAGAACTAAGTGAAAAGGAAAGCGAAGATGAAGAGATGGCATATCTCTTCAACAAATTTCCCCGGTTCATGAAGAGCAAAATGGAAAAATCCAAGCATGAATCGAGGAAGAAGATGAAGGAATCCCACAAGTCCAACAAGAAGGGATCATCTTCAAAGAAAGCATATGTGGCCACATGGAGTGATGAAGACTCCACCGATGATGAGGTAGCCCACCTATGCTTGATGGCTCTCAAAGAGGGGGAGGTAACTTCTAACTCATCTAGTTCAAATTCATATTCTTTTGATGAGTTACAAGAAGCCTATGATGAATTGGTTTTTGAGTTCAAGGCTTCATTTTCGGAAAATAAAAAATTGATTTCAAAGTTAAAAATCGAAAATGATTTGCTTTCTAAAACCAATTTAGAGTTTGAAGCAATAATTAAAGATTTTGAGCTTAAAGTTTTAGACTTACAAAACTTGCTTCAAACGATGAAAAAATATCATCAAAAAGAAGTTGATGATCTTAAGAAGGAAAAAGATTTGATTTCCAAAGAGCTTGAAAAGAAAAATAATTTTAGAAAATCAAACTTTTATGTACGACAATCTAATGCCCCTAGATTTGTAAACGATAAATGTTTTAGAAGTGTTTGGGTCCCAAAATGACTAAGTACTTTAACTAAAAGGGATAAAATTGAAAAATGGATTCCTAAGGGGACTAAGTTTTGTGCTACTAACGTCTATGGATCCAAAGCAATTTGGATACCAAAAATTACTTGATTGTCTTTTGCTAGGTGTGATGGAGATTGATCAACAAGTCAAACATTGATGGGGAGCTCAATGCACACAAAGAAAGACACTTGAAGAAGGAAGGCTTCACATCCTCCCTTATGTTCAAGTGTGGTAAAAATCTAGTTGCTTCATTTGTTTAATTTGGTTTATTCTTTATTTCAACTAGATTATGACATATGTTGGACTAACATTTTAATGATGCTTAGAGTAAGGGGGAGCCATTTTAAAACCAAACATTCTAATATTTTCAAAATCTAAACATCTATTGTTATTTTGAGCTTAGAAGTGTTTTAAATTCTTTTTGATATAACAAAAAGGGGGAGGAATGGTTTGAAAAATTGCATTTTCAAATGAATAAGAGGAGCTTTACTTTATTTTAAAATTTTCATCTCTTATTCACATTTTTAAACTTAAAGGGGGAGAATCTCAAACAATTTTTCAAGTTGGTTTTATTATATCAAAAAGGGGGAGATTGTAGAACTAATGTTTTGATATAATAATTGAAAAATGTTTTGGACAAAGTTAAAAAGAATTCAAAACCATTTCTAAGTTCAAACAGCTTGAAACTATGTTTAAGGGATATTTCAAAAACGTTTTAAGTGTTTTCAAAGCCAAATTCAACAAAACCATCCAGGTGTTTTGTATCCCCCTTAGCCCAGCCTAGACGCTTGACCCGAACTACGAAGATTACACGGGGAAAACCAAAGTTAACCCGGAAGTCAACCTTGATTAACGACCATTTTTTCCTTTTTATCTTTTCTAAATGCAATATTAAACCTATGTGATCCCTCAAGATCATAGGAAGAAGAGGCACATCGATCGGAAATCATTTAGGGGTTTAATTGTAAGAATTAGACTTTTAGGGACCACAATGTAAATTTTGCAAATAACGAGGACTTTGTAGGTTTTAAGGTTACCAATATGCAATTAGTCATATTTCATGCATCTCTGTCAAATGTCAACTGAATTAGACATTCCAAATTCAGCCAATTGTAACCATAATCATCAAGGACTAAAATGTAAGAAACAAGAACTTGAAACAGTTCAAAATGCAGTCCAACGGTCGGGTGTTTCGAAACGCTGACCCTTGTATCGAAACGGCCGTATCGAAACGAAATTGACCGTTTCAGTACTCGGGTGCGTTCCGAGACCCGTATCGGAACATGGCTCTCTAGTAGCTAAAGTGTTCCGAAACACTCTTACCCGTTCCGAAACACTATGACCATTTCAGGCCCCTGTTCCGAAACAAATAAGGGTGTTTCGATACACCATGCCCTGCAACTATATATTTTTTTGTTTTTCTCATCTTTTCACATTCAAACACATCCCAACAAGTCCCAACACATACCACAACATACTAGCAACATGTTTAAGCATCAAGATCATCATGATGTAGCATAAACTAAAGCATGGCATCACTCATGCAATTATTGAATCTATAGGCATGCATAATCATAAAAATCATATGAAAGCCATAAACTACAAGACCAAACCATAAAGGTCATTTACAATCCACAAATACCATAGCAAACTTGCAACAACCACAGAGAGTTCAAAATACATCTCCCAAAATCAACCATAGGTCCCCATTGCCAAAAATAATTACTAAAACATACGAAAACATCACCATACATGAGCTTCTCACTTCCTTGGATGTCCTTAGCCTCCTTGCTGCCCAAAAACATCTCAATTATCTGCATTGTTGGTAAAAGAGAGCGTAAGCACATTTGATTAGTGAGGCAAGCTCTAAGAAAGCAACACAACAATGCATCTTTAAAACTCTATCTCAAAAACTATTTTCTACAACATGCTCTTTCTATCTCATGCTTGAAAACCACTTCAAAGTAATTCTCCATTTGAAAACACATGTACCTTTGTTCTAACTCATGCATTAAACCAATGCAAATCTCATGGAAAAGCCATACTCATGCTTAACAAAACAATCATTTCATAAACCACAATCTCATATGCATTTTCTCAAGCATAAATCATCTCAACATTTGGTACATGTGAATCAAATACAATTTCATATATTGGCATTTCATATTACATCTTTACTCGGATATGTGGATTAGCTTGACTTAAAGTCAAGTCCTACCCCGGTGGAATCTCACATCACCGAACTCTAATGGCGGTATCTCTCTTCGCCACAAAGCTTGGGTATTTCACCAAGTCCTACCCCGATGGTATCTCTCATCATCAGATTCTCACTTTGGATCGGGATGGCACTACCCCCATTGCCCGACTCCAAAGAGCTCGTACGAATTTTTAGTTTATAGTGCACTTTCATCCTATTGGTCGACCAATTATATCCGGTAATTATCTCATCATTTATGCCAATATATTATATCAAAAACATCATCTCACCTACTGTTTGATGCAACATTTCACAAATCTATCTCATCTCATTTCAAAACCATAACTCATGCTTTGCATTAAATAAAAATCTCAAAACTCTTTACCACTACATGCTATCTCATGAAATCAACACATAGCATCATCTCATGCTACAAATCATGCACAAAATAGTAGGAATTTGTCTATCTCAAAACAAGAGCATGTAAAAGCATTTAGGGGCATCAACCACATATTTGAGAGCAAATCTAGCCATACTTACTTTCGGACTTAGGTTGGTGTTTCAAACCAATCCTAAATCCCCAAACCTTGATTCTTTATCCCTCAAGGACTTCTAAAACCATTCACACTCACCGATTACGTTTCGCTTGCTTGCCGAAACGATATCTAGGCTTTCGGCACCTCCGGTTCAACACCAAAAGCGTCCAAAGATGTCTCCCTTATTTATTACACATAAGAGCAGAGGATTAATGCATCATCATGCATTGAAATCACCAGCCACTCATTCAAATTCGCTGCACTACACAAAAGCACCATTTCGGCTACCCAAAATAACCAAAATCACCTCCAAACTTTCCCAAATCAAAGCCCAACCAAGATCTATCAATTCTAATCATTTCTAAACCTCAATCAACACCAAAAATCACCATAAACACGTCCTTATATCTCCAGCAACAACAGAACACCAAGAACACTTCAAAAATCACAAATCTAGCATCTAAAACATAGGAAACCAAGCCTATTCGGGGATTATTGGTTAAAACCTCATTCTTAACATCAATCACCATCCAAAATACATTAGGAATCCACCTCAAAACAGAGCCTAACAAAGAGTTACGCAAATCATCAAGATCTCACCAAGAATCTTGAGTTTTACAACAATTTCATGCGTCTAACATTAAAACAACTCAATAATCATTAACAAAGGATTGAGAACTTGGGAATTTCAGTAAAGAACTGATCATTAGAGGAGAAGGACAAAGCTTACCTCTAATGGCTGATTTCTCCTCAATTTGGGCAAGATTTCTTGAAAATCCAAAGTAAAACAAGAGGATTTGATGAGATAAAGATTATAAATTCTTAGAAGGATGAAATCTCAGCAAAAGAGATGAAAATCAGAGATTAATTGGTGAGGGAATTGTGTTTGGCTGAGTGGAAGTTGAGAGAAAATGAAAAGAGGGAAAAAGATCGTAAAGTAGTTATGAAAAGTCAAAATAGGATTTCTCTCTTAATTCTTTTTATTAAATCATTATTAAAACACCCAAATCAAAGAGAAATCTGATAAATTTTTTTTGGTAAAATTAGCTCCTTAAAGATTCAAAGTTTCAATCCTTTACAAAACAGTCACTAGTCAACTTTTGCAAAAACTGCAATTTGGTCACTACACCGAAATGCAGTATTTCCAAATCACATTTTGTAAAAATTGTTTTCACCATAACCATTTATATAATAAATGAGGATTTTTAGATGTTTTTCCATATTTTTAAAGCATCCCGAACTAGGTGTTCCCTAACTCACCCTTAAAGATTCGAACCGTTCTCGACCGGCCCGATTCAACCTCTAAAACATCTAGGCCCAAAACCAGGGCTTTACAACTCTCCCCCACTTAAGAAATTTCGTCCTCGAAATTTACCTGGTGGAAAAAGGTAAGGAAATTGCTTCTTCATGTCATCCTTCCTTTCCCACGTGGCTTCCTCAACACCACGATGTCTCCACAAGACTTTGACCAGCTCAATGGTCTTACCCCGAAGAACCTTACTATCCGAATCCAGAATCTCAACGGGCTCCTCATCATACGTCAAGTCTAGGTTCAACTCAACCTCTTCAACATGCATAACATGCGACAGATCCGATCTATATCTCCGAAGCATGGATACATGAAACACATTATGTATCTTTTCTAACTCTTGAGGCAGTCTCAGCTTGTAGGCAACAAGACCCACACGTTCTATCACCTTATATGGTCCAATGAACCTTGGACTCAATTTTCCATTCCGGCCAAATCTCATCACCTTCTTCCAAGGTGAAACTTTCAAAAACACACGCTTGCCCACTGTAAACTCTATCTCCTTATGCTTCAAATCCGTGTAAGACTTTTTCCGGTCCGATGCTGCCTTCAAATGCTCACAAATGAGCTTCACCTTCTCGGTGGTTCCTTTCAACAAAGCCGGCATCGAGACCAACTTTTGTCCCGTTTAAGCCCAACAAAGAGGAGTTCTGCACTTCCTCCCGTATAAAGCCTCATAAGGTGCCATTTGAATACTTGTCTGGTAACTGTTATTATAAGCAAACTCCACCAAAGGCACGTGCTTCTCCCAAGAGCCTTGAAACTCAATAACACATCACCTCAACATATCCTCAAGCACTTGGATAACACGCTCCGACTGTCCATCCGTCTGTGGATGATAAGAAGTATTGAAATTCAGCCGCGTACCTAAAGCTTGATGTAAACATTCCCAAAACCTTGCGGTAAACCTATGATCTCTATCCGACACTATAGATTTTGGTACTCCATGCAAACGTACAATCTCAGCAATGTACAACTCCGCAAGCTTATCCAAGGTATACGTAGTATGCACATGCAAGAAATGTGCACACTTCGTAAGGCGATCCACAATCACCCAAACGAGATTCTTCTTTGATGGTGATAACGGCAAACCAGACACGAAGTCCATAGTGATCCTCTCCCATTTCTATTCTGGGATCCTCAACGACTGTAACAACCCAGAAGAAACTTGATGCTCAGCCTTAACCCGCTGACAAACCATGCAATTGCTTACAAACTCAGCGACATCTTTCTTCAATCCCACACAATAGTACTCATCCTTCAAATTACGGTACATCATTGTACTACATGGGTGCATAGCAAAAGGACTACTATAAGCTTCAGTCGGGATAGTGCGTCTTAACTCAACATCATTCGGCACCACTATCCGACTTCCAAAGTATAAAACACCATCATCATTGAAACAGAAATCCGAAGGCCTACCTTCTGCGATATCCTGAACATGCGGTACCAAAGAATCATCCAACAATTGTTTATCCTTTACCAACTGAACTAGAGATGGTTTCACTTGCAATTCAGCAACAAGACCACCATCTCGCGATATGCTCAAGCTAGCAAAAACCGCCTTTAATTCCACCGCCACTTTCCTGTTTAAAGCATCAGCCACAACATTGGCCTTCCCCGGATGATACTTGATCGTTAGATCGTAATCTTTAAGCAACTCCACCCAACATTGTTGCCTAAGATTTAACACCTTTTAAGACATAAGGTACTTCAAACTTTTATGACCCGTGTACACAGTGCACTTCTCACCATATAGATAATGTCTCCAAATATTTAATGCAAAAACCACCGCTGCCAGTTCAATGTCATGCGTAGGGTAATTACGCTCATGCACCTCCAACTGTTGCGATGCATAAGCCACTACTCTACCCTCTTGCATCAACACACACCCCAAACCAACATAGGATGCGTCACTATACACCACAAACTCTTTTCCTGACTCAGGTTGAACCAAGATAGGAGCTTGCGTCAAAGTTGCCTTTAGCTTCTCAAAAGCTTGCTGTCTCACTTCCGTCCACTCAAACTTAACATCCTTTTGTAACAACTTTGTCAATGGAGCATCAATCTTAGAAAATCCATCCACGAACCTCCGGTAGTAACTTGCCAACCCAAGGAAACTACAAACTTCATGAACAAACCTAGGAGGCTTCCAATTCACCACCGCCTCAATCTTCTGAGGATCAACACGAATCCCTTCAGCCGAAACCACATGGCCAAGAAAAACAACCTCCTTTAGCCAAAACTCACATTTACTCAGCTTAGCATAAAGCTGATTCTCTAACAGCGCTTGCAAAATGATCCTCAAATGTTCTTCATGCTCCTCCTCGGTACGAGAGTACACAAGGATATCATCGATGAACACCACAACAAACTTATCCAAGAACTCATAGAACACCCTGTTCATCATATCCATGAAAGCAGCATGAGCATTCGTCAATCCGAACGGCATCACTAGAAATTCATAATGCCCATATCTCGTTCGAAAGGCTGTTTTTGGCACATCCACATCTTTCACCTTTAACTGATAATATCCTGACCGCAGATCTATCTTTGAAAACACAGCCGCTCCTCGAAACTGATCAAAAAGATCATCAATCCTCGGCAAAGGATACTTGTTCTTGATAGTCAACTTATTCAGCTGATGATAATCAATGCACATCCTCATCGTATCATCTTTCTTTTTAACAAACAAGACCGGTGCACCCCAAGGTGACACACTAGGCCGAATAAAGCCTCGGTCAAGCAACTCTTGAAGTTGTGTATTCAACTCCTTCAACTACTTGGGTGCCATGCGATGAGGAGCAATGGACACCGGAGTTGTGTTCTCATACAACTCAATTCCGAATTCAACCTCTCGACTAGGCGGTAAACCCGGTAATTCCTCCAGAAACACTCCAGGGAATTCACACACGGTTCTTATATCTTGTACACGAACCTTATTTGCACTAGGATTCATGACAAAGGCCAGGTAAGACTCACATCCCTGACACAACATCCGGCTTGCTTCAAGCGTCGACACCACATTAGACAGGAACTTCACGTTTTCTCCCACCACCACAACCTCATAATCATCTGCAAGTTTCAGCGAAACTCGCTTATTTTCAAAATCCACAACGACCCTATGCTCAACAAGCCAATCCATACCAATGATTAAATTGACTCCATAGAATGACAATTCCATAAGATCAACTAGAAACACATGCTCTTGCACCTTTAAGGGACATCTCCTATACAATGTCCTTGTTACAACCGTCTCACCAAAAGAACTAGTCACTGTTGAGTGTGTAAAAGTTCTATTATTTACACCCTTTTTAACCCATATTTCCGCTGCATTCAAGCATCATTGCATTGCATTTAGGTTAGTTTACAGTAAAACATCACAAATGGATTAAAGGCACAGATTCTACTAAAAGATGGCTTATTTTGCAGGTTGCTGCCATCGTAGACGGTGAAGGTAGGCGCTGGGCAGAGAAGCAGAAGAGCTGAACTGGACAAGCAGACGACGAGGACGAAGCTGCCATGGAGCTGTCGTGACAGCAAGGTGACAGCGGCCTTATGAAGAGGAAAAGTAAAGTGGACCTCGATAGATAGAGAAAAATCTGCTCGTCTGTCGTGTGAAAGCCAAATATTTTTCCAAGCCCCGGATCAAAAGATATGTCAAGCCAAAGCTCAAGGAGAGGAATTCCCATGAAACAAGGAGGTCGACTGAAAAGTAGGAATCCTTAGAGATTAAGCATTCATTAGAATCTTACTTTTCATTAAAGTTGTAATCCTTGTTAACTTAGAATACTTGAGCCCAAAGCTTATATAAGGGCATAGATTTAACCTAGGAGGAATCATACCCCATAACCGATAACCTAAACCCCTCTGCCGTTTACCCGTCACCGACATGTTCTAAATTCCCCCTAGGGCCACGGGTTGTTTTGTAAAGTAGTTGCAAGGGTTGTTTTGTTTTAGGATTTTCCAAGTTCAATAAAATAAACTTCAAGTTCTCTTATTTTGGTTTTAATATCTTGCAAGAGCATCGGGAGAGCATTGTGAGGTTATCTATTTACTTAGCATCGGGAGAGTTAAGTATACGAAAGAAATAAGAGCGAGTTCTCTAGTTTATAGTTGAACTATCTTGTGCCTAGGAATAGGGCAAGGTTAAGTGGCTAAGGAAGAATTCATACACATCGGTGTTCATCCTTCGATTCACGCCGGGAGGTATCGTCAAAGACGTGATCATCGACAGACTTGGACCTAGGGATAGGCCAAGGCAGATCTGGGATTCTTGCCAAACTTGAACGTACTGAGTTGGTGTGTTTGCTGCCGCGACGACCAACGGACAGCTGCCGCGACAGGTGCTGTCGGCGACAGGCGTGACGACAGAACTGGAATTCCTAAGCAATACAATACCTGCACTACTGAGCAATTCAATACCAGCCTATTCTCTCTATCTTGATTACTCTATTCTTTTATTTACGTTTTCCTTTATTATTCTCGTGACAACTCTCAATTATTTCCTTTACTTCGTGCAGTGAAATTAGGTGAAGCTATTGGCCCAATCCCTGTGGAGACGATAATCCGATACTTCGTATCACTTTACTACTTGCGTCGTGTACACTTGCACTATAATTGCGATAGACTCTTTTACACGCAACAAGTTTTTGGTGCCGTTGCCGGGGATTGGCAACATAACTACACCTTTCTTTTATTGCACTTTTCGTTTTTGTTTTTGTTTTTTTTAATTTTTCTTTTTCTATTTTTCGTTAGTACTTTAAACTCTTGCTTTTCACAAGGCTATCTTGTTTATGCACAGATCTAAAAGAGGCGAAGATCCTGAGTATAAATTAGATCCGGAAATCGAACGTTCCTTCAATCTCAAGAAACAACTTCGCCACCTTTTAGACAGGAACGAGTACCTTGAGGAACAGCTAGAGAAGATGGCCCGTAATCCGCCCGTTGGTGATGGTGTACCGCCTGTCGGCGACCCGCCCGCAGCAGCTGGATGACGGTCATGTCGTGACTACATGCTGAACGATCATGTAGAGCTAGAGACCACACTGCCGGATATTGATGTTGATAACTTCGAACTCAAGCCTGTCATGTTTAGTATGATCAACAACGCCGGACAGTTTAGTGGTGCTGTGACAGAAGATGCTAGGGAGCATCTCAAAACGTTCCAGAAGATCTGTGGTTCGTTTAGACTGCCAGGAGTTAATCCGGAGATACTGAGGCTTCGGTTATTCCCCCATTCATTGAGGGACAGAGCTAAAACTTGGTGGAATAAACTAACACCGGGTTCAATCGTAACTTGGGCAGATTTGTCTCGTGAATTCTTATCTCGTTTTAATCCTTCGCATTTATCTGAGCGATTACGTAACGAAATTGCTACTTTTCAACAGGAAGATGACGAGCCAATGCACGAGGCCTGGGACAGATTTACTACTCTTCTTCGAAACTGCCCCATGCATGGATTCCCCGTCTGGAATCAGGTAACTAAGTTCTATAATGCTGCTAACTTACAAACTCGCATTAGAATTGATTCTGCAGCAAATGGACTATTATTGGATAAAGATCCAGACGAGGCATTGCAAGTTTTGAAAAATCTGGCTAAAAATGAGGAGCAGTTTCCGACTGCAAGAAGAGGGGGTAAACGGGTACTTGCTGTCAAGGATTATGAAGCCGACATCACGATGAAATCACAGGTAGCATTCCTTACTAAAGCAATGAAAAGATTATTGAATGATGATGGATTACAAGGATTTACTGTTGAGGAAGTATGTGATATCTGTGAGGGAAATCATAGTAGGGATGAGTGCCCAATACAAGTAGAAGAGGGAAAATATGTTGGAAATTACAAGCCAAATTACAATTCCAACAATTATAACCCCAATTGGAGGAAGGATCCCAAATTTTCCTGGAGTAATCCTAACAACGCCCTGAATCCGCAAGCACACAATCAGAATCAGGGAGGACCTAGATTGCTGACGCGACAGCAACTGCCGCAGAACCTGCCACCGCAGCAGCAACAACAACCACCACCTGCCACGAGCAGTATATTGGAACAGACTCTGGCCACCTTTATGTCTCAAACCGGTACTTATATTGAGAATATGAATCAGTTTGTTAAGAAGACAGAGAACTTCATGGATAAGACAGAGATGAGAATGACAAATCATGAAGCTACTTTGAAATCTCTGGAGACACAAATGGGGCAAGTTTCTCAACATATTAAGCCGAGGCAGAATGGAGGATTCCCTAGCAATACTGAAAGTGCTAGACCACCCACACATGAGCAATGCAAGGCAATTACGACTAGGAGTGGGAAGAAACTACCAGGGCCGGAAAAAGAAGCTGAAACAGAAAAGGAACCAGCCGTAGATAAACCTGCCGAGGAAGCTGCCCCGACAGGTGATAAACAGACTGCTGCCGATGAACCTGTCACGACAGCAGAAGCGACAGAGGAGAAAAATGAAGAACATCGTCCTCAGATTCGTATGCAGTGGGAAAGACGTATTGCTGATTACCGTCCCCCACCACCTTTTCCTCAACGGATACAACAAACTAAACAGGAATCTCAACTTAAAAAGATTTATGATATTTTTAAGCAGGTTCAAATTAATATTCCGCTGTTAGATGCCGTTAGGGAGATGCCTGGTTACGCCAAATTTCTCAAGAATGTCATGTCAAAGAAATATAAATTTGGGGAATTTGAAACGGTAAGGATGGCAGATGGTTGCATGAGTATTCTTCATCGGCAGCCACCCCAGAAAAAGAAGGATCCGGGGAGCTTCATCATACCTTGTGTAATCGGAGACAAATTTGTGGGTAAGACACTTTGTGATCTTGGTGCTAGTGTTAATTTAATGCCAAAGTCTGTTTTTCAAAAACTAGGTATTGGAAAGGCGCGGCCCACGACAGTAACTCTGCAGCTGGCAGACCGCTCTTACGTTCATCCAGAGGGAAAAATTGAAGATATTCTGGTAAGAGTGGATAAGTTTATTTTTCCTGCTGACTTTCTTGTTTTAGATTGTGAGGCAGACGAAAACGCACCAGTCATCCTAGGGCGACCCTTCTTAGCCACGGGAAGATCACTGATTGATGTGGAGAAAGGAGAACTCACTATACGCGTGAACGATCAAAAGATTAAATTAAATGTTCTCCAAGCAATGAAACATGCTGATGTGGATGAGGAATGCAAGGCTATCATTGAAGTAACCCTTGATCATCCATACATTAGGTCGGGCTGTCATGATATAAATTTTGGCCACTGCTGCGACAACCACTTACAAGCCTGTCACGACAGCAACGAAGACAGCTCCGACGACAGCAACTCCTCTGACTCCGATACATCTGATACTGAAGATCAAGAGGAGGTAAACTGGTTAGGCCATCGTCCAGGTAAGTTATTCGAACCTTTGAATTACACTTCGGATAACCATTTAATCCAAAAGCCATCTACTATTGAACCACCTGCCTTAGAACTGAAGCCCCTGCCAGGGCAGCTTAAATATGCTTTTCTTGGTTCAAATGACACACTGCCCGTAATCATCTCTGCTAAGCTGCCGCAGGAACAGGAACGACAGCTAGTCAGCATGCTAAGGCAGCACAAGAAGGCGATTGGATGGACGATAGAAGACATTCAAGGCATCAGTCCGGCGTTATGCATGCACAAAATCCTCCTGGAGGAAGATCATAAGCCGACTATTGATGCCCAAAGGCGGCTAAACCATGCGATGAAAGAGGTGGTGCGTAAAGAGATAATTAAGTGGTTAGATGCTGGTATTATTTACGCCATCTCAGACAGCAAATGGGTGAGCCCGGTGCAATGTGTTCCCAAGAAAGGAGGAATGACCGTGATAACCAATGAGAACAATGAGTTAATCCCAACCAGGACTGTAACCGGTTGGAGTGTTTGTATAGACTATCGGAAGCTTAACAAAGCTACCCGAAAGGACCACTTTCCTTTACCCTTTATTGATCAAATGCTTGATAGATTAGCGGGTAAACCTTACTATTGTTTTCTTGATGGTTATTCAGGTTATAACCAAATTGCTATTGCACCTGAGGATCAAGAAAAGACGACCTTCACATGCCCCTATGGAACGTACGCTTTTAGGAGAATGCCATTTGGACTCTGTAATGCACCTGCCACCTTCCAAAGGTGCATGATGGCCATATTCTCCGATATGGTAGAGGACTTCCTAGAGATTTTTATGGATGACTTTTCCATCTTTGGAGACGATTTTGAAAGCTGCCTTGGCAATCTTCAAAAGGTACTTGAAAGATGTGAAAAAGCTAATCTTGTTTTGAATTGGGAAAAATGCCACTTTATGGTGGATGAGGGGATAGTTCTCGGCCATAAGATTAGCTGCCGTGGGATAGAAGTCGACAGGGCTAAGATTGAAGTAATTGAAAAGCTACCGCCACCAACTACAGTCAAGGGCATAAGGAGTTTTTTAGGGCATGCTGGTTTTTATCGAAGATTTATCGCAAATTTCTCAAAAATCACCAAGCCCCTATACCATCTCTTAGAGCAGAACCAACCCTTTGACTTTAATGATGAATGTACTGAAGCATTCAAGGTTCTGAAGGAAAAACTAGTGACAGCCCCCATAGTACAGCCACCAGACTGGACACAGCCATTTGAGATTATGTGTGATGCTAGTGACTATGCTGTCGGGGCAGCACTTGGGCAGCGCAGAAATAAGCTGTTTCATGTCATATACTACGCCAGCAAGACATTAAATGACGCCCAAGTGAACTACACCACCACAGAAAAGGAGCTATTAGCTGTGGTGTTCTCCATTGACAAGTTTCGTTCTTACATACTTGGGACGAAGGTGATAGTGCACACAGACCATTCTGCCCTGAAATATTTGTTCGCAAAGAAGGATGCAAAGCCTAGATTGATACGGTGGATCTTGCTATTACAAGAATTCGACCTAGAGATCAAGGACAAAAAGGGGACAGAAAACCAGGTGGCATACCACTTGTCAAGATTGGAGAAGGGACAGAGTCTACCAATTGATGAGACAAACATACTGGAGACCTTCCCAGATGAGCAGCTCTTTACTGCCGCAATCGCTGCCGCGACAGCCATGGCGGCAGGTAAGTCTTCTGAACTCCCCTGGTATGCTGATTTCGTTAATTTTATAGTTAGCGGAATATTCCCTTATGATCTTAATTATCAAGCCAGGAAGAGGTTCCAAAATGATGTCAAGCATTATTATTGGGACGAACCTCTTCTTTTCAAATTATGTGCAGATCAGGTTATAAGGAGGTGTGTACCACAAGAAGAGCAAGAGGACATTCTCCATCACTGCCATGCTTCACAATATGGAGGTCACTTAGGAGGCAACAAAACTGCTGCCAAGGTGCTGCAGTCAGGGTTCTACTGGCCGACACTGTATAAAGACGCACATGACTTTTACAAGAACTGTGACAGGTGCCAGCGGACAGGTAACATCTCGAGGAGAAATGAGATGCCACTGCAAAACATTTTAGAGGTCGAGATCTTCGACGTTTGGGGGATTGATTTTATGGGACCTTTTCCATCTTCATGTGGAAATTTATACAACCTCCTAGCAGTGGATTATGTCTCTAAGTGGGTTGAAGCTATCGCCACACAAAAGAATGATGCCAAGACGGTCCAAAAGTTTTTACACAAAAACATTTTTTCGAGGTTTGGCATCCCCAAGGCGATAATCAGTGATGAAGGGAGACATTTTGATAATAGGGTTATTGCTGCCGCCTTGAAGAAATATGGTGTCAAGTACAAGATTGCGACAGCATACCACCCACAGACCAATGGACAGGCTGAGATATCCAATAGGGAAGTGAAGAACATTCTTGAGAAGATGGTTAAGCCAACTAGGAAAGATTGGTCTTTACTTCTGAATGATGCATTATGGGCATATAGAACAGCGTTTAAGACTCCATTGGGCATGTCTCCATATCGATTGATTTATGGGAAAACCTGTCATCTGCCTGTCGAGATCGAGCATAAAGCATACTGGGCAATTAAGGTAGTGAACATGGACTTGGACAAGACAGGCCAGAAAAGGCTGTTAGATCTGAACGAGCTTGAAGAAATACGGACAATGGCCTACGACAATGCAAGAATCTACAAGGAAAAGACAAAGAAGTGGCATGACAAGAAGTTGCTGCCACGTCAGTTCTGCCCAGGGCAGCTTGTGTTGTTATTCAATTCTAGGTTGAAACTCTTCCCAGGGAAGCTTAAATCTAGATGGTCAGGCCCGTTCCAAGTTGTACAAGTTTTTCCCCATGGTGCCATCACAATTCAATCATTAAAAGACGGGCACCAATTCAAGGTCAATGGACAACGCCTCAAGCATTATCAAGGGACTGAAGCCCCAGGAATACAGGAAGTGGTTACTTTGGGAGATGCCCCACAAGGCATCCCTAATTTAACCTAAATTTTATTTTTATTATTTATTTTTATTATTTTATTATTTATTAGGTAATTAGGTTTATTTTATTTGAATAATTTTTTTTCTATTTTATGTTTTTAGGAAATAAAGGAGTCAAGAAGAAAAGGAGAAGTGACCCAAGCCCATCATCCATCCATCAGCCCAACAGAGCCCATTTATTGAAGCCTGTCGTTTCGGCTGCCGCCGCAGACGGATAAGACAGGCTGTTAACAGACTGACACGGCAGACGTAGAAGCGTGTGGCAGACGCGTAACAGACGCATAAATACGTGTCAGACGCGTCAGACACGCTAAATCCCAACAGTCGCTCCGTTATCCACGCCTGCCGTTACAGCATTAAACGGGCAACCCCTCGACCGCTATAAAACCCCGTTTTCATTTTCATTTTTCTCACTTCTGCTTACTCTTCCTTGCTTTCTCCTCTAGTTTTTATTTGCTTTCTTCATTTCCACAACCTTTGCAACTAATATGTCGTCTAGACAGACCCGCCGCAGCGCTGCCTCAGCCTCTTCTTCAGCAGCAGCAACGCCGTTCGCCAACAAGGAATTATGGGAAGAGAGAGTCTTCGTCTACATCCGCAAAGCACCAAACATGGGGCTCCGACCATTCATTGCGAGGGCCATACGAGCTCAACTATGGGAGCAATTCGCAGAACAGCCAGCAGAACTAAACGACACCTTGGTTAGAGAGTTCTACGCTGCCATTGACAGCAGAACGGCAACATCTGTCACCATCCGAGGAGTGGAGGTGCCATTCACAGCTGACAGCATCAACCACATGTTTGGCCTCTTCTTTGGCCCCGATGATGATGCCCACCAGAAATTTCTCGACACCCTCGATGCTGCCGCCTATGATGCTGTCATGGCGGAGGTGACAGAGGAAGGAACAACATGGACAACCAGCAAAAAGAACCCCCACTCCGTAAAAAGGGGGCAGCTGCTCCCAGAAGCTAAACTTTGGAACGCTTTCATCAAAAAGCGTATCATGCCGTCCTCCCATCACACGACGGTGAACCAGCAGCGTCTCGCCCTCATCCACTCCATTATGCACGACAGGCCTATCAACGTGGGCCGATATACGAGGGAAAACATTTTGGATTGTGCCCATCGAATAGACTCTCGCCTCTGCCTGCCGTTCACGATAACTTCTCTCTGCCGCTGTGCTGCTGTCCCCGAGGTATCCACCGACAAATTAGTCAATGGTCGTGGCTGGACTGACAACAACATCTCAAGCCTCATGGAGGTCATAGCTGCAACACCCATTCACTTCTTCAACCCAGTTGCCTCCCCTGCAGACTCAGATGAGGAGCCTGCCACAGAACCTGCCGCCGCCACCGCCCCGACAGACCATTCTGCCATCATCCTTGCTGCAATCCAACGGGTAGAAGAACGACAAATGGGAATGATGACCTTCATCCGGGACTTCACCAACGCAACGGTAAATTTCATTACCGACACTTTACATTATACGGATGTCATCTTCCCCACCTTCCCTGCCCATTATTTTCATATCCCCTCCCCTACACCCACACCCCATGCACATTCTACTGCCTCCACCCCTTCACCTGCCCGGACGGCAGCTGCGAATTCTCCGGTCGACAGCCCTGCACGTGGAACCAAGCGGCCAGCTACAGCCGACATCGAAGAAGAACCTCTAATTCGAAGGAATTTAGAGAGGGAGTTTACGCCTGTCAAGCGATAGAAGCACGTGGCAGACAGGAAGCTGATGCCCAAGGCTAGCACCTCCACCAGCGGCACGTAGGACAGTGGCAGCAGTTCAGACGTCCAGCTCGTTGAGCAAACTGTCCAGCCTCCACCACAGCCCAGACGCCGCCATCAGATCCATGTCAGCAGCAGCAGCGAGGACAGCGATTGAAAATTTATGTCTTTTATTTCCTTGCTGCCTGCCTTATATATTTTGTGATGTACTTGCCTTCATGTTTTTGTTTTTCTGTCATTTTGCATTGAGGGCAATGCAACCCTCGAGTTTGGGGGTGGCAACCCTCCATCATTAATGGAGTCTTAGTACATCTTTTTATTAATCTGTTGTGTCTTTTATTTATTTATGTTCTCTTAAAAAAAAGAAAAAAAAAGAGATTAAACTGTTGGCTTAAAACTGTGAAGTTAACCTACCTGTCATGACAGCTCTGTCGTGGCAGCATCCTTAGGACAAATTAAGGAGAAGTTTAGAGCCTTTCTATAGTTCTGAAAACTTAAACACCATTGTGACTGTTATACTGCTTAGATTTCTTTTAGCCAAACTAGAATAGGAAGCTTAGCACTTGAATAGCCCCTAGAGGTGCCTAACACTGGCTCTAGGAAAGAAGTTTAGCAAAATAGCCCTAGAGGTGCCCGAAACCGGCTCTAGGAAGTTAGCTAGAGGTGCCCGAAACCGGATCTAGTGAAACTTTAGCTTGAAAAATAAAAAGCAAGTCAAAACAGAAAATCAAAGAAGCATGAAAATGTGCCTTCAAAAAGATAAACTTTGGCATAAAAATTCAAGTTAAGAGTTGAATATTCTAGTGAAACTAAGAGAGTCTTAGCATATAACTGTTCACAAGCATGCATACACTGCACGAGGACTATAGGGAGATTCCGGACAGATCCTAATCTTTCCGACAGGTTGCTGCCGCCATAGAGAATGAGCGACGGGTAAGGGACAGTTCACTGTTTGAAGGCCAACACAAAAAAAAATTTCTTTTTTCTTTTAGGTCTTAGTTGCTTGAGGGAAAGCAAAAACTTGAGTTTGGGGGTGTGTTGAGTGTGTAAAAGTTCTATTATTTACACCCTTTTTAACCCATATTTCTGCTGCATTCAAGCATCATTGCATTGCATTTAGGTTAGTTTACAGTAAAACATCACAAATGGATTAAAGGCACGGATTCTACTAAAAGATGGTTTATTTTGCAGGTTGCTGCCATCGTAGACGGTGAAGGCAGGCGCTGGGCAGAGAAGCAGAAGAGCTGAACTGGACAAGCAGACGACGAGGACGAAGCTGCCATGGAGCTGTCGTGACAGCAAGGTGACAGCGGCCTTATGAAGAGGAAAAGTAAAGTGGACCTCGATAGATAGAGAAAAATCTGCTCGTCTGTCGTGTGAAAGCCAAATATTTTTCCAAGCCCCGAATCAAAAGATATGTCAAGCCAAAGCTCAAGGAGAGGAATTCCCATGGAACAAGGAGGACGGCTGAAAAGTAGGAATCCTTAGAGATTAAGCATTCATTAGAATCTTACTTTTCATTAAAGTTGTAATCCTTGTTAACTTAGAATACTTGAGCCCAAAGCTTATATAAGGGCATAGATTTAACCTAGGAGGAATCATACCCCATAACCGATAACCTAAACCCCTCTGCCGTTTACCCGTTACCGACATGTTCTAAATTCCCCCTAGGGCCACGGGTTGTTTTGTAAAGTAGTTGCAAGGGTTGTTTTGTTTTAGGATTTTCCAAGTTCAATAAAATAAACTTCAAGTTCTCTTATTTTGGTTTTAATATCTTGCAAGAGCATCAGGAGAGCATTGTGAGGTTATCTATTTACTTAGCATCGGGAGAGTTAAGTATACGAAAGAAATAAGAGCGAGTTCTCTAGTTTATAGTTGAACTATCTTGTGCCTAGGAATAGGGCAAGGTTAAGTGGCTAAGGAAGAATTCATACACATCGGTGTTCATCCTTCGATTCACGCCGGGAGGTATCGTCAAAGACGTGATCATCGACAGACTTGGACCTAGGGATAGGCCAAGGCAGATCTGGGATTCTTGCCAAACTTGAACGTACTGAGTTGGTGTGTTTGCTGCCGCGACGACCAACGGACAGCTGCCGCGACAGGTGCTGTCGGCGACAGGCGTGACGACAGAACTGGAATTCTTAAGCAATACAATACCTGCACTACTGAGCAATTCAATACCAGCCCATTCTCTCTATCTTGATTACTCTATTCTTTTATTTACGTTTTCCTTTATTATTCTCGTGACAACTCTCAATTATTTCCTTTACTTCGTGCAGTGAAATTAGGTGAAGCTATTGGCCCAATCCCTGTGGAGACGATAATCCGATACTTCGTATCACTTTACTACTTGTGTCGTGTACACTTGCACTATAATTGCGATAGACTCTTTTACACGCAACAGTCACACGCATACCCACATCCAAAAACTCAACCGGCAAACCAAGCATTTGAGCATGTTCACACAATATGTACGAGTGTGTAGATCCAGAATCAATCAAAGAAAGTAATGACAAGGATTGCAAAGTAAAGGTACTTGCGATCACATCTGTGTCATTCCTCCATTCTCGATGGGCATACACTCTAGCCTGGCCACCACCTTCAGGCTGAAAAGCCACCACATGTGCTACATTCCTTACACCTTCATCTCTGCGCTGGAAGTTGCCACGGCCGCGCCTACGACCTCTTTGTGGCTCAGCTGCTCTCACTGGAGCCTGACCCTCTCTCATCGGCTGCAGAAAATCTCTTTTCATATGCCCACGATTACCACAATTCCAGCATGTACCAAGATTTCCCCAACACTCACCAGTGTGCCTTCTACCACAACGATTACACTCAAGAGTCCGCAAGAAAGCATTCGGTCCTTGCTAACCTCTTCCAGGGTTGCCACCCCCACGTCTAGCATCCAAATGTGACCTTCTATCCTTAGGTCTCTTGAACCGATCTCTTCCAAGATCACGATCCGCAGGTCGCTTCCCTGAGCTAGATTTTCCCGCTCGACTTGCCAGACCAAGATTCAGCTCAATGTCCTTAACTCGAGTGGCCAAGACATCAAAATCAATATAGTCTGCTGCGAGCATATATGTTTTCACATCAGCTACCAGCCCATATCGGAATCGTTCACATCTCTCCCGTTCGCTAGGAATCAGCTCAAGTGCATACTGGCTGAGGCGTACAAATTGCACCTCATATTGTGCCACTGTCATACTCCCTTGCACTAGGGACATGAACTCCCTCTTTTTCTCATCTAGGTAGCAAACTCCCAAATACCTTCACTTGAATGCATTCAAGAAGAATGTCCAAGTTACCTCATCATCATCCTACCCCGCTATTGTGGTTGTCCACTACGTATATGCATCACTGTGCAACAGGGACATAATACATCCCAATTTCTGAGTATTATTACAGGTCAACTGCTCAAGTATCCTCTTGGTACTTTCTAACCAAGACTCAGAACCTTCTGGGGTCAGCCCCTAAACTCAGTCCCTCCCAGACTACGGAGTCGCTCCAACGGCAAACTCACACCAGCACCAGCCTGAGGTGCAGTCCCATGAGCTCCAGCTACTGCTGCCTGGAAAGCCCCATCAATAGCTTGAATTAACACTGACATATCAGGAGCAGCTTGCCCCTGAACTCCCTCGGGTCCAGCAACCCATGCACCAGCTCCCGCAGTACCAACCCCTGCTCCACCACCACCGGGTGGTCCACCAGGAGGAGGAGACGGTAAATCCTCAATATGCTCAACATTCTCACTCTCATCCGTAGCACGAGTATTAATTCTAAGCTCTCAACGTGGCCCCATATGAAAACTATGCAACTGACAAAATACAATAAATTCAATTAGGCAATATAAGGCAAGTAATCCAAGTACTAAAGCTCATTTTTTTTAAAACAATTCTTTCCAATAGTAATGATATGGCAATGGGATCCCCAACTATACCCCAAACATAGCATAGTATCACAAAATCATCTCAATCTAACATCTTGTATGCATTACATCTCACTAGAGTTAGAACATCAACAATCATACATCATGCTTTCACCAAAAAGCCATAACCATTCATACTCACACACATTAACCACTTACCAAGCCCTAAATATTCGTAAACTTGGCTCTGATACCAACAAATATAACCCCTTAGCCCGGCCTAGACGCTTGACCCGAACTACGAAGATTACACGGGGAAAACCAAAGTCAACCTTGATTAACGACCTTTTTTATATTTTCTAAATGCAATATTAAACCTATGTGATCCCTCAAGATCATAGGAAGGAAAGGCACATCGATCGGAAATCATTTAGGGGTTTAATTGTAAGAATTAGACTTTTAGGGACAAAAATGTAAATTTTGCAAATTACGAGGACTTTGCAGATTTTAAGGTTACCAATATGCAATTAGTCATATTTCATGCATCTCCGTCAAATATCAACTTATTAGACATTCCAAACTCAACCAATTGTAACCATAATCACCAAGGACTAAAATGTAATAAACAAGAACTTGAAATAGTTCAAAATGCAGTCCAACAGTCGGGTGTTTCGAAACGCTGACCCTTGTATCAAAACGGCCGTATCGAAATGGAGTTGACCGTTTTGGTACTCGGGTGCGTTACGAGACCCGTATCGGAACATGGCTCTCTAGTAGCTAAAGTGTTCTGAAACACTCTTACCCGTTCCGAAACATTATGGCCATTTCAGGCCCCTGTTCCGAAACAGATAAGGGTGTTTTGATACACACTTCCCTGCAACAATACATTTTTTGGTTTTTCTCATCTTTTCACATTCAAACACATCCTAACACACACCACAACATACTAGCAACATGTTTAAGCATCAAGATCATCATGATGTAGCATAAACTAAAGCATGGCATCACTCATGCAATCATTGAATCTATAGGCATGCTTCCTAATCATAAAAACCACATGAAAGCCATACACCACAAGACCAAACCATAAAGGTCATTTACAATCCACAAATACCATAGCAAACTTGCAATAACCACATGGAGTTCAAAATACATCTCCCAAAATCAACCATAGGTCCCCATTGCCAAATATCATTACTAAAGCATACAAAAACATTACCATACATGAGGTTCTCACTTCCTTGGATGTCCTTAGCCTCCTTGCTGCCCAACAACGTCTCAATTATTTGCATTGTTGGTAAAAGAGAGCGTAAGCACATTTTCTTAGTGAGGCAAGCTCTAAGAAAACCAACACAACAATGCATCTTTAAAACTCTATCTCAAAAACCATTTTCTACAACATGCTCTTTCTATCTCATACTTGAAAACCACTTCAAAGCAATTCTCCATTTGAAAACACATGTACCTTTATTCTAACTCATGCATTAAACCAATGCAAATCTCATGGCAAAGCCATACTCATGCTTAACAAAACAAGCATTTAATAAACCACAATCTCATATGCATTTTCTCAAGCATAAATCATCTCAACATTTGGTACATGTGAATCAAATACAATTTCATATATTGGCATTTCATATTACATCTTTACTCGGATATGCGGATTAGCTTGACTTAAAGTCAAGTCCTACCCCGGTGGAATCTCACATCACCGAACTCTCATGGCAGTATCTCTCTTCGCCACAAAGCTTGGGTATTTCACCAAGTCCTACCCCGATGGTATCTATCATCATCGGATTCTCACTTTGGATCGAGATGGCACTACCCTCATTGCTCGACTCCAAAGAGCACATACGAATTTTTAGTTTATAGTGCATTTTCATCCTATTGGTCGACCAATTATATCTGTTAATTATATCATCATTTATGCCAATATATTATATCAAAAACATCATCTCACCTACTGTTTGATGCAACATTTCACAAATCTATCTCAACTCATTTCAAAACCATAACTCATGCTTTGCATTAAATAAAAATCTCAAAACTCTTTACCACCACTTTCTATCTCATGAAATAAATACATAACATCATCTCATGCTACAAATCATGCACAAAACAATAGGAATTTGTCTATCTCAAAACAAGAGCATGTAAAAGCATTTAGGGACATCAACCACATATTTGAGAGCAAATCTAACCATACTTACTTTCGGACTTAGGTTGGTGTTTCAAACCAATCCTATATCCCCAAACCTTGATTCTTTGTTCCTCAAGGACTTATAAAACCATTCGCACTCACCGATTACATTTCGCTTGCTTGCCGAAACGATATCTAGGCTTCCGGCACCTCCGGTTATCACCAAAAGCGTCCAAAAATGTCTCCCCTGTTTATTACACATAAGAGCATAGGATTAATGCATCATCATGCATTGAAATCACCAGCCACTCATTCAAACTCGCTGCACTACACAAAAGCACCATTTTGGCTACCCAAAATAACTGAAATCACCTCCAAACTTTCCCAAATCAAAGCCCAGCCAAGATATATCAATTCTAATCATTTCTAAACCTCAATCAACACCAAAAATCACCATAAACACGTCCTTATATCTCCAGCAACAACAGAACACCAAGAACACTCCAAAAACCACAAATCTAGCATCTAAAACATAGGAAACCAAGCCTATTCGGGAATCATTGGTTAAAACCTCATTCTAAACATCAATTACCATCCAAAATACATTAGAAATCCACCTTAAAACAGAGCCTAACAAAGAGTTACGAAAATCATCAAGACCACACCAAGAATCTTGAGTTTTAAAACAATTTCATGCTTTTAACATTAAAACAACTCAATAATCATTAACAAAGGATTGAGAACTTGGGAATTTCAGTAAAGAACTGATCATTAGAGGATAAGGACGAAGATTACCTCTAATGGCTGACTTCTCCTCAATTTGGGCACGATTTCTTGATAATCCAAAGTAAAAACAAGAGGATTTGATGAGATAAAGATTAGAAATCCTTAGAAGGATAAAATCTCAGCAAAAGAGATGAAAATCAGAGATTAATTGGTGAGGGAATTGTGTTTGGCTGAGTGGAAGTTGAGAGAAAATGAAAAGAGGGAAAAAGATCGTAAAGTAGTTATGAAAAGTCAAAATAGGATTTCTCTCTTAATTCTTTTTATTAAATCATTATTAAAACACCCAAATCAAAGAGAAATCCGATAAAAACATTTTGGTTAAATTAGCTCCTTAAAGATTCAAAGTTTCAACCCTTTACAAAACAGTCACTAGTCAAATTTTGCAAAAACTGCAATTTGGTCACTACACTGAAATGTAGTATTTCCAAATCACATTTTGTAAAAATTGTTTTCACCATAACCATTTATATAATAAATGAGGATTTTTAGATATTTTTCCATATTTTTAAAGCATCCCGAACTAGGTGTTCCCTAACTCACCCTTAAAGATTCGAACCGTTCTCGACCAGCCCGATTCAACCTCTAAAACATCTAGGCCCAAAACCAGGGCGTTACACGTTTTGAAACGCCCCTAGGTGTTTCGATACGGGTCTTTACAGTGGCAAAACGTTTCGAAACTGGTTTCAAAACGGGCTTTAATCTAGGTGAGATTTTGCACAGCGTTTCGATACGGCCTCTACCGTTTCGATGCGCCTATGTGCCACCGACCTCAACGGTCATAAATCCCCAACGACTATTGCCCAACTACCTTTTAAATGCAGAACGTTTCGATATGGGGACAAGCGTTTCGATACGGACAAGGGTGTTTTGATACAGGTGCTGCAACGACTCTTTTTATTTCAAGAGTGTTTCGAAATGGGGTCGAGTGTTTCGAAACGGGGAGCTGCAGAACTGCATTCATGGTGGGAAATGAAGTCTCAAACGGCTCCAATTCAACCCCAACGGCTAGTAACGGCTACAAACTCAAAGAGGAGTATAAAAGGGACCTCCAAGCATCTAGTAGTGGTTAATGCTTCAATTGTAATACAACAGATGATCAAAATGTGTCTTAGTGCTTAAGTGTCAATTCTTTGTATAGACAAACACTAGTGAGCCAAAATTGTTAGATTTGCTCAAGTGTTTTAGGATTGGATGAGAGCTTAATTGTGCAAACAAATACCTATTAGAGGGATTTGAGTTTGCTTATTTTATCTTTTTGTAAAGAGGGTTTGATCAAGGCTTTGGGTAGAAAGCTTGATCGGTTTGTGAGAGTTTCCTCCTAAGTCTAGAAAAGGGGACGAATCAATAGTGGATTGATTGAAAATCCTTAGTGGGAAGCTAAGGTAGTGGATGTAGACCTTGGTTAGAAGGTTGAACCACTATAAATCATCTTGTCTTTATTCTTTATAGCTTACACACCTCTTTCACCCAAAATTCCACTTCTCCACCACTTGGCGAGCAAGAACGGTTGAAGGAATCGAGCACCGAATAACCCAACACATAAACTTTAGTCATAAACCCTAAAACCATAAATCCTAAACTATAAATCCTAAACCCTCAACCATGAATCCTAAACTCTAATACATTAAATGAGAAATTTTTTCAATAAATTTTTTTTTAGAATTTTGTAATATATTAAATGATTGTAATTTTTTCAAATAAAATCTTCATATTTAATGAAAACTCTTAAATGATCCTTAAACTATACATGTATGGCTAGAAAAAGCCATATTAATAAACCAAAATTTATTTAATACAAATCACTAATACAATAATCTTCAAACCCAACTTTCAAGACATGACTAATTCATTTTTTTTATTTACCTCTTCATTTATTATCAATTTATTTAGATTACATCTTAGTTTAAGAGCTTTAAATAGGGACGAAGCCTAAGAAGGGTAGCTTTGCTCCCAAATTTTAGAAAATCATAATAAATTCTTTACGTTTAAAAAAAAATTAATTTAGTTCTTTAATTTCTTAGAAATTTATATTAAACATTCAATTTTTTGAATATTTTTAATTAAATTATCTAAAAATTTAATTTGTGGTTGATAATTGGAGAAATTAACCCAATATTGTGATTGATTTTTTTCTCAATCTATAGCACAACTCGAATTATTTTCAGATCTATTGCACTTTAGACCGTGCATTTGAAGTCGAAATACATTAATTTTGTATTGATACAATGCATGCTATTTTAATAAAAAAAATATCACCCACTTTGAAGTTTTTTTTTTTTGTTCAAACCACTTTGAAGTTGGATGGCAAGCAATCCGACTTGCTACAGTGTCTGCACGTACCCCAACGCACAAAGCCCCCGCCCTGCCATCCATGTCACCTTTATTATTTAATTAAAAATAGAATATTGTAGCAAAACGGAATTAAAGAATTCCGACCTCAAAATGCAATGTAATAGATTGTAAAATATTTTGGCATGTACAATAGATTGAATTTTTTTTCAACCACAACATTGGGTCAATTTCTCCATTGATAATTTAGGTTCTTATATAAATTAAATGTTAGATAATTAGGTATTCTTCCCAATTTTAAGTTTAAATACTTAATAAATTCTTATGTTTTTAGTATTTACAATTAAATTTAATAAAAATGCGAACAATTCAATTTGACTCTACTCAAAAAAATTTCAAATAAAGTTCGAGATATAAAATACGAGTATAGAACTCGTTAAACTCAACTAACTAAATTTTTTTTAACTCAATTCGATCGAATACTCATCCAAACTATGTCATGCAAGTCACGTAATTCATCATGCAACCCCCCTGTTTATAGATTTTGTTTTTGGTACGCCACTAATATATTTTGATTCTCGGCTTTCCTATATAAAAGACCTCCATTCCTATAACGTTTCCATCCATTTATACGCCGAACATAACACTACTGAGGATTTAATGGAGTCCTTGAAGAAGCTCGCTTTCGCGTTGGCCACGATGGCGGTGGTTCTAGCAGCCACCATGCATCCGACGGCAACCACTGCTCGCAAAGAGCCGATGTCTCTCCTGATCAGAGCGAACGTCAACTCGACCTCGATTAACACGAGCAACACTTTGGCCAACATGTTCGACCTCCACTTTAATCACGCACCAGTTAACGGATGCCTCGAACATAATGAATTTTGCATGTTTACCACCAAAAGCTGCTGTGGTCGTTGCAAATGTTTCGGGTTCTGCGTGGAATGCTGAGAAAATAATGAAGCTCAAAACAATTAGTATATGCTATTTCATCTCATGACACAATGGTTTTTATAGTTAATAATGTGTACTAAGATGGAAAATGATGAATTTTCTTTTCTGTCGAACATATTTAAATTTTGTTTTTTTTTTCGTTTAAATTGTATTTTAATGTATCTAAAAATATATAATTTATTGCTGGCTTTCCCTAAATTTAAATTTTTTAAATGATCTCCTTAGTAAACAATGTTAAGTTAGAATTAGGGACGAAGTTAGGTTCGAATATTTGGAGGGGCCAAAATATTAAGTTTAAAAAATACAAAGGCTTATTAAATTTTAGCTAAAGGGTCACTTTTGCCCCTGTAGTAGTCACAATTTATCGATTTCGCTCATATGGTATTTTCGCATCAACTTAACCCCTGAAGTAGTCTAATTGCATCACCGTTTGCCTCTTGACTGACCAAAGCCAAGATTGATCGTTACGGTGCTGACGCGGCAGAGGGCAAAATTGATTTTTCAAGCGAGTTTGAGAACAAAATTAATGTTTTGGTTGAGTACGATTTCAAAATTGATTTTTAGATAAAAAAATATAAGTAAAATACTAAAATATTAAAATAACATAAAAAATAATAAAATATATGACTAAAATAAAATAAAATAATAAAAAATATCTAAAAACAAGTAAAATTTATAAAATTAAAATATCATAAGCTAATAAATTATAAATTATTCAATAATTAAAATTTGAAATATTTATAAAGTATTAAAATATATAAACTTTTATAAAAAATTGGACGATTTTGGTTTTCTTTCTCTTCAAAAAATATAAGGAAGAAAGAATCCTAAAATAGAGTTAATGTGATTCTTTCAACCGAACAAAAATCTTTTATCCTTTTTGGTGCCCCTATCTAGGGCCGTAAATGAACCAAACGTTCAGCGAAACGTTTGTGAACTGTTCAGCGGAAAATTCGTTTATATCCGTTTATTTATTAAACGAACGAACGTGAACAAGATTTTTTGTTCGTTTAATTAAATGAACAAACACGAACAAAGGGCTTGTTCGTTCATTTATGTTCGTGAACGTTCGGTAATTCGTTCGTTTATGTTCGTTTAAATTTATTCACATGTGTCTAGGGGTGTTCATTATTCGGTTAAACCAAACTAACCGACCGAACCAAAACAAAATTGGTTAATTTGTTAGATAATTTTAAGTTTCGGCTAATGATTAAGAATTTTTTCAAATTTCAATTATCGATTAATTCAGTTTAAAATCGATTAATTAACTGAATTAATCAAACTAACAAAAAATATTAGATATTTAACAAATTATATATTTTCGTTTGTGTTCGTTTATGTTCGTTTACCATTTAAACGAACATACATGAATGAACACGAACAAGCTACATTCCTTAATGAAAGAACACGAACAAGAAATTTTGTGTTCGTTTATGTTTGTGTTCGTTCATTTGTTCAGTTAAAGGTAAACGAACGAGCATGAACATACCCTCATTCGTGTTCGTTCGATTCGTTTACAAGCCTACCCCTATCTCTCAGTACTAAAAAATTAAACTCTACACTTTAAGACTAATTTTTAACTGGGTAAACTAATTAGGTGACCACCAAACTATTTGGGCGTACCTATTTTGACCACCGTACTAAGCAACTCGTCAACCAGACCATCAAACTTTTAAATTGGACCTATTTATCCACCGCCGTTAAAAAACTAACGGAGAGGTGATGGAGGGGTGACATGGCAGTTAACTGAAATTTATATAATTACACATTTAGTCCATATTATTTACCTATTATGTCAATTTGGTCCTAATTTTGCTTTTGAATCCCATTACTTTAGCATTTTCATTTTGTTGCTTGCTTCTTTTGGCATTTGATTTATCATTCACTTCTGCAATCTAAAATGGATAGTAATGTTAGTTTCATATAGATTTATCATCAGAATTTGATGCTACAAAGACAATAATAGTAATACCTTGGCATCAGGGCACTAGAGATGGGTCTCTTTTGCTTTTCCCCTGTGAATCGATTTCCTTTTCTTGAAATTGGCATCGTTTTGGCCTTTTATACTCGAATACACACCTGAGATCTATTTGGTAACCCCCTCGTCCCAGTCTGGATGACTGACCGGTCCGAGTAGGCTACACGGGGAAAACCGAAGTGAAACCCGCTAAGGCTCCCCTCCGGTTAGCAACCCTAGAAAAATTCCTTTTATTATTATCTTGTCTAAATGGTTTTATTAAATCCTATATGAAGGGTCAACAACGGAAGCAACAAACAAGGCGATAAACTCGACATCATAGCAAAACAGTCAAATTTTAGCTTATTAAGCAGGCCGTTTCGAAACACTCAAGAAGTGTATCGAAACGCCTTGACTTGTTCAACGAGCCTAAGTCAACATGAGAGGACCGTATCAAAACGGTGGTCAACCGTTCCGAAACACCCCAACGGTCAACTTCTCGTGGTCAACGACATATTGACCGTTTCGAAACAACAAGACCCGTTTCGGTACCTCAATTTATCGTCAAAATCTCAGATTTCTAGTGGCAAAAACGTACCGAAACGACCCCTATGCGAATTGAAACGCCCGGCCTGAAACAAGTGGTCGTATCGAAACGGGACCAACCGTTTCGATACACGGGCTGTGAGAAGACAAATTTTAGCTGGTTTTTGGTACAGGATAACCCCAAAACCCATCTAAAATCTCCAAGATTCATCATGCATCAACTCTAGATGAAAGACACCCTATATAGACATACTTAGCACACATCAAACATGTAAGAGCCATACATTAAAGAATCAATAGGCACAACAAGAATTCATACATAACAAATCAAGATTTTAGCCTTAGACAAACATGCACATAACATTTCATAAAAAAAGATATAAGTTTTAACCACAAGACAAGCATGCATCAAGAAAATATGGTTCACAATCCATAACATAAAGGCATACACATAGCCAACATAAACTCAACAAACACATCATCAACTAAGGAGTTTGACACCAACTCCTACAAGTCTACACCCCCATCGTCTAGGCATTATTACAATACGTAAATCATACTTGAGCTAATTTGGGAACTTCAAAAGCTTCTTCCTTGCCCGCTCTCCTCCCGAACACTAACGATATGCATGTTGGAAACAAAGGAGAGCGTAAGCTAACTAGCTTAGTGAGAAAAGCTCTACAATTCAACAAGCATGCAATTTTTAAAACACTTTTCACATTTCACATGAAATCAATGAATGCACGAATGATCATCACTACAAGACTACACGAGGTCTGCACAAGCACAACTAACATGCACACGGTGGGACCACACATCACCGTTCGACTAGTAGTTTTCCGATGGGACCACTCATCACCGTTCGACTAGTAGTTTTCCGATGGGACCACTCATCACCTTACTCTACTACTAGTCACTACCGGTAGGACCACTCATCACCGTAGTTTAGACAACCATCACGTGAGGCTTGACTTCAACTCGACTACACAACAACAACAGTGTAAACAACACAAGATGCACATGATACCACATCATTTAACCACTCATCAACACATAACATAAGAGATAGGAGGATTAACTTACATTTGGGTTTAGGTGAACCCTCAAGGTTCCACCCAAACCCCCCAAGAGTTCCAATTCGTAAACAAATCAAAGTTCGACATTTTTACTCACCGTTACTACCCAAGAGAAGACCGGAAACCGAGCTCAAGACTCCAAAATCTCTGGATTCGTCCCCGAAGCTTAACCAACCAAATTCCTTGCTTCTAAACAATCAAACACACTCTATTAATCACCAAAACAACCACAAACCACTGCTGTAACTTATAGCACCAATTAAGCATCAAATCAAGCCAAGAACACCCACAAAACTCCTATTTTCGAGTAGCCCTATTGCACATACCAAAACCCTTGATTTCAACTCCGTTAACACCCTTAAATGCTTCCAACACAACCCCTAACTATCATACTATCATCAGCCTTTAATTTCCAACATAAAACACCCCAAAACCAACCTTAAAACCCTTCCAAAACCTCCCCAAAACCCAAGTTCGGGAAACACCACAAAACCTTGTAAAAATCAAGTATATTGGACCTTTTAGATTGTAAACAACTAATATAACATTAACAATTCAAAATATTTAGCTAAAGACAATAAAGATAACATTTTTAATCAAAAATCCCCAAAACCCCAAACTTCAAAAACATGGACAAAAATGAAAACTAAGGGTATTAACTTGAAGAGGATGACGAGGACAGGTCAAAAACGAGTTTACCTTTGAAAAATCTTCAAGAATGAGCGAGCTATGAAATGGAATAGTAATTTTTAGGGAGAGGGGTTTTTGACGTTGGAAAGGATGGAAGGGGAGAGAAGAAGAAGATGAATAGTGGAGAGTTTGACAAAAGAGGGTGTTTAATTTTAAAAGTTCCTATTATTTACTACTTTGCTATTAATGAATAGCTATCACCAAAAATCCTAAAATCCATAAGATTTGGGTTCTAATTTAATTTCAAAATTGATCCAACACATAAATTAAAATTTTAAGACAAAAAGGAAACCCGTAACATTATTTTAATATTAATTTTCACCCGACCCCCAAACTCGGGCGTTACAACTCTCCCCTACTTAAGGAATTTCGTCCTCGAAATTACCTGACGGAAACAAGTACGGAAACTGCTCAAACATATCAGCTTTCCTTTCCCACGTGGCCTCTTCCACTCCCCTATGTCTCCATAACACCTTGACCAACTCTATGGTCTTGCCACGCAACACCTTTCTATCAGAGGCAAGTATCTCAACTGGTTCCTCGTTGTAAGACAAGTCCGGATTCAACTCTATTTCCTCAACTGGCATAACATGGGACGGGTCCGATCTATACCTCCTAAGCATCGACACATGAAAGACATCATGAATCTTCTCTAGTTCAGTCGGGAGCCTCAATCTATACGCAACAGGACCAATTCTCTCAACTATCTCATAAGGTCCAATGAATCTTGGGCTTAACTTGCCCTTCCTCCCAAACCTCATTACCTTCTTCCAAGGTGAGACTTTCAAAAACACTATCTCCCACGGAATACTCTACCTCTTTCCTCTTTAAGTCGGCATAAGACTTCTGTCGATCTGAAGCTGCTTTCAAGCGATCACATATCAACTTTACTTTCTCGGTGGTGCCCTTGAGCAACTCGGGCATCGGTACAAGTTTCTGCCTGGCTTTGGCCCAACAAATCGGGGTTCTACACTTCCTACCATACAAGGCCTCATAAGGAGCCATCTGAATACTCGACTAAAAACTATTGTTGTACGCAAACTCCACTAACGGTACGTGTTTCTCCCACGACCCCTGAAAGTCAATGATACAACATCTCAACATATCCTCCAATACATGAATCACTCTCTCAGACTACCCATCTGACTGCGGATGATACGAAGTGCTGAAATTCAACCAAGTACCCAGAGCTCGATGCAAACACTCCCAAAATCTAGCTGTAAATCTCGGATCTCGGTCTAACACAATCGACTTCGGCACCCCATGTAGTCTCACTATCTCACAGCTATATAGGTCGGCTAACTTATCTAGGGTATAGGTGGTATGAACTGGTATGAAGTGGGCACACTTAGTAAATCTATCCACTATCACTCACATTGAGTTCTTCCTCAAAGGAGTCAACGGTAGCCCTGACACAAAGTCCATGGTGATACGTTCCCACTTCCATTCCAGAATCTTTAACGGCTGTAACAAACCTGAGGGAAATTGATGCTCGGCTTTCACCCTCTGACAAACCATACACCTACTGACAAACTCAGCCACGTCCTTCTTCAAACCAACCCAATAGTACTCTTCTTTTAACCCTCGATACATCTTCGTGCTACCCGGATGCATAGCAAAAGGACTATTGTGAGCCTCATTCAAGATCGTACGCCTCAACTCGGCATCCTCCGGAACCACTATCCTATCCTTGTAACATAGGATCCCATTCTCTCTAAAACAATACTCGGTAGGTCTATCTTCGGCCATGTCTTGCACGTGAGGTGCCAAAGACCCATCTCGCAACTGCCTCTCTCGAATTAACTGAACTAATGAAGGCTTAACCTGAAGCTCAGCTATCAACCCACCATCCTTAGACACACTCAACTTTGCAAACATAGCTCGCAACTCAACGACCACTTTCCTACTCAAGGCATCGGCCACTACGTTTGCCTTACCCGGATGGTACTCAATGGTGAGGTCATAATCCTTAAGAAGCTCTAACCACCTACGTTGCCTGAGGTTCAACTCCCTCTGAGACATCAAATACTTCAAACTCTTGTGGTTGGTGTACACGGTGCACTTCTCACCATAAAGATGGTGTCTCCAAATCTTCAACGCGAACACCACTGCGGCTAGCTCTATATCATGGGTGGGATAATTCTTGTCATGAACTTTCAACTGTCGCGAAGCATACGCTACCACCTTACCTTCTTGCATAAGCACACACCCTAGCCCTACGTAGGACGCATCACTGTAAATCACAAATTCTCTCCCCGGCTCAGGCTGAATCAAGATAGGAGCTTCGGTCAAAGCTTTCTTTAATTTCTCAAACGCTTCTTGTCTTGCATTTGACCACTCATACGGAACATTTTTCTGTGGCAACTTAGTCAACGAAGCCGTTATTCTCGAAAACCCCTCAACAAACCTTCTATAGTATCCCGCCAAACCTAGAAAACTACGGATTTCTGTCACTGACTTCGGTTGTTTCCAATTTACTATGGCTTCTATCTTCTTGGGATCCACACTAATCTCACTAGCCGAGATCATGTGACCTAGGAAGACTACCTCCCTAATCCAAAACTCACATTTTCTTAGCTTGGCATACAACTGATTCTCTAGTAGGGTCTGAAGTACTAACCGCAAGTGCTCATCGTGCTCCTCTTCGGTCCTAGAGTATACTAGGATGTCATCTATAAACACTACCACAAACCTGTCCAAGAACTCATGAAACACACGGTTCATCATATCCATGAAGGCTGCTGGAGCGTTAGTCAACCCAAAAGGCATTACAAAAAACTCATAATGTCCATAACGTGTACGAAAGGCTGTCTTCGGTACGTCCACATCCTTTACCTTCAACTGATAGTATCCGGACCTAAAGTCAATCTTCGAGAACACAGAAGCACCTCTCAACTGGTCTAGCAAGTCATCTATCCTAGGCAAAGGATATTTGTTCTTCACTGTCACCTTATTCAACTGCCTATAATCTATACACATCCTCATGCTACCATATTTCTTTTTCACAAACAAGACCGGAGCACCCCACAGAGAAACATTAGGCCTAATGAAGCCTCTATCAGTCAAATCCTGAAGTTGTGTCTTCAACTCCTTCAACTCTTTTGGTGACATTCTATACGGAGCAATCGACACCGGTGCTGAATCAGAATACGTCTCAATAGCAAACTCAACTGCTCTGTCTAGAGGTAAACCTGGTAGCTCTTCCGGAAAAACACTAGGGAAATCACATACTATTCTGATGTCCTGAGGTCTCACTTCACTCATATTAGGATTCATTACATAAGCCAAGTAAGCCTGACACCCCGAACTCAATAACCTCTGAGCTTCCATAGCTGAAACCACATTGGACAAGAACTTAACGTTCTCACCAACTACCACAACCTCAAGGTCATCGGTAAGCCTCAAGGAGACTCTCTTGGTCTCGAAGTCAACCCTAGCTCTATGCTCTACAAGCCAATCCATTCCCAAAATCACATCAAAGCCGTAAAAGGGTAACTCCATCATATCGACAGGAAATACGCGGCCCTGAACCATCAAGGGACACCTCCTATACACCTTCCTAACTACCACTGTATCACCAAAAGAGCTAGTAACATTTACACCTACCTCTAGCCAATCACACGGTAACTGTAACCCCCTCGTCCCGGTCTGGCCGGATGACCGGTCCAAGTGGGCTACACGGGGAAAACCGAGCGAAACCAATTAAGGTTCCCCCTCGGTTAGCAACCCTATTTTTATTTTCTTTTTCTAGATGCCTGTAATAAAGCCTATGTGATGGGACATGCAGCGAACAAACACGGATACAAAACCCACAAGACATGCAATTTAAACAACCAAATTTTCCCTTTTAAGCAGGCCGTATCGATACACCTACAGAGGGTATCGATACGCCTTGACCAAAGTCAACCCTCTCAGTCAACTCAGGGAAGACCGTATCGATACACCCTTGAGCGTATCGATACGCCCTTCTCGGTCAACATTTCGAGGTCAACGAAATGGAACCGTACCGATACGCTACAGTAACCCTAAAGACCTTGCGTGCTCACCCAAAATATATGAATGTGTCAACCCAGAATCTATCAAAGAAAGCAAACTCAAAGACTGTAATGAGAAATTACCTGCAATGACATCAGTGTCATTCCCAGCCTCTCGCTGAGCATACACCCTAGCCGGTCCTCCTCCTTCGGGCTGGACTGCTACAACATGAGCCAAGTTCCTCTGACCCTCATTCCCTGGCTGAAAGTTCCCGCGACCGCGCCCACAGCCTCTCTGGTGCTCAAAGCCCCTAGCTGGAGCCGGTCTGCCCCTAGCTGGGTGTGGACAGTTACGCCTCATGTGGTCTCGAGATCCACAGTTCCAACAAGGCCCAAAGGTACCCGCACACTCGCCCTGATGGCGTCTCCCACACCTATTGCACTCTAGTGTGTGCATAACAACTCCTTGGCCCTGATGGACCTGACCATAGTTACCACCCCTATACCTCGTATCCGGCTGGTACCTCCTATCCCTATGCCTCTTGGCCTAGTCTCTATCCCAATTCGTATGTCTCTTTCTGGAATCGGACCCACTAGCACGTGTTCTAGAGCCTAGGTTCTGCTCTATATCCTTGGCCCTAGAGACCAAGACATCAAACTTAGTGTAGTCGGAGGCAAGCATGTAGGTCTTCACATTTGTAGTCAACCCATACCTGAAGCGGTCACACCGTTCCCTCTCACTAGGAACCAACTCAAGTGCATACTGGCTCAATCTCACAAACTGAACCTCGTATTCAGACACGATCCTATTGCCTTGGACCAAAGCCATAAACTCTCTCTTCTTTTCATCCAAGTACCGAACTCCAAGGTACTTCCTCTTGAAAGAATTCCTGAAGAACTCCCATGTGAAATCCGCCTCGGCCATACCAGAGGTAACAGTGGTCCACCAAGTATTAGCATCCCAACTTACGGGCGTCTGAACACTCCATCTGACCCAAGATGCTAGTAGTGCTCTCTAGCCACCCCTCCGAACCCTCAGGAGATAATCCACGAAACTCAACTGCTCCCAAGTTGTGAAGCCTCTCTAGGGGTAACCCTACCCCCGCACCCTGAGGTGGTGCTGCAGCTTGCATACCAAAGCTGTCTGGAAAGCTCCGGCTATGGTCTGAATCAAATGGGCCACATCTGGACCTGCCTGACCCTAGCCCGCTTGAGCCCCGTTACCTCCCACATTAGCATCAACCTGAGGCCCATTACCATCACCTCCAGCATTTACCCCATTACCATCGGGAGCATGAGGAGTAGGAGGCACGTCCTCGGATGCTTGGTCACCCGCTCTAGGTCGCTCCCTTGGTCTCACCATAGCCTAACAAGATCTAAAACAATAAACACACAACAAACAAGGAAAACGTTAGGTTAGCAAAAGGGCAAGGACTTCGGTTCTCAAGCTCATTAGACCAAAATAATTTTTTTCCCTTTTGACAACAACACCTAACAATGGGGACATTAGACTAGCCCTTAACCCAACCAGAAAGGACACTGAAACATGCTTACAAACACCGTACTAGCAAGCAAACATTCGAGCATACATGATAAAACACTCATCACTACAAGGAAACATCATAACACATCAACTTACCTCACTTACCTACCTGAGGTCTCGGAAACCTCAGGCTCTGATACCACCAAATGTAACCCCCTCGTCCCGGTCTGGATAACTGACCAGTCCAAGTAGGCTACACGGGGAAAACCGAAGTGAAACCCGCTAAGGCTCCCCTCCGGTTAGCAACCCTAGAAAATTCCTTTTATTATTATCTTTTCTAAATGGTTTTATTAAATCCTATATGAAGGGTCAACAACGGAAGCAACAAACAAGGCGATCAACTCCACATCATAGCAAAACAGTCAAATTTTAGCTTATTAAGCAGGACGTTTCGAAACACTCAAGAAGTGTATCGAAACGCCTTGACTTGGTCAACGGGCCTAAGTCAACACGAGAGGACCGTATCGAAACGGTGGTCAACCGTTCCGAAGCACCCCAACGGTCAACTTCTCGTGGTCAACGACATATTGACCGTTTCGAAACACCAAGACCCGTTTCAGTACCTCAATTTATCGTCAAAATCTCAGATTTCCAGTGGCAAAAACGTACCGAAACGGCCCTTATGCGAATCGAAACGCCTGGCCTGAAACAAGAGGCCGTATCGAAACGGGACCAACCGTTTCGATACACGGGCTGTGATAAGACAGATTTTAGCTGGTTTTTGGTACAGGGCAGCCCCAAAACTCATCTAAAATCTCCAAGATTCATCATGCATTAACTCTAGATGAAAGACACCCTATATAGACATACTTAGCACACATCAAACATGTAAGAGCCATACATTAAAGAATCAATAGGCACAATAAGAATTCATACATAACAAATCAAGATTTAAGCCTTAGACAAACATGCACATAAAATTTCATAAAAAGGGATATAAGTTTCAACCACAAGACAAGCATGCATCAAGAAAATATGGTTCACAATCCATAACATAAAGACATACACATAGCCAACATAAACTCAACAAACACATCATCAACTAAGGAGTTTGACACCAACTCCTACAAGTCTACACCCCCATCGTCTAGGCATTATTACAATACGTAAATCATACTTGAGCTAATTTGAGAACTCCAAAAGCTCATTCCTTGCCCGCTTGCCTCCCGAACACTAATGATCTGCATGTTGGAAACAAAGGAGAGCGTAAGCTAACTAGCTTAGTGAGAAAAGCTCTACAATTCAACAAGCATGCAGTTTTCAAAACACTTTTTCACATTTCACATGAAATCAATGAATGCACGAATGATCATCACTACAAGACTACACAAGGCCTGCACAAGCACAACCAACATGCACACGGTGGGACCACACATCACTGTTCGACTAGTAGTTTTCCGATGGGACCACTCATCACCTTACTCTACTACTAGTCACTACCGGTGGGACCACTCATCATCGTAGTTTAGACAACCATCACGTGAGGCTTGACTTCAACTCGACTACACAACAACAACAACGGTGTAAACAACACAAGATGCACATGATACCACATCATTTAACCACTCATCAACACATATCATAAGAGATGGGAGGATTAACTTACATTTGGGTTTAGGTGAACCCTCAAGGTTCCACCCAAACCCCCCAAGAGTTCCAACTCGTAAACAAATCAAAGTTCGACATTTTTAGTCACCGTTACTACCCAAGAGAAGACCGGAAACCGAGCTCAAGACTCCAAAATCTCTGGATTCGTCCTCGAAGCTTCACTAACCAAATTCCTTGCTTCTAAACAATGAAACACACTCTATTAATCACCAAAATAACCACAAACCACTGCTGTAACTTATAGCACCAATTAAGCATCAAATCAAGCCAATAACACCCACAAAACTCCTATTTTCGAGCAACCCTATTGCACATACAAAAACCCTTGATTTCAACTCCTTTAACACCCTTAAATGCTTCCAACACAACCCCTAACTATCATACTAACATCAGCCCTTAATTTCCAACATAGAACACCCCAAAACCAACCTTAAAACCCTTCCAAAACCTCCCCAAAACCCAAGTCCGGGAAACACCACAAAACCTTGTAAAAATCAAGTATATTGGACCTTTTAGATTGTAAACAACTAATATAACATTAACAATTCAAAATATTTAGCTAAAGACAATAAAGATAACATTTTTAATCAAAAATCCCCAAAACCCCAAACTTCAAAAACATGGACAAAAATGAAAACTAAGGGTATTAACTTGAAGAGGATGACGAGGACAGGTCAAAAACGAGTTTACCTTTGAAAAATCTTCAAGAATGAGCAAGCTATGAAATGGAATAGTAATTTTGAGGGAGAGGGGTTTTTGACGTTGGAAAGGATGGAAGGGGAGAGAAGAAGAAGATGAATAGTGGAGAGTTTGACAAAAGAGGGTGTTTAATTTTAAAAGTTCCTATTATTTACTACTTTGCCATTAATGAATAGCTATCACCAAAAATCCAAAAATCCATAAGATTTGGGTTCTAATTTAATTTCAAAATTGATCCAACACATAAATTAAATTTTTAAGACAAAAAGGAAACCGAAACATTATTTTAATATTAATTTTCACCCGACCCCCAAACCCGGGCGTTACATATTTAAAAATTGAAGATTCTTCTTTGGAATCACCATTCTCAGGCGTTATTCACCTCCAGAGCCGAATGTTTCTCATGTCAGAACACAAATTTCCATCCTTTGATAAGCTCTTGTTGTTGTCTGTAACATTTACCTCTAGAACCGAATGTTTCTCGTATCAGATCCACTAAGGTTAATGGATAGAATTGTGGAAACTCTGGAAAGCTTCACACAATCCATTGTGGGAACACATCTTTGAGGAAATTCGGCTTCAATCACTCTAAAACAGGAAAATTTAGCCACTCTTTCAATAAATCCAGGCTTAAGGGCCAAGTTAGAAAATTTCAGACTTTCTCTCAAATGTGATCCACCATTGAAAGATTAAGCTTTAGTGGTGAATTCAGCAGAGAAGTGTTGTTATTTGGTTTAATGAAAGATTGAGGTGAAATATCACTAGTATTGAATATATTTCCTAATTTTCCAACCAATTCTCTCCTCATTACATTATCTTTAGAACCATGAAAATTTCAACTTCCAGCATTGGATGTAGCTGGAGAACGCACCATTGAACTCAATGCTGACTCAAAGAGATCGCTTTGATCCATCAAATTATCCCAAGTGAAATTCAGAAAACAACTCCCAACGTAATTTAGCTCATTTGTTTGCATTTCCATCCCCAGACTGCAAGAATTTTAAGCTGGTTTTTCCTCCGCCACATAACCCTGGTTTTTTTATATGAGAAAAAAAAAAGTAAATTTTCTAGGAAAATTTGCAGTCCCAGATCAACAATAACATTGAAACGCAAGAAACAAAAATTAGAGTAAATTCATCCAATTGGGTGGTGACATGTGTTGTCATATGATTGGTTGATTAATTTTAATTAATTAAATTAAAATTAGGACCAAATTGACATAATATATAAATAACATGGACCAAATGTATAATTATACAAATTTTAGTAATCTGCCACATCACTCCTCCATCACCCTCCTTTAATTTTTTAACAGTGGTGGTCAAAATAGGTCTAATTTAAAAGTTTGATAGTCCAATTAACGAGTTGCTTAGTTTGGTGGTCAAAATAGGTACGCCCAAATAGTTCGGTGGTCACCTGAGTAGTTTCCCTTTTTAAATCACAAACCTTAAACCCTAAAATTTAAATCATTTACTTTACTAAAAGTGAGTATGAATCATAAAAGTATGTGTACAAATTTAATCAAGTAAATGGTTTAAATTTTAGGGTTTAAGATTTGTGATTTAGAAATTAGACTTAAAGCGTAGAGCTTAATTTTTTAGTATTGAGAGATAGGGGCACCAAAAAGGGTAAAATATTTTTGTTCGATTGAAAGAATCACATTAACCTTATTTAGAATTCTTACTTCTTATATTTTTTTCAAGAGAAAGAAAACCAAAACCGTCTAAATTTTTTTGATGAAAGTTTTTATATATTTTTAATACTTTATAAATATTTGAAATTTTAATTATTGAATAATTTATTAGCTTATTATACTTTAATTTTATATTTTTACTTTTTTAGATATTTTTAATTATTTTATTTTATTTTTAGTCATATATTAATAAAAATGGTAAATTATATAAATGACCACCATACTATTGGAAAAGTCGCGATTTGACCATCTTAATTTTTTTCCGAAGCATTTAAACCATCATACTATTAAATTGGGTGCAATTTGATCACTAGCCGTTAGAGGTTAACAACAGGGTGACGTGGCAGTTAAAAAATATGGGTATAATAATTACACATTTGGTCCTTACTATTTACACATTTTTTTAATTTAGTCATAATTTTAATTTAATAAAATAAATTAATTATTTAATTAGGTGGTGACATGTGTCATTGCCTTATTGGAGGGATTTAATTATTATATTTGATTAAATAAATTAATTTTCATCTTCTAATTAGGTGGTTAAAGGAAAAAAATGGAGAAAAAAACAAATGCACTTAAGTGGGAGTTGAACCCATGTCTCCAAGCAACAAGGAGCATTGGCTTACCACCACACCAAGTGTTATATTGTAATCTAATTCCTGCAATATATAATATGTACTTATTTGTTGTTAATACCAGGAAAAAAGAAATAAATCTGGATTAAAAGGACTCGAACATGACACACTCGATACATATAAAACAATGCAAATGCGAGAACCTAACGAATTATGAATTACACTTTAACTTATACCAAAACATAGTCGGAGAAAAACCAAGGTAAAAAAGTTCTAACTTCAACAAGATTGGGCATAAAAAGGAACTAAAATCTGACCTGCATTGGCATATGCCAGTAATAACATGCTTACCTCTACTGTTTCAAAAGTGTGCAATTTGGTTTTCATCTGACAATAAGAGAAAACATTTATAAAAGATCAGAATATAACTTTAGCAAGCTTCACTAAGGTAAAAAAAATATTCTTTTCTGAGTAAGACACATTATTACAATAACAATGCCAGCATGAATGTAGTGGACTAACAGTAACATGTGATAAAAAAAAGCCAGATTTACCACTCTAAAGGCTTGGAAAAGGAATTTGCCTTTATCTCCTTACAATAAATTAAAACAGTGAAATCTAGAGAACAAAGAGAGTTGTTATACCCCTGTCCCGTAGTATTGATAATTTGTAGGAGTTGTTATACCCCTGTCCCGTAGTATTGATAATTTGTAGTTCTATATATAATGTACATCATAACTGTAAAAATAACTCCCATAAATTAAAGATGCCTCATTTTAAAGCCGATGTTTCCCTGCAACAATATCAGACATTTACAAGCTTTGAAAGATAAAATTCTACTAAAAATTCAATGTTAAAAGACCTTAAAACTTGAAAAGAAAGAGCCTACCCCTTCAGATGAAGCATTTCTTCTTTTATCAGTCGAACTAATTGTCCTCATAGACAAACGAAACTTCTATGTTACACTCATAGAAAACTGCATTGAAGTGAATAAAAAGAAGAAAGCTATATCAACAGCTTTTAAAAGTAAATGTTTTTATACGGGTTTAATACCAGCAAAGTATTTCATATTTTTCCTCAGTTAGGTTGTAGGTATTGATCAAAAGAATATCTTTATGATAGTAATCTCTCTCAAATATGGGGTGTACCCAACGTTATTTTTTTTTAGTTTTTGGCTTCTTCTAGGTGTACAGCATTTACCAAGCTTCATCATTCCCCTTTAGAGGGTGATGTGGGTAACTTTAATACACTAGAGAACTTGGGCCTTGAAGTAGAGGGTATTGTGGAACCTATTTCTAATAAGGAACCTCCTGAAACCACTCACGGTAAGTCTACTTGGGAGGCTATGGTAGATGCACAGAACAACAACCAGAGGATTATTGCTGATTCAATCGATCCTCTGGAGATGCCTGGTACCTTGGAGGAGTCCAGGAATTTCTTCCCCGAAATGAACACAAAGCGTCGGAAAGATAAGAGGTATGGGTCTTTATTAGAATTCCAAGATCAAGCTTTATCAGAACAGGAAAGAAAGAAGAGGGATCGAGCGATAAAGAAAATTAAGAAGTTAAAGAAGAACCTGGAAGATTCAGAGCTCTCTGGGAGATCTCTTTCTGATTCAGATCTTACGAGTAGGTGGAATAACGCGATAAAAGAAGCAAGGAAGGCTCTTGAGTTAGGGAAGAAACTAGGTGTTCAGATTGAGGGAGATGAAAGTGAGGCAGTCCGTGATTTGGCACTTTTGGAATGGAATCATAGTGTATAGAATTGAGAGGAAGCAATTTGGTTTGGTCTCGGTTCTCTCCAATCAATATGTCTATTACTCGTGGCGAGGCGGTACAATCAGGGAAGAACAGTTAGAACCAGTACTTTGAAGGTATAAAATTTTGAGGCTTGTTTCGAAGTTGTGATCTCGTTTTCTAGTTTCAATGAGTGGTTGCATAGGTTGTTCTATCGTGTTTAGTTTGTGGAGGCAAGGGGTTTTGGAATAAAAATGTATGATGTAGGAAGTGTATTTTGTAGAAACAAGGAGTCTTTTTGAGCTTATTGGAGTGAAATTTTTAGGTGCCTGTGGTTTTTTTTTAGGCGTTTGTTTTCAATGAAGTTGGTATAGTGGGGAGATCTGGTGGTTTTATTTTAGTAGGGGTAGATTGGTATCCATTGGCTTATAGAATTTCATATATTTGAAGGGCTTTGTTTCAGTTGAATGTGCTCGGTGCATTAAGGGAAAGGTCATAAAAAAGAGGTGTAGGAATGAGCAATTGGGAAATTGTTTCGCTTTTGATCCGAGTCTTCTTTTTTTGTTTTGAAGAGCAATTTGCTAAGGATGGCTTGAAAAGGAAAAAGTTTTTCTGTGCAAGAGAGGGGTGAAATTAGGGGGAAATCGATCTTTGTGTGGTTGGTGTGGAGACTACGAGAAGGATTCGATCCATTTGTTTGTGAATTGCAGAATCTAAGAGCGGTTTTGGTGTCTTTTTTGTGCTTGGTGGATGGTCCAATGGCGACCCCAGTCCGATATTAATAGTCCGTTTCAGTTCTGCTTTGAAAATGTTTTCTCAGGATCTCTTAGGAGTATTTGTCATGTGACGCAAAATGGCCTGGTCTTGAGATGTTGATTGTCGAGTATGATTCCATGGTGGTTTTGAATGGGCTGAAGAATCCGATGCAACGCCCTTGGAGATGGTGGCAGGTTCTAGTTGATACTGATACTTTGGCTTGAAAGATTGGTTGAGTGAGTTTTGTTTTTGTGCCGAGACAAACAAACTCGTTTGCAGACAACCTTGCAAAGGCTGGAGGGTCGGCATGCCCTATTTTAAGGATTGGTGGTAGTTTATATGTGTTTTTCTAAATGTTGATATTGTCTAGGATGCTTATTTGCTCTCTGTTAAGTGTGAGCCATTGAAATTGTCTTGTATTTAGTGCATCAGGAGGTTGGAAGTTTGTTGGGTTGCTGGGAGTATTTCCCTGTTCAGGTTGTGCGTGTCGGTTCTGTATTACTCTTGATCGTATGTACTCTTTTCCTCTAATTAGGTTTAGGGAGGTTTTTAACGAGGCATACGACCAAGGTATTTTAATAATATTAAATAAATTTGCCGAGCAAAAAAAAAAAAAAATTGTCTATGGCTTAATCCATATTTTTTTCCTGCCATTAACAACAAATAAGTACACATAATATATTGTAGGAATTGGATCTTGATGTGGTGGTAAGCTAGCGCTCTTTGTTGTTGGGAAACATGGGATCAACTCCTCTTGAGCACATTTGTTATTTTCTCCATTTTATTCCTTTAATTAGGTGGTGACACGTGTCACCACTTGATTGGAGGGATTTAATTATTTATAATTTATTTATTTTATTAAATTAAAATTAAGACTAAAGTGAAAGAATGTGTAAATAGTAAGGACCAAATGTGTAATTATACCCATATTTTTTTAACTGCCACGTCACCTTGCCGTTAACCTCTAACGACTAGTGGTCAAATTGCACCCAATTTAATAGAATGATGGTTTAATTGCTTCGAAAAAAGTAAGGTGGTCAAATCGCGACTTTCTCAATAATATGATGGTCATTTATGTAGTTTACCCTAATAAAAAATTATTTTTTATTTTATTTTAATATTTTAGTATTTTACTCATATTGTTTTGTCTAAAAATAAATTTTGCACTGGTACTCAACCAGAACATCAATTTTGCCCTCGGACTTGATTGAAAAATAAATTTTGCCCTCTGCCATGTCATCGTAAACTACCATGTCAGCACCGTAACGATCAACGTTGACTTCCGTCAGTCAAGGGGCAAACGGTGATGCAATTAGACTACTTCAGGGGCTAAATTGATGCGAAAATATCATAGGAGCGAAATCGATAATTTGAACTACTACAGGGGAAAAAGTGACCCTTTAGCATTAAGTTTTTAAACTCAAATTTCAGGGCCAAGTCCTAATTTGTAACATATATAGGGACCCAAATTATTATTAGACCTAAAAAATTAAGGGCATAAACCCATCTTTCTTTAATTCAATCCCTACTGTAGCGACTAAAAAAATTTAAAGGGTTTATGATGCCCACTTTTATTTTAAAAAGTATTTTTAGGAGATTTTTTGGATAAATCATATTTTATGAAAATCAGAGTCGCCACCGATCATTTTAAAAAAAGGTAGACCGGACATCGAGAAATAAAACCAGAGATTTAAATGGGTTTGGGAGTCGTTACACGCGAGGAAGGGTTAACACCCTCATCGTGCCCAAAACTTGGTACCTAAAGGTTCGAATCGCATTTGACAAGAAAAAATATAATTTCGGCCTAACTTAATTTAAAACCCCTAAATGCACGAATGCATGGTCGTATGAATCTTGCAACCTAACTCGTGACCTACGATACCAAAAGAGACGATATCTGAATGCTCAGGATGACGCTCCCACTAGGATATCGAGACCCAAAGTACTAAACAAAAATAAAGCAACAATTAGTTACACATGAACAAATAAATGTGAATGCTAACATAAGTGAAAGGCAAATATAAATGAACACGTACATTAATATAAACGAACGTGCCCAAATACGAAAACATGAATATTAAACATGAATACCATACACGAAAAAAACATACACATATATAGATCGAAATGATGCATAAACCATATTAATATCAATGTGACAAATATACCAATCATATGCATAATAAGCATCGGCCACATATTCGTATTCATAACAAAGTACAGATATGTAAAAACAAAGGCAAAATAAAACATGGGAAATTAAAATGCATGTGTAGAAAAGGGGAAACTTAAAATTTTATATTCCTTGTTTTGTCACTGAAATTTGGACCAAAATTGAGTAAAAACAAAATATTTGGGTTGAAAAGGGTATTAGACCATGAAAACGGATTGCTCTCAAGAGGAAGAAATTATAGAACATGTTAAAATTCCAAGGACCTGGGGCGCGATTTAAAAAATGAAATGATTAAAAAGTTTAGCTCAAAAGCACGGAAGGATTGATAGGAAATAAAACCAATTTTTCTAGGCCCGATTCGGTGTTTCGAGGGTGAAATTGAAAAGTTCTAAAAAAATTTTGGGATCAAGTGAGTGTTTTTGAAACGCGGAAACTCTTTGGGAGAGATTTTCAAAACACGAGAGGGCATGTGCGTGATTGAACCATTTTAAAAGGGACATGGTTGTATAAATCTCTTTTTTCGGCTGAGGGTTGCCTCTTTTGCCATTTTTGCTTTAGAAAATAGAAAACAAAGCTCCCACCCCTCCTTCTCTTTCGTTCTTGGGTCTGAAACCTACCCCAAAACTTCTGAAATCTCCAATGGGAAAAAAGCAAGAAAACCGAAACGAGGATCTTTTCAATTTTTTTGAAAACGCAAGCCCGCAAAGGGGAAAAAGAAAACCGCCTTGAAAAAAGGGGTGACGATTCACCTCACGGTTTCCAAATAGAAACCGGACGGCTTATCATCGTCGGTAGCCTAGGAGACGAAAGGGGGAAACTACGACGACGGAGGTAAAATATAACCCTACTCCTATTTGTTTTTTATTTTTTATTTTTCTCTTTCATGCATGCAATAGGATTTAAAAAAGAGATTCCTCAAAATATTTGCTTTTTGCTTTGTATTCCCTCTTTTTTGAATTTTCGAATGGGTTCCTCTTTTACAATTTGTTTCCGGTTCTTTATATATCCGGAGTATTACTCGTGAAATCCGAAATAAAATACATGAAAAAAATATTGGTTGCCTTTGTCAGATTTTGTTTGTATTCCGTATGATATTTCTAATTTTCTCTTTGCCGTTGCTTTTTTTTGCTATTTTTGAACCGTCTGACTTTTGGGGTTTTGATTGTGTGGCACAGGCTTGCTCGAAGGGGAAGGCAACAGACTGGTCGCAACAGACGACGTGGAGAGGGCAGCCGCGTCGGGCGTGTCGGAAGCAGAAAGGCCAGCCATGTTGTACACGGGTGCGTGTCAGACAACCGAACAGTCGCGCGTGGAGAACGTAGAGATCTGCGTGAATCTTGGCCGTTGGATGTTCTACGATCCGACGATGATGGTTGAGGCGGCGCAAAGTGAAGGATGCGGCCTCTAGGGTTTTTTCCTTGACGTGATCTTCAAATGTATGTTTAAAGAAAACAAAATGCTATGATGATATGACTTATGAGTTAACATGCTCCTAGCATGGGGATATCTAGCTACCGATGATGCATGGGCATATTTTATGGTGCAAACATGTGTGTTTGTGGGAATGCAAAGATGCATGGATTTAGCTCGTCTCCGTTCTCTAGGGTCGATGGTCATCATCTTGGGAATACACCCACTCATCGATCCCATGTCTCGACAAGATTTACCCTCAAACTTGCGTTATCCATTCTTCGTTCAAATATTCGAGTTGAGTGACCTCGGACGTATTCAGAATCATTAATCAAGTTCTTTCAAGCATTGCGCCATCTCTTATCTATTCTGATTTAAAATCTTATGTGTAAAAACCCTTGTTACCCACGGACAATGATGCCCCTCTCGGATACCGATTGCCTTCCCTCAAGTCACAGGTACCAGTGACACAAAACCGTCAGTCCACTTGTTCATTTCATTGTAAGAGACTTAAGAAGTTGATAAGGTAAAAATATTTTTATTATATATATAAATATATACATTTCAAATAAACACAACAAGCAATATTTATGAAAATCAAGCTTGGATTTTGGAAAAAAGATCAACCCGAACGACATTTTTTGCTCAAAAGATTATGAATGTTGTGGGGATATACATATGAAAACCTTGCTGTGCTATTAGGCTTCTGAGAGGAACAACTCCCATACCTAATTTCTACCCAATTTAAGGTGGCTCTTTTTAACTCACAAACTCACCGTGCCCCATCTTTCTCTCTTTTTTGATCTCAACCAGGCATTAGAAGTGTGACAATCCATGAAGAAAGGTTAACCCCGATAGGCAGGATGTGATCTGAAGACACATTCATCTATCTGCGTATGGTCAAAATGGTCTTTTAAGGCTTGTAATGTAGGTTATGGCTCGTGGTTATGAAAGAAAGGGTATGTAGGCCTAAACAAGTGTTTTAAGGGTAGTGAAACCAAAGATCATTTCTTGCAACTGAAAATCTCCATTATGTACTGTCTGATTTGGATATGCTCGGATCGCTCTAGACTGCCCATTTTTGGGTTTTCACCCTAGAGTTCATTTCCTTTCGTCAAGTGTAGTTTCAGATCAACTTGCACCTTCGCATTGTATTGATGCACACTTCTATTCAAAGGTGATCAATATTTTGAGGCTCTTCTAAGTGTGTAGCCCTTTTCTTTATTTTCCTCTCACTTTCTCTCTCATAACTGCACTTTTCAATTTATTGCTTTCACTTTTGATTTCTTCAATCCTTCATGTTGGTAACTTTCGACTTGATTTGGGTTAGCTCTTTGAGCACCAACTTTTCTTTCATCGTTTCCTTTTTGATGTTTCTGTTGCTCAAACTGAAAAATTGTATTCAATGCATCTATTATCCTTTATTTCCTTCCAATTCATAAAGCATCATCTTCATAGCATAATCAAAATTCAGTGTCATTTACTTATCCACAAACTTCTATCTCCTTTGCCCTCGGTGTAGGGGTGATCCTTGGTTTGGGTTCAATCGGAAGAAAAACTTAACAGGCTCAAACGGGGACAACAATGAACATTTTTCTTATTTTCTTTCTGTGTGAAGGGAAATGAAGGAATGCAAAATGTCCTCCCATACATGGATATCAAAATAGTCTTCAGGTGGTAGATGTTTTAGGGTTGTCACTTCATTCAAGGACCTTGAACAACAATGCCTAAGAGGAAAATTCACTCAATGAGAGTGACCCATTATTCATGAACACTCATTGTCATTCCTCCCTTGGCCTAAGTAGAACATAGGGTTTTCACATTTATATTTTCCTCACAACATCTGGTTTTTAGATTTTTTTTTAAATTAAAGTTATTTTTGCAAAAATATATACATATATGTTTGGAAAAACGAAAATAAGGCCATAAAGAATAAATGAGATATTTAAAAGAAATCAAAAATATATAATGCTTGTCAAATGAAATGCACGTGAACGTCTTTCAAACAAGTATACATAATATAAGCCCTTACAAAGACCCTTGCTATCCTCGGACAAACAATAGCAAATTGCGTTAATGGAGATGCAACATGCAAGGAGACACAAATGCCTAAAAACTGAAACTGGGGACACGATTCGTTCTTCTTAAAGCTTCAAAGGGCCGCTCTCAGTCAAACTTTAAACCTTGTTCTTCAGGGCCCCACAATTCGCTGTGGTGTGGCTTGTACTTCATATATGGTTGTCACATACGACACTAACATCACAACCTTCAGAATGGGGAGGATCCTTGAGTTAGAAGCTTCTTCTCAATAAGCAATGAGCATGATGTAATGAATGTATTATGTATTTAAACAAAAATTTTAATGTCCAATTAGCAATGGGTATGATGTAATGAATGTATGATTAAAATTTTAAACAATCTTAATGTTATGAATAATTATGTTATGAAGTGCACAAAACAAACATTAATAATGGCACAATATGATGATGAGTACAAATAAAGGTGTTGATTCACGAACAATCCTTAGAAAGACATTCTTTCAACGAGGAAAATGTCTGATTGCAAGAAGCTGAAATAATGAATTACAGATAATTGTCGGTTTCTTATCTTGACATCTTGGCTTCGTCGTTTTTGGAATAGGGGACGACATCACCGTTCTTCTTCTTCTATCGCTCGAAAGGCTCACAACAGTGCAACCTACGTGTCTGAGAGCTTTTGGGAAGATCGTTAGCCTGTGAAGACGAAGGTCTCTTTTAAAGATGGATCTCGGCAATTTAGTTCGACAATGCCCCTTTTTAAAATTTTGAAGGCTCAAATTAAATATTTCTGACGATTTTGAAGGGTTAAATTTAAACTTGCCATAAAATGTAGGGGCTCACCTAAAAACTTTGAAAAGGGAAGAAGGAAGCGAAACTTGTCAAGGTCCCCTCTTAAAAGAAGGGTTCAATTGAAATCATTTTAAAACTTTGAGATACAAGAATAAATATTTTATTTTATTTTTTTTAAAAATTGGGGGGCCAAATTAATATTTCTAAAATTTTAGAGGGGTCAAGTGTGAGATTTTCAAATGTTGGCCTCAATGAGGGTCCACCCTTATATCCAAGATATGCCATCTATGTTTCCGACATGTGCCCCCTTGTCAAGTTTCTCTCTCTCTTCAGTTGGTCTTCGTCGGCCTAACTTGATACTATAGCATTATCGCTCTCGGCATCACAGACTTCCCTTCTATCTCAAATGCCCTCTAAATTAGACCGTTCTTGAATCAACATTATGTTATGATGTGGTATGCACAAATGAATGTGGAAAAAGAAATGAGAGAAAAAGAACAAACATCGGCAAAACCAATTAATACACTGATATATAGTCAAATAAATAAAATAAAAGTTGAACTGTAAATAAAGCGATAAAACAATACAACTAACAACACACAGATGACATACATGAAGCAAACAAAGGCATAAATAGATCAAACAAGACCTAAAAGGGTTATCCCTAAACGGACAACATTCCGGCATGGCTATAAAGGGTTGGCTCCTACGGGCCACTATATGCGGTTTGGTTTTATAGTTGTAAGGGTACCCGAACTGTCGCTATCACCTACTAAGATAATAGGACATCAATTCGAGAGGATTCGAGTCCTTATACCATACGAGGACGTAGGTACCATGAAGTATAAGAATAGAATCCCGAAAGTGGATCACAATCTCATACGGGGGCGTCGACCCCATGAAAGATAGTGACAACTTCCACTTAAAGGTGCTTAGAACTAATGTATGATGATAATTTATATCAAACACCATGCAAAATAAGGCGATAAACAAACAAGGTTTAGGGATTATAAATTAAATTAGGTCAAAATTAATTTTTTCTTAGAAGTGCAATTCAAACCCGAACTAAGGCTTGACTCTCTTTTTATTTTTGAAAACAAAAATGCGATCCCAGTGGAGTCATCATGATGTAGTGACTAAAAAATCTAAAAGGTTTATGATGCCCATTTTTATTTCAAAAGGTATTTTTAGGAGATTTTTCGAATTAATCATTTTTATGAAAACTGGAGTCGCCACCGATCATTTTAAAAAAGTGTAGATCAGACACCGAGAAATAAAACCAGAGATTTAAATGGGTTCGAGAGTCGGTTACACGTGAGGAAGGGTTAGCACCCTCGTCGTGCCCAAAACTTGGTACCTAAAGGTTCGAATCACATTTAACAAGAAAAAATATAATTTCAGCCGAACTTAATTTAAAACCTATAAATGCATGAATGCGTGGTCGTACGAATCTTGCAACCTAACTCGTGGCCTACGTTACCAAAGGAGACAACATCCGAATGCTCGGGATGACGCTCCCATGAGGATATCAAGACCCCAAGTACTAAACAAAAGTAAAGCAACTAATTAAATGAAACAATTAGTTACACATGAACACATAAATACGAATGCTAACATAAGTGAAAGACAAATATAAATGAACACGTTCATAAATATAAACGAACATTCCCAAATACGAAAACATGAATATTAAACATGAATACCATACACAAAAAAAACATACACATATATAGATCGAAATGATGCATAAACCATATTAATAGTAATGTGACAAATACACCATATCATATGCATAATAAGCATCGGCTACATATTCGTATTCATAACAAAGTAAGGATATGTAAAAACAAAGGATAAATAAAACATGGGAAATTAAGATGCATATGTAGAAAAGGGGGAACTTAAAATTTTATATTCCTTGTTTTGTCACTGAAATTGGGACCAAAATTGAGTAAAAACAAAATCTTTGGGTTGAAAAGGGTATTAGACCATGAAAACGGGTTGCTCTTAAGAGGAAGAAATTATAGAACACGTTAAAATTCCATGAACCCGGGGCGCGATTTTAAAAACGAAATGATTAAAAAGTTTAGCTCAAAAGCACGAAAGGTCTGATAGCAAATAAAATCAAATTTTTCTAGGCCCGATTTGGTGTTTCGAGGGTGAAATTGAAAAGTTCTGAAAAGTTTACGGGACCAGGTGAGCGTTTTTGAAACGCGAAAACTCTTTAGGAGAGATTTTCAAAACACGGGAGGGCATGTGCGTGATTGAACCATTTTAATAGGGGCATGGTGGTATAAATCTCTTTTTCGCCTGAAGGTTGCCTCTTTTGGCATTTTTGCTTTAGAAAATAGAAAACAAAGCTCCCACCCCTCCTTCTCCTTCGTTCTTGGATATGAAACCTACCTCAAAACTTCTGAAATCTCCAATGAGAAAAAAACAAGAAAATCAAAACGAGGATCTTTTCTTTCTCTTTTTTTGAAAACGCAAGCACGCAAAAGGAAAAAAGAAAATCGCCTTGCAAAACGGAAATCAGACGACTTATCATCGTCGGTAGCCTAGGAGACGAAGGGGGGAAACTACAATGTCAAAGGTAAAATCTAACCCTACTCCTCTTTATTATTTTTCTTTCATGCATGCAATAGGATTTTTAAAAAGAGATACCTCGAAATCTTTGCCTTTTGCTTTGTATTCCATTTTTTTTGAATTTCTGAATGGGTTCCTCTTTTACAATTTGTTTCCGGTTCTTTATATATATGGAGTATTACACGTGAAATTCGAAATAAAATACATGAAAAAACTACTGGTTGCCTTTGTCGGATTTTGTTTGTATTCCGTATGATATTTTTGATTTTCTCTTTGCCGTTGCTTTCTTTTTTTTTTTGTTTTTTTGCTATTTTTGAATCGTCTGTCTTTTGGGGTTTTGATTGTGTGGCACGGGCTTGCTCGAACGGGGGACGCAAAAGACTGGTTGCGGCAGACGACATGGAGATGGCAGGCGCGTCAGGCGTGTCGAAAGCAGAAAGGTCAGCCATGTTGTACATGGGCGCGCGTCAGACGACCGAACAGTCATGCGTGGAGTGCTTGGAGATCTTCATGAATCTTGGCTGTTGGATGTTCCGCGATCCGACGGTGATGGTTGAGTCGGCGTGAAACGAAGGATGAGGCCTCTAAGTTTTTTCCTGGACGTGATCCGGACTATTGAGATTAGGGGCCAGATCTGACGGTCCAGATGTGATTGCGCGTGGGAAGCCGAAAAGACCCGCGCGTGGGGAGCGTGGCGATCTGGAACCTTTTCTGCATTGATCAGAGTCGTTGGTGTGCTCTCTAGATCTGACGGTCGAGATTGGTGTGGCGCTTTGGACACAAGAAGGTGACCTAGGGTGTCTTTGATCCGGGGCAATCTGGACTGTTAGATTAACCTCTTAGATCGAATGGTCCAGGATGGGCTGCGCATAAAGAGACTGAATTAGAGTTTTTGTTTATTTAGATATGGGCCCAAACGGGCCGTACATGTAATTTTTTGGATTTTAGGTGTAAGTGGACGGTTGTATATACATATATATTAATAGACTTGGGTTGTTTTATTTAAAATAATTGGGCTTGTTTAATAATAATAATAATAATAATAATAATAATAATAATAATATTATTATTATTATTATTATTATTATATAATAACATAAAGACTATAATCTAATAATATTTTGGGGTTTTCAATTCGGTAATAACATAATAATAAACATGTATATGTGTCACTAGCATAGTATAAGTCTATTAATACTTAACAAGTAATACTAGTAATATTTTTAATCATACATTCCTAAATAAGTAGATAAAATAACCAAGGCCCGTTATTGTAAAGATCGACAAAATATAAAAACAGGTTAATACCCTGAACAAAATTAGTGATTACACATACTTATCAAATATTAAATCAATTTTTATATTTTAAATATATATATATATATACATACTTTTGACAATAAATTATTAAATATTTAAAATTTGCAACAGTAGCTTGGAGTGACCCCTTGGACCTAAAAAAACTCCATCATTTGTAACACCCGGGTTTAGGGGTTAGGTGAAAATAATATTTTAATATTATTTTGGGCTCGGTTTTATACTCTAAATAATATTTCGAGTTGTTTTCAAAATTAATCAATTTGGGGTTAATCACGTTTTAAGATTAAACCACATTCAACCATGAATTTACCTCCCTTGTAAATGCCCCATTTCATTAAGGGCAAACAAGTCTTTTGAGCTTTAAAATTATCACATGTCAAATAAAACACCCACCCTTCTCATCTTCTTCCCTTCACTCTTTCAAGAAAACCACCGTTACCTTCTTCTCTCCTTGGGGGTTCACTGTTCCATCACCTCTACTCCTCATTTCAACTCCGTTTTGAAAGGTAATGGTATTTTTGACTTCCCCTCATCTCCCCCTTCGTAAAAGTACCTTTCATTTTAGTTTCCATGGAAGTTTTAGAAAATGTTATTTTTGAATATCTTGATTAAAAATGTGATTTTTAAGTTGTTAAGCGAAGTATTTTGATTTAATATACTTAGTTGTGGTATAAGGAAGTCAAATGGTATATCATATATGAATTTCAAGTGATTTTGGGAATTTTCGGAATTTGGCCTTGAGAGGGTTTTTGGAGGGTTTTAATGTGGGTTTGGGGGCTGTTAAAGATTGGAATTTGGGGGCTGTAGGTAGTATGATATATGAGGATCATTTTGGGTGCAATTGATGCTTGTTTTGGTGTTTGAAATGAGAGAATTCAGTGGGTCAAGTGGGCTGCTCGAAAATCCTGTTTTTGGTCTTGTTTTGAGTGTTGAATGCTTGGTAATGATAATTCGGGTTAGTTTCGATGACAAGATATTGATTGTGGATGTTTTGTTTGTGTTTGGGATTGATTAGAGTCAAGTTTGGGAATCGGTGAAGCATCGGAAGGGAATTCGGGAAGTTGAAGGTTGTTGCTTGCTTGGTCTTGAGCTTGGAAGCTTAGGTGAGTGGTTAATTGTTTTAAATGGTTTTAAGTTGGTTGGTTCGAGTATATGGACTAGGTTGGGCTTGGTAGACCCACCTAGAGTTAGGATTAGGGTGGTAGCCTAATCCTAAGCTTGATCTAGAGCCCTTGGATGAACTTGAATGTATGAATGTATATGCCTCGTATGTGTTGTGATATGAATGCTTATGTATATTGTATTATACATGTGAGATGAGGCATGATTTGTATTGCTTAAAGCATGCATGGTGTTGGTTCATGATTGTGTTCATGGTGAGTACGTGCTAAGCACGGAAATGATTGAAATGAGTAATGTGGAATGAGTAAATTATTGGCACTAGTATACTTAAATACAAATGATCGATCATTAGGATGTTAGTGTGTACACATGAGTCAAAAGTCGCGCGTGGCCTTGGTGGCGTTGAGTCACCAAGGAGGAGTACGGGTACGCCCGGAAATGGTATTTAAATATAGTTGGTGATGAGTGGAATCCCATCGACGGGGCGTGAGGATGAGTGGAATCCCCTCCGCGAGACCGGTGATGAGTGTAATCCCACCGTCAGGTAAAGGTTGTGTTGTTGGACGTGAGTTCCAACGGTTATCCGCGTATTTGAGTCATATCTAGGTGCCAATGTTGTTTGATATATGTATCAATGTGTTGAGACTAATGATCCTTGTGAGGATGTTTGATGTGGCTATTTATGTTGAGAAAGTTAGAGCTTGTTGATCATGACATTCACTTGTATACTTTGTTCACGCATCTTATATTGTGGCTCTTGTGGATTCTTGGTATGTTGTAAATGCTTTGGCTAGATCGTGCTCGGACCCTGCAATGTTGAGGTTTGTTTTTAGAGCTTACCCTCACTAAGCATCACTGCTTACGCTCTCTTTGTTCAACATTGCAAATCCTTAGCTCGTGGGCTGCTCGCGCAAGTGGAAGGCTCCAAGTGTGGTTTTTGGACTTGAGTTCATCAAGTATGGATTTTTAATGCTAAGACATGTAATAGTTTAAGCAATGGGATGTGTAATGTGTTGTTGGTTGTTGTTGGTTGCTAGGAGCATGTTTAGGCTCCCTTATATCTTTCTTTTACATGGTTGGTGTTGCTATGATGAATTGTAAGTCATGCCTAAATTGCTCTTTTGAATGTTAGTAGGTGCTTGGAACGCTATCTTTGTGTTTGATTGATGTTTGATTGAATGCATGCTTTGGTGAAGTCTTATCTTGGTGATTAGTCTTGTCTTATGTTGTTGAAGCATGCTAGTATAGTTGTTAACCCGTAAGTTGTTTTGTTTTGATGTTGTAAGGTGTTTTGGTGGTGTCTTGGGGCACCCTTGTGCCTCAAAACAGCCCAGACGAGTCTGCAGACAGGGGGTGTTTTGGAACGGGTCCCCCTGTTCCGTAACGGTCCCTTTGCAAATGGCCTGCCGTTTCGAAACGGATGAGGGCGTTTCGGAACGTTTTTGCTACTGGAATTTTGAGAAATTGGCGAGATGAAGCCGTTCCGAAACGGGCCTTTGATGTTTCGAAACGGTCAAATCTCGTTGACCACGAGATATTGACCGTCAAGGTCGTTCCGATACGGGTCACCCCTATTTCGGAACGGTCACCTTATGGTTGACCCTGGCCTGTTGACTTAGTCTAGGCGTTTCGGAACACCCTAAGGGTGTTTCGAAACGGCCTGCTGTAATGAAGTAAAATGGACTGTTTATGCTTTGTTTGGTCGGTAAATGTTTCGTTGTTTGTATCTTCCGCTGTTATGTTCCACTTAGGAATTAAATACGCATCTAGATAAGACTAAAGTTAAAAGAAATTTTCTGGGTCGTCAACCGAGGGGAAGCCTTAACGGGTTTCGCTTCGGTTTTCCCCGTGTGGCCCACTCGGACCGGTCATCCGACCAGACCGGGACGAGGGGGTTACACTTGTTGGTATCAGAGCCTAAGGTTACCGAGACCTTGGGCAGGTAGGTGAGGTAAGTTCAAGTTTTTGCTTGATATGCACGGTGTTTGCTTGCTTGTAAGAATGGTTGCCTGTTTGACGAGTATGTTGCTTGTTTTATTCAAAGCATGTGTGTGTGAGTCCCATTGCTACTATTACATTGAAAAATGGTTTTGTTTTAGTGAGGGAACGTACTTGAACACTCGGAAGCCTTGCCTTGCTAACCCAACTTGTATGTTTTGTTGTTGTGGTTGTAGTTAATATTTGTGAGAGCAATGTCTAGACCGAGAGGTAGACCGAGAGTGGTTCGTCAGGAACCACGGGTTGCGGCTCCTGTTGAGCCGGCTGTTGGAGTGGAGGCTCATCTGGAAGGGCCGGTGGCTGCGGGAGTTGGCGCTCCACCACCTCCTCCACCTGGAGCTAGAGGTGAGGATGGAGCCGGAGGAGATGGACCTCAAGGTGGCCAAGGTCCAGCTGGAATTGATATGACTCCGCTAGTGCAAGCGATAGCGGGAGCTTTCCAGGCCGCAGTTGCGGGAGCTCAGGCTGCAGCTCAGCCTAGGTGTGATGATGCTAGTCTACCGTTGGAGAGGCTCCGTAGCTTGGGAGCCGAGGAGTTTAGAGGATCTACTCCGGAGAGGTCGGAGTTGTGGTTGGAGAAGACGGTTCGTATCTTAGCTCAGATGGGTTGTGCGGGCGCATGTAGATTGGGTTGTGTGATCTCATTGCTTCAGGGTGATGCCTACACCTGGTGGGTCACCATTACTGTCGGGGTTCCAGAGGCCGAGATAGATTGGGAATTCTTTGAGTTTGCTTTCCGGAAGAGGTACTTAGGACCGAGGTACCTAGATGAGAAAAAGAGAGAGTTCATGGCTCTCACTCAGGGGGATGCATCTGTGACTGATTATGAGATTCGTTTCGTCCGTCTGAGTCAGTATGCTCCAGAGTTAGTGCCTACTGAGAGAGCTCGATGTGATCGTTTCAGATACGGGCTTCATGAGGAAGTTAAGAGGTATACCTTAGCTTCAGATTATTCTGACTTTGATGTCTTGGTTGCTAGAGCCAAGGACATTGAGCATAGCTTGGGGCTGACCAAGCGTTCTGGGGGATCTAGTTCTGGTAAGAGGCATAACAACTTTGATGGTAGAGATGCTAAGAGGCACAGAGGTGGCGGACATCAGTTTAATCAGAGACGTGGCAGTGGCCACCATGGTAGAGGCCATCAGGGCCATAGAGGAGGAGGGCGTTTGCCCGAGTGTGCACAGTGTGGGAGGCAGCACACTGGTGAGTGTTGGGGTAACTTCCATGCTTGTTGGAACTGTGGTTCGAGGGACCACTTTAGGAGGGACTGTCCACGTCAGGCAGCTCAGGCACCGAACATTGCTCAGGCTCCTGCGAGAGGTAACGATTTTCAGAGAGGCCGTGGGCGCGGTCGTGGCTACTTCCAGCCTAGGGCTGATGCACCTAGGGGAGATGCTCAGAGGAACCTTGCTCATGTTGTGGCTGTGCAGCCAGAGGCGGGAGGGCCAGCGAGAGTTTATGCTCAGAGAGAGGCCGAGAACGACACCGATGTGATAGCAGGTAATTTCGAGTTACAGTCTATGTCTTTGCTTTCTTTGGTTGATTCGGGTTCTACGCATTCCTACATTTTGAGTGAGCATGCACAGAAGTTAGATATTCCTGTTGAGATCTTAGATGTAGGTATGCATGTTACTAGTTCCTTTGGTGAGACAGTTGTGGTTAAACGTATGTATAGGAGGTGTCCACTAAAGATTCAGGGTCATGTATTCTCAGTTGACATGATGGAACTTCCTTTCTACGGTTTTGATATTATATTGGGTATGGATTGGTTGGTTGAGCATCGGGCTAGTGTGGATTTTGAGACAAAGAGAATTTCTTTGAAGCTTTCTGATGACTACGAGGTAGTAGTAGTAGGCGAGAACATTAAGTTCTTGTCTAAGGTGGTGTCAGCTTTAGAGGCTCATAGGTTAATGGACTCAGGATGTGGGGCTTATTTAGCTTATGTTATGAATCCGGATATGAGTGAAGCTAGACCGAAAGATATCAGGACAGTGTGTGACTTTCCAGATGTGTTTCCTGAAGAGTTGCCGGGCTTGCCTCTTGACAGAGATGTTGAGTTTGTGATTGAGACAGTTTCAGGGTCTAACCCAGTTTCGATAGCTCCGTATCGCATGGCTCCGAAAGAGTTGAAAGAATTGAAGAGTCAGTTGCAAGAGTTATTAGACCGTGGTTTCATTAGGCCTAGTAGTTCTCCGTGGGGTGCTCCCGTGTTGTTTGTGAAAAAGAAAGATGATAGCATGCGTATGTGTATTGACTATAGACAGCTGAATCAGTTGACTGTGAAGAACAAGTATCCGTTGCCTCGTATAGACGATTTGTTTGATCAGTTGAGAGGTGCTTCAGTGTTCTCGAAGATAGATCTGAGATCCGGGTACTATCAGTTGAAGGTGAAAGAGTGTGATGTTCCGAAGACAGCTTTTAGGACTAGGTATGGTCACTATGAGTTTCTTGTGATGCCGTTTGGGCTCACGAATGCACCGGCAACATTCATGGACATGATGAACAGAATTTTCAGAGACTATCTAGACCGGTTTGTGGTTGTATTCATTGATGATATACTTGTGTACTCGAAGACAGAAGAAGAGCATGATGAGCACTTGAGATTTGTTTTACAGAGATTGTTGAGCAATCAGTTGTATGCGAAGCTTAGTAAATGTGAGTTCTGGATTCGGGAGGTTGTATTTCTTGGCCATGTTGTTTCGGCCGAAGGTATCCGTGTTGATCCATCGAAGATTGAGGCTATTGTTGAGTGGAAACAACCTAAGTCCATGACCGAGATTAGGAGTTTCCTAGGATTAGCCGGTTACTATAGGAGGTTTGTTGATGGATTCTATAGAGTAGCTGCTCCCTTGACTAAGTTATTGCAAAAGGGAGTCAAATTTGAATGGTCAGATGCAAGACAGAAGGCCTTTGAGAAATTGAAAGAAGCTTTGACGAATGCTCCAGTGTTAGTGCAACCTGTTTCAGGTAAGGAGTTTGTGATCTACAGTGATGCTTCCTACGTAGGCTTAGGATGCGTTTTGATGCAAGATAGAAGAGTCGTTGCTTATGCTTCTAGACAGTTGAAGATTCATGAGAAGAATTATCCTACTCATGATATAGAACTAGCCGCAGTTGTATTTGCATTGAAAATTTGGCGTCACTATTTGTATGGTGAGAAGTGTATAGTTTACACCGATCACAAGAGCTTGAAATACCTGATGACACAGAAAGAGTTGAACTTGAGACAGAGAAGGTGGTTAGAGTTGCTAAAGGACTATGATTTGACCATTGAGTACCATCCGGGTAAAGCAAATGTTGTGGCCGACGCTTTGAGTAGAAAAGTGGTCGTTGAGTTGAGAGCTATGTTTGCTAGGTTGAGTGTGTCCGATGATGGTGGTCTGATCACCGAGTTGCAAGTGAAGCCTTCCTTAATTCAGTTGATTAGAGAGAAACAGTTGCAAGATACGAGCCTAGTCCCTCATGTTCAAGACATAGCCGAAGGAAGACCGACCGAGTACAGTTTCAATGGTGAGAGTCTGTTGTGCTTCAGAGATAGAATTGTTGTGCCGGAAGATGTTGAGTTGAGACGACAGATTTTGAGTGAAGCACATTCGAGTCCCTTTTCTATGCATCCGGGTAGTACCAAGATGTACCGAGATTTGAAGACTGATTACTTCTGGGTTGGTTTGAAGAGAGATGTAGCCGAGTATGTGAGCCGTTGTATGGTTTGTCAGAGAGTGAAGGTAGAACATCAGGTTCCTTCAGGTTTGCTACAGCCTTTGAAGATTCCGGAATGGAAATGGGAGAGGATCACCATGGATTTTGTATCAGGGTTGCCTTTGTCTCCTTCGAAGAAGAATTCAGTTTGGGTGATTGTTGATAGGTTCACTAAGTGTGCTCACTTCTTAGCAGTGAACACTACGGATTCCTTAGACAAGTTGGCAAACTTGTACATCCGTGAGATTGTGAGACTTCATGGAGTTCCGAAGTCTATTGTTTCAGACAGGGATCCTAGATTTACATCGAGGTTCTGGGGTTCCTTGCATAGTGCTTTAGGTAGTCGTCTGCATCTCAGCACGTCTTATCATCCGCAGTCCGATGGGCAGTCAGAGCGAGTGATACAGATTCTAGAGGATATGCTTCGTTGTTGTGTGATTGATTTTCAGGGTTCTTGGGAGAAACACTTACCGTTGGTTGAGTTTGCTTACAACAACAGTTATCAGTCTAGTATTCAGATGGCACCTTATGAGGCTTTGTATGGTAGACGGTGTAGGACTCCGATTTGTTGGGCTGAGACAGGTCAGAGGTTGTTACCTATGCCGGACTTGCTTAAGGGAACCACAGAAAAAGTGAAGTTGATATGTGACCGCTTGAAAGCAGCTTCCGATCGTCAGAAGTCTTATGCAGATTTGAAGAGGAAAGAGGTTGAGTACTCAGTGGGTGAGAAAGTGTTTCTGAAGGTATCTCCGTGGAAGAAGGTAATGAGATTTGGCCGGAAGGGCAAGTTGAGTCCGAGGTTCATTGGTCCGTATGAGATAGTTGAGCGGATTGGGCCTGTAGCTTATCGGTTGAGGCTACCTTCTGAGTTAGAGAAGATCCATGATGTCTTTCATGTATCTATGCTTAGGAGATATAGATCAGATCCTTCCCATGTGATGCCCGTTGAGGAGATAGAGTTAAATCCAGATTTGTCTTATAATGAAGAGCCCGTTGAGATACTTGCTTCTGATAGCAAGGTGTTGCGTGGCAAGACCATAGAGTTGGTCAAGGTGTTGTGGAGACATAGAGGTGTGGAAGAGGCCACGTGGGAGAGAAAAGCTGATATGGTTGAGCAGTTTCCGTATCTGTTTCCACCAGGTAATTTCGGGGACGAAATTTCCGTAAGTGGGGGAGAGTTGTAACACCCGGGTTTAGAGGTTACGTGAAAATATTATTTTGGGCTCGGTTTTATACTCTAAATAATATTTCGAGTTGTTTTCAAAATTAATCAATTGGGGGTTAATCACGTTTTAAGATTAAACCACATTCAACCATGAATTTACCTCCCTTGTAAATGCCCCATTTCATTAAGGGCAAACAAGTCTTTTGAGCTTTAAAATTATCACATGTCAAATAAAACACCCACCCTTCTCATCTTCTTCCCTTCACTCTTTCAAGAAAACCACCGTTACCTTCTTCTCTCCTTGGGGGTTCACTGTTCCATCACCTTTACTCCTCATTTCAACTCTGTTTTGAAAGGTAATGGTATTTTTGACTTCCCCTCATCTCCCCCTTCGTAAAAGTACCTTTCATTTTAGTTTCCATGGAAGTTTTAGAAAATGTCATTTTTGAATATCTTGATTAAAAATGTGATTTTTAAGTTGTTAAGCGAAGTATTTTGATTTAATATACTTAGTTGTGGTATAAGGAAGTCAAATGGTATATCATATATGAATTTCAAGTGATTTTGGGAATTTTCGGAATTTGGCCTTGAGAGGGTTTTTGGAGGGTTTTAATGTGGGTTTGGGGGCTGTTAAAGATTGGAATTTGGGGGCTGTAGGTAGTATGATATATGAGGATCATTTTGGGTGCAATTGATGCTTGTTTGGGTGTTTGAAATGAGAGAATTCAGTGGGTCAAGTGGGCTGCTCGAAAATCATGTTTTTGGTCTTGTTTTGAGTGTTGAATGCTTGGTAATGATAATCCGGGTTAGTTTCGATGACAAGATATTGATTGTGGATGTTTTGTTTGTGTTTGGGATTGATTAGAGTCAAGTTTGGGCATTGGTGAAGCATCGGAAGGGAATTCGGGAAGTTGAAGGTTGTTGCTTGCTTGGTCTTGAGCTTGGAAGCTTAGGTGAGTGGTTAATTGTTTTAAATGGTTTTAAGTTGGTTGGTTCGAGTATATGGACTAGGTTGGGCTTGGTAGACCCACCTAGAGTTAGGATTAGGGTGGTAGCCTAATCCTAAGCTTGATCTAGAGCCCTTGGATGAACTTGAATGTATGAATGTATATGCCTCGTATGTGTTGTGATATGAATGCTTATGTATATTGTATTATACATGTGAGATGAGGCATGATTTGTATTGCTTAAAGCATGCATGGTGTTGGTTCATGATTGTGTTCATGGTGAGTACGTGCTAAGCACGGAAATGATTGAAATGAGTAATGTGGAACGAGTAAATTATTGGCACTAGTATACTTAAATACAAATGATCGATCATTAGGATGTTAGTGTGTACACATGAGTCAAAAGTCGCGCGTGGCCTTGGTGGCGTTGAGTCACCAAGGAGGAGTACGGGTACGCCCGGAAATGGTATTTAAATATAGTCGGTGATGAGTGGAATCCCATCGACGGGGCGTGAGGATGAGTGGAATCCCCTCCGCGAGACCGGTGATGAGTGTAATCCCACCGTCAGGTAAAGGTTGTGTTGTTGGACGTGAGTTCCAACGGTTATCCGCGTATTTGAGTCATATCTAGGTGCCAATGTTGTTTGATATATGTATCAATGTGTTGAGACTAATGATCCTTGTGAGGATGTTTGATGTGGCTATTTATGTTGAGAAAGTTAGAGCTTGTTGATCATGACATTCACTTGTATACTTTGTTCATGCATCTTATATTGTGGCTCTTGTGGATTCTTGGTATGTTGTAAATGCTTTGGCTAGATCGTGCTCGGACCCTGCAATGTTGAGGTTTGTTTTTAGAGCTTACCCTCACTAAGCATCACTGCTTACGCTCTCTTTGTTCAACATTGCCGATCCTTAGCTCGTGGGATGCTCGCGCAAGTGGAAGGCTCCAAGTGTGGTTTTTGGACTTGAGTTCATCAAGTATGGATTTTTAATGCTAAGACATGTAATAGTTTAAGCAATGGGATGTGTAATGTGTTGTTGGTTGTTGTTGGTTGCTAGGAGCATGTTTAGGCTCCCTTATATCTTTCTTTTACATGGTTGGTGTTGCTATGATGAATTGTAAGTCATGCCTAAATTGCTCTTTTGAATGTTAGTAGGTGCTTGGAACGCTATCTTTGTGTTTGATTGATGTTTGATTGAATGCATGCTTGGTGAAGTCTTATCTTGGTGATTAGTCTTGTCTTATGTTGTTGAAGCATGCTAGTATAGTTGGTAACCCCTAAGTTGTTTTGTTTTGATGTTGTAAGGTGTTTTGGTGGTGTCTTGGGGCACCCTTGTGCCTCAAAACAGCCCAGACGAGTCTGCAGACAGGGGGTGTTTTGGAATGGGTCCCCCTGTTCCGGAACGGTCCCTTTACAAATGGCCTGCCGTTTCGAAACGGATGAGGGCGTTTCGGAACGTTTTTGCTACTGGAATTTTGAGAAATTGGCGAGATGAAGCCGTTCTGAAACGGGCCTTTGATGTTTCGAAACGGTCAAATCTCGTTGACCACGAGATATTGACCGTCAAGGTCGTTCCGATACGGGTCACCCCTGTTTCGGAACGGTCACCTTATGGTTGACCCTGGCCTGTTGACTTAGTCTAGGCGTTTCGGAACACCCTAAGGGCGTTTCGAAACGGCCTGCTGTAATGAAGTAAAATGGACTGTTTATGCTTTGTTTGGTCGGTAAATGTTTCGTTGTTTGTATCTTCCGCTGTTATGTTCCACTTAGGAATTAAATACGCATCTAGATAAGACTAAAGTTAAAAGAAATTTTCTGGGTCGTCAACCGAGGGGAAGCCTTAACGGGTTTCGCTTCGGTTTTCCCCGTGTGTCCCACTCGGACCGGTCATCCGACCAGACCGGGACGAGGGGGTTACATCATTGGTCAGACCATCAACTTAAAAGAGAGATTTTTTTTTTTGAATTTAGGGAGACACAATGTAATTATTTCATAAATTTTTAACTTTTTAGGGGGCGAAGTTGGAGAGTATATCCTCTCCCACTAAATGAAGACTAAAAATGTTCATATTAACTTATTTTATATGTGTTTAAATTTTGATATGAAAATATAATAAATTTATTTAATAAAAAAATATGTCCGTCTCTACTTTTTAATAGAAAAAAACATATAACCTAACTAACCACAAACTTTAACAGATCAACACAGATAAAACTAATTTATTAGACGAACTCTTTATCGACAATTGTTCACTCTAACACAAGTCAATTTAGGATTTATACTTTATCTATTTGTAAAGCATATTTTTTAAGGATTAATATTCGGCGGTGGAAACCGAAAATTTCCACAAGCACCTTAGTTTTAGGGTATAGAGAGTTAGTTTAGGCTATATGGTTTAGGGGTTTAAGTGTAAGAGTTTAGAATTAAGGGATATTTATTTCAATTTAAGGTTTAGGGTTATAATTTAGGGTTTATAGGTTAGGGTTTAGTTTTAGGGTAATATGGTGAGGATTTAGGTTTTAACCTATAAACCTTAAATTATAACTCTAAACCTTAAATTGAAACACCTATCCCTAAATTCTAACCCCTACACCTAAAACCTTATACCCTAAACTAATTTCATATACCCTAAAACTAAGGCGCTTGTGGAAACTTTCAGTTTTCACCGCCTGTTTATAGAATATTTATCCATTTTCTAATGTATAATTAAAGGAAAAATGAGTTAAGAGTAAATGTAATGTATTGATATGTACCTCTTATTATATATATTAATACACACTATTAACATTTTTAATAATTTTGAATGATAAAGATCTAAAACGTGAATTATTCATTTTTAAGAATAAAATATGTTTGGTCTCAGACGATCTGTCGGTGTGGTTTAGCTTCTCTGTGGGTGTCGTTTTGTTTTCACAGCTTTGTCTTTTCGTTTTTTTTACTGGTTGTACTGCATTTATTTTTATGGATTGTAACCCACGTGTTAACCCACTTCAATAAAAATCGACACTTGGTTAAAAAAAAAGAATAAAATATGTTGAAACACTTGCACCACTTTTTCGTATGTTTTTTCTTTTTTAATTCAAAATTAGTAAAATTTTATTAAAATAATAATTACTACTTTAACTTTTTAATTAAATTAGGGTTAACTATACTACTGACCACCGAACTAATTGAGGATTCTTATTTTGACCACCGAACTAACGAACTCGTCAATTAGACCACCGAACTTATAAATTCAACTTATTTTGACCACTACCGTTAAAAACCTAACGGTGGAGTGACGAAACTTCCATGTGGCAATTAACGGGAAAATTTTAAAATTACACATTTGGTCTATGTTATTTACACATTCTTTCAATTTAGTCCTAATTTTAAATTAATAAAATAATAAATTATTTAATTAGGTGGTGACACGTGTCAACACCTTATTGGAGGACTTTAATTATTTATATTTGATTTTATTAATTTATTTTCCTCCTCCAATCAAGTGGTGACACGTGTCACCACCTATTTAGAGGAGGAAAATAAAATCCCTCAACAAGTGTTGGGGGTAGATCAAACCTGGGTAATGCTTGGGTTAAGTAGTGGTTTAACCACTACGCCAAGCACAACTTTGTACTTTAATTCACCAAATATAGTATATATCTCTTATTGATTTCTACATTTATAAGCCAAAAGCTCAAACCCTAAACACTAATTTCACATATATAACCCTAAAACTTAAACCCTAAATATTTCAAATTAATTTCACATATATAAACCCTAAACTCAAACCCTAAACACTAATTTCACATATATAACTCTAAACACTAATTTCACATATATAACTCTAAACATGAATTTCACATATATACTCTAAACCCTAAATATTTCAAATTAATTTCACATATGTAACCCTAAACTTTAAACCCTAAATTAGTGTTTAAGGTTATATATGTGAAATTAATTTGAAATATTTAGTGTGAAATTAGTTTGAAATATTTAGGGTTTATGGTTTAAGGTTTATATATGTGAAATTAATTTGAAATATTTAGTGTGAAATTAATTTGAAATATTTAGGGTTTAAGGTTTATATATGTGAAATTAATTTGAAATATTTAACGTGAAATTAATTCGAAATATTTAGGGTTAGGGTTTATATATGTGAAATTAATTTGAAATATTTAGGGTTCAGGGTTATATATGTAAATTTAGTGTTTAAGGTTTGAGCTTTTAGCTTATAAATGTAGAAACCAATAAGAGATATATACTATATTTGGTGATTTAATACACAAAGTTGTGCTTGGTGCAGTGGCTTATCACTGCCTTTACCGAAGCATTGCTCAGGTTCAATCCACCTCCAACACATGTTGAGAGATTTTATTTTCTTCCTCCAGTCACCACCTAATTAAATAATTTATTATTTTATTAATTTAAAATTAGGACTAAATTGAAAGAATGTGTACATAACATGGACCAAATGTGCAATTTTAAAATTTTCCCGTTAATTTCCACGTGGCAGTTCTGTCACTCCACCGTTAAGCTTTTAACGACGGTGGTCAAAATAGGTTGATTTTATAAGTTCGGTGGTCTGATTGACGAGTTTGTTAGTTTGGTGGTCAAAATAGGAATATCCAATTAGTTCGGTGGTCAATGATATAATTTACCCATTAAATTATTTTAAAAAATAATTAAATAAATTAAAAGTATTATTTTTTGTCATTTTTTAAAATGTACTTTTAATTTGTTTAATTACTTTCTAAAAGAATTTAATTTAAAGTTTTTTTTTGATAAATATTGGGGTCTCGTTAAAAATTTCTCTCATTATTTGAGCCTAAGTCAAGGCTTAGACGATAAACAAGCGGAAGGAGAAAAAGAATGCCCATACGACTTTTATTTTTTTAATAAAAAATATAATATCACTATAGACCTCGATAAAACTCTTACACCTAAATAAGAGAAAGAGTACATATAATTCATCCAAAGTTAATATGTCAAGTTTTAGGGGCTAAGGCCCAAATGTTCTCGCTCACGCCCTTAAAAATAGAACTCGACAACTTAACTAATTTAAAATTTTATGACTACGAATACTCACCCTAACCATGTCATTGCCAAGAGCAAGGGGCGGAAATTATAAAATTGAAAGGTTAAAATGTGATTTTTAACATTATTTTGGTTTATAATTATATATTTTTTAATATGACTAAAATGTTTTTGTTTTTATTTTTAGGGGACCAATTTTTTTTCTTCATTTCCTCCTCACGTTGGTGGGGTTCTTTCAGACTAAGATTGCAATTGAGTGATTTTGAAGCGGCCTCTATATTTTGTTTCAGGTCTGTACCCCTTGGGTTTGTTCTGGGGATTGAGTATTACGCTTGAGACGGATAGCAATATAGCTGCTTTGGGAACATAATGGTGTTACGGACCCTTTAGCTGCTTTGGGGATCTATGGAGAGTTTTACGTTTTTTAATCCCCCGCAGTCTTTACTCTTTAGTTGGTTTTGTGGAGGAGGACCAGGGCAGTTTGGGGCAGCCTGGTGAAGATGCTGCAGTTTATTGAGGATCCTGGAGGATGATTATAGTCTTGTAGTTTGATGTTTTGTGATTTGTTGGTTTGTTTTGTTTTTTATTTATTCTTGTGTTTTTAGCCGCGGTTATTTCGTTGATATTGTTATATATTATTGGATGAGTCTACCACGTGCGACGAACACCGATGAACACCACTAATGATGAACACCGATGAACACCATTAAATTAATTAATAAAAATTTAAAATTTTAAGGATCCATCAAATAATTAATAATTACTTTAAAATTTTTAATTAAATTAATTTTTATATATATTAAAATTTTATTTTTTAATAAGGGTAAACTATATATTTAGTACCTCAACTATTTCCGTATTTCTATTGAACCCTTATTATTTAAATATTATTTCAATTTGACCCTATTCTTTATAAAAATAATTTAACCCTCAACCTAAAACCCTAAACTATTAAACCTTAAACCCTTAAACTCTTAAACCTATACCCTAAACCATATACCATAAAAAATAATTTTACCATCATCGATTCAATTCAATTCAATGAATTGTTGAATTCTCCTAAAAATTCAATAATCAACAATTTGAAGAAGAAAAAAAAGTGATGATCAAAGTCGGTACAAGTTCTGATATTACAGAACATGTTTGTGAAATTCATCATCGAACATGTTTGTGAAGGAGATCGAAAATGTGAAATTCATTATCGATCGCCTTTTTTCGAGCTTTTAACTCCCATCGCAACTTGCATTAATAAGAGGCTGAGGGCTTATTTTCTGATATTACAGAATGGAAACAAACGCAGGTTCCCTTCACCAGAAGATGCAGCTTTTATGAATGCTCAGAAGAAGGGGAAATACTTGTTATAAAGTATAGTTTATTTTTTTTTGAAGCAAAAACTAGTTCAAGATTTACTGAAGATACCTCCAAATTTGCAAGCAAAACAATCCAAATGGAAAGCTGCAAACAAATTACAATACCATTCAAGTCCTAAGCACCATAAAAACCAAAGCCTAATCTCTCCTATAACTATTTCCTCGGTGCATCACTGCTGAGTCACTTACAAACACGAGGCCTTAAAGGCGCGGCAGTGCTAAAAGGAATTTTCGGCCTCGACACTGGTATTATTTTTTTGCAGAGAAGAAAAAATTAGAATGACTACACAGTAGAATTAGTGTTCTAATGTATGTACCGAGAGATCGACTACATTATGGTGTACCAGGAAACTATAAGGATGGAAAAAGACTAAGAAGCTATTGTTGGCGATAGAGCCTACGCGAAAGGGTTTCCTCCGATGGAAGCAAAAGGCCCTTGGGCAGGGACGTTCGGTAATTGAGAACTTGGTGTTTGGCCAGACATGTAGACCAAGCCACCTTGGGGTGTACGCCATGTCTATCATTCAGAAGGAAAAATCCATTGGAATTGACAGTGACTTTTGTTTCAATGCAGGAAAGCACGGACTATTATCGAGTCACCTCTAAAACCAGGGGGAGTGGCGCTGGTAATCATTTATAACATTATAAATGATTATCACCAAGCATTTAGGTAAAACCTTAAACCCTCATTGTTTTTTTTAATCTTTGTGATATCACATAATGAAAAACTTGTACCGACTTTGATCATCACTTTTTTTTTTTCAAATTGTTGATTATTGAATTTTTTTAGGAGAATTCAACAATTCATTGAATTGAATTGAATCGATGATGGTAAAATTATTTTTAATGGTATATGGTTTAGGGTATAGGTTTAAGGTTTTAAGGGTTTAAGGTTTAATAGTTTAGGGTTAAGGGTTAAATTATTTTTATAAAGAATATGGTCAAATTGAAATAATATTTAAATAATGAGGGTTCAATAGAAATACGGAAATAGGCGAGGTACTAAATATATAGTTTACCCTTATTAAAAAATAAAATTTTAATATATATAAAAAATAATTTAATTAAAATTTTAAAATAATTATTAATTGTATGATGGGTCCTTGAAATTTTAAATCTTTATTAATTAATTTAATGATGTTCATCGATGTTTATCATTAGTGGTGTTCATCAGTGTTCGTCGCACGTTGTAGAATTTTCCATTAACTTTTAGTCCTTTAAATTTTTTTATTTGGTCTCTTTAAACAGTTTTAAAATATTATTATATTTAAAATTTTTGAATATTTTTAATTAAATTTCTTATTGAAAATTTTAAATTGTCTTATTGAATCTCAATTTTTTTAAATAGCCCCTCAACCTGGGTTGCCAAGATCCTCCATCGCCTATTTTATAACTCAAAATTATTTATTTTTAAGTCATGTTGAGTTTGTGAAATTCGAGTCGAGTTGTTAGAGTTTCTGTTCAAATTTAATTGTAAATATTTATAATTTACTCAAATTTAAATGAATTTCTATAACCATATACGATACATATATATTTCTTCATAAATGATATACATATGTTAGGTAGAGTTGAAGAGCTCGACCCGAACTTAAAAATTGATCCAATACTTACGAAAAATTTCAAGTCGCGTTTATAAAATTACGATTCGAATAAAGTTAAGTAGAATTTTCTAGCATCAATTCGAGTTGAAAATTTCAAGTTTTCGAATCTACCAAAATTTTTTAATCATATTTAACAACAAAACAACCCTTATATGCTATTAGCAGCTTCAAGATGCACCATTGGAGCAGCAAAGGTTGGCGGTGCATCAAACAACCATTCACCAACAGGCAGAGGCGGACCCTGGTGTGGGCCAGAGGGGCCCTGCCCCCTTTTGGGCAATTACCTTTTGGCCCCTTAATTTTTTCAAAAATTTTAATTTAGCCCATTCAAAAAAGAGGGATACGATGTTCATTCACTGTGCCATGCAGGTCACGTAACTCGTCATGCAATCCACCTGTTTGTATTATGATTTTCGTTTTCTTTTTGGTAAGCCACTGATATATTTTGGGCATTTCTATATAAATGACCTCCATTTGTATAACCTTTCCATCAGTCCATACTAAGAATATCACACCGAGATATATATGGAGACCTTGAAGAAGCTCGCTTTTGTGTTGGCAACGATGGCGGTGGTTCTAGCAGCCACAATGCCTCCAACGGCAACCGCTGCTCGCAATGAGGCGATGAGTTTCCCCATCGTCAAGTCGACATCGATCGGCATGAATAACACTCTGGCCAACATTCTCGACTCCCACGTTAACGGCACACATGGTAAGCGATGCCTCGGACATCATGACTTTTGCCTGTTTAACGATCAGAAGTGCTGTGGCAATTGCACATGCTTCGGGTTGTGCCTGATGTGCTGAGGAAATAATGAAGTTAAAAAATAATTATATGATAGTTTTTTCTTATTTTCCAATATGTTTGGTTAATAAAGGAGGAGTGGTCTCATGAAACAATGGGCTTTATAGTTAAATAATGAATAAATATGATGTGCCTACCACTGTAACTATTATTATTGAATATGAACTCTTTTTCTCTATAATATTTTTTAACTAATAAGATATCATCAAATAACTTTAGTCAAAGTTGAGTGCCTCGTTATAAACTTACCTAAACCTAAATAGAAAAGAGTAGACTTTGAAAATTATACAAAATGATCCGGTAAGCCACAGAGGCACTGAGCAATTCCCACAATACCTTCACAACATGAAATAGAGCCTAATCACTTACATGCTCAACGCCTAAGAAACTCGAACCTTGCTTCCATCAAGCTTTAAACGTCTCGAGTCTGAGACATTCCTTCTTTTGCTAAATGATCCGTCATCCCATCACGGTCTCTCGATACCGAGAAAATTGTTCAAGACAAGTCATCAAATATGATCCACCAAATGCAAGGTCTGAGGAGCGGATTGCTGATCCAGTTCAAAGTAACTTGGGAGTTAGATTCAACAATCAATCTTGCCTTGCCAAGCCAGCTTGTTTATATAAATACTGACAATGTTGTTTTAATAGCCATAAGCTCTACAAAATCGGAACCTAGTCCAGGGACCAGACCAGAAAACATAGCTCTGACAATGCCCAAATCTGTTTTCAGAACTCCCCCACAGCCTGCTACTTCTTGCTTTCACGCCCCATCGACATTGAATGCATTTAACGCCTTTTTCTTTTTAAACAATCAACTAGCAAAAATTAGCTACTAAATAGTGAAAATATAACCATACATGAAAAGAGTTAAAAAAAAAACTCAATCAAACAACTCAAAAAAATAGAAAATACAAACACACATCATTGTCAATGATGAAGGTTAAGCACCATCAACACTAACATAAAAAAATATATTGATAATGACACGTTGATAACTGGTTTTATCACAACTCAAGTATGACTTGTTTGAGTTTATTGCGAACACCTATCAATATAAAAGAAACAACTCAAAGATCTAAATCAAGAATAAATAAGTAAAATAATTAAATAAATATCAATTGTAGAGTCAACGTCAAAATCTAACCCTAAAAAAGTGAAAAACATGTTACAAGAGAAAACAAAATTTTCCACAAACTTGCTTTAGAAAATAGTAAGATTTATTAAACAAAATAGCACATGAACTTAAAAATGTAAAAAAAAAACAAAAACTGAAAGATGAAAAAGGAAGATGGAGAACATAACAAAAGTTAAGACATATCAGAAGTATTAAAGAAGAGTCAAAGTCTGTTAGCCTTGATAGTCAAAGTTGTTGAGTCTGTTACAATTGGTTATTGAGCTGTTAATCTGTTAAGGTGTATTAGACTTGGGCTATAAATAATGGGCCTATACTTTGTATTGAGTATGTAATTCATTTGTAACAAATCAGATATTATTTCTAAATTCTTTTCCCCAAATTCTATGTTCATCATCTTCTCCCACCGTCTTCTCTTTCTCTTCAATTCATCTTCTTCAATTACCATTAATCCTAGCTTGTCGATACATCCTAACATGGTATCAGAGTCTCGTAATCGGTGCCATGGAGCTGCAATTCTGATCAGAGATCAACACTGGTGGAGCTGTGTTCGTGGTGTAATAGTTCGTTGATTCTCGAGCAACTGCGGTCAATCTTTGCGAGCAATTCATCCGCTCTTCTTCTTGTTGTTTTTGCTGTGGCGTTTGTGAGTATTTCTTGTTCTGATTTTGTGTTCTCAAGCAGTTGTTTCAATTGCTCTCTGATTTTGTGCCCTAGCTATGCTCCTGTATTGATTTTGTGTCCTAGCTGTGCTCCTGTGTTGATTTCTTGTCATTTTCTTGCCTCCGATGCTCGATTTACTCCATATGTTACTTCATCTCTTAATCTCTATGTGTGCAAACTGATTTTGCTTCATTTCCTGCTACGAATCTGTCTCTGTTGTTATCGTCTCTGCTATGTATATGAATCTTCTATTATGCTTGAATCTGCTCGTCGCTGATACTTATCTGGTTATCCTTCTGGATCTGAATTTGCCTGATCTGTGTTTATATGAATCATATCTCTTGTGATTCTTGCTCTTGAAGTGTGATCTGTCTCTTGTGATTCTGCATCTTTCATCATGACTAATCCTGAAACTGAAAACACCTCACCTGATGTTACCAATACCACTGAAACTGATCCTTCAAACACAAACACTACAACAACCTCTACCAATTCTAATACCTCCTCTAGTAAGCTGTTTGGATCTAAAAAGATTAATGTTGCCCTAAATGATGAAAACTACTTACTATGGAATCAACAAGTTCTGCTCACTATTAAGACCAATCGGTTACAGAAGTTTATTGATGGTAATGTTACTTGGCCACCACAGTACATTAGCAAAAATGGAGTTGTTTCAATTAACCCTGACTTTGAGTATTATGAAGAGCAAGATGACTCACTTGCTTCTTGGCTTCTCTCCACTGTTAGTGAATGAGTCCTTCCTAATTTAATTGGGCATAATACTTCAGCTGAGATCTGGAGTACTCTCCATAGGATTTACAGTGGTAAAACCACTTCTAGGCTTATGTCTTTAAGAAGGTTGCTACACTCACAGAAAAAGGGGGATTTGAGTATGAAGGAGTTTCTAATGAAGGTTAAAGGGGTCTGTGATAGTTTAGCAAGCTGTGGAGAGATGATTTTTGATCAAGAACATGTCACAGCTATCCTGAATGGCTTACCCCCTGAATTTGAATATGTCATCACAGTTTTAACTGCTAGTCCTACTCCCTCAGATGTTAAATCTGTTCACACTGTTCTTTTAGATGCTGAAGCTAGACAAACTGGATTCTTAAATCATATAAGTGCTTCTGCTAATCTCACCACTCATAACTCCACTGTTTCTCAGTCTCAAGTTTCAAAACCTTCATCTCAATCTCAGCCTCAGTCTCTTCCACAACCATCTATCTCTTCTACTCCTGCACCTTCCTATACACCCGTTGTTTCTACACCTTCACCTACAGTGCAACCTCAACCCATTTCACCTGAAGTCCACACTGGTTCTTATGATGATACCACTGAATACAGTCAAGATAATGGATCAAGGTATAATGTGAGCTATAATAGAGGTAGAGGAGGTAGAGGAAGGTTTTCTTCAAACAGGCCTCAGTGTCAATTGTGTGGAAAGATAGGCCACTTAGCTGAGAGGTGTTATTCAAGGTTTCATGTCAACTTCAAGAATGAAGCCTCTAGACCACAAGGAAGGGGTTTTGCTCCTCAAGCTCATTTTAGTACTTATGCTGGATATGGATCTGATCCTAATTACTCTCATGGTTCTGTGTACTACCCTGGACCATCATATTATCCATCTGCACCATATTATCCTCCTGCTCGACCTGCTGTGTATGCACCTTCTCATACTCCTGTGGCACATCAGTTGGCTGGTGTTCCTGCACCTCATCCTGCAGTTTATCCTACTCAACCACATGCCTTTATTGCAACTCCTGAGTTTGTAGGTGACAACTCCTGGTATCCAGATTCAGGAGCCACACATCATGTTACTAATGATGCTCACAATCTTCATGCTGCTTCCTGTTATCCTGGCTCAGGTAGTGTGAAAGTTGGTAATGGTAATTCTATTCCTATCTCTGTTATTGGTCAATCTTCTTTATTAACACATCTTAAATCTTTACATTTAAAGCATGTTTTATTTACTCTTGGAATTACTAAAAACTTATTGTCTGTGTCCAAGCTTGCACAGGACAATCAGGTGGCAGTTGAGTTTTATCCAAGTCACTGTCAAATTAGAGATTTACATACCAACAATGTCTTGCTGACTGGTGGAATGCACAAAGGAATTTATACTCTACCTAGCTCTTTAGTGTCTGCTACTGTCTTTGCTAATAATGATAGTCATGCCAATAATGTACCTGCATCTGTATCTGCATCTTCTGAAAATTCTGCTACTGCTCAAGATGTGTCTGTTTTAGATAGTTCTTGTTGCTTTACAATGTCTCATAAGTTGCCTTTAGACTTGTGGCATAGAAGACTAGGTCATCCTGGTTATGATATTCTGATAAAGGCATTAAATCATTGTAATGTTCATTTTACTAATAATAATAAACAAGAGTCTTCTTGTTCAGCATGTAAATTTGGTAAGTCACATAAGCTTCCTTTTGCTGATTCACATACCACATACTCTTCTCCTCTTAAACTCATTGTCATTGATGTTTGGGGCCCTGCACCCCTTTTCTCAAATGGATTTCGATATTATGTTGCATTTACAGATTCATTTTCTAGATATACTTGGATCTATTTTCTAAAAACAAAATCTGGTGTTCTTAATGCTTTTATACAGTTTCAGAGTCAAGCTGAAAGACAATTTGGCTGCAAATTGAAGGCAGTACAGTCTGATGAGGGAGGTGAATTTGTTGGACTGACTTCTTATCTTCAAAGTAAAGGTATTCTTCATCGCTTCTCTTGTCCTTATGCTTCTGAGCAAAATGGATTGGTAGAGAGGAAACATAGGCAGATTGTAGAAATTGGTCTAACTTTGTTAGCTCAGGCCTCAATGCCTTTAAGATTTTGGAATGAAGCCTTTACTAGTGCTATATACTTGATTAATAGGCTACCCACAAAGGCTTTAGAGGGCCTCTCTCCTGTTGAAAAACTATTCAAACAATGCCCTGATTATCATTTAATGAGAGTGTTTGGTTGTGCTTGTTACCCTTTTCTTGGATCTTATAACAAACACAAACTGGAGTTTAGATCTACAATGTGTGTTTTCTTAGGATACTCACCAAATCATAAAGGTTACAAATGTATAGACTCTACTGGTAGGGTTTATATAACAAGACATGTGCAGTTCAATGAAGGCTTATTTCCTTATGAGACTCATTCTCTGTTTTCCAAAACTACTATATCTTGTAAATATTGCTCCTCAAAACCATCTCAAACAAAGTCAACATCTCTTCCTATTGTTCAGACTCACAACAGTCATCATGATTCTATATTTTCATCTTCACAAAATCTGCATCAACATGTCAACATTCAGTCTAGTCCAAATGTTCCTCATGGTTCACCTGTAAACACAAATAAGTCAGTTTCAAATGAGTCAGCTTCAAATGAGTCAGCTTCAAATGAGTCTCCTTTGCATTTTGCTTCTTCATCCCCTATAAACACAAATGAGTCCATTCAAAATGAGTCTGTTTCAAATGAGTCACCTTTGCATCCTTCTTTCTTGTCTCTTGTAAATACAAATGTGTCAGTTCAAAATGAGTCTTCATCAGTGTCACCTACAGCATCATCAAGACATTCATCATCATCCACAAACCATTCTTCATCCACCACTAAAACCATCAATCCTTCCACTAAATCTCCATCTCCACTTACTGCTACCACATCACTTCCACTATCCATTTCACCATCATCATCAAACTCCACTTCACAACCATAATCTATTTCATCTCCATCTCCACCCTCCACTTCTACCTTCATTCCATCCTCCACCAACATTCCTGATACAAGTTCTTCCAGAGTTCAGAATCAACATTCTATGGTTACTAGAGGAAAGACAGGAATCTTTAAGCCCAAGGTGTATACAGCAACAGCAACTACTCCTGATGAACCTTCTGACATTTCTGCTGCTCTGCAAGATCCAGCATGGAAGGAGGCTGTTCAGGCTGAATTTAATGCCCTTCTTCTTAATGGTACTTGGGAACTGCAGCAACTACCTCCTAATAGGAAAGTCATTGGTTGTAAATGGTTGTTCCGAACAAAGAAAAATCCAGATGGCACAGTTGAAAGGTTGAAGGCCAGACTGGTAGCTAAAGGGTTTTCTCAAACTGTTGGTTTTGATTACCATGAAACCTTCAGTCCAGTGGTTAGGTCCAATACAATTCGAACTGTTCTTGCAGTGGCTGTGATGAAGCATTGGACTATTCGACAAATAGACATCAATAATGCCTTTCTCAATGGCAATTTATCTGAAGAGATTTATATGGAACATCCTCCAGGGTTTGAGCAATATGGTGACAATGGTGAAAAGTTGGTATGTCATCTAAAGAAAGCTCTATATGGACTTAAACAGGCACCTAGAGCCTGGTTTCAGACTTTAAGGAATTTTTTTCTTAAAGATTTGGGTTTCACTGCTTCCAAATCTGATACATCCTTCTTCATTAAGTCTGATGTGAAGTATCTAGTGCTGCTTATGGTGTATGTAGATGACATTGTCATCACAGGGAGTTCCTCCACTGAAGTGGATGCTGTGGTAAAACAGATCAATGAGACTTTTTCATTGAAGGATCTTGGCAATTTGGGCTTCTTCTTGGGAATGGAAGTACATGAGTTCCCTGAGGGTCTTTTGCTAAATCAAAGGAAGTATGTTACTGAACTTTTGATTAAAGCTGGAATGCAAGATTCAACTCCAGTTATCACACCAATTGTTGTTACTCCTAAACTGACTGCTGATGATGGTGAATATTTTGATGACATTCATCAGTATAGAAGTATAGTAGGAGGGCTGCAGTATGTATGTTTGATAAGACCAGATATTGCTTATGCTGTCAACAAGGTCAGTCAATTTATGAACAATCCATGTGTCACACACTGGGGTGCTGTCAAAAGAATTCTACGTTACCTTCGTGGTACACTTGAACATGGTTTGTTTTATACATTTGGAGATGTTTTTAGCCTGGTCTGCTATTCTGATGCTGACTGGGCCTCTTCAGTGGAGGACAGACGTTCAACCACTGGATACTGCGTCTTTTTGGGTAACAATCCTATTGCTTGGAGCTCAAAGAAGCAGTGTGTAGTATCACGTTCAACATGTGAAGCAGAGTATAAAAGTCTTGCAAACTCAGTTTCAGAGTTGATCTGGATTGAACAACTCCTTTAAGAAATGGGCATTTCTGTTGTAGGTAAACCTGTAGTGTGGTGTGACAACACTTCTACAGTTTCTATTTCTGCAAATCCAACTCATCATGCTAGAATTAAACATGTTGAGATTGACCTGCACTTTGTTCGAGAAAGAGTGGCTGCTGGACAACTCTTGGTTAATTACATTCCAAGCTCAGAACAAACTGCAGATATTCTCACAAAGCCTATACCTCCTTCTTCTTTTGAAATCTTGAGATCCAGACTTGGAGTTACATCTTACTCTGAAGTTAAGACCAAGTACCAGAACAATGAAGAAAGAAAAGAAGAGAACAAGGAGAATATCAGAAGTATTAAAGAAGAGTCAAAGTCTGTTAGCCTTGATAGTCAAAGTTGTTGAGTCTGTTACAATTGGTTATTGGGCTGTTAGTCTGTTAAGGTGTATTAGACTTGGGCTATAAATAATGGGCCTATACTTTGTATTGAGTATGTAATTCATTTGTTACAAATAAGATATTATTTCTAAATTCTTTTCCCCAAATTCTCTGTTCATCATCTTCTCCCACCGTCTTCTCTTTCTCTTCAATTCATCTTCTTCAATTACCATTAATCCTAGCTTGTCGATACATCCTAACAAGACAAAGTATGACTGGTAGCCGTTCGGTCAAAGGACGATGGTATTACCCTCTTTCTTATTCAACCCTCTTTCAATAATTACTTGACTCGACATATTTTAACATACTAACGTTTGTGATTATTTTATTTGGGTAAATAAAATTTTAAAACAAATTACTAATAACTAGTTGGTTTATTAGGATAAGACAATATATTCTTTAAGTAAAATTAGAATTTATGTAAGTAAAGATAGACTGATTTGGACTGGAGAAGGCAGTCGCCCCCTTATTTATAATAGTACAAAAAATGTGATGTATGTTACTAGACATGGCATACTTGCTATGACAATGACATGGTTAGTTGGGATTACAATTTGTGTCCAAATTAGAAAAAGAAACTCATCTCCTCTCGTGGTAATAGCCTAATAGGCAAATCTTTTTAGTGGGAAATACAATACTATTTGAAAACCAACTTTTAAACATGTTTTTTTTGTAATTTTATATTCTGATGTGATCTTTTCCTCTCTGTTGGCTGTTCAAGAAATGTAGAAGTGGGCCATGCCGTTGGGCTGACTGTTAAAGTTGTTTGACCCGTTAAGGGTATAACTGATTGGTTAACTCATAACCAATTTCGGTTATCTCTCTGGGCTATATTAAATAGTGGGTAACCCGACCCAGGCCTGTTATCGAGTATCAGGCCAACATTCCTCTATCATTTTCTTTCTTTTCTTTTGTAAACCGAGTTAGGGTTTCTTTTCTCTTTTTTGTTTCTCTGTAAATCAACACGGTATCATTCGCCGGTGAGATTCTGGTGAGGTTCCGGTGAGGTTTCTGTTGTTTTCTTGCTCTCGAGTGTGTGTTTTGCTCCTCCTCTTCGTGTGGTTGTCTATTGTTTGCGTCCGAGTCATCTGCCGCCATGCCTTCCTCTGGTGATTTGAGTTCTGGTCATGGAGATTCTGATTCGGCGACGAAATCTGGCAAGCCGTTCACGAACAAGAAAGTGAATGTGTTACTTGACGAGTCCAATTTCTTGGTTTGGAAACATCAGATTTTGTTCACGGTTCGGAGCCATCGGCTTGAGGGTTTCCTCACTGGTTCTCGCAAAGCTCCGTCCGCCACGGTGCGTCGAGTTGATGGGACGGAGGTTGCCAACGATGCATATGGAGATTTCGTGGTTCAAGATTCGGCTCTTGCGTCGTGGCTTCTCTCGACGATGAGTCCTCACCTTCTGACTCAGTTCGTCGGAGCTGAAACGTCGGCTGAGATTTGGTCTCTGCTCACCGATTATTACAGTAGTCACTCCACGGCAACTATCATGAGTCTTCACTTCAAGTTAAGGTATATTCGTAAAGGGGAATTAGGGATGCGTACGTATATTGCGAAAGTTAAGGAAATCTGTGGTGCCCTTGCGTCTTGTGGGAGTCCAGTCTCGAAGACGGAGCAGATTGCCACTATTCTTAGTGGTCTTCCGGCGGAATACAAACCGTTTGTTGCGGTGATAACGACAACTCGTGAGTCCTTGTTTGTTGACACCGTTGCTACAATCCTTACCAACGCTGAGGCACAGCAGGGCATCTTCGATCAGGATCAATCGAGCCCTATGAGTGCTCATAATGTGCACTTATCTTCTGGAGGTTCGGATCGGTCCAGTGGCAATTCTTCTCAGAGGCCTTATCGTCAATCGAATTCCAATGGTCAACAGAATTCCAATGGTCGTGGTCATTCACGGAATAGATTTCAGTGCCAGTTATGTGGGAAATTAGGGCATCTGGCTGATCGATGCTTCAAACGATTCGATCAGAATTTTGTTGGGGTTTCTGCTAGTCTGTACAAGTCGTCTGGCAATTCAAGGGATGGTTCGCCGGCATCAAATATTTGTTCTCTTAATGGTGCTGCTTCTCCAGGGTGCAGTAGTGTCTCGTCTGGATCACCTGAGTCACGTCGATCTTGATCTGGTTGTCCTTAGTGCTTACATGTTTCTACACCCAGTTCGTCGGGCAATGCTGGTGCGTGGTTTGCTGACACTGGTGCTACTCACCATGTGACGTCTGAGCCATCCAATGTTCACTCGGGCACTGACTTTACTGGGCCAGGTAAGCTTCTAGTTGCTGATGGTAAGGGGCTTTACATTTCTAAAGTTGGTAATTCTACTGTTCGATCTAATTCTCGTGATTTAAAGCTGTGTAACTTGTTGCTGGTTCCTCAGATCACTAAGAATCTTATGTCTGTTTCAAAGTGTGCTAGAGATAATGGCGTATTTTTTGAGTTTCATGCTGGGTTCTGTGTGGTTCGTGATGAGAAGTCTGGTGACGAGCTGCTGCGGGACACTGAAACTGACGGGTTATACTCCTTTGATGCTTCTTTTCCTTCTGTTAATACTGTTGAAATTTCCTTGCATTCGAATAAACCTGATATGTACACTGTATGGCATCGTAGATTAGGACATCCTAATCATGCTTCCTTGCTTAAAGTGTTGAAAGATTGTAATGTGCCTAGCATTAATAAATCTGCTGCTTCTGATGTTTGTGCTGCATGTCAAATTGGGAAAAGCCACAAATTGCCATTCTCTGACTCTAGTACTGTTTATGATACACCGTTTAAATTGATTTTCACTGATCTTTGGGGTCCTGCGCATATAAAATCAGGGGGTTTTGCGTATTATATTGCCTTTGTTGATGCGTGTACTAGGCACACTTGGGTGTATCTGTTAAAAGATAAGTCACAAGCTATTTCAACCTTTAGATTGTTTTCTAAATTTGTGCTTACTCAATTTGGTGCTGAGATTAAAGAGGTTCAAAGTGACTGGGGTAGGGAGTTTCGTAGTCTCTCACGACTATTAGCTGAGTCTGGTATTCGTCATCGTGTGAAATGTCCTCACACGTCCGAACAAAATGGAGTAGTTGAGCGTAAGCATATGCATGTTCTTGAGACTGCTTTGACTTTGCTTGGACATGCTTCTATGCCTTTGAGATTTTGGTCTTATGCTGTTGTATCTGCTGTACATTTAATTAATAGACTCCCTACTCCTGTCCTGAATGGAATTAGTCCTTATGAAAAGTTACATAATAGTAAGCCTGATTATGCCTTCTTGCGAGTGTTTGGGTGTCGTTGTTATCCTCACCTTCGACCTTTTCAGAGTCATAAACTTGATTTTCGAAGTCAACCCTGTACTTTTCTAGGGTATAGTGTGCAACACAAGGGCTATCAGTGTCTAACTCCTCAAGGGAAGGTTGTTCTCTCGAGACATGTTGGTTTTGATGAGTCTCTGTTTCCTTTTGCCGAGTCACATTCTACTTCTTGTGATTCCTCTGTTGGTGTCTTTAAGTCCCCTACTCTGTGTGTTCCTTCTGTTACTGGTGAACGTCAAGCTACTGGCTCTGGTTCTGCATCTCCAGTGTCTGTGCCCACTCCTCCAGCAGGTGCTAGTCCTGCTGGTGCTGTTAGCATGCCTCCTCCAAGTTTTCCTGTTGGTGTTGTTGTTCCCCAAGGTTCCCCTGCTGCTGTAGTTGATTCTGCATCCTCTCTTGATGCTCCTAATGTTGTTATTTCATCTCCTCAACGTTTTTTTGGTGTTGATGAGTCTGTTGCACCAGTCCCTTCTGTTGAGCATCATTCTGTGTTCCCTGATGCCGTTTCTCCTGCTGTTAGTCTGCATGATTCCACTACTACTACTCCTGATCAACCTGCTGTTGTTGAAGGCCCCTCTTCCACTGTTGATCCCTTTGTTGACACAGTGTGTGATGTCTCTAATGCTCATCCTATGGTCACTAAGAGCAAGAGAGGTATCTTTAAGCCTAAAGGTTTTGCTGCTGCTTTGTGTGAGGAATCAGTACCTGCTACTATTGATCAAGCTTTGAAGTCTCCTGCCTGGAAAGAGGCAGTTTTAGCTGAGTACAATGCGCTTGTTGCAAATGGGACTTGGACCCTTGAGCCCTTGCCTGAAGGTCGACATCCTGTTGGATGTAAGTGGATTTTTCGTGTTAAGCATAATCCAGATGGTTCCATTTCTCGGTATAAAGCTCGCTTGGTAGCTAAAGGATTTTCTCAAGTGCCGGGTCAGGATTTTGGTGATACCTTTAGTCCTGTGGTGAGGTTCTTCACCCTTAATATTATGTTGTCCTTAGCTGTTTCGAACAAGTGGCCTCTTCGACAAGTGGACATCAACAACTCCTTCTTAAATGGTGGTCTTGATGAGGAAGTGTTCATGATGCAGCCCCCGGGGTTTGAGCAGTTTGCAAGTGATGGCTCACCTCTTGTTTGCTCATTAAAGAAGGCCTTGTACGGGTTGCGACAAGCTCCTCGCAATTGGTACACCAAATTGCGTGACTTTCTTGTCACTCTCGGGTTCAAAGAATCGGCTGCAGATACGTCTTTGTTTGTTCGTAAGTTGGATAGTGTTTTCACGTATCTGTTGGTTTACGTTGATGACATCATCATCACAGGGTATTCTGTGTCGGGTATTGAGGATTTCATTGCTCAACTTCACTCTAAGTTTTCTCTTAAGGATTTAGGAGAGTTGTCGTTTTTCTTGGGCATTGCAGCATATCGTACTGACGATATGTTATTTCTATGTCAGAAGAAGTTTCTTCTTGAGCTGCTTGACAAAACTAAAATGAGGCAGACCAAGCCTTCACCCACCCCGATGGTCTCTAATAGCAAGTTGGTTCAGGATGCTGGCAGTCCAATTACTGACCCTTATTTTTATCGAAGCACTGTAGGTGCTCTTCTTTATCTTTGTCACACCCGACCTGATATATCATTCAATGTTCATCGGGTTGCTCAGTTTATGCATCGACCGTGTGAAGATCACCTGGCTGCTGTCAAGCAAATACTGCGTTATTTGGTTGGTACCGTTGACTATGGGCTGGTCTTTTCTCCTTCTGACTTGGGTGCTGGTCATACTGTTGCTTTTGCGGATGCCGATTGGGGCAGCAACCTTGACGATCGTCGGTCAACTACTGGCTATTGCGTCTACATTGACAATTGCCTTGTAGCCTGGTCCTCTAAGAAGCAAAAGTCAGTGTCTCGGTCTACATCTGAGGCAGAATATCGAAGCATTGCTGATGTGGTGTCTGAGGTGACGTGGATTCGTACAATGTTGACTGATTTGGGTGTCTCTACTACAATGCCTGTTGTTTGGAGTGACAATACAAGTGCAGTTGCTATGTCTGCCAATCCAGTATTTCATTCGCGTTCCAAGCATGTGGAACTCGATGTTCACTTTGTTCGGGAGAAAGTTGCTGATCGACAAGTTCAGATTAATTATGTTCCTGCTAAACATCAAGCTGCGGATGGTCTCACCAAGCCTCTCTCTAAGTCCTATTTTCAGTCGTTTCGTCAGAAAATATGTGTTCACAACTCTGATCTTGTTGTGTAGATGTTCTCGAATCTCTGCTCTTGTGCTCTAAGGAGGGGGAGAAGCAGAGGGAATGTTGGCTGTTCAAGAAATGTAGAAGTGGGCCATGCCGTTGGGCTGGCTGTTAAAGTTGTTTGACCCGTTAAGGGTATAACTGATTGGTTAACTCATAACCAATTTCGGTTATCTCTCTGGGCTATATTAAATAGTGGGTAACCCGACCCAGGCCTGTTATCGAGTATCAGGCCAACATTCCTCTATCATTTTCTTTCTTTTCTTTTGTAAACCGAGTTAGGGTTTCTTTTCCTTTTTTGTTTCTCTGTAAATCAACACTCTTCTATCAGTTAATTTAATAATTAAAATATCTTTCATAATTTAATTACTCGAACTCAACTCGATAATAATCGAGTCAAATTCAAGTTTCTTTTAGTACTTGAACTTGTTTATGTTAAAAGCACAATTGTCTCATCTATATCTCAATCTTTACTTATTGTCAATTGATTTTAAATACTCTGCCATGCAAGGCACGTAATCTGTCACGCAGTCCACCTGTTCATGTATTGGTTTCACTTTGTTTATTTTCGGCAGCATTTCTATATAAAAAACCTCTCTATTTGTATAACGTTTCCATCAATTTATACTCAGAACACAACACCGAGAAATGGAGCCCTTGAAGAAGCTTGCTTTCGTGCTGGCTACGATGGTGGTGGTTCTTGTCGCCACCATGCCTCAAACGTCACCCGCTGCTCGAAACAAGGTGATGGTTCTAGCAGCCGGCACCCCCATCGGAGCGAGCACCAAGTCGACCTCGATGAGCACGAAGAACACTTTGGCTAACGCTTTCGACGCTGGCCTTAATCACAAACAATGCATCCCTAAGCACAAGTTTTGCGTGTTTAAAGAGGGGTTCTGCTGTGACAATTGTTTCTGTGTTGGATGGTGCATGTGGTGCTGAGAAAATAAGAAACTTGGACAGAATTATATGATGTTTTCTTTTTTTTTTCTTCCAATGTGAGTGGTTTAATAAAGAAGTCTGGTCTCATGAAATGATAGTTTTTATAGGTAAATAATATGTCTGGTTTTTAACCTCGTTTTGGGTCGTTAATTTCGTTAATAAAATCTTATCGGCTTAGCGAAAAATATAAAATATAAAAACATATTTTTGAAATAAATAAAATTGATATTTTGAAGTTAAGTTTTTTATTGTATAATGGGGCCATGTGTATTAAATGGAATAAGATAATGAGTCATTTAAAAAATTCACTTGGCTCATCTCTTGTGTCCTGGTGGCAAAGATAGATGTTCATCATCTCTTGGGACTTGAGTTCGAGCATAAGTAATGTATGCTGTGTGTGCCGTCTTTGAAAAGACTAAAAAAGTTGAACAGATGCTACCCTTGCATCACACTAACATATTCAAAAAAATATACTTGAGATTTTAATTAAATAGAGAGGTATTATATTTTTATGGTAGAATTCGAACCCATACAAGACACAATCACTTGAGATTTAAAATTCTTCACTGTTTTTAAATTCACTTTTTGAATTTTAGAGACTTCAATATAAAAAATAAAATTTATTGAAATCCCTAGTCCACAAGCACTCTAAAAGTGGGTCATATAAAAATGAAGCTAAGATGTATTAACATTGGGTGAAATTTTGATACCCGCGCTATCTAAAACTAATTTTACACAAACTTGAATATTTACATTTTAAAACTTAAATTTTAAATTTCTAACCCTAATCTTAAAAAATTAAACACTAAACTTTAAACCATGTACCCTAAATTCTAATTCCTACAACCTAAACCCTTAAATTAAAACCATAACCCCTAAAATTAAAAGTCACGTGTAAATGTATATCAAAGTTTTTTCCATCAAACATTAACTACACAACGCTTCATATTTGAAGCATACAATATAATATCGAAATCTTTAAACCTAAACCTTAAATTATAAATCTTAAACCATAAACTATGAGTTATAAACTATACAACTTAAATTCATTAACAGTAAACCTTAAACTTGCGTACAACAATGACATGGTTAGTTGGGATTACAATTTGTGTCCAAATTGGAAAAGGAAACTCATCTCCTCTCGTGGTAGTAAGCAGATCTTTTTATTGGGAAATACAACATTATTTGAGAACTAACTTTTAAAAATGATTTCTTTGTGATTTTATATTCTGGTCGGATCTTTTCTTTCTTATTTTGCTCTTATTGATTAATTTAAAACCACATAAAATGGTTAACATGATCCAAAGAACCAACTGCCTAGTTGGATCGTTTCAACTATTATCAGTTGATTTAATAGTTAAATATCTCTCCTAGTTTAACTAGGAGAGTTTAACTCGATAATGATCGAGTCAAAATCAAGTAGGGATGATAAATCGGCATGGTGAGTGCGGATACGCCTTCTCACATATTTATACTTACTAAAATTTTTATATCCACCATCTACTTACTACTCACGGCGGGTATTATTTTTCAAATCCACACCCACCCAAGCGGGTACATTTTCACATCTACCCCTACACTCACTATCTAACTAGATGCCCACCACTCAACTGGTATCCGCCTGTACCCACTTGGTAAGCAACCACTAATATCGAATTATGTAAAAACAAACCATGTGCTTGTGTAAAGAAGAGTAAAAATTTGTATATTTTACTGATTAATCTTTTTTGTTCGGCAAGAGTGTTATTATTATTAAAATGGAGAACACTACACTCCTTAAACCTGTATGTAAGCCTCGTTAAAAACATCCCTATACCTAAGTGGAGGAAAAGAGTACAACACATACAAGTAAAGATAGTTTACAACAAAAACTCCTAAGAATCGAGATACTAAAACCTTAAAAAAAACTTTTCGCAGCAACACGCAAGAGTACCCCTCAGAAAGCAATCTATTGAAGAAAAATCACCACCATGCTTTGAAAAAAGACTCCCGACTCGAACCATCCCTCGCCAAGAAGGATGCCATGATGTTATTAGCCCTCTCTACTCGAATAAAACTAATGTTCCCTAGCCTTGCAATCAAAGCATCCACCTCCGCGAAAAGATGCCAACCATTCCAAGGCCAATGAAAGACATTTTTCACCCAGGCTAATACCACTAAGTTACTGGTTTCAATTGCCAAAGAAGCTTTACCAATCCACATTGCTTTCTCAAAGATCTTCAAAGCATGTTTGATAGCTAACAAAACTGCAAAATCGATGCTAGAGCTCACTATGAGACCGAAAAATAACGCTCGAATCACCCCATCCTCCATTCTCAGCACTCCTCCACGTCCTTAATTATCTTCCAACAGCCATCTCTGCTCAACCAAGCATTCACGAATTTAAAAGGTCTTGGACCCCAGTCCAAATGTTCATTCGAGATGACAACAGGTACATGATGCGAGGATGTAGGGAGTTTAATGATTTTATTGAGGGGGACCCCATTTTAAAAGAGGAGCTGAGGATGTAATGTTGAGTCATCGAACCAGGAAGCTGTACTGATGCAGTTCCAGACAAAGACAACAGCTGCCTCCGCCCATCTTGCCGCCTAAGACAACAAATTATAGAGTTGGAGAACCGGAGTGCAATTTGTAGAGCAGAAAATCCTGATTCTATCGATGATGTCCACTCAATTTTCTAACGTCTGTAGCAGCGTGCAGAGCCGCTGAAGTTAAATCTCGAGATTGCTTACTGAACAAGGCAACGTGATAAAGTCCACATTCAACTCAAAGAAGTCAGAGTTTAAAGTCAGAGTTTAAAGTCACATTTAATGTGGAAAGCTACTTTGAAGACTTTTACTTCAAGAAGGACTAGACCTAGCTAATTCCTATATATACCCATTGTAATTCTAATTCAAAACAGCTTAGGTTTTCTTTAGGCATAGCTTATGTTTTATTGTCCCCGACATGTTCTAAATTTCTCTTGGGTTTGGGTTATGTTGTAATTAGTTGTGAGAACGGTTGTTTAGGTTTTCAAGTTTGTTTTTGCAATAAAATAATCTTAGTTTGCTTAATTCATGTGCTTCATTTTCTTCAATTAGTTCCAAAAGTCCAGTTGAAGAATCCATTTGTCGGGCACGAAAGTGTCAAACTCACGAAAAAATTAATCATGGTCTCATCATGACTAATTCGGCTTAGACATAAGTTAGAATTTCAGCGGCTAAAAGGAGCAACCAAATGTTGACTGCCTGTGTTAGGTTTACGTTGAGATTGCTAGGTATTGCCTACATCATGCAACAACAAAATCCTAGCCTAGACATAGGTAGGATCACTTCAGAATTGCTTCGCCGAACTTAGAGTATCTGTCAGACTTGTCGTCGGGACTTCTCTCTATCTCACCTGCCGGGACAATAAAAGTTGCAAGAGCAGAATTTCGCCGTGTCAGTGAAAGTTGTCACTACCTCAATCTGCCATTACCCGCCAAGGCAGCAGATCGTGGCAATGCAAAACAACTTGACCTATTCAACGCAGTTTCACACTAAGCAGAAGCATAACCCTGCCCTCTCTATCAATATGATCACTTCCTTTATTATTACTTGTGTTTTTATTTTACTTTTCTTCTCAAACAACCACCTTACTTGTGCATTTACTTTTCTTGTGCAGGAACAACAATTCAAAGCAAGCTGTCAAATCCCTGTGGGAGACGATATCTTATATACTATAACTTGATAAGAGTGTGCACTTGCACTCATAAATAGAGAACACCCAAATGCTCTACAAGTTTTTAGCGTCGTTGTCGGGGATTGGTATCAGCGAATTTCATCTTTAATTTCTGCACTTTTATTTTTAATCAAAAACAAAAACAAAAAAAGAATTTTATAGTTTCTTTTGCTAGTGTATGACCAGGGCGAATCCAAAAGGAGAAATCATCTTCTACGACGATATCAAACGAAGAGCAAGATAGCTCAAGAAGGAGATCAGAGTAACCCTAGGGAATACCAAAGAGGAAAAATAAAAGGCAAAGGTAAACATGAACCCACCCTACAATGCCGCAGACGGCAGGGATGAGTAGCAAGTTCCGCCCAAGAAGCCCCGGAATGTTCGAACCACTAGAGATTATCTTGAACATGACTTCAGAGGGTTTGATCCGATAGTGAAGGAACCTGAGATTGAGGCAGATCACTTCGAGTTGAAGCCCGTTATGTTTAACATGATCAACACGTTAGGGCAATTTGGAGGGACTGCCACAGAAGATGCTCGACAGCACTTGAGAGGATTCATGGACTTCTGCAGAGCATTCAAAATACACGGGGTCCATCAAGACGTACTGAAGCTGAGATTATTTCCCTATTCACTAAGGGATAGGGCAAAACAGTGGTTAAACAACCAGCCAACAGGGTCGTTCAACACATGGACAGAGCTGTGTAAAGATTTTCTGGATCGATTCAGCCCGTCCAATGTCACAGACAGACTACGAAATGAGATAACAACCTTCCGACAAGGGGATGATGAGCCGATGTATGAAGCATGCGAGCGGTACCAATAGATATTGAACAACTGCCCGCTACATGGTCTTCTGGCTTGGACACAAGTATCAATATTCTACAACGGGGTGAACTACCCAACACAGATGATGATTGATGCCTCAGCCAATGGAGTCATCCTTGACAGACCACTAGAGGAGGCACTGCGGATTCTGAACCAAGCCGCCAATAATGACTACAAGTATCCAACAGCCCCCCAAGGCGGCATTAGGCGGCATTAGTCGGCTAGCCACTGTAAACGAGGTAGAAGCCTCAGAATCTATCAATGCCCGCCTTGACAAGCTGGCAGAGCTGGTCATGAGCATCATGAAACCTGTTGGGAAAGTCTATGAGGCAAAGGCTGTGAAGCCGTTCTGTGACGAGTGTGGGGGCAACCATGATTCCTCTAACTACACCGCATCTGCCAACTTTATGGGAGGATACGAAAGGAATAGCAGACCTGCCCAGAACACCTACAACCCTGGATGGAAGAACCATCCCAATTTCTCCTGGAGTAACCCAAAGACTGCTGCAAACCCACAACAGCAACATGGAGATTATCAGCAGTACCTGTCACGACAGCTACCTCAACGGTAACAAAATACGAACACTTCTTCCTTAGAATCTACCTTGCATACTTATATCCCGCACTAATGATTTTATTTCTAATACGAATAAATTTATTGACAAAACTGAATCTTTCATGTACAAGACGGAAAGCATAATGAACAACCAAGAAGCATCGATAAAAAGTTTGGAGACTCACTTCAGAAAGTTTGCTCAAGTTATCAATACTAGGCCAATGTGTGGATTACCTAGTGACACTGAAATCACGAAAGGGAAATCCCATGAACAATGCAAAGCTATAACAAACAGAAGTGAGATAACACTACAGAACCCATCCATGCCTTCTGCAAGAGAAACAACACCTGCCGAACCAGTTTAAGCCGCCGGACAACTTGCCGCGGCAGCACCAGACAAAAGCAACAAGGAAACAGAACAAGAACTGACAAATGACACCATGAATGAACAATCAGATTCTGAACCCGTTACCTCTTCCCAGGATAGGATACCCCTTAAAGAAAAAACTGACGGCCCAGCACCTCCACCACCATTTCCACAAAGATTGAAAAAATAGAAACAAGATATGCAATATAAAAAATTCCTAGACGTTCTAAAGCAAGTCAAAATCAATCTTCTACTGGTAGAGTTGATCGAACAGATGCCCAGCTATGCCAAGTTCTTAAAAGATATGATATCCAAGAGAACAAGGATCGGGGAATTTGAAACAGTGGTAGTGATAGAAGGATGCATGGCCATGTTGTACAATAAGGCGCCGCTCAAACAGAAAGATCCGACCAGCTTCATAATTCCTTGCAAAATAGGCAGCAACCACTCCGTACGAGCCCTATGTGACTTAGGGGCGAGCATCAACTTAATGCCTAAATCTGTCTTCCAGAAACTAGAAATAGAAGACGCTCGCCCAACAACAGTAATGCTCCAGCTAGCCGACAGAACATACGTACAACCGGAAGGAAAAATTGAGGACATCCTGGTGAAGGTGGACAAATTTATTTTCCCTGCCGATTTTCTGGTACTAGACTGTGAAGCAGATGAAAAGGCACCAATAATCCTGGGGCAACCATTCCTTGCTACGGGCAGAATACGAATTGATGTGGAAAAAGGTGAACTTACGATGAGGGTAGACGACGAACAAGTAAAATTGAATGTCTTCCAATCCATGAGGCAAGCTGATGATCAGGAAGAATGCCATTGTAGAGTATCCGTGAGTCCTATATTTTGTACACATTCATGTCCTTATTGTTGCTGTTCTTGAGCTCATTTAGGTATATTTAGGTGCATTACATGCATTATAACAACATCTTTTCGTGTACCATGCTTTTATTGAATATCTTATGATTGGTGAAGAAAAGTTACTGTTTTAGTTAGTTTATGTTTTCAGCTGCTATAGCTAAGAAAGTGGAGGAGAGGACAGAATAAGGCGAGGAAAGTTGGGACCAAAGAAGTTGTACTGAAGCAGCTCACGTTGCCGCCAAGGACACTGCCGAAGCAGCTTTGCCGCCAAGAGCCGCCCGGGCAGGAGTTACACCGACTTATCCAAGATGGGTTGCGATTTCAAGAGGACAATTTCCTAAGCCCAATGAGCCCAGTCTTGCAACTTCCTGAAGCCTGTAGCGGCCGGTAGAGTTAATTCAAGATCGATAAGTAGGAACACTTATCCTTATTTACTTTTAGGACTCCGACTTCAAGAAGGACTCAACTTAGGTCAAGAGCCCTATATATACCCAATGTATGTAAGAGTAGAGGGGCATGCTTGTCGTGAGGAATTGACGGCATCTGCCGATGAGAGTGTAGATGGGGGGTTAGCTAGATAGGTTGAAGTGTTGGGGGTCGCGGCTCAACTCTCCTAGGGTTTAGGCGCGTGTATGTAAAGTAATTTGGGAAACAATTGTATAGTTTCGAGTTATTTTCAATAAAGTTCTGAGTTTGCTTAATCTATGCTTCTTGTTCGTTCAATTAGTCCACACCAGACAGTTGAAGAGAAAATCTATTTGTCGGGCACGAAAGTGCAAGGCTCACGAAATGGTTAAGCACAGTCACAACTCACAAAGGCGTGACTAACTTGGTTCCACACCAGTCCACAAGTTTCAGTGACTAAAAGGGATTACCAACTGAGATGTCTAATTTGGTTCCACACTAGTCCTCAAGTTAAGCAATCTCGAGCATCCTAACCTAGAAATAGGAGGGATCACTGTCGACTATCCTGCCGAACTCAGAATGACTACCAGACTTGCCGCCATAACTTCTTCCCATTCCACCTGCCGAGGCAGTACACACCCCTGCCATGGCAGTTAGGGGTGTTCAAAAAAATCCGATCCAATTATCCGTTGATCCGATCCGAAATTCCGGATATCCGATCCGTTTTTTTTATTTTTCGGATAATTCAGATCAGATATCCGAAAATTTTGGATCGGATACGGATAGTGATTTTACATTAGGATCGGATATCCGATTATCCGAGATCCAAAAATTCAAAAAAATTTTATAGGTATAAATCTTGTTATATTCGATATTTTTACTTGTTATATATGAAAAATTGAAATTTCCATGATACAAATATTGTTATATTCAATAATTTATTAATTTTTATATTCGAAAACCTAAATTTTCATGGATAGAACCATTAAATTAAAAAATATAATTAAATAAATTCATAAATTTTGGATATTCGGATATTCGATTATCTGATCCAAAAATTCGGATATTCGATTTTTCGGATCGGATACGGATCGCTATTTAGGTGATCCGAATTTTTTGGATATCCAAATTTTCGGATCGGATCCGATCCGATATCCAAAAATGAACACGCCTAATGGCAGTGACCTGCTGCGATCGTGTGACAAGGTTGTAGTTTGTCGCCCACCTTACCCGCCGAGGCAGAAATTCATGGCAGCGCGAAACATACTCAAAGCTTTGCAGTGCAGTCCCTAAGCTGTTAAGCTACACTTGTATTACCCAGCTTATCGCCCAATCTCCCCTATCATTCCTCTTATCACTATCTTTATCTTTACTTGTGTTTTTATTTTTCCACATCTTGAGATTTAATGGAGCATTTATTAAATCTTTGTGCATGACACCATTCATAGGAGCTGCTCCAATCCCCGTGGAGACGGTATCTTTTATACTATAACTTGACAAGAGTGTGCACTTGCGCTCACAAAAGGAGAACGCCTAAACGCTCTACAAGTTTTTGGCGCCTTTGCCGGGGATTGGAAACAACAACTACGTTTGAATTTCTACATTTCTTTTTAGTTTTTGCATAGTAAATCTCTTTATATATATATATATATATATATATATATATATATCCTCTTTGCTTTCTCGGTGTATGTCCCGCCAGGGCAGCATGGTTGGCAGCAACATCCACCTGAGAAGGGGAAGGACATGCCCAGACGAATAGCCAAACACAAAGACCCTCAGGAAGTGGTTATGCTTGGGAAAAGCACAGCCCAACATAACCCAATTATTATTTTACTTTTAATTTTAATTTTTTAATTTACTTTTATTTCTTAGGAATAACTTTAATTTTTATTTAATTTTTGGATTTATTTTATTTCAGGTTAGGAAGGAAGAAAGGACCAGGAAAGATGCAAGAATAAAGGAGAGGCCCAACTAGCGGCCAAGGCAGCCCAAGGCAAAGGAGCAAAACGAGTAGTGGCTTCATAACGGCTAGCTGCAACGACTATATTTGCCCCAGTGAGCAGAACATATATCTACGTAATGGCTAGAACCCCGTTATTCGCGTCGCAATAATTGTCGCCCGTTGACAGCGTGCCTGTCAAGGCAGTGGAGAGAAACTACTATATAAGGCCAACTATTCTACTACCCGTTCTTCAATTTGCTCTCTCTTTTCTCTGCATTCTTTCTACAGTCTTGCTTCCAAGATTTCTTTGCTTTATTTTCTTTCACTTTCTTTTTACTTTCTTTAGGAAAACAACCGTTCCCAGAACAATGGCCTCATCATAGAAACCCGCTGCCACCTCCAAAACCCAATACAAGAGGTTCTTAAAATCTGCTATCGAGGAGACCTACAACCAGTTCTTCAAAGACAAATAACTATGGGAAGATATGAGCTTCCACTACACTCAGCCTGATGGTGACTTCGGGTTGGAACCTTCCATGTTCGAGACGATCTATAATATGGGCTGGGACCAATTCGTACGGCAGCCAGAGGGGATTAACAGCAACCACGTGCGAGAGTTCTATGCCCACCGGCCAAACCCATAGAGCCCTTTCGTCTATGTTAGGGGAGAAGGTGTTAAGTTGACTGCTGACATGATCAACAACTTCTACAGCATAGAAGTCAGCGGCGACCATCATGGAGAGTGGGAGTCATATTTGACAGTGGCTGACTACAACAAAATCAAGAAAGAGCTCTGTCGGCCAAACACCAAATGGCTGACAGGCAAAAATAATGGGTCAGTCAACCGCAGAGACTTGCTGCCAGAGGTCGCCCTGTGAAGCTACTTCGTCCAGCGCCGCTGTTGAGTGTATAAAAGTTCTATATTTTACCCCTCATTTACCCATATTTTTGCTGCATTCAAGCATGATTCATTGCATTTAGGATAGATTTTTACATATACATCACAACTAGATAAAATGGCACAATTGCTACTGATTTTGGTTACTTTTGCAGGTATCTGCTGCGGCAGACCCAGGGCAGCAAAGGAGCAGAGGCAGATTGCAGAGCTGGAGTCAAGAAGCAAAGGCTGTCGTGACATCTGCCATGGCAGCCATGACGACAGAGAATTTCTGAGGTGGAAAAGTGAAGTGGAGCTCGACAGATAGAGGATTTCAAGCCGGTCTATCGTGGACCACTCCCATATTTTTCTGGGCCCTGAAGCTGAATAAAGGCCAAGCCTAAAGTTTAAGGAAGAAACTCAAGGCAAGAAAAGAGGACGAATTCAAGGCATCTACTCAGAAGATTTAGTCTTTAATAGAGTTTAACTTTAATTCGAAATTGTATTCTTGCCATATTAGAAAAATTGAACCCAAGGCCTATATAAAGGCATGTAATTCGACCTAGGGAAGAATATCTGATTCCTAGCTGTCTTCCCCCAAAACCTAGGGCTAAGGGTCGATTCTGTAAAGTAGTTGCAAGGATTGTATTGTTTTAGGAATTTTCTGTCAAGTAATAAAAGCTTCATGTTTATTTACTCTGGTTTTCATATCTCATAAGAGTATCGGGAGAGCATTGTGAGGTTATCCATTTACTTAATATCGGGAGAGTTAAGTATACGAATGGAGTAAATACGAGTTTTCCAATTTATGGTTAAACTATCTTGGCCTAGGGATAGGTACAAGGTTAAGCAGCTAAAGAAGAATCCACAAATATCGGTGTTCATCCTTCGATTCACGCCGGGAGGTATCATCCAAGACGTGTTCATCGACAGAACTTGGACTTAGGGATAGGACGAGTCACAACAAGGATTCTTGCTGAACTTGAAGTATAGAGTTGTTGATCGCTGCTGTGACATCAATAGACCTTTGCCGCGACAGGAACGACGATAGAAAACAGAAGTTCCTCTAAGAGTGCAACACCTGTACTACTGAGCAAATCAATACCGGCATATTCTTAAAATCTGATTTCTTCATCTTTTACTTTAGTTGTTTCTCAAGATTACTTCACCAATTCAATTAAACTATATTCTTCTCTTGTGCAGCAATTCAAGGATAGAGTTATTTCCAGTCCCTGTGGAGACGATATCCGATACTCTAGTATCACTTTACTACTTGCATCGTGTACACTTGCACTATTTGCGATATGACTCTTTTACACGCAACAAGTTTTTGGCGCCGTTTCCGGGGACTGGAAACATATCTTTACCCTTTTTTTATTACTGCACTTTTCTTTTTATTTTATTTTTCTGTTTTTAGTGGTGTTATTTACCACGTGCTTTTCACAAGGTTTTCTATTTGCTCATGCACAGATCTAGACGAGGTAAAGAACCCGAGTACGAATTAGATCCAGAAATTAAACGCACGTACCAACTCAGGAACCAAGCCCGACTCTTGATAGAAAGAAACAACTATCTTGAGGAGATACTGGAAGCAATGGTGAACGGAAGGCAAGGCAATGGGATAAATGACCCCAACAACAATGACCAAAGGGTTATTGTTGATCCACTTAACGATGCCCGGAACGAACGACCGCTGCCCGCTACCGCTGCCGCATGACAGACCTGTCGAGACTACATGGACAATGACCATGTTGAACTGGAAACTACCCTGCCAGACGTGGAAGCTGAAAACTTCGAACTGAAACCTGTCATGTTCAGCATGATAAATTGCGCTAGCCGGTTTAGTGGTTCTGCTACTAAGGATGCCCGAGAACATCTTAAAACATTCCAAGAAATTTGTGGATCGTTCAGACTGCCAGGAATAAATCCGGAAGTACTGAGGCTCCGGTTATTTCCTCATTCATTGAGAGATAGAGCTAAAACTTGGTGGAACAAATTAACGCCAGGTTCAATAAAAACTTGGGCAGATCTCTCTCGTGAATTCCTTTCTCGTTTTAATCCTTCTCATTTATCTGAAAGATTGCGTAACGAGATTGCTACTTTTCAACAGGAAGATGACGAACCAATGCATGAGGCATGAGACAGATTTACAACTCTTTTACGGAACTGCCCAATGCATGGATTCCCCGTGTGGAATCAGGTTGTCAAATTCTACAACGTTGCCAATGCACACACTCGACCGAGAATAGATTCAACTGCAAATGCGCTATTACTGGATAAGGAACCAGACGAGGCAATGCTAGTGTTGAAGAAGTTACCAAAGAACGATGAGCAATTTCCTACAGCCCGAAGAGGAGGCAAACGAGGAATATCTATAAAGGATTACGAAGCTGACAACTGGTTAAATCACAGGTTGCATACCTCACAAAGATAGTCGAAAAGCTGCAACGGAACGATTCTAAAGCCGTATATTCTACAGAAGAGGTGTGTGAAACCTGTAGTGGGAACCACAGTTCAAAAGACTGCCCTTTACAGCTGGAAGAAGGGATGTATGTTGGGAACTATAACAAGCCGAGAAATTATGATTCCAACAATTACAATCCCAATTGGAGGAAGGATCCCAAATTTTCCTAGAGCAATCTGAACAATGCACTGAATCCTCCAGTGCAGAACAACCAAAACCAAGGAGTACCCAGAATTCTGTCGCGACAGCAGCAGCACCTAGTATACTGGAACAGACCTTGGCAACATTTATGTCACAGACGGGAGCATACATGGCGAACATGGATCACTTTGTCAAGAAAACTGAATCATTCATGGACAAGACAGAGATGAGGATAACAAACCATGAGGCTACCCTAAAATCTCTGGAGACACAAATGGGCCAAGTTTCATAGTATATCAAGCCGAGGCAGAACGGAGGATTCCCTAGTGATACTGAGGTCACTATAAAACCCACACATGAGCAGTGTAAAGCAATTACAACTAGGAGTGGGAAACATTTACAAGGGCCGGAGATGAAAGACATACCAAGTGAGGATCCGACGCTAGAGACGCCTATCGTGAACACTGCCCCGGTAGAGGAAAAACAACCTGCTGTCGACAAACCTACCACGAAAGCAGAAGGGACAGAGGAGTAGACAGAAGATGCTGAAGAACTTAGGCCTCCTCAAATCCGAATTCCATGTGAAGGACGCCTTGAAGATTACCTTCCTCCACCCCTTTTCTAAAGCGGCTACAGAAACAGAAACAAGAGTACCAACTTAAGAAGATTTATGATATTTTTAAGCAAGTACACATTAACATACCGCTGCTAGAGGCCATCAAGCAGATGCCTGGATATGCTAAGTTTCTCAAGGACGCAATGTCCAAAAGGTCCAGACTTGGGGAATTTGAGACAATGAAGATGACAGAAGGATGCATGACAATCTTGCATAAGCATCCACCCCAAAAGAAGAAGGACCCTGAGAGCTTCATCATACCATGCATAATTGGCGATAAGTTCGTTGGTAAGGCACTTTGTGATCTTGGTGCTAGCATAAATCTAATGCCCAAATCTGTATTTCAGAAACTAGGTATTTGACAAGCAAGGCCCACGACAGTCATGATGTAGCTGGCAGACCGCTCTTATGTAAAACTAGAAGGGAAGATCGAAGATATTTTGGTAAGAGTGGATAAATTTATTTTTCTTGCTAACTTTCTTGTTTTAGACTGTGAAGTAGATGAAAACGCACCGATCATCATGGGCGACCCTTCCTAGCCACAGGCAGAACTGTGATCGATGTTGAGAAAGGAGAACTGACGATGGGAGTAAATGATCAGCAAATCAAACTCAATGTTCTCCACACAATAAAACAGGCTGATGCAGAAGAAGAATGCAAGGCAATCTCTGAAGTAGTCCTTGACCAACCCTGCATCAGGTCGAACTGCCATGACAGACAGTTTGGTCACTGCCACCGCAGTCACCTAGAAGACTGTCACGGCAGCAACAACGACAGTGACTCCTCAGACACAGAAACATCCGACACTGAAGGTCCTGAGGAGGTAAATTGGATAGGCACACGTCCAGGTAAGTTCTTCGAGCCTTTAAATTATACCTCGAATGAACATGTAATCCAGAAGCCTTCCATTGAAAAGCCACATGTTCTAGACCTTAAACCCCTGCCAGGACAGCTTAAATATGTTTTTCTTGGTTTAAATGATACGTTGCCCGTAATCATCTCTTCCAAGTTAATGCAGGAGTAGGAGCAGCGGCTAATCAAAATGCTACAACAGCATTGATGCCCAAGATCCTCTTGGAGGATGATCATAAGCCAACCATTGATGCCCAAAGACGACTGAACGAGGCTATGAGAGAGGTGGCGCGGAAAGAAATTATCAAGTGGCTTGATGCCGGAATAATATACGCCATCTCGGATAGCAAGTGGGTGAGCCCGGTGCAATGTGTGCCCAAAAAGGGAGGCATAACCGTAGTAACCAACGAAGAAAACGAACTAATCCCAACCAGGACTGTGACCGGTTGGAGGGTTTGTGTGGATTACCGAAAGCTTAATAAAGCTACCCGGAAGGACCATTTCCCCTTACCCTTTATTGATCAAATGCTTGATAGATTAGCGGGGACACCTTACTACTATTTTCTTGATGGTTACTCAGGTTATAACCAAATAGCAATCGCACCGAAGGACCATGAGAAAACCACCTTCACATGCCCGTACGACACCTATGTCTTTCGAAGAATGCCATTTGGGCTCTGCAATGCACTGGCAACCTTCCAACGGTGCATGATGGCAATATTCTCTGACATGGTTGAGGATTTCCTAGAGAATTTCATGGATGACTTTTCTGTCTTTGGAGACAACTTCGAGGATTGTTTAGGCAATTTACAGAATGTTCTTGAGAGATGCGAAGAGGCGAACTTGGTTTTAAACTGGGAAAAATGCCACTTATAGTGGATGAAGGTATAATACTAGGCCACAAGGTGAGCTGCCGCGGCATAGAGGTGGACAGAGCCAAAATAGAGGTTATCAAAAAGCTGCCGCCACCCACCACAATAAAAGGGATTCGAAGTTTCTTAGAGCATGCAGGGTTTTATCGACGATTTATAGCTAATTCTTCGAAGATTACCAAGCCCCTTTGCCACCTGTTGGAACAGAATCGCCCCTTTGATTTTAATGTTGAATGTACTGAGGCATTCAGAATACTAAAGGAGAAGCTGGTAATAGCCCCGATCGTACAACCACCAGACTGGAGCTTGCCATTTGAGATAATGCGTGACGCTAGTGATTACGCTGTAGGGGCAGCATTAGGGCAGAGGAAGGATAAGCTCTTCCATGTGATTTACTATGCCATCAAAATGCCGAATGACACCCAAATCAACTACACCACGACAAAGAATGAGCTATTAGCAGTGGTGTTTTCAATCGACAAGTTTCGTCCGTACATACTTGGAACGAAGGTGGTGGTCCATAGAGACCACTCAGCACTAAAGTATCTGTTCACGAAAAAGGATGCAAAACCTAGATTGATACGTTGGATTCTACTGCTGCAAGAATTTGACATTGACATTAAGGATAAAAAGGGAACATGGAACCAAGTAGCGGACCACTTGTCAAGGCTGAAGATGGGACGAAATCAATCAACAAACAAGTTCAACATACTGGAAACCTTCCCAGATGAGCAGTTGTTTGCTGCCACTAGCACTGCCGCGACAGCCATGGCGGCATGTAAGCTTTCTGAAACCCCTTGGTATGCTGACATTGTTAATTACATTGTAAGTGGGTTATTACCTCCTGAGCTTAATTACCAAGAAAGGAAGAGGTTCCAAAATGATGCAAAACATTATTATTGGGACGAACCTCTTCTTTTCAAGCACTGTGCAGATCAGATTATCAAGAGATGCATACCACAGGACGAACAGAAAGCTGTGCTTCACCACTGTCATGCTGCCCCTTATGGAGGACACCTAGGGGGAAATAAAACTGCTGCCAAGGTTCTGCAATCCGGTCTCTATTGGCCCACACTGTTGAAGGATGCACAGGCTTTTTACAAGACCTGTGACAAATGCCAAAGGACTGGGAATATATCGAGAACGCATGAGATGCCACTGCAGAACATACTGGAGGTCGAAATCTTCAATGTATGGGGAATCGACTTCATGGGGCCATTCCCAGCATCTTGTAGGAATTTGTACATCCTACTGGTAGTGGACTACGTGTCCAAGTGGCTAGAAGCGATCGCCACTCAAAAGAATGACGCCAAGACTGTGCAAAGATTTCTTCACAAGAACATCTTCTCCAGATTTGGCATCCCAAGGCCGATAATTAGCGATGAGGGGAGACATTTCGACAATAGGGTAATTGCTGCTGCATTAAGAAAGTACGGAGTGAAGCACCGAATTGCAACAGTGTACCACGCTCAAACCAATGGGCAGGCCGAGATCTCAAACAGAGAAGTAAAGAACATCCTAGAGAAGATGGTTAAACCTACTCGAAAGGACTGGTCTCTACATCTCAATGATGCACTCTGGGCTTACAGAACAACTTTCAAGACACCATTGGGGATGTCACCCTATCGACTCATCTATGGGAAAACCTTCCATTTACCTGTCGAGAAAGAACACAGAGCTTACTGGGCTATCAAGGCAGTAAATATGGACTGGGATAAGGCAGGACAGAAAATGCTACTAGACTTGAATGAGATTGAGGAAATTCGAGCAATGGCCTACGACAATGCCAAGATCTACAAGGACAAAACCAAGAAGTGGCACGACAAGAAGTTGCTTCCACGACAGTTCTACCCAGGGCATCAGGTGTTGTTGTTCAACTATAGGTTGAAGCTTTTCCCAGGAAAGCTTAAATCTAGGTGGTCTAGTCCTTTCCAAGTTGTCCAAGTTTTCCCTCATGGTGCCATTACAATCAAATCAATGAAGGATGGGCACCAATTCAAGGTCAATGGACAGAGGCTCAAGCATTACCAGGGGACTGAAGCCCCAAGGATGTAGGAAGTAGTTACTTTAGGAGATGCCCCTCAAGGCATCACTAATTTAACTTAGTTTTATTTTATTTATTTATTAGGAATTAAGATTTTTATTTGTTTATTTATTTTAGGAAATAAGATTTTAATTCAGTTTACTTATTTAATTATTGTTAGGAAATAAAGGAAGCAAAGCAAAGAGGAGGAATGAACCAGCCCACCGCATTCACAATAGCCCAAAAAGCCTAACGGACAAGCCTGTCGTCACAGCCTTTCACCAGCTGTCGCGATAGACGCGGAAAAGACAGCCTATCACGGAGTTGTCACGACTGACACGCAAACGCGTAACAGACGCGCAGTAGACACAGAAACGCGTGAAAGACACGTCAAAAACTGCGTAACAGTTGGCCCCGTTATTCACGCCTGTCGTTACAGTCCCAACGGGTAGAAAAACCCCGTTTTATATAAACCCCCATTCCCTTTTCATTTTTCATCTCATTTTTCATTCTCTCAACTTGCTTCCCAGATTTTAGATCTCAAAAAAACTTCTTTTTATTTTGCTACAGTTCCTTGCAATGGCCACCAGAAAAACCCGACGCAGCGCTGCCTCTACCTCTGCCACGGTAGTGTCAACACCGAGCCACAGCAGAATACCCAACCGCTTTGCATCCACAGACTCAGCAAAGAGGTACTATGGGTCATTCCAGAAGAGAGAAATGTGGGAAGAAAAAAGGTTCATCTATACCCAAAAGACAAGAGAACTAGGGCTCGAAGGCTTCATCGCCAAGAAGATCCTCGCACTCAAGTGGCAGAAGTTTTCTGCCCAGCCATAAGAGATGAATGTCACCCTCGTTCGAGAATTCTACGTTGCCATCACCAACAAGGATGCCACGACAGTGACTGTCCAAGGCAAAGACATCTCCATCGAGCCGGCATACATCAACATGCTGTATGGGCTGTATGTGAGCAAAAAGGAAGACGCCCATCGGAGGTTCGTGAACAGTCTGTCACCGGCAGACTATGATGCTGTCATGGTAGAGCTGACAGAGGAGGGCACGAAATGGAACAATGACCCCAAGCACCGGTAGACCGTGCGGAGGATCCGGCTTACCCCACAAGCCAAGTTGTGGAACCATTTCTTCAAGAAGCGCCTCATGCCTACCTCACACAATACCACTATTGACCGACAGAGATTAGCCCTCGTCCACTCCATTCTCAACGAGAGGCAAATCAATATCGGCCGATACATCCGAGACGGAATCCTCGAGTGTGCTTTCTGACATTCAGGCCCCCTAGTCTTCCCCTACTTGATCACCACGCTCTGTTGGGGCAACAATGTGCCAGAAATCAACGAGGATGTCAAGGTCCAAGGGAAAGGATGGACGCAGTAGAATCTCTAGAGTTTGATGGAATTAAAAGCTTCCACTCTTATCTCTTACATAGACCCTACTGCCACGACAGAAGCAACGCAAGACCCTGACCCCACCGAACCTACCACGACAAAACCGGAGCAGACAACGGTAGCACCACCGGCAGACACTTCCAGCCAGATCCTGAAGATGCTGCAGAAGATGGAGGAACGACAGCTCGACCTCATGGGTTTTATAAGGGATTTCACTCCCGCAACGGTAAATTTTATTAAGAATTATTTAAATTTTACCAATGTGCAATTTCCCTCCTTCCCAGAAAGTCTCTTTGCTGCACCCACACCTGCTGCCAGCTCCAAAACACCCACTGCTGCCTCCACACCCACACCTACCACGGCCGGAGATGGCGGAAGAAAATCTGCCACTCTCCGAGGAGAGAAAAGGAAGGACCCCTACCGAAGATCAACCAAAAATATTTTGAAGGGTTCTCTTCCTCCGTCTGGCAGGATTCTGATTCAGAGCCTTTCGTCGTCCGAGACATCACCAGGGACTTCCCTCCAATGAAAAGGAAGAAGCTAAACGAGACTGTCGAAGGACCCTGCTACGGCAGATTCGACAACAACAGTAGTAGCAGCAGCAGTGAGGATGACTTCGAGGTCCTGGACCAGCCCCCACACATCTAACCTACCAGAGTCCAACCACCTCGAGAGGCTAAGAAGAAGTTAGCCTCTCCGTCTCCCAGCAACCAGCCAGTCCCTGCCCTCAAAGTCACTGCCCACCAGCAGCTCCTCGTCAGCAGCAGCAGCGACGACAGCTCCTCAACTTAAGTTTTTTCTTATATTTTGCTGTCTTTGTTGTTGTTTATCTATTTTGTGATATTATTTTCAGTTTTTTATTTTTATTGTGTCATGCATTGAGGGCAATGCAACCCTCGAGTTTGGGGGTGGGCATCCCTCCATTAATGAACTTATTAGTTGTGTATTGAAGTTATGTCTCATCTTAAGTCTATTTTTAAGTTTATTTTTGTGTCAAAAAATGAAAATAAAAACAAAATTTTGGCTTAAGTTTTTGAACTGAACTTACCTGCCGCGACATTCTCTGTCGTGACAGTGCCTTTAGGATGTTTTAGGAACTATTTAGAGCCTTGCTATAGTTCTGATCTTTAGAACACCCTTTGTGACTCTTATGCTGTCTAGACTTCGGTAGTGAACTAGAATAGGAAGGTTTACCCACTTGAGTTGCCCCTGGAGGTGCCTAACACTGGCTCTAGGAAAGGAACAAAAGAAAAGAAAAAAATTTAGACTCACTTGCCCGCAAAACTGCCTTACAATGATTTTAGGAAGATTTTTCTTTGAGCTTAAGTTAGAAAAAAACTAAAGGAGCCTAAGAATTGCCTCCAGAAAAGATGAAATTGAAGGTCAAAAAAAATTAAAGAAGCCTAAGAATTGCCTCCAGAAAAAATGAAATTGGCATAAAGCTCAAGTTGGTAGCATAACTATTCTGGTAAGCTAAAGGAGTCTAGACACATATTTGTTCACAAAACCTGCACACACTGCACAAGAACTATATAATTGTTCCGGATAAATCCAGAAACACCCGACAAGGTAATGCTCTTGATAGTGAATGTGTGGTAGGTAATGAAAGTTCACTGAATTAAGCCAAGCCAAAAAGTTTTTATTTTTAGTTAGGTCGTATTTGCTTGAGGATAAGCAAGAACTTGAGTTTGGGGGTGTGTTGAGTGTATAAAAGTTCTATATTTTACCCCTCATTTACCTATATTTTTGATGCATTCAAGCATGATTCATTGCATTTAGGATAGATTTTTACATATACATCACAACTAGATAAAATGGCACAATTGCTACTAATTTTGGTTACTTTTGCAGGTATCTGCTGCGGCAGACTCAGGGCAGCAAAGGAGCAGAGGCGGATTGCAAAGTTGGAGTTAAGAAGCAAAGGCTGTCGTGGCAGCCATGACGACAGAGGATTACTGAGGTGGAAAGTGAAGTGGAGCTCGACAGATAGAGGATTTCAAGCCGGTCTGTCGTGGACCACTCCCATATTTTTCTAGGCCCTGAAGCTGAATGAAGGCCAAGCCCAAAGTTCAAGGAAGAAAATCAAGGCAAGAAAAAAGGACGGATTCAAGGCATCTACTTAGAAGATTTAGTCTTTAATAGAGTTGCACATTAATTCAAAATTTTATTATTGCCATATTAGAAAACTTGAACCCAAGGCCTATATAAAGGCATGTAATTCGACCTAGGGAAGAATATCTGCTTCCTAGCCGTCTTCCCCCAAAACCCTTGTCATTTTCCCTTCTCCACCATGTTCTAAACTCCCCCTAGGGCTAAGGGTTGATTCTGTAATGTAGTTGCAAGGATTGTATTGTTTTAGGAATTTTCTGTCAAGTAATAAAAGCTTCATGTTTATTTACTCTGGTTTTCATATCTCATAAGAGTATCGGGAGAGCATTGTGAGGTTATCCATTTACTTAATATCGGGAGAGTTAAGTATACGAAGGGAGTAAATACGAGTTTTCCAGTTTATGGTTAAACTATCTTGGCCTAGGGATAGGTACAAGGTTAAGCAGCTAAAGAAGAATCCATAAACATCGGTGTTCATCCTTCGATTCACGCCGTGAGGTATCATCCAAGACGTGTTCATCGACAGAACTTGGACCTAGGGATAGGACGAGTCACAACAGTGACTCTTGCTGAACTTGAAGTACAGAGTTGTTGACCGCTGCCGCGAAATCAACAGACCTCTGTCGCGACAGGAACGATGACAGAAAATAGAAGTTCCTCTAACAGTGCAACACCTGCACTACTGAGCAAATCAATACCGGCCTATTCTTAAAATCTGATTTCTTCATCTTTTACTTTAGTTGTTTCTCAAGATTACTTCACCAATTCAATTAAACTATATTCTTCTCTTGTGCAGCAATTCAAGGATAGAGTTATTTCTAGTCCCTGTAGAGACGATATTAGATACCCTAGTATCACTTTACTACTTGCATCGTGTACACTTGCACTATTTGCGATAGGACTCTTTTACACGCAACAGTCGCCAAATGCCAACCTCGCATGGATCAACAGTAAACAACCCGCGGTTGGCCCTCATCAACAGCATCTTGAAAGGGAGACAGATCAACGTTGAAGATATAATACTAAAGGAGATTTACGCCCATGCAGAAAAGCCAACCGTCAAAGTCCCACTCTTTTTTCCTGCACTCATCACTGACCTCTGTGCCAATTTTGGCGTGCCGCTGCACCCAAAAGATAAAATTCTTCCTGCTAAGGAAGGATGGACAAGAAGAGCATGCCAACAAATGATGCATAGTACAGAACCAGAAACACCCTCCACCGCCCAGCCGACATTTCAAGCTGCCGCCACCCCAGCCGCAGCAGGCAGTACTGATGCTGCCATTACGTCTGCTGCAATTCCCCTACTACGTAGCCTAGTGGAAAGCTGCCAGCAGATCGAGCATAAGCAGGTGATCTTCACCAAATATGTACCAGACGTGCATGAGGCCTTTGTGGCCTACCTACTGGATAAATACCAGGACGCCAGACCACAGTTGTCCGCCTTTCCAACGGAGCTAGCAGCATCCAAATCGGTACACATCACTCCAAGACCTGCTGCTGCTCCTACCGTCGATGACAACGAGGGGCCGCACTACTGCCCCAAGAGAAAAACCTCCCCGACCCCTATCCAGCCTTATGACCTTACCTCTTCCTCAGAATCCGAGAAGGAAGAAGAGACCACTGCTACCTCCCCACTAGCCAAAGCCACTGCTGCCCAGGACTCCGGATACTCAGACATGGAGATTTCAGACTTCTTTTGAAGATGCACCGGCCGAGGTAGCATGAAAGGGAAAGCAGCCAGCAGCGGAACCCCTGGGTGGAGAAGCTGATAGACAAATCAAGAAAGCCACCCCCAGCCGTATCCATCCGCTGCGTAGCTCGAAGAAGAGCCCAGCAGAAATGCCATTCGCTACTCGTCGCCTTGTCCTGCCTGCCTCCTCAGATTCCTCCGCTGACGCGGAAGCAACAGAGAGGAACTCCCTCAGCCTATAGCACCATTTTCCTTTTATTTTTTTATGTTGTTTTCTATTTCTGTTTTTATTTTCTCTATTTTATATTTTATTTTATTTTCTTTTATCTTTTATTTTATGTTTTTAATTTCTGTTTTGTAGAGGCATTGAGGACAATGCCAGCCTTGAGTTTGGGGGGAATTAGTGTTGCGTGTAAAATAGTCTATCGCAATGGTAGTGCAAGTGTACACGACGCAAGTAGTAAAGTGATACGAAGTATCGGATATCGTCTCCATAGGGATTGGGCTAATAGCTTCACCTTAGTTTATTGCACGAAAGCAAAGGAAATATTTTAAGAAAGTTGTCACGAGAGTAATAAAGTAAACGTAAATAAAAGAATTGAGATATCAAGATAGAGAGAATGGGCTGGTATTGAATTACTCAGTAATGCAGGTATTGCAATGCCTAGGAAATCTAGTTCTGTCGTCGCGCCCGTCGCGGCAGCACCTGTCGTGGCAGCAGTCCGTTGATCGTCGCGGCAGCAAACACACCAACTCAGTACTTCAAGTTTGGCAAGAATCCCATATCTGCCTTGGCCTATCCCTAGGTCCAAGTCTGTCGATGATCACGTCTTGATGATACCTCCCGGCGTGAATCGAAGGATGAACACCGATGTGTATGAATTCTTCTTTAGCCACTTAACCTCGCCCTATCCCTAGGCACGAGATAGTTCAACTATAAACTAGAGAACTTGCTCTTATTTCTTTCGTATACTTAACTCTCCCGATGCTAAGTAAATAGATAACCTCACAATGCTCTCCCGATGCTCTTGCAAGATATTAATAACCAAAATAAGAGAACTTGAAGTTTATTTTATTGAACTGAAAATTCCTAAAACAAAAGCAACCCTTGCAACTACTTTACAAATCAACCCGTGGCCCTAGGGGGGTTTTAGAACATATCGACGGTGGGTAAACAGCGGAGGGGTTTTTGGTTGTCGGTTATGGGGTAATCGGCTATGGGATATGAGATCTATCTCCTAGGTTAAAATATATGCCCTTATATAAGCTTTGGGCTCAAGTATTCTAAGTTAACAAGGATTACAACTTTAATTAAAAATAGGATTCTAATAAAGACTTAATCTTCAAGGAATCTACTTTCCAGCCGTCCTCCTTGTTTCTTGGGATTTTCTCTCCTTGAACTTTGGGCTTGACATATCTTTTGATCCGGGGCTTGTAAAAATATATGGTTTTCACACGACAGACGAGCAGAATTTTCTCTATCTATCGAGGTCCATTTCGCTTTTTCTCTCCACAGAACTGCTGTCACCATGCTGTCACAGCGGCACCATGGCAGCATCGTCCTCTTTGTCTGCTTGTCCAGTTCAGCTCTTCTACTTCTCTGCCCAGCGCCTGCCTTCTCCGTCAGCTATGGCGGATACCTGCAAAAACAGCCATTTTTAGTAGAATCTGTGCCTTTAATATATTTGTGATGTTTTGCTGTAAACTGACCTAAATGCGATGAATAATGCTTGAATTCATCAGAAATATGGGTTAAAAAGGGTGTAAATAATAGAACTTTTACACACTCAACACACCCCCAAACTCAAGTTTTTGCTTGCCCTCAAGCAACTAAGACCTAAAAGAAAAATGAAATATTTTTGTTTTGGCTTTCAAACAGTGGATTTTCCCTTACCCGTCGTTCTTTCCCTATGACGGCAGCAACCTGTCGGATAATTTAGTATCTGTCCGAAATCTCACTATAGTTCTCGTGCAGTGTGTGCAGGCTTGTGAACAGTTATATGCCAAAACTCTCTTAGTTTCACTAGAATATTCAACTCTTAACTTAAATTTTTATGCCAAAGTTTATCTTCTTGAAGGCACATTTTCATGCTTCTTTGATTTTCTGTTTTGACTTGATTTTTTATTTTTTTAAGCTAAAATTTCACTAGAGTCGGTTTCGGGCACCTCTAGCTAACTTCCTAGAGCCGGTTTCGGGCACCTCTAGGGCTATTGAGTCTCTTTTGCTAAACTTCTTTCCTAGAGCCAGTGTTAGGCACCTCTAGGGGCTATTCAAGTGCTAAGCTTCCTATTCTAGTTTGGCTAAAAGAAATCTAAGCAGTATAACAGTCACAATGGTGTTTTAAGTTTCAGAACTATAGAAAGACTCTAAACTTCTCCTAAAACTATCCTAAAGTTTCTGCCACGACAGAGCTGCCACGACAGGTAAGTTCAATTCACAGTTTTCAGCCAAAATTTCCAATATTTTTATCTTTTTTTAAGAGTAAAAATAAACTAAGTAAAAGACACAACAATTAATTAAAAAGATGTACTTAGACTCCATTAAAATGGAGGGTTGCCACCCCCAAACTCAAGGGTTGTATTGCCCTCAATGCAAATGACAGAAAAAGAAAATGAAGGCAGTACATCACAAAATATAGATAAAGCAGGCAGCAATAAGAAGAAAATAAAAGACTTAAATTTTAAGCACTGTCTTCACTGCTGCTGCTGACACGGATTTGGCGGTGGATTCTGGGCTGTGGGGCAGGCTGGACTGGTTGCTCTACGACCTGGATGTCAGAGCTGCTGCCGCTGTCCCAAGTGCTGCTGGTGATGGTGCTGGCCTTTGCCATAAGCTTTTTGTTGGCCATCTTTTTCTGCCTCTTGACAGGCGTGAATTCTTTCTCCAAGTTCCTCCGAATAGAGGGTTGTGCCTCGCTTTCAGCCCAGACAGAGGAAGAAGAAAAACCAGCGACGAAGGCATCAATGTCATCCGAGGGCGGTCGCATCGTCCCTCGGGTGGATGTGTCGGCCTGAGGGCTGCCGACTGCCGTCGGGGCAGGTGATGGGGTGGAGGCAGCAGATTGTGTATGAGGTGTGGCAGCAGGTGTAGGTGTGTGGGCGGGGGTGGGGACAGTGAAATAGTGGGCGGGGAAGGTGGGAAAGACAACATCGGGATAATTTAAAGTATGGTTAATGAAATGTACCGTGGAGTTGGCAAAATCCCTGATGAATGTCATCAGACCCAGCTGTCTGTCCTCCACCCTCTGTATAGCAGCAAGGATTTGAGTGTATGTGTCTGTCGGAGCAGCTGCTGTGGTAGGTTCAGTGTTGGGTGCCTCCGATGATTCTGCTGGGGCGGCATTAGGGTTGACGGAAGAGATGGGGGTTGCTACTGTCAGCTCTATGAGGCTGATAATATTCTTGTCTGTCTAGCCCCGTCCCTTCACTAGTCGATCGGTGGTGGCTTCTGGTACGGCAGAGCGGCGGCAGAGGGATGTAATCAGGAAGGGCAGGCAGAGGAGGGCTGTTGATCTGTGCATGCAGTCCAAGATACTCTCCCTCATGTAGCGTCCCACATTTATGGGCCGGTTGTTCATGATTGAGTGAATTAGGGCTAGCCTCTGCTGGTCCACTGTGGTATGATGGGAGGACGGCAGAATCCGCTTCTTGATGAAAGCGTTCCATAATTTGGCTTCTGGAAGCAGCTGCCCCCTTCTTACGGTGTTGGGATTTTTCTTGCTCGTGTTCCATTCAGTTCCTTCTTCTGTCACTTCTGCCATGACAGCATCGAAGGCCGCGGTGTCGAGGGTGTCCAGGAACTGCTGGTGGGCATCATCGTTGGGGCCGAAATGAAGGCCATAGAAAGAGTTTATGCCATCGGCTGTGAACTGCACTTCTGTCCCTCGGACAGTCACTGCTGTTGCCGTCCTGCTACCGATGGCAGTATAGAATTCCCTTACCAGTGTCTCATTCATCTTTGCTGGTTGCTCTGCGAATGTTTCCCATAAGAGGGCTCTAGTCGTCCTTGCAATGAAAGGCTTGAGACCCATATTCACTGCCCTTGGAGTGTAAATGAAACCTCGTTCTTCCCATAGATCCTTAGTTGGGAAGGACTGCGGGGTGGGTGCTGCTGGCGAAGAGGCTGAGGCAGCACTGCGGCGGGTTCTTCTGGAAGACATGTTAGTTGCAAGGGTTTGTTTGAAAGTAAAGAAAACAGAGAAAAACTAAGGGGATAGCAAGTAAGAATAAGCAGAAGTGAGGAAAATGAAAATGAAACGGGGTTTTATAGAGGAAGAGTTGCTGCCCGTTTAATGCTGTAACGGCAGGTGTGAATAACGGAGCGACTATTGAGTTTTAGCGTGTCAGACGCGTCAGACACGCATTTATGCGTCTATTACGCGTCTGTCACACGTTTCTGCGTCTGCCGTGACAGTCTGATGACAGCTTGTCTTATCCGTGTCTGCGGCGGCAGCTGGAACGACAGGCTTCAATATTGGGCTTTGTTGGGCTGATGGATGGATGGTGGGCTTGGGTCACTTCTCTTATTCTTCTTGACTCCTTTATTTCCTAAAAATAGAAAACATAAAAACATTATTCGAATAAAATAAACCTAATTTCCTAATAAATAATAAATAATAGAAATAAAAAAATTAAAATTTAGGTTAAATTAGGGATGCCTTGTGGGGCATCTCCTAAGGTAACCACTTCCTGTATTCCTGGGGCTTCAGTCCCCTGATAATGCTTGAGGCGCTGTCCGTTGACTTTGAATTGGTGCCCGTCTTTCAATGATCGGATTGTGATGGCACCATGGGGAAAAACTTGTGCAACTTGGAACGGGCCGGACCATCTAGATTTTAACTTCCCTGGGAAAAGTTTCAGTCTAGAATTGAACAACAATACAAGCTGCCCTGGGCAGAACTGTCGTGGCAGCAACTTCCTGTCATGCCACTTCTTAGTTTTCTCCTTGTAAATTCTTGCATTGTCGTAGGCCATTGTCCGTATTTCGTCAATCTTGTTCAGATCTAACAGCCTTTTCTGGCATGCCTTGTCCAAGTCCATATTCACTGTCTTGATTGCCCAGTATGCCCTGTGCTCTATCTCGACAGGCAAGTGACAGGTTTTTCCATAAATCAATCGGTATGGAGACATGCCTAATGGAGTCTTAAAAGCTGTCCTATATGCCCATAATGCATCATTTAGAAGTAAAGACCAATCTTTCCTAGTTGGCTTAACCATCTTCTCAAGAATGTTCTTAACTTCCTTATTGGATATTTCAGCTTGTCCATTGGTCTGTGGGTGGTATGCTGTCGCGATCCGATGCTTGACACCATATTTCTTCAGGGCGACAGCAATAACCCCATTGTCAAAATGTCTCCCTTCATCACTGATTATCGCCTTAGGGATGTCGAACCTAGAAAAGATGTTTTTGTGTAGAAATTTTTGGACTGTCTTGGCATCATTCCTTTGTGTAGCGATAGCTTCAACCCACTTAGAGACATAATCCACTGCTAGGAGGATGTATAGATTTCCACATGAAGATGGAAAAGGTCCCATAAAATCAATCCCCCAAACGTCGAAGATCTCGACTTCTAGAATGTTTTGCAGTGGCATCTCGTTTCTCCTCGAGATGTTACCTGTCCGCTGGCACCTGTCACAGTTCTTGTAGAAGTCCTGTGCATCTTTATACAGTGTCGGCCAGTAGAACCCTGACTGCAGCACCTTGGCAGCAGTTTTGTTGCCTCCTAAGTGACCTCCATATTGTGAAGCATGGCAGTAATGGAGAATGTCTTCTTGCTCTTCTTGTGGTACACACCTCCTTATAACTTGATCTGCACATAGTTTGAAAAGAAGAGGTTCGTCCCAATAATAATGCCTAACATCATTTTGGAACCTCTTCCTGGCTTGATAATTAAGATCAGAAGGAAGTATTCCGCTAACTATAAAATTAACGAAATCAGCATACCAGGGAAGTTTAGAAGACTTACCTGCCGCCATGGCTGTTGCGGCAGTGATTGCGGTGGCAAAGAGCTGCTCATCTGGGAAGGTCTCCAATATGTTTGTCTCATCTATTGGCAGACTTTGTTCCTTCTCCAATCTTGACAAGTGATCTGCCACCTGATTTTCTGTCCCTTTTTTTTCTTTGATTTCAAGGTCGAACTCTTGCAATAGCAGGATCCACCATATCAATCTAGGCTTTGCATCCTTCTTTGCGAACAAATACTTCAGGGCAGAATGGTCTGTGTGCACTATTACTTTCGTCCCAAGGATGTAAGAACGAAACTTGTCGATGGAGAACACCACAGCTAATAACTCCTTTTCTGTGGTGGTGTAGTTCACTTAGGCGTCATTCAGTGTCTTGCTGGCATAGTATATGACATGAAATAGCTTATCTCTGCGCTGCCCAAGTGCTGCCTCGACAGCATAGTCACTAGCATCACACATAATCTCAAATGGCTGTGTCCAGTCTGGTGGCTGTACTATTGGGGCTGTTACCAGCTTTTCCTTCAGAACCTTGAATGCTTCAGTACATTCATCATTAAAGTCAAAGGGTCGGTTCTGCTCCAAAAGATGACATAAGGGCTTGGTGATTTTTGAGAAATTTGCAATGAATCTTCTATAAAAACCAGCATGCCCTAAGAAACTTCTAATGCCCTTGACTGTGGTTGGCGGCGGCAGCTTCTCGATCACTTCTATCTTAGCCCTGTCGACTTCTATGCCACGGCAGCTAATCTTATGGCCAAGGACTATCCCTTCACCCACCATAAAGTGGCATTTTTCCCAATTCAATACGAGGTTTGCTTTTTCACATCTTTCAAGTACCTTTTGTAGATTGCCGAGGCAGCTCTCAAAATCGTCTCTAAAGACTGAAAAATCATCCATAAATATCTCAAGGAAGTCCTCCACCATATCGGAGAATATGGCCATCATGCACCTTTGGAAGGTGGCGGGTGCATTGCATAGTCCAAACGGCATCCTCCTAAAAGCATATGTTCCGTAGGGGCATGTGAAAGTCGTCTTTTCTTGATCCTCTGGTGCGATAGCAATTTGATTGTACCCTGAATAACCATCAAGAAAACAGTAGTAAGGTTTACCCGCTAATCTATCAAGCATTTGGTCAATAAAGGGTAAAGGAAAGTGGTCCTTTCGGGTAGCTTTGTTAAGCTTTCGATAGTCCATACAAACCCTCCAACCGGTCACAGTCCTGGTTGGGATTAACTCATTGTTCTCATTGGTTATCACAGTCATTCCTCCTTTCTTGGGAACGCATTGCACCGGGCTCACCCATTTGCTGTCAGAGATGGCGTAAATAATACCAGCATCTAACCATTTGATTATCTTTACGGACCACCTCTTTCATCGCATGGTTTAGCCGCCTTTGGGCATCAATAGTCGGCTTATGATCTTCCTCTAGAAGGATTTTGTGCATGCATAACGCCAGACTAATGCCTTGAATGTCAGCAATCGTCCATCCAATTGCCTTCTTGTGCTGCCGCAGCATGCCTACTAGCTGCCGTTCCTGTTCCTGTGGCAGCTTAGAAGAGATGATTACGGGCAACGTATCATTTGAACCAAGAAAAACATATTTTAGCTGCCCTGGCAGGGGCTTCAGTTCTAAGGCAGGTGGTTCAACAGTAGATGGTTTTTGGATTAAATGGTTATCCGAAGTATAATTCAGAGGTTCGAATAACTTACCTGGACGGTTGCCTAACCAGTTTACCTCCTCCTGATCTTCAGTATCAGATGTATCGGAGTCAGAGGAGTTGCTGTCGTCAGTGCTGTCGTCAGTGCTGTCGTGACAGCCCTGTAGGTGGCTGCCGCGGCAGTGCCCGATTTTTATGTCGTGACAGCCCGACCAGATGCAGGGTTGATCAAGGATAACTTCAGTGATAGCCTTGCATTCCTCGTCTGCATCAGCATGCTTCATTGCTTGGAGAACATTCAACTTCATCTCTTGGTCATTCACTCTCATGGTGAGTTCTCCTTTTTCCACATCAATCAGTGATCTTCCCGTGGCTAAGAAGGGTCGCCCAAGGATGATTGGTGCGTTTTCGTCTGCTTCACAATCTAAAACAAGAAAGTCAACAGGAAAAATAAATTTATCCACTCTTACCAGAATATCTTCGATTTTTCCTTCTGGATGAACGTAAGAGCGGTCTGCAAGCTGTAGGATTACTGTCGTGGGCCGCGCCTTTCCAATACCTAATTTCTGAAAAACAGATTTTGGCATTAAATTAATACTAGCACCAAGATCACAAAGTGCCTTACCCACGTATTTATCTCCGATTACACAAGGTATGATGAAGCTCCCCGGATCCTTCTTTTTCTGGGGTGGCTGCCGATGAAGAATACTCATGCAACCTTCTGTCATCTTTACCGTTTCAAATTCCCCAAGTTTAGATTTCTTTGACTTGACATCCTTGAGAAATTTAGCATAACCGGGCATCTCCCTAACGGCATCTAACAGCGGAATATTAATATGAACCTGTTTAAAAATATCATAAATCTTTTTAAGTTGAGATTCTTGCTTAGCTTGCTGTATCCGTTGAGGAAAAGAAGGTGGGGGACGATAATCAGCAATACGTCCTTCCCATTGCATACGAATTTGAGGAGGTTTGGGTTCATCATTTTTCTCCTCTGTCGCTTCTGCTATCGTGACAGGCTCATCGGAAGCAGTCTGTTTGTTACCTGTCAGGGCAGCTTCCTCGGCAGGTTTGTCCAAGGCTGGTTCCTTTACTGTTTCAGCTTCCTTTTCAGGCCCTGGTAGTTTCTTCCCACTCCTAGTAGTTATGGCCTTACATTGCTCATGTGTGGGTTGCCTAGCATTTTCAGTATTACTAGGGAATCCTCCAGTCTGCCTCGGCTTAATATGCTGGGAAACCTGACCCATTTGTGTCTCCAAAGATTTCAGAGTAGCTTCATGATTTGTCATCCGCATCTCTGTTTTGTCCATGAATGTCTCTGTTTTCTTGACGAACTGATTCATATTCTCAATATAAGTACATGTCTGAGACATAAAAGTGGCCAGAGTCTGTTCCAGTATACTGCTCGTGGCAGCTGGTGGCTGCTGTTGCTGCGGTGGCAGTTGCTGTCGCGTCAGCAATCTAGGTCCTCCCTGATTCTGATTGTGTGCTTGAGGATTCAGGGCATTATTAGGATTACTCCAAGAAAACTTAGGATCCTTCCTCCAATTGGGATTATAGTTGTTGGAGTTGTAGTTTAGCTTGTTGTAATTTCCAACACACTTTCCCTCTTCTAACTGTATTGGACATTCCTCCGAACTATGATTTCCCTCACAGATGTTACATACCTCCTCGACAGCAAATCCATGTTGTGTATCATCATTCAATAACCTTTTCATTGCTTTAGTAAGGAATGCTACCTGTGATTTCATCGTGCTGTCGGCCTCATAGTCCTTGACAGCTAGTACCCGTTTACCCCCTCTTCTTGCTGTCGGAAACTGCTCCTCATTCTTAGCCAGATTTTTCAAAACTTGCATTGCCTAGTCTGGATCTTTATCCAATAATAGTCCATTTGCTGCTGAATCAATTCGAATACGAGTTTGTAAGTTGGCAGCATTATAAAACTTTGTTACCTGATTCCAGACGGGGAATCCATGCATAGGGCAGTTCCGTAGAAGAGTAGTAAATCTGTCCCAGGCCTCGTGCATTGGCTCGTCGTCTTCCTGTTGAAAAGTAGCAATTTCATTACGTAATCGCTCAGATAAATGCGAAGGATTAAAACGAGATAAAAATTCACGAGATAAATCTGCCCAAGTTCTAATTGAACCCGGCGTAAGTTTATTCCACCAAGTTTTTGCTCTGTCCCTCAATGAATGGGGAAATAACCGAAGCCTCAGTATCTCCGGATTAACTCCTGGCAGTCTAAACGAACCACAGATCTCCTGGAACGTTTTGAGATGCTCCCTAGCATCCTCTGTAACAGCACCACTAAACTGCCCGGCATTGTTGATCATACTAAACATAACAGGTTTCAGCTTGAAGTTATCAACATCTATGTCCGGCAGCGTGGTTTCCAGCTCTACATGATCGTTCAACATGTAGTCACGACAGGACCGTCGTCCGGCGGCGGCAGGCGGGTCGTTCCCATTGTAGGCCATCTTCTCTAGCTGTTCCTCAAGGTACTCGTTCCTGGCTAGCACGTAACGAAGTCGGTTCCTAAGATTGAATGAGCGTTCGATTTCTGGGTCTAATGGATACTCAGGATCTTCACCTCGTTTCGATCTGCGCATAAACAAGGAACCTTGTGAAAAGCAAGAGTCGAATGCACAAAAGAAAAACAGAAAAATAAAAATAAAATAAAAATAAAAACGAAAAGTGCAATAAAAGAAAAGGTAGAGTTATGTTGCCAATCCCCGGCAACGGCGCCAAAAACTTGTTGCGTGTAAAATAGTCTATCGCAATGGTAGTGCAAGTGTACACGACGCAAGTAGTAAAGTGATACGAAGTATCAGATATCGTCTCCACAGGGATTGGGCTAATAGCTTCACCTTAGTTTACTGCACGAAAGCAAAGGAAATATTTTAAGAAAGTTGTCACAAGAGTAATAAAGTAAACGTAAATAAAAGAATTGAGATATCAAGATAGAGAGAATGGGCTGGTATTGAATTTCTCAGTAATGCAGGTATTGCAATGCCTAGGAAATCCAGTTCTGTCGTCGCGCCCGTCGCGGCAGCACCTGTCGTGGCAGCAGTCCGTTGATCATCGCGGCAGCAAACACACCAACTCAGTACTTCAAGTTTGGCAAGAATCCCAGATCTGCCTTGGCCTATCCCTAGGTCCAAGTCTGTCGATGATCACGTCTTGATGATACCTCCCGGCGTGAATCGAAGGATGAACACCGATGTGTATGAATTCTTCTTTAGCCACTTAACCTCGCCCTATCCCTAGGCACGAGATAGTTCAACTATAAACTAGAGAACTTGCTCTTATTTCTTTCGTATACTTAACTCTCCCGATGCTAAGTAAATAGATAACCTCACAATGCTCTCCCGATGCTCTTGCAAGATATTAATAACCAAAATAAGAGAACTTGAAGTTTATTTTATTGAAATGAAAATTCCTAAAACAAAAGCAACACTTGCAACTACTTTACAAATCAACCCGTGGCCCTAGGGGGGTTTTAGAACATATCGACGGCGGGTAAACGGCGGAGGGGTTTTTGGTTGTCGGTTATGGGGTAATCGGCTATGGGATATGAGATCTATCTCCGAGGTTAAAATATATGCCCTTATATAAGCTTTGGGCTCAAGTATTCTAAGTTAACAAGGATTACAACTTTAATTAAAAGTAGGATTCTAATAAAGACTTAATCTTCAAGGAATCTACTTTCCAGCCGTCCTCCTTGTTTCTTGGGATTTTCTCTCCTTGAACTTTGGGCTTGACATATCTTTTGATCCGGGGCTTGGAAAAATATATGGTTTTCACACGACAGACGAGCAGAATTTTCTCTATCTATCGAGGTCCATTTCACTTTTTCTCTCCACAGAACTGCTGTCACCATGCTGTCACGGCGGCACCATGGCAGCATCGTCCTCTTTGTCTGCTTGTCCAGTTCAGCTCTTCTGCTTCTCTGCCCAACGCCTGCCTTCTCCGTCAGCTATGGCGGATACCTGCAAAAACAACCATTTTTAGTAGAATCTGTGCCTTTAATATATTTGTGATGTTTTGCTGTAAACTGACCTAAATGCGATGAATAATGCTTGAATGCAGCAGAAATATGGGTTAAAAAGGGTGTAAATAATAGAACTTTTACACACTCAACACGTCCTCTTTGTTTTCGATTCATAGCATATAAATGCATTTGTAAATTCTGCCCCTAGTACTTAATAAAATAGAATCCTTAGTTCAAAACTTGTGACTATGATAGCTTAGCCGACTACTTATAGTCGAACCATGCAAAAAAAATTCTAACTTAACTTTGGGAAGAAGCATAAAAATACTTAGAAAATTTTCTTTGTGCCAATTATCATTTACACTTGTATGTTAAATGCTGAATTTTTGTTTAAATTCTAAGTTTAACATCGTCTGCCTTACTTAATAAAAGTTTCTTGATTGAATACAGGTTCGCCGCCCCGGAAGCATAACAAAAATTGATGAAAACCCTAGAGGTGCCCGAAACAGGCTCTAGGAAGGATCATGAGAAAGGACACTCCGCTGCTATCAAAGTCCATGAATCAAAACCAAGTGACGGACAAATTAGCAAGAGTGAATGAAAGTCTTCACGGGATGACTCTATTAAAAGGGTTTAGAGTTTGTAGAGTGCACCTACCTTAGCTTCAAACCGGGAGAATAGTTGTGATGAGCTGAAGCCCTTAAAGCCATGATCAAAAAAAGAAAACAAAACGTGCCCAGTTGTGCTGCCAGGGCAGCAACTTGTATCCTTTTAAGAGATTTAATTATTTTAGGCATACTTTGTTAATTTGGTAACTTCAACATATTTAGCATGAACACATACCTGCACACACTGCACTGGCACTAAGAAAAATTAATCTGAGTTATTTCATGTTATTCCCTATCACTAACATTATATAGGTGCCACGGCCTTGAGGCAAGAAATCAAGTTAAATAGCTATCGTTCTATTAATTTTGTGCTATGGGCAGTTTTACTAGTTAGGCTGCATTGCTTGAGGATAAGCAATAGTTCGAGTTTGGGGGTGTGTAGAGTATCCATGAGTCCTATATTTTGTACACATTCCTGCCCTTATTGTTGTTGTTCTTGAGCTCATTTAGATATATTTAGGTGCATTACATGCATTATAACAACATATTCTCTTGTACCATGCTTTTATTGAATATCTTCTGATTGGTGAAGAAAAGTTACTATTTTAGTTAGTTTATGTTTTTAGGTGCTATAGCTAAGAAAGTGGAGGAGAGGATAGAACAAGGCGAGCAAAGCTGGGACCAAAGAAGCTGTACTAAAGCAGCTCACATTGCCGCCAAGGACACTGCCGAAGCAGCTTTGCCGCCAAGAGCCGCCCGGGCAGGAGTTACACCAACTTAGCCAAGATGGGTTGTGATTTCAAGATGACAATTTCCTAAGCCCAATGAGCCCAGTCTTGCAACTTCCTGAAGCCTGTAGAGGCAGGTAGAGTTAATTCAAGATCAATAAGTAGGAGCACTTATCCTTACTTGCTGAAGAAGGCAATGTCCAAAGAGTCTGTATTTAAAGCATAAAGGAGTCTATATTTAATGTAATTTACTTTTAGGACTCCGACTTCAAGAAAGACTCAACTTAGGTCAAGAGCCCTATATATACCAATGTATGTAAGGGTAGAGGGGCATGCTTGTCGTGAGGAATTGACGTCATCTGCCGATGAGAGTGTAGATGGGGGGTTAGTTAGATAGGTTGGAGTGTTGGGGGTCGCGACCCAACTCTCCTAGGGTTTAGGCGCGTGTATGTAAAGTAATTTGGGAAACAGTTGTATAGTTTTGAGTTGTTTTCAATAAAGTTCTGAGTTTTCTTAATCTATGCTTCTTGTTCCTTCAATTAGTCCACACCAGACAGTTGAAGAGAAAATCTATTTTTCGGGCACGAAAATGCAAGGCTCACGAAAGGGTTAAGCACGGTCACAACTCACAAAGGCGTGACTAACTTGGTTCCACACTAGTCCACAAGTTGCAACGGCTAAAAGGGATTACCAACCGAGTTGTCTAATTTGGTTCCACACTAGTCCTCAAGTTAAGCAATCTCGAGCATCCTAACCTAGAAATAGGAGGGATCACTGTCGACTATCCTGCCGAACTCAGAATGACTTCAAGACTTGTGCCAGGACTTCTTCCCATTCCACCTGTCGAGGCAGTACACACCTCTGCCATGGCAGTGACCTGCTGCGATCATGTTACAAGGTCGTAGTTTGCCGCCCAGCTTACCCGCCGAGGCAGCAATTCATGGCAGCGCGAAACATACTCAAAGCTTTGCAGTTCAGTCCCCAAGCTGCTAAGCTACACTTGTCTTACCCAGCTTATTGCCCAATCTCCCCTATCATTCCTCTTATCACTATCTTTATCTTTACTTGTGTTTTTATAATTCCACATCTTGAGATATAACGGTGCATTTATTAAATCTTTATGCAGGAAACCATTCATAGGAGCTGTGTTGCGTGTAAAAGTGTCTATCGCAATGTAGTGCAAGTGTACACGGCGCAAGCAGTAAAGTGATACGTAAGTATCGGATATCGTCTCCACAGGGACTAGGCTAATAGCTTTAACCTTGGATTGCTGCACAAGAAAAAGAAAGAGTTTATTTGTTTGTCACGAAATAATAAAGAAGACTGAAAGTAAAAGATGAAAATATTCAGAATAAAGAGTAGGCCGGTATTGATCTGCTCCGTAGTGCAGATGTTTGCACTGTCTAAGACTTCTCTGTTCTGTCGTAGCGCCTGTCGCGGCAGCACCTGCTGCGGCAGCGGTCTATTGTTGTCGCGGCAGCGAACACACAACTCAGTACTTCAAGCTTGGCAAGAATCCCTGCTATGCCTTGGCCTATCCCTAGGTCCAAGTCTGTCGATGAACACGTCTTTGATGATACCTCCCGGCGTGAATTGAAGGATGAACACCGATGTTGTTGAATTCTTCCTTAGCCACTTAACCTCGTCCTATCCCTAGGTCTGAGATAGTTCAACCATAAACTGGAGAACCCGTACTTATTCCTTTCGTATACTTAACTCTCTCGATATTAAGTAAATGTGTAATCTCACAATGCTCTCCCGATACTCTTGCAAGATGTTGAAAACCAGAATAAGCAAACTTGAAGTCTATTTTATTGAACAGAAAAAATCCTAAAACAATGAAATCCTTGCAACTACTTTACAGAATCAACCCTTAGCCCGAGGGGAAGTTTAGAACATGATGAGAAGGGGGAAAACGACTAGGGTTTACGGGAAGACAGCTAGAGAATAAGATGGTATCCTTCCCTAGGTCGAATTACATGCCTTTATATAGGCCTTGGGTTCAATTTTTCTAATATGGCAAGAATACAAGTTTAAACTAAAGTACAACTCTATTAAAGACTAAATCTTCAGAGTTTATGTCTTTAATTCGTCCTTCCTTCTTGCTTGGAGTTTCTTCCTTGAACTTTGGGCTTGGCCTCTATTCTGATCTAGGGCTCAGAAAAATATGAGTGCTCCATGACAGACCGGCTTAATTTCCTCTTTCTGTCGAGCTCCATTTTACTTTTTCCTCCCACCAATCACTGTTGTCCTTGGCTGCCACGGCAGCGGCCATGGCAGCATCCTTCTTCTCGGCTCCAGACTAGTGTTCCAGCTCTACTTCTCCACTGTCTTGCATTTGCAACAGCAGCTACCTGCAAAAGTAACCAATTTCAGTAGAAACTGTGTCATTTAATATAATTGTGATGTATGAATGAAATTTATCCTAAATGCAATGAATTATGCTTGAATGTAGCAGAAATATGGGTTAAATAGGGGGTAAATATAGAACTTTTACACACTCAACACACCCCCAAACTCAAGTTTTTGCTTGCCCTCAAGCAATTAAAACCTAAAAAAAATATTTTTTTTGTTTGGCTTAAAACAATGAACTTTTCATTACCTACCATGCATTCCCTATTGTAAGCAACACCTTGTCGGATAATTCAGGATTCATTCGGAACATTGCTATAATTCTCGTGTAGTGTGTGCATGCTTTGTGAACAATTATATGCCTAGACTCCCTTAGTTTACTAGAATAGCTAAGCTTCTAACTTGCATTTTTATGCCAACTTCCATCTTTTTGGAGGCAATTCTTAGGCTCTTTTAGTTTTTACTTAGACTCGATTCTCTTTTCTCAGTTTAAGTTTGACTAGAGCCAGTTTTGGGCACCTCTAGCTAACTTCCTAGAGCCGGTTTCGGGCACCTCTAGGTGTATTGAGTCTACTATTTCTTAACTTCTTTTCCTAGAGCCAGTATTAGGCACCTCTAGGGGCTACTCAAGTGTTAAGCTTTTCCCTATTCTAGTTTACCAATAGAGTTCTAGACAGTATAAAAGTCATAAAGGGTGTTTAAGAATCAGAACTATAGTAAGGCTCTAAACTGCTCCTAAAACTATCCTAAAGCAACTGCCACGACAGAGGCTGTCACGGCAGGTAAGTTTAGTTCAAAGACTTAAGCCAAATTTTCAAGATTTTTTTAGCAAAAATAAACTAAATAATAGACACAATTTTTAAACTTAAAGACACTTCATTAATGGAGGGATGCCACCCCCAAACTCAAGGGTTGCATTGCCCTCAATGCAAATGACAAAATGATAAAAAGAAAATAAAAATGACATCACAATTATAACAAAATAACAGATATCAAATATAAGAAAAGAAAATTAAATTTTAAGCGATGTCGTCGCTGCTGCTGCTGCTGTTGATGATCCGAATCTGCCGGCGGGCAGTGACTTTCCTTGTCGGTACTGGCAGATGGCTGGGAGAGGCAGAGGTGTTCTTGTTCTTGGCTTCCCTCGGAGGCTGGATGCGGGTAGGTGAGATATGGGGTGGTTTCTCCAACACCTGAACCTCCTCGGAGGAGTTGCTGCTACTGCTACTGCTGCTGCCGCTGTCAGATTTTCCTCGGTCGGATGGTCCGACTCCGGTGTTTGGTTTCTGTCGTTTCACCGGGGTAAACTCCTTGGACAGATTCTTCTTGACCGAGGGCACGTCATCGGATTCCCCCCAAATAGAGGAGGAGGAGAAGCCAAATATATACTTGTCGAGGTCGAACATGGGCTCTTTTCTATTCTCTCCCATGGCAGATGATGTGGCAGTGTGGCTGCTGCCTGCAGCTGTTGTGGCTGGGGTCAGGGTGGACGCGGTAGATGGTGTTCTCGGTGTGGCAGCAGGGGTATGGGTATGTGCAGGTGTGGGGGCAGCAAAAAAATGGTCGGGGAAGGCAGGGAACAATACATCAGGAAAATTAAGATTGGTTTTAATGAAATGTACCGTTTCTGTTGTGAAGTCCCGAATGAAGCTTATCAGGCCCAGCTGCTGTTCCTCCATTTTCTGCAGGGCAGCAAGGATTTGGGTTGAGGAGTCTGCTGGGGGAGCTGTTGCAGAGGGCTACCTTTGTTCTGTGGCGGCAGGCTCTGTCCGGATGGGCTCTGTCGGCTCACCTACTGCGGCAGAAGGGTTATAACTGGATATTGGCGTTGCAGCCTTCAGCTCCATCAAGCTAAGGATGTTCTTCTCCGTCCATCCTTTTCCTCGGATTCTCAAATCCTCGGCAGCTTCAGGTACGTTGTGGCCACGACAGAGGGCTGTTATGAGGTAGGGGAAGACGAGTGGTCCCGATGGCCGGTACGCGCAATCCAAAATTCCCTCCCGAGCGTATCTACCAACATTAATAGGCCTCCCGTTTAAAATTGAATGGACAAGAGCTAACCTTGGTTGATCTACCGTGCTGTTGTGCGAGGAGGGCATAATCCTTTTTTTTACAAATGCGTTCCACAGCTTGGCTTCGGGGGTGAGTTGAACACTTTTCATCGTCCTTGGATGTTTGGGATCGGTATTCCATTCGGTGCCTTCCTCGGTGAGTTCTGCCATGACAGCATCATAATCTGCTGCCTCTAAGCTCTCTACAAATCTTTGGTGGTCGTCTTCCCTTCTGCCAGCATAGAATCCATAAATGGTGTTGATGTATTCTGGCTCAAAGGGTACCTCCTTCCTATGAACCGTCACTGTTGTCGCCTCCCTGCTGTCGATGGCAGCATAAAATTCTCTGACTAATGTGACGTTCATCTCTTCCGGCTGCTCGGCAAACATCTGCCACTATAGAGCTCTAATTTTACGGGCTATGAATGGTTTGAGCCTCATATTCTCCGTTCTTTGGCTGTAAATGAACCCTTTCTCCTCCCACATATCTCTGACCTGGAAGGAGCTGAGAGTGGCTGCTGTTGGGGCAGATCCTGAGGCAACACTGCGTCAGGTGTTTCTGGTACTCATGGTTGCAAGAGACTGTAGAAAGAAAATGAAAGCAAATGAAATTCTAGAGAGGAAACAAGTAGAGAGAGTAAAAGTGAGTGAAAAATGAATAGTAAAACGAGGTTTATATAGATGAAGAGTTTGCTGCCCGTTGGAGCTGTAACGGCAGGTACGAATAACGGGGCCAGCTGTTACACGGTTTTTGACGTGTCTGTCACGCGTTTTCGTGTCTTCTGCGCGTCTATTACGCGTTAGCATGTCTGTCATGACAACGTGTTGACAGGCTGGATTTTTCCGCGTCTGTCATGGCATTTGTAACGACAGGCTCCTATTTTGGGCTCTTTGGGCTGATGGAAAGATGGTGGGCTGAATTAACTTCTCTTCTTCTCCTTGTCTCCTTTATTTCCTAAAAATAAAATAAAAACTTAGTTCTTAAAAATAAAATAATTCTAATTACCTAATAAATATATATAAATAAATAATAAATAATAATAAAATAAAAGTAGGTTAAATTAGGGATGCCAGGAGGGGCATCTCCTAAATTAACCACTTCATGTATTCTTGGGGCTTCAGTCCCCTGATAGTGCTTTAGTCTCTATCCGTTGATTTTAAATTAGTGCCCGTCTTTTAAAGATTTGATCGTGATGGCACCATGAGGAAAAACTTGCACCACTTGAAATGGGTCGGACCACCTAGATTTCAGCTTCCCTGGGAAGAGTTTCAACCTGGAGTTAAACAACAACACAAGCTGCCCTGGGCAGAACTGTCGTGGCAGCAGCTTCTTGTCATGCCACTGCTTCGTCTTGTCCTTGTAAATCCTTGTGTTGTCATAGGCCATTGCTCGAATTTCTTCAATCTCATTTAAGTCAAGTAGCCTTTTCTGTCCTGCCTTTCCCAAGTCCATATCACTGCCTTGATGGCCCAATATGCTCTGTGCTCAATCTCAACAGGTAGATGGCATGTTTTTCCATAAATCAGCCGGTAGGGTGACATTCCCAATGAAGTTTTAAATGTTGTTCTGTAGGCCCATAGTGCATCATTGAGATGTAGAGACCAGTCCTTTCGAGTTGACTTAACCATCTTCTCAAGATTTCGACTTCGAGAATGTTTTGCAGCGGCATCTCATGTCTCCTTGAAATATTTCCAGTCCGTTGACATTTGTCACAGCTTTTGTAGAACGCCTGAGCATCCTTAAACAGTGAAGGCCAATAAAAACCAGACTGCAAAACTTTGGCAGCAGTTTTGTTACCACCTAAGTGTCCTCCATATTGTGAAGCATGGCAGTGATGAAGCACAACTTCCTGCTCATCCTGTGGTACACACCTCCTGATGATCTGATCTACACACATTTTGAAAAGAAGAGGTTCGTCCCAATAATAATGCTTAACATCATTTTGGAACCTCTTCCTAGCTTGATAGTTAAGGTCAGGAGGAAATATTCCGCTAACTAAATAATTAACGAAATCAGCATACCAGGGGAGTTCAGAAAACTTACCTGCCGTCGTGGCTGTCGCGGCAGTGCTTATGGCAGCGAACAGTTGCTCGCTAGGGAAGGTCTCCAGTATGTGTGTCTCGTCTGTTGGGAGACTTTTTCCCTTCTCTAATCTTGACAAGTGATCTGCAACTTGGTTCTCTGTCCCCTTTTTATCCTTGATCTCAAGATCGAATTCTTGCAGTAGTAGAATCCAACATATCAGTCTAGGCTTCGTATCCTTTTTGGCGAACAAATACTTTAGTGCAGAGTGGTCTGTGTGGACTATGACCTTCGTTCCAAGTATGTATGAACGAAACTTGTCAATTGAGAACACCACAGCTAACAGTTCCTTCTCCGTTGTGGTGTAGTTTACTTGGGCGTCGTTTAGTGTTTTGCTGGCATAGTATATAACATGAAAGAGCTTGTCCTTCCTCTGCCCAAGTGCTGCCCCAACAGCATAGTCACTAGCATCACACATGATTTCAAATGGTAGTTTCCAATCTAGTGGCTGTACTATCGGGGCTGTTACCATCTTTTCTTTTAGAACTTTGAATGCCTCAGTACATTCAGCGTTGAAGTCGAAGGGAAGATTCTGCTCTAATAGGTGGCATAACGGCTTGGTGATCTTCGAAAAATTGGCTATAAACCTTCGATAGAAACCAGCATGCCCTAAAAAACTTCGAATTCCCTTAACTGTGGTGGGTGGTGGCAGCTTTTAAATTACCTCAATTTTCGCCCTGTCGACCTCTATGCCACGGCAGCTTACTTTGTGGCCTAGGACTATCCCTTCATCCACCATGAAGTGACATTTCTCCCAGTTTAATACCAAGTTCGCCTTCTCGCATCTCTCGAACACTTTCTGTAGGTTGCCTAGGCAGCTTTCAAAATTGTCTCCAAAGACAGAGAAATCGTCCATGAATATCTCCAGGAAATCCTCCACCATGTCGGAGAATATTGCCATCATACACCTCTGAAAATTTGTTGGTGCGTTGCAAAGTCCAAATGGCATCCTCCAAAAAGCATAAGTACCATACGGGCAAGTGAAGATCGTTTTCTCTTTATCCTCCGGTGCGATGGCTATTTGGTTGTAACCTGAGTAACCATCAAGAAAACAATAGTAAGGCTTTCCCGCTAATCTATCAAGCATTTGATCAATAAAAGGCAGGGGAAAGTGGTCTTTCTGGGTAGCTTTGTTAAGCTTCCGGTAGTCCATAAAAACCCTCCAACCGGTCACAGTCCTGGTTGGGATTAGCTCGTTTTCTTCGTTGGTCACCACAGTTATCCCTCGTTTCTTAGGAACGCACTGCACCGGGCTCACCCACTTACTATCCGAGAAGGCATAAATTATCCCAGCATCTAGCCATTTGATAATTTCCTTTCGGACCACTTCTCGCATAGCATCATTTAAACGTCTCTAGGCATCAATGGCCGGCTTGTAATGATCCTCTAAGAGGATTTTATGCATGCATAGTGTCGGACTGATGCCTTGGATATCAGCTATCGTCCACCCAATAGCTCTTTTGTGCTGCTGCAGCATCTCTATCAATTGTTGTTCCTATTCCTGCATCAACTTGGAAGAGATGATTATGGGCAACGTATCATTTAATCCAAGAAAAACATATGTAAGCTGCCCTGGCAGGGGCTTAAGATCTAGAACAGGTGGCTCTACAGTTGATGGCTTTTGGATGATATGTTCATTCGAGGTATAATTTAAGGGCTCGAATAACTTACCTAGAAGATTGCCTATCCAGTTTACCTCCTCATGATCTTCAGTATCATATATGTCAGAGTCTGAGAAGCTGCTGTCGTCGTCGTTGCCGTGACAGTCTTCTAAATAACTGCTGGGGCAGTGGCCAAATTTGATGTCATGGCAGTCCGACCTGATGCAGGGTTGATCAAGGATAATTTCAGTGATAGCCTTGCATTCTTCTTCTGCATCAACGTGCTTTATTGCTTGGAGAACATTCAGCTTGATCTCTTGATCATTCACTCTTATAGTGAGTTCTCCCTTCTTTACATCAATCAGTGATCTTTCTGTGGCTAAGAAGGGTCGCCCCAGGATGATTGGTGCATTATCATCTGCTTCACAATCTAAAACAAGAAAGTCAGCAGGAAAAATAAATTTATCCACTCTTACCAGAATATCTTCAATTTTTCCTTCCGGTTGCACGTAAGAGCGGTCTACTAGCTGCAGCATAACTGTTGTGGGTCGTGCTCGTCCAATACCTAATTTCTGAAATACAGATTTTGGCATTAAATTAATACTAGCACCTAGATCACAAAGTGCCTTACCTACAAATTTGTCTCCGATTATGCACGGTATGATGAAACTCCCAGGATCCTTCTTTTTCTGGGGTGGATGCTTGTGGAGAATAGTCATGCATCCTTCTGTCATTTTAACCGTCTCAAATTCCACAAGTCTGGATTTCTTCGACATAGAATCCTTGAGAAATTTGGCATAACCATGCATTTCTTTGATGGCATCTAACAGCGGAATATTAATGTAGACCTGCTTAAAAATATCATAGATCTTCTTAAGCTGGGATTCCTGTTTCAAGTTCTGTAATCGCTGAGGAAAGGGAGGTGGGGGACGATAGTCTGCAATATGTCCTTCCCATTGCATTCAGATTTGAGGAGGCTTAGGTTCTTCATCCTTCTCTTCTGTCCCTTCTGCTGTCGTGACAGGTGTATCGGCAGCAGGCAGTTTGTCGTCTTTCGGGGCAGCGTTCTCGGCAGTTGATTCTAGGGCTGGTTGTTTAACTGGTTTTGCTTCCTTCTCTAGCCCTGGTAATTTCTTCCCACTCCTAGTTGTGATAGCTTTGCACTGCTCATGTGTGGGTTTTCTAGCAATTTCAGTATCGCTAGGGAATCCTCCATTCTGCCTCAATTTAATATGCTGGGAAACCTGACCCATCTGTGTCTCTAGTGATTTCAGAGTAGCTTCATGGTTAGTCATCCGCATCTATGTTTTATCCATGAATGACTCAGTCTTCTTGACGAAGTGATTCATATTCTCGACGTAAGTTCCTGTTTGAGACATAAACGTAGCCAAGGTCTGCTCCAATATACTAGTCGTGGTTGTTGGTGGCTGTTGCGGTTGTTGTTGCGGTTGCTGCCGAGTCAAAAGTCTAGGTCCCCCTTGATTTTGAGTGTTCTGTGATTGAGGATTTAGGGCATTGTTAGGGTTGCTCCAAGAGAATTTGGGATCCTTTCTCCAGTTGGGATTGTAGTTGTTGGAATTATAGTTCTGCTTGTTGTAATTTCCAACATACATCCCTTCTTCTAGCTGTATCGGGCAATCATCCGAACTATGATTCCCACTGCAAGTTCTACATACCTCTTCTGCAGCGTAGACAGGTTGAGAGTCCTTCTTCAGCAAGTTTTCTACTGCCTTTGTGAGATATGCAACTTGTGTCTTTAATGAATTATCGGCTTCATAATCCTTCACAGCTAGTACTCGTTTACCTCTCCTCGATGTGGGGAATTGTTCTTCATTCTTATCCAAATTCTTTAACACTACCATGGCGTCCTCTGGATCTTTATCTAACAACAACCCATTGGCTGCTGAATCGATTCTCATACGAGTCTGTAGGTTGGCAGTATTGTAGAATTTGATTACCTGATTCCAAACAGGGAATCCGTGCATCGGGCAATTCCTCAGAAGAGTAGTAAACCTGTCCCATGCTTTGTGCATTGGCTCGTCGTCTTCTAGTTGAAAAGTAGCAATTTCGTTACGTAATCGCTCAGATAAATGGGAAGGGTTAAAACGAGACAAAAATTCACGAGTTAAATCTGCCTAAGTTCATATTGAACACGGCGTTAGTTTGTTCCACCAAGTTTTAGCTCTTTCCCTCAATGAATGAAGAAATGACCGAAGCCTCAGTATCTTCGGATTTACTCATGGTAGTCTAAACGAACCACAGATTTCCTGGAACGTTTGCAGATGCTCCCTAGCATCCTCTGTAGCAGCACCACTAAATTGGCCAGCGGAATTAATCATGCTAAACATGACAGGTTTCAGCTCGAAATTCTCAGCTTCCACATCTGGCAGGGTGGTCACTAGTTCCACATGATCATTGATCATGTAGTCTCGGCATGATCGGCATGCGGTAGCGGCAGGAGGATCGGCAAGTTGTCCGTTCCTTCCATCTCCGACAGGATCTTCAGGACCTTGGGGATTCTCTTGGTTGTTCCTCCTGTCTTCGCGTCTTTCGTTCACCATGGCTTCTAACTGTTCCTCGAGGTATTTGTTTCTTTCTACTAGGAGGCGGACTCGTTTCCTGAGGTTGCACGTTCGTTCGATTTCATGATCTAACTGGTGCTCAAATTCTTTCCCTCATTGAGATCTGCGCATAAGCAAACAAAAGACCTTGTGAAAAGCACAAGGTGAACAATCCAAGTAAAAACAGAAAAATAAAAGAAGGTTGAGTAAAAATAGGGTAAAGATATGTTGCCAGTCCCCGGCAACGGCGCCAAAAACTTGTTGCATGTAAAAGTGTCTATCGCAATGTAGTGCAAGTGTACATAACGCAAGTAGTAAAGTGATACGTAAGTATCGGATATCGTCTCCACAGGGATTGGGCTAATAGCTTTAACCTTGGATTGCTGCACAAGAAAAAGAAAGAGTTTAATTGTTTGTCATAATAAAGAAGACTGAAAGTAAAAGATGAAAATATTCAGAATAAAGAGTAGGCCGGTATTGATCTGCTCCGTAGTGCAGATGTTTGCACTGTCTAAGACTTCTCTGTTCTGTCGTAACGCCTGTCGCGGCAGCGGTCTGTTGTTGTCGCGGCAGCGAACACACAACTCAGTACTTCAAGCTTGGCAAGAATCCCTGCTATGCCTTGGCCTATCCCTAGGTCCAAGTATGTCGATGAACACGTCTTTGATGATACCTCCCGGCGTGAATCGAAGGATGAACATCGATGTTGTTGAATTCTTCCTTAGCCACTTAACCTCGTCCTATCCCTAGGTCCGAGATAGTTCAACCATAAACTGGAGAACCCGTACTTATTCCTTTCGTATACTTAACTCTCCCGATATTAAGTAAATGTGTAATCTCACAATGCTCTCCCGATACTCTTGCAAGATGTTGAAAACTAGAATAACAAACTTGAAGTCTATTTTATTGAACAGAAAAAATCCTAAAACAATGCAATCCTTGCAACTACTTTACAGAATCAACCCTTAGCCCGAGGGGAAGTTTAGAACATGATGAGAAGGGGGAAAACGACTAGGGTTTAGGGGAAGACGGCTAGAGAATAAGATGATATCCTTCCCTAGGTCAAATTACATGCCTTTATATAGGCTTTGGGTTCAAGTTTTCTAATATGGCAAGAATACAAGTTTAAACTAAAGTACAACTCTATTAAAGACTAAATCTTCAGAGTTTATGTCTTTAATTCGTCCTTCCTTCTTGCTTGGAGTTTCTTCCTTGAACTTTGGGCTTGGCCTCCATTCTGATCTAGGGCTCAGAAAAATATGAGAGTGCTCCACGACAGACCTGCTTAATTTCCTCTTTCTGTCGAGCTCCATTTTACTTTTTCCTCCCACCAATCGCTGTCGTCCTTGGCTGCCACGGTAGCGGCCATGGCAGCATCCTTCTTCTCGGCTGCAGACTAGTGTTCCAGCTCTGCTTCTCCACTGCCATGCATCTGCTACAGCAGCTACCTGCAAAAGTAACCAATTTCAGTAGAAACTGTGTCATTTAATATAATTGTGATGTATGAATGAAATCTATCCTAAATGCAATGAATTATGCTTGAATGCAGCAGAAATATGGGTTAAATAGGGGGTAAAATATAGAACTTTTACACACTCAACAAGATGCTCCAATCCCCGTGGAGACGATATCTTTTATACTATAACTTGACAAGAGTGTGCACTTGCGCTCAGAAAAGGAGACCACCTAAATGCTCTACAGCCAGCTAATGGAAGCCATCTCAGTGTTCAACTTTGTAGTCAACAGACCCTACCTACAGTAAGACTGTCCAGGCAGAGACCTCGATAGATGTTTCGGTAGCCATCTAGAAACCTACCCAGGAGATGAACCACACAATGAGTGGACAGAGCAGGAATTGGAGGAACGGGAAGAAGCATACTGGATAGCAAACAGGCTAGGTAAGTACTTTGAACCACTGAATTACACATAAAGGGGTGCAAAATGTTTAAACCATCCATCGAACAACCTCCAACTCTTGAGTTAAAAGCCTTACATGCACAACTTAAGTATGTTTTCCTGGGACCTAATGATACACTGCCAATAATAATTTCTTCCAAGTTGCAGCCTAGACAGTAACAGAAATTGACAGCACTGCTGTGGCAGCATAAGAATGCAATAGGCTGGACCATTGCAGATATAAAGGGAATAAGCTCGGCCATTTGCATGCACAAAATCCAGCTCGAGTAGGACCAAAAGCGAACTGTAGATGCCCATAGGAGATTAAACGATGCAATGAGAGAAGTTATCAAAAAGGAGATCATCAAATGGTTAGACGTTGGTATCATATATCCTGTCTCGGACAATGAATGGGTAAGCCCGGTACAATGTGTGCCAAAGAAAGGTGGCATAACTGTGGTAAGCAATGACAATAACAAGTTAATACCAACTAGAACAGTAACTGGTTGGAGAATATGCATCGATTACTGCAAGTTAAATAAAACAACAAAAAATATCATTTCCATTACCTTTTATTGATCAAATGCTTGACCGCCTTGCTGGCAAACTTTTCTATTGCTTTTTGGATGGATATTCATGTTATAACCAGATCGCCATCGCACCGGAGGACCATGCCAAAACAACATTCACCTGCCCATATGTCATCTATACTTTTCGAAGAATGCCATTCGGTTTATGCAACGCCCCTTCCACATTCCAGCGATGCATGATGGCTATTTTATCCGACATGATAGAAGACTTCATGGAAATATTTATGGATGACTTCTCTGTCTTCGGCAGTAGCTTCGACAGCTGCCTCGGCAACCTTGAAAAAGTACTCACCAGGTGCGAGGAAACAGACTTGGTACTTAATTGGGAAAATGCCACTTTATGGTCGACGAAGGCATAGTCCTGGGGCATAAAATTTCTTCACAGGGAATAGAGGTAGACAAAGCCAAGATTGAAGTAATTGCCAACTTGCCACCGCCGACCGCTGTAAAGGGCATTCGGGGTTTCCTAGGACACGCAGGTTTTTATCGCAGATTCATTGAGAATTTTTCCAAAATATCTAAACCACTGTGTACTTTGCTGGAACAGGACAAACCGTTCAACTTCGATGAGACATACATGAGGCATTCAAAACCTTAAAGGAAAAGCTAGTGACAGCACTTGTGGTAGTTCCCCCCGATTGGAGTCAACCCTTTGAGCTCATGTGTGATGCTAGTGATACTGCCATCGGTGCCGCCCTAGGACAGCGCAGAGACAAAATCTTTCATGTAATCTACTACGCCAGCAAAACACTAAATCCTGCCCAAACCAACTACACCACTACAGAGAAAGAGTTACTGACAGTAGTGTTCGCCTTCGATAAGTTCCGACCCAACCTTATTGGTACAAAGGTGATAGTTCACACCGATCATTCTGCCTTGAGGTACCTGTTCGCAAAGAAGGATGCAAAACCTCGCCTGATCCGTTGGATCCTGCTACTGCAAGAGTTTGACATGGAAATTCGAGATAGGAAGGGCACAGAAAATCAAGTGGCGGACCATCTCTCTCGGCTTGAGAGTGGACAAGAAAAGACCTCCAACATGGAAATTTAGGATGCATTCCCTGATGAACAGTTGCTACTAGCCTCTGGTATGGTAGCCGCCCTGGAAGCTGAAGGCATCTCACTTGCCGCCCACGAAGAGGCTGCGGCAGCAGCAACGACTGACACACCCTGGTACACAGATATTGTGAATTATTTAGTATTTGGTGTTTTACCCTATGAACTTAACTTTCAAGGAAAGAAACGATTCCAACATGATGCTAAGCATTTTTTGGGACGAGTCTTTCTTGTTTAAAAACTGTGCAAACCAGGTTATCAGACGGTGCGTCCCCAGAGGATAAACTACAAGCCATACTATTGCAGTGCCACGCAGCACCATATGGAGGCCATTTTGGAGGCCAGCGCACGGCAGCAAAAGTGCTCCAATCAGGTTTCTTCTGGCCGACATTGTATAAAGACACCCAAACATTCTACAAACAGTGTGACAGTTGCCAACGAACAGGAAACATATCGAGAAGGAACGAAATGCCCCTACAAACAATCTTGGAAGTTAAGTTATTCGATGTTTGAGGGATAGATTTTATGGGACCATTCCCATCTTCGTGTGGTAATAAGTACATCCTTCTAGCAGTGGACTATGTTTCCAAGTGGGTAGAAGCCATTGCCACCCCTCACAATGATGCATAGACCGTTCATAGGTTCTTACGGGAGAACATATTCATAAGTTTCGGAGTTCCAAGAGATATCATTAGTGACGAGGGCACCCATTTCGATAACAAAATGATTGCCAAGGCACTCCAAAAAGTTGGTGTCAAGCACAAGATTGTCGCGGCATATCATCCACACAAATGGGCAGGCAGAAATTTCGAACGGGGAAGTCAAGACCATCTTGGAGAAAGTTGTGAACCCAAGTAGGAAATATTGGTCGTTGAAATTAGACGATGCTCTTTGGGCATATCGTACATCATACAAAACACCACTCGGGATGTCCCCATATCGTCTAGTATACAGAAAGGCATGCCACCTCCTTGTCGAAATAGGACACAAGGCGTATTGGGCAGTCAAGGCAGTGAACATGGACTGGAAACATGCTGGCCAAAAGAGACTCCTGAATCTGATAGAAATGGAGGAATTCCGGTGGGAGGCATACGAGAACGCCAAGTTGTACAAGGAAAAAGTCAAAAAATGGCACGACAACAAGATTCAACAACGACAGTTCCTACTCGGGGAGCAAGTGCTGTTGTTCAATACCCGCCTCAAGTTGTTTCCTGGGAAGTTAAAATCCAGATGGTCAGGACCATTCGAAGTAGCCCAAGCCTTCCCACATGGTGTCATGATAGTAAAACCAGTAAATGAGGGGATAGAATTCAAAGTTAACGGGCAGCGATTGAAGCACTATACAGGAGATTCTGTCCTCAAAGAATAGGAAGAATTCACATTGGAGAACGCCCACCCCAATGTGATATAATTTTATCTTTTCCATATCTTTACCGCTTTAGTAGGAATAATTTTTAGGACTAGGTTTTTTTTTCTTTATTATTTATTCTCGTCTCACAATTAATCATGCAGGGCCAAACCCTTAAAAATCAAGACTGCTAAGCACAGAAAAGGGCAACAATGCTAAGGCCGCTGGCATAACCTGCAGATGACAGCAGACAACCCATCGAATTCCTCTACACCATCTGACTAAGCCTAAGTTTTCTTCCTTTTTCTTCTTTTTATTTTCTTTTTCTGTTTTATTTAGTGCATTGAGGGCAATGCCCATCTCGAGTTTGGGGGGGATAGCTCTCACATCTTTTGTCTAGGCATACTTAGTAGCATATAGGTTGCATTGTACTTGCCTTAGTAATAATCGGAACAGAAAAAATTGTTATATAACTTGTGCCTATGATAGTTAACCGATTACTTATTTTCGCACCAATAATAAATTGAACTTAATGTGGGAAAAGCATGGAAAATGACTTAGAATTTTTTTTTAAATTGCCAAAACTGTCAAACATCACGGTTACTTGCGGAATTTGTTAGAATATCTAATGAACAATGCATGCTTATTTTTAAATTTCTTTGCAAAGTTCTAACAATGATTGTAGGTAGTCGCCGAGGCAGAAAAAAGAAACAGAAAAATACAGCACTGCCCCGGCAGTAAAAGTAAAAACAAAGAACATTGCAGTTTACCCTAGAGGTTCCCACAACAGGCTCTAGGAAGAATCATGTGCGAGGACACTCTGCTACTATTAAAGTCCATGAATCTGAAAGTTTTGAAGTGACAGACAAATTAGCATGAGTGAATGAAACTCTTTACGGGATGACTCTACTCCATGGGTTCGAGGTTTTGTGGTTTGCTCCTATCTTAATTTCAGACCTAGAAGAGTAGTTGTGATAAGCTGAAGCGCTCATTTCCATGATTAAAATATCGTGCTTAACTGTGCTGCCTCAGCAGTAACCTTATATATCGTAACAACATCTTTGTTTATTTAGTTATTCTGCATATTCAGCCTGTATACAGTTCTGCACACACTGCACTGGCATTAGAAATTAATTCTGAGTTATTTTCTTGCTAAGTTCCCTTCACTAATCTAATATAGGTGCCATGGCCTTGAGATATGAAATCAAGTTGAAAACAGGTTTTTCTTTCTAGTTAATATAAGGGCAAGTATGTTTAGGTTGCATTGCTTGAGGACAAGCAATAGTTCGAGTTTGGGGGTGTGTAAAGTGTCCACAAGTTCTATATTTCATGCACATTCCATCTCATATTATTGTTGTTTTTTAGTACATCTTAAGCATAATTAGGACCATGCATTGCGTTTTACAGTATTTCTTTGCTTTGCCATGTTTTTTATAAATTATATTTTCTTTGGTGAAGAAAGATATTGTTTTAGTGTACTTTTGGTTTAGGTACTAAACGCTGACAGAGGGAAAGAGGAGCTGAGGATGTGATGCTGAGGCAGCGAACCAGGGAGTTGTACTGATGCAGTTCCAGACAGAGACATCAGTTGTTGTGCAGCTGCCGCCGCCCACCTTGCCGCCCAAGACTACAAATTATAGAGTTGGAGAACCGGAGTGCGATTTGTAGAGCAGAAAATCTTGATTCTATCGATGTTGTCCACTCAATTTTCCGACATCTGTAGCAGCATGCAGAGCCGCCGAAGTTAAATCTCGAGATTGCTTACTGAACAAGGCAACGTGATAAAGTCCACATTCAACTCAAAGAAGTCAGAGTTTAAAGTCACATTAATGTGGAAAGCTACTTTGAAGACTTCTACTTCAAGAAGGACTAGACCTAGCTAATGCCTATATATACCCATTGTAGTTCTAATTCAAAACAGCTTAGGTTTTCTTTAGGCATAGCTTAGGTTTTCTTGCCGCCGACATGTTCTAAATTTCTCTTTGGTTTGGGTTATATTGTAACTAGTTGTGAGAACGGTTGTTCAGGTTTTCAAGTTTGTTTTTGTTGCGTGTAAAATAGTCTATCGCAATTGTAGTGCAAGTATACACGACGCAAGTAGTAAAGTGATACGAAGTATCGGATATCGTCTCCACAGGGATTGGGCTAATAGCTTCACCTTAATTCACTGCACGAAAGTAAAGAGAATATTTGAGAAAGTTGTCACGACAATAATAAAGTAAACGTAAATAAAAGAGTTGAGATATCAAGATAGAGAGAATGGGCTGGTATTGAATTGCTCAGTAGTGCAGGTATTGCAGAGTTTAGGAAATCCAGTTCTGTCGTTGCGCCCGTCGCGGCAGCAATCCATTGATTGTCGCGGCAGCAACCACTCAACTCCGTACTTCAAGTTTGGCAAGAATCCCAGATGTGCCTTGGCCTATCTCTAGGTCCAAGTCTGTCGATGATCACGTCTTTGATGATACCTCCCGGCGTGAATCGAAGGATGAACACCGATGTGGATGAATTCTTCTTTAGCCACTTAACCTCGTCCTATCCCTAGGCCCGAGATAGTTCAACTATAAACTGGAGAACTTGCTCTTATTTCTTTCGTATACTTAACTCTCCCGATGCTAAGTAAATTGATAACCTCACAATTCTCTCCCGATGCTCTTGCAAGATATTAATAACCAAAATAAGAGAACTTGAAGTTTATTTTATTGAACTGGAAATTCCTAAAACAAAAACAACCCTTGCAACTACTTTACAAATCAACCCGTGGCCCTAGGGGGAATTTAGAACATGGTGTGGGAAGGAAAAAGACTAGAGGTTGAGAGAGAAGGCTAGGGTAATCGGGTATGCCTCTAGGTTAAGATATATGCCCTTATATAAGCTTTGGGCTCAACTTATCTAATTTAACAAGGATTACAACTTTAAATTAAAGTATGATTCTAATAAAGACTAAATCTTCAAGGAATCTACTTTCCAGCCGTCCTCCTTGTTTCTTGGGATTATCTCTCCTTGAACTTTGGGCTGGAATATCTTCTGATCTAGGGCTTGGAAAAATATGGTGATTTTACACGACAGACGGGCTGAATTTTCTCTATCTGTCGAGGTCCACTTTGCATCTTCTCCACAAAACTGTTGTCGTCCTCTGCTGTCACGGCGGCAACCATGGCAGCATCATCCTCCTTGATTGCTCGTCCAGTTCCAGCTCTTCTGCTTCACTGCCCAGCGCCTGCCCTTTCCGTCTGCTACAGCAGCAACCTGCAAAAACAACCATTTTTAGTAGAAATTGTGCCTTTTAATATAATTATGATGTTTTGCTGTAAACTGACCTAAATGCAATAAATAATGCTTGAATGCAGCAGAAATATGGGTTAAAAAGGGTGTAAATAATAGAACTTTAAAACACTCAACAGTTTTTTTAATAAAATACTCTTAGTTTGCTTAATTCATGTGCTTCACTTCCTTCAATTAGTTTCAAAAGTCCAGTTGAAGAATCCATTTGTCGGGCACGAATGTGTCAAACTCATGAAAGAATTAAGCATGGTCTATCATAGCGAGATGTTGACTAATTCGACTTAGACATAAGTTAGAATTTTAGCGGCTAAAAGGAGCAACCAAACGTTAACTGCCTGTGTTAGGTTTACGTTGAGATTGCTAGGTATTGCCTACATCACGCGGCAACAGAATCCTAGCATAGACATATGTAGGATCACTTCAGAATTGCTTCGCCGAACTTGGAGTATCTGCCAGACTTTCCACCGAGACTTCTCTCCATCTCACCTGCCAGGACAGCGAAAGTTGCAAGAGCAGAATTTTGTCGTGGCAGCGAAAGTTGTCGCTGCCTCAATCCGCCATTACCCGCCAAGGCAGCATATCGTGGCAGCGCAAAACAACTTGACCTATTCAATGCAGTTTCACACTAAGAAGCAGCATAGCCCTGTCGTCTCTATCAATATGATCACTTCCTTTATTATTACTTGTGTTTTTATTTTACTTTTCTTCTCAAACAACCACCTTATTTGTAACACCCCAATTTTGGGCTTAGAGGTTTTGGGTTTGAATCGGACCGGTCGGATTTCGGTTCGAATATAAAAGGTGGTTTTAGGGAAAGCCTAGTTCGGGATGCATTAAAAATATGGAAAAATATCTTAAAATCCTCTTTTATTATGTATAAGAGAGTGGTGAAATCAATTTTACAAAATGAGGTTTCGAAATGTGACATTTCAAGTTAGTGACTAAAATGTAATTTTTGAAAAGTTGGTGACTGTTTTAAAAGGATTGAAACTTTGAATCTTTAAGGAGCTAATTTACCCAAGAAGAGTTTTCTCCAGATTTTTCTTAATATTAAACATTTATTAAGTGATATTTAATAAAAGGAAAAAGGGGAAATAGATATTTTGGAAGTTTTAACTAACTTTTCTCAAAATTTTCCCTCTTCATTTTCTCTCCCTTTTCTCTCAGCCAAACACATTTCCCCAGCCATTTTCCCTCTGATTTTAACACCTAAAGATGAGATTTCAATCTCCAATTGGTTTCTAATCCTTCCTACATCAAATCATTGCCATTTGCTTATTGAATTTTCAAGAAATTTTGGCTTTAAACAAGGAGAAACTCACATTTAGAGGTATGAACGTCCTTATCCTCTAAATACTCAGTTCTTTACTGAAATTCCCAAGTTCTCAATCCTTGATTTGAGTTTTATTAAAGGTTTTAATGATGTGTTCTTGATTTTGGCTTAAAATGCAAGATTTGGATTTAATTTTGATTAAATTCGTACTAAATGATTGGGATGTGTTTTGAGATGTCTTTTTGATGTTTATTGAATGTATAAATGATGTGTAATTGAAGTTTAATCAATGCAATCCCGGATAGGTTGATTTTCCTAAGTTTTTGATTGAGTTAATGGTGGTTTTTGGGGTGATTTTGATGTTCTGCTATAGCTGGAGGTATAAGGACGTGATTGGATCCTTTTTGGATGTTAATTGATGTATAAGTATGATTGGAATTGATGGATCTTGGCTGGGTAAGGTTGTAGAGGTGTTTGGATGTGATTTCGGTTGTGTTTGGTAGCCGAAATGTGAGTGTTGATGTGAGCAGTGAGTTTAGGTGTTTTGGTTGAAGATATTAATGCATGATGATGCATTAATCCACTGCTTTGATGTGTTTAAAATAGGGGAGACATCATCGGATCCTTATGGTGTTGATCCGGAGGCTTGATCGGTGTTTCGGCAAGCTTGCGAAACGGAATCGGTGAGTGAAGTTTGGTTTTCAGCTTCGAAACCAATCTTGGAAGGTTTTGGGAGCTTAGTTTAAGTCTAAACAACTTAGCTAAGCTCAAGAGTAAGTTTTTCGAAGAAACTCTCTTGTTGATGAGCCATGAGTTTGTTGAATGCAATGTGTTTTATTTGCATGTTTAAATTCTGTTTTGAAAGCATATTTTAGCATGTTTAATGCTGGTTTTGTAAGCCATGTGTTGAAGGATGCTCAAGGTAAGAGATCCTTGTTTTGAACATTGATAAATGTGGTTTGATGCATTGTAATGCATGATGATTAATGACTTTGTTAAATGCTTTAAAACAGTGGATTAATGATGTTATATGATGTATATTGGCAAGTGATGTGTTGGTTTTAAAGTACTTGAATCGGATATAGTTAGCCGGCTATAGGATTGGGTGCACCGTGAATAAAGTCGCCTTGGATGTTGAGGGGTTGTGATTGTACCGTAAACTCCATCCAAGTACACTAACGAGATGGTTAAGATCATCATGGTGGTTAAAAGTCCATGAGAGGATCTTGTGTTAAGATCACAATGGTGGTTAAAAGTCCATGTGTGGATCTTGTGTTGTATGTCCCGTGTTCTCGTTAGTGATGTTATACAACTACCAATGAGTGATGTTGAGGGGTTGTGATTGTACCATAGTCTCCATCACGGGTGTTGAGGGGTTGTGATTGTACCATGCTCCACCTTGATATTGGTAGTGTGTATGAAGCGTATGGGACAACGCTTGTAATCCGCGTATCCGATTGTGTTTTGAGTTGTAAATTGTTATTGATTATCACTTGTAAGCCAATATGACATGATGATGATTTGAAGCATGAGATGCTTGGTTTGTATGCATAATTGCATGATAAATGTTGTTTTGAAACTAAAGGCCTTGAAAAGGGTCGTTAATCAAGGTTGACTTTCGGGTTGACTTTGGTTTTCCCCGTGTAATCTTCGTAGTTCGGGTCAACCGTCTAGGCCGGGCTAAGGGGGTTACATTATTTGTGCATTTACTTTTCTTTTGTAGGAACAAAAATTCGAAGCAAGATGTCCAATCCCTGTGGGAGACAATATCTTATATACTATAACTTGACAAGAGTGTGCACTTGCGCTCATAAATAGAGAACACCCAAACGCTCTACAATGGTCGTAAGGTTCCAGTAATGTAATGGCAAACCCAAAATCTCCAGCCAAGTTGCTCTTTCAATATGTTTTGGTTCTTCATTCTAGAAGGAAACCTCTTCAAATATCTCCTTCAGATATGACCAGTTTAGGTCTTCCATCATTGTGAAAAGTTCATCGTCTTCAATTGAGATGAGGTAAGTTTTACCTCCCATTCGTGATACCTTGACTTCACTTAAGCCCCAACACTGCACCTTCTCTGTTATTCTCTGAATGGGACAGGTTGTAGTCGTCGTACCAACTAAACACCTTTTCATCTTCCACAACTCCTCCTTTGTAACATGTCCATGTATGCTTCTTGTTCCTTGATCTGAAACGCTACTCTTATTTGCAAACCCCTGAGTTTTAGCTTGAGTTGAAGGATTTAGGTTGTGTTGTTCGTTGAAAATTCTAGCATCCTGTCGGGCTTTCTTCCAGTACGAGGATCTTTCATTATACTTTGCGACTGCCACCAAAAGTTTGAAACCATTTAACACAATACCATTCAACCTTTCTATTGCCCTTTGCGCATCGCTCCCGTTGGAGAATCTCACGAAACCAAATCTCTTCCCCTTCCTAGATAACTTCTTTGCTATGAAAACATCAACTATATCCCCATATTTTCCAAAAACATGACATAGACCCTTCCAATGCGGCTTTCAGGATGTTTTCTACGTACAAACTTATCAATGTTGACTTTGTCGATGCTTCTGCCTTCTCCGGTGCCGTTGTTGGTGTCATTCTCCGGGTGTTTAAGTTCGTATGTGAGTGAAGAAAACTAGGTTGAAAGAGTCTCCATCTTCTACGGATTGATCAAGTGCACATATATAATGCATTTATACATGTATAAATTTAACTACAACTAACTAACTATAGCTAACTTAACTAAATCACATTTACGTCGGTATAAATTTTACTTAACTACATCTAACTAACTTACGTCATTAGACAATTGTAAAGAATGTTTATACCCTAGGATTTGGTTAAATTATAAGGCATGTCCTTTAGGATCTTAGGGTTTACAAAATAGGTTGTGAACTTATTCCTAAATACATAATAGTCCAAAATTTAAATGGTAGGTAGTTAGTGAGCGGGGGGGGTGGATGTGGGTAGATACGATATAGGTCTCAAATCCATCACCTACCCACTAACCACGACGAGATGAATATTTATATCCACACCCGCCCACTACCCATCAAACTCATACCTATCCCCGCCCCAACTAAGGTGGGTGCGATGCGAAATCCGCAAAATTGTGCCCGTCCTTTAAGAATGTTTATACCCTAGGATTTGTTTAAATTATTAGGCACGTCCTTTAAGATCTTAGAGTTTACAAAATAGGTTGTGAACTTATTCCGAAATACATAATAGTCCAAAATTCATATGGTAGGTAGTTAGTGGCCGGGGCGGGTGGATGCGAGCAGATACGGCACATGTCTCAAATCCATCACCTACCCACTACCTACGACAAGATGACTTTTTACATCCACACTTTCCCACTACCCATCAAACTCATACCTATCCCCGCTTGGGGCGAGTGCGGTGCGAAATCCGTAAAATTGTGCCTGTCTATCATCCCAAAAATCAAGTTTCTTTTAGTGCTTGAACTTATGTTATAAACACAATTGTCTCAACTAGGATAAAAATCTTTTGCCCCTTTTCAGTATCTCTTTCTATGCCTCAACACTAAAAAATTAAATTTCAGGCCCTAACCTAAATTCTAAATCCTAAACCCTACTGTAGAGCGTTGAGATGTTCTCTATTTATGAGCACAAGTGCACACTCATGTCAAGTTATAGTATAAAAGAAATCGTCTACCACAGGGATTAGACAACTTGACTCGACTCGTAGTTCATGCACAAGAAAAATTAAATGCGCAATTAAATTGGATGTTTGAGAAGAAAAGTAAAATAAAAACACAAGTAATTAAAGAGGAAGTAATTAGATTGATAGAGAGGGTTGGGTTATGCTGTTGTGTAGTGTGAAACTGCATTGAATAGGACAAGTCGTTTTGCGCTACCAGACTCTGCTGCCTCGGCGGGGGATGACAAGTAGACTGTTGAGACCCTCTCACTGCCTCGGCAGGGGAATGGAACTGTGTCTCGACGGAAAACTCGACAGAACTACAAGGCTCGGCATAACGCTTCAAAAGTGACTCCGCTTATGTCTAAGTCAAAATTATGTTGATGCCCACTAAAGATAATACCAGTCACGGCGTGAATCGTACAAAGACAGCAATGTTAAATCGTCATCTATTAGCCGCCTTAAGCCCTAACCTATGTCTAGGTCGGATTGATCTCACCCTCTATAGATGAAATCGTACTTGCTCCTTTCGTGAGTTCAACTCTTTCGATACCAAACAAATGGATAGAATTCAACTAATCTTTCGCCTTAATTGAAAACTATGAAGAACACGGAATAAGTAAACCTTGTAATTTTATTTGCAAAAACAAACTTAAAATCCTAAACAATCGTTCTCACACTAATTACAACATAGCCCAAACCCAAGGAGAAATTTAGAACATGACGGCGGCAAAGGAAACCTAAACTATGCCTAAGGAAAACCTAAGTTGTTTTGAAATAGAATTACAATGGGTATATATAGGCATTAGCTAGGTCTAGTCCTTCTTGAAGTAGAATTCTCCAAAGTAGCTTTTTACATTAAATGCGACTTTAAACTCTGACTTCTTTGAGTTGAATGTGGACTTTAACACGTTGCCTTGCTCCGCAAGTAATCTCGAGTTCTTCCTTCGGCGGCTCTGCCTGCTGCTACAGACGTCAGAAAATTGAGTGGACAGTATCGATAGAATCAGGATTTTCTTCTCTACAGATCACACTCTGGTTCTCCAACCCTATAGTCTGTTGTCTTGGGTGGCAGGTTGGGCGGTGAAAGCTACTCGACGGCTATTGTTTCTGTCTAGAACTGCATCAGTATAGTTACATGGTATACTACCTCAGCATCACGTCCTCAGCTCCTCTCTCCCTCTGTCAGCCTCTAGTACCTGAAACTAAAACTAAACTAAAACAGTACCTTTTCTTCACCAAATAAGAAATAATCTATAAAAACATGGCAAAGTAAAGAAATACTGTAAAATGCAATGCATGGTCCTAATTATGCCTAAAATGCACTCAAAAATAGCGATAATATGAGATGGAATTTGCATGAAATATATAACTTATATACACTTTACACACCCTCAAACTCGAACTGTTGCTTGTCCTGAAGCAATGCACCTTAAACATACTTGCCCTTATATTAACCAGAAAGAAAAAACTTGTTTTCAACTTGATTTCGCACCTCAAAGCCATGGCACCTATATTAGATTAGTGAAAAGAAAATAGCAAGAAAATAACTCAGAATTAATTTCTAATGTCAGTGCAGTGTGTGCAGAACTGTGTACAGGCTGAATATGCAGAATAACTAGATAAACAAAGATGTTGTTATGATATATAAGGTTGCTGCCGAGACAACACAGTTAAGCACAATTTAAATAATTATGGCACTGAGGGCTTCAGCTTATCACAACTACTCTTCTAGGTCTGAAATTAAGATAGGAGCAAACTACAAAAGCCCGAACCCATGAAGTAGAGTTATCCCGTGAAGACTTTCATTCACTCATGCTAATTTGTCCGTCACTTCAAGATTTTTGGATTCATGGACTTTGATAGCAGCGGAGTGTCCTCGCACATGATTCTTCCTAGAGCTTGTTTCGGGCACCTCTAAGGTAAAACAACAATGTTTCTTTTTTTTCTTTGCTGCTGTGACAGTGCTGTATTTTTCTGTTTCTATTTTCTGCCTTGGCGGCTACCTGCAACCATTGTTAGAACTTTTCAAAGAATTATAAAAACAAAGCAGACAGTGTTCATTAGATATTCTAGCAAATTCAGCAAGTAACAGAAGTGTTTGACAGTTTTGGCAATTAAAAAAAATTCTATGTCATTTTTCATGCTTTTCCCAAATTAAGTTCAATTTTTTTAATTAGTGCGAGAATAATTAATTGGCTAACTATCATAGGCACAAGTTATAACAATTTTTTCTATTCTGATTAATATTAAGGCAAGTATAATGCAACATATATGCTACTAAGTATGCCTAAACAAAAATGTGAGAGCTATCCCCCCCAAACTCGAGATGGGCATTGCCTTCAATGCACTAAGTAAAAACAGAAAAAAAATAAAAATAGAAAAAATAAATACAAGTGATAAAAAAGAAAAATAACATAAAAGAGGAGAAAAGAGAAAGAAGAAAAAAACTAGAAATTGGCTAAGGGTTGAGAGGAGGCTTGAGTCTTTGCTGCTGAGGAAGAGGACGAGGTTTGGATGATTAGGCAGCGGCCGACAGATGTCTTGGCGGCAGACTTAGCAGGCGAGACCTTTGCTGTCCGCGGCGGCTGGACTCTCTTGGGCGTGGGACGAGGCTCTTCTTGAGGTTCGGCATGAGGGGCTTCGCTTTCTTCTGATTCTATCTCGTCGTCCACTGGCTCTACAGCTATGATGTGTCGCTTCCTCTTCTTGGTTCCTTCCTCTGTTGGTGCTGCTGGAGGGTCTATCGCCATTGGAACGGCTGCTGCTGCTACTACTACTGCTGTTGGTGGCTGCTGCTCGATCTCGTCAAATGAGAAGGTATTGGCCACCGTCGCCACTGTGCAGGCAGGGGAATAATGTTGCTGATGCCTCTCGGGGGAGTCTGTCACCCTGTTGGAAGCGGAGATAGTTGAGTATGATGGGTAGTATGTTGGAGATGGCATCTGGCGGCAGAAGGCAATGTGGCGGGAAGCGGCGGCTGATGTCGTTCCTTGTGCTGGGGCAGTTGCGGCAAGGTCTGCAGGGTAGGGAGGCAGGTTGGGGCCGTCATCAGGGTACTTTTGTAGGAGATAAGACACAAAGGCTTCTTGGACTTCCCCCACATATTTCATGAAAGTCAGTTGTTGCTGCTCGATTCGCTTGTTATTGTTGATAAGGGTGTGCAGCAGCGTGAGGACTTCATTGGATGGGGCAGCTTCAGTACTGCTGGGGGCGGCTAGAGTGGTATGCTAGGCGGCAGAGGGCTGGCTGGGGGTTATGGGCTCTGTCTCCTAGGCTTGCATCATCTGAAGGCGAACTTTTCTGGTCTACCCCTCCTTTGTTGTTGTCATCTCATCCTTGGGGTCGGTCGGACATTGAAATTGGCATAAAGGTCGGTGATGAGTGACAGGAAGTATAACCTGCCCTTTGTCTTTTCTGAAGCAATTGTGGATCTCATTGCATATAATCTCCCCAACATTGATTGGTCGATTCATCAGAATGTTGTGAATTAAGGCGAGCCGCGGCCAGTCGACAGTGGATCTGTGGGAGGTGGGCAGCAGACGCCTCTTGATGAACGTGTTCCACAGCATCACCTCGGGCAAAAGGGGGCGGCGTTGGACAGAACCGCCATGCTTCCCTGCCAGCCACGGCGTGTTGGGCTTGCACAGCTTAGCCTTGAGTTTCTCATAGTCGACAGCCGTCAGTGACTGCCTTCATTCCTCGTGAGGGTTGTCATCTATCTCTAGGCCGTAGAAGCTGTTGATCACAACAACATTCAGCTTAACAGGCTTCCCGCGGACATATACGAATGGCTGTTCTGGGCAGGGGTGATGGGCGTAGAATTCTCTGACCAAAGTAACGTTGGCCATCTCCAGCTTCCTTGCGAACATATCCCATCCCTTGCTGTGGATGGTATCGAACAGGGCAGGCTCTAAGACAAGGTCTCATGTCTACTTCGTATAGTGGAAGCCTTGTTCCTCCCATATTGCCTATTTGGAGAACTGATCTTTGTATCTTTTCTCGTCTGCCCTGGAGCAAAATCTTTGGTAGGTGGGCTTGGGTTGGGATGTGGATGCCATATGAGATGGTTGTAATTAACTAAAACTTGGAAGAAAATATTGTGAGAGCAGTGGATACAAGAATAAGATAGCAAGGAGGTGAAAGTAAAGTGAATGAATGGGGTGAGAAGGGTTTAAATGGAGGTTGCCGAGAGGTTTCGTGGTGGCATTAAATGTCCAACAGTCCAGTTGTCTCGCGCATGTTACAGGATTTTTGCTCGTTATTTCTATAGTCGTTGGCAGCTAGCCGTTACGCACTGTCTACGCTGGGCCGCCTTTGGTTGTCTGGGCGGGATGGTGGGCGGGCTCCTTGCTGAGCCTTCTTCTTGATCCGGCTCTTTTATTCCTAATCCTAAAATAAAAATAAAGATAATTAAATACTAAAATAAATTCTGAATAATAAAAATGTGGAAACTAATCTAATCCTAAAAAAATAAATTACAATAAATTAAACTTTAATCCTACTGCATAAAAATAAAAATAAAGAGAGTATAAAAAAAATTAAGTTATGTTGGAGTGCATTTGGGTGCATCTCTCAGACATAACCACTTCCTGAGGTGGTGTCTCTTGTCTTTCCCTCTTGGGGGGTCCTCTTGTTCCTTAAGGTGTTGTGTTGTTGGGTTCTTCAGCGTGCCCTTGGGTCTGTCGCGCCAGCTGCTGCCTTGGCCTATCTCTGTGCTGATTTTGGCTGCTTGAGCATCTGGGCATCCTTTCTTTTCCTTTTCTGAGGGTTGTATCACATTTAGCTTTATGCTCTAATTGTCTACCCTTATGGTAAACTCCCCATGTTCCACGTCTATTAAAGTTCTGCCTGTGGCCAAGAATGGTCGCCCAAGGATAATAGGGGCTTTTTCATCAGCCTCACAGTTTAGGATGGGGAAATCAGCTGGAAGAATAAGGTTTCCCAACTTCACTAGGATGTCTTCGATCTTGTCCTCCGGTTGTACAAAAGAATGATCGGCAAGTTTCAGCATGATGGAGGTGGGTTTGGCTTGCCCAATTCCCAGTTTGTTGAAGACTGCCTTAGGCATTAGGTTGATGTTGGCTCCTAAGTCGCACAAAGCTTTTGTTTCATGTGTGCTGCCTACTCTACATGGGATAACAAAGCTGCTCGGATCTGTTTGCTTGGGCGGCAGTTTGTTGTGCAACATAGCCATGCACTCCTCTATTACAATAACTGTATCGAACTCCCCAATCCTCTTCCTTTTAGAAACCATGTCCCTGAGGTATTTGGCATAATTGTGCAACATAGCCATGCACTCTTTTATGTGCACATGCTTCAGAATATCTAGGAATTTCCTAAATTGGTGCTCATGTTTTTGTTGCTTAAACCTCTAGGGGAAAGGTGCTGGTAGGCGGATGTCCTCTATACGTTCTTTGCAGGGGAACTTTATCTATGGAGGATCATCTACCTCAGGACTGCTGTCAGGTTCAGCTGCCGAGGCGGCTGGTGTTGATGCTGCCGCAGCAGGCAGTTCTTTCTGTGCTGGTTGTGTTTCTTGTTGCTTTTCCACCCTGGGTTCATCCAACTGCTTCCCACTTCTAGTTGATATGGCTTTGCACTGCTCATAAGTGGGCTTGGATGCTGCCACTGTGCTGCTGGATGCTGCTCCCAATGTCCTGCTGCTAAAGATCTCTGTGAACTGCCCAAATTGGGTCTCCAAGTTCTTTATAGCAGCCTCCTGGTTGTTCATCTTCATCTTTGTCTTGTCCATGAAAGACTCAGTTTTATCAATAAACTTATTAGTGCGAACAGTAAAATTACTAGTTCTAGACAAAAAAGTATGATGAGTTACTTTATGTGAATTATTATTTTGTGGCTGCTGAGCATGTTGTCTTGACAAGTTTTGTCGGTAGCCTCCTTGTTGCTGTTGTGGGTTTGTAGTAGTCTTTGGGTTGCTCCAGGAGAAGTTGGGATGGTTCTTCTATCCAGGGTTATATGTGTTCTGGGCAGGCCTGCTGTTCCTCTCGTATCCTCCTATAAAGTTGGCAGATGCGGTGCATTCAGAGGAATCGTGGTTGCCCCCACACTCATCACAGAATGGCTCCATAGCCTTGGCCTCATAGACTTTCTTAGTGGGTTTCATTATGCTCATAACCAGCTCTGTCAGCTTGTCGAGGCTGGCATTGATAAATTCTGAGGCTTGCACTTCATTCACAGTAGATGGCCGCCTAACGCCGCCTCGGTGGGCTGTGTTGGGTACTTGTAATCGTTCTTGGCGGCTTGGTTCAGAATCCACAGTGCCTTCTCTAGTGGTCTGTCAAGGATGATACCATTGGCTGAGGCATCAATCATCGTCCGTGTTGGGTAGTTCACCCCGTTATAGAACATTGACACATGTGTCTAAGTCGGAAAACCATGGAGCGGGCAGTTGTTCAGCATTTGTTGGTATCGTTCCCATGCTTCGTACATCGGCTCATCATCCCTTTGTCGGAAGGTTGTGATCTCGTTTCGTAGCCTGTCTGTCACATTGGATGGGCTGAAACGATCCAGAAAATCTCTGTACAGCTATGTTCATGTGTTGAACGACCCTGCTGGCTGGTTGTTTAACCACTGCTTTGCCCTATCCCTCAGTGAATAGGGGAATAATCTCAGCCTAAGCACATCTTGATGGACTCTGTGTATTTTGAATGCCCTGCAGATGTCCAGGAATCCTCTTAAATGATGTCGAGCATATTCTATGGCAGTCCCTCCAAATTGCCCTAACGTGTTGATCATGTTGAACATCACTGGCTTCAACTCAAAGTGATCCACCTCAATCTCAGGTTCTGTCACTGTCGGATCGAACCCTCTAAATTCATGTTCCAAGTAATCCCTGGTGGTTCCAACATATTGTGGCTGCTTGGGCGGAATAGAGGGCGGATGCCTTGGTAAATCTTGTTGTTCTCTGGGCGGCGGGTCTTGCTGCCCATCCCTGCCGTTCACAGCATTTTTGGTAGGGTTGTCGTTTTCCATGTTTACCTCTGCTTTTCCTTCTTCTTTGGCTTTTTCGGGGGCTGATCTGAGTTTCTTCTTCAGCTCTCTTGCTCTTCGTTCTATATCGTCGTAGAAAACGATTTCTCCTTTTGGATTTGCCCTGGTCATACACTAGCAAAGGAAACCGTAATTTTTTTTTCGATTAAAAAATAAACACTAAAAGTAAAATTAAATGCAAAGAAATAAAAGTACAGAAATTGAAAATGAATTTCGCTGTTACAAATCCCCGACAACGGTGCCAAAAAGTTGTAGAGCGTTGAGATGTTCTCTATTTATGAGCGCAAGTGTACACTACTATCAAGTTATAGTATAAAAGATATTGTCTCCCACGGGGATTGGACAGCTTGACTCGACTCGTAGTTCCTGCACAAGAAAAAGTAAATGCACAATTAAATTGGATGTTTGAGAAGAAAAGTAAAATAAAAACACAAGTAATTAAAGAGGAAGTAATCGATTGATAGAGAGGGTCGGGTTATGCTATTGTTTAGTGTAAAACTGCGTTAAATAGGACAAGCCGTTTTTCGCTGCCACACTCTGCTGCCTCGGCGGGGGATGGCAGGTAGACTGCTAAGACCCTCTCGCTGCCTCAGTAGGGGAATGGAACTGTGTCTTGGCGGCAAACTCGGAAGAACTACAAGGCTCGGCAGAACGCTTCAAAAGTGACTCCGCTTATGTCTAAGTCAGAATAATGTTGATGCCCACTGCAGATAATACAGTCGCGGCGTGAATCGTGCAAAGACAGCAATGTTAAATTGTCCTCTTTTAGCCACCTTAAACCCTAACCTATGTCTAGGCCGGATTGATCTCACCGTCTATAGATGAAATCGTACTTACTCCTTTCGTGAGTTCGACTCTCTCGATACCGAACAAATTGATAGAATTCAACTAATCTTTCGCCTTAATTTAAAACTATGAAGAACGTGGAATAAGTAAACCTTGTAATTTTATTTTCAAAAACAAACTTAAAATCCTAAAAAACCGTTCTCACATTAATTACAACATAGCCCAAACCCAAGGAGAAATTTAGAACATGATGGCGGTAAAGGAAACCTAAACTATGCCTAAGGAAAACCTAAGTTGTTTTGAAATAGAATTACAATGGGTATATATAGGCATTAGCTAGGTCTAGTCCTTCTTGAAGTAGAAGTCTTCAAAGTAGCTTTTTACATTAAATGTAACTTTAAACTCTGACTTCTTTGAGTTGAATGTGGACTTTATCACGTTGCCTTACTACGCAAGTAATCTCGAGTTCTTCCTTCGGTGGCTCTGTCTGCTGCTACAAACGTCGGAAAATTGAGTGGACAACATCGATAGAATCAGGATTTTCTGCTCTACAGATCGCACTCAGTTCTCCAACACCCTAGTCTACTGTCTTGGGCGGCATATTGGGCGAAGACAGCTACTCGACAGCTACTCGACAGCTGTTGTTTCTGTCTGGAACTGCATCAGTACAGTTTTTTGGTCTGCTGCCTCAGCATAACGTCCTCAGCTCCTCTCTCCCTCTGTCAGCCTCTAGTACCTGAAACTAAAACTAAACTAAAACAGTACCTTTTCTTCACCAAATAAGAAATAATCTATAAAAGCATGTTAAAGTAAAAAAATACTGTAAAATGCAATGCATGGTCCTAATTATGCCTAAAATGCACTCAAAAACAGCGATAATATGAGATGGAATGTGCATGGAATATAGAACTTATGGACACTTTACACTCACACCATGTACCAAATTCCCTAAACCCTAAATTTAATTTTTAGTGTGAGAGCATAAATAGGGGCACCGAAAAAGGGTAGAGGATTTCTATTCTCTCAACTATGTCTCAATCGGACAAAACCTTTTACCCCTTTTTGGTGCCCCTTTGTATGTTCAACACTAAAAAATTAAATTCTAAGCCTTAATCCAAAATTTTAAACCCTACATCCTAAAAATATATTCTACCCAATTCTTTAAATCCTCACTATAAACTTTAATCTCAAACTCTAAACTTTATTTTTTGCGTGGAGGCATAAATAAGTCAACTAAAGAGGTAAAGAATTTCTATACGTCTCAATCTTAACTTATTGTCAATTGATTTTAAATACTCTGACATGCAAGTCACGTAATCTGTCATGCAAACCACCTGTTCATGTATTGATTTCACTGTTTATTTTCTGCAGCATTTCTATATAAAAGACCTCTATTTGTACAATGTTTCAGAATACAACACCGAGAAATGGAGCCCTTGAACAAGCTTGCTTTCACGTTGGCCGTTATGGCGGTGGTTCTAGCAGCCACCATGCCTCAAACGGCAACCGCGGCTCGCAACAAAGTGATGGTTCTAGCAGCCGACACCCCCATCGGAGCGAGCGTCAAGTCGACCTCGATAAACACGAAGAACACTTTGGCCAACGCTTTCGATGTCGGCATTAATCACAAACATGGAAGACAATGCATCCCTAGATATGACGTTTGTGCGTTTGAAGATGTGCTTTGCTGTAAAAATTGCATTTGTGTTGGAGTGTGCGTGTTGTGCTGAGAAAATAAGGGTGTTGGACAGAATTATATGATGTTTTCTCATGGTTTTTATAGGTTGGGACGAACGTATAACTTTATGTTAGGGCCATACTTATAAAATTTTAGGGGACGTGGAAATAGATTTTCAATAAAAATTACTTAGAAAAAATTTAAATTATATACGATTACGAATTTTAAATTTCTAGGGGACGACCGTTGCTTCTAGCCCCCACATTCCATCCATGTTTATAGGTAAATAATATGTCTGGTTTAATAGTAGTTTACTTGTTCGAAAATGTAGTTGTATTTATTTTAGCATTGTCGTCGATGTTATGGTCATGTATAGTTGCAGTGTTATACGAATAAAAATCTTTTGCCCCTAATCATGTCTATTTCTATGCCTCACACTAAAAAATACTATAAAATTAAATTCTAAACCCTAAATTTAAATTCCACATCTTAAACTCTACACCCTAAAAAATACACATTACTCCTAATTCTCTAAACCCTAACCACAACTCTTAATCTTAAATTCTAAACTCTAAACCTTACACCCTAAATTAATTTTTTTTAAATGGGGCACCAAAAAAGGCATAATTTAAGGGTAGATAATTTCTATCCGTGTTATACTGTAAATAATAACATATCTATTAAATAATTAAAAGAATGTTTGCATATACATATGTACTTGTTTCCGCTCAATCGAATAAACTTTATTTATTTAATTAGTAAGGAACGATGTTGGACCAAATCAATATTTCTTAGAGTTCTAACAACAATTCTCAAGGAAGTTAGGTAGAAACAACACTAATAAACGTGAAACTAAACGGATGACTCACCAATAATTAAATGAATATTATGCAGATGTACATGTACATGTGTAGATATGTGTTTTTCTTCAAATGTCAAATGAGGTTATTGACGGGATTCGAACAATATATTTTTTTAATACATTTCTAGATTATCTATAAAATCCTTCCCATATCTCAAACTAATTAAATTAAAAAAATATTATGCATTTGGAAAAAAATATTTATTTACATTGTATCACTAACTTAATTTAATAGGTGTTGTTAAACGTATATATATGGAAAAGGAAAGAAAATAACATAGAGAAACAAGATCCGGATTTTTTTTTTATTTATTTTTTTATGAAAAGGGGTTATTACCATGCGATCAAAGCAATCGTAGCACCTGCACTAGACTTCTGGTGAATCAACTTGACGGCCTCCAAGTCCAAGCAATCTGTCTCGATCATAACCGGCCGAAACCAATTAAATTTTTTTTAAGGGATTTCGTGATTTCTTTTAAATATCTCATAATTAAAATTTTCAAGATGTTTAATAAAAATTTCCAAAAATTTTGTGCAGGCCTAATTCAAATATAAAGAGAATTAAGACTTGGGGTCATTTTTCGTTGCTTTTGGAATTAGAGGCACTTTTAGTGCCAAAAACAATAAAAAAAAATAAAGTTAAGGATATAATTTTTTATATAATAAAAGTGATTTTTCTAAAGGCTAAAATAATTAGCTTTTGACTTTTTTTTCTTTTTGGATATTAAACTATCATTATTTTACTTAATATCATTTACATTATTTTTACTTAACATTGTGTTAAAAAAATTAATTGTGTCACACATCCCTTGACTCTTATTTTAAATTTGTCATCAAGCTTTTGAACATTATAATTTTATCCTCGAACTGTGATTCTCAATTTAAATTGGTTCCTGAACTTTTGAACGTTCTAATTTCATCCCAAAACTGTGTCTCTCATTCTGAATTGGTCCCTAAACTTTTGAATGTTTTAATTTCATCTCCAAATTATCAATATATGTTAATCATATCCATGTTAAAAAACAGTTATAAAAATTGTTGATTACCATCAATAATTTGAAGGTGGGATTGGAACATTCAAAAGGTTAGAGACCGATTTAGAAAGAGGGTCATAATTTGGGATAAAATTAGATTATTTAAAATGAGAGTCATATTTTGAGATAAAATTAAAATATTTAAAACGAGTGTCATAGTTTAGAGACGTGTGATGCATTTAACTCTATTTTTATAATTTATTTTTATGGTAATGCCAAACACTTTCAATTAACATGAGTTAGAGGTTGTTTTAGACACCAAAATTCAAAATGATGGATGTTTATTTAGAAAGTTGTTACTTCAATTTTGGCGTCGATGAATAAAATTCTTCTGCCACTCTGAACTTTTTCTATGTTACTTTATATATCATACTAATAATTTTATATCATATGTATTAATAATTTTTTTATTATTTTATTAATTGTTTATGTTTTATTGATAATACATGTGACATAAAATTATTGATGGGCCATATAGAGAGACAAAGAAAAGGGAGAAATGGATTATATTCATCATACGAGAGGATATTATGTGTCGACCCATACTTGAATCCACACCCTCATATACGTTATAACAACAATAATAACAATCATGTTAATAATCAATCGGTATCCCATGTATACTTTGTCGGGAAAAACAAGGTTAATTCGAAATATTCAAAAGATATGTCATTTATAAGGAAAAAAATAAAATATTCAATGTTAATTCGAAATAACAATCAGGTTAATAATCAATCGGTATCCTATGTATACTTTGTTGGGAAAAACAAGGTTAATTCGAAATAAAATAAAACAATTAAATAAATACACGAAATATGTATTTAAGAATAGAACAGATTCGAGATAAACCAAATACGAATTGCTGAGGCCTGCAAAAACGCAGTTTCCTTAAGACGGATTCGGCCACTCTTCGGTGCTTGAGATCTTAGGTCGTCAATCTCTCAGGACACAACAACGGATGATCTACAATAACAGCACTACTGAAGAGATCACGAACAGAAACTTGTCTTTGACTATCACCGAAAACACAATGCAATTTTGAAGAAAAGAAAATTTTAAGTTGTTTTTAAATCAAAGGAATGTCATTTAATTTATAGGGGAGTGAGGTAGGTTAAATGTGGATAAAATATTCAAAAAATATGGCTATTAAATCTCCATTCGATTTAATTCGAAAAAAATCTGTCAATACCATATTAAAACGGAATATTCCCGTGAATTGTACTCATTACCTTTTAATAATTGAATTTAAATGAAAAATTATCCTATTTAATTCAAAATATTCAAAAGATATGTCATTTATAAGGAAAAAAATAAAATATTCAACATGGGTAAAAAATATTTGCAAGCCCACAAAAAGCTCAATTAGCTTAGACATTTACATTACCAATATCATGCAAATGCCACCCCCAAATGAGATAAATTCACACCCTTGAACACAAGACACTATTTCAATCCAAATCTTTCAATGCTTATATAGAGGATAAGTGTATATAAACACTTTCCATTCCATTTATCCTACCAATTTGGGATAGGGGGTTTTCCACTTCCTTACTCACAACTACCTTCCTTTGAGCATCAATTTCCCATTCATTACTCAACCGTTTTGAGCATGTGAGATATCGTTGTAAAGGCCTCATAGAGTAGAATAAGACTTAATAGAGTTCTTATTCGAATCTTCACCTTTACTCATTCAAAATGTGGCTCAAAATTACCATTTTCCTCACATTTTTCCAGCATACTTGTCCATTAAAAATGCCTTGAAAATCTCAATTAGTTTTTTTTTTTTGGTTTCTTAGGGTGTCCACTAAAGAGAGTTCAATGACTAATCCTTTCGTGTTCTGTTGGCCTATATAGGGGCAGACATTAGTACCAAATTTTAAAGCTGCTCCATGCTCATGACAAGGATCAAACTATCAACCATTGGCTAAGGTAAGAGAGACTCGTACCATCTCACCTAAGCCCCCTTAATCTCGATTAATATTTAAAGCATACTTTCTATCAAAAAAATAATTAAAGCAAACTAAGAAAAAGTATAGGCATGCATGATACCAGTGATTATCTAACATTGCATTATATTATTGTATAGATATAATATCGTTGATAATCCAACATTCCAAACATCAAGAATACACATACAACAATGTATACTAACAACAGTAAATACCAACTCTCTTACACGACAGAAGGCAATAAGACAGCTTACCTTTGGAAACAACTAATTATTAAACCAGACATATTCAGACCAAGAACCAATATTTAGCAATAAAAAACATTATTTTAATAGGCAGAACAGGCACAATCTGTGCATTCAGGATAGCAAGGTTTCTTGATGTTTAACTCCGAGAATGTTGGCCCAAAGGTTGTTGACGTTACTCGAGGTCGTGATGAAATTGAGAAAGATAATGGTAAGTTTTCCGGGTTTTTCTCTCGAAATATTGCTTCACCCGACGGATTACAACGCGAGCTTTTCTTTTAATATAATTCTTCATCAAACGAGCCGCACCGTAAACTTTTCGGGCCAGTTTAGAAGCGATTCGGTTCACCATTTTTAACGGAACGACTGCGGTGGTTGCCACCGCCACTGTCGCCAAGACAAAAGCAAGCTTCTTGCTGTTCTCCATCTCCCCTAATGTTGAATCTGATATATAAGTTGATTGGAAATGTTATAGAAATGGAGTCCCTTTATATAGACATGCTGAACATTTTCAGTAGCTTAGCAAAAACAGAAATTAAAAATTGTATAAAACTGATGAGTTGCATGACAAATTACGTGACTTGCATGGCATAGTGATCGGAAACTTTGGTTATCAAACTTCTCTCTGTTGTTTGTCGTTTTGAATTAAAGCAGATGTAACTTGAAAATTAAAGAACCCTAGCGTTTGGCCTACTTGTTGGCATCGACGAACGCAAGATTGTATGCAGTTGCGGTTCAAAGATTTCGGACACCAGTGCAATTTATTAAAATGAGGTCTTAATTTATAATTCGCAAGAGATATGGCCTTGTTTGGTAAAGAGAGGTTTGAGCAAAAATTAGAAGTTTGGCCAGTCAAATCCGCTAATATTGTTGTTTGGTAAATAACGGATTGAAAGAGTGGATTGGGGTGAAACTGCTAATTTTGAAAAGGCTCATAATAGGAGCTTTTTAAGATTAGAGGTTTGATATTAGAGTTGTAAAGACTCTTTTACCCTTACCAGTTACCAAAAATCTCAAAATAACATAAATTAAATATTTTCTCACCCTATTTATAAGCTAATCTTATTTTTTTATCACCACATATTTATATGTGTATTTAAATTTATTAATTATATTATATTAAAATAATTATATAAATAATAAACTAATATATAAATCATTCAAATATGTTTACAAAAAATTATATTAAAAATAATTTTATAGATCTAATTAATATTAATTAGATACAAAATATTGATAACTAATAAATTATTCAAACGAGTATTGAATATAATCATGCCCTTATATGTCATTTTACTTGTTTAAATAATCTAACAGCTATCAGCTATTTACCAAACAATTTTATACAATCAGCTAATGCAATCAGCTATCAACTATCAACTAATGTAATCCGCTATCAGCTATCCGCTAATTGCCAAACAGGGCCATAAGCTTCTTTTTTAAAAATTATTTTAATGCAAAAAATATTATTAGATATCTCTTGAGCAACAAAAAATTGTCTTATAAATATCTAAAAAATAAATATTTTCACTTAAAAAGTGTCATTCTTTTTGCATGTTTTAAGTTTTATATTATTGTTATATATACATACACATAATTATATATATATATATATATATATATATATATATATATATGTTATGAATATTTATCTATGTTGATGTCTATCATGATAAGAACTTTATCAAGAAGATTTGACTTACTTTATCATTAGGAATATTATCTACATTAATTAGAGTTTATTGTAGTATGTATTTCTTATGCCTATGAATAGATGATTTACTGAAGGCATTGTATACAAGTCTATATTTGAGAATTATACAAATCTCCCTCCTTTTCTTGTTCATTGTTCTTGTTCTTTGTTATTTTATTCACAACACGTTATCAGCACGATTTTGCTCAACTATCATGGCTCTTGTTGGTGATTCTCAAAGAATTCAACTTGGTATTCGTGACTGCATCTACTATTTATTCAAGTTAGTTTGAAAAAAAATCTGGTATGTTTTGCTTATTTATATATTGTTATATTGATTAGTTGATCATTCTAAAATTAAGGTTAGTATATTTCGATTCATTATTTGGTTATTATTTTATTCTAATATTCGTACTTCCTCTTGAAACGTATTTCCTCTTAATTAATTATTTTAGTTTTAAAGCATACTAATTAGCAGAAGTCTTTCGCGTTTACATGGAGCTTTCAAGATAGAAAAACATCTCTCCGGAAAATATATTTTTAAGCAGAACTGTTGAAATCGGTAATCATGGGAAAGTAATTTTGATGTCTACGCATAATCAAATGGCGTTTGGTATGTAACTTGGTCCTAAATAGCGTTTTTTTTATTATTTATAATTCAATCATATCACTCATGCTTATGTTTAGTTCAATTTAGCTCATGACTTATTTTATACATTTTAATCTAACTTTAAATAGTCGTTATTTTATGTTATTTTATAGATGAGAATTAATATTTTTAACCGTGTTTTGAGTTTTACATGTATTTAAATAGCTTGGAAAGAGACGTGATATAAAGAGATTATGAGAAGTTGTCTCAGTCATTTGTTATGTCTTCATTGTCCTCGAGAGAAAACACAATATTGGTAAGCTCTATTTTTATATGATTTTAAAGTGCGATAAATCATGATGATTTTGAATTTACAAGAAGATTATTATAAAGTCTATATTTGCTCGAAAGTAATAATTCTCATGTGTTGAAAAACTCGACTATTGACTTCTCTAAAGTTCAAGTTACGAAAATTTATCTTGATCCAACAAAAAGTTTTATGGGAGACATTCCCTGAAGTGAATGCAAGCATGATGTTTATTCCATGCAATTATTGGATCTGTTTCATTCCCTAAAGTGAATGAAAAGATGGTAAATCACTATTTAATTGGTAACATAACTTCGATATAATCTAAGTATATTAGCTGGACATCTCGTTCTGCGAGGCTACTGGTCTCAAAGGAGGTTTTTAAAGGACCTTGTGAATTGGTTTAACAATGTCGCGTAAAAGGATTAAATCTTTGTTCTCTGTGATAAGGATATATTAATAAAAACATACTCCATTTTCACGACAAATAATGTTGTCATGAGACACAATATCGTGAAAAAGGTTTTAAAGGCCCATTGGCTCTACTCCATTCCTTGAAGTGAATGTGAGATTATATTATGGAAAGAATAAAAGCTACATTAGAAGTTGTGGTCGCGGTCGAGGCCATGAATATAGACATGGATAATATGGTCATTTTAAGAATGTTTATACCCATCAGAAGTGGGGTTATAAGAATGATAAGAGTGATAAAGATCTTTCTAAGGAAGTAAAATCCTTTTGATTACCAATGCGATGTTATAAACCATTGGTCTCTTATTTGTCGTACGCTGAAAAATCAACAATCATTAAATGCTAAAGGAAAAGAAATAAAAGCAAATTTTGTTTGCGGAAATAACGAAGATGATATTGGTTTAACTCATTTGGATGTTGTTGATTTCCTTATAACCCTTAAAGGGAATAAATCATCTAATTATTCTCATAACCTTAAAGAGAATTATTTATCTTTTTATTTATTTTTCTTTATGTTTATTTACTTTACATGTTATTATTTACGTTTTATACTTATATTTATATATTATGATATTTATTTATTTTGTTTCACATGATTACTTATCAAATACAATCTATGGTGACAATATATGCTTAGCAAAAGCATAAGATATATTTTCCCATTTAATGCAAGAGATAATGTGAATACTATATCTCAAAGTACTGAAAATATTGATGCTCCAAAAGAGCAATAAGTTCTTGAAAGCACATTATGAAAAGTGCAGAATTGCGAATATTGTAATAATTATCGTTGATGGTAATAATATCGTTACCACTAGAAGTGGAAATTTTAAGAGAGCAATGTGAGTTCGCAAAATATTCTTTTAAGAATTATAGATAACATATGTTATCAATTGACATTTGAAATAAGCCAATGTAGATATAAGTTATGGTAGCCAAAAAGTCAGTTGAAAACTGTAAAAGAGCTATATATTGCTACCAAAAGAGAATTTTCATTGAAAGCTCCGAAAACGCTAAATATATTCTTATTCAAAGGTAAAATTTTGATTGTCGTACTAGACATGTAAGAGTGAGATTGAATCACATGTTATGGTAAACCAGAAGTTTACCAAAATCAAAATGTATATACGCACTTGTCTATAGTTGGTATAATCGGTTAGACCATCCCGATTAATAATGATGCGAAAGCTATTGAGATTTATATGCATACTTATTAAAAGAACCTGAAGTTCTTGTGGTGCTTGTTCTCAAAGGAATTAACTAAATTCCACTTATTGAAAGAACATGAAGTTCTTGTGTTGCTTGTTCTTAAAGGAAATGATTAAGATCCTACTTACCAAAAGAACTTAAAGTTTTTGTACTAAAGTTGAGACTGCATGTCTTGCATATCTGAACGAAATATGGGCCCATATATCCACAAATGTGGAAAGTTTTATATGATTTTAGTAGATGCATCTACATTGTTTTATCAACTTACAACCAGAAGTTTGTGAGATTGATTCTAAAAGGATTCAAATTATGCAATTAGACTATTCTTCTTGCAAAAACTTGTGGGGTTTATATTTTAGGCTATATCAGTAGTTACAAAGCCTATTGGTTATGAAAAATGCAGTTTAGCAAACTTTTAGTTGGATGCCCCATCTTTAATAGCTAAACTGTGAGAACAAAACAATTATTTTTCGTATGATATTTCACATATAGCAACATTTATACGCATCAAGCCAACGAGTTATAATAAAATCCCCATTATGATTTGACTTTTGCTCAGAAGTCATATTTCTCATTTGAAAATTTTGAATGTGCGATATATTATTGAATTGCTCCACCGCATCGCACAAAATGGGTAAATAAAAAGGGTTGAGAATATATATTGAGTACGAGTCTCCTTTTATGTTTAAATTCTTAAACATTAATTGGATAATCATTTATGAAATGATTTTTCTCAACATCAGGAGGAGAGAATAATCAACTGAATAAAGAAGGAAATGAATTATCATTATCTAGATCATCGAATATGAACTAAAAGTTCATAAGATAATTCATGTTATTACATGTCAACTGTCAGACATATTTACTGACCCAATGAGAGTAACTAAGTCTCATATATCGGCTAAAATGCTCTAAATTTGAATTATATGTTAGAGCGAATGGATGTAAATCATGCATGAAGCATGATAATTGGTTCCAATGATCAAAATTCTCGTAAATGGAAACAAATATGAGATGGTCATATATTGGAGGTAGGTGCTCTTGAAAAGACCCAAGACATAACTAATATAAAACTCTAGAAGAGTTTCAGGTACTTGAAAATAAAGATTGAAATCTTGACGAGATCTCGATGAGTTATGTCACTACGAGAATGGAACCAGAAAATTTGAAAAGTTGTCGACAATGATTTTGCAAACAATTTTACATAGAATACTTCTATAAGAGTAAAGAAAGAAGATGAGGATCATGTATAGAAATCTATCCAGAAATATAGATATTGAATTGGCCAATATAGAACGACACTTTGAACTTCTAAAAGAGAAGTATTTGGATTAACAGTCCAAACACCTAAAGGTGTAATGCAAGTGAGACACAAATAAGTAGTCGTAAATACGACTTGAATTGTGATTTATGAAAAGTTTTAATTACTTCATGGTAGATGCAATTACTTTGGCAGTTATGAAATATTTTATATGCGTCTAATTATTTTGTGGATCCCTATTTATCCTTGGAGGATTTAAAATGCTAGAAGCATTTGGAAATTTCTAAGGAAATTTATTTAGACATGTCTCAATAAATATTTTGGCGCATTTGGTATAATCTCTTTAATGAGTACTAATTGAAGAAATACTATAAGAATGATCATATTTTCTTATGTTTTTTATAAAAGGAGTTTGGATCAAGATTCATTACGATAATTTAAATATTATTAGAACTCCTAAGAGCTTTCAAAGAATTTGGTTATTTAAGGAAATGATTTGAGAAAAAAATCTTGAGATGTGGTTTTGTTTCGACCTAAAGATCGAGCATTTAAATATATTTTTTTGTCTATGAATGGATTCATGCTGAAAGAATCTTATCGAGATTCAATATGAATAAAGCATGTCCATTGAGTACCCCAATAATTGTAAGGTTATTGGATGTGAATAAAGATAACTATATATTTTCTTGGTCTTGAAGCAACACATATTAGTTGGTCAAGAAATATCCATGGATATACAAAGATCATTACCTTTAGATCTTCAAACATTCGTCGATGCCTCCTCAAATCTTGTAGAAATAATTGTTAAGCACAAGGAAAGACAAAAATGTGTTTAGCTAAGACCATTGACCCAGCATATCTAGAAGATATGTGATTTATTTTCACAAGATATGATACAAATGATAGCTTGTGTAGAGATAATGAAAGGTGGATACATCATGGAAAATATTACTCTAAAGTTTCATCTCTCGCGATCTTTAGAAAAAAAGTATTCAAGATTGAAATATGAAGATTCAAAGATTTTTTGTGGTGTTTTCATGAGGGGAAGTAAATACGCGTTGCACTCTTTTTCCCTTAACCGAGGTTTTGTCCCAATAAGTTTTCCTGATAAGGTTTTTAATGAGGCAACATGTTATGCGTATCAAAGATTTGTGTACTCTTTTTCCTTCACTAAAGAAAATTTTTTTCCTACTGGGTTTTTATCTTAGTAAGGTTTTAACGAGGCACATTATCTTCATAGACATACAAGGGGAGTGTTATGAATATTTATCTATGTGGATTTCTATCGTGATTAGAACTTTATCAAGGAGATTTGACTTACTTTATCATTAGGAATATTATCTACATTAATTAGAGTTTAATGTAGTATGTACTTCTTATGCCTATAAATAGATGATTTACTGAAGGCATTGTATACAAGTCTATATTTGAGAATTATACAAATTTCCCTCTTCCTCTTTCTCTTGTTCATTGTTCTTGTTCTTTGTTATTTTATTCACAACAATTTATAATTTTTTACAAATATTTAATTTAATTTAGGTTCTCTATTTTTGGGCCCCTCTCTCTTGGGGGCCCTGTGCGGTTGCTCCTATCGCGTCTGTCCAGAACCCGCATTGATTGTATGCAGGGAAGGAATTGGGATTAAAGTACGAAGAACATACTGATTAACTTTGAAACAAAAAAGGTCTTAAAAAGTAATTAAACCATAAAATTAAGAGAGTTTAGGTTTAATTTTATAAATTTGAAAATTAAAAGGTCTTAAAAAGTAATTAACCAAAACAATAAGAAGTCAATGTTTAATTTTATTAATTTTGAATGATATACCCTAAAAGAATAATAAACCTGAAAAATTTGGGAGAGACAAGGGTTTATTTGCAATGATTTTAAAATTATTATGACCTAAAATGTAATTAACCTATCATATTTAGGGGTGCAGGGCAATTGCCCTCCCAGGCTTCCACCATACATGTGGTTCTGACCTTTGTATGTTAAGGAGTGGATTTTTAAGAAATTATATTGAAAATTTAGGGCATAAAATTACAAAAGTTCAGTGCAAAAAAATTAGGGTAAAGTACATATACGGTCATTGAACTTTAGTAAAAAAACAAAATGATTATTAAACTTTCAAAAATCACAAAATGACAATTAAACTTTATGTTTTATAACAAAATAGTAACTAGACGTTAAATCCCGTTAGGTGTCTGTTATAAAATTTGGTATAATAACATATTTAGTACTTCATATTTATACATTCAATCAATTTAGTCCTAATTCGAAACAATTCACTAAATTTAACCATCGTTATTTACGCATTCTTTCAATTTGGACCCCATTATAATGACCATATGAATCAACTCTTTTTTTTCTAAACCGAGTATATTCAGTGTAAATAATTATATTGACAATTCTATATCTTAATTGAGTGAATTTATTTTTCGTACAAAATATGAAGCAGCAGTTCCACCGGCAACCACAATACCAGAAGCAAGCAGTAGTGTTTTTCTGTGAAAACATTAAAAAAACAGTAAAATACTACAATCATATGGGGAGGTGAGAACACAAAGATTATGCGACTATATGGGTAAATCACCCCATACAATCAGAACATTATGAGTTTCGTTCTCTATATTATTCTCCGCCTGATTATTTTTTTACGACAGTTGAAGAAACAACATACAAAGTTTTACTAATTGATAGAGAATGTCCTGATACAATGATTGTTCCCAAGATGAAGACAGATCACAGAGAATCAAAAACATGCAAGTTAAAAAATGACCATGTGTCACATTATTCTTCCAACATTTTTAAAGCATCTAACATGTGTAAAGTGTAGGCCTTCTACCCATGAGGTCACTCACTTTCAGTATATACTAAGAAACCCCAAACAAATAGAAGATATGAAGACACTTTTCTCTATGTTATTCACATTCATCAATAAGTATTAAGAAAAATATAGAGAAAGAGAGAAAGACAAGGTAATATTTTCCCTAGAATAAGCGTAAAATGTTAGCATCATCATTAACAAACCAGTTCAAAAAAAGCACCAACTATTTTATCATTTGTACGAAAAATAAATTCACTCAATTAAGATATAGAATTGTCAATATAATTATTTACACCGAATATACCCAAAGAATACATAAATACCTCCTAGAAGCCAGAAGATTTTGGCCATACTCGGTTAGCTGCAACAAAAAAGTTGATACATAAGTTGATTCATATAGTCATTACAATGGGGTCCAAATTGAAAGAATGCGTAAATAACGAGGGTTAAATTTAGTGAATTGTTTCGAATTAAGACTAAATTGATTGAATGTATAAATATGAATGACTAAATGTGTTATTATACCAAATATTATAACAGACACTTAACGGGATTTAACGTCTAGTTACTATTTTGTTATAAAACATAAAGTTTAATTGTCATTTTGTGATTTTTGAAAGTTTGGTTACTATTTTATTTTTTTTTACCAAAGTTCAGTGACCGTCTGTGTATTTTACCCAAAAAATTATATGAAAGTTTAAAATTTATAGAGATGCGGCTGCACCCCTCATCCATCTCTGTTGGTTTGATTATTCGTCCAAATTTGAATGTTTGTTTGAAAGTTGAGAATTTAGACATAAATATTAGGTTATAAATATAATTTTAAAAAAACTAGACTAGTTTAAAATTGTACTGGACCCGAGCTCTCGTAGTCAAGGGCCCTACCCGCTTTCTAAGTTAATGGTATATTGTACGTTTATTTTTATATCATACAATAACTTAAGTTATAATAATATATACTAGTAATATAATATTAAAAACAGTAGATTGTCCATGTAAAAAATAAATCTAATGACAAAAAATAAATTTTTTTTAATAACATGGGCTCAAAACGGGTTTGATTAGTCATTTACAAATGAGTGAATTTGAAAGAAAAAAATTAAAGAATTATAATTTATGTTGGGTCGATTTTAAGCAAACTTAAAATGTGTTAATACATTTATAAACTCAACTCCAATCTAACTCAATCTGACCCATAAACACTTCTGGTTTAACATAATGGCTATGGGTGTTCGCTCTCAATCACGTAGGGGATTCGAATAAAAAACATTACTTGTGATGTATAAATGCATACGGGCAAACTTGACCTGAAACCTGAACCGAGACTCGATTCTAACCCGAACATGATGATCCGAAGTTGACCCGAAATAAACTGAACCGAACTAAAATTTGTTGAACCGAATGGACCCGAACCGATTTGACCCGAACCGAAAGCTTAACCGAATATCGACCCAATTTTAACCCGAAAATTAAGGTAAAATAAATGAATAAATTATTTTTAATATTATCTATTTTTAACAATATAATAAATAATAAAATGAAGTATGTTTTATTTTCTTTTTGTACTATACCATGGAAGAGACTGTTGCTATTGTCAAAGTTGTGGTATAATAATATTTTATGTCATTTTACGTTTAAATATTAATTAAATAAAACTTTTGTCCCTACTAATTTTTAAATTTAGAATTTTAATGTACTATTTTCTCTCCCAATATTTAATCTTAAGCCATAAACCCTAAACAATAAACCTTAAGCCATAGAAATTAATCTCATGAACCAATAACCTTAAACTAAACCATAAACCCTAAATCATTAACACTAAGCCCTAAAAGCCTAAACTTTTAACCTTTAAGCCATAAAAATTAATCTAAAATCAATAACCCCAAACCAATAACACTAAGGCCTAAACCATAAACTGAAATTAGAGACAATTTTTATAATCTTACCGTAAAATATAGCTAAAACTGGAATTAGAGACCATATTGACATTTTGAAAGTAGAGAAATTTGAGAGCTTTATGACCAATTTTATAATTTCACCATAAAATATAGCATAAAACTGAAATTGTGGACTAAATTGACAATTTGGAAGTGGAGAAATTTGAGAGTCCAATGACCAATTTCATAATTATACCATATAAATAAATAGGAGTCAATTTTGGCTAAAAATTAAATCTTCGAAATTAAAATGAACAAAAATATCATTATATTAAATTAATAGACTAAATTACAAAGATTAGTTAATTTTGACTAAAAGTAAATTTTTAGAGACTAAATATCACTACGGGGAGGGGATTTCTATATCCGAAGTCTAAACTGTGGGGATACTTGTGACTAAATTAAATTAAACTAAAACTTAAAGTTGAATATTAGTATTAAAATGTAACATTTTAAATGCAACATGACCTAAAAATAATTAATCTCTAGCTTAAATAATTGGTGGCTTATTTCCCTTCAAAATTTTATCTTTTCCCTCTCTATTTTTACCAATTGTCTTTTTCTTTCTTTCTTTTTCAATCTAGCTTAAAAAATTGGTGGCTTATTTCCTTCCAAAATTTTGTCTTTCCCCTCTCTAGTTTTACCAATTGTCTTTCTCTTTCTCTTTTCTTAATTTAATTGAGTTTCAATTAAGATTAATTTAATTGAAAATTCACATTTAGTTTTAGAATTATTTTAATTATGTCTGTGATTTATGCTTCTAGATTTTAGTTAGCTCAATTAGATCCTAAGTTTAATAAATTAATTCATTTCAGACATTATTATTATTATTATTATTATTATTATTATTATTATTATTATTATTATTATTACATATAATAAACATTGATTTAATATAATTATACACAAAATTTTGATATGGATACATGAAGTTTTGATTTTAAATATTTAATCAAATTCAAATGCATAGATTAACAAGTTGAATCAGAATTAATCTCATACACCAATAACTCTAAACTAAACCATAAATACTAAACCTCAAACCCTAAACTCAACTCAAACCGAATTGACCCGAAAATCAAATATTGACCCGACTCAAAATCGACTCGATTTTGACCCGAACCGAAAGCGACCCAAACGACCCGATTTTGACCCGAACCGAAAGCGACCGGCCCGATATTAACCCGATCTGATTTTGACCCGATCTAATACCCGAACCGGATCCAACTCATTACAAACCCGAGTTAGACTCAAACCCGAACCGAATTTAAATCGATTCTAGATAAATCCGAAACGACCCGAACCGAACGACCCGATTGCCACCTATATACGTGACAATAATTTACTATCGTTAAATGTTAAAGAGGGTGAATTGTGCATAAAGTTTAAATAATAGAAGAAAAATGTAATATTTAATTGAAGAAAAACTCAAAAAACATGTGGACTTAATCGGGTCTAGACTAGCTTTTCTTTTATCTGATTGGCCCCGGTTTAATTAGGCCTTAACTTTTTATAATTTTAATTAATGAATTTTAAACAAGTTTTTTTATTAGTTTTAAAGGGATTATAAGGTAGTATTTATAGGACTCTAAGCGAACCGTTCAACGAAAATTTCGTTTATTTATTAAACGAATGAACGTGAATAAAATTTTATGTTCGTTTAATTAAATGAACGAACACGAACAAAGTGCTCCTTCGTTCATTTACATTTGTGAGCTGTAACACCCGTGTTTTGGGGCTAGAAGTTAGTCAGGTTAGTTGGTTCGAGTCGGTAAAATTTATTTTAATCAAATTGACCTTAGTGTGAGCAAATTGAGTTTAGAAAGAAAGGGAGGGATCATTTTGGTAATTTAACCAAAACAAAAATAAATAGACAACCTTATCAATTAAAAGCAAGGAAAATGTTATCATCTTTCCCATTTCCCCTTTCCCCCACCGTGAAGAACACCAAACTCTCCCAAATCCCAAAATTTATAATTCATCAAATTTCTTCATCAATTCAAGGGGTTTTTGAAAGGTAATTATGTTTTCTTAATCTCCTCTTTATCCTCTATCTATCTATAGTCTTAGATTTCAAAGTTATGGAGTTTTGAAAATTAGGGTTCATATCAAAGTTTGGGTTTTTAAGGGGGTTTTCATCTTGTTTTGATAAATTGAGTTGGGGCTTTGTTTAATCATGTTAAAATACACATAATATGTTAAAATGAGTAATTTTGGGTAAAAATCCGAAATTGGGTTTTGGTGGATTTTTAGGAAGGTTTTTAGATGAGTTTGGGTATGATTAATGTTGGAATTTGAGGGTTGATGTTAGAGTAATAGTTGGGGGTTGTTTTGAAAGTGTTTGAATGTGTTAAAAATGTTGAAATCACAAGTTTTGGACTGTTTTTCATGGCTGCTCGGATTTGGTGATTTTGGGGATTGTTCATGGCTTAAATTGTGTGTTTAATGTTGGAAATTGGGGGTTGATGGTTATATTATAGTTGGGCAGTGTTTGGAACATGTTTAAGAGTGTTTTGGATGACTACAATTCTGATTTTTGTGGAAGTACGAAAATGAGAAATTGAAGAATGAACTTGGCTTTGAATTGTGAGAATTGAAGTGGATTTGTGTGTTGATGTTAAACTTTGGGTTTGTGACTGATTTTGAGGTTAATATATTGTTTTTGAATGGTTAGAAGCAAGAGAAATCAATGGTGAAGCTTCGGGCTCGAATCCGGAAACTTGGATGCTTGGTAGGCTTGTCGGCTTGTGCTAATGAAGTAGTCGGTGAGTGGTTAAATATTTTTAAAATGGTTTGAGTATTTGGTTCAAGCATGTGAACCCAGGATGGGCTTGGTAAACCCACTTAGAGTTGGGATTAGAGTGGTAGCCTAATCCCAAGCTTTGATTAAAGACTTGGGTTGCACTTTTTAATGGTTGTATATGCCTCATATTAAATTGTGATGGTGTTGATTATGTATATGTTGTATACATGTATGATGAGGCATGTTTGATGCATTGTTATATGCATGTTGATGATAGATATGTTATGGTTGCTAATAATGTGCATGTGGTGTTGACGTGTGAAATGATATTATGAGATGGTTTCATGATCCGAGGATCATGGTGAGTACATGCTAGGCATGGAAATATGGTTTGTGCATGACGGTGAGTCATGGTGAGTACATGCTAGGCATGGAAATATGGTTTGTGCATGACGGTGAGTCATGGTGAGTACATGCTAGGCATGGAAATATGGTTTGTGCATGACGGTGAGTCATGGTGAGTACATGCTAGGCATGGAAATGTGGTTTGTGCATGACGGTGAGTCATGGTGAGTACATGCTAGGCATGGAAATATGGTTTGTGCATGACGGTGAGTCATGGTGAGTACATGCTAGGCATGGAAATGTGGTTTGTGCATGACGGTGAGTCATGGTGAGTACATGCTAGGCATGGAAATATGGTTTGTGCATGACGGTGAGTCATGGTGAGTACATGCTAGGCATGGAAATGTGGTTTGTGCATGACGATGAGTCATGGTGAGTACATGCTAGGCATGGAAATGTGGTTTGTGCATGATAGTGAGTCATGGTGAGTACATGCTAGGCATGGAAATGTGGTTTGTGCATGACGGTGAGTCATGGTGAGTACGTGCTAAGCACGGAAGTGTTATGAATTGAGATTAATGATCCTTATGTGGATGTTTGATGTGGCTATTTATGTTGAGGAAGTTAGAGCTTGAAGATCATGACATTTACTTGTATATATTGTTCATGCATCTTATATTGTGGCTCTTGTGGATCCTTGGCATGTTTGTGTAATGCCTTGGCTTGATTGTGCTCGGACCCTGCAGTGTTGAGGTTTGTTTTTAGAGCTTACCCTCACTAAGCATCATTGCTTATACTCTCTTTGTTCAACATTGCAGATCCTTAGTTCGTGGGTTGCTTGTGCAAGTGGAAGGCTCCAAGTGTGGTTTTTGGCTTGAGTTCATCAAGTATGGATTTTTAAATGTTAGACATGTAATGGTTTGAGCAATGGGACATGTATGGTTTTGTTGGATAGTTGTTGGTTGTTAGGAGCATGTTTAGACTCCTTGATGCCTTGTTTGTGTGTGACTTGTGTTGCCTTGATGAATGTTAACTCATGCCTAAATTGTTCATGTTTGAATATGTTGGAGTACGTTTAATCTAGGACGTATGCCTCATTTAAGCTCTTATGTATGGTTGTATATGAACATGAGGTGTTTTTATCATGGAAAGACATTAGAATGAAGCAAAATAGGCTCCCCTGCACCTAGGTTTCGAAACTAGGGGTAAAGTTTCGAAACCTTTGCAAATTTTTGGGTTCCAGGGGCTACTGGAAGCCAAAGTTTCGAAACCTTTGGTAAAGGTTTCGAAACTATGGTCAAAGGTTTCGAAACCTTCCCAAGGTTTCGAAACTTTTGGTGAAAACTGCATTTTTGAGCATGTTAGAGTCATTTCTGGAAAAAGTGTTCTTCTACAAAGTTGTAGAGGACAAAATTTTACATGAAATAGAGGTAATATTTACTCAAAAATGTTAAGTATAGGTCTCTGAATTGTTGTTAGAAGTTGACGGGACTGAAACTGAATGTATTTGGAATCTGCTGGACTAAATTGTGAAATATGAAATGTTTAGGGGTTTGGCTGTTTGTCTCGTGTGTTACGTTCCACTGTTTGATCACTTAGAATTAAATACTCATCTAGACAAGAGTTAAAATGAAAAAAAATAGGGTTGCTAACCGAGGGGGAACTTTAACGGGTTTCGCTTCGGTTTTCCCCGTGTGACTCACTCGGACCGGTCATCCGGCTAGACCGGGATGAGGGGGTTACATTTGTTGGCATCAGAGCTTAAGGTTTCCGAAATCTTGGGCAGGTAAGTGAAGTAAGTTATGTTTTATGATTGATATGCACGGTGTTTGCTTATCATGTAAGCATGTTGTTTGTTATTCGAGTATGTTGTAATGAATGATTGCTTGCTTTGTAAGTATGATTGCTTGTGTGACAAGAATGTTGATTGTTTGTTTAAGAGCATGTTGCTTGTTATCCGTGTATACTGAGATGTATGATTGTTTGATTGAGAATGTATGTTGTTTGATCGTACGCATATGTTTGTTTGTTCAGCAAGTATGCCTTGTTATATGCATGATTGAGCATGTATGTGTGTTGAGTTGCTTGAAGCATGTTGAGTAGAGCCCCATTGCTTCTATTACATCGGAAAAAGAGATTTTAAGTGAGGAAATCATACTTGAGCCACTTGGACCTTTTCCTTTGCTAACCCAGTTTGTATGTTAATGTGTTGTTGTTGTTGTTGTTAGTTTATTACTTTTTGGTAAGTTTGAGGCCAAGGCGTGGACTGTGAATCGGTAAGTGGAAACTGTGGGTTCTGAAAATGTGAATGATGTTGAGGGAGTCCATCATCTTGGTTAGGGAGGTGTGGTTGTACCGGACTTGAGGTACAATTTGTTTGACTGAGTTAGTGTGTATGTGGGTTGGTTCCTGTTGATGAGGAACGATGTGATCGGTTCTGGTGTTAGTAGTGAAAGAGGTGACAACTTATGAGTGGGAATCAGAGTGTTATCGATGATATAGTAGGTAAGCCCTTGGTACAGTTTTGAGCTTGTTCCCTTCTGATTGATTCTGAGTCTGCACTTCTGTATATTGTTAGCAAGCATGCAAGTTTGAATGTGCCGATGAGGTGTCAGAGGTAGGTATGAGTACCATAGTTCTTTTGGGCGAGATCTAGGTAAGGGTCTCGTTTGTGTAATCTGAAATGCAGAAATGCTAGTTGGTGATCGTTGGGATTCAGCCTATGGTTTTCATACAAGACAGTCGTTCAGTGTCCGTGAGTGGAAATCAATATGTGTGAATGGGGCAGTGTGCGTCTGAGTTGTCTTCCAGCGAGAAGGAGAGATGAAGTTACTTCCGATATAGTTGAGCCGAGAAGGAAGTCTTGAGCTTTAAATTCAGATTGTTTGGTAGTGGGATGTTTTGAGTCGTCAGGACCGATGTTACAGAACAAGTTCAAGCATGATTGTTTGTGTGCGATTAGAACTGCATTTTGAAGTTTCGAGATGCTCTAAGAATATTCTAGAAGAATCAGATTTTGTTGAAGAACCAATCTGAAAACAAGAGGGTCGAAGACTATCAGCTGTGCACAGGTGTAGTTGCAATTTTCACGGATACTTCCTTTTGTGTGAGCATGTAAGAAAATTTGATGTACGTGTTGAGACCTTGGAAGTAGGGACACATGTGACTAGACCTTGTAGTGAGATAGTGGTGGTCAAAAAAAATGTGCAGAAGATGTTTGTTGATGGTTCAGGGTTATGTGTATGCAGTAAATGTGAAGTGATCGCCTTCCTATAGTTTTGAGGTACGTATTGACAAGGTTTGGCTTGAAGAGCACAGAGTTAGTGTATACGTTGAGATAAAGATAGAGAGTTGCCTTGAAGTTGCAGGTCTCAGTGGGACTGTAGTAGTAGGCGAGGGTGTGAACTTCTTATTGAATGGTTGATCCAGCTGTGGAGGTCGAAGATTGATTGAGTTTAGTTGGCAGACTTGTTTGGCAATTGTGATGGATTTGATTTTTGAACGAAGATTAGACCGCGGAATGTTAGTATAGTTTGTGTTTTCCTAAAAGTACTTGGAAGAATTGCCTGGTTTGTCTCTTGATAAAGAAGAAGAGTTCGTCATTGAGACCGTTTCCGAGATTGCTTCTGTTTTGTTAGTTCTGTAACTTATGAATCCCGAAAGAATTGAGAATGTTGAAGAATCAACTACGAGAACTGTTAGGCCTTAGATTCATTAGGCTTAGTGCATCATCTTAGAGTATGATAGTACAGTTTGTGAAGAAGAAAGAGCGGCAGTACGGGAATGTGTTGAGATTTCAGACAGTTGAAACCAGTGGCAATGAATGATTAGTATCCGCTTCCGAGTGTCAGCGATTTGTTGATCAGTTAGTGGGTGCTTCAGTCTTTCTGAAGATTAATTCGAGATCCGTTTACTACCAGTTGAAAGTGAGAAAAGTTGAAGTATCGAAGAAGGCCATGACGAGCTTTGAAGTTAGTGTGGTAGCACCTTTTAGAAAACCAGCTGTATGTCAAGTTACGCAACGTGAACTTCGAGTTAATGAAGATGTTTTCCTAGGACATGCAGATCAACTGAGTGCATTAGAGTAAATCCTAACTATGCAGAAGAAGATGTGAGTTGAAAGAAACTTTAATGGAAGCTTCGACCTTGATCTGAAAAAAAATAAAAATAAAAATAAAAACATAGTGATGTGTTACATGTAGAGTTAGGTCGTGTACTTATGCAAGACAGAAGTTGTGACTTGTTCATTAAGATAGTTGGAAGACCGTGAGAAGAGTTATTTTGTTGTTAGATTTGTTGTTGAGTTGTGAGATGTAATTGCCAAAATTCAGTTTACCAAAGGATAACAGTTTTGTGGCCGAGTTTCATGTTAAACCTACTTTGAGTCAGATCTATTATGTGCTATGTTTGTTGAAGAGATTGAGTTGAGTTTGAAATTTGCGTGGAACGAAGAATCAGTTGAGATCATAGTGGAAGATAGCAAGTGTTGCGTGGTAAGTCTTCCGAGTTGGTTAGTATGTTGTGGTGAGAGAGGAATGTGTGGAGGAGCATGTTTCAGTGGCTCTTCCTGTTCGATGAATTTCGAGGACGAAATTTCCTTAAGTGGGGGAGAGCTGTAACACCCGTGTTTTAGGGCTAGAAGTTAGTCAGGTTAGTTGGTTCGAGTCGGTAAAATTTATTTTAATCAAATTGACCTTAGTGTGAGCAAATTGAGTTTAGAAAGAAAGGGAGGGATCATTTTGGTAATTTAACCAAAACAAAAATAAATAGACAACCTTATCAATTAAAAGCAAGGAAAATGTTATCATCTTTCCCATTTCCCCTTTCCCCCACCGTGAAGAACACCAAACTCTCCCAAATCCCAAAATTTATAATTCATCAAATTTCTTCATCAATTCAAGGGGTTTTTGAAAGGTAATTATGTTTTCTTAATCTCCTCTTTATCCTCTATCTATCTATAGTCTTAGATTTCAAAGTTATGGAGTTTTGAAAATTAGGGTTCATATCAAAGTTTGGGTTTTTAAGGGGGTTTTCATCTTGTTTTGATAAATTGAGTTGGGGCTTTGTTTAATCATGTTAAAATACACATAATATGTTAAAATGAGTAATTTTGGGTAAAAATCCGAAATTGGGTTTTGGTGGATTTTTAGGAAGGTTTTTAGATGAGTTTGGGTATGATTAATGTTGGAATTTGAGGGTTGATGTTAGAGTAATAGTTGGGGGTTGTTTTGAAAGTGTTTGAATGTGTTAAAAATGTTGAAATCACAAGTTTTGGACTGTTTTTCATGGCTGCTCGGATTTGGTGATTTTGGGGATTGTTCAGGCTTAAATTGTGTGTTTAATGTTGGAAATTGGGGGTTGATGGTTATATTATAGTTGGGCAGTGTTTTGAACATGTTTAAGAGTGTTTTGGATGACTACAATTCTGATTTTTGTGGAAGTACGAAAATGAGAAATTGAAGAATGAACTTGGCTTTGAATTGTGAGAATTGAAGTGGATTTGTGTGTTGATGTTAAACTTTGGGTTTGTGACTGATTTTGAGGTTAATATATTGTTTTTGAATGGTTAGAAGCAAGAGAAATCAATGGTGAAGCTTCGGGCTCGAATCCGGAAACTTGGATGCTTGGTAGGCTTGTCGGCTTGTGCTAATGAAGTAGTCGGTGAGTGGTTAAATATTTTTAAAATGGTTTGAGTATTTGGTTCAAGCATGTGAACCCAGGATGGGCTTGGTAAACCCACTTAGAGTTGGGATTAGAGTGGTAGCCTAATCCTAAGCTTTGATTAAAGACTTGGGTTGCACTTTTTAATGGTTGTATATGCCTCATATTAAATTGTGATGGTGTTGATTATGTATATGTTGTATACATGTATGATGAGGCATGTTTGATGCATTGTTATATGCATGTTGATGATAGATATGTTATGGTTGCTAATAATGTGCATGTGGTGTTGACGTGTGAAATGATATTATGAGATGGTTTCATGATCCGAGGATCATGGTGAGTACATGCTAGGCATGGAAATATGGTTTGTGCATGACGGTGAGTCATGGTGAGTACATGCTAGGCATGGAAATATGGTTTGTGCATGACGGTGAGTCATGGTGAGTACATGCTAGGCATGGAAATATGGTTTGTGCATGACGGTGAGTCATGGTGAGTACATGCTAGGCATGGAAATGTGGTTTGTGCATGACGGTGAGTCATGGTGAGTACATGCTAGGCATGGAAATATGGTTTGTGCATGACGGTGAGTCATGGTGAGTACATGCTAGGCATGGAAATGTGGTTTGTGCATGACGGTGAGTCATGGTGAGTACATGCTAGGCATGGAAATATGGTTTGTGCATGACGGTGAGTCATGGTGAGTACATGCTAGGCATGGAAATGTGGTTTGTGCATGACGCTGAGTCATGGTGAGTACATGCTAGGCATGGAAATGTGGTTTGTGCATGACGGTGAGTCATGGTGAGTACATGCTAGGCATGGAAATGTGGTTTGTGCATGACGGTGAGTCATGGTGAGTACGTGCTAAGCACGGAAGTGTTATGAATTGAGATTAATGATCCTTATGTGGATGTTTGATGTGGCTATTTATGTTGAGGAAGTTAGAGCTTGAAGATCATGACATTTACTTGTATATATTGTTCATGCATCTTATATTGTGGCTCTTGTGGATCCTTGGCATGTTTGTGTAATGCCTTGGCTTGATTGTGCTCGGACCCTGCAGTGTTGAGGTTTGTTTTTAGAGCTTACCCTCACTAAGCATCATTGCTTATACTCTCTTTGTTCAACATTGCAGATCCTTAGTTCGTGGGTTGCTTGTGCAAGTGGAAGGCTCCAAGTGTGGTTTTTGGCTTGAGTTCATCAAGTATGGATTTTTAAATGTTAGACATGTAATGGTTTGAGCAATGGGACATGTATGGTTTTGTTGGATAGTTGTTGGTTGTTAGGAGCATGTTTAGACTCCTTGATGCCTTGTTTGTGTGTGATTTGTGTTGCCTTGATGAATGTTAACTCATGCCTAAATTGTTCATGTTTGAATATGTTGGAGTACGTTTAATCTAGGACGTATGCCTCATTTAAGCTCTTATGTATGGTTGTATATGAACATGAGGTGTTTTTATCATGGAAAGACATTAGAATGAAGCAAAATAGGCTCCCCTGCACCTAGGTTTCGAAACTAGGGGTAAAGTTTCGAAACCTTTGCAAATTTTTGGGTTCCAGGGGCTACTGGAAGCCAAAGTTTCGAAACTATGGTCAAAGGTTTCGAAACCTTCCCAAGGTTTCGAAACTTTTGGTGAAAACTGCATTTTTGAGCATGTTAGAGTCATTTCTGGAAAAAGTGTTCTTCTACAAAGTTGTAGAGGACAAAATTTTACATGAAATAGAGGTAATATTTACTCAAAAATGTTAAGTATAGGTCTCTGAATTGTTGTTAGAAGTTGACGGGACTAAAACTGAATGTATTTGGAATCTGCTGGACTAAATTGTGAAATATGAAATGTTTAGGGGTTTGGCTGTTTGTCTCGTGTGTTACGTTCCGCTGTTTGATCACTTAGAATTAAATACTCATCTAGACAAGAGTTAAAATGAAAAAAAAAATAGGGTTGCTAACCGAGGGGGAACTTTAACGGGTTTCGCTTCGGTTTTCCCCGTGTGACTCACTCGGACCGGTCATCTGGCTAGACCGGGATGAGGGGGTTACATGAACGTTCAGAAATCCGTTCGTTTATATTCGTTTAAATTTATTCACAAATGACCATTTCTATTTATTATTTTTCATAACAAAATTAATATATTTTAAAAAATAAATATATTCACATATGTTCGTTCGTTTATGTTCGTCCTAATTTATTCATATGTCCGTTTATGTTTATTTCTTCGTGTTCGCTTACGTTCGTGTATCATTGAAACGAACGAACACGAACAAACTACATTCCTTAACGGACGAACAAGAACAAGAAATTATGTTTGTTTAGTTGTTCATGTTTGTTCATTTGTATGGTTAAAACTAAACGAACGGACATAAACATACCCTCGTTCGTGTTTGTTCGGTACGTTTACAAGCCTAAATATTTGTCGACACATATTTTTAACACTTTGATAATGCACACAGAAAATGATGTAAGATAAAATACTTCAACAGCTACGATTGAAGATTTTAGATTTTCTTTTTTGCACATCTTGTTGCATTGCTTGTCTTACATTGTGTACCTTCTGATAAGGTAAAGTCAACAGTCTACTATAATTAGACAGAATAAATATGAGGATTGGTTTTCTCAACTCCACTCTTATATCAATATAACCTTTAGTTTTTTTCTTCACTTCCTATATACATGTAGAGGTGGCAATCGGGTCATTCGGTTCGGGTTCGGTTCGGGTCGTTTCGGTTCGGGTCATTTCGGGTCTATCTAGAATCGGTTTAGATTCGGTTCGGGTCGGTTCGGTTCGGGTTCGGGTCTAATTCGGGTCTGTGATGAGTCGGATTCGGTTCGGGTATTGGATCGGGTCAATATCGGATCGGTTGTTTTCGGGTCGGGTCAATATCGGATCGGTCGCTTTCGGTTCGGGTCAAAATCGGGTCGTTCGGGTCGCTTTCGGTTCGGGTTAAAATCGGGTCAATTTCGGGTCAATTTCGGGTCGGGTCAACATTTAAATTTTTGGGTTAATTCGATTTGAGTTGGGTTAAAGGTTTGAGGTTTAGTATTTATGGTTTAGTTTAGAGTTATTGGTGTATGAGATTAATTCTGATTCAACTTGTTAATCTATGCATTTGAATTTGATTAAATATTTAAATCAAAGCTTCATGTATCCATATAATTTTTTTGTATAATTATATTAAATCAAAGTTTATAATAATAATAATAATAATAATAATAATAATAATGTCTGAAATGAATTAATTTATTAAACTTAGGATCTAATTGAACTAACTAAAATCTAAAAGCATAAATCACGGACATAATTAAAATAATTTTAAAACTAAATGTGAAATTTCAATTAAATTAATCTAAATTGAAACTCAATTAAATTAATAAAAATAGAAAGACAATTGGTAAAAATAGAGAGGGAAAAAATAAAATTTTGGAGGGAAATAAGCCACCAATTTTTTAAGTTATATTGAAAAAAAAAGAAAAAGACAATTGGAAAAAATAGAGAGAGAAAAGACAAAATTTTGGAGGGAAATAAGCCACCAATTTTTTAAGCTAGAGATTAATTACTTTTTAGGTCATGTTGCATTTAAAATGTTACATTTTAGTCAAACTTTAAGTTTTAGTTTAATTTAATTTAGTCACAAGTATTCCCACGGTTTAGACTTCGGATATAGAAATCCCCTCCCAGTAGTGATATTTAGTCTCTAAAAATTTACTTTTAGTTGAAATTAACTAATCTTTGTAATTTAGTCTATTAATTTAATATATTGATATTTTCGTTCATTTTAATTTCAAAGATTTAATTTTTAGCCAAAATTGACCCCTATTTATTTATATGGTATAATTACAAAATTGGTCATTGGACTCTCAAATTTCTCCACTTCCAAATTGTCAATTTAGTCTACAATTTCAATTTTATGCTATATTTTATGATGAAATTATAAAATTGGTCACCAAGATCTCAAATTTCTATACTTCATTTTATTATTTATTATATTGTTAAAAATAGATATTCGGGTCAAATTCGGGTCAAAATCGGGTTAAAATCGGGTCGATATTCGGTTCAGCTTTCGGTTCGGGTAGCATTCGGTTCGGGTCCATTCGGTTCGGGTCCATTCGGTTCGGGTCCATTTCGGTTCGGGTCCATTTCGGTTCAACAAAAAATTTCGGTTCGGTTCGGATCGGTTCGGTTCGGGTTTCGGGTCAACTCCGAATCATCATTTCGGGTCAAAATCGGGTTTCGGTTCGGGTAATTCGGTTCGGGTTTCGGGTCAAGTTTGCCAGGTCTATATACATGTTTTAATTTTCTTTTTAATTTTTTATGGGAATTGTCCTTATTAAAATAAATAAATAAAAAGTACCATTTGAAATACTTTAGCACTCTTTATGCATGGGAAGTCCTCTGTTTCCTCACCTGTTTGTTTTATGCATGGGAAAGAAAACTTTCTAAGAGGGTTGTCAACCTCTCCGTTGTGATCGATTTGCGGCCATGCTAAGGAGGATATGATGTATATTTTTAGAGCGGTCTCGAATATTTTTGGGACTTTGAGTGAAAAATAAAAAACGGGTCTTTATATTATAAAAGTATATATATATTACTTTGAAGTATTAATTTAATATTTTATTAATAAACTATAGAAACGTGATCAAATTTTGTCAAACACATTATTTTTATTATTTTATTAATTTAAAAACATCTTAAATACAACTAAAACAATAAGATACAACCACTAACTTACAAGATTGTCACCAAGGGCGAAGGGTGTGTGGAGCCCGAGGGGGCCTTGGCCCCCCCAAACTTTTGGAAAAATTGTATTATGCCCTTAAAATATTTTTAAAATTTTAATTAGGCCCCTTCAAAATTCTCATAAAATTCTCATAAAATTCTAAAATTTTTAAATATTTTTAATTAACCCCAAATTATAAAAAAAAGTTTCATTAAACTTTCTAAAAATTTTAGTTAAATCCTTATATTTTAAAAATAAAATTTTCATTAAGTCCCTCAAAATTCTTGAAAATTCTAAATTAGACAACTAAAATTTTGAAAATTTTAAATAGACCCCTCGAGCTATCCGCCACTGATTGTCACTTAAAATTTATTGAAACGGTGAACGTAGAAAATCAGCAACCAGATGAATATTCGCCTTACCAACACATCTTGGCCGACGTTTGGCAGGGTGGCTTGGCAGCATATGTGGAATTGTCGAACTCGAAACTTACAAATCTTCCCAGGTGAATCACTGTCGACTGATGATATTTTGGCAATTCCATAGGCATGGGCTCGGAATCATTTTAAGAGAACCAAGGTGAATGTGGTACCAAGGAGCCGCGATGGTGACATGTCTGCGTGTTCACGGCTGCACCTTACAAACAAAATTATTCGAATTTAAATCTCTTAAAAAGTTCATAACCTTTTTTACACTGAAACCACTTATATATATAAAAGTCGGAACACAGAAGTCAGCCTCATTATTAAGCCATTAGCTGCAAATCCTTCTCATTAGAAAAATAAGCCACCGTCTTTGTTAATCATTTATGAAGGTTGCAGTCTTTGAATCCATATATCAAATTATTCTTAAAACTGGGTTTACAAGAATAGTAATTTATTGTCTTGTTAGGGTAATCTTATTTCGAACAAGGTTGAATAATATACTATCTAGAAATAAACTTTAACAAAATCAAAAGTCTGACCTCCAGCTATTTCCCTCCGTTGAACTTATGCTTTTCCAGAAACCCTAAATGCCAATATTGACAAATTCAAATAAAAACGCTTCTCTACACACTTTGTTCAGCTATAAATAACTCTCAACCATCCACCATTTTCCCACATCAAAACTTACTTCAATTAACATTAGATATTACAAAAAATGTTATTTCCCAGTATGATGAAGGGTCTGCTAACCATTGTTGTTGCCGGACTTCTTGCCGGATCGGTGTCCGTAAAGGCTCAAACGGTGGCCGGTATTGTTACAGATGAGTTCTTTAATGGGATAATAGGTCAGTCGGATCCAGGTTGTGCAGGGAGGAACTTTTATACAAGGGCTGCATTTGTTGAGGCTCTCAATTCATTCCCACAATTTGGCACGGCCGATGATACTAGGCGCGAGGTTGCTGCTTTCTTCGCTCATGTCACACATGAAACCGGACGTATGATCTCTCTGTAAACCGGAATTGCGATGATAAATACATGTTTCAAATAATATTGTGTTTATTGCGATTACTGATGTAACGAATGCTTTTGTTTTATGTAGATTTTTGCTACATAGAAGAGATAGATGGTCCAAGCTTCCCCAACAGTCAGTACTGTGATGATGATAACTTCCCCCAATCCCAGTATCCATGCAACCCCAACAGAAGCTACTACGGCCGCGGTCCAATCCAACTATCATGGAACTACAACTACGGACCGGCGGGGCAGAGCATCGGGTTCGATGGACTAAACTCTCCCGAAACCGTGGCCAATGACCGTGTTATCTCCTTCAAGACAGCCTTATGGTTTTGGGTGAACTCTGTTCAACCGGTCATAGGGCAAGGGTTCGGTGCAACGATTCGAGCCATTAACGGGGCTATTGAGTGCAACGGTGGGAGCCCGGCCACTGTTCAGGCTCGGATTAACTACTATACACAATATTGTAACCAGCTTGGTGTTGACCCCGGGCCTAATCTTTCATGCTAAGATTAAAAATACGTACCAGAATAAAGTCTTTATTCTCGGAACTATAATAATAGATAAATAAATTGATATGTACCAGAATGTTCAACTTCCCAATCGAATAAAATTACTTCTCCGGTATAACAATTAGATCTTCTTAGATAAAATTCTAGCATCATTTTATAATGCTTTATTGGTTGATTTGGTTGTTAAAGTATACCGTTTAAATTGATATCTTATCTAAAGTTCAAAGGTTAGATTGACATTTTATCTAAAGTTTAAGGGTAAAATTAGTATTTATCGAAATTTTAATGGTTAAATTAAAAATTAAACCCTTTTACTAACGTGTGACCAAAACATTATAAACGATAATAAAAGTGACCAAAATATTATAAAATGACATAGTAAGTGACCAAAACGTTATTTTTAAATTTAATAAGAAAATAAACAATTGTAAAATAAAAGTGACCACAACGCTAATTTATCCATTTTTAGTAAACCTATAGATCTTTAAATGCTTTTCCCTAACCTTTGTATATTGAAAAAGAAACGATACCATCACTAAAGGAGCAACATAGTTGCAAGTGAATTCAAAAGTCATAATATTGCAAACATTTTTGTTAAAACTTTTATTTAATAACAATTATCATAAGTCATATTAAATTGGGAATGAATGAATGAATCCAATGCTTAATTTAACGGGTTATATATTATTTTGATAAATAATGAGAAAGATACTATCATAAGTCTCATTAAAAACCTTTTTAAACCTAGTCGAAAGAAAAGAGTATCTATGATAGTATTACAGAAAACAAAATCCGAGATAAACCCGACAATATAATGACAAATAAGTTAAACACTAGCTACCATAACCATCATGTAGGATATCTAAAACCTCATCAGGAGGATGCAGAAAAATGCGTGACTAAAAGCTATCCCTCGAACACATTCTCGATAATGCATCAACGATCCAATTACCTTCTTTGAAGACATGTCTAAATTCAACACGCCACTGACTCTGCGGCAATTTTCGAATGAAACCAAGCAACGAGGAATGAGGATCCTTCCATCATGATTTTGCAAAGCACGGATTCCACCACAACATTCCCTGCACTCAAGCTCATGGCACGCTAATCCCTCATACACTACCCAAGATTCGGCTTCTAGGGCTGAACATTTACCAATGAATTTAGAGAAACTAACAATCCATAATGCATTTGAGTCCCTGATGACACCCCGCAGAAGGCCTCATATTTAAACTATAAAATCTAAAATTTAAATTCATAACCATAACATCTTAAAACTTAAACTCTAAACTCTAAATTCTAATCGTAGATCTTAAATTCTGCAGCTTACAACTTAAACCCCTAAATCTTAACATAAATTTCTAAACACTAAAATTAAAGGACTTGTGTAAACTTTGTGTATCAAAGTATTTTAAATTCCTAAGCTTAAACTCTGAATTCTAATTATAAATTTTAAATTCTACGACCTAAACCCTAACCTAAATTTCTAAACCCTGAAATTGAAAGACTTAATACACAACATAAACCCTAAACCAAAGTATTTTTCTAAACCCTAAAATGGAAAAACTATGTTGGTTGTGGAATCAGACTCTAAAGTGGTTTTGAACTGGGTGAGAGATCCCTTGCAATGTCCATGGAGTTGGTGCCCGATTCTTATTGACATTGAAAAGCTTACTCGAAGGAGAGGTCATGTTAAATTCGAATACGTGCCTCGACATGCAAATGTTCTTGCTGATTGTCTAGCTAAGGAAGGAATGTATCGTCCTTCACTTCTTAAAGCATGGTGGTAATTTTGTTATCATGGTGAGATTGGACATAGATGTAGGTGGTTCTGGAAGTTTGTTTACAGGATGGGAAAGGAATAAGTTTCATGGCGAGCTTTGTTTACAGGTGGCCAATTTATTTTTCTTGTGATGTTTCTGATTTAATTTCATTGGGGACAGAGCAGGGAATCTCGAAAGGGACTTATTCCCTTAATAGGTGTTGTAAGAAGCATGAATGAGATGATCATTAGGTGACTCATTTGGCATTTGTTGGCGTTGAATTAGTATGGAATGGTTCTTTGGGGCTTTGTTTTTATTTGCATCTCTGAAAATGAAGCAAACAAGAATCTTGATGTATTGAAGGATTTTGGGTTGGTAATAATCGGTTGGTAATGGTTGAAAGACATTCGGAAAACACAATTGGAAGATGACCTCAAGTTTAGTAAGGGATCGCATATCTCAACCTTTTGTATCTAGCAGCATTGAGTGGAACTTTTGTCCATTCCAGGATTATAGGAGCTTCATAAGGAGTTATTTACTTTAGATTACTCACTATGTCTGCTAAGATATTATTTAGTTTTGCTTAGGTGTATTTTGTTATAACTGGTATGGTGTTTTGACATGTTTAGTAATGTTGTATCAGGGTATTGTTTACTGTAGAAGGTGATATTTTGTTTTCTGTATTCCCTGGTTGTTGAGTACTCTTTTCCTCTATTTAGGTCTAGGGAGGTTTTTAATGAGGCTCTCAATCAGGTTAGACTTTTATAATTAAATAATAATTAAACTTATGCCGAGCAAAAAAAAAAGTAGTATTGTAATATGTGTCTTGTTCGTCTTCCCAAGCTTTATGCATTAATCAAATCAAGAAAAAAAATACAAGTTTAACTTTTTTAAAATGTATATATAATTCTATTAAAAGAAATATTTATAATTATTAAATATATAATATTTTTAATAAAACTTACAAATGTGTAGGACAAGTCAAAATGTACTTGCATTAGTCATTTACACATATAGCAACTCTTGAATATGAAACGTATTCTAAGATGTTTTGAGATAAGCTCGGGACTCAGCATCAACTTTAAAAAGTCGGGTCTGGTGGGGATAGATATTAAAGACGTAGTCATCGATTGCTTGGCTAATTCATGCGGATGTAAAAAGAGCTCCCTTCCCTTCATGTACCTGGGCATTCCCTTGGGAGCAGACCCGAGAAAAATTTCAACTTGGGGCTACTGCCTATCTTGCTTATATTCTTGACTCGAGGCAGTCAGATTCTGGTTTGGATAAGATCCGGGTGATTAGGGACTTTCCAGATGTTTTTCCGGAGGAATTGCCAGGGGTACCGCCAAAACGTGACGAGGATGAGTTTGGCATAGATGTATATCCGGGTACAGCTCCTGTCTCTATGGCTCCTTACAGGATGGCTCTGAAAGAGCTTAAAGAATTGAAGATTCAGTTACAGGAATTGCTAGATAGGGGTTTCATCCGACCTAGTGTTTCTCCTTGGGGAGCCCCTGTTTTATTTGTGAAGAAGAATGATGGATCACTTCGGCTTTGTATCGACTATCGGAAGCTGAACAAGCTAACGATCAAGAACAAGTATCCCATTCCTCGTATTGATGACTTGTTTGACCAGTTCCGGGGAGCTACAGTATTTTCTAAGATAAACCTGAGATCAGGTTATTACCAACTCAAGGTTAAGGATTATGATGTGTTCAAGACCGCTTTTCGGACTCGTTATGGTCATTACGAGTTTCTAGTGATGCCATTTGGATTGACTAATGCCCCTGCGACATTTATGGATATGATGAACAGGGTGTTTCAACCCTATCTGGACCAGTTCGTGGTGGTTTTCATTGACGACATACTGGTTTATTCTAAATTGGAGGCAGAACATGAGGAACATCTCCGGGTTGACCTACAGACTTTGCGTGAGAAGCAGTTGTATGCAAAGTTCAGTAAATGTGAATTCTAGTTGACCGAGGTTACCTTCTTGGGACACGTGGTTTATGCTAATGGTATTCAGGTTGATCTAAAGAAGATTGAGGCTATTTTGGGTTGAAAGCAGCCCAAGAATGTTCTTGAGATTCGAAGCTTCTTGGGTTTAGCTGGCTATTATCAGAGGTTTGTCGAAGGTTTCTCGATTATTGCAGCTCCTCTGATTAAACTTCTGAGGAAGGATATTCCTTTTGTCTGGACTGAGGCTCAGTAGACCAGTTTTGAGAAGCTTAAGACCGTGTTGACTGAAGCACCAGTTCTGATTCAGCCTGAGCCTGGGAAGGCTTATACGGTATACAGTGATGCCTCCCACACGGGATTGGGATGTGTTCTGATGCAGGAGGGGAAGGTAGTGGCCTATGCATCTCGTCAGTTGAAAGTGCATGAGTGTAACTACCCCACACATGATTTGGAGCTTGCTGCTGTGATCTTTGCTCTGAAAATCTGGAGACACTATCTCTACGGAGAGAAGTGCTATATCTTCACTGATCACAAAAGTCTAAAGTACCTTCTTACACAGAAAGAGTTGAATCTGAGACAGCGTCGCTGGTTGGAACTTCTCAAGGGTTATGATTGCGAGATAGAATATCACCCGGGAAAGGCGAACGTGGTTGCCGAAGCCTTGAGTCGTAATGCCATCTCGGATTTGAGGACCTTGTTTGCTCGGATGAGTTTGTTTGAGGATGGTAGTTTGATGGTAGAACTTCGGGTCATTCCTACGCTGATATCTGATATTCGAGCTGCGCAGCCTACTGATCCTTTTCTTATGCATCGTATCAGAGAGGTTTCTGAGGGTATATCTGTGGACTATACTATTGATCAGGATGGTGTTTTGTGTTTCCGAGGCCGGTACTGTATTCCGAGGAAATCTGGGTTGAAACAGGTTATTCTTCGCGAGGCACATGACAACCCCTATTCTATGCATCCTGGTGGTGATAAGATGTACAAGAACCTTCGTCGGAGGTACTGGTGGAAAGGTCTTAAACATGATGTTGCTGGATTTGTGTCTAAGTGTATGACTTGTCAAAGAGTCAAGGCAGAGCATTAGCGTCCATCTGGGTTGCTTCAACACATCGAGATTCCTCAGTGGAAGTGGGAGTGTGTGACTATGGATTTTGTCAGTGGTCTTCCGATGACTCCGTCTAAGAAGCACTCCGTCTGGGTTATAGTGGACCGTTTGACTAAGTCTGCGCATTTTATTCCGGTTCGAGTTAACTATCCTTTGAATAAGTTGGCTCGGCTCTATATTTCTGAGATTGTTCGACTTCATGGGGTACCGATATCGATTATTTCTGATCGTGATCCGAGGTTTACAACGAAGTTCTAGAAGGCACTTCACTCTGCTTTGGGTACCCGGTTGAACTTTAGTACATCTTACCATCCGCAGACTGACGGGCAGTCCGAGCGTGTGATTCAGATTCTTGAGGACATGTTGAGAGGTTGTGTTCTCGATTACAGTGGTAGTTGGGAGGATTTCTTGCCGCTCGCAGAGTTTGCATATAATAACAGTTATCAGGCCAGTATCAAGATGGCACCGTATGAGGCTCTGTATGGGCGTAGGTGTAGATCACCGATTGGATGGACTGAGCTTAATGAGCATAGACTGTTGGGATCAAACATAGTCCGTGAGGCCGAGCAGACAGTCAGATTGATTCGAGACCGGCTTAAGGTTGCTTTTGACAGACATAAGTCTTATGCTGACTTGAGACGTCGAGATCTTGAGTTTGAGGTCGGTGATGAGGTTTTCCTGAAAGTATCTCCTTGGAGGAAGGTACTTCGGTTTGGTCGGAAGGGCAAGCTAAGTCCTCGATATATTGGCCCTTACCGGATTCTTCGTCAGGTTGGACCTGTTGCCTATCAGCTCGAGTTACCACCAGAGCTTCAGCGTATTCATGATGTTTTCCATGTTTCTGTGTTGAGACGCTACCATGCTGATCCGTCTCATGTTTTACCTGTGGAGGAGATTGAGATTCATCCTGATTTGTGCTTTGAGGAGGAGCATATCGAGATTCTTGCTCAGGATAAGAAAGTTCTCAGAAGGAAGACCATTAAGATGGTCAAAGTTTTGTGGCGTGGTCGCACTCATGATGAGGCTACCTGGGAGCCCAAAGCTGTCATCAAAGCTCAGTATCTGCATTTGTTTGCTCTAGGTAAATTTCGAGGCCGAAATTTCTTTTTACGGGGGGAGAGTTGTAACACCCCATTTTAGCCCCAATTTGAAAACCCTAATTATGAGAATTTCCAATTGGAAACCCTAGAATTTGGGGGAAAATTCGGAATTTAACCTAATCTAAATTGGGGACCTAATTGAATAAATTAAAAGTTTGGTGGTTATTTTTTTAGGCGGGCAAAAATAGAGACCCTTATTCTATAATTTACCCATTTATCTAGGGTAAACACTCTTTTGTTTTTATTTGGGTATATGTGCACCGCTCTCTCTCTCGTCTCTCTAAAATAATAATAAAAAATTTACCAAAACATATCAACCCTTTCCCCATTCTTTCCGTTGAAGCTCCGACCAAGGAGATTGCGTCGGTCGTTCGTCGTTTCGCGGCCATCAGTGGCTTCTCTGTAGCCGTCCGATCAAAACCCGAGTTAGGGTTGCCTTTTCGCCATTTTCCTTCATCGGAAAAGTGAGTCGAAGGCTTTGACTCTTTGCCTTCTGCCGCCGCCGTCCTCTGCGTGTGTCGTCGTCGTCCTCTGCGTGCGTGCCACCTCCGTCCTGGGTTAGGGTGAGTGTTTGGGTCGAGTCCGTTGGGCTTCAGGGTTGCTATCGCCATCTTGTTGGCCGCTGTCGTGTTGGCCGCTGTTGGGTTCATGGGGTTGCGCCGTGGGTGGTTGGGCGCCGCCGGGATTAGATCTAGGGTTGGGAATTTAGGGATTAGGGTTTTGGTTGATTTGGGCGGCTGATGGTTGTGAACCGGGTTGGGTTGGTGAACCGGACGGCTGGGCTGAACCGAACCGGCCTGGTTGTTTGAGTTGGATGATGTCAGCGATGACGTCATCCGCTGTTGTAGTGTTGATGCAGTCAATGATGACATCAGCGTTGACTTTGGTTAACTTTTTCGGTCGAGTCCACCTCTATGTTTTTCGACGTTTCGGTTTCGTTGCCGCTGTCCGTTTCTTCAAATTCGAATCTGAAATACCTTTTTGGATCAAGTTTATTTGTTGAACTCGGAATTTTGTTAAATGTTGCATCAGAGATTTGACTCAGATATTTTTGTGTTCAGGTGACGTGGACTCTGACCCCAAGATTTTACCTCCTCCTCCGCCAGGCAGACCTCCGGTGGCACAGTCTTCGAGATCTGCTAGTAAGATTTCTGTTAAGTGTAGTTTATTCGAATGTGGCATAGTAGGAAATCTCATATAGTGTTCTTTATTTTTAGTAGTTGATTCTGTCTGACCTTCCGCTAGGGTTGAGCGTGGGAGACGTCACTATCGACGTTGACTATTTAGCTGCGTAAGGTGTGTTCTCTGTCTGTGCTACATGTCTTGATGTTGGAGTGCATGATACGAATGATTTATATATCTGTGTGTTATTCTGCTCTGTTATCTGATAAATATTGCATGGCTCGACTGTATGCTATTCTATTTTGTTATCTGATAATAATAATGTATGACTCGGATGTTGTGATCATGTTATGTAACACATATCGGAATCAGATTATTATGTACATGCATTTTAGTTAGTTAACAAGATTGCATTCGGACTTTGAAATCGGATTACATGTCATATCATTGGGTTGGGATATTGTATGGAGAAAGCTCAACGACTTCATTCTTCGGGTTGAACTTCGCTTCGGATTAGTAGTTCCATCTTTCGGGATGAGTTCTGCTTCAGACATGGTGTTACGGTGTAGAGTGGTTCAGGGGAACCTCACTCTTCGGACGGTGATGTAGATGGGTGCATGTCATGTTATGATATCTGTATGCATTGCTTGTAATACTTCGGAATATTTGTAAATTCTTGATTTGATGTTCAACTGTTGGATTGACTTCTGTTATGCACTTTAGAGACACACTGAGCTTTATAGCTGACTCCCCCTTCGTATCTGTTTCAGATTTCCAGACTTAGGTTTCGGTACTTGGAGGACCTCGTACGAACAGTATTTGATACTATTTATCAGTATATTTTGTTCTAGACTTATATTTAATTATTTAAGTATTTTCAGATTTGGTTGTAAAAGTGGACTTTGGACATTTATTATTTTCGGGATTTGATAAACTATTTTTAGCATGCTTGTTTTAAGATGAAACATTAAAGATTATCATTTATATTGAATAATAATTTTGGCACGATTTTTCATAAATAATCTTACTTGAGGGAAAAGTTTCCAAATCGTCAATTTCAATTTGTTATAAACCCTTAGGTCAAAATAGGGGGTTATAGTTAACATCAATCTAAAAAATAAAGCACTACTAGAAAAATGGGGCTGGAGGTTTATTCTAGAAAAAGATGCTTTATGGCGTAAGATTACAAAGTATGGATTCCTAAACAAGCACTGGTTTGAACATCAAGACAGCCCGAGAAATATCTCGGTAATTTGGAGGGGAATTTTGAATAACTTGGCTGATCAGGAGGTTGGTAAATGGATGAATAAGCAGTCGTTTCGATGGTTGTTGGGGGATGAAAACTCGATCTTGTTTTAGGAAGATACTTGGTGTGGTGAAAAACCTCTCTGTCAAGTCTTTCCAAGATTATATAGATTAACAACTTATAAAGGGAGCACCATTACGTCAATAACAAAAGGGGGAAAGTTTGCGAGATTAATTAGCCTTCATTATTCTCTAGGCCTCTGCTGGAAAGAGAAGAATCATGGCTTGAAAACCTCACTACGAGGATTGAAAGAGAGAATTTTTCAAGACAATGTGCTAATAAAATAATCTGGTTACACGATCAAGCTGGGCGTTTTTCTGTTGGAAAGCTATCTAATTTATTGATTAATGCAGGTTTGGAGAATTCTGACTTCGAGTTTGACAAGATTTGGAAGCTAAAGGTGCCCCCGAAGGTAAAAAAACTTCTTATGAATGCTAAAAAATCAACATAATTCCAACCGAAGAGTTTCTCTTAGCTAGAGGAGTGACTCTGGATGAAACTTCGACCAATTGTCCTTGGTGCAATGTGGAGTTAGAATCTGCGTATCATTTGCTAATTGAATGCAAGTTTATTTGCTGCTTTTGGAGAAATTTCTGCAGCTGGTGGTCTATTGGATGGTCTCACCCTACGAGCCTAAATTCTTTCTTCGAGTTTTGCTTTTCCGGAACTTGGACATGTAGACAAGAACGCTCTGGTTAATTGGAGTTGTAGCGGCCATCTAGAGTGTGTGGCTGGCCAGAAATGACTTGGTGTTTGAAAACAAAGTAATTATCCAAAAAGACCTACTGTTTGTGGTTAAAATGCGAGCGTTCATTTGGCTTAAAGCATTGAATGACTCCTTTCCTCTAAAGGATGCAGATTGGTGGTCTGGCCCGCTTGGGTGTGTTGCTTCATCAAAAACATTGTTGGAGTGAAAACCGCCAGCTGAAGGATACTTGAAATTCAATATCGACGGGGCTTTTAAAGATCATGTTGCAAGTTGTGGGGAGTCCTAAGAAATGACAAGGAAGATGTGAAGTCAATTTTCTCTGCACCAGTGGAGGTAATCAACTCGAATTATGCGAAATTGATCGCTATTAAAACAGCCCTGGAACTATTAAAGGAAGCTGGGTTGCTGAAAAATTGTCACGTAATCGTGGAATCAGATTCAATAGTAGTCGTAAATTGGACTGGAAACATGTCTTTGAGGTCGTGGCGTTGGTGGGATATTTTTGAAGAAATCGATACCCTTTCAAGACAGCTTTTCCATGTGAACTTTATCCATGTTTAGCGTGAAGTTAATTCGCTAGCGGATCATCTTGCTAAACAAGGATGGTATCGCCCTGATATATTTAAAGCCTAGTGGGATTAAGTGGTTTTACAGTTGTTGTTGAGTCTCTTTCAGGAAATTATATGTCTTTATTTGTCTATTGCAAGATTGAGAAGAATTTTTTTTGTATGCAAACCTTGCTAGGGTGTACTCTTTTCCTTCATAGGTTTAGGGAGGTTTTTAACGAGGCTCCTAACAAGGGTGTAAACATTAATAAATAAAAAATTGAACTGCTGAGAAAAAAAAGAAAAATTACATGTTTAACTTTTTTTAAATATATATAATTTTATTAAAAGAAGAAATATGTATATGTATATATATATTTGAATGTGAGTACACTAGTTTTATTAAAAGATGAAAAATCTAAAATACAATGAGAGTTTAAAACTCAGGTAAATAAACTTGATCCAGACATATTCTTAAAAATACGAAAATTAGCGTCTATAGATCATAACCAGGACTATCCAAAGAAAGAGTAAAACCCTAACTCAAAGACTCAAAACAAAATAGATACAAATATCGCTAATGCTCGACGGTGAAAGGTTAAAAATAGCAATAGCAAATGACATTAAAAATGCCTATTACAATAATAAGACACGTTGACAACACGGTCATTACCACAACTCAATCGCGGAAAAAAACAGTGATTATGAGCTCGTATCTAAATTCAATTCGAGAGTTCAAAACAGAAAGTTCAACATGATAATTAAAGAGCATCATCTTGATCGGTCGTGTCGACGTCAAATCCAACTCTAATAAGAAATCAAAGAAAAAAAGCGGTCAAATAAGTGTATTTATTCGTTATTGTTTTAATATAATACATTGAACCAGCCCATGAATAGTTTCGATCTTATTGAGTGCAACCAAACCGTTTTAAAGAATAAAAAAGAATTGTGTTAAGAAACAACAGAGAAGAGCGAAAATGGAGACGGGAGCGAAATCGTCTCTCCATCGAAGGGCGTTCCCCGGCGGCAAAAGACAGTTCAACAGGCTGAACGGAAGAGAAGAGAAATCCGGTCAAAGGAAGGGTGCAGATGGCGGTAGTTCAAGTTCGACGAAAGACATGGAGAAGGAAAGGCAGTGGACTGTCTTTATAGACAACCTGAGCAAGAGAGTATCTCGAGGGGCTTTGAAGGAGTTATGCAGTCACTACGGAAAAGTTGTTCGTGTCTTTATCCCTTTTGTTAACAGAAGAATCAGCTACAAAGATTCGACGTTTGCTTTTGTCTCAGCCGGCTGCCAGAAAGATATGGATTCACTCATTCAAAACCTCAACAATACTCTCATAGATGGTAAAATTGTCAGAGTATCTAAGGAAAAATACCCTAAAAGAGGTGCTAATGATAAGCAATCATTCCGGGGCTCCAAACCTTGGACCTCACCAGGCCATTCTGATCATGTCTCTGAGAAAGGTAGTAAACCAAAACACAATCCCGGAAGTGTAAGAAGACCAGATGTAACGTACAAAGAAGCATTTTTGAAGTCTACATTGATGGGCTCGGCGGTGAGGCCTTCGGTTTTTCTGGGGCAGTCTATTTTTCAGGAAGAAAATAGCAGTATCCCAACGGAATTTTCTTCCGGCGCTGAAGACACAGATTGGATGAAGAGGTGTCTGGTTGGAATGGTGAAAAATTCCTTTGAATATAGTTTGGTGCAACAAGGGATTAATCATGATGGTATTAAAGCAAGAATAATCAGTTGGGAGGAGTCTCAACACGTGGTCATCGTGAAATTCGACTCAGTCGAGGCCTTGGAAGATTCCTGGCAAAGGAAAAAAGAAGCTCTGATGTTCTGGTTTGATCACCTTGATTTCCTATTGATCAATGGAATCCCATACGGGTATTACAGGATTTGTCTAATTGGGATCCCCCTTCCCTGTTGGAATGAAAATTTCTTTAAACTCCTTGGCAATCGGTGGGGTTATCATATTGCTACTGAAGAAGCAACAGTTAGGAAGTTCCATCTTGATAGGGGGAACATGGTTATCCGGGCGGTGAGCCCGTCGGACATCCCAAAAACGATCCATGTCCGGTCCATAGGTACGACCTTTATTATTTCCATCTCTGTGGGTCAGACTGAAGCCCTCTTGTGTGATTCCTCTCCTGAAGAGGGGGATGTTAATTATGCGGATGTGTGGCCTGATGATCCCGTAATCAATGGTGTGAACGAAGAGGTGTATCCCCCTCAGACTGGCCCAGAAGCGGCGGCTGGCATGGAGCCGGCGGGGTTGGATCAGCCGGTGACCCCCGTGGAAGAGTTCCCGACGACAGACGTTAACGCTTCGGTTTCTGAAACGAATAATATTAATGAAGGCTCCTCCCCCAACCCTCCACCTTTCCCCATGCAAGATCATGCAGTTAATTCTCCTGGGTTGTGCCGCCTTTCGGTTGAATTGGGTGATGATTCGGTTCAAATAGATCATGTGGTCAACTTGGGCCACTCTCTTGGGCCGTCTGATTCTAGTAACTCCACTCAAGACCCAGTGTATAACAACCCTACAGGCCCACTGCATGAGAGGACTTTGCCAGAGGTAAACCACGTAATTTCTGGGGTTAATAGTGGTGAGGGAGATAGCAACCCCGATCTATCAGGGGTTATAGTCCCTGATTCTATTTCTGGGTCTCTTAATATCAAGAGCGGGGTCTCTATTGATTTCGTTCCTGACAGCTTCGACTCTCAAGTTCTGTCCAGAATTAAAGGGCAATCGGAGATGTGGTTAATGGCGGGTTCAAATGGTCAAAAGGAATTGTGCCCAAATGGTTTCTTTCAAGCTAATTACAGGAGATTACTTCGAAAGCGCATCAGGGAGTCTTTGGATGAGCCGCGCTTAAACCGAAGGCCTTCGCCTTTGCGGGATTGTTCGGAGGGGAGGTGCCCAGAAGTCTTGGCTGAAGCAGAAGCAGTGTGGGAGATAAGTAAACTCCTTGATTTCTCGTTCAAAGGGGGGAAGGATGTAGTGGTGTCGAAGGTGTGCGAGTTGGAAAAAGAGCTCCGGCAGAGTTATTGAAGAATGAGGCTAGCGGTAATTCTCTCAAAAAGTTAATTAAATATGTCAAATTTCTCAATTCTAAGCTGGAATATAAGAGGTATTAGTCGAAAGGAAAAAACGCGGGCAGTGAAACGTGCTATTGCTAAATCAAGTCCGGGAATCGTATTTCTACAAGAAACTAAGGTGGAGTCGGTTTTGCCACCAAAGATCTGTAACTTATGGCCAGGGGTTTCGGTAAAGTATGTTATTTCCCCTGCAAATGGCACGGCGGGTGGGCTTCTGACCATTTGGGATTCAGAATTTTTCGAAGCTACTGATCAATTAATCTCTTCAAACTTCATCGTTATAGTTGGAAACCTCAAGAAGACTAGTTTACGTTGTGGTTTCACGAACGTCTATGGACCCCCGATTGAGTCGGAGAGAATCGCCTTCCTCAACAGTCTTCAGGAAGTGCTGAAACGGTGGAATATCCCCTGGTGCATAGGGTCGACTTTAACTTATATTTGCATCCGGAGGAAAAAATTGGGGTCACGCTCAATCTCCCGCTAATGGAGGCCTTCCATAGCTTCATTTTCGAATCCGAATTAAAGGATCTTCCCCTTCAAGGTGGCAGATTTACGTGGAGCAACAACAGAGATCCTCCGACTTTTATTCGGTTAGATCAATTTTTGATCTCTGCTGAATTCGAAGAAAACTTTCCAGGTATCATTCAAAAGCTTCTTGACAAATCAATCTCAGACCATGCGGCTATCTCTCTGTCCGAACCTAAAGTAAATTGGGGGCCTAAACCCTTTCGGTGTTTTAATTTTTGGTATTCGATTGAAGTCTTTGATGATATTGTGAATTCAGTGTGTCAACCAGGGACGACGAGGCAGCATGCCAACAGTATAGGCAATGTGCTGCGAAGAGTGAAAGGCAATCTGAAAGTATGGTCAAACAAGTTTGCTAAAGATGGTACCAATTCCATCAAGAGATTGGAAGCCGAAATCTCTCATCTTGAAGGGCTACTTCAATCGGATCCTGAGAACGAAGAATTAATGAACAGGCTGGGTTCGTTGAGAGGTAATTTATGGACAGTGTACAGGCGCGAGGAAAGTGCATGGCTACAAAAGTCAAGATTGCGATGGTTCAACGAATGTGATAGAAACTCGTGTTTCTTTCACCTTCATGCCTCTACTAGACGAAGGGTAAACTCTATTAATGTGCTCAAGTCTGGTGATTCCCTTATCCATGAACCTGCAGAGATTAAAGCTAAGGTTCAAGAATTCTTCAAGCAAGCGTACAATGAAGTGAATGCCCTGGAGCTTCTAGATTTCGACCTGAATTTTAAGTCTATAAATGATGATCTGTCAAATTTCCTTGATCGAGAGTTCACTAGTACAGAAGTCTGGTCTGTCCTGAATGAGTCAGACGGGAATCGAGCTCCAGGGCCAGACGGATTCAACTTGGGATTCTATAAAAAATTCTGGCCCCAATTGAAAGAACTGATAATGAAAGCAGTAAAGGATTTTGGAGAAGGCCGAAATTGGGAGAACGGCCTGAATCATTCCTATATTACTCTTATACCAAAAATTTCAAATGCTGAAAACCTTGAGGACTTCAGGCCAATCAGTTTGGTGGGTGGAGTCTATAAAATTATCGCAAAAGTGTTGGCAAACAGGCTTCGTGAGGTTATGGGTTTGGTTATTGGCGAAACCCAATTTGCATTTATCAGAGGAAGGCAGATTCTTGATTGTGTCTTGATTGCAAACGAGTCTATCGACTTCGTGACAAAGGCTGGAAGAAGTGGTATTGCATTTAAGATCGATTTTAGAAAAGCCTATGACAATGTATGTTGGGATTTTCTGCTGAAAATCCTAAAAAAGTGCGGCTTCAGCGAGAAATGGTGTGGGTGGATCTCTCAGTGTATTTCAACAGCAAAAATATCAATCTTAGTAAATGGGTCTGCTACTGAAGCTTTCGATATATCCAAAGGGCTTCGACAAGGGTGCCCTCTCTCGCCCCTTTTATTCAATTTTGTAGGGGAGGCTTTGAATCTTATGTTGACAAAGGCAGTAAGTCGGGGATTATTCTCAAGATTTAATATTGGGAGAAGAGACGGCAACATTCTTGTATCTCATCTCCAGTTCGTCGACGACCTATTGATCTTTTGCGGGGCGTCGGAAACTCAAGTGAAAAATGTGAAGCGCATCCTTAGATTATTTGAACTGTCTTCTGGACTCAAATTAAATTTGAAGAAGAGTAAACTTATGGGTGTAAATGTTGAGGAACCTAGTCTTCAAAGTTGGGCCGAATCAATAGGGTGCAAGACCGAAAAGTTCCCTACTTCGTATCTTGGGTTACCGCTAGGCGCAAGAAGAAACTCCGCTGCACTATGGGAACCTGTATTAAGTAAGGGTAATAAACATTTGGAGGGGTGGCAATCAAAATTTCTCTCTTATGGTGGCCGTTTGGTCCTAATTAAATCGATCTTGTCTAGCTTGCCATCCTATTACCTTGCAATTTTCAAGATGTCGGCTGCAGTAGCTGCTAAGATTAACTCCCTCATGGCGCGGTTCTTTTGGGGAGGAACAGAGGACAAAAATAAAATCCACTGGTTGCGGTGGGAGGCCCTTTGTAAACCTCTTCATTCAGGTGGGCTTGGGATCGCTGATTTAGAAAATACTAACAAGGCTCTTATGTGCAAATGGGGGGCGAGATACGGGAACGAGAGAGGAAGTCTTTGGCGGCGCATTGTGGAAGTTAAAAATCCGGGTGCGACAGATGGTTTACTTCCTCCGAAAGGTGCTTATAGGAAGTTTTCATGGATTTGGAACGATATTGCTAAGACAATCCACAGTGAAGATAGGGTGGGGTCTTCCTTTAGAGGTAACCTGTCACTTCAAGTTGGTAACGGTGAAAGTATCTTGTTCTGGGATGATGTATGGCTTGGTGACAGTCCTTTAAAAGTGAGGTTCCCACGAATATTCGCCCTCGCCTCAAAGAAATCTGGTTTCATTTCTGATTATGGTGCTAAAAATTCAGATGGCTGGTGCTGGAATATTCCTTTGCGAAGGCCCCTCTTCGACCGAGAGCTTCACAGTTGGTCTGAATTGATGACATGCCTAAGAGACTTTCGTGACAGCGGGCTTGAGCAAGACTGGGTTAGGTGGATGGGATCAAGTGACGAATCCTTCTCGGTGAAATCTCTGAAGCAAATATGTGCGGGAGCTATCCCGGAAACTAAGTTTTGGAAAACTTTTGTGTGGTTAGGATTAGCGCCTCCGAAGATAGAACTGTTCATATGGTTGGTAATGAAGAAACGAATCCCTGTGAGGTCGGATCTATTTAAACGCGGTGTCGTTCTTGAAGATACAAGCTGCCCCCTCTGTGGTCTTCCAACGGAAAACGTCAGCCACCTTTTCTTCAATTGTCGGGTTAGTTGGATAATGTGGACATACTTTTGTAGGCAACTGGGTTTGGATGATGTGTTTCCAAATGAGCCGACGGAGTTTATCGAAGCGTGGGGAGGAATGGTAAAATCTAGTATAAGTTTGGTTTGGTCCATCTTGCCGTTTGCGATAATCTGGTCCATTTGGTTGCTGCGAAACGAAGTCGTTTTCAGAAAAGCGAAAGTTGACACCCATTAGCTCATATTCCTAATTCGATTGAGAATTGCTACCTGGATCAAAGCTAAATTTGCTGATTGTTGTATCCAATTTGAATCAATTCTCTCCAATCCGTTGAATGATGTGAACAGCGTGCTAAGGTTGAAGCCAATGCCTTCCAACTCCTGGTCTCCCCCTCCTTCGGGCTGGTTGAAGCTCAATGTCGATGGTGCCATTCGCGCGTCGGATGGTAAAGGAGGAGTGGGAGGTGTGCTATACGACGAGGTAGGCGTAGAATTGGGTAAGTTTTCAGACCCATCCCCCTCGGGTCCTCCTTTAATGATCGAACTTCTAGCCATTCGAGCTGGTCTGAACTTTGTCTCCAATTCGGGTAGGTTAAACTCTAGAAGGTTAGTTGTTGAATCCGACTGCAAGGCGGCTGTGGAAATGATTAATTCTGAGATTCCTATCCCGACTCATCTCGTGCAACTTGTAGACGAGACCAGGTCGAAAATAAGAGAGTCGAACTTCATTCTGAAATGGATCCCTAGATGCTGTAATATTAAGGCTGATACCTTGGCCAAGGAGGACATTGGCTAAGCAAATACATTATTTGATCCTGCCCTGTATCTGTGTCTGATTTCGTCCTACAGGGGTTCTAAAAGGCCATATTGGGATTAGGGGGTGATACCGTTAAGGTAGCAGTCTTTTGACTGGTGATCTAATGTTTGAGGGGTATAGTCGATCGATGGTGTGTTAACTTGGTTTCTTGTTCCTGGTTGTAAATGTAAACACACTAAAGTCGGGCACTCTTTTTCCTCCATAGGATTTAGGGAGGTTTTTTAACGAGGCCGACGTTAGTGTTTTCGAATTAATTAATAAATTCATACCTTTCAAAAAAAAAGAACTGTGTTACTGTTTTTTTATTTAGGATAAATTATTTTATTGATCAATAAATTTCTGCAGTTTTTATCTCTGTTTTTTGATGAACCGTGTTTTAGTTTTGATGTTGGTTTTTGCTAACATAACATCATTAACAAAAGTTCATTGCTTGGCGGAAAAAAATTAATGAAGTCATCAATAGTTAATTATTAACGAAATTGTTGATGTAGTAATTAAATAATTTTGGCTAAAAGGTTAAATTTGCCTCTGTAGTAATTCGAAATCAGAAATGTTGCTCTTACTTTTTTTCTTCGTAATTTTGCCCTCAAAGTCAGTCAATTGTAACAATGTTGCCATTTGACCGACGTTGACCGTTAAAATGCTGACGTGGCAGTTAACGGTGAAGTCAGTCATGCAATTTTGCCCTCAAAGTCATACAATTGCAGCAATTTTGCCCTTGGTTTATTTAGTTTTTCGAGTTGAACTTTTACAAACAGAATATATAAAAAATCGATTAAAAAATTGGTGTAAATATCCTTTGGGTCCCTGCTAATTTTAAAAATAAACAAAGTGAGAACTCTCACAAAATATTCTTCAATTTTTTAAAAATATATAAATTTAATAAAAATAAATAAGATATTCAAAAATATTAAAAATAAAAACCAATATAAAAAAATAAAATGTATTAAAAATTATAAAATAATAAAAATATAAATACAAAAATTTTAAAAGTATTTATAAAGTATTAAAAATGAACAATTTCATCAAATGATAAAATATAAACATAAAGTTATAAATAAAAAATAATCAAAATTGACGTAGAAAAACGGAAAAAAAAAATTGGTAAAAATCTTCAATTTTTTAATACTAAATACTTTTTAATTTTTTTATATTTATATTTTATTATTTTATAATTTTAATATATTTTAATTTTTATATTAGTTTTTGTTTTCAATAATTTTGAATATTTTCTTTATTTTTATTAAGTTTATGGATTTTTTTTAAAAAATTGAAGAATGTTTTGATTTTTTGTAAGAGTTCTCACTTTGCTTATTTTTAAAATTACCGGGGACCCAAATGATATTTACGCCAATTTTTTAATCAATTTTTTATATATTCTATTTGTAAAAGTTCAACTCAAAAAACTAAATTCTTTATGCAATTTTATTCAAAAACTAAATAAACTGAGGGCAAAATTGCTGCAATTGTATGACTTTGAGGGCAAAATTGCATGACTGACTTCACTGTTAACTGCCACGTCAGTACTTTAACGGTCAACGTCGGTCAAAGGGCAACATTGTTACAATTGACTGACTTTGAGGGCAAAATTACGAAGAAAAAAAAGTAGGGATAACATTTCTGATTTCGAATTACTACAGGGGCAAAATTGACCCTTTAGCCAATAATTTTATATAATAACATATTTAGTCGTCATTATATAATAACTTTGAGGGCAACATTGTTACTATTGACTGACTTTGAGGGCAAAATTACAAAGAAAAAAAAGTAGGGAGAACATTTCTGATTTCGAATTACTACAGGGGGAAAATTGACCCTTTAGCCAATAATTTTATATAATAACATATTTAGTCGTCATTATTTACGTATTTTATCAATATAATTTTAATTTTAACCGTTCATTAAGATAACGAAACGTGCCCACCGTCTTATTAATGAAAAATAAAGAAAATATAGAACGAGAACGTGGTTAGAACATGGAAATAAAGCAATGTTCAACAGATTCAAACCTAAGACCTAAAATAGAAACAATAATTAATCACCAAATCAAGTTAAATAATTTTTATATGATTAACAAAAAAATATTTAGGTGAAACTGTGGTTGTATAAGATTTTTACAAATTTAGTTTAAAATTTAAAGCCCTATTTGGTAAAGAGAAGTTTGAGCTAAAATTAGAGGTTTGATCGGTCAAATCTGCTAATTTGGATGTTTGGTAAAGAGCATGTTGAAATAGCGGATTGATGTAAAATCTCTAATTTTAAAAAAGCTGCTAATAGAAGCTTTTTAAAATTAGAAGTTTTGATATAAGAGTTATAAAATAGCCTTTTACCCTTAACAATTATAAAAAATCTCCAAATAACTTAAATTTAACCATTTCTATTTTAATTCTTCAACCTCACGTATTTACATTTTGACATTTGTAAACTAATACTTTTTGTATTTTCCCTTTTTATTCTCACACATTTATATTTGTATTTAAATTTAATAATTAAATAAATTGTATTAAAAATAATTATATAATTAATAAATTAATATATAGATTTTTCAAATATGCTTAGTAATGTTATATAAAAATTTATTTTTTATAATATAATTAATATAAATAGATACAAAATATTGATAACTAATAAACTATTAAAATAAGTATCAAATATAATCATTCCTTATATGTCATTTTGATTGTTTAAATAATCAAACTATAACACCCGGGTTTGGGGGTCGGGTGAATTAAAACAATAAAATATTATTTTGGGCCTCGTGTTTTCAAAACAAATAATTTTATGTTGGGCTTGTTTTGATTTAAAATTCAATTTTCATGAATTTTAGAAATTGGAGATAGTCATCTCATTAATGACAATCTTGTAAATAATTGGACTTGCAAAATAAAACCTTTCCTTTTATTTTCAAACACCAAAAAAGGGCTATCATCTTCTACCTTCAGACCTCTAACGTGAAAACCCCTTCACCATTGTGGTTCACTATTCCATCACCATACTCTCTCATCTTTGGTGATTTTTGAAAGGTAAACACATATTTGACTTGTCCTCTCTTTCCTCTACATGTTTGTACCCTTAGATTTCATTAAAACCCATGGTTTTGCATTTTAGAGTTTTGGGGTTTTGAATTAAAAATGCTAACTTTGTTAGCTTTAACTTAAGTTTTTGATTTATTGATGTTAGATAGGTTGTTTGCTATCTAAAAGGTCCAACATATGTAGTTTTTACAAGGTTTTACAATGATTCGCGAATTTGAGTTTTAGGGAGGTTTTAGAGAGTTCAAAGGTTGAGTTTTTGAGGTGGTTGAGGTGGGAAATTGTTGGTTGATGGTTGGCTGGTAGTTAGGGGTTGTTTTGGAAGCTTTTGGGAGTGTTATAAGTGTCGAAATCAATGGTTTTAGGTTGTGCTTGTGGGCTGCTCGAAAATGGCATTTTTGGGGTTGTCTTTAGCTTGAAATCATGTGTTTTGTGCTTGGTTTGTGTTCCGGGTTTGCTACATTGATTTGTGGACTAAATTATGGTTATTTTGATTATGTTGGGATGATTAGAAGCAAGGAATTGTGTTGGTGAAGCCTCGAGAACGAATCCGGAACCGTTGGGAGCCTGATCGGCTAGAGTTGTTGAGCTTAGAATAGTCGGTGAGTGGTTCTATGTTTTTAACTTGGTTTTCAAACGTTGGTTCGAGCATGTGAACCTAGGTTGGGCTTGGTAAACCCACCTAGAGTTGAGATTAGAGTGGTAGCCTAATCTCAAGCTTAGTTTAGGAGACCTTTGGTTAAACTTCTAAACGTTGATATGCCTCTTGATTCATTGCTAATTGTGGTTAATGTGGTTATGTATATTGTGTTATACATGTGTGTAGAGGCATGATATTTGATGCATTGTTATATGCATGTGGATATGGAATGTGGTTTGTGCATGGTGGTAAATCATGGTGAGTACGTGCTAAGCACGGAAATTGGTAAGAAAATTGTGTTGTGAAAGGTTGTGGAATGTGTTAGTATTGGCACTAGTATGCTTGGGTACAATAATCGATCATTAGGATGTTTAGTGTGCATACGAGAGTCGAAATGCGCGCGTGTTCTTGGTGATGGTAGTCATCAAGATGGAGTACAGGTTCGCCTGAAAATCTGCATTGTCGAGGTTTGTTTTATGAGCTTACCCTCACTAAGCTTATTGCTTACGCTCTCTTTTGTTCGACAATGCAGATCCTTAGTTCGTGGGTTGCTTGTGCAAGGAGAGGGCCTCCAAGTGTGCTAATTGTGCTTTTGATCATCAAGTATGGATTTTAAGTTATGGGATATAGTAGACAAGCAATGGGATTTGAGTTTTTGATTTATGTTGTTGTTATGTGTTAGGAGCATGTTTAAACTCCTATGTTTTGTGGATGTTTTGCTTAAGGCTTGCTTGTGCCTTGTATGTTGGCCTTGTGCCCCTATCATGAATGCTTGTGAATGTTTGTCTCTTGTGTGGTGAATGCATGATCTTCTATATGGATGCTCTTATCATGTATCTTTATGTGTTTTGAGTATGCCTGCAATAGGGTGTGTGCCTCTAGAGTGTGTTTGCATGTTGTGTTTGATTCTCGAAGTCGTTAAGGGCGTTTGCGATCGTTTAGAGATGTTTAAAACTGATCTTGGAAACTCATAGACTGCAGGTGTTTTGGAACGGGTTGTGCTGTTTCGGGACGGGTGTGGTTCCAGAGCCACCCTTATCGGAACGCGTTTCGGTACGGTTTGGCTACTGTGAGCCCCTGTTCCGATGCGAGTTTCGAAACATTTTGGCCACTGTGAATGCCTATTCCGGTACGAGTTTCGGAACGCCTAGGCGAAATGGGACCCTGTTCCGAAACAGGGTGGATGCATTTCGATACGGGTGTATGGCTTTTTAAGCTGGAGCCCATGTTTCGAAACGGGCAAAACCTGTTTCAAAACACAGGCATGAAAATGGGATTTTAACATCTCTAGAAGGGTCTCAAGGGTTTGGCTTAGGCCCTGTTTGCTGTTAGGCTTCTCGTGAGCCTTGTTTTCCGCTGTCGCTTCACATATATGTTTAATTAACACATCTAGACAAGATAATAAATGAAAAAGTTTTCTCGGGTTGTTAACCGAAGTGAAGCCTTAACGGGCTTCGCCTCGGTTATCCCCGTGTAACCCACTCGGACCGGTCAGTCGCCCGGACCGGGACGAGGGGGTTACACTTGTTGGTATCAGATCCTTAGGTTTCCGAGACCTCGAGCAGGTAAGTGAGGTAAGTTAAATTCTTGTATTGCAATTGCACGGTGTTTGCTTGCCATGTTAGTATGTTTGCTTGCTTATCAAGTATGCTTTGATGTATACTTGTTTGATCGTGTATGTATGTTGTTTGAAGCATGTTGAGTTGAGTCTCATTGCTTCTATTACATCGGAAAAAGGATTTTTAAGTGAGGGAAACATACTTGAGCCACTTGGACCCTTGCCCTTGCTAACCCTATTTTGTATGTTGTTGTTGTGGTTGTAGTTGTTATCTGTGAGCTGGTATGTCGAGGCCTAGAGGTAGACCGAGGTTGGTTTGTCAGGAACCTCGTGTTACGGCTCCTGTGGATTAGCCGGTAGCTGGAGTGGAGGCTTCTGTGGAAGAGCCTGCTGTTGGAGTTGGAGCTCCACCACCACCTCCTCCGCCTGGTGAGGGAGACGAGGCTAGAGTTGAGGGAGCGAGACCTCAGGTTGGCCAGGGTGGCCAAGGTCCTACAGGGATAGATATGGCTCCGCTAGTTCAAGCTATAGCGGGAGCTTTTCTGGCTGCAGTTGCCGGAGCTCAGGCTGCAGCTCAGCCGAGAGGTGATGATGCTAGCTTACCGTTAGAGAGGCTTCGTAGCCTAGGGGCTGATGAGTTCAGGGGATCTACGCCTGAGAGGTCAGAGTTGTGGTTGGAGAAGACAGCCCGTATTCTAGCTCAGATGGGATGTGTTGGAGCTCGCAAGTTGGGCTGTGTAGTTTCGTTGCTTCAGGGTGGTGTCTACACCTGGTGGGTCACCATTACTACCGGCGTGCCTAAGGCCGAGATCAGTTGGAATTTCTTTGAGAATGCTTTCAAAAAAGGTATTTGGGCCCGAGATATCTGGATGAGAAGAAGCGGGAGTTCATGGCTCTTGTTCAGGAAGATGCATTAGTAACAGATTATGAGATCCGCTTTGTTCGATTGAGTCATTATGCTCCGGAGTTGGTTCCTATTGAGAGGGACCGTTGTGATCGGTTCAGGTATAGGCTTCATGAGGAAGTCAATAGGTACACCTTAGCTTTAGATTATTCTGATTTTGATGTTTTGGTCGCTAGGGCCAAGGACATCGAGCATAGCTTGGGGCTGACCAAGCGTTCGGGAGGATCTAGTTCAGGGAAGAGGCATAACAACTTTAATCATGGTGATTCCAATAGGCATCGGGGCAGTGGACAGCAGTTTGATCATAGGCGTGGTGGTGGCCACCATGGTAGAGGCCATCAGGGCCATAGAGCTTGAGGGCGTTTGCCCGAGTGTGCCCGTTGTGGGAGAACACATTCAGGAGAGTGCTGGGGGAACTTCCATGCTTGCTGGAACTATGGATCGAGAGACCACTTCAGGAGAGAGTGTCTGCATCAGGCGGCATAGGCACCGGTTCAGGCTCAGGCTCTTGCGAGAGCGATTGATTATCAGAGAGGCCGTGGGCGCGGTCATGGTTACTTCCAGCCGAGGGCTGATGCACCTAGGATAGAGGCGCCTTGGAATCTTGCTCATGTTGTGGCAGTTCAGCCAGAGGCCGGTGGACCAGCTAGAGTCTACGTACAAAGAGAGGCAGGGAATGACACAGATGTGATAGCAGGTAATTTTGAGTTACAGTTCATGTCTTTGCTTTCCTTAGTTGATTCAGGTTCTACGCATTCTTACATTTTGAGTGAACATGCAAAGAAGTTAGACATACCTGTTGAGATCTTAGACATAGGGATGCATGTGACTAGTTATTTCGGTGAGACAGTTGTAGTTAGACAGATGTATAGGAGGTGTCCGCTAAAGATTCAGGGTCATGTGTTTCCTGTTGATATGATGGAGCTTCCGTTCTACGGTTTTGATATTATTTTGGGTATGGGTTGTTTGGTTTAGCACAGAGCTAGTGTAGATTTTGAGACAAAGAGAATTTCGTTGAAGCTTTCCGATGACTACGAGGTAGTGGTAGTATGCGAGAACGTTAAGTTCTTGTCGAATGTTGTGTCAGCTTTAGAGGCCCATAGGTTGATGGACTCCGGTTGTGCGGCTTATTTAGCGTATGTGATGAATCCTAATATGAGTGAGGTTAGACCGAAAGATATCAGGACAGTTTGTGATTTTTCCAGATGTGTTTCTAGAAGAGTTACCAGGTTTGCCTCCTGACAGAGATGTAGAGTTTGTGATTGAGACTGTTTCAGGGTCTACTCCGGTTTCTATTGCACCGTATCGTATGGCTCTGAAGGAGTTGAAAGAGTTGAAGAGTCAGCTTCAGGAGTTGTTAGACCGAGGTTTTATTAGGCCTAGTAGTTCGCCTTGGGGTGCTCCCGTACTGTTTGTAAAGAAGAATGATGGCAGTATGAGAATGTGTATCGACTACAGGCAAATGAACCAATTGACAGTGAAGAACAAGTATCTGTTGCCTCATATAGATGACTTGTTTGGTCAGTTGAGAGGTGCCTCAGTGTTTTCAAAGATAGATTTGAGATCAGGGTACTACCAGTTGAAGGTAAAAGAGTGTGATGTTCCGAAGACAGCCTTTAGGACTAGATATGGTCATTATGAGTTCCTTGTGATGCCGTTTGGGTTCACGAATGCACCAGCAGCTTTCATGGACATGATGAACGGAGTTTTCAGAGACTATCTAGACTGATTTGTAGTTGTTTTCATAGACGACATCCTTGTGTACTCGAGATCAGAAGAAGAACATGGTGAGCATTTGAGACTTGTTTTACAGAGATTGATGAGCAACCAGTTGTATGCTAAGCTTAGTAAATGTGAGTTCTGGATTCGAGAGGTTGTGTTTCTTGGCCATGTTGTGTCAGCTGAAGGTATCCGTGTTGATCCGACAAAGATTGAAGCTATTGTTGAGTGGAAACAACCTAAGTCAGTGACTGAGATTAGGAGTTTCCTAGGACTAGCTGGTTACTATAGGAGGTTTGTTGATGGTTTCTCTAGAGTAGCTGCTCTGTTGACTAAATTGTTGCAGAAAGGAGTTAAGTTTGAGTGGTCAGATGCGAGACGGAAAGCATTTGAGAAATTGAAAGAAGCTTTGACGAATGCTCCAGGGTTAGTACAGCCAGTTTTAGGGAAAGAGTTCGTGATCTATAGCGATGCTTCCTACGTAGGTTTAGGTTGTGTTCTGATACAAGAGAGGAGAGTTGTTGCTTATGCTTCGAGACAGCTGAAGGTGCACGAGAAGAACTATCCTATGCACGACATTGAGTTAGAAGCAATTGTGTTTGCGTTGAAGATTTGGCGTCGCTACTTGTATGGTAAGAAGTGCACGATTTACACTGATCATAAGAGCTTGAAGTATTTGATGACTCGGAGAGAGCTGAACTTAAGACAGAGAAGGTGGCTTGAACTGTTGAAAGACTATGATTTGACTATCGAGTACCATCCGGGTAAGGCAAATGTAGTGGCCGAGGCGTTGAGCAGAAAAGTTGCAGTTGAGTTGCGAGCTATGTTTGCTAGATTGAGTGTATCAGGGGATGGTGGTTTGATTAACGAGTTGCAAATGAAGCCTTTGATGGTTCAGTTGATCAGAGAGAAACAGTTGCAAGACGTATCTTTGGTTTCTCATGTTTAGGACATTGCAGAAGGTAGGCCGACAGAGTACAGTTTCAGTGATGAGAATGTGTTGTATTTCAGAGACAAGAGTTGTAGTACCTGAAGATGTTGAGTTGAGACGTATGATTCTGAGCGAAGCACATTCGAGTCCTTTTTCTATGCATCCGAGCAGTACTAAGATGTACCAAGATCTGAAGAATGATTACTTTTGGGTTGGTTTAAAGAATGATGTAGCCGAGTATGTGAGTCGTTGTATGGTTTGTCAGAGAGTAAAGGCGGAACATCAGGTTCCTTCAGGTTTGTTACAGCCTTTGAAAATTCTAGAATGGAAATGAGAGAGAATCACTATGGACTTTGTGTCGGGGTTGCCGTTGTCTCCTTCGAAGAAGAATTCTGTTTGGGTGATAGTTGATTGATTCACTAAGTGTGCCCATTTCTTAGCAGTAAACACTACAGATTTTTTAGACAAGTTGGCAAATTTGTACATCCGCGAGATTGTGAGACTTCATGGAGTTCCGAAGTCTATTGTATATGACTGAGACCCAAGATTCACAGCAAGGTTCTAGAGTTGTTTGCATAGTGCCCTAGGTAGCCGTTTTCATTTTAGTACTTCGTATCATCCGCAGTCAGATGGTCAGTCAGAGCGAGTGATACAGATTTTAGAGGATATGCTTCGTTGTTGTGTGATTGACTTCCAGGATTCTTGGGAGAAGCATTTGCCCTTAGTCAAGTTTGCTTACTACAATAGTTACCAGGCTAGTATACAGATGGCTCCTTATGAGGCATTGTATGGTAGGCGATGTAGGACTCCGATCTGTTGGGCCGAAACGGGTCAGAAGTTGTTACCTATGCCGGATTTGCTTAAGGGGACTACTGATAAAGTGAAGTTGATTTGTGACCGTCTAAAAGCAGCTTCCGATCGTCAGAAATCTTACGCAGATTTGAAGATAAAATAGATTGAGTTCTCAGTGGGTGAGAAGGTGTTTCTGAAAGTATCTCTGTGGAAGAAGGTAATGCGATTTGGCCGGAAAGGCAAGTTGAGTCCGAGGTTTATCGGTTCGTATGAGATAGTTGAGCATATTGGGCCAGTAGCTTACCGTTTGAGATTGCCTTCCGAATTAGAGAAGATTCATGATGTTTTTCATGTGTCGATGCTTAGGAGATATAGATCAGATTCATCTCATGTTATGCATGTTGAGGAGATAGAACTGAATCCGGATTTGTCTTACAATGAAGAACCAATTGAGATACTTGCTTCTGATAGCAAGGTGTTGCGTGGCAAGACCATTGAGTTGGTCAAGGTGTTGTGGAGACATAGAGGCGTGGAAGAGGCCACATGAGAGAGGAAAGCTGATATGCTTGAGCAGTTTCCGTACTTGTTTTCGTCAGGTAATTTCGGGGATGAAATTCTTTAAGTGGGGGAGAGTTGTAACACCCGGGTTTGGGGGTTGTGTGATTTAAAACTAAAATATTATTTTGGGCCTCTTATTTTCAAAACAGATAATTTTATGTTGGGCTTGTTTTGATTTAAAACCCAATTTCCATGGATTTTAGAAATTGGAGATAGTCATCTCATTAATGGCAATCTTGTAAATAATTGGACTTGCAAAATAAAACCTTTCTTTTTATTTTCAAACACCAAAAAAAAGGGCTATCATCTTCTACCTTCAGACCTCTAACGTGAAAACCCCTTCACCATTGTGGTTCACTATTCCATCACCATACTCTCTCGTCTTTGGTGATTTTTGAAAGGTAAACACATATTTGACTTGTCCTCTCTTTCCTCTACATGTTTGTACCCTTAGATTTCATTAAAACCCATGGTTTTGTATTTTAGAGTTTTGGGGTTTTAAATTAAAAATGCTAACTTTGTTAGCTTTAACTTAAGTTTTTGATTTATTGATGTTAGATAGGTTGTTTGCTATCTAAAAGGTCCAACATATATAATTTTTACAAGTTTTTACAATGATTCGCGAATTTGGGTTTTATGGAGGTTTTAGAGAGTTCAAAGGTTGAGTTTTGGGGGTGGTTGATGTGGGAAATTGTTGGCTGATGGTTGGTTGATAGTTAGGGGTTGTTTTGGAAGCTTTTGAGAGTGTTATAAGTGTCGAAATCAATGGTTTTAGGTTGTGCTTGTGGGCTGCTCGAAAATGGCATTTTTGGGGTTGTCTTTAGCTTGAAATCATGTGTTTTGTGCTTGGTTTGTGTTCTGGGTTTGCTATATTGATTTGTGGACTGAATTGTGGTTATTTTGATTGTTTTGCGCTTGATCGGCTAGAGTTGTTGAGCTTGGAATAGTCGGTGAGTGGTTCTATGTTTTTAACTTGGTTTTCAAACGTTGGTTCGAGCATGTGAACCTAGGTTGGGCTTGGTAAACCCACCTAGAGTTGAGATTAGAATGGTAGCCTAATCTCAAGCTTAGTTTAGGAGACCTTTGGTTGAACTTCTAAACGTTGATATTCCTCTTGATTCATTGCTAATTGTGGTTAATGTGGTTATGTATATTGTGTTATACATGTGTGTAGAGGCATGATATTTGATGCATTGTTATATGCATGTGGATATGGAATGTGGTTTGTGCATGATGGTAAATCATGGTGAGTACGTGCTAAGCACGGAAATTGGTAAGAAAATTGTGCTGTGAAAGGTTGTGGAATGTGTTAGTATTGGCACTAGTATGCTTGGGTACAATGATCGATCATTAGGATGTTTAGTGTGCACACGAGAGTCGAAATTCGCTCGTGATCTTGGTGATGGTAGTCATCAAGATGGAGTACGGGTTCGCCCGGAAATCTTCATATATATGTTAGTCGGTGATGAGTGGAATCCCGTCGACGGGGCGTGAGGATGAGTGGAATCCCCTCCGCGTGAAACGGTGATGAGTGTAATCCCACCGTAAGGTAAATGTGAGTTGTTGGATGTGAGTTCTAACGGCTATCCGCGTATTCGGGTCATAGCTAGGTGCCAATACGGATTGTGGAATGTGTTTGCTAATACATTGATGTATGTGTTCCATATGTTGTGTATATGGGCTTGTTGAACATGGCATGATATTGATATTATGTTCATGTATCATATATATTTGACTCTTGTGGTTTCAAAGGTATGAACTCATGCATTCTACCTTGGTTGTGTGCTCGTGCTTGGACCCTGCATTGTTGAGGTTTGTTTTATAAGCTTACCCTCACTAAGCTTATTGCTTACGCTCTCTTTTGTTCGACAATGTAGATCTTTAGTTTATGGGTTGCTTGTGCAAGGTGAGGGCCTCCAAGTGTGCTAATTGCGCTTTTGATCATCAAGTATAGATTTTAAGTTACGGGATGTAGTAGACAAGTAATGGGATTTGAGCTTTTGATTTATGTTGTTGTTATGTGTTAGGAGCATGTTTAGACTCCTATGTTTTGTGGGTGTTTTGCTTAAGGCTTGCTTGTGCCTTGTATGTTGGCCTTGTGCCCTTATCATGAATGCTTGTGAATGTTTGTATCTTGTGTGGTGAATGCATGATCTTCTAAATGGATGCCCTTATCATGTATCTTTATGCGTTTTGAGTATGTCTGCAATAGGGTGTATGCCTCTAGAGTGTGTTTGCATGTTGTGTTTGATTCTCGAAGTCGTTAAGGGCGTTTGAGATCGTTTAGAGATGTTTAAAACTGATTTTGAAAACTCACAGACTGCAGGTGTTTCAGAACGGGTTGTGCTGTTTCGGAACGGGTGTGGTTCCAAGGCCACCCGTATCGGAACGCGTTCCGGTACGGTTTGGCTACTGTGAGCCCTGTTCCGATACGAGTTTCGGAACACTTTGGCCACTGTGAATGCTTGTTCTAGAACGAGTTTCGGAACGCCTAGGCGAAATGGGACCATGTTCCGTAACGGGATGGATGCGTTTCGGTACGGGTGTTTGGCTTTTTTAACCGGAGCCCGTGTTTCGAAACGGGCAAAACCTGTTTCGAAACACAGGCCTGAAAATGGGCTTTTAACATCTCTAGAGGGGTCTCAAGGGTTGGGCTTAGGCCCTGTTTGCTGTTAGACTTCTTGTGAGCCTTGTTTTCCGATGTCGCTTCACATATAGGTTTAATTAACGCATCTAGACAAGATAATAAATGAAAAAGTTTTCTCGGGTTGTAAACTGAAGTGAAGCCTTAGCGGGCTTCGCCTCGGTTATCCCCGTGTAACCCACTCGGACCGGTCAGTCGCCCGGACCGGGACGAGGGGGTTACACAAACAGCTATCAGTTATCAGTTAATTTTACCAAACACTTTTATACAGTCAGCTAATACAATTCGCTAGTCAAATCAGCTAATGCAATAAGCTATCAGCTAATTGCCAAACAGAGCCAATATTTTTTTGTCGCTTTTTGTTTTATAATTATTTATATAAAATCATTGAATTAAATTTTTAATCTAATACTCCCTCCGTCTCATTATGTCCATTGTTGACTTTTCACGCAGTTTTAGGAAGAAAAAATTTGTATAAGAAATGTGATGTAAAATAATTGAAACACAATTTTACCCTTGAAAAGTTGAATTTTATTTTGTTGGAAAACTAAAAAATGATATAAAGGAAAATACACCTTGTAAAAGTAGTTGATTTTTTCAATGAGACATTTTAAGTGGGACAATTTCAAAACACAAAAGAGACATTTTAATTGGAACGGAGTGAGTAAATAATTTTATATTTTATAGTATCTATTACTAAGAGCACCCAATGTGAGAGAATAAGTCACTACTATCGATAGTGGATACATTAACTTAATATATATATACACATTATAATTACACAAGAACACACGTGATAATAATTCCAAACACACTCTTAATCTTGAATAGAATTAGTATGTCTTTTCTTTGTGTCTCTATATATATGCCCCATTAATAATTTTATATTATATATATTAATTAATAATTCATATATATTTTCAAAAAAGGATATATAATTTCTATTCCTTAATCTTAACCCAATTCCAAAGTGTCAACTTGTCAAATATTTACGGTTGTTAAATGTAAATTAGGCAATGATTAATTGGTCTTAATTAACTCTCCCACGCTTGTCAATATAAATTAGGCAATTAGCAATAACTCTACTAAAGGCGAACTGTAAATCCGTTAAAAAATTAAATACTAGTCCTAAATTTTATAAATATATTTTTCAAGTATTAAATTTATTTAGAAATTTTAAAAAATTATGTGATATTTGATTTTTGGTATAATGATAGTTTATGACCCTATAAATTTAAATATTAAATAAATAAGATTTTATCTTCTAATATTGAATTTAAATACTTAATAAATTTAGGGTGGACAAAACTCGACTCAACTCGAAAAAATTAAAATTTTTCTAAATTTTGAGTTGTTCGAGTCAAGTATTCGAGTTGTTCAAGTCACTCAAATAACTCGTTAAAATTTCGAGTTCGAGTCGAGTCTGAATTTTGAAAATTCGAATAACTGAAAAACCGAATAATTCAAACTTATAAAACTACATTGTTTCATTTTAAGCCTTAATACTTTAACCTTCCCTGATCCTTTCCTTCTTCATCTATTCAAATTTCAATCTTCTTAAACTCCACCACTTTGTTCATGCCCAAAAATAAAACAACTAATCCGCCATCACCACCGATCCCCAATCCATCAAACTTTTTCCTTCACAACTAATATGCACTCTGTTATTATAGTTAACTGATGAAACGGTGGTTTGTCGTTGAGAAAAAAAAATGAATTTAAAAAGGCAAGAGAATTACAATCGATATATCTTTTGCTAATATAATAGAATACTTATTTATTTTTTCATGAATAAGAAGTTGAAGGGATCCTTATTTATTTAGAAAGAAAAAAATTAAATTACCTATTCCAGAAGATGAAAGGATTCCCAAACTGGAAGCAACAACTCAGGGGTATTTTTTAAATTAATAGAGTTTCCGATTTACTTCTAATTCAAGTTTAAAGATTTGTTCCATATTTTATTACATGTTAATTTAAAATTATCTAATGTATATTATTATTCAAAAAAATTATCTAATTCATATTAAAATTAAAGTCTCTTAACTACGATACAAGTGTATTTCTTTTATTGAAAAAATTTTAATAGGCATTCTGTAAACTTTAGTTTACACTTTATTATTTTTAGGAGTTGAGAGTTTACTTCAGTGTTTAGAGTTTATGAATTTCGAGTTTAATTTAGTTTATGAAATTCTAAACACTAACATTAAAAGAGAATTGAAAAGAAACATTGTGTACGGCCATTTTACCATGTATTATTAGGAATTTGGTACTATGAGTACTATGATATTATAAATAATTATAGTTAACTTTTTTCAGAAACTCGAAACTCGAAACTCGATTCGTCTCGACTCGAATTTCATAAACTCGACTCGAAAAAATTTCAAATAAATTTTGAATGATAAAATATGATGCGTCAACTTGACTAACTCAAATTTTTTTGACTTGATTCAATCGAATATCCAGCCCTAAATAAACTTTTATGTTTTTAAAATTCAATAATTTAACGGCTCTTGATGTTAGATCATGTGTCATGATTATTAGACCCAAAGTCCAAAAGTCTTAACTTGCAATTCTCTCATTTGAATTTATTACGCCCTCTAGAAACCCTACATGAGTAGAATTGATTTTGGATCAACGCGGTTTTATAGAATTGATTTTGCGTAAAATTGATTTTAAAATAACGTGATTTATGTTTGGGAATTTTTTTCTTAAAAATCACGATTGTATAAAAATATAGTGTAAAAATCACGACGAAACGCAAAAACTACTTCTACCTTGCTTCTCCTAGAATCATGTTTAGGGTCCAGAATTGATTTTGAATTTTTGGATCCAAACATGTGGGCACGATGTTCGAGGTCAAAAATCCCGTTGAATCGGGATTTTAGCCCTCCAAACGCCCATCCAAACAGAATTTTTAATATGATGAAGGGTCTGCTAACCATTTTCGTGGCCGGAATTCTCGTAGGATCGATGTCGATAAAGGTTCAATCAGTGGCTGATCAGTTCTTTGATGAGATAATTGGCCAATCTGATCCAAGTTGTGCATGGAGGAATTTTTATGCAAGGGCTGCATTTCTTGAAGCTCTCGATGAATTTCCAGAATTCGGTACGGCTGATGATATTGAGCGTGAGATTGTTGCTTTCTTCGCTCATGTCACACATGAAACTGGACGTATGATCTTTCTCTTCCTCTTGTAAACTTAAATTACGATCGAAAATTATATGTTTCGAGTAATACTGTGTTTATTACGATTGCGAATATAATGAATGCTGAAAACAATTAGAGCTTTGAAAACCAAAACCTTTACCAAACCAAAAGTACATACAATATCTTACAACAACATAATAGCCAACAAAATCATCTTACCAAACATTCGTTCATACAAAACACAACTTACTCTTACAAGGCCTTACCAAACCTTAACCATCTTACCACAACATAACAAAGGTTATACAAGGGAGAAAAGTAGCATATTGGCATAATTAACAACAATACCCGGATATACGAATTTCTTACAATCTTACAAGTCTTACAGGACGTCGATGAGAGTAAACTCAATCACCGCGCCCAAGCTAATCTTACACGTACGAATTTGTCTGACACGGCCGAATTTTCTTACACATACGAATTTGTCTTACACGCATGTGAGTTTTATCTTACAAGTCTTACATGTGCACATTAATCCTAGTTGATCGATAAACTATATCCGGTAAAGATTCATACTTATGCCAATACTCTAATAAGGGTTAAACTTACCAAAACATGTATGGCTATCAAGCCCATCTTACCACATCTTACTCTTACCAACATTTCCATACCAAGCATGCCTTTACCAACATATATATCTTACAATCTTACAACAACAACATAAGCATGCTCACAACATATCATAGGCAATCAAGGTAGGAAAAACAATAGGCAAGGCAAACACAAGTCTTACCACAACTTTATAGCACAAATCACAATATCAAAAACATGGTGAAAAGAAAAATGTAGAACTATGTTTTGATATAATAATTGAAAAATGTTTTGGACTAATTTGAAAAGAATTTAAAACTTGGTTTTAAGTCCAAACAACTTGGAATTATGTTTGAGGGGTTTTAAAAGGCTTTTGGCAAAGATTTTTCATGTTTTTAATAGCCAAACTACGGTTTTCAAAGTACCCGTACCGATACGGTCTTACCCGTATCGATACCATTTTGCCCAAGTTTGGTCTCTGCCAAAACCCGTATCGATACAGGCACTTGTCGTACCGATACGGATCGGGGTCGTTTCGATACGCCCAGTCAGCGTACCGATCCCATTTCAACTAACCCCAACGGCTATTTCCCAACGGTCTTTTAAATGTCATACCGTACCGATACGCCCTCAAGCATATCGATACGCCCAGGCTAGCAAGAGCCCAACGGCTAGTTTCTGTTGAAGGCCGTATCGATACGGTTCTACGCGTATCGATACCGAAGGCTACAGAACAGCATTTATGAAGGGAAATAAAGTCCTCAACGGCTCCAAATCATCCACAACGGCTAGTAACGGCCATAAACTCAATTGGGAGTATAAAAGGGACCTCCAAGCATCAAGAGAAGGCTAATGCTCATATTGTCAAACATCAAATGATCAAGAAATTGTCTTAGTACTTTATTTGTCAATTCTTGTATAGACAAACACTAGTGAGCCAAAATTGTTAAATTTGCTCAAGTGTTTTAGGATTTGGGTGAGAGCTTAATTGTGCAAACAAACACCTATTAGAGGGTTTAAGTTTGCTTTGTTTATCTCTTTGTAAAAGAGGGTTTTGATCAAGGCTTTGGGTAGAAGCTTGATCGTTTGTAAGGGTTTCCTCCTAAGCCTAGAAAAGGGGACGAATCAATAGTGGATTGATTGTGAAATCCTTAGTGGGAAGCTAAGGTAGTGGATGTAGACCTTGGTTAGAAGGTTGAACCACTATAAATCATTGTATCTTTATTCTTTCTAGCTTCCTAAACCCTTCCACCTAAAAATCCACCTCTCCACCACTTGGTGAGCATAATCGGTTGAACGAATCGAGCACCACACAACTCAACAATTGGTATCAGAGCTTGGCTCAATCGAAGAGGATTCACATCCTATTGAGAAGATCCGGCAAGCTCGATCACTTCTTCATCAGCCGGCTCAAATGGCGCAATCCATCGACAAACCGCCTTTCTTCAACAGAGATCACTATGCCCATTGGAAGACAAAGATGAAATTCTTCTTGAAGTCAAGAGATTAAAAGCTATGGAATATAGTTGAAGATGGTCCGTTCGTGCCACAAGGGAGCAAAGCGGAATGGAGTGCTGACGATCGCAAGAAGATGGAGCTAAATTGCAAAGCCTTGCACATTTTATTTTGTGCATTTGGTCCATCCATCTATAAGAAGATGTCTTCTTGTGAGAGTGCCAAGGAGGTATGGGACAAGCTTGAAGTCACATACGAGGGAACAAATGAAGTCAAGGAGACCAAGATTGGGCTCCTAACTCTTGAGTATGAAAACTTCAAAATGGATCCCGAAGAGAACATCGAAAAGATGTTTGATAGGTTCTCCACAATCACGAATGGTCTTAAAGGCTATGGAGAAGCCATCCCGGAGGAGAAGCTTGTTCGAAAGCTCATCTACTCACTTCCCGAGTCTTGGGACTCAAAGAGGACCGCCATCATCGAAGCCAAAAATTTAAAGACTTTGAAGCTTGATGAACTCATGGGGTCACTCCTTACTCATCAAATCATGAAGAAGAATAAAGAGGATGAGAAGAAGAGGGAAGAAATTCGAGCTATGGGAGAGAAGAAAATCAAAGGGCTTGGCATCAATGCAAGTGCCATGGCTCTCAAGTCCTCCACATGTCATCATGAAGATTCTAGTGAGGAGGATAGTGAAGATGAAGAGATGGCCTATCTCTTCAACAAATTCACCCGGTTCATGAAGAGCAAAATGGAAAAATCCAAGCATGAATCGATAAAGAATATGAAGGACTCCCACAAATCCAAAAACAAGGGATCATCTTCTAAACAAGCATATGTGGCCACATGGAGTGATGAAGACTCCACCGATGATGAAGTAGCCCACCTATGCTTGATGGCCCTCAATGAGGGGGAGGTAACTTCTAACTCATCTATTTCAAATTCTTATACATTTGATGAGTTACAAGATGCCTATGATGATTTGCTTTTGGAATTCAAGGCATCATTTTCTAAAAACAAAAAGTTGGTTTCAAAAATAAAAATTGAAAATGATTTGCTTTCCAAAACAAATCTTGAACTTGAAGCAAGATTAAAAGATTTTGAACAAAAATGTTTTTATTTACAAAATTTGCTTTTAAAAGTTCAAAAAGAAAGAAATTTGATTTCAAATGAACTTGAAAAGAAAAATAATTTTCAAAAATCAAATTTTTATGTAAGACAATCTAGTGCCCCTAGATTTATTAAAGGAAAATGTTTTAGAAGTGTTTGGGTCCCAAAAGGACTAACCACTTCAATTAAAAAGGATGACATTGAAAAATGGATCCCTAAGGGGACTAAAATATGTGCTACTAATGTTCATGGATCCAAAGCAATTTGGATACCAAAAATTACTTGATTGTCTTTTGCTAGGTGTGATGGAGATTGATCAACAAGTCAAATTAATAAAGGGGAGCTCCATGCACACAAGGAAGAACACTTGAAGAAGGAAGGCTTCACATCCTCCCTTGGGTTCAAGTGTTGGTAAAAATTCTAGTTGTTTTTTATTTCATTTGTTGATTTTTTTTATTTAAATTCAACTAGATGATCATATATGTTGGACTAACATTTTTAATGATGCTTTGAGTAAGGGGGAGCCAATTTTAAACCAAAATTTTTAAATGTATCAATTTTCCTTACCTCTATTGTTATTTTGAAACTTAATGTTTTAAATTCTTTTTGATATAACAAAAAGGGGGAGAAATGGTTTGAAAAATTGAATTTTCAAATGAATAAGGGGGAGCTTTATTTGATTTCACATATTTAATCTCTTATTCACATTTTTAAAGATAAAGGGGGAGAATCCCAAACAATTTTTCAAGTGAGTTTTATTATATCAAAAAGGGGGAGATTGTAGAACTATGTTTTGATATAATAATTGAAAAATGTTTTGGACTAATTTGAAAAGAATTTAAAACTTGGTTTTAAGTCCAAACAACTTGGAATTATGTTTGAGGGATTTTAAAAGGCTTTTGGCAAAGATTTTTCATGTTTTTAATAGCCAAACTACGGTTTTCAAAGTACCCGTACCGATACGGTCTTACCCGTATCGATACCATTTTGCCCAAGTTTGGTCTCTGCCAAAACCCGTATCGATACAGGCACTTGCCGTACCGATACAGATCGGGGTCGTTTCGATACGCCCAGTCAGCGTACCGATCCCATTTCAACTAACCCTAACGGCTATTTCCCAACAGTCTTTTAAATGTCATACCGTACCGATACGCCCTCAAGCGTATCGATACGCCCAGGCTAGCAAGAGCCCAACGGCTAGTTTCTGTTGAAGGTCGTATCGATACGGTTCCACGCGTATCGATACCGAAGGTTGCAAAACAGCATTTATGAAGGGAAATAAAGTCCTCAACGGCTCCAAATCATCCATAACGGCTAGTAACGGCCATAAACTCAATTGGGAGTATAAAAGGGACCTCCAAGCATCAAGAGAAGGCTAATGCTCATATTGTCAAACATCAAATGATCAAGAAATTGTCTTAGTGCTTTATTTGTCAATTCTTGTATAGACAAACACTAGTGAGCCAAAATTGTTAAATTTGCTCAAGTGTTTTAGGATTTGGGTGAGAGCTTAATTGTGTAAACAAACACCTATTAGAGGGTTTAAGTTTGCTTTGTTTATCTCTTTGTAAAAGAGGGTTTTGATCAAGGCTTTGGGTAGAAGCTTGATCGTTTGTAAGGGTTTCCTCCTAAGCCTAGAAAAGGGGACGAATCAATAGTGGATTGATTGTGAAATCCTTAGTGGGAAGCTAAGGTAGTGGATGTAGACCTTGGTTAGAAGGTTGAACCACTATAAATCATTGTGTCTTTATTCTTTCTAGCTTCCTAAACCCTTCCACCTAAAAATCCACCTCTCCACCACTTGGTGAGCATAATCGGTTGAACGAATCGAGCACCACACATCCCAACAAAAAATCACTTACTCTTGAGTTTAGATTGGCTTATCAAGCTCAATCTAAACCCTCAAAATCACCTTTGAACATTTCCAAATGCTTTAAAACAATTCCACTCACCGATATACTCGTTCTGAAAAGCTGAAATCCAAAAAATAGCTAACGATCACCCGAATTTGCTTCCAAACTAGAATCCCATGTTTCTAAAAAGTTAAAACAGAGTATTAACTCCCAAATAAGCTTCCAAACTTGCAGCAATACTGAAATCCAACAATTACTCTCAAATACCCAACAATCCAATACCGAAAATCATCAAAATCACATCCAAAACATCCAAAACACAAACCCAGTCATTACCCAACATTTCAACCATTAAAAACCCATCTATTAACATCAAAATCAGCAACTTAAACATGCCAAAACCATTGTTGTCATTAAAAATCCGAAATTAAGCTAAATCTCAAGATTTTTCATACCAAACTTCACTCAAACTTCAAGTTTCAGTTTCCTTATGATCCTACCATCATATAAACGTCATTTAAACGCCAAAACACCATTTAAAAACACTCTAGAACCCAACCTAAGCCATTTGAACGAAAATCTTCAAAAAAAAACCATTTTATTTCAAACTTGAACATTTAAATCAAGAGAGGTAAACCATTGGATATTGATAGAAAACTAATAATAACAAGTTTAATTAAATGGAAACAAGATGTAATCAAGTTTTACCTCCCACAATCTTGATGGGTAATCCCTTGGATTGAAAATGCTTCAATGATGGCTTGATTTTAAGAAACTAACGTGAAATGGAAGAGGAGGCTGATTCAAAAGCCATTCTTTTTGTTATGAAACCCTTTAAAAATAGGTTTGAGTTTAATTAGAAACTAAAACCACAATTTTGACTAATTTTGAAAAATGGCCACCAACGTTTGAAAACTTGCGATTTGGTCACTAAACCAAAATCTCAACCTTTTTGAATTGATTTTCCAAAATTGTTTTCATAAAACTCTTATACATAATAAATAGCAATTTTAGAAATTATTCCCGACTTTTTAGAAATACCCGAGGATGGTTTTCCCTGGCCTAACCCAAAAAGCCAAACTAACTCATCGACATTTAAAATCCACATCCGCAACATCTAGCCGCAAAATTGGGGTGTTACAATTTATAGTACACCATACGCGCAAAAAAATGCAAGGGGAAAATGTGAGTACTATATCTCAAAGTACTGAAATATCAATGCTCCAGAAGAGTAATAAATTCTTGTGACATTACCTTTGATAGATAATTAATTTGATGTGCTATATTTAATATTTTCATTCCATGAAATGAATGGTACAAAGCAAATACTTTTCATTCCCCGAAGTGACTGAAACAAATCACGTATTGAAAGGTGCATAATTATGCATATTTTCCCATTTAACAATGCAAGAGAATAATGTCAGTACTATATCTGAAAGTACTAATATCATAGAAGGTTCTAAAAGAGAAAATATGTTATTGCCAAATGGAACTTAATTCCATATTTACAATGCGTTATACTCGTCAAAGTTGCAAAGAGGCTTATTGAATTTTAAAGATATTCACATAAATGAATATCATATTGAGATTATTAGTCAATGGGATGCTGACCCATATTACGAGTATAACCCAAGGCAATAAGAAAATCTTGACAAAATTACATGCACTGTCAACCATATTTGTACTACACAAGAATTAGTACAAATTAAAGCTCATGGTATTATAAACCAGAAGTTTACTAATAATTTTATTTGGCGTGACCGGTTAGGCCATCCCGGTTCAATTATGATGCGAAAAGCTATTGATATGTCATATGGTTATTCATTGAAGAACTGATAGATTCTTCACAGTAATGTTTTTCATGTGATGCTTGCTCTCAAGGCAAATTGATTATTCAACCATCACTAGATTATGAATCTATTAATTTTATGGAACGGATACAGGGTGATATATGTGGGCCCATACACCCTTCTTATAGATCATCTAGATATTTTACAGTTTTAATCGATGCATCGACTAGATGGTCATATGTATCCTTGTTATCAACCCGCAACTTGGCGTTTGCGAGGTTACTTGTTCAGTTGATAAAATTACGAGCACATTTTTCAAATTACCTTATAAAGACAATTAGTCTTAATAATGCTGGTGACATGCCATTTTACATGCAGCATCACTAATTTGCTTCAAGCCAACAAATTATCATAAGTTCTCCCCATTACATATGGTTTTTTTGGTCATGAACCAAATATTTCTCATCTTAGAATTTTTTGGGTGTGCGGTATATATTCTAATTACTCTACCACAATGCACAAAAATGAGTCTTCAAATGAGTTTGGGAATATATGTCACATTCCCAACATTGGGGGAGAAAATAAATAGTTGGGTAAAGAAATAAGTTGGAATGAATTATCATTATGATCCACGTACTCAACAATGTGAACTATAAGTTCAAAGGATAATTCATTTATAAAACTTAGCAAATCAATTGTCAAGTGATTTTGCTGACCCTAAAAGAGTGACTAAGTAACATATACCATCTATGAATGCTTCGATTAAATTTGATGTCCTGGAAGGACAAACTCTAGTTGCTAATGAGTTTAACTTACGCCTGTAGCGTGGTAGACAAGTAGGTTCCAAAGATAAAAATCCTCAAAAACAATAAAAAGAGCTATATTTTATGATGGTATGATCGAGGAATCAACGTATTATGAAAATCTCTAGAAGAGATTAAAAGGCAAAAAAGACATTGACATGACTCAAGTACTTGATAATAAAGAAATCTCAATAGATTATGTCATGTTTGGTAATAAGTGGAACCGAAATCAAATCGACATTGATATTACATTTGCATGCAATATATCACTAGAGATTTTGTTGTGGATCATGAACTATTGTCAATTGGACAATGTAAACAAAAAAATGATTGGCCAAAATGGAAAGAGACAATTGAGGTGAAACTTAAATCTCTTTCGAAAAGAGAAGTATTCGGGCCTATAGTTCATACACTGGAATGTGTAAAACTCGTGGATATAAATGATTATTTGTGAGAAAGAGAAATGAAAAAAGGGGAAATTGCGAGATATAAAACTTGTTTGATTGCATAAGTATTCTCACAAAGACCTAGAATCGATTATGAGGAAGCATACTCCTCGGTGGTTGATGCAAAAGATTTTTATTAGTCTAGCAATAAAAGACTTAGCTTCCGCCTAATGGATGTTGTTACATCCTATTTCTATGAGCCTCTTGATAATAACATTTACATAAAACTTTCGGAAGGATTTAGACTGAAGAAGTAGTTAATTCAAGTTCTCGAGAACTTTATTCAATCAAATTGAACATATCTATTTATGGATTAAACAATTTGAGCGCATATTGTATAATCACCTCAGTGAATACTTATTAGCGAAATACTATAAGAATGATTCAATTTCCCCTTGGTGGCTCTATCATGGTTCTTGATGCTCATGATCGCATCCTCCATCTTATGGTATCGTGGTGGTTTCGCCTTTCTGGAGGCAAGTTTTCTCACATTAGGCAAGAGGATAATTTTTGGATTAGGTGCCTTCGTGAGGGACGTCGTCCGAATCTATGTCAGATCATGTTTGCCGAGATGGTGTACCTTGTTCAAAATCGCCACACCGATCTTGTTACCTCTTTCACCTATGGCACGACATTGAGCTACTTGTTTTCTAAGGTGGGAATTGATCACTCTCTTGATTATGCGGAATCACTCAAAGATCCCATCGATGAGTGCACACTTCTCTAGAGAAAATTTCACTATATTGATGGAGAATGGACTCGTGTTGAGAATCCTCCACCTGTTGCTGCCCTCGAACCTCCACCTCAAGTTGCTCCACAAAACAACGAAGCCCTCATGACCTTCATCACCGAGCAATTTAACAGTATGCGTACTCACGTGGACTCAAGCTTCGCTACTATTGATACTCGTCTCACTACCATTGAGGGATGTATCTAAAATGTTGAGACTCGCCTCACCTCGGTTGAAACTCAACAAACTTCTATGGACATGTCTTTTACCGGTTTCTATGGCGAATGGAGGCAATTCTGTAGAAGCAATGCCAACGATGAAGATGACGAGGATGATGAGCCTTAGTTCATTACATTCTATTGCATCTCATCTAGCTTTGATTTATGTTTAATGTTATGGTTTGGATATTATGTTTTGGATTTATGAACTTATTTTGTTTTGGTTTTATTGCTTAATGATATTATGTTTCTCTCATTGTGGTTTGACTTGTGCTATATTGTTATATTCCTTCATTGATTTTGATCTAACAAAAAGGGAGAGAAGGGTTAAGCTAAATTTTTAAAATCCTTTCAAAACCCAGCTTAAACTTAGGGGAGTTTACTTAAAAATTTACTTTGGTTTTGTTATATCAAAAAGGGAGAATTTGTAAAACTAATATTTGATTTTGATATAACAAGTAATTCAAGGACTAACTTGCAAAGTAAATAAATTTTTAAGTAATCAAAATATTCGATTTTGACAAGTACAAATTATTCTTAAAATGTTTTCAAGTTAAAACTTAAACCCCATAAATTTTTCTAAGTGTTTCAAGGCCAAAATATACGAAATCGCCCAGGCGTTTCGAAACACCCTCAAAGTTTTTCGATACGTTTTGCCACTAGAAACATCTGTTTCGAAACAAATCACATCTGTTTCTATACGGCCTTCATCTGGACTTTTGATTTTTAAGCATCGTTTCATAATGGCTCACGCCCGTTTCGATACAGGGGTTAAGTAATTTTAAAATTGGGCATTAAATGAACTACCCGTTACTTGTCAGAAAGTGAATTTTAAAGATTTGGTTAAGTGTTTCGATACACCCCTAAGCCGTTTCGAAACACCAAATTACAGTTTCAAAATGTTTTGATATAGCCCTTATTTGTTTCGATACGGCCTTCTTTTTGCACTTACTGTTTCGATACGGCCTATAGTTGTTTCGATACGGACCCTATTTTACACATAACATCTCTTTCTTTTTTGAGTGTTCGTTTCGATACAAGAGTCCTATGTTCCGATACGGGTAGTTGCAGAACTGCATTTATAAAGGGAAAAGAGAGCCCCAACGGCTCTATTGATGATCTCAACCACCCAAACAGCTAGAAATCAATGAGAAGGTATAAAAATAAGTCTCTAAAGCTACATCAACAACTATTGAGCCTTCAAGCAACATCAAAGCATTCAAATCCAAACCTTGATCTTTTAGAGTAAAATCTTGTACCCAACTCGATTGAGTTTTATCATTGTAATTTTTATTGAGAGTTTGGGGAGTGTTTGATTGTATTTGGGTAAACATTAACCTTTGAGAGGTACTTGTAAAGTTTACCAGAATTCCTTCTTTGTAAAGAGTGTATTGGATTAAGCTTTGGGTAGAAAGCTTAATCGGTTTTGTAAGGTTTCCTCCTCATCCAAAAAAGGGAAGAATCAATTAGTGGATTGGTTGAAAATCTTTAGTGGGAGCTAAGGTAGTGGATGTAGAGTTCATTTAAGAACTTGAACCACTATAAATTGTCTTGTGTCAAATTTTCTTTCATTCAATTTCCACCCTAAAATTTTTAATCGTCAATTCACCCCTTCTTGGTCATTTGCAATCGTTTGATCAACTCAACAAATACCCATTGAATTTAGGGTTTTTAGCTTATGCCTATAAATATAGAGTTTGGAGAATGCATTGTACACAACCCTACTTTTAGAATATAATACAAGTCTCCCTCTTTATCTCTCATCTTGTTATTGTTCATCTATTTTGTTCTTGCTCTTTACTTTATTCACAAAAAAGAATGGACCGTAAGGGTGAACCACGGGGGGCTGGCAGGGGCTTCGCCCATGCATGTGTACTATTTTCCTCCATGTTAGTTATAGGGGTTTTTAATGAGGCATATGGTAATATTTCACTTGTATGATTTGTACTCGTGAATAAATTCATACTTGCTGATAAAAAAAAATAAAACTATCTCTTTGATAAATATTATATTAAAATTAAAAATATATATACTTAAATATAGATATTCTAAACACAAATTTCTTACTTGGTTAAATAAAGTACCTATAGGTTATTAACCATCATTTTTAGCGGTTCAATTGATCAAAATCGTTTAGTCTTAACAGTTAAATTAATTAACATGTAAAATATAATAATTACATCGATTAACAATTACGATTTATTTTACACACCCCTACATGTAACCCCTAAAAACAATTGAGATGCATAATAGGACTACAACTTATTAATATATTTATAAAATAAAAAGTATCGATTTAAAATAAAATTCAAAATATAAAATAAATAAAAATATTGTTATGACATAAAATTTGTTGGATTGAATTTGACTTTGAAAAATCAGTTGATTTTAAGCAAAGTCAGAAGTTAGGGTTCACTTTAATTTCATGCATCAGATAATTCGAATGAAAATCACAAATAATTCTGACCACACAAAGTACGCCGCCGTCATCAATCGTGGCGGTGATATCGGTTTATTTCAACATCTCGAAAAATAATTAACGGAACGACTTTTTAAAAAAAAAAAATTACATAGGTCATTGAAATTTTAGAGAAGATTCATTTTGGTTATCGTACTTTTAAAATATTCGATAAAATTATTCAACATTTAGTTTAATTTTGATACAATTCCTCAACTTTCTTCTCACACAACTATACCAATTATCACTCAATTTTCTTCTCACACATATTTTGGTCACTAGAGTTTAACAATTTTCAATTTAATAACTTAACTTTCGAATTGTTCATATTTTGGTCACTCTCAAATTACATGTTTATACAAATAGAAAATTCGATTAATCCTTAGAAAAATTCGGGTAATGATTTTTTTTTACTTTGCTTATTAAATTTACCATATTACCATATTTGATATTTTAACAAGTAAAGTAAAAAAATTATTGCTCGAATCAAAGATTTCAATTAATTGGTCAATCATTATCCGAGGTACAATATAAGTTTAAGAATTGAATAATATGAATTTAGAAATTAACCAAAATAACTTTTAAGAATTAATCGAATCCGATTTCGGTACAAATTTTTAAAATAAATTATTTCGATTCAGTTACAGTTCATAGTTTTAAGCAAAATTGATTAACCGATCCGATATATTACATACAATATTTCTAAATTTTATGTATTATCATATCTTATAGTATATTGATTTTGATACCCTTCTGATTGTTTTTTTAAGTTTTGGCTCTGGGTAGGATTAATAGGTGTGATCTTTCAACTTTTTACTTTCTAGTTGTTTTTACACTTTTATTACAACCGAACAATTATTTAATTACCATATTATCATAGTTGATATTTTAATAAACAAAGTAAAAATATCATTTTCAAAATCAAATATTTTGGTTAGCTAGTTAATCGATTATCTGATTTAATTGGTATAATATAAGATCGAGAATTGAATAATTTAAATTTACTAATTAACCAAAATAATTTTTTAAGGATTAATCGAATTTTTCTATTTGTATAAACATGTCATTTGAGAGTGACTAAAATATGAACAATTCAAAAGTTAAGTTATTAAATTAAAAATTATTAAACTCTAGTGACCAAAATAGAAGTGAAAAGAAAGTTGAGTGATAATTGGTGTAGTTTACCCATTTTTTATTAAGGAAAAAATAAAAACTAACGTCAGTTTCTAACGGAAGGTAACAGGAGGGACTATATTGAAAGCAAACTAAAAGTTCGGTGACTATATTAAAATCGAATTAAAAGTTGGGTGATCTTGTCGAATATTTTAAAAGTACGGTGACCAAAATGAATCATCCCTAAAAGTTTGGTGACCAATTATGTAGTTTACCCTTAAAAATGTGCTTTAATTTGATTTTTTTCCTACCGTTTAATGGATAATAGTTTGAATAAGTCGAAACAACTTTTAACAATGTCAACCCTCATCCCGTCGTATCATCGTGAATAAAAATCGACTTGATTAAAAAAATTATCAAAAATTTTAATACGTCTTGACTTGGATAATAATTTTAAATTCGATATGACTTGATAAAATTTTCAAATAAATTTTAAGTTATAAAATGAGACTCGAATAATTTGAATGTGGATTAATTTTTCAAGCTCGAGTTAAGCCGTTCGATTTTGCTTGATAAATGTATATTACAGATTCACATACGAAAAAATGAATATATATATATATATATATATATATATATATATGTGTGTGTGTGTGTGTGTGTGTGTGTTTCGTATATTGTTATAAAAAGTTATTTAAATTGGAACCAATTAGTACCATAACATTATAATTTTTTACAATTAAATTTGAACATAAACCTAAATAACTCCACTCAACTCGAATTTCATAAATGTGACTCGAAAAAAATTCAAATAAAATTTGAGTTATAAAACAAGACTCGTCAACTCGATTAAATTAATTTTTTTACACGGCTCAATCAAATACTCGCATGTATAAACTTTAAATTCATGTTTTAAGTCATAATATTTTAAAAATTATAAATTGAAACGTGTTTATACCAGTGATGGATCTAGAAATTCAAAATTAAGGTCTGAAATAATTTTTCTCTCAAATGCTTATGCATATTTTCGTTTTTTCCCACTACACACTAAATTATTTTTTAAGAAAAAATTCAACTCTAAACTAAACTTTTTTTTTAAATTAAGTATGCAATTGCTCCCCTGCAGAACCATGTACATCCGCCCCATTTAAACAACATAATAACTTTTAGGGCTACTTTAGCATTGTTTTTAAAAAGTTATTTTTAAAAGTGTTGTTAGAAAGAGATTTTGAAAAGGGTTTTAAAAAGTTGATTGTAAGATTTTAGTATTTATCATTGCTGTTAAAAAGTACTTTTAAAAAGATAAATGACCATTTTGAACATGATATTATTAGTTATATATATTTGTATGTATAAATATATAAAAATGATATTCAAATTTTCTAATGTTATAATATATGAAATATATCAGCTTAAATTATTATAAAAATATTTTTATTAATAAATATATTTTTAACAATTATACGTGTTCCATGAAAATATAATAAATTTGACATATTTTATTTAAAAAAACTTGACATAAATAAATATATATCATTTAAAATTAAAAAAATAATTATTAATTATATAATTATATCTTCGAAAAGAATTATAAATTTATAAATTATAAATAAACACAATAGCAAATGGAGGTTAAAATTGTAATTTGCCTCTCAAAATCACTTTTACAACTGTAAAAGTTAAAATTTTTAGCTTTTGCATTTGGGTTGAAAATCACTTTTCAAAAGCAATTTTTTCTCTAAAAGCTAGCTGTTTAGCACAGCTTTTAGCCTCAAACCAGCTTTTGGAACCAAAAGCTAGTTTGAAAAGCAATGCTAAACAAAGCCTTAGTTTAAGAGTTAAAGTAATTTAATTAAGATATCAATTTAGTTGTAGAAATAAAATAAAAAAACTTGACACAATATTATTGGAAAGATTAATCACAAACTATAAATTTATATTTTTATTAAGAAGAGAGATAATTACATTTTCAAAATTAATGTTAAGACTCGAATTTATACAAAATAAAATAATGACCATTAATTTACTGTTCAATCAATTAGTGTATCTTAAATTTATAAAATTTCAAACATGAATTATTAAATAAAATTAAAAAAATACCAAAAAGTTCAAACACGAAAGGACATGACATGACTTTTAATATTCTATGAATATAATTTACTCCATTATATAAAATATTTTCCTTTTCCCGTAAAAGTGTAGTGTAGTTCATATTTAACGAAAAGCGTAGGCGCACCAAGTCAAAGTCAGACCAATTGGCCTCGGCCCGAACACTGCACCCCCTAAGTTTGACTTTCAAACGCCACCAATTTGTACTCTATAAATCTCAACTCATCCCCGCCATTCTTCTCCATCAAACACATTCTTCAGTTCCAAAAAGATCTCATTTTTTTCTCGGATATGAGGAAACATTTACTAACCATTCTTCTGGTGGCGATTATTGCTGCCGGAGCTACAACGGTGAATGCTCAAAACTGCGGTTGCGAACAAGGTTTATGTTGTAGTCGGTGGGGGTATTGTGGCACGGGCGACGATTATTGTGGCACGGGGTGCCAACAGGGTCCTTGTAATCCACCGCCAACTTTGAACAACGTTTCGGTGGCCGATACCGTTACACCGCAGTTCTTTAACCGGATTTTGGATGTTGCGGAAGCTAATTGTGAAGGGAAGAATTTTTATTCAAGATCTGCATTTCTCGAAGCTATTGGTTCTTATCCTCGGTTCGGAAGAATCGGATCTGTCGATGATTCTCGGCGTGAGATCGCGGCTTTCTTTGGCCATGTCACCCACGAGACTGGACGTAAGATCCCTCGCTTTTTTTCTCATAAATGTGTACTTTGGAGACCATGTTTTGCATGCATTTTTATACATGATCAGTTGCTGTAGGAGTATAATTGAGTCTAGTCGAGTTAAGCTCATGTGCTCATGGCGTAAGGAACTCGAGTTTGACTCGAAGTCTAGTTCGGATTATGTCAAATTCACTTTTCATAGTAACTAACCAGCAAAATCTTTTTTTTTCTAATGCAGATTTTTGCTACATAGAAGAGATAAACGGTGCCACAAGGGACTACTGCGATGAAACCAACACACAATATCCATGCAGCCCTAACAAAGGTTACTACGGCCGAGGACCAATCCAACTATCCTGGAATTTCAACTATGGACCGGCCGGTGAAAACATTGGGTTCGATGGACTAAACTCGCCTGAAATCGTTGCCACAGACCCAATTATCTCCTTCAAGACCGCCATCTGGTTTTGGGTGAACTTTGTTCAACCGGTCACAAACCAAGGGTTTGGAGCAACCATCCGTGCCATTAATGGTATGGAGTGCGATGGTGGAAACCCCGCCACCGTTCAACGACGGATCGAATACTATACCGATTATTGTAACCAGCTTGGTGTGGAGCCTGGGCCTAATCTAACCTGCTAGTTTTCATTTTCCAAAAATACATTCCACTTTTAATTATGGTAAGTGAAGAAAATGTAACCATACAATATTAAATTGCCTGCTATTGGAAGTTCTGACTCGGATGTTTGGACAATCCTTTTTATGGATTGCAGCTCAATAATATAGATCATTTGGATTTTGGTTTATCACACATACATGGTCTAAATTTTATACGATGTTGTACATCCGGATTCAACTTGTAATTGTGAATGCATTATTTACCTCTTTATATTTATTGTAATTGCATAGGTAAAGAATAAGAGTAATTTTTTATATACATATATACTCTTTAAAAAATAAAATATATAAATCTCTAGCCCTAAAATATAAATTTTAGCCATAAATCCTAAATTATAAACACAGTAAAATGAACCCCTAAACTTTAACCTCTAAACTAAATCTCTAGCCTCTAAAATTAAAAGGGTTGTGTAGAATTACACATGTATATCAAAGCCTTTTCGACAGGTAATATCGTAACTATTTGATTCACAAACACAAGCTGTGGAAAAATATTGCACAACATTTTCTATTTAAACTAAATTACAAACTCTAAAATTTAAACCCTAAAATCTAACTTCCAAGCCTAAGCCTTAAATTCTAAACCCTACACCTCTAAACCATAAGTCTTAAACCCTAAAATAAACAGACTTGTTTACACAATTCGTGTATTAAATTTTTTTCCTAAGTTTGTAGTCACCGTTTAAGACCCTAAGTTTTTTTTATTTAAATTAAGACCATGCATATTAATTGTAATAAAAATCGATAATGATGAAAACATTATATTATATTTGAATGTTATCATCCAAACCTGAACCAAACCTAAACCCAAAATAACATGAAACAAGAACAGCATGATACAGCTTGATCAATGAACAAAATGATCAGAATCTCATATGCCTAAGCTCAAAATGATCAGAACTCGACATAATCTGAGCTCAAAATAACCCAACCCAAAGTTCTGGATTCACACTTGTACCACAAATCCACACACCCAAAAGAAAGGGTCATGGGAAAGAAGCCATGGATTGTATTAAGAAACTCTTATTACTGAGTACTGACTTATTTTGTAGATAACAGTACATTCTTCCAAGCTGTAACAAGTAATGGAAATGGATGTTGAAAGTGCCTAAGTACATCAGATTCTGAATTAGTTATCATGAGATTGTTATAATCATATACTAAATACTACATAATCAACATCCTATCCCAATTCCCATAAGCTTTATGAAAACCCCAAACTTACAAAATGGTAATATAGCACATCATTCCTCTGTTTTACTATCAGTTTTCTTCTTGTTGCCGTATATCAATCCATTATCCTGCCATCCATTTCACATGAAAAAGTCGAAATTAAGGTCTGATTTTAATATAAATTTGAAATATAAGAACCCAAAGGGGATTAGATCGAACACCTGGGGATCAGGAATCGGTTTTCGTTTCTCTATATAGCGATAAGGATCTGAAGCTGCGAGAGCTGCCCGTTCCTACAAAATCAACGAGAAATCTTTTGTTTCAAAAAAGAATTGGAAAATAAGTTTGATTTCGGTGAATTGATTAGGGGAGAAAGAAAACCTCTTGTTGTCTCTTGAGATCTTGAGAGGGTTTCACCCAGAGGAAATAAGCGAGAGTTCCGGCGACGATCCAGGAGGCGATATTGGGGCCGCCGCGGAGACCTCCCATCGAATTTCCGATGAACGATCTCACATTTCCGATTCCTCTGCTCCAACTGCTCCTCCCCATGGTCTTCAACGGGTTTATTTAGAAAGCAGTGAATTGAAAAATATGAGGAAAAAAAAAATTAAACCTCCAAGTTTATATAATTTGGGTTTGGGATAAAAAGCCACACGTATGTTTTCTGGGTAAAATACAATAGAGTTCACTTAGTTATAGTGATAGATGTAGTAACATAATTTTTTTATATAAAATATATAATTTAATCAGTCAATTTATAAGTTTAAAAACAAACAATTTATTCTTCACATGATGCTTTTGTCACGAGTCATTCATCATTTTTTCTATATGAAATTAATGTTCCTCGTCTCTTAAGTAGTGATACTCTCCTCCACTTAATCTCGGGACACACTTGTCACGAGTCATCCGTTCTCGTTATAGATCACCGTCATAGTTCTCTGTCTTGCCTATCCAACCTCTAAGAAATTTGACATGAAATCAGACAGTTAAATCAGAGTCGTCCCTGAGAGTGGGCCATATAGACGATGGTCTAGGGCCCGCCGCTTATAATTATAAATACTTAATTTTAATGATAATTTATGTTTTCTAATATTTATTATTAGTGTCTATTTTTTTTAATACGTGTTATAAGGAGTCTACTATTATTTTTTTAATACTTGTTATTATGGGTCTATTTTTCAATACTTGTTATTAGAGACTCAATTTTTTCAATATTTGTTAGTAGTCCTACTCTTAAAATTCATTTTTTTTCAATATTTGTTATTATGGGTCCAAATTTTTGCAATACTTGTTATTATAGACCGTTTTTTCTTAATACTTGTTATTAGAGATATACTCTTAAAATATAATTTTCTAATATTTATTATTAGGGATTTTTTTCCAATAATTATTATTAGGGCACAATTTTTTCAATATTTGTTGTTAGGTACATAATATTAAATTTATTTTTTCTCATTACTAGTTATTAGAGCCCGTTTTTTTTTCTCTAATACTTGTTATTAGAAGCTTACTCTTAAAACTCATTTTTTCAATACTTATTATTAGGGGCTGATAACTTGCCAAAATGCTAATATTTTACACCTTTTTACATAGGTATTTGTTTGTTCTCAAGGTCATTTCATAGCATATAGGTGCATTTAGAGCATATAGTTGCATACATCTTTGCTTGTTGGTGGTTTGGCTTAATTTCACAAGATTTGATGCTGCTTGAAGGGTATGTGCTGGTGTGGTGTTGTGCAGGTTGAAGTTGGTGCGAAGTAGGGCAAGGAAGAAAAATGCTATAACAAGTTGGACAACAATTCTGGGCGCAGAGAAGGACAAAGTAACGCGCACACTTTGAGAGCCCACGTGTGCGAGCCCTTTTTTGTCAGATTGTGCTCGACATGCATAGAGAATATTCTCAGGACGTCAAAGAATATTAGAGCACAAAACCCTAGGAGCCCCCACTATATAAAGGACATGAGACCCTCGTTAAAGAGAGAGCGTGAAAAGGGTGACAAAAGGCTAGGGAGAGAAAGCAAAGACGACCCTTTTCCTTTCTTCTTCTTCCCCCACTTGGTGTCCTCCATCGTTGAAGCTCCAAGGGTTTGACCTTGCTGACCTTGAGAGAGGCAGCAAGCCTAGGGCGGTTCGTGGCGTTGTAGTCCATCGCGGATCGGGAGGTTCTTCTTCCTTTTTTGTTGTTTTAGCATTTCTTTTATATCTAGAAAATGGGTTGTACAAACGAAGATACTTTGGATGTTATTTGCCCAGCCATGAACTGATTTTAGGTGGCTTAGGCTGTTTGGATGATCTATGTTTTAGTTTCTTTAATGCATGTTTATTTATCTCTTGCTTATATCTATGATTTGTCTATGTTGTTAAATGCTTAGAGTTGTAAGAGCCTTCGAGAGTTGTCCTTTCTTTAGGTGTGAGTTGAGGTTAGTGGTCGAGAGAGCTATCTTTGACCTCCATAGACAATAGAGTTGGCTGCTGAGAGGCACAACTCTAATCCACCTTAGAGATAAGTGATGAGTTTCAACGGCTAAAAGGGATAGAACTTCATGGGTAGGGGGAGTGATAGAGTTTACGCTGAGAGGTATTGTTGTAGCAATTCCTACTCTCAGTTTCCTTGCTAGAGATAGTTGAGGAGTAACCTTAGTAAATCATGTCGAGCATAGAGTAAGTTAGAGAGGTAAGCACTAGTTGAGAGCTAAAGCATAGGTTAACCAGATAACCCATCCAGTCATTCTCAAGTGAGTTTCGCATACGTAAGAGGACATGTTAAGTCTACTGATTTCAACATGCTATCTTTTATCTTTATTTTCTAAAGCATTTATCGCTCTGTCTTGATTTGCCACAACATTCTCTATTTACATTACGTGACTTATGTGCTTAAACTCAACTCGAAACACCTTCAATCCTTGTGGAGACGATACTCACTTATCACTGTATTACTTGTTCGACGTGTATACTTACAACATATTAGCGTATCATTTATAGTACACCACACATGCAAAGAAGTTTTTGGCACCGTTGTCGGGGATTTGCAATTGGTTGTTTTAGGTTTAGTATTTGCACTAGTTTATTTTTCGTTTGTATATACTCTTTAAGTTGTTTTTGTTTGTCTTTTTAGGTATTATGTTATTACATGCCCCAAAGGAGACATCGAGAGCCTATACTACCTTACATTCATGAAATCGAAAAACTATTTCATCAGCGGAGACGTATACAAGAAGCAATTAGAATTATAAACGGAGCTCAGCATCAAGGGGATCCTGCTGCAGCAATTGGGAACCAAGGAGAAAATGCTCCAGTAAGACCCAGAGCTAATAGAGATCACCTAAATCTTGCCTTGGATGATCTTAATCCAGGAATTGTAGCTCTCGAAATTCATGCAGCCCACTTTGAGCTTAAACCAGTAATGTTCAACATGTTGAACTCAATTGGTCAATTTGAAGGCTCGCCTCATGAAGATGCTAGACAACACATCTGTGCTCTCTTAGAAGTGTGTAACTCTTTTCGTCAACAAGGAGTGCATGAAGATGTGTTGAAACTCAAACTCTTTCCTTATTATTTGCGTGATCGAGCACGAGAATGGTTAGTGGTGTGCCAGCCGAATCATTGGAAACATGGGCAGATTTGTGCAAGAGCTTTTTGCTGTGGTATAATCCACCAAATAGGAACACTCAATTGAGCAATGATATCGCATCCTTTCGCCAGTCTGATGACGAATCAATGTACGAGTGTTGGTACAGATTTAAGGGATTATTGTGCAAGTGCGCTAATCACGATTTTCATGACTGGACAAAAGTGGTTATGTTCAACAATGGTGTTAATGCTCCCACCAGAATGATGCTAGATGCCTCAGCAAATGGGACATTGCTAGACAAGTCAATCGAGGAAGCTTTTGACATCCTTGATAGGATAGCCAACAACGATTATCAATTTCCCTCATCAAGACTTGAAATGAGGAGGAAAACTCAAGTATCATGTGACACGGATATGGATGCCTCAGTAGCAGCCCAATTAACCGCCATCACGACCGTGCTAAAGAATCTCCAAAAGACTAATGAGGTGAAGGAGGTAAAAGTGGCATCAACTTGCCTTTGTTGCAACAGAAACCACCATTTGAGTGAGTGCTCGGACAATCAAGAATCTTCCAATTATATAGGGAATTCCAATCGAAATAATAATCCCTACTCAAACACCTATAATGTTGGATGGCGCCAGCATCCTAACCTCTCTTGGGGAAATCAAGGGAACAGTAGATATGGCAATTCAAACCAACAACAGAATTTGGCAGAATCACACGGTCCACAGCAGAATATGCCGTGGCAAAACAACAAGAGTTTTGCATCTTCATCCAATAACAACTCGTTGGAAGCTACGCTTAGGGATTTCATGACATCTACTAAGGAATTTATGGAATCTACTAATACATTGCTCCAAGATCACTCTATGACCATTAAGAATCAAGGAGCTTTGCTACAAAGTCACAGTTCATCCTTGCGATCTTTGAAAACCCAAGTAGGCCAAATTGCTCAAGCATTACATGTGCGACCCTAAGGAAATCTGCCAAGTGATACTAAAGTCACTAAAAAGCATGGCAAAGAGTAATGCAGTGCTCTCACATTGAAGAGTGGTACCCAAATTAACACCGAAGATAAGTTTGAGAGGAACAAGAAAGAAGACTATGTACCTGAAGAAGTGCAAGAGGAACCATAAATGCAAGCTGAAACATCTTGTGAGAAGGAGAAAGATGGGGATTTAGTGAATGAAACTATTAATGATAGGGAAAATGCTACAACAAAAGAGAAACCTACATCGATAGAAAAAGAAGTTAGACCCCCACCTTCCTTTCCTCGACGATTGAAGAAGCAAAATGAGAATCTCCAATTCAGGAAATTCGTGGATGTTCTGGACTAGCTGCATATTAAGGTCCCATTCTTAGAATCCATTGATCAGATGTCCACTTATGCTAAGTTTCTCAAGAACATTGTCACCAAGAAAAGAAAGGTTGAGCTGTATGCGACATTTGCTACATCAAGTGAATGTTATTCTGTGTGGAGCAAATTACCTCCTAAGAGACAGGATCCAGGCAGCTTTATTGTATCGTGTTCAATAGGTGATAACTATGTGGGAAAAGCCTTGTGTGACCTTGGATCTAGTGTAAATCTCATGCCAAAGTCAGTCTTCATGAAGCTCAACATAGTAGATGTAAGGCCAACTACGGTTATCTTGCAATTGGCCGACCGATCTCATGTACGCCCAGAAGAAAGAGTAGAAAATGTGGTGGTGAAGGTGGACAGGTTCATCTTTTCAGTCGACTTCCTCATTCTTGATTGTGAGGCGGATGACAACACACCTATTATTTTCGGGCGGCCATTTCTAGCAACCGGTAGAATTATAATAGACTGTGAAAAGGGTGAGTTTACTATGAAGGTGGCTGATCAAGAGGTGACCATCAATGTCTTCAACACTCTCAAATATGTGGATGAATATGAAGAGTGTAAGTGCATGGATGTTACAGCAAAAAGGGAGACTGCAGACTTTTGCTACAGCAATTTTTTAGAAATGGATGAATATGAGCAGATTCAAGAGAAAGACAATAAGGAGGACTACGAGATCGAGTATGGGGAACTTGAGGAATTTTCAGAAGAGGTGGAGCAATCGAGCCTGCTCGAAGCTAAACCAGGTACGCACTTTGAACCTCTTGATTTTTTAGAATTTATTCCTCCCAAGCCTTCACTTGAGCATGCTCCAACATTAGAGTTAAAGCCCTTGTCATCTCATCTTAAATATGCTTATTTAGGTAGTAATGAAACTTTTTCTGTGATAATCTCATCTGGTCTTACACCCAAGCAAGAGTCTAGTTTAATAAATATGATGTCGCGACATAAAAGAGCTTTAGGTTGAACTATGGCTGACTTAAAGGGGAATAGCCCTACTATTTGTGTAACCCCCTCGTCCCAGTCTGGACGACTAACCGGTCCGAGTAGGTTACACGGGGAAAATCGAAGTGAAACCTGTTAAGGCTCCCCTTCGATTAGCAACCCTAGAAAATTTCTTTTAAACATTATCTTGTCTAAAGGCATTCATACATCATATGTGAGATACGACATCGAAGAGACAATGAAGCGATGCGAATCAATCAAAACAAGCAATTCAACAGCCCATTTTAGCCTTTACAACAGGCCGTATCGATGCGCTAAGAGACCGTATCGATACGCCTTGACTTGGTCAACTACCCAAAGTCAACCTAGGGAGACCGTATCGGTACACTGGTTGACCGTAGCGATACGCCCTCAACGGTCAACTTCTCATGGTCAAACGATAAATACCGTACCGATACGCCAAAATCTCATCAATTTCTCATATTTCCAAAGAGCTTTTGGCGTATCGATACACCACCGTGTACCGGTACGCTAGGCTTAAACTGAGCCCCAAAGTGTAGGACCGTATCAATACGGCCCTTAGGCGTACCGATACGCCCTGCACTGCAAGACTCAATTTAGCTACAAAACGAACCAAGACTCAACTCTAGATGCATTTTACGACTCGTCTAGCAATATACCAATACTTATACATCATTTAACAACCAAGATTAAGCATGCGATGCTACTTAACCGAACTAACGTGGCATCCAACACAAGATAAGCACTTAGGTAAGAAACTTGCATAAAAATATACATGACTTCACCATTTCATTCATAGGCAATAAACACACACATATACATTTCATAACAAGGTTTCACATGCTTTTAGACAACACATAAGCAATATCATAACCAAAGATTTCAAGCCACAACAAAGGCATTAACATCAAACCGACACATACGAGTCTAACAATGCTCATACAAACACATGGCATCAACAATCTAAACATGCTAGGACATCAAAAGCCAACAAAGGAGTTTGAACTCCAACTCCATACAAGTCTAATACCCTCGTTGTCTAGGCATTATTACAAAGACTTAAACCATACTTGAGCTACTAGAGAACTCCGAAAAGCTCATTCCTTGCCCACTTGCCTTCCGAAACTCTAACGATCTACATGTTGGAAAAAGAAGAGCGTAAGCTTTGAGGCTTAGTGAGCGAAGCTCTAAAAACTCATCAACAATGCAGTTTTCAAAACACATTTCTTAATCGAAAAGTAAACCATTTAAATGCATGAAAGGAGGCACAAACAACACAATTACATGGTTTGCACATGCACAACCAAAACACGGTGGGACCACACATCACCGTTCGACTAGTAGTTTTCCGATGGGACCACACATCACCGTACTCTTCTACTAGTCACTATCGGTGGGACCACTCATCACCGTAGTTACGACAACCATCACGTGAGGTTCGATACCAATAACGACCACACAACAACATCAACGAAAGTAATGGAAATCCACAATTCACACAATATCTCAACAATTGTTCATACACCAATACTTAACAATCAAGGTAAAATTTAGCAAACTTACACTCGGGTTTAGGTTAGCCCTTTAGGCCCCACCCAAACCCCCAAAAACCCTTTTCGAATCAAATCAAGTTCAAAACATTTTCACTCACCGATGCAACCCAAACGGAAGCCGAAACACCGATCTCAAGTCTCCAAATTCCTCGGAATAGTGCCCGAAGCCTCTCCGACGGTTTCCCTTGATTCTAACCAATAAAAAACAATACATTACTCAACCGAATCATCACAAAACACTGCCACAACCCCACACCATAACCACAAGCCAAATTCTTACAATTTCAAACCAAAGCCAATACCATAAATCCCATTTTCGTACTCCCTAACAACTCAGCAGAAAACCAATGATTCCAACACCCAAAACACCATTAAACAACCTCAAAACAATCTTCTAGTATCACTATAACTCCAGCCCAACTCTCTTTCACAAAACCACACCAAAACTTAAGTTTTGACCCCTTTAAAAGTACCCCAAAAACCCATTTCGGGATTTTTGATAAAAACCCACCATTTGAAGATATAATGTATCTTAGGGCAAGATTAGTTCATATCTTAACTCTAAAAATCAAAAACAAATCAAATAGCCATTAAAGTTTCTTACTTTAACTTCAAAACTTGAAAACTTCAAAAACTTTAAAAGTGATTTCTATGAAAAACTAAAGCTATAGAAATGTTGAGGAGAAATCAAAAATATGCTTACCTTGAAGAGAGCCCTTGAAATGATGAAGAAATTTGATGAAATAGTGTTTAGGGGTTAAGGGAGGTTTTGACGTGAAATTTTGAAGGGAGGAAGAAGAAGAGAAAAAGTTTCTAAAATCCCCTTTTACTCATCTTTTCCTTATTTTCAAAATTACCAACATGCCATTAATGAGCCACAAACCCTTTTAAAATAAAACCAAGGCCCAATTTAGTTTAAAGCGAGCCCACGACCAAAACCTGATTTACCCGAGTAGCACCCGACCCCTAAACCCGGGCCGTTACAACTCTCCCCCACTTAAAGAATTTCGTCCCCGAAATTACCTGACGAAAAAAGGTACAAAAACTGTTTTTCCATGTCCTCCTTTCTCTCCCAAGTAGCTTCATCCACACCTCGGTGTCTCCACAAAACCTTAACTAACTCGATGGACCTTCCACGTAACACTTTCTTGTCTATAGAGAGAATCTCAACTGGTTCTTCGTCATAGGACAAGTCGGGGTTCAACTCAATCTCTTCCACTGACATTACGTGAGATGGATCCGACCTATACCTTCGGAGCATCGAGACGTGGAACACATCATGAATCTTCTCTAGCTCGGTCGGGAGCCTCAATCTATACGCAACGGGACCAATCCTCTCAATTACCTCATAAGGTCCGATGAATCTTGGGCTCAACTTACCCTTCCTACCAAACCTCATCACCTTTTTCCAAGGTGAGACTTTTAAAAACACTTTCTCACCCACAACATACTCTATCTCTTTTCTCTTTAAGTCGACATACAACTTCTGTCGGTTTGAGGCTGCCTTCAAACGATCACATATCAAATTTACCTTCTCGGTAGTGCTTTTAACCAAATCGGGCATCGGTACAAGCTTTTGTCCGGCTTCGGCCCAACAAATCGGAGTCCTACTAGGGGTGTTCAAATCCGGGTACCCGGGTTTTCAGGTACCCGAAAAACCGGGTACCCGGACCTTCGGGTAGTAGGTTTGTCGGCCCGTGTCCCGACCCGTAAATACCGGGTACCCGATAATCGGGTACCTATTAAACCCGGGTACCCGTAAAATCAGGTACCGGGTACCCGGTTTTTATTTTTTTATATTTTTTTATTTTAAAATTAAAAAAAAAAATTAAAAGTTTATAACACATAATCCAAACAAAAAATAATAATGATTTGAAGTTTATAACCATAAGAAACATATTAAAAATATTAATATGGATCTTGATTTTTTTTAATCTCATATTTTTTAAAGAAACCTACTAATGCATAAATGCAATAGAGAAACCTTGTTGTTTGTTTCATATCGAATCTTACATATTCACAAATTAATATTATTTTTTTGAAAAATTTTAAACATTAAAGCATATAATACAAATATAAAATGAATTTAGAGATTTAAATATAGTTCTAAAGTAAAAATATTAAGTAATCTAATAAAATAAAATAAAAATAGGAACCGGGTACCCGAAAAAATCATATTTTTTGACCCGGGCCCGACCCGGGAAATGACGGGCCGGGTACCCGACCCGGGTAAAAAAAAATTCCCGGGTAAATACCCGGTTGTTTATGTTCGGGTAGTCGGGTCGGGTAGTTCGGGTCGGGTAATTTTGAACACCCCTAAGTCCTACACTTCCTACCATACAGAGCTTCATACGGTGGCATCTGAATACTAGCCTGATAACTATTGTTGTATGCAAACTCTACTAACTGTAGATGTTTCTCCCAAGACCCTTGAAAATCGATGATACAACGCCTCAACATGTCCTCCAACACCTGAATCACCCTCTCTAACTGACCATCTGACTGCGGATGATACGAAGTACTGAAGTTCAACCATGTGCCCAAGGCGCGATGCAGACACTCCCAAAATCTAGATGTAAACCTCGGATCTCGGTCTGACACAATCGATTTCAGTACCCCATGTAGTCTCACTATCTCACAGATATACAGATCGGCCAACTTATCTAAGGTGTAGGTAGTATGAACGGGTATGAAGTGAGCAAACTTAGTAAATCTATCGACTATCACCCACACTGAATTTTTCTTCGAAGGAGTCAACGGTACCCCTGACACGAAGTCCATGGTGATACATTCCACTTCCATTCCGGAATATTTAACGGTTGTAATAACCCTGAAGGAAACTAATGCTCGACCTTGACTCGCTGACAAACCATACACTTACTCACAAACTCGGCCACATCCTTCTTCAACCCAACCCAATAATACTCTTCCTTTAACCCACGATACATCTTCGTACTACCCGGATGCATAGCAAAAGGACTATTATGAGCTTCGTTCAAGATCGTACGTCTCAACTCGGCATCTTCCGGAACCATTATCCTATCCTTGTAACACAGGATCCCGTTCTCACCAAAACGAAAATCGGTAGGCCTATCCTCGGCTATATCTTGCACGTGAGGTGCCAAAGGCTCGTCTCGCAACTGCTTCTCTCGAATCAACTGGACTAACGAAGGCTTAACATGAAGCTCGGCTATCAAACCACCATCCTTGGACACACTCAATCTCACAAATATAGCTCGCAACTCAACTGCCACTTTTCTACTCAAAGCATCGGCCACTATGTTTGCCTTACCCGGATGGTACTCTATCGTAAGGTCATAGTCCTTAAGAAGCTCTAACAACCTACGCTGTCTAAGGTTCAACTCCCTCTAAGACATCAAGTACTTCAAGCTCTTGTGGTCGGTATATACAGTGCACTTCTCACCATAAAGGTTGTGTCTCCAAATCTTCAACGCAAACACTACTGCGGCTAACTCTATATCATGGGTGGGATAGTTCTTCTCGTGAACTTTCAACTGCCTCGAAGCATAAGCTACCACCTTACCTTCTTGCATGAGCACACAACCTAAACCTACATATGATGCATCACTGTAAACCATGAACTCTCTTCCCGGTTCAGGCTGAATCAAAATAGGAGCTTCGGTCAAAGCTTTCTTCAACTTCTCAAACGCTTGTTTTCTTACATCTGACCACTCATACGGGACATTCTTCTGAAGCAACTTAGTCAAAGGAGCCGCTATCCTAGAAAATCCCTCAACAAATCTTCTATAATATCCCGCCAAACCTAGGAAACTACAGATTTCTGCCACTGACTTCGGTTGTTTCCAACTCACTATGGCTTCAATCTTCTTAGGATCCACACTAATCCCCTTAGCCGAGATCACGTGACCTAGGAAGACTACCTCCCTAATCCAAAACTCACATTTGCTTAGCTTGGCATACAACTGATTCTTAAGCAAGGTCTGAAACACTAACCGCAAATGCTCATCATACTCCTTCTCAGTCCTAGAGTATACTAAGATGTCATCTATGAAAACTACCACAAACCTGTCCAAAAACTCGTGAAACACACGGTTCATCATATCCATGAAAGCTGCTGGAGCGTTAGTCAACCCGAAAGGCATCACCAAGAACTCATAGTGCCCATATCGTGTACGGAAAACTGTTTTTGGTATGTCCACATCTTTCACCTTCAACTGATAGTATCCAGACCTCAAGTCAATCTTCAAAAACACTAAAGCACCTCTCAACCGATCAAGCAAGTCATCTATCCTTGGCAAAGGGTACTTGTTCTTCACTGTCACTTTGTTCAACAGCCTATAATCTATACACATCCTCATACTACCGTCTTTCTTTTTCACAAACAAGACCGGAGCACCCCACGGAGAAATACTAGGTCTAATGAAACCTCTATCGGACAACTCCTGAAGCTGTGTCTCCAACTCTTTCAACTCTTTCGGTGCCATTCTATACGGAGCAATAGACATTGGTGCAGAATCGGAATATATCTCAATAGCAAACTCAACTGCTCTATCTGGAGGTAAACCCGACAACACTTCCGGAAAAACACTTGGAAAATCACATACTGCCCTGATGTCTTGCGGTCTAACCTTAACCATATTCGGATTCATCACATAAGCCAAATAAGCCTGACAACCCGAATTTAACAACTTCTGAGCTTCCAAAGCAGAAACAACATTAGACAAGAACCTAACGTTCTCACCAACCACAACAACCTCAAAGTCATCTGTAAGCCTCAAGGAGACTCTCTTGGTCTCAAAGTCAACCCTAGCTCTATGCTCTATGAGTCAATCCATGCCCAAAATCACGTCAAAACCGTAGAACGGTAACTCCATCATATCAACCGGAAACACGTGACCCTGAACCATCAAGGGACACCTCGTATACATTTTCCTAACTACCACTGTATCACCAAAAGATCTAGTAACATTTACACATACCTCTAACCACTCACATGGTAATCCTAATGACCTTGCGTGCTCACCCAAAATATAAGAATGTGTCGACCCCGAATCTATCAAAGAAAGCAAACTCAAAGACTGTAACGAGAAATTACCTGCAATGACATTTGTGTCATTCCCAGCCTCTTGCTGAGCATACACCCTAGCCGGTCCTCCACCCTCAGACGGAACTGCTACTATATGAGCCAAGTTCCTTTGACCCTCGTTTCTCGACTGAAAATTACCACGATCGCGCCCACGGCCTCTCTGATGCTCAAAACCCCTAGTTGGAGCCGACCCGCCCCTAGCCGGGTGTGGACAGTTACGCCTCATATGATCTCGGGAACCACAGTTCCAACATAGCCCAAAGGTACCCGTACACTAGCCCTGGTGGCGTCTCCCGCATCTAGTGCACTCTGGAGTGTGTACAGCAACTCTTTGGCCCTGATGGCCCCATCCATAGTTACCACCCCTATGTCTTGAATCAGGCTGATACCTCATATCCCTATGCCTCTTGGCATGATCTCTATCCCAATTCGCATGTCTCTTCCCGGAATCGGACCCACTAGCACGAGCACTGGAGCCTAAGTTCTGCTCTATATCCTTGGCCCTAGAGACCAAGACATCAAACTCGGTATAGTAAGAGGCAGGTATGTAGGTCTTCACATCTCTAGTCAACCCATACCGGAAGCGCTCACATCGTTCCCTCTCATTAGGAACCAACTCAGGTGCATATTGGCTCAATCTCACAAACTGAACCTCGTACTTAGACACAGTCCTGTTACCCTGAACCAAGGCCATAAACTCCTTCTTCTTCTCATCCAAATATCGAACTCTGAGATACTTCCTCTTGAAGGCATTTCTGAAGAACTCCCACGTGATATCCGCTTCGGCCATACCCGAAGTAACAGTGGTCCATCAAGTGTATGCGTCCCCCTGAAGCAAGGAGACAATGCAACCCAACTTACGGGCGTCTGAGCATTCCATCTGACCCAAGATGCGTGTGGTACTCTCAAGCCACGCATCTGAACCCTCAAGAGTCAACCCACGGAACTCAACCCCGCCCAAACTACGGAGCCTCTCTAGGGGTAATCATGTCCCTGCACCCTGAGGTGGTGTTGCAGCCTGTACACCGACAAAGATGTCTAAAAAGCTCCGGCTATGGTCTGAATTAAATGGGTCATGTCCGCGCCCACTGGACCCTGACCCGCCTGAGCTCCAACACCTCCAACATTGGCACCGGCCTGAGGCCCATTACCATCACCTCCGACTTACGCACCAGCCTGAGGTACGTTACCTTCGCCACTTACTCCATTACCACCGGGAGCAGGAGGAATGGGAGGCTCAACCCTGGGTGCCTGGTCACCCGCTCTAGGTCGCCCCCTCGGTCTCACCATATAAGGATATAATCTAAAACAAAAAACACACAACACACAAGAAAAATGTTAGGTTAGCAAAAGGGCAAGGACTTAGGTTCTCAAGCTCGTTAAACCAAAACCATTTTTTGACAACAACACCTAACAATGCGGACATTTGACTAACCCTTAACCAACAACAAGGCCACTAAAACATGCTTTCAAACACCGTACTAGCAAGCAAACTTCAAGCAAACATGGCAAAACACTCACCAAGACATAGCAACAACATAACACATCAACTTACCTCACTTACCTACCCGAGGTCTCGGAAACCTCAGGCTCTGATACCACCAAATGTAACCCACTCATCCCGGTCTGGACGACTGACCGGTCCGAGTAGGTTACACAGGGAAAACCGAAGTGAAACCCATTAAGGCTCCCCTTCGGTTAGCAACCCTAGAAAATTTATTTTAAACATTATCTTGTCTAAAGGCATTCATACATCCTATGTGAGGTACGACAGCGGAGAGACAACGAAGCGATGCGAAGCAATCAAAACAAGCAATTCAACAGCCCATTTTAGCCTTTACAACAGGCCATATAGATACATTAGGAGACCGTATCGATACGCCTTGACTTGGTCAACTGCCCAAAGTCAACCTAGGGAGACTGTATCGGTACACTGGTTGACCGTACCGATACACCCTCAACGGTCAACTTTTCACGGTCAAACGATAAATATCGTACCGATACACTCAAGACCCGTATCGATACGCCAAAATCTTGTCAATTTCTCAGATTTCAAGAGAGCTTTTGGTGTATCGACACACCCCTGTGTACCAGTACGCTAGGCTTAAACTGAGCCCCAAAGTGTAGAACCGTATCGATACGGCCCTTGGGCGTACCGATACGCCCTGCCCTACAAGACTCAATTTAGCTACAAAACGAACCAAGACTCAACTCTAGATGCATTTTACGACTCGTCTAGCAACATACCAACACTCATACATCATTTAGCAACCAAGATTAAGCATGCGATGCTACTTAACCGAACTAACATGGCATCCAACACAAGATAAGCACTTATGTAGGAAACTTGCATAAAAACATACATGACTTCACCATTTCATTCATAGGCAATAAACACACACATAGACAATTCATAACAAGGTTTCACATGCTTTTAGACAACACATAAGCAATATCATAACCAAAGATTTCAAGCCACAATAAAGACATTAACATCAAACCGACACATACAAGTCTAACAATGCTCATACAAACACATGGCATCAACAATCCAAACATGCTAGGACATCAAAAGCCAACAAAAGAGTTTGAACTCCAACTCCATACAAGTCTAATACCCTCGTTGTCTAGGCATTATTACAAAGACTTAAACCATACTTGAGCTACTAGAGAACTCCGAAAAGCTCCTTCATTGCCCAATTGCCTTCCGAAACTCTAACGATCTGCATGTTGGAAAAAGAAGAGCGTAAGCTTGGAGGCTTAGTGAGCGAAGCTCTAAAAATTCATCAACAATGCAGTTTTCAAAACATATTTCTTATTCAAAAAGTAAACCATTTAAATGCATGAAGGAAGGCACAAACAACACAATTACATGGTTTGCACATGCACAACCAAAACACGGTGGGACCACACATCACCGTTCGACTAGTAGTTTTTCGATGGGACCACACATCACCTTACTCTTCTACTACCAGTGGGACCACTCATCACCGTAGTTACAACAACCATCACGTGAGGTTCGACACCAATAACGACTACACAACAACATCAATGAAAGTAATGGAAATCCACAATTCACACAATATCTCAACAATTGTTCATACACCAATACTTAACAATCAAGGTAAAATTTAGCAAACTTACACTCGGGTTTAAGTTAGCCCTCTAGGCCCCACCCAAACCCCAAGAACCCTTTTCAAATCAAATCAAGTTCAAAACATTTTCACTCACCGATGCAACCCAAACGGAAGCCGAAACACCGATTTCAAGTCTCCAATTTCCCCGGAATAGTGCACGAAGCCTCTCCGACGGTTTCCTTTGATTCTAACCAATCAAAAACAATATATTACTCAACCGAATCATCACAAAACACTGCCACAACCCCACACCATAACCACAAGCCAAATTCTTACAATTTCAAACTAAAGCCAATACCATAAATCTCATTTTCGTACTCCCTAACAACTCAGCAGAAAACCAATGATTCCAACACCCAAAACACCATTAAACAACCTCAAAACAACCTTCTAGTATCACTATAACTCCAGCCCAACTCCCTTTCACAAAACCACACCAAAACTCAAGTTTTGACCCCTTTAAAATACCCTAAAAACCCATTTCGAGATTTTTGATAAAAACCCACCATTTTAATATATAATGTATCTTAGGGCAAGATTAGTTCATATCTTAACTCTACAAATCAAATAGCCATTAAAGTTTCTTACTTTAACTTTAAAACTTGAAAACTTCAAAAACTTTAAAAGTGATTTCTATGAAAAACTAAAGCTATAGAAATGTTGGAAATGATGATGAGAAATCAGAAATATTCTTACCTTGAAGAGAGCCCTTGAAATGAAGAAGAAATTTGATGAAATAGTGTTTAGGGGTTAAGGGAGGTTTTGACGTGAAATTTTGAAGGGAGGAAGAAGAAGAGAAAAAGTTTCTAAAATCCCCTTTCACTCATTTTTTTCCTTATTTTCAAAATTACCAACATGCCCTTAATGAGCTACAAAACCTTTTAAAATAAAACCAAGGCCCAATTTAGTTTAAAGCGAGCCCACGACCAAAACCCGATTTACCCAAGTAACACCCGACCCCTAAACCTGGGGCGTTACAATTTGCATGCGCAAAATTTTGCTTTGATGGTTGTCACAACAATTCCATTGAACCCCAAAGAAGGCTCAACCCCATCATGAAGAAGGTGGTGATGAAGGAGATAATCAAGTGGCGTTACGCCGGTGTAGTTTATCCCATATCAAATAGCTCGTGGGTTAGTCCAGTCCAATGTGTGCCTAAGAAAGGAGGCATCACCGTGGTGAGTAACGATGAGAATGAATTATTGCCAACAAGGACTGTAACAGAATGAAGGATTTGAATGGACTATATGAAGCTCAACAAAGCGACCAAGAAGAACCATTTCCCTCTCCTATTCATTGATCAAATGCTAGATAGATTGGCGGCCAAAGCATTCCATTGCTTCCTTGGCGGATACTCAGGGTACAATCAGATTGCTATAGCAATTGAGGACCAAGAAAAGACGACATTCACATGTCTGTATGGTACCTATGCTTTCAGACGAATGCCCTTTGGACTCTGCAATGCCTCAACAACTTTTCAGAGGTGTATGCTGGCTATTTTCTCATATATGGTTGAGAAATTTTTGGAAGTCTTCATGAACAATTTTTTAGTCTCTGGGAAGATTTTGATTCATGCTTGGGAAATTTGGCCAAAGTGCTAAAGCAATGTGAATAAGCTGATTCGGTGCTCAATTGGGAAAATTTTCATTTTATGGTAACCGAAGGAACAGTTTTGGGTCACAAAATATCAAAGAATGGCATTGAGGTGGATAGAGCAAAGATTGAGGTAATTGAGAAGCTGCCTCCTCCCACCAATGTGAAAAGCATCAGGAGTTTCTTGGGCCATGCTGGCTTTTATAGAAGGTTCATCAAGGATTTCTCCAAGATCTCCAAGCCATTGTGTAATTTTCTACAGCAAAATCAGCCCTTCATCTTTGATGAAAAATGCCTCTGGGCTTTCGAAGAACTAAAGGAGAAACTTACCTCAGCACCTATTGTTGTTCCACCTGATTGGAGCTCACCTTTTGAGTTGATGTATGACGCAAGTGACTACGCAATAGGAGCAGCTCTTGGACAACGCCGAGGTAAACTCTTTCATGCTATTTATTATGCTAGCCGTACATTGAATGATGCACAAATTAACTACACCACAATTGAAAAAGAATTGTTGGTTTTTTTATTTACCTTTGATAAGTTTAGGTCATATCTAATATGCACTAAAGTTATTGTTCACATCGATCACTCGGTTATTAAATACTTAGTGACCAAAAAGGATGCTAAACCTAGACTTATTATGTGGATATTACTCTTACAAGAATTCAATTTGGAAGTTAAGGACTGAAAAGGGTGTGAAAACCAAGTAGCCGACCATCTTTCTAGGCTAGAAAACAATAAGGAAAAACACGATGAAATGGAAATTAATGAGGAATTCCTTGATGAGAAAATACTATATGTTGTAGCAATTCCATGGTATGCTGATATTGTTAACTTTCTCGTTAGTGGTATTTTGCCTCCTGATTTGAATAGATAGGGACAAATAAAATTCAGGCATGATACAAGATCCTACTTTTGGGATGAACCATATTTGTTCAAGCAAGGCACTGACCAAATCATTAGACGGTGTGTCCCCGAAGAAGAGCACAAGGAGATACTTTTCCTTTATCCTTCATCTCCTTGTGGTGGACATTTTGTAGGAACTAGGACTGCTGCAAAGGTCCTACAATCGGGATTCTATTGGCCCTCTCTCTTCAAGGATGCACACGCATATTGTCAATCATGTGATCGTTGCCAAAGGACGGGTAACATTTCAAGGAGGCATGAAATGCCATTGCAAGGAATCTTAGAAGTCGAACTTTTTGATGTATGGGGATTAGACTTCATGGGACTATTTCCCTCATCTTTTGGAGACTTATACATTCTTTTGGCTGTGGACTACGTATTTAAATGGGTCGAGGCAGTTGTTACTTCAAGGAATAACTCCAAGACCGTCATGAAGTTCCTTCACAAGAATATCTTTACAAGATTTGGGGCACCAAGAGCAATTATCAGTGATGAAAGAACACACTTTGACAACAAGCTAATTGCTAAAGCATTACAGAGGTATGGTGTGAGGCACAGAATTGCTACAACATATCATCCTTAAACTAACGATCAGGTTGAAGTCTCAAATAGAGAAATCAAACGGATACTTGAGAAAGTGGTCAACCCTAAAAGGAAGGATTGGTCTCCCAAGCTTGATGAAGCTCTTTGGGTTTACAGCACAGCTTACAAGACACCTTTGAGAATGTCACCATTCAAGCTAGTCTATGGGAAAGCTTGTCATCTACTCGTGGAACTCGAGCACAAGGCCTATTGGGCCATTAAGAAGCTTAACATGGATGGACATCTAGTTGGAGAAAGAAGGCTTTTAGAGTTGAATGAAATGGAAGAATTCAGATCGCAAGCCTATGAGAATGCATGCTTGTACAAGGAGAAAACAAAGAAGTGGCATGACACACATCTTTTGTCGTCGCATTTCTCAGAAGGGCAACAAGTGCTCCTTTATAACTCCAGACTTAAGCTTTTTCCAGGCAAACTGAAGTCACGATGGTCGGGTCCTTTCCTAGTCCACAAGGTCTATGCCCATGGTGCAGTGGACATTAAAAAGCTTGATGATGATACATTATTCAAGGTCAATAGACAGTATCTGAAGCTTTTCAATGGAGCCTCAGTCCTGCGTGATAAGTCTTCCTTCATCCTTCATGATGCCTAAGAGTTTGAACCACCCCCTTCCTTTTTCTTTTCTATTTTGCTACAACATTTTTATGTTTTTACGTTCATAAATAATGTAGTTTAATCTTTATTTTCATTTCATACTCTAGGTTTTTATCCTTTTTATCCTTTTTGTCCTTTTGTTTTATTTTGCTTTAAGGTAAGGTTTGTTTGTTTTCATCTGAGCACCCCAAGGACGCAGGTGGCAGGTCAGGGTGCTACGACGTACATGGCTTTTGTTTTTATAAGGATATAAGGAATGGAAAAATAAGCTTTTCCAACATGAGAGGAAGCCGGCTCAAAAAGGGCAAAAAGAGGGAGAATTAATTAACCCTTTCACCTTTTCATTTAAAGAAAACCCTAGCAATTATTACCTAGGTATTTTCTATTTCTTCCTTTTTACCTTTTCAATTAATACCCCTTTGTCCTTATCTTACATACACACCGCCCAAACACCCCCAACACTCTCTCTCTTTCCCATCGTGTCAGTTACCTCCCCTTAACTCCTATCACTCTCATTATCAACCCCCACTAACTCCCTCCCTCATCATATCGACAAAAGGAAAACCAAAAGACCCTTAACTTCATCTTCTCCAACCCGATAAAAACTCAAAAACCATAACCAAACCTTTCCCCCATCTCACCCTTCTTCACTCTCTTTTTGATTAACCATGGTGCGTTGCAAACGAGCCAAAGATGCATCTGGCAGTAGCCAACCCAAGCTCGTGCTCATAAAGAAGTTCTTAGACGACAAGGCAAAGGAGTGATTCCAAAGTCTGCAAGACCAGAAGTTGCTACCAGAACAAGGATTCAAGTTCCCAACTGAAGGGGAACCAGGGTGCGATAAGAATATCTTGGATGTCGCCGCAAAGCACAAATGGGCTACCTTCATTCCTCACCCTAACAACTTTTGCATACCTATTGTTCAAGAGTTCTATACCCATCTAACCAGCCCTACACAATCCTGTGTGTACGTGCGTGGAGATCAAATCAAATTCACTGCAGCCAAGATCAACAAGTTCTTTGGCCTGAAAAACTCATAAGACCACCACACACCTTTCGCCGAAAATGCCGACCCGCAAACTGTTAAGGAAGTGTTGGAAGACCTATGCTTTGAAGGCACCAACCTAGACGTATCGAACAAGGCAGTGGAGCGTGCACGACTCAAGCTAGAGGCAAAGCTTTGGATTTATTTTGTCAAGAATAGACTCATGCCCACTTCTCACACGACAATAGTGAACATTCCAAGGCTCCTCCTCCTTCATTCTATTCTAAATGGCCGATCTATTGATGTGGTGAAAATTATTGTGGATGAGGTATATGCATGCTTGAAAAGGAAATCTAGTCCACTCATCTTTCCAATTCTCATCATGGCCCTCTATCGAGAAAAAGGAGTATTCGAAGACCTCATTGTTGATGCGAAGAACTCAGGGAAAGGTCCTGTCACACTTGAAATTGTCCCCTCTATCAAAGGATTCGATGAGGATGCTCCAGCAAAGACATTGGCTGGAGGAGCGAAAACATTTGTTGCTGCATTGGTTGCCTCCACCAATCGTCTCCGAGAGGACATGGATAAGATGCATGAGGACCATATTGCTTTCTATGGGTATGTTAGGAGAGAGATGCTGTCATGAACAACTATTTCAAAGAAATTCTACCGCACATCAGCATCGACTTCCCAGCCTTTTCGGAATCTCTAAAGGCACAAGCAAAGGAACCTCCTCCCACTACCCAAAAGACTCTAGTCTCCAACAAGAGCCCTACTCAGTCCCAGCCTTCCTCACAGAACTAGGACACATATGCTACAAAAAGCCCACTACCCAAGAAGAGAAAGAGAATAACAAAACCTGCCAAAGCTACCACATGAAAGGAGCCGTCTGTTGAGCCTGTCAACCCTGTGACAGTTGAATCAGAAGATGACAAGCCCACGCACTCTATCCTAGCACAATCACCTGCACAGACCCCAAGCACTGCCCCGTCTACGAGGACGCGAAGCAAGCATATTGCCGGCAAAGTTTGGAGCACACCGGCTGAGGAGAACAAATCCGACACAAGCTCCACCAATCAAGGAACTCCAATCGAGCCAGAACAGAACCCACCATGAGAGCAGGACGAGGTTGAACCTCTTATCGCCTCATTCAAGTCCTCTAGCATGAAGCACAAAGCCACAAAGACCGCCACCACTAAGAAGTAAGGTACTTCTTCATCTTGCATTGCATTTAAATTAGTTGCATTTCATTTTATTTTTGTTGCATTGAGGACAATACACTCTTTAAGTTTGGGGGTGTGAGTGCCCTTTTGTTAGTCATTTGCATTGCATCAATAGATAGAAATAGAAATTATGCTATGGCATTTTGTTTAGCTCTATGATTGTTGTATGAATAAATTAATGATGCTCGATGACGAACAATTTTTTTATGGCTATGGATTAACATGTATGACTATTGAGATTGGTAGAATTAACTCTAAGGTTTGATGCTTCTTTGTATTGTTACACGATTGTATGCTCCTTAGGTTTAAGATGGTTAGAGAATTTTTTTTAAAACTTGTGCTTATCCTTGTGAAATTGAATTTAATGATCTCATATAAAGAAAAATGAAGCGATAAAGGCTTAGTTATTATCCCTTGTGCTTATTGAATATATCAAACTGTGAATAAATGCTACGACATAATTTTATAGGGACACTCCGCTTTGTGTTGCATTGCCTGGAAATCAAACTTAAATAAATAGCAGCAACATCAAATGAGTGAATGAAAGTTGTCACGGGATGACTCTACCTAATAGCTCGGGGATGAGAGGTATGCTCCATGTTCATCTAGAGTGAGGGATGGTAGGTGTGATGAGCTGACACCTCTCTAAAAAAATAGTTCACTTATGGGAGTAAAATTTTGTTATGAAATAGTTCAAATACTAGGATGAACTTGAGTTCTAATAAGAAATCTTTCTAGCTCTGTTAAGCTTAAGTTGTATGCAATCATGCACACACTAACAAAGGATCTTACCCTAGGGAATCATTCTTAAAATCTCAATTATGTCTTAAGTATTAAAGCCTTCCTTTTTGAGGGCTGAAATTTTGCCTTAGCATCTACCTTAAGCTAAATTTTTGCCACAACATTTTCTCTGTTTCTCTCTATTCATTGCTTGAGAACAAGCAACAGCTTAAGTTTGGGGTGTGATAACTTGCCAATATTCTTATATTTTACACCTTTTTACTTAGGTATTTGTTTGTTCTCAAGGTCATTTCATAGCATATAGGTGCATTTAGAGCATATAGTTGCATACATCTTTGCTTGTTGGTGGTTTGGCTTAATTTCACAAGATTAGATACTGCTTGAAGGGTATGTCCTGGTGTGGTGTTGTGCAGGTTGAAGTTGGTGTGAAGCAGGGCAAGGAAGAAAAATGCTACAGCAAGTTGGACAACAATTATGGGCGCGAAAAAGGACAAAGTAACATGCACACTTTGAGAATCCACATGTGCGAGCCCCATTTTGTCTGATTGTGCCCTCACATGAATAGGGAATATTCCCAGGACGTCAAAGAATATTAGGGCACAAAACCCTAGGAGCCCCACTATATAAAGGACATGAGACCCTCATTAAAGAGAGAGCGTGACAAAAGGTGACAAAAGGCTAGGGAGAGAAAGCAAAAATGATTATTTTCCTTTCTTCTTCTCCCTCCACTTGGTGTCCTCCATCGTTGAAGCTCTAAGGGTTTGACCTTGCTGACCTTGAGAGAGGCAGCAAGCCTAGGGCAGTTCGTGGCGTTGCAGTCCATCGCGGATCGAGAGTTTCTTCTTCCCTTTTTGTTCCTTTAGCATTTCTTTTATATCAGGAAATTGGGTTGCGCAAACGAAGATACTTTGGATGTTATTTGCCCAGCCATGAACTGATTTTAGGTGGCTTGGGTTGTTTGGATGATCTATGTTTTAGTTTCTTTAATGCATGTTTATTTATCTCTTGCTTCTATCTATGCTTTGTCTATGTTGTTAAATGCTTAGGGTTGTAAGAGCCTTTGAGAGTTGGCATTTCCTTAGGTGTGAGTTGAGGTTAGTGGTCGAGAGAGCTATGTTTGACCTTCATAGACAATGGAGTTGGCTACTGAGAGGAACAACTCTAATCCACCTTAGAGATAAGTGATGGGTTTCAACGGCTAAAAGAGATAGAACTTCATGGGTATGGGGAGTGATAGAGTTTACGCTGAGAGGTATTACTGTAGCATTTCCTACTCCTAGTTTCCTTGCTAGAGATAGTTGAGGAGTAACCTTAGTAAATCATGCCGAGCATAGAGTAAGTTAGAGAGGTAAACCCTAGTTGAGAGCTAAAGCATAGGTTAACCAGACAACCCAGCCAGTCATTCCCAAGTGAGTTTCGCATACGTAAGAGGACCTATTAGGTCTACTGATTTCAGCACGCTATCTTTTATCTTTATTTGCTATATCATTTATCGCTCTGTTTTGATTTGCCACAACATTCTCTATTTACATTATGTGACTTGTGTGCTTAAACTCGACTCGAAACACCTCCAATCCATGTGGAGACGATACTCGCTTATCACTGTATTACTTGTTCGACGTGTATACTTGCACCATATTTGCGTATCATTTATATTACACCACACACGCAAACAGGGGCCAAATTTTCAGATTCACTCGTAGGCCACCAAAATCTCAGGAACAGGCCTAGGTCAAATGATCGATTTAATACCACTTGTCACACGGCTATTATCCTCTTCCAAAAAACATGTTTTATAGGTTGTGCAGTGCCACCATATTTATATCACAATAACTACTTTTTCCTTTTAATAAGAGATTAATGTTACTCGTGTCTTCAGGATAAATTAAAATAAAAGTTTGGTATAATAATAATTTTAGTCATCAAAACTTATTCATTCTATTAATTTGATGCTAATTCAAAATAATCCAATAAACCTAACTCTTCATGTTAAAAATTCTATTAGTAAAGTGATTTGTCTGCTAGCAGGTGAAGTTAAGGTCATAATGAATCTATTCCATTAGCATGTTAAGTGTTCAGTAGTGAAGTGAATGTATTTGTTGAGCTATCATATTTATTGACTATCAAACTGATGGACAATATAATAAAGTGTGGTAAGTAGTTAAAGGGTGTACGAGGATGGTACAATTTCAAAAAATTTAAATATGAAATATTAAATTTATTAAATTATTTCAAATTATGATCAAATTAATAGTATGTAAAATTTCAAAAAATAAAATTATTATTATACCAAATTCTTGTTTGCAAGGGATGCGTAAGATTGATCCTGAAGCTTCGTTCCGTTTATCTTTGTTCATGGATTGACTTTTAAATAATAGTTTAATTCATATTTATCTGCAATAGGTCAGGATAACTAGGTGTTCGAGGGATGATTGTACTAGAATCATAACTCGGTTGTTTCCCATATTAGGTGCATATGTACCTCCCGTTCTTCCAAAATACAGAGGCTTGTCTTCTTTATTTATATCAGGGATTTAAAGTGCGGTTGTAATTGTGTTTTTTTTTTGTTGTAGTATTTTATTACGATTATGAACAATAATAGATGTATTACGGTTATTGTAAACTGTTATTTGTCAAAATAATAATTTCGGACGGTACCGTTATGATTATATACCAACTATTATTACAGTATCTGACTACTATTTAAATCTCTGATTTATATAATGCTTGTGTTTCATCATGACCCTTTCAGAAGGGTTAGGGAGGATGTTAGTGGTAGAATTAAGCCTTCTTAATCTCTTAATGTTCCAATAACGCTATGAACCCATGCTTTGATTTTTTCCAGTTGCTGCTATTTTTGTTTCATTTCCGTGGTTTCTCCCTTTTACATCACATGTGATTTTCTTAATTATTTGTTACAAATTATGTTCTTGTTTACTGCCTCGGATCGATGTAACTAGAGCATTGGAAAAAAAAAATGAACATTCCCGTCAGACACGTACCTATATCTGATACTCTCATATCGGAGTTCGGGTAACATTGGTTGATTCTGTCTTTCTGACTGAATTGCTCAACGCTCAGAGAAGATGTTGTGCTCAGCTGCAACAATTCATATTACATGCAGCTCTGGATATTGTTCAAGATATTGCATGGACCACTCCCATAACTGCAAAAATTCATACTATTGTATTCTGCTTCTCCAGTCGACTCGTCTTCTCATACAGTTGTTGGGTTGTTGGGATGTGTCGGTCTTTCTGATCGATCTTGGCTTTATGAATATCCTCATTCATGAGCTTTATACGCTTGTTGTTGGGATTAAGCACACTTGTATCGGACATCGGATGATGTTTTGATCATCCAAAATTCGGTAATTGCAGAGTCTTCTTAATCCGCTCTACATGCCCGGTTCCCGCATTACACCATCACATTTCGATACAAAAGTTCATGCTCTTGCAATAAAATATCCCTAGTCTTGCAATTTCTTCCGTTGGAGAACTTGAAATCCAGATTTTGCAGGATGCATTTGTGTAATTTTTTTTTTATGTTACCAGAGTTCGACTCCGGTTTTTTGCACTCTATAAGAAGAACATGTGTCCGCAGAATTTTTTTTTAGGTGAAACACAAGTCAAAATATTTTTGAGGGTGAGCACAAGTCATAAAAGAATCAAAATTTCAGGGTGAGCACAAATCATAAAATTTAAGGACCGGTTTATAAAAATTAAGAAAATTGAAGCCAAATGTGAACTTTAAAAAGTTAAGGGTGGGCACAGTCCCACCCAACCATATATGTGGATCCGTAGGTATAATACATCTATCTATTTTTACTGGGAGTGGTTCTGTTTATGTCCAATAGGAGCGTCGGCAACCAGACAAGGTCTTTAAGAAAAGGATGGTCCAAATGTTAAGTTAAATACTTGCAAGTGAAAAACAAAAGATTAGTTCCGGACTATTAATAAAAACACATGTAAAAAGCAAAATGATGTTGTACTTTGTGAATTTTAAAAACTGTTATACTTATTTTTTATTCCAAAGTCATTCTATTAAGTACACAACAAGTCAACAAAACATCTACTTTTTTAATTAAGAGTCCATTTTAATCAAAGACACAACTTCTCAAATCTTTGAACCGCTTTTAATTTTCACGTAACGTAATCGCATTTAAGATATTATATATATATATATATTAATACATCAATACTTTGTATTATACAAATTCTTAACATGTTTGTACATTTTTTTATGATTGCGTAAATTTTATTAATAAAGGAAAAATTTAAGATGAAATTTTACAATGCAAGTAAACAAATATGGTCCGAACATAATTTTAAAAATACGAAAACTAACGTCTCTAGATCATAAACAGGACCAAATAAAGAAAAGGTAAAAACCTAATTCAAAGACTCGAAACAAAGCAGATACAAAACATCACCAAAGCTCGACAATGAAGGTAAAAACCATCAACAAACAACATTAAAAAATGCATATTACAGAATTGGGGCACGTTCAACACGTTTATTACCACAACTCAATCGCCAACAAGAGCGGTGACTAAACTTGTATCAAGATCTATTTCGATGGTCCAAAACAGAGAGATCAACAAGATAATTAAAAGAGCCCCATCTCGATCAGTCGTGGCGACGTCAAATCCAACCCTAATAGAAAAACAAATAACAAAAAAAGCGTACTAAGAGGCAAAAAAGCGTGCTAAGAAGTAGGAAATTTTTACCAAAAGCGTGTTATAAAGACATATTTATTGGATTAAAAAAACTAAAATCAAAAAAATGAAACAAATAAATAAAAGGAGGGTGACTAACGGTCAACAACCAGCCTTAAGGTGTTGCCGCTGCCGGCCTGTATTTAAACAAAAATAAAAAAGAGCAGCGACACTGGAGAATAACATGTTTGTACATTGGATGAGTCTACCACGTGCATCGAGCACCGCTGAACACTATTAAATTGATTAATAAAGATTAAAAATCTAAAGGAATTAACATACAATTATAAAATAAAATAAAATATTTCATGAATCATTTTCACCACCTCATCCATGGTCCTACCCAATTAAATAAAACCACATCATCTTTATTTTCCACATAATATTTTTTATAAATTAAAATTTACAAATCATCATCTTCTTCCTCATACCTCACATTTTAATTCTAATAGATTAATGAATAAAATCGTTAAAAAACCACCCAAAAAATTTAACCCATCAAAAAACACAAAAATAAAATAACAATCTATAAAACCTATGTTTGATTTTGATATAACTAAGTATGTTAAGGATTAAATTGAAAACTTGAAAAAGATTTTTAAGTCCCTCAAATGATTTATAAATCATCAAGGCTTTAATCTGATTTAAAAAAAAAACTCAAACTTCAAATATTTTCTAAGTGTTCCAAGGCCAAAGTATTGAAAAAACATCCAGGCGTATCGATACGCTTCCAGCCGTATCGATACCATTTTTACTAAGTTGGCTACTGGAAAGACGCGTTTCGATACGCCTCTCACCGTATTGAAACAGATTGAATCTGTATCGATACGCCCCTCTGTAAAAACTGAAGGAGTTTGATAAATGTACCGATACGGTTCCACCCGTATCGATACGGATTTAATGAATTTTTAAATTCAAAAGCTTTTAAATCTTTTGATCATTGGTGTCAGCTGGTTAGGTAACTAACATTTAAAGTGGTAGTTGTCCCGTATCGATACGGTGTTCCCCGTATCGAAACGGAAACTTCCAGTGAGCTAAGTTGAGAAAAAGGTATCGATACGGTCTTATCCATATCGAAACGGTCCCTGTCCCGTACTAATACGCTTACACGCGTATTGATACGCCCTCTTTATTATTGTGCAACAACTCTTTCTGTTTTGAGACATGTATCGATATAGGTCATCGCGTACCGATACGGATAGCTGCAGAAGTGAATTATGGTAGAAAGAGAGGGTCCCAACGGCTATAATCAATACCCTAACCACCCAAACGGCTAGAATTGATAGAGAAGGTAAAAAATTGAAGCTTATTGAAGACCAACAACAACTATTGCATCAAAGATAAACATCCAAGCAAAAATCCAAGATCATTGTGCTTATTTTCCAATTTCTTATAAACCCCAAATTGTGTAGTGTTCAATTCCTATCTTATCATCAAATTTGGGTTGAGTGTTTGTACTTAAAGGGGAAATCTTGTATTTGAGAGATATCTTTCTTGCTTAAATTCTTCTTTGTTCACTTGTGAGGGTTTGGTCAAATTTTGGATAGAAAATTTGACCGGTTGTGTAAAGGTTACCTTCTAAGCCTTGAAAAGGGGAAGAACAAATTAGTAAATTGTTGGAAATCCTTAGTGGTAGCTAAGGTAGTGGATGTAGAGTTCATTTGGAACTTGAACCACTCTAAAATCCCTTGTTCTTCATTTTTAGCTATCATTTTACTCCAACAAATTTTTAAAAGCCCAATTCACTCCCCCTCTTGGCTTTGATCAATCCATTGATCCACTCAACAATTGGTATCGGAGCCTACCTCTTTGAAGGATTAACAACCGCAAGAGGAGTTCCTAGGAAGAGTGTGATCATCCAAAAATCAAGCCATGAAATCTACCTCCGGGTCAAGCATGTACGAGTCTCAATCAACCACAAAACTGCCATTCTTCAACGATGATAACTATCCATTTTGGAAGAACCGGATGCCCCTCCTCATCAAATCCAACGACTATCTAGTTTGGGATGTCATTGAAGATGGTCCCTATATTCCATTGAAGAGAGACGATGAAGGAAGATTAGTTCTAAAGAAGAAGATTGAGATGGGTAAAGAAGAGAGAAAGAAGATCCAAATCAATGATAAAGCTCTTCACATGCTATTTTGCTCTTTCGGTCCCGACATCTACTCCAAAGTCTCCTCCACTGAGAGTGCCAAGGAAGTGTGAGATACAATAGAGACCACCTATGAAGGAACTAGTGATGTGAAGGAGACCAAGATTTGAATTCTCAATCTTAGCTGTGAGAATTTCAAAATGGGGCCCGACGAAACCGTGTCTAAGATGTTAGATCGCTTCTCAACAATCGTCAACGGGCTTAAGGGTTTTGGAGAGACAATCCCGGAAGACAAACTAGTCCGAAAGCTACTCTACTCATTTCCTGAACCTTGGGATGGGAAGAGAACCGCCATCATTGAGGCCAAAAACTTGAAGACACTCAAACTTGATGAGCTAGTGGGTTCTCTCCTTACTCATGAGATAATGAAGCAAGGAAGGGAAGATGAAAAGAAAAAGAAAGAGAGAAGAGTGAATAAGCTAGAAGTAGAAAAGAAGAAGAAGATAGGAGTAGCTCTCAAAGCTTCATTACATGAGGAGAGCACTTCTAGTGAGGAGGATGACCTAGAAGAATTGGCTATGATAGCGAAAAGGTTCTCACGATTCATGAGGTCCAACCGAGGAAGGAAGATTTAAAGAAAAATGAACTTCAAGGGAAAAAACAAAGAAGAAGAGATGGATCAAATCATTTGCTACGAGTGCAAAAAACCTAGTCACATTCATTCGGAGTGCCCTCAACTTAAGAAGAAGGGCTTTGAGAAGAAGAAGAAGTTCAAAGCCAAGCTTGCTACTTGGAGTGACGAGGAGTCATCCGAGGATAACGAACACGAAGTGGGCAACCTTTGCCTCATGGCACTTGAGGAGGATTCATCCATGGTAACCTCTAACTCATCATCTTTTGACTTTACATTTGATGAATTGCATGATGCGTATGATGAGTTGCAAGGGGTTTATGATGAGTTAGTTGAGAAGTACAAAGAGTTGGTCATTAGAAATAAAAAGATTATTTCAGAATTAAATGATAAAAATGACTCACTTTCTCAAGCTAACTTAAAATTTGAGAAAAATATTTTAGGTTTAAAAGATGAACTTAAATTCTTCTAAGATGAAAATGTAGACCTAAATAATCTTCTTTCCCAATGCAATAGTGAACACCAAAAGGTATTAGATTAGCTTAACAAGCTCGAAGAGTCTTTCAAAAATGTTGGTAATGTGAAGCATGAAAAAGGTGAATCATCTAAAATAAACCAACCTAGGAGAAAGACTTATAACTACAAACAAAGTGGCTTCCCTAGACATAATAGAACTAAAAAGATTAGGAGTGTATGGGTTCCTAAGGAACTCGTCAAGTCTAATAATGTTGTTGCTATGTCACCTTGGATTCCTAAGGGAACCAAGCTTTTGGGAGCTAACACTCGTGGACCCAAAATGATTTGGGTACCAAAAACAAAATTTTAATATCTTTTTTTGTAGGGGGAGCATTGCTACAAGGCCAAAGCACAAAGTCAAAATTCATGGTACCTTGATAGTGGATGCTCGAGGCATATGACCGGAGACAAGAGTAGATTCATGGACTTAAAACCAAAAAGTGGAGGAGTAATGACATTTGGTGACAACTCCAAAGCCCACATTAAAGGTATTGGCTCCATAGGTAATCATTTTATTATTCTCATTGAAAATGTTTTATATGTTGATGGTTTAAAACATAATTTGTGGAGCATAAGTCAATTATGTGATAAAGGGTTTAATGTCTTATTTGATAAAAAAGTGTGCAAAATTGTTGACATTAAATCAAATAATATTATGCTCATTGGTCATCGCATAGGAAATATTTACATGGTGCATTTAGATGACATTCATACATCTCATGCATGTTTGGTTGCTTAAAATGAAAATGATGCATGGCTATGGCATAGGAAACTAGGACATGCTAGCATTAGTGTTTTAGAAAAATTAGTTTCCCTAGATCTAGTTAGAGGTTTACCCATAATTAAGTTCTCAAATGATAAAATTTGTGATACATGCTCTAAGGGTAAACAACATAAGTCATCCTTTAAATCCATTAATGATGTTTCTACAAGTAGGTGTTTACAACTTATTCACTTGGATTTAGTTGGGCCTATTAGAACTATGAGCTTGGGTGGTAAATCTTATGCATTTGTGCTTGTTGATGACTATTCTAGATTTACTTGGGTTCTATTTTTAAGTACTAAAGATGAGGCTTTAGAAAAGTTCATCACATTTTCAAAATTAACTCAAAATGATCTTGAACTTAGAATCTCTCATATTAGAAGTGATCATGGAATCGAATTTCAAAATCTAGGTTTTGAAGAGTTTTTAAATGAAAATGGTATTAGCCACAATTTTTCGGCTCCTCGAACTCCTCAACAAAATGGGGTAGTTGAGAGGAAAAATAGAACTTTACAGGAAATGGCTAGAACCATGCCTTGTGAAAACAATTTATCTAAATATTTTTGGGCGGAAGCCACAAACACTGTGAAACATATGTTTTAATTTTGATATAACTAAAAACCTAAGGACTAAAATGAAAATGTCAAAACGAATTTTAAAGTCCTCAAAATTTCCTATATATTGATAAGACCACTTCATAGTTAAAACCAAAGACCTTCAAAATATTTTTTAAGTATTTCAAAGTCAAAACAGTGGATTTTCAAGCCCTGTTTCGAAACGGCCATAAGGCGTTTCGAAACACTTTCAGTTCGATGTACACCTGTTCCGAAACGAGTATCGGAATGGGTTAAGGTGTTTCGAAACGGTATCACTCGTTTCGAAACTGTTCTTCATTCACATGAACAAGGGCAACGGTTTTTAACTGATTTTTGAAGGATAAACAGGGCGTTCCGAAACGGGCTAAGGACGTTTCGAAACACCCCTTTGGCAGTGGCAAAATGTTCTGAAACGGGCTAAGGCCGTTTCGAAACACCCCTTTGGCAGTGGCAAAACGTTCCGAAACAGCCCTAAGGCGTTTCGAAACGGGCTCTCATAAGACGCTCCAACGGCTATATTATTTGAAAAACCGTTCCGAAACAGGTTGACCCGTTCAGAAACGGTAGGCTGCAGACTGCTTTATAGGAGTGAAAAAAACATCCCCAACGGCTCTATTCTCGAGCCCAACACCCACAACGGTTAGAAATCAACAAGAGGCTATAAAAAGACCCCAAGAAGCTCCAGCAATCAACATTGAACCTCAAGAATACATCCTATCATCAAATCCAAGCATTTTGTATTAAAATCCCATTTTTGTTTGAAACCCCAATTGTATTTTTCATTCTTATTTTGTTCAATTGGGTTGAGTGCTTGATATTGGGCTATCATTTGTATTGAGAGATACCTTATTAGCCAACAAACTTCTTTGTTCATTTGTGTGAGGATTGGGTTAATTTTTGGGTAGAAAAATTAACCGAAATTGTAAAGGTTGCCTCCTTGTCCTAAGAAAAAGGGGACGAACAATTAGTGGAATTGTTGCAAATCCTTGGTGAGACTAAGGTAGTGGATGTAGAATTCGGTTGGTGAACTTGAACCACTCTAAATCCCGTGTCAATTATTTTTGAGTTGCAATTTCCATTACAACATCGTTAAAATTCCAATTCACCCCCCCCCCTCTTGGTTATTATCAATCGTGTGATCCACTCAACAATTGGTATCAGAGCTTAACTCTTTGAGGATTAACAACCACAAGAGGAGATCCTTGGAAGAAGTGTGATCATCAAAATATCAAGAGATGGCTTCAACCTCCGCTCCCGGCATGTACGACTCACAATCTACTACAAAGCCTCCTTTCTTCAATGGTGAGAACTACTCTTTTTGGAAAAACAAAATGCGTCTATTCATCAAATCAAGTGACTATCTTGTGTGGGATGTCATTGAGGATGGACCATATATTCCATTGAAGCAAGATGATGAAGGCAAGATGGTGCTAAAAAGGAGAATGGAAATGAGTGAAGAGGAAATGAAAAAGATTCAAGTAAATGACAAAGCTCTTCACATGTTATTTTGTGCTTTTGGTCCGGACATCTATTCAAAGGTCTCATCAATTGAAAGTGCCAAAGAAGTGTGGGACACTCTTGAAACCACTTATGAAGGCACCAACGATGTTAAAGAAACTAAGATTGGAATTCTCAATCTTAGTTATGAAAATTTCAAGATGGAATTCGATGAGACGGTGTCAAAGATGTTTGATCGGTTCTCCACTATTGTAAATGGTCTAAAGGGCTATGGAGAAGTTATACCGGAAGACAAACTTGTCCGAAAGCTACTCTATTCACTTCCCGAATCTTGGGATGGGAAGAGAACCGCTATCATCGAAGCAAAGAATTTAAAAACTTTAAAGCTTGATGAACTTGTGGGATCTCTCCTTACTCACGAGATCATGAAACAAGGAAGGGAAGATGAGAAAAAGAAAGAAGAAAAAAGAATGGAGAAGCTTGAAGTGGAGAAAAAGAAGAAAATGGGAATAGCTCTCAAGACTAAAGCTTCCCAACTTGATAAAAGTTCATCTAGTGATGAGGATGAGCTTGAAGAATTGGCTATGATAGCCAAACGATTCTCACGCTTTATGAAGTCCAACCGAGGAAGAAAAATCCAAAGGAAAATGGACTTCAAAAGCAAAAACAAAGAAGAAGGAAAGGATCCAATCACTTGCTTTGAGTGCAAACAACCCGGCCACATACGTTCGGAGTGCCCTCAACTCAAGAAGAAGGGCTTTGAGAAGAGGAAAAAGCTCAAAGCTAAGCTTGCTACTTGGAGTGATGAGGAGTCATCGGAGGATGACGAACAAGAAGTGGCTAACATTTGCCTCATGGCACTTGAGGAAGATTCCTCCTTGGTAACCTCTAACTCATCTACTTTAGATTTTACATATGATGAATTAAATGATGCTTATGATGAGTTACAAGAGGTATATGATGAATTAGTTGAAAAATATAAGGAGTCGGTTATTAGGAATAAAAAAATTATTCTAGAATTAAATGAAAAAAATGACTCACTTATTCAAGCTAATTCTAAATTTGAGAAAAAGATATTAGGATTAAAAGATGAACTTAAATTCTTTCAAGATGAAAATATTGATCTTAATAATCTTTTATCTCAAAGTAATTGTGAACACCAAAAGGTGTTGAGTGAGCTAAATGAGCTCAAAAAGTCTTTAAAAAATATTGGTAGTGTCAAGCATGAATTAGGAGAATCCCCTAGAGCACACCAACCTAAGAAAAAGACTAATTACTACAAACAAGATAACTATCCTAGACATAGTAAAACTAAAAGAATTAGAAATGTATGGGTTCCTAAGGAACTTGTTAAAACTAATAATATTATTGCTATGTCACCTTGGATTCCTAAGGGAACCAAAGTTTTAGGAACTAACACACATGGACCCAAAATGATTTGGGTACCAAAAACCAAAGTTTAAATATCTTTGTTTGTAGGGGGAGCATTGCTACAAGGCCAAAGCACAAAGTCAAAACTCATGGTACCTTGATAGTGGATGCTCGAGACACATGACCGGAGACAAGAGTCGACTCATGGATCTAAAGCCAAAAAGTGGAGGAGTAGTAACATTTGGTGACAACTCCAAAGGCCACATTGAAGGTATTGGCTCCATAGGTAATCACTCTACTATTCTCATTGAAAATGTTTTATATGTCAATGGTCTTAAACATAATTTATTGAGCATAAGTCAACTATGTGATAAAGGTTTTAATGTTTTGTTTGATAAAACCGGTTGTAAAATCGTAGACGTTAAAACTAATAATATTATGCTCATAGGTCATCGCATAGGGAATATATACATGGTGCATCTAGATGACATTCATACATCTCATGCATGCTTAGTTGCTCAAAATGAAAATGATGCATGGTTGTGGCATAGTAAGCTAGGACATGCTAGCAAAAGTGTTTTAGAAAAACTAGTCTCTCTAAACCTAGTTAAAGGTTTACCTAAGATAAAATTTTCAAATGATAAAATTTGTGATGCATGCTCAAAGGGTAAACAACATAGATCTTCCTTTAAGCCTATTAATGATATTTCTACTAGTAGATGTTTACAACTAATTCACATGGATTTATTTGGGCCAATTAGGACTATGAGCTTGGGTGGCAAATCATATGCTTTTGTACTAGTTGATGATTTTTCTAGATTCACTTGGGTTCTCTTTTTAAGTACTAAGGATGAGGCTTTGGAAAAATTCATCACATTTTCAAAATTAATTCAAAATGATCTTGAACTTAAAATTTCACATATTAGAAGTGATCATGGAACCGAATTTCAAAATTTAGGATTTGAAGATTTTTTAAATGAAAATGGTATTAGCCATAATTTTTCAGCTCCTCGAACTCCTCAACAAAATGGGGTAGTTGAGAGGAAAAATAGAACTTTACAAGAAATGGCTAGAACTATGCTTTGTGAAAATAATTTACCAAAATATCTTTGGGCGGAAGCCACAAACACAGCTTGTTATATTATAAATCGAGTAACTATTAGGCCAATTTTAAAGAAAACACCTTATGAGATTTTAAAATCTAAAAAGCCTAATATTAGCTACTTCCACCCTTTTGGGTGCAAATGTTTTGTTTTAAATAATGGAAAAGATAATTTAGGTAAATTTGATGCAAAAAGTGATGAAGCAATTTTTATAGGTTACTCTTTAACATCTAAAGCCTATCGAGTATTTAACAAAAGAACTTTAGTAGTAGAAGAATCTATTCATGTTGTATTCGATGATAATCCTCTTCCTAGGAAGGATTCTTGTGATGATGATAATGTAGGAATCATAAATACCTTTGATGGAGGTCAAACTTCAAAGAAGGATGAGATTCAACCAAAAGAAGAAGACACACAAGAACCACCTCTTGAAACCTTGAAGGACATGACTAGTGAGGAAAAGGAAGTTAGCTATCCAAGGGAGTTGAACTATGTCAAAGATGGTGAAATCTTGGGTGATCCATCCAAGGGGGTAACCACTCGTTCTTCTCTTAGATTAATGAATCATGTTGCATTTATCTCATGCATAGAGCCTAAAAATATAAAAGAAGCATTGAAAGATGATTTTTGGATTATGGTTATGCAAGAAGAGTTAAATCAATTTGAGAGAAGTAATGTTTGGACATTAGTTGATAGGCCTAGTAATCAATCTACAATAGGAACTAAATGGGTCTTTAGGAACAAACTAGATGAGAGTGGTAACATTGTGAGAAATAAAGCTAGACTTGTAGCACAAGGTTACACTCAAGAAGAGGGAATAGATTTTGATGAAACATATGCACCCGTAGCTAGAACGGAAGCTATTAGGATGTTGCTTGCATATGCATGTTATCATAATTTCAAGCTTTTTCAAATGGATGTTAAAAGCGCATTTTTAAACGGTTTTATAAATGAGGAAGTGTATGTGGAACAACCACCGGGTTTTGAAGATTCAAAATTTCCAAATCATGTTTTCAAACTTACCAAAGCACTTTATGGTTTAAAACAAGCTCCTAGAGCTTGGTATGAACGTCTTTCCAAATTTTTGATTGAAAAAGGATTTGAAAAAGGTAAGGTGGACACTACACTTTTTATAAAAATGTATAAAAATGACATTTTAGTAGTTCAAATTTATGTTGATGATATTATATTTGGTTCTACTAATGAATGTCATTGTCAAGAATTTGCTAAGTTAATGCAAGGTGAATTTGAGATGAGCATGATGGGGGAACTCTCATTCTTTTTGGGACTCCAAATCAATCAAAAGAAGGATGACACCTTCATAAATCAAGCAAAATACATAAAGGATATGCTCAATAAGTTTGGATTGGAGAATACAAAGCCTCAAGCCACTCCTATGAGCTCATCTACAAAGCTTGACAAAGATGAAGGAGGTAAGTGTGTTGACTCTAAGCTTTATCGTTCTATGATTGGATCTTTGCTTTACCTTACCGCAAGTAGACCGGATATATTGTTTAGTGTTTGCTTGTGTGCTAGGTTTCAAGCTAGTCCTAGAGAGTCTCACCTTATAGCCGTTAAGAGGATCTTTAGGTATCTTAGAGACACTCCTTGTTTAGGTCTTTGGTACCCTAGAGTCTCTACCTTTAACCTTCATGCTTATTCGGATGCGGATTATGGGGGTTGCAAAATCGATAGGAAAAGTACTTCGGGAACTTGTCAATTTCTAGGTAGTATGCTCATATCTTGGTTCTCTAAGAAACAAAATAGTGTAGCCTTATCTACCACCGAAGCCGAGTACATATCCTTAGGGAGTTGTTGTGCTCAAGTCCTTTGGATGAAGCAACAACTCTTAGATTATGGTGTAAAGATAGAAACCATACCCCTAAAGTGTGATAATACTAGTGCAATATGTTTAACAAAAAATCCCATCCAACACTCTAGAACCAAACATATAGAAATAAGGCATCATTTCATTAGAGATCATGTCTTTAAGAAATGTGTGGTTATAGAGTATGTAGACACCTTGAATCAATTAGCGGATATTTTTACAAAACCATTAGATAAAGAGCGTTTTTGGTCCCTTAGGAGAGAGTTAGGACTAACTAGCCTATCTTGACCTTTTAGGACCTCTTTTTAAACTTAGATATGCTTGATTTTGTGAAATACCATGTTTATATGTTTAGACTCCCAATTTCTTCCATGCATATAGTTAGGGGGGGTATGTTTATGCCTAAATATGTTTTGTCTGCTCATTCATAACATTTATGCATGTTCGGCCTCTTAAAATTTCATTTTTCTGCACTTTTAGAGCCTCATTTGTACTTCCAGGCCCAGGTGTATCGAAACGGGTCCCCCTGTTTCGATACGGATACCTTAAAATCCGTCCTGAGAGAAGGGCGTTTCGAAACGCCTCCAGAGTGTTTCGAAACGGTTTTGATTCGATGAATGGGTGTATCGCAACGCGTTCCGATACGGGTCAAACGGGTTTCGAAACGTCCAGTCAATGGTTTTAAGAAGGGTCAAAACCCTAGCCGCCCCGTTCCGAAACGGTCTTGACCATTCCGAAACGGCCTCGCGGAATGCCTTATTTAGGGCTTTTAATGACTCATATTCTATTTTTACTCAAACTCTTAAAACCCTAAAAACCCTAACCGAATCCCTCTCTATAAATACCCTCTCAAACCCTTTGTTTTTCACAAAATTGTGAGGGGTTTTACTCTAAAACTCAAGTCTAAGCAAGCTTCATCAATCTTGTGCAAGGATTTTACTCAAATCATCCAAAATCTCAAACTAAGGTAATTTTTCTTATTTTTTTCTTTCAATTTTTGTTTGAATGTTGGGATAGAAAATTTTATTTTAGTATACGTTATATGTTTTTAGTTGTGGGTTTTCAATATCTTGTAAAAAAAATTCAAAATCTCAAAATTTTTGATTCGAATATAAAAATTTTTAGTCGTATTTTTTATTTTAATTTTGTTTTCAAAAACCTAAGTGGGATTTCTTATTGGATTGATTTTAATTATCAATGCATACACTTAATTTTAAAACACTTGCTTAATGTTTTTAGATGACGGATCAATCTAACAAGAAACGCAAAGCCGTTCAAACCGATGAATCAGGCATTCGTCCGAATATCACTATGCTCTTTAAGAAAACACTCAAAACTCCGCAGCAACGTGCTCGCTTCTCTTATGTCAAAGATCTCGCGGTTCGTAAAGAACGAGTCATTGATCTTGAGTTCCTCAACTCCGAGCGATTCCTTTTTCGTTATCTTGAACGTTTGGACGAGTGGAATCTTCTCTTTTTCTTGGGCATTGAGGATGTTTGCTACAAAAACATGGTACTCCTTTTCTACTCTAATGCTCGTTTTATTTATGATGAGACCAAAACCGAGATTGTAGGAATAGAGTCATCCTTATTGGGTCAGAAGTTTGTTGTAAATGTTGCTCTTTTGGAGTCTGCCCTTAAGCTTAAGAATGAAGGTCTTGAAGATGAACGCCACTTTGGCACTTTCACCGGGAAAGCTCTTAATTTGGATGTGCACGATCGTGTTCTTCATTTGATAGTTTCTTGGTTTATTCGACCTTCCGGAGGTAAATACTCCCACATCCGTGAAAAAGATCATTTTTGGCTTGAGTGTTTCCGAAGAGGTGAGCGCCCTAATGTGCCTAAGATTATTTTTGCCGAGATTGTCAATAATATTAAGCTTATTGACACAAATGAGTTGACGTCGTTCACCTACGGCATAGTCTTAAGTTACCTCTTCAATGATCTTGGTATTGATTGTACCTATGACTCCCCGGAACCTCGCAAGACCAAAATTGGTGAGTCCTCTCTTCGCAAGTCCGGATTCACATATGTGGATGGTTTTTGGGAAAGAGTTGATAGAGAAGCGGTTCCTCCTCCCGTTGCTCCTCCACCGCAAGTCCAAATGGGAAACAATGATGCTCTCACGGCTTTCCTTACCGAACGATTCAATGCCTTGGATTCTCGACTCGATACTATGGACACTCGCATTGCTTCGGGCTTTGAATCTATGGGCAATCGGTTGAAGAACGTTGAGGATCATCTTCACACTCTTGAGACTTCCAATGCAAACCTTGATCTTTCCTTCTCTACTCTTTATGGGCAATGGACTAAGTTTCACCGTTCTCAAGCCAAGAACGATGATGATTCGGATGATGATGACGAGGCCTAGGATATTCATATCATTTTATATTATATTATCTATGCATTTAGGATTAAGTTTGCATCTTTATGTTTAATTATGTTTTAGGAACCTATGCTTTTGATCTTTTATTTGGGATTTTATTTATGAACCTATTGTTTTTATGCTTTGAATATTTTGATGATATAAATTATGATTGCTTATTATTGCTTATTGGTACTAATCTTCTTTATGAGCTTTCTTTGTTTCTTTTTGATCTAACAAAAAGGGGGAGAAGAAATTTAAGAGGAGTAGCCTTGCCTTGCCACAAAACAAAGATTCGTTTTTCAATTTTTCAATTTTTTAAAAAGGTTTTGTTAATCTTTACAAATCAAAACTCTTAAACTTCAAAACCTATCTTAAATTAAGGGGGAGTTAGAATTTCTTCAAAACTTTCAAAATTCTTAAAAATTCTAACTTTGGTTTTGTTATATCAAAAAGGGGGAGATTGTGAAACATATGTTTTAATTTTGATATAACTAAAAACCTAAGGACTAAAATGAAAATGTCAAAACGAATTTTAAAGTCCTCAAAATTTCCTATATATTGATAAGACCACTTCATAGTTAAAACCAAAGACCTTCAAAATATTTTTTAAGTATTTCAAAGTCAAAACAGTGGATTTTCAAGCCCTGTTTCGAAACGGCCATAAGGCGTTTCGAAACACTTTCAGTTCGATGTACACATGTTCCGAAACGAGTATCGGAACGGGTTAAGGTGTTTCGAAATGGTATCACTCGTTTCGAAACTGTTCTTCATTCACATGAACAAGGGCAACGGTTTTTAACTGATTTTTGAAGGATAAACAGGGCGTTCCGAAACGGGCTAAGGACGTTTCGAAACACCCCTTTGGCAGTGGCAAAATGTTCCGAAACGGGCTAAGGCCGTTTCGAAACACCCCTTTGGCAGTGGCAAAACGTTCCGAAACAGCCCTAAGGCGTTTCGAAACGGGCTCTCATAAGACGCTCCAACGGCTATATTATTTGAAAAACCGTTCCGAAACAGGTTGACCCGTTCCGAAACGGTAGGCTGCAGACTGCTTTAAAAGAGTGAGAAAAACATCCCCAACGGCTCTATTCTCGAGCCCAACACCCACAAAGGTTAGAAATCAACAAGAGGCTATAAAAAGACCCCAAGAAGCTCCAGCAATCAACATTGAACCTCAAGAATACATCCTATCATCAAATCCAAGCATTTTGTATTAAAATCCCATTTTTGTCTAGAAACCCCAATTGTATTTTTCATTCTTATTTTGTTCAATTGGGTTGAGTGCTTGATATTGGGCTATCATTTGTATTGAGAGATACCTTATTAGCCAACAAACTTCTTTGTTCATTTGTGTGAGGATTGGGTTAATTATTGGGTAGAAAAATTAATCGAAATTGTAAAGGTTGCCTCCTTGTCCTAAGAAAAAGGGGACGAACAATTAGTGGAATTGTTGCAAATCCTTGGTGAGACTAAGGTAGTGGATGTAGAGTTCGGTTGGTGAACTTGAACCACTCTAAATCCCGTGTCAATTATTTTTGAGTTGCAATTTCCATTACAACATCGTTAAAATTCCAATTCACCCCCCCTCTTGGTTATTATCAATCGTGTGATCCACTCAACACATCGGTTGCTACATTGTAAACCGAGTAATGATTAGGCCACTTTTAAAGAAAACACCATATGAGATTTTAAAATTTAAAAAGCCTAACATTAGCTATTTTCATCCATTTGGTTGCAAGTGTTTTGTTTTAAACAATGGAAAAGATAACTTAGGTAAATTTGATGCTAAAAGTGATGAAGCTATATTCCTAGGTTATTCCTTAAACTCTAAAGCCTATCGTGTATTTAATAAAAGAAATTTAGTAGTAGAAGAGTCTATTCATGTTGTATTCGATGATAACCTCCTTCCGAGGAAGGATTCTTGTGATGATGATGATGATGTAGGAATCCTTGATGCCTTTGATGGAGGACAAACTTCAAAGGATGATGAGATTCCAACAAAAGAAGAGGATACACAAGATCCACCTCTTGAAGCCTTGAAGGACTTGGCTCTTGAGGAAAGGGAAGTGAGCTATCCAAGGGAGTTCAACTATGTCAAAGGTGGTGAAATCTTGGGTGATCCATCCAAGGGGGTAACTACTAGATCTTCTCTTAAACTTATGAACCATGTTACGTTTATCTCATGCATAGAGCCTAAGAATATAAAAGAAGCATTAAAAGATTACTTTTGGATTATGGCTATGCAAGAAGAGTTAAATCAATTTGAGAGAAGTAATGTTTGGACATTAGTTGAGAGGCCTAGTAATCAATCTACTATAGGAACTAAATGGGTATTTAGGAACAAATTAGATGAGAGTGGTAACATTGTGAGAAATAAAGCTAGATTAGTTGCTCAAGGTTACACTCAAGAAGATGGAATAGATTTTGATGAAACCTGTGCACCCGTAGCTAGAATGAAGGCTATTAGGATGTTGCTTGCATATACATGTTATCATGATTTCAAGCTTTTTCAAATGGATGTTAAAAGCACATTTTTAAACGGGTTTATAAATGAGGAAGTGTATGTGGAACAACCATCGGGTTTTGAAGACTCAAAATTTCCAAATCATGTTTTCAAACTAACTAAAGCTCTTTATGGTTTAAAACAAGCTCCTAGAGCTTGGTATGAAAGACTTTCAAACTTTTTGATTGAGAAGGGTTTTGGAAAAGGTAAGGTGGGCACTACACTTTTCATAAAAAGGTATAAAAATGACATCTTAGTAGTACAAATATATGTTGATGATATTATTTTTGGATCGACTAATGAGTGTCATTGAAAGAGTTTGATAAGTTAATGCAAGGTGAATTCGAGATGAGCATGATGGGGGAGCTATCATTCTTTTTGGGACTCCAAATCAAGCAAAGAAAGGATGGCACCTTCATCAATCAAGCAAAGCACATCAAGGATATGCTCAAGAAGTTTGGCTTGAAGAATGCAAAGCCTCAAGCCACACCAATGAGCTCATCTACAAAGCTTGACAAAGATGAAGGAGGTAAGTGTGTTGACTCTAAGCTTTATCGCTCTATGATTGGATCTTTGATTTACCTTACCGCGAGTAGACCGGATATTTTGTTTAGTGTTTGCTTGTGTGCTAGGTTTCAAGCTAGTCCTAGAGAGTCTCACCTTATAGCCGTTAAGAGAATCTTTAGGTACCTTAGAGATACTCTTTGTTTAGGCCTTTGGTACCCTAGAGACTCAATATTCAATCTTCATGATTATTCGGATGCGGATTATGGGGGGTGTAAAATCAATAGGAAGAGTACTTCGGGAACATGTCAATTCTTAGGTAGTATGCTCATATCTTGGTTCTCTAAGAAACAAAATAGTGTAGCTCTATCTACCACCGAAGCCGAGTACATATCCTTAGGGAGTTGTTGTGCTCAAGTCCTTTGGATGAAGCAACAACTCTTAGATTATGGTATTAAAGTTAAAACCATACCCCTTAAGTGTGATAACACTAATGCCATATGCTTAACAAAAAATCCCATCCAACACTCTAGAACCAAACATATAGAGATAAGGCATCATTTCATTAGAGATCATGTCCTTAAGGAAGATGTTGTTATAGAGTACGTTGACACCTTAAACCAACTAGCGGACATCTTTACAAAGCCTTTAGATAAAGAGCGCTTTTGGTCCCTTAGGAGAGAGTTAGGTCTAACTAGCCTTCCTTGACCCTTTAGGACTCTTTTTGAAGTTAAAATTGCTTGATCTTGTGAAATTGCATGTTTATATGTTGTTGTTCTTGAAAACATCCATGTTTATAGCTAGGGGGGTATGCTTCTGTTAGAATATGCTTAGAATTGCTCATTCATCATTTGCATTCATTTAGGAGGTGTTAAAATCGAACCTTTGGATGTTCTTAAAGCCTAAAATGTATTTCTGAGCATAGGGTATCGATACGGCCTTAAGCGTACCGATACGAGTATTGTATTAGCTTCTCATACTACATTTTGCCTAAAACGGGTATCGATACGGTTAAACCAGTTTCGATACGAGCAACAAGCGTTTCGATACGGATTGCATTCATTTTGATACAGACCTTGAACGAGCGTTTCAAATGGAATTACGTTTTTACCCCCGTATCGATACACCTCAGGCGTATCGATGCGCGATTGCGCAGACAGCTTCTAATTGGCATTTAAAGTGTTTCACTTTTACCAAAATTGAATTTTCAAAACCCTAAAAACCCTAGCCGTTTTTCACTCTATAAATAGCCTCTCAATCCCTCATATTTTCACACCACAACTCAAAATCTCTTGAGAGTTTTCAAAATCAAGCAAAGCTCTTCAAGCTTTTCATCAATTTGGTGCTAAGTTATTCTCTCATTCTTCTCTATCAATATCAAGGTAAAACTCTTTCTTTGTTCTTTTTAATTTTTCTTTTGTTTTGTCTTCTCAAAAATATATTTCTTTTCAAACTTTCTCTTTTTGTTTTGTTTACAATTTTTTTCACAAAAACCTTTATTATTGGTTTTCAATGAGTTGAATGAAGAAAATTAATGCATACAATGTTTTTAATCTTTTCTCTAGTTAATGGCACCTAAAAAGAGAGCACGTACTAGTGAAGTCGGTGAAAGTTCCAATGCCGAAGATGGTACTCGCCCGAACCTCACTCTTATCTATCAACACTCATTTAAGACAACCGGAGATCTCAACTATTTTCGCCAATTTCAAAACTATAAGATTCGTCCGGAGAGGGTAATTTCCATTCCTTTTCTTAACTCGGAGCGTTTCAAATTTGAGTACTTACCTTTGCTCCAAGAATGGAAGTTTATGGATTTTCTCCAAATTCCCGGATTTTTCTTTCGCATCTTAGTTTTGATCTTCTATGCCAATGCCAAGTGTTGTGCCAATCGAGGTGGTGGTGTTGCGGCCGTTAATTCTCATCTAATGGGTAAAAAGATCACTATCGATGTTCAATCCATTTGTGATGTGTTTAAGTTGGAGGATGAAGGCTATGATGATGAGAATGCTCTTAGCCATGTCCTAAGTGGTTCCGTCACCGCCCTTAATGCTCAAGATCGGATCCTACATTTGATGGTTTCTTGGTGGTTTAGGCCCTCGGGAGGCAAGTATTCCACTATCCGCCAAGTTGATGATTTTTGGATTCGATGCTCCCGTGAAAGAAATCATCCAAATCTTGATCGAATTATGTTTGTGGAGATTGTCTATCTCGTGTAACATCGCCACACTACACTCGTCACTTCCTTTACCTATGGTACGACTTTGAGTTATTTCTTCCTACAAAAGGAGATAGATTGCTCACATGACTACCCAACTCCCCTCACTGATCCTATCGATGAAAGATCTCTTGCAAGGGGTAAGTTTCATTACTTCAATGGTAGTTGGTTTCGTCTATCCGAGCTCCCTAGTGAGGCCGCGGAAGAATTTGCTAATCCTCAAGTCATTCAAGCTTCTCATCTGCCTTCTATGGAATCCCTCATGACTTTCTCAATGAGCAATTCACGGGTTTGCGCACGGGAATTGCCTTCATAGATCAAGTGATGAATTCGGGATTTACCGCTATTGACACAAGGTTTACAAGCCTTGAAGATCGAATGAAGAATGTGGAGACGCGCCTCGCTTCCCTTGAAGGCGGTCACAACTCAATGAACATATCCCTTACTACTTTCCATGACGAGTGGCGTCAAACTAGGAGGAATGATGATGCAATTGAGGAGGATGATGAACATGATGAAGATGGCGATGGAGATGCATAGTAGTTCATCTTTGCATATCATTTATGTCATTTAGGATATTTATGCACTGTAACACCTGGGTTTAGGGGTTAGGTGGAAATAATATTTTAATATTGTTTTGGGCTCGGTTTTATACTCTAAATAATATTTCGAGTTGTTTTCAAAATTAATCTACTTGGGGTTAATCATGTTTTAAGATTAAACCACATTTAACCATGGATTTACCTCCCTTGTAGATATTCCATTTCATCAGGGGTAAACTAGACTTTTAAGCCTCAAATTATATCACATGTGAAATAAAACACTCATCTCTCTACTATTCATCTTCCCTTCAAAAATTCACCAACGGGAAACCAAAGTTCATTACCCAAATCACTGTTCCATCCTATTTCTCACTCATTTCAGCCCCAAATCGAAAGGTAAGAGTATTTTTGACTTCCCATCATCCTCCCCTTCATAAAAGTACCATTCTTTTTCATTTTCATGAAGTTTTTGGAAAGTGGAGGTTTTGAATGTTTTGATTAAAAATGGTGTCTTTATGTTGCAAAGCTAAATGTTTTGATTTAATATGTTTAGTAATGATGTATAGAGGCCAAATAATACTACATATATGAATTTCGAATGATTTTAATCAATTTTCGGATTTTGGCTTGAGAGGGTTTTTGGAGGGTTTTAATGTGGGTTTGGGGGCTGTTAAAGGTTGGAATTTGGGGGCTGTAGGTAGTATGATATATGAGGATCATTTTGGGTGTAATTGATGCTTGTTTGGGTGTTTGAAATGGGAGAATTCAGTGGGTGTTAAGGGCTGCTCGAAAATCCTGTTTTTGGTCTTGTTTTGAGTGTTGGTTGCTTGGTAATGTAATCCGGGTTAGTTTTGATGACAAGATATTGATTGTGGATGTTTTTTTTGTGTTTGGGATTGATTAGAATCAAGTTTGGGCATCGGTGAAGCATCGGAAGTGAATCCGGAGAATTGAAGACAATTACTTGCTTGGTCTTGAGCTCGGGAGTTTAGGTGAGTGGTTAATTGTTTTAAACGGTTTTAAATTGGTTGGTTCGAGTATGTGGACTAGGTTGGGCTTGGTAGACCCACCTAGAGTTAGGATTAGGGTGGTAGCCTAATCCTAAGCTTGATCTAGAGCCTTTGGTTGAACTCATTATATGGTTGTGTATGTCTCGTATGAATTGTGGTATGAATGGCTATGTATATTGTGTTGTACATGTGAGATGAGACATGAATTATGATGCTTGAGACATGCATGATGATGGTTGTTGGTGAGTTCGTGCTAAGCACGGAATTGATTGAAATGAGTAAGATGAAATGAATGAATATTGGCACTAGTAAACTTAAATACAAATGATCGATCATTAGGATGTTAGTGTGTACACATGAGTCAAAAGTCGCGCGTGGCCTTGGTGGCGTTGAGTCACCAAGGAGGAGTACGGGTACGCCCGGAAATGGTATTTAAATATAGTCGGTGATGAGTGGAATCCCATCGACGGGGCGTGAGGATGAGTGGAATCCCCTCCGCGAGACCGGTGATGAGTGTAATCCCACCGTCAGGTAATGGTTATGTTGTTGGATGTGAGTTCCAACGGTTATCCGCGTATTTGAGTCTTAACTAGGTGCCAATGTTGTTGATATGTGTATCAATGTGTTGAGATATATGAGCTGTTTGGATGTTTATATGTGATTACATGTATGGTAGTATTGAGCTCATAATTATGGCATACATGTGATATATTGTTCATGCATCCATACCTTGTGGACTCATGGTTTTTGTAAATGGCCTTGGTTAGATCGTGCTCGGACCCTGCAATGTTGAGGTTTGTTTTTAGAGCTTACCCTCACTAAGCATTATCGCTTACGCTCTCTTTGTTCAACATTGCAGATCCTTAGTTCGTGGGTTGCTCGGGCAAGTGGAGGGCCTCCAAGTGTGGTTTTTGGCTTGAGTTCATCAAGTATGGTTTTTAAATGTTAGACATGTAATAGTTTGAGCAATGGGACATGTATGGCTTTGATGAGTAGTTGTTGGTTGTTTGAGAGCATGTATGGACTCCCTTATACCTTTCTTTTGCGTGGTTTGTGTTGCCATGATGAATTGTAAGTCATGCCTAATTGCTTACTGTGGATATTAGCCTATGCCTTAAGAGTTTTTACATATGTTTGAATGTTGTTTGAATGAATGCATGTTGTGGATTGTTGCTTTAGTGTTGGACATGTCTAAATCATGTTGAAGCATGCTAGTATAGTTGTTATCCCCTGAGTTGCTTTGTTTAGCTATTGTATGGTGTCTTGGTGGTGTTTTGGGGCACCCTTGTGCCTCAAAACATGCCAGACGAGTCTGCAGACAGGGGGCGTTTCGGAACGGGTCCCCCTGTTCCGGAACGGTCCCTTTGTAAATGGCCTGCCGTTTCGAAACGGATGAGGGCGTTTCGGAACGTTTTTGCTACTGGAATTTTGAGAAATTGGCGAGATGTAGCCGTTCCGAAACGGGCCTTTGGTGTTTCGAAACGGTCAAATCTCATTGACCACGAGATATTGACCGTCAAGGTCGTTCCGATACGGGTCACCCCTGTTTCGGAACGGTCACCTTATGGTTGACCCAGGGCCGTTGACTAAGTCAAGGCGTTTCGGAACACCCTAGGGGCGTTTCGAAACGGCCTGCTGTAATGAAGTAAAATGGACTGTTTATGCTTAGTTTGGTCGGTGAATGTTCCGTTGATTGTATCTTCCGCTGTTATGCTCCACTTAGGAATTAAATGTGCATCTAGACAAGATTAAAGTAAAAAGAAATTTTAGGGTCGTTAACCGAGGGGGAATCCTTAGGGGTTTTCACTCGGTTTTCCCCGTGTGGCCCATTCGGACCGGTCATCCGACCAGACCGGGACGAGGGGGTTACACTTGTTGGTATCAGAGCCTAAGGTTATCGAGACCTTGGGCAGGTAAGTGAGGTAAGTTTAAGTTTTTAAGTTAAATTGCACGGTGTTTGCTATTTCTGCAAGAATGGTTGCTTATGTGATGAGTATGCTGATTGTTTTATTTTAAAGCATGTGTGTGTGGGTCCCATTGCTACTATTACATTTGAAAATGATTTTTAAGTGAGGAAACATACTTGGACACTTGGAAGCCTCGCCTTGCTAACCCAACTTGTATGTTTGTATGTTGTGGTTGTAGTTAATATCTGTGAGAGCAATGTCTAGACCGAGAGGTAGACCGAGGTTGGTTCGTCAGGAACCGCGAGTTGTGGCTCCTGTTGAGCCGGTAGTTGGTGCGGGAGCTCACATAGAGGGACCGGGGGCCGCGGGAGTTGGCGCTCCTCCACCACCTCCGCCACCACCACCTCCACCACCTGGAGCTGGAGGTGAAGATGGAGCCGGAGGAGATGGACCTCAAGGTGGCCAAGGTGGCCAAGGTCCAGCTGGAATTGATATGACTCCGCTAGTGCAAGCGATAGCGGGAGCGTTTCAGGCCGCAGTTGCGGGAGCTCAGGCTGCAGCTCAGCCTAGGTGTGATGATGCTAGTCTACCGTTAGAGAGGCTCCGTAGCTTGGGAGCCGAGGAGTTCAGAGGATCTACTCCGGAGAGGTCGGAGTTATGGTTGGAGAAGACAGTTCATATCTTGGCTCAGATGGGTTGTGCGGGCGCACGTAGATTGGGTTGTGTGATCTCGTTACTTCAGGGTGATGCCTACACCTGGTGGGTCACCATTACTGCCGGGGTTCCAGAGACCGAGATAGATTGGGAATTCTTTGAGTTTGCTTTCCGGAAGAGGTACTTGGGACCGAGGTACCTAGATGAGAAAAAGAGAGAGTTCATGGCTCTCACTTAGGGGGATGCATCTGTGACTGATTATGAGATTCGCTTTGTTCGCTTGAGTCAGTATGCCCCAGAGTTGGTTCCTACTGAGGTGGAACGCTGTAACCGATTCCGTTATGGCTTGAATGAAGAGGTTAAGAGGTACACGCTAGCTTCTGACTACTCAGACTTTGATGTATTGGTCGCGAGGGCCAAGGATTTGGAGCATAGTTTGGGTGCGGCCAAACGATCTGGGGGTTCCAGTTCTGGTAAGAGGCACAACCACTTTGATGGTAGAGATGCTAAGAGGCACATAGGTGGCGGACACCAGTTTGATCAGAGACGTGGCGGTGGCCACCATGGTAGAGGCCATCAGGGCCATAGAGGAGGAGGGCGTTTGCCCGAGTGTGCACAGTGTGGGAGGCAGCACACTGGTGAGTGTTGGGGTAACTTCCATGCTTGTTGGAACTGTGGTTCGAGGGACCACTTTAGGAGGGACTGTCCACGTCAGGCAGCTCAGGCACCGAACATTGCTCAGGCTCCTGCGAGAGGTAACGATTTTCAGAGAGGCCGTGGGCGCGGTCGTGGCTACTTCCAGCCTAGGGCTGATGCACCTAGGGGAGATGCTCAGAGGAACCTTGCTCATGTTGTGGCTGTGCAGCCAGAGGCGGGAGGACCAGCGAGAGTTTATGCTCAGAGAGAGGCCGGGAACGACACCGATGTGATAGCAGGTAATTTCGAGTTACAGTCTATGTCTTTGCTTTCTTTGGTTGATTCGGGTTCTACGCATTCCTACATTCTGAGTGAGCATGCACAGAAGTTAGATATTCCTGTAGAGATCTTAGATGTAGGTATGCATGTTACTAGCTCTTTTGGTGAGACAGTTGTGGTTAGACGTATGTATAGGAGGTGTCCACTGAAGATTCAGGGTCATGTGTTTTCAGTTAATATGATGGAACTTCCTTTCTACGGTTTTGATATTATATTGGGTATGGATTGGTTGGTTGAGCATCGGGCTAGTGTGGATTTTGAGACAAAGAGGATTTCTTTGAAGCTTTCTGATGACTACGAGGTAGTGGTAGTAGGCGAGAACATTAAGTTCTTGTCTAATGTGATGTCAGCTTTAGAGGCTCATAGGTTGATGGACTCTGGATGTGGGGCCTATTTGGCTTATGTTATGAATCCGGACATGAGTGAAGCTAGACCGAGGGATATCAGAACAGTGGGTGACTTTCCAGATGTGTTTCCTGAAGAGTTGCCGGGTTTGCCTCCTGACAGAGATGTTGAGTTTGTGATTGAGACAGTTTCAGGGTCTAACCCAGTTTCGATAGCTCCGTATCGTATGGCTCCGAAAGAGTTGAAAGAACTGAAGAGTCAGTTGCAAGAATTATTAGACCGTGGTTTCATTAGGCCTAGTAGTTCTCCGTGGGGTGCTCCCGTGTTGTTTGTGAAAAAGAAAGATGGTAGTATGCGCATGTGCATTGACTATAGACAGTTGAATCAGATGACTGTGAAGAACAAGTATTCGTTGCCTCGTATAGATGATTTGTTTGATCAGTTGAGAGGTGCTTCAGTATTCTCGAAGATAGATTTGAGATCCGGGTACTACCAGTTGAAAGTGAAAGAGTGTGATGTTCCGAAGACAGCTTTTAGGACTAGATATGGTCACTACGAGTTTCTTGTGATGCCATTTGGGCTCACGAATGCACCGGCAGCATTCATGGACATGATGAATAGAATTTTCAGAGACTATCTAGACCGGTTTGTGGTTGTCTTCATTGATGATATACTTGTGTACTCGAAGACAGAAGAAGAGCATGATGAGCACTTGAGATTTGTTTTACAGAAATTGTTGAGCAATCAGTTGTATGCGAAGCTTAGTAAATGTGAGTTCTGGATTCGAGAGGTTGTATTTCTTGGCCATGTTGTTTCAGCCGAAGGTATCCGTGTTGATCCGTCGAAGATTGAGGCTATTGGTTAGTGGAAACAACCTAAGTCCGTGACCGAGATTAGGAGTTTCCTAGGATTAGCCGGTTACTATAGGAGGTTTGTTGATGGCTTCTCTAGAGTAGCTGCTCCCTTGACTAAATTGTTGCAAAAGGGAGTTAAGTTTGAATGGTCAGATGCAAGACAGAAAGCTTTTGAGAAATTGAAAGAAGCTTTGACGAATGCTCCAGTGTTAGTGCAACCTGTTTCAGGTAAGGAGTTTGTGATCTACAGCGATGCTTCCTACATAGGCTTAGGATGTGTTTTGATGCAAGATAGAAGAGTTGTTGCTTATGCTTCTAGACAGTTGAAGATTCATGAGAAGAACTATCCTACTCATGATATAGAACTAGCCGCAGTTGTTTTTGCATTGAAGATTTGGCGACACTATTTGTATGGTGAGAAGTGTATAGTTTACACCGATCACAAGAGCTTGAAATACTTGATGTCACAGAAAGAGTTGAATTTGAGACAGAGAAGATGGCTAGAGTTGTTAAAAGACTATGATTTGACCATTGAGTACCATCCGGGTAAAGCAAATGTAGTAGCCGATGCTTTGAGTAGAAAAGTGGCCGTTGAGTTGAGAGTTATGTTTGCTAGATTGAGTGTGTCCGATGATGGTGGTTTGATCACCGAGTTGCAAGTGAAGCCTTCCCTGATTCAGTTGATTAGAGAGAAACAGTTGCAAGATGCGAGCTTAGTCCCTCATGTTCAAGACATAGCCGAAGGAAGACCGACTGAGTACAGTTTCAGTGGTGAGAGTCTGTTGTGCTTTAGAGATAGAATTGTTGTACCAGAAGATGTTGAGTTGAAACGTCAGATTCTGAGTGAAGCACATTCGAGTCCCTTTTCTATGCATCCGGGTAGTACCAAGATGTACCGAGATTTGAAGAATGATTATTTCTGGGTTGGTTTGAAAAGAGATGTAGCCGAGTATGTGAGCCGTTGTATGGTTTGTCAGAGAGTGAAGGCAGAACATCAGGTTCCTTCAGGTCTGCTACAGCCTTTGAATATTCCGGAATGGAAATGGGAGAGAATCACCATGGATTTTGTATCGGGGTTGCCTTTGTCTCCTTCGAGGAAGAACTCAGTTTGGGTGATTGTTGATAGGTTCACTAAGTGTGCTCACTTCTTAGCAGTGAACACTACGGATTCCTTAGACAAGTTGGAAAACTTGTATATCCGCGAGATTGTGAGACTTCATGGAGTTCCGAAGTCTTTTGTTTCAGATAGGGATCCTAGGTTTACTTCGAGGTTTTGGGGTTGCTTGCATAGTGCTTTAGGTAGCCGTTTGCATTTCAGCACATCGTATCACCCTCAGTCCGATGGACAGTCAGAGCGAGTGATACAGATTTTAGAAGATATGCTTCGTTGTTGTGTGATTGACTTTCAAGGTTCTTGGGAGAAGCACTTACCGTTGGTTGAGTTTGCCTACAACAACAGTTATCAGTCTAGTATTCAGATGGCACCTTACGAAGCTTTGTATGGTAGACGGTGTAGGACTCCGATTTGTTGGGCTGAGACAGGTCAGAGATTGTTACCTATGCCAGACTTGCTTAAGGGAACTACCGATAAAGTGAAGTTGATATGCGACCGCTTGAAAGCAGCTTCCGATCGTCAGAAGTCTTATGCAGATTTGAAGAGGAAAGAGGTTGAGTACTCAGTGGGTGAGAAAGTATTTCTGAAAGTATCTCCGTGGAAGAAGGTAATGAAGCTTGGCCGGAAGGGCAAGTTGAGTCCGAGGTTCATTGGTCCGTATGAGATTGTTGAGCGGATTGGGCCTGTAGCTTATCGTTTGAGGTTACCTTCTGAGTTAGAAAAGATCCATGATGTCTTTCATGTGTCTATGCTTAGGAGATATAGATCGGACCCTTCTCATGTGATGCCCGTTGAAGAGATAGAGTTAAATCCGGATTTGTCCTATAATGAAGAGCCCGTTGAGATACTTGCTTCTGATAGCAAGGTGTTGCGTGGCAAGACCATAGAGTTGGTCAAGGTGTTGTGGAGACATAGAGGTGTGGAAGAGGCCACGTGGGAGAGAAAAACAGATATGGTTGAGCAGTTTCGTATTTGTTTCCACCAGGTAATTTCGGGGACGAAATTTCCTTAAGTGGGGGAGAGTTGTAACACCCGGGTTTAGGGGTTAGGTGGAAATAATATTTTAATATTATTTTGGGCTCGGTTTTATACTCTAAATAATATTTCGAGTTGTTTTCAAAATTAATCTACTTGGGGTTAATCATGTTTTAAGATTAAACCACATTTAACCATGGATTTACCTCCCTTGTAGATATTCCATTTCATCAGGGGTAAACTAGACTTTTAAGCCTCAAATTATATCACATGTGAAATAAAACACTCATCTCTCTACTATTCATCTTCCCTTCAAAAACTCACCAACGGGAAACCAAAGTTCATTACCCAAATCACTGTTCCATCCTATTTCTCACTCATTTCAGCCCCAAATCGAAAGGTAAGAGTATTTTTGACTTCCCCTCATCCTCCCCTTCATAAAAGTACCATTCTTTTTCATTTTCATGAAGTTTTTGGAAAGTGGAGGTTTTGAATGTTTTGATTAAAAATGGTGTCTTTATGTTGCAAAGCTAAATGTTTTGATTTAATATGTTTAGTAATGATGTATAGAGGCCAAATGATACTACATATATGAATTTCGAATGATTTTAATCAATTTTCGGATTTTGGCTTGAGAGGGTTTTTGGAGGGTTTTAATGTGGGTTTGGGGGCTGTTAAAGGTTGGAATTTGGGGGCTGTAGGTAGTATGATATATGAGGATCATTTTGGGTGTAATTGATGCTTGTTTGGGTGTTTGAAATGGGAGAATTCAGTGGGTGTTAAGGGCTGCTCGAAAATCCTGTTTTTGGTCTTGTTTTGAGTGTTGGTTGCTTGGTAATGTAATCCGGGTTAGTTTCGATGACAAGATATTGATTGTGGATGTTTTGTTTGTGTTTGGGATTGATTAGAATCAAGTTTGGGCATCGGTGAAGCATCGGAAGTGAATCCGGAGAATTGAAGACAATTATTTGCTTGGTCTTGAGCTCGGGAGTTTAGGTGAGTGGTTAATTGTTTTAAACAGTTTTAAATTGGTTGGTTCGAGTATGTGGACTAGGTTGGGCTTGGTAGACCCACCTAGAGTTAGGATTAGGGTGGTAGCCTAATCCTAAGCTTGATCTAGAGCCTTTGGTTGAACTCATTATATGGTTGTGTATGTCTCGTATGAATTGTGGTATGAATGGCTATGTATATTGTGTTATACATGTGAGATGAGACATGAATTATGATGCTTGAGACATGCATGATGATGGTTGTTGGTGAGTTCGTGCTAAGCACGGAATTGATTGAAATGAGTAAGATGAAATGAATGAATATTGGCACTAGTAAACTTAAATACAAATGATCGATCATTAGGATGTTAGTGTGTACACATGAGTCAAAAGTCGCGCGTGGCCTTGGTGGCGTTGAGTCACCAAGGAGGAGTACGGGTACGCCCGGAAATGGTATTTAAATATAGTCGGTGATGAGTGGAATCCCATCGACGGGGCGTGAGGATGAGTGGAATCCCCTCCGCGAGACCGGTGATGAGTGTAATCCCACCGTCAGGTAATGGTTATGTTGTTGGATGTGAGTTCCAACGGTTATCCGCGTATTTGAGTCTTAACTAGGTGCCAATGTTGTTGATATGTGTATCAATGTGTTGAGATATATGAGCTGTTTGGATGTTTATATGTGATTACATGTATGGTAGTATTGAGCTCATAATTATGGCATACATGTGATATATTGTTCATGCATCCATACCTTGTGGACTCATGGTTTTTGTAAATGGCCTTGGTTAGATCGTGCTCGGACCCTGCAATGTTGAGGTTTGTTTTTAGAGCTTACCCTCACTAAGCATTATCGCTTACGCTCTCTTTGTTCAACATTGCAGATCCTTAGTTCGTGGGTTGCTCGGGCAAGTGGAGGGCCTCCAAGTGTGGTTTTTGGCTTGAGTTCATCAAGTATGGTTTTTAAATGTTAGACATGTAATAGTTTGAGCAATGGGACATGTATGGCTTTGATGAGTAGTTGTTGGTTGTTTGAGAGCATGTATGGACTCCCTTATACCTTTCTTTTGCGTGGTTTGTGTTGCCATGATGAATTGTAAGTCATGCCTAATTGCTTACTTTGGATATTAGCCTATGCCTTAAGAGTTTTTACATATGTTTGAATGTTGTTTGAATGAATGCATGTTGTGGATTGTTGCTTTAGTGTTGGACATGTCTAAATCATGTTGAAGCATGCTAGTATAGTTGTTATCCCCTGAGTTGCTTTGTTTAGCTATTGTATGGTGTCTTGGTGGTGTTTTGGGGCACCCTTGTGCCTCAAAACAGGCCAGACGAGTCTGCAGACAGGGGGCATTTCGGAACGGGTCCCCCTGTTCCGGAACGGTCCCTTTGTAAATGGCCTGCCGTTTCGAAACGGATGAGGGCGTTTCGGAACGTTTTTGCTACTGGAATTTTGAGAAATTGGCGAGATGTAGCCGTTCCGAAACGGGCCTTTGGTGTTTCGAAACGGTCAAATCTCGTTGACCACGAGATATTGACCGTCAAGGTCGTTCCGATACGGGTCACCCCTGTTTCGGAACGATCACCTTATGGTTGACCCAGGGCCGTTGACTAAGTCAAGGCGTTTCGGAACACCCTAGGGGCGTTTCGAAACGGCCTGCTGTAATGAAGTAAAATGGACTGTTTATGCTTAGTTTGGTCGGTGAATGTTCCGTTGATTGTATCTTCCGCTGTTATGCTCCACTTAGGAATTAAATGTGCATCTAGACAAGATTAAAGTAAAAAGAAATTTTAGGGTCGTTAACCGAGGGGGAATCCTTAGGGGTTTTCACTCGGTTTTCCCCGTGTGGCCCATTCGGACCGGTCATCCGACCAGACCGGGACGAGGGGGTTACATGCACTTTTGTTTATGTTTTTAGGATTAAGTTTGCATTATTCTAAAACCTATGCTTTGATTTTCTGTTATTTGGATTTTATGTTGATGTTATCTTTCATTTGAACTTAATGTTTATCAATATTATGTTGCTTGGTTATTATTTATACCTTTTGCCTATTTATGCACTTTATATTATGTCTCAACTATTTTTGATCTAACAAAAAGGGGAGAGGGAACAAGCTCACACTTAAAATATTTTGATTTTCAAACTTAAAGTTTACCTAGCTAATATTAAGGGGGAGTTATTTTGCAAAGTTTTTTAAAGTGTCAAAAAATTTCAAGTTTTGGTTTTGTTATATCAAAAAGGGGAGATTGTAAAATCTATGTTTGATTTTGATATAACTAAGTATGTTAAGGATTAAATTGAAAACTTGAAATAGATTTAGGTCCCTCATATGATTTATAAATCATCAAGGCTTTAATCTGATTTAAAAAAAAAACTCAAACTCCAAATATTTTCTAAGTGTTCCAAGGCCAAAGTATTGAAAAATGTCCAGGCGTATCGATACGCTTACAATCGTATCGATACCATTTTTACTAAGTTGGCTACTGGAAAGACGCGTTTCGATACGCCCCTCACCGTATCGAAACAGATTGAATCTGTACCGATACGCCCCTCTATAAAAACTGAAGGAGTTTGATAAGTGTACCGATACGGTTCCACCCGTATCGATACGAATTTAATGAATTTTTAAATTCAAAATCTTTTAAATCTTTTGACTATTGGTGTCAGCTGGTTAGGTAATTAACATTTAAAGTGGTAGTTGTTCCGTATCGATACGGTGTTTCCCGTATCGAAACGGAAACTTCCAGTGAGCTAAGTTGAGAAAAAGGTATCGATACGGTCTTATCCGTATCAAAACGGTCCATGTCCCGTACCGATACGCTTACACGCGTATCGATACGCCCTCTTTATTATTGTGCAACGGCTCTTTCTGTTTTGAGATAGGTATCGATACAGGTCCTCGCGTACCGATACGGATAGCTGCATAAGTGCATTTATGGTGGAAAGAGAGGGTCCTAACGGCTATAATCAATACCCTAACCACCCAAACGGCTAGAATTGATAGAGAAGGTATAAATTGAAGCTTATTGAAGACCATCAACAACTATTGCATAAAAAATAAACATCCAAGCAAAAATCCAAGTTCATTGTGCTTATTTTCCAATTTCTTGTAAACCCCAAATTGTGCAGTGTTCAATTCCTATCTTATCATCAAATTTGGGTTGAGTGTTTGTACTTAAAAGGGGAAATCTTGTATTTGAGAGATATTTTTCTTGCCTAAATTCTTCTTTGTTCACTTGTGAGGGTTTGATCAAATTTTGGGTAGAAAATTTGACCGGTTGTGTAAATGTTACCTCCTAAGCCTTGAAAAGGGGAAGAACAAATTAGTGAATTGTTGGAAATCCTTAGTGGTAGCTAAGGTAGTGGATGTAGAGTTCATTTGGAACTTGGACCACTCTAAAATCACTTGTTCTTTATTTTTAGCTATCATTTTACTCCAACAAATTTTTAAAAGCCCAATTCACCCCTCTCTTGGCTTTGATCAATTCATTGATCCACTCAACACAATCTGAATAACTTAGATGAAATTTTTTTAAAGCTGAAATTCAAACATTGTCATGTCAAATTTTTTTCATGTGATATACATTTGTATTACAATTTTCAAGCCATCGTCTTTGTTCCTTCCCTAAAAAGTAAAATTAGAGTTTGATTTGTAAGAAATATTTAATTTATTTTTTATTTTTAAAAGTATTAAACAGAAGAAGTCTCTATCTTTACATAATTAAAAAGTTAAAGTTTTGAGATTATAAATCTTTAGAATCTAAAGTCAATACTATTTTCATTCGATATGTAAACATGAAAGAAACTATGGTCTTTCATATTGAAGTATTTGGAGCTTAGTTGCATATGTAGAACGATGGTCTTCCATATATGTAAACGAGTAAAAGATAATAAAGTTAGTCTCTAATTGTTCAATTATTTCAATTTTACTGTCAGCTTTATTTTGATTTAATAAAGAAGTGAAAATAAATGAAGGTACTCGATAAAAGGAGTAAAGATGAAAACACAACGAAGACGATTGAGTTTTTTTTCTTGTAATTTTGAGGAAAAAATAAGTAAGAATCAAACCCTAGATTATAATTTTAGAGAGAAAAAAAACCATGAATGAGGTGGTGAGATTGGTTCATAGAATACTTTCTTCTAATTTTGTTTTGAGATATGATTAATTGCATATTGAGCCTTTGAGATTTTTAACAATCATTAAAAATTAATAGTGCTTAACGGTGTTCAATATTAGTGGTGTTTAACCGTATATGATTAATTTTGTTGTAAAATTTTCCTTGTACATCTTATTCTTGTTATTTAGTTTGCAATTTCATGGTGTGTAAAACAACTATGTTTAGTCAATAAATGACTTTCATGGTATTAAGATATTTATAGTTATTCAAATTTTGACGCTTAATCATTTTTAAAGTTAATTGTACGTTCTTAAATTATAGCATTGATTTTAAATTAATTTCTAAATTTTTAAATATTTTAATTTTATTTTCAATGGTCTTCATTTTAAATTGATATTTAAACTTTTAAATGTTTTAGTTTTATCCCCAAACTTACTACAATTTGTTCTAAATTGATTCTCAAACTTTTAAATGTTCTAATTTCATCATCAGATTATCGTTCATACGACATCATATCATTGTATAATTCACATTAATGTTTATATGAAAATTAATGATTCTATAACGGTTTTATTAACATGAGATATTAGCATGTACCAATAATTTGGAGATGAAATTAAAATGTTAAAAAGTTTGAGGATCAATTTAAAATAAAACTAATAATTTGGGATGAATTGAAATATTTAAAAGTTTGAGGATCAATTTAAAATAAAGGTCATAACTTGGGGATGAAATTAAAATATTTCAAAGTTTGATAAACAATTTACAATGAAGGTCATAATTTGGAGATGTATTATAATTGACTCCAATTTTATTATATAATTTTAAAATTAGTGTTATATTTTAGTCACTTTCCACGTGGATTTTGGTGCAGTGTGAAATCGTCTCGTGTGTAATACTGTGGATAACGAAAAATTATATCATGGGTCTGGTTTATCACATCAGTCATGGTCTCAACTAATAAAAATTACCCACTATATTTTTTTTAACTAGTGAATCTTCATTAATATTTTTTACATGTCATTTAAAAAGTAATTTTTGAAAGTCATTATATAATAAAAAAATAATATAGATAAAAATTTGTATAATGGTTAATTTTCATTGGTTGAAACTATGACTGATGTGATAAGCCAAATTCATAATATATTTAATATAAGAGACAGAAGGGAACATGGAAAAGCTAAAAATGGCAAACTTTTCAACGTCAAAGAGGGTATCCAATGAAGATGAATTACTAGTATTGTAATATTAAGAGTTTATTGCACCAACCGTCCCCAAACTATGATTCTCATTTTAAATTCGTCCTTAAACTTTTGAACATGCCAATTTCACCCTCAAACTATAGATATAAACCAATTATGCCCCTCCGTTAAGAAAATCGTTAAGGGAACCGTTAAACGCCATGTAAGCTGTGATGTGTAAAATGACATGGCATAAATTATAATCCATGAGGAAAATAAAATAGTAATTAACTTTAAAACCTAGAAAGATTTGTAAATAAATTGGGAGAAAAAATAAAAGAACGATGAAAGAACAAAACATTTTAGAAATGAGACGAATTTTAGGAAAATGATACTTCAATTCCTTTTAATATACCGCTATGGGTTTTAAGATCGAAGAAGGAAGAGTTATTAGAATTGTATTATAAGAAATCGAGAAGAGTCATGGCGTTTTATTTTGTTGTCGAAATAGTTGCAGACTCCTTGTGGGGTGATGGTGTTTATGGGGATGATAATGTCATTACTGGGGATTTAGATTTGCAGCCTTTTATTTTAAAAGTTAAGTTTTTTGAGGTGATTTATTTGTTCAATAACGTTTTTTTCATTGGAATTACACTAATATTTGGTTTTTCAATTGTTTTTTGTATTGGTTGATGGAGCTTTTTAACGGATTGACGCAACTGAATAGAGAAGATGCAGAGAAGAAGTTGATTAAAATTTTATTCGAGTGTATTAATACATTTTCTTGAAAGCGCTTAAGTTAGATTTATTTTTCTTTTGTTATGTTTTTATTGATTCGTTAAAACATTTAATTGTTTCAGAAATAATTGATGTCGACGAAAATTCAATAGTAAAACTTTTTCAAGATTGTCTAGTATCAATTTCGCTTTCAAATGGATGCGTTCTTTGACTTTGGAGCATGAAAATTACAGAGGCCTTCCACACATTTCATAAGTTATTGATCATGTAAAGCTTAATCGAAATTTAATATATTTTCGATCATGTAAAGCTTAATCTAATTTCTGATATTTTAGTGGTGGGGATTGCAATGGGTGTAACTGAACTATTTCCATGATTTCTTTCGATTGAAATGAATAAGCACTACCAAAAGTTTATGGCTAGGCGCGTTCTCGCCTGCATGCTAGTCAGTGTGGTTAGCGAGAAATGGCAGATTTTGTGAAAAGAAAACAAAAAAATTGGACTCCATGTTATACCAGACAAAGATGCAATCTCTTATGCGGAGAGTGTAGCATACAATGAGGTGAAAATTTTAGAATGCTTTTGGTGGTTATATCCTGAAAAATGTGACTATCCAATTTAGGTCGAGGGAAGTGCAAAAGTAACATGTAACCCTCCTCCTTATGGTTGGTTAAAGCTCAACGTTGGTTGTGTAGCAAAGGTGGGCTCAACGGGATTTGAAGACGTTCTTAGGGATGAACAAGGATACATAAGGTTTGCTTTCTAAGGTCTAGCAGAAGACGGAGGTTCAGACGAAGCAAAAGCAAAGACCATCTTAATAGCATTGGATCTGATCTTGAAGATGAAATGACTGAATAAATCCTCTTTTATCATTGTTGCAAGACGTGATAATAACATTAAACCTTGAATGATGAGGAATATGCTAGCGGATATTGATTGAGCTTTTAAAAAGTTTGATAGCATAGAGGTATGTTTTGCGCCTAGAAGTTAGCTATGAAGTGCTATTTACTTAGACGTTTTAACATTTGTTGATGTTCTTAATCTTTTTTAAAACTGTTAACATATCAAGTGTCGTCTGTTTTTAACCTTGATTATTAATAAAAGAAACATATTGACTGAGCAAAAAAAAAATTAATGTGTTGCCCCAAGTAAACCAGTAAACAAATGTACAAGGCAAGCTTAAACTCATAGACATAATTTTTCATGTGTTGATTTTCATCAAGAAACTACAAAAGGTGAACAAAAGATATCACTTAAATCTTCATGAAGAATAAAAAAACATGTTGATATCCAGATCTCACTTAAATAAAGACCATGTCTATATTAAAAACATTTCTAAGTAAATAACATAAAAAACACACTATGTGTGCTTATCTCGATAACAACAAAAAATCAATGCAAGACTGCTTGATAAACCGAAAGATGGGTCACGTTCTTCACATTTTGATCTTTTATCTTGAGCCCTAAAGCAAAATAAACAAAAAAATTCATTAACTTCAAACATTAAAATAATATAGTTAGATAACATATTCTCATCCACTTACATCAGGCATCCACCTCACTATTAAAGTAGGATTGAATCTAGTTCTATCTAGTTGGCCATCTTGAGAAGAAGATGTTATACGTTCTTATATTTATAACAAATGAAATATTTAACAACTTAAATTTTGAAAAAGAATGCAGTATACACGATTAAATAAAATTTAAATCATGATAACCATCACACACTTACATCATTTGATTGTTGCGAACCCATGTTCTGACTAGGAACCTTGCAAGATCGCTTGTTATGTCCTTTTTGTCCACACTTTGAACATGTCATGGACACTCCAGTTTTTCTAAGTTTGGCACATTTTTCTCTTTGTGAAGTTAGTTCATCAGGTTCCTTCTTTCTCTTCGTTTTAGGTCTGCCTGGCTGTTTTGATTGCTGAATGGGGGGCTTTGGAATGAATGTAGATGTTGGCCATGAGGTTTTACCTCTAATTGGATTAATGGCTTCTTTGTAAATTTTCTTTTGCATGTCAACAGTGTAACATGGATCTACATAAGTCTCAGGATTCTCTTTGTTAAATCATATGGCCGAAATTGCATGAGCACAAGGGATACCAGATAACTCCCACTTTCTGCAGCTGCATGACTTCTCATCTAAATCCACTATGAACTGGTTAATGGGACATATAATCTGAAATTTTCTTAATGTTGACGGTTGCGGCCAATACCGTCCTGAAATTTCCTTATTCTTATCGAGCTTTTTTTGAATCTTAGGACATAGTAGACCAGAAAACTTATCTGCAGCATTCCTTTTCACATAGAATCTATTCATCAACTTGCATCTAATGTTTTCAACCATAGTTAATATCGGCTTGTCTCTTGCGTCCAATATGTATTTATTGAAACATTCACACAAGTTATTCAACAGCATATCACACTTTGATAGAGTGCTGAAATGGGATCTCGACCATACTTTTGCTGGTTTCTCTGAAAGCCACTCGTGTGCCTTTGAATTCTTTGCTTTCAATTCATCCATGCAATGATTAAAGTCTACCATGTTCGAAGCTCTTGCAGCAGCCCATACTGCATCCTTCAATCCCTTACCCTGAAATCCTTCATTTTTGAAGTTGTTATGCAAATGTCTGACACAAAATCTATGTTCTGCTTCTGGAAACAACGTATGCAATGCAGATATTAAGCCCTACATTCGACCAATAATTGTTAAATTACTAAATTGATTTATATATCACAATTGGAACATAAATTAATAATTAAAATACGTACCTTTTGTCTATCTGACATCCATGTCCAAGAATGTTGATTTTCAATGTTAACATCTTCACTCAAGAGATTAATGAACCATTTCCATGTGTCTGTGTTTTCAATTTCAACCACTGCATATGCAATTGGAAATATACAATCATTCGCATCAACACCAACAGCACTTAACAATTGTCCTTCAAATTTTCCTTTGAGATGACAACCATCAATACTAATAAAAGGCCTACAATGAGCTAGTCCTGACACGCATGCTTTGAAGTATTCATACATTCTTTGGAACAAACCACCATCTAACTTACAAAGCACGCTAGAGCCAGGATTAGTGTTTCTTATCTCCTCGGCATAGCTCCCAATCTTAGAGTACTGTTCACTGTAATTTCCTTGAAGTGTTTTTAAGGCTAGCTGTTTTGCCCTAAACAACTTGGACCTTGGGACAATCAACACATAATCCTTGTACACTAAGCTCTCAAATGAAGAGAGCGAGAAATTTGGATCAGCAAGAAAACAATGCATATATTTATTGCACAACCACTTATAATCCATATTCTTATTTGCATAATCTTTACAACATGTATGCTTTGATTTGTATGTTCTAATCTGAAAGGTCGGGTCATTAGTGTCTTTAGTGAACTTCCTAGCATATAAAGTCCAGTCACACCCTTCTTTGCAAACAACCCTAAACCTTATTTTATCATCTTTCTTGACAACTACATTCACCCTATCTTTAATGCTAGCATTTTTTACAGCGGCCTTTAATTGCTTTTTATCGGCAAACAACATCCCAACAGAAAAAATTGGATCATCCATATCAGCAACATAATTAAACTCGGGCCATTTTTTATTTGGTCTATCAACTTCTTCATTGTCAGAACCATCAATACTATAAATATCATCTGAAGAACAAATACCATCATTGTCTGATTCATTTCCTTCCTCTCCCAAATGTCCCTCATCTCTCTCAATTAAAACATCTACAGATTGCTCAAACATAGCATCATCACCATCGTCAATTTCATATTCACTATCATGAAAATCACTATCACTATGATCACCTTCGACCTCAATTTCATTTTCAGCTCCAGCTTCATTAACACCATCATTATAAAACATAAATAAGTTTGCAATATATTGCAGACATTAATGCATTAGTAATTGAAGTAAATAAAATCAAAATATTAATATCTAGTATCTACAGTTTAGACGATGAATGCTTTAACAAAATTGAGCAAAGAATAATCTACTTATTTATCTTAGATAAATCATGGTGAATATATGATTATTCAATCTATGTTAGAAGAAGCACAAAAACATTAAAATACAGATTGATTTTCTATGATATTGTAAACAAACAAATTCAATACTTGAATATTGTAAACAAATAAATTTCATTTAAATAAAATACAAAAAAGATTTTTGTGTGTGGATATTTGTTTCAAATTTTAATAGATTGGTTCTAGATACTAACAAACAGAACCCTAAATCTTTAAATTAAAAATAGTAAAACCAAAAATTTCAAAACTAATCAAAACATTAATAATAATTTTAGAATACTTACCATGATATAAATGCTCTGAACCATGAGTTATCGATTCCCAACTCATCTTAAACCAAAACTTGTCGTCAACTCCAATCTAGTCTAACTTTGTTCTTAATTTTTCTTCTATTTATTCCACTGAAAGTAGAATTTTTGAAATTTTCAGAAAAAGCTTCGTGTAAAAGGTTCTTTCATCCCTCTTTTATTTTTCTCTCAATGTATTTATAGATCTTTCTAGGTTTTAAAGTCAATTATTATTTTATTTTCCACATTGATTATAATTTATGCCATGTCGTTTTACACATCACAGCTTACATGGAGTTTAACGGTTTTCTTAACGGAGGGACATAATTGACATATATCCATAGTTTGGGGATGAAATTGGCACGTTTAAAAGTTTGGGGACGAATTTAGAATGAGTGTCGTAGTTTGGGGACGGTTGGCGCAATAAACTCTAATATTAAATATAAATCAATGCATTGTATGAAAGATCCGTATTTTTATGGTTTAGTATACAAATTGGTATTTGAATTTATAATTCTTCTTAATTTAGTATTACTTTTTTTATCAAATACCGTATATGCATTGATTTGAAGTTTTCAAGCTGCTCATCAGATCTTGTTTGAGTATTAGCAAAGGGGTCGATTGGAATATAAGTTGTGTGTCCAGAGAATGTAATCATTTGGTTGAGAGTCTGACAAAAAGGGGACTGCTCCTGTCGTACATTTTGTTGATGTTTTCTAATATTAAGTTTTTGGATTTCAAAATATGTATGTCTTTCTTCTTGGGTTTTGTTGAATTTGAGTGTTGGTTTGTTTAGTGCTTCGTAGTCTTGTTGTAATCGTTCTCAATAGTGATAGGAAGATTTTTTTATATATAAATGGTTTTACTTTGTATGTTTTCATACTTTTTCTTATTTTTTTTAAAAAATTAAGTTAAGTATTCTAATGATCAAACAAGTTGAGTATAGATATATTGATATTCGATTAATTGATTTACAAATTCAATCTATTTTTTTATATCATAAACAATTGAATTTGAAATCGAATGTATGCTATAAAACTAGAAATTTATCGAATTTGAATTGGGCTTGAAGTATTGCATTTTAAAGTAATTAACAATATTTTAAGACTAATTATTTCATAAGGGTTGAACAAGCATGTTAGTTTTAATGTTTAGAGATTTAGTTTAGTTGTATGGTCTTGGCTCTTAAGGTTTAGGCTTAGAGAGTTAGAATTTAGGAGGTAATTATTAGAATTTAAGATTTATAGGTTAAAACTTAAATCCCTCATTATATTACCCTAATTTTTAACATTTAAATCTTAAATTCTAACCACATCCCTTAATTTTTAAACCCCTAAACTCTAAATCTTAAATTAAATTAATAAATCCTAAAATTAAGACGCTTGAAACAACCGTAATAGTAAGAGATGTTGTTATTTTTATATAACACAAGTTTAAACAACGTAATCTACAAATATACAGTATTAACTAAATTTAAAATTTATAATATCACATTATAATTAAATTGGAATGCTCAAAATGTTTACAATTGAAATTTATATTGTATTTAGTTACTTGGAATTTTAAGTCGGTTTATGGAAAAAGGCAAACCCGAATCCGAAAACGAAGAGAAAAAAAAGGGTAATCTTCACTCGTGGTCACTTTTGTTTTGGGTTTGTTTTATTTTGGTCACCAGAATTCAAAAAAGAATATTCTAGTCACTTACGTTCGAAACCGTTTCTATTTTGGTCACTAGACCGTTAACCTCCGTTAATTAAAAATAATAATTTCTAATTTGACCCCCAAACTTTCAAAACTTCATTTTTTACCATCTTCCCCAAAACTCAATGAACTTCCTATCTGGGTCACTAATTGTTGATTTTCCGCAAAGATCAGAGATGATGCCAGGGAAATGCTGGCGAAAGGGAAAATATATTGAATAAGATTTTTTATTTTTATCTTTGAATTGGAGGAAGATGTTTGTAATATCAGCTGTTACACAAGCCCCGCGAATACGATTTTTTCCCCTATCAATGTAGGTTTCTGCCAAAGATCAATGACTAAGCCTAAGTTCCTTGATGAGCGATTCATAAGTAACAATAGGTGGAGAAAATATCAGGGTCTAAACACAGCAAGAGACCAAACCAATTATAAAATTTGAGAGATTCCAAAGCATGCTATAAACAAATTTTCCTACGCACTATCACCGTGTGCTATTTCAAATTCAATATCCCGATTGCGTCTATATGTTGATAGAACAAATCTCCCAGAGCAATATTTCAGGTATAAACAAGAAAACCCCCAAAGCCATCATAGTTACTATAGCATACACCTAACATCTATACAAGTAATAATAATTTGTTAACCGACAGTCAAGATCACCTTTGATTCATAGTCTTAAATAATAATTCAGGAACAAAAAAAATTATACACTTGAAAAGAAAGTGAATCATGAACACAGTTAAGATATGGAAAGATCAAGGCTTAAAGAGCAATGTCACAGCTTTCATGACATATCAAGTCTGTAATTTATAAATTAATAGAAGTTGATGTGATTCTAAGATTCAACTTCACATTATTAGTTCAAAAATCAAAGCTTTAACTGATTTTAATCTGGCACAAAACCCCCCAGCTAAAAACCATGCCTCTCTAACATAGCAATTAAAACATTAAACAATAAACAGTTTGAAAGTAAATAAAACATTAATAAAAAAACCCAGAAAATAAACTCAGCAACCATTTTGAATATATATAAAAAAGTAAAATTTAACCACGGAAATTGAATCACAAACGAAAACCCAGATGGAAAATCAACAATTAGTGACCCGAAATCAAGTTTAATTAACGGATGTAGAATTTGAGGATTTATGTGCTGGGGAAAGTTCATTGAGTTTTGGGGAAGATGGTAAAAAATGAAGTTTTGAAAGTTTGGTGGTTAAATTAAAAATTATTATTTTTAATTAACGGAGATTAACGGTCCAGTAGCCAAAACAGAAACGATTTCGAACGTAAGTGATCAGAATAATTTTTTTTGAATTCTGGTGACTAAAATAGAACAGACCCAAAACAAAAGTGACCACGAGTGAAGATTAACCAAAAAAAAAAGTAAAGGTAAAGTTAGCCGGTCACCACTCAGCAGCAGCGACCCCATTTCTGGCTCACTCGCTGACTCGCACGCTCACTCAGTAAAAGGAATCCTTCCCCCAAATATAAACAATACTAAAAGGAAAAAAATAACAAACAAAAAAACTCTCAATTCATTTTGAGTATTTTTTTAGGCTTAATAGTTAAAAAGGGCCTAATTTATATATATATATTTAGTTTGATGTTTAATTTTTTGAGGCTATTTTGGTGTGTAACGTTTTATTTTATAATTCAATTTGAGTTTTTTTTATTAACAGCTATTAAAAAATATCGTTATCCAATAAAAATATGTCATGTGGCCAATTCTATATATTTTATTTAACTTCTGAATTTCTTTAAAAATAAACTTCTTAAAATACTCTAAAGTTTTAATTTCTTTCAATCAAATCTTCAAATCATATCTCTTTCGCCGTTCGATATCCCACACACGACGGCGGTTCACCGTTCACCCCCAAATGTCGGGTACCTCACCATTCAATACCCCCACCTTCTGTGTCGATTAGAAGCCCAATCGATTTCTTTTTCTTAAGTTTTAGATGTTCGTCGACGAAGTAATCGCCAGTTCATTCGCTTGTTTTCGACGGCGAAATGATGGATGTTTCGGTAGTGAGGGGCCGATAAAGGCAAAGGTGGTCGATGGTGGTTGAATCGATGGTGGAATGAGAGAATTAGGGGTCTGGGGTTTGGGTTTGGGGTTTTAGAGAAATTAAAGGTTTTGGTTTTTTATAAAATTAAAGATTTTTTGATTTTTAGAAAAATAAAAATTAAAGAAATTACTAGAATATGTCATGTGTCACGTTTTTAATGGATAACAAAAAATTTAATGTCTGTTGACGAAAAAATCTAAATTGAGTTACGGAATGAAACATTAGGCCTCAAAGTGGCCCCAAAAAAAGTTAAGCACAAAACTGAAAAAAACGGGTATAGATTGGGCCCTTTTTTACTATTAAGCCTATTTTTAGGGTAAACTAAATAAATGGTCACCGAACTTTTAGAGCAGATTTAGTTTGGTCACCGTACTTTTAAAATATTTGATAAAATCACCCAATTTTTAGTTCGAATTCGATACAACCCCTCATGTGAGAATTTGACGTTTGTTTTCGTTTTTCCTTAATGAAAAATAGGTAAACTACACCAACCATCACTCAACTTTCTTCTCACACCTATTTTGGTCACTAGAGTTTAATAATTTTCAATTTAATAACTTAACTTTTGAATTATTCATATTTTGACAACTCTCAAATGACATGATTATACAAATAGAAAAACTTGATTAATCCTTAAAAAAATTCGGGTAATGATTTTTTTTTATTTTGCTTATTAAACTTACCATATTATCACATTTGATATTTAAATAAACAAAGTAAAAAATTTACTCGAATCAAATATTTCAATTAACCGGTTAATCGATTATCCGATTTAATTGGTATAATATAAGATTAAAAATTGAATAATCTAAATTTAGCAATTAACCAAAATAATTTTTTAAGGATTAATCGAACCCGCTTTTGGTACAACTTTTAAAATAAATTATTTCAATTCGGTTACGGTAACAGTTAACAGTTTTAAGCAAAATTAATTAACTGATCTGATATATTATATACAATATTTCTAAATTTTATGCATTACAATATCTTATAGTCTAGTGATTTTAGTGATTTTGATACCCTTGTGATTTTTTTAAAGTTTTGGCTCTGGGTAGGATTAATAGATGCGAACTTTCAATTTTCGACTTTCTAGTTGTTTTTACACTTTTATCAAAACTGAATAATTATTAAATTTACCATATTATCATATTCGATATTTTAATAAAAAAGGTAAAAAAATCATTTCTAGAATCAAATATTTCAGTTAACTGGGTAATCGATTATCTGATTTAATTGGTACAATATATGATATAGTCTAGTGATTTTGACACCCTTCTGATTTTTTTTTTAAAGTTTTGGCTCTGGGTAGGATTAATAGGTGTGAACTTTCAATTTTCGACTTTTTAATTATTTTTACACTTTTATCAGAGCCGAATAATTATTAAATTTATCATATTATCATATTTGGTATTTTAATAAAAAATTAAAAAAATCATTTCTAGAATCAAATATTTCAGTTAACTGGGTAATCGATTATCTGATTTAATTGGTACAATATAAGATTGAGAATTGAATAATCTGAATTTACCAAAATATTTTTTAAACGATTAATCAAATTTTCCTAGATGTATAAACATGTCATTTGAGAGTGACCAAAATATGAACAATTCGAAAGTTAAGTTATTAAATTGAAATTTTTTTAACTCTAGTGACCAAAATAGAAGTGAGAAGAAAATTGAGTGATGCTTGATGTAGTTTACCCATGTTTTTATTAAGGAAAAACCAGAACTAACGTAAAATTCTAACAAAAGGTAACAAGGATTATATTGAAAGCGAACTAAAAGTCCAGTGACTATTAAAATCGAACTAAAAGTTGAGTGACTATATCGAATATTTTAAAAGTACTGTGACCAAAATAAATCTGACCTAAAAGTTCGGTGACCATCTATATAGTTTACCCTATTTTTTATTGTTTATTATTATTATAGGGGTTTCCCCAAAATTATAAAGAAAAATAAACAATAATACTCAAAAAATTTGGTCCTTTTCCCCCACCGATTCAATCCTCCTTTTGATTTGATAACTTCTGTTCCTCTCAATTTTCACCAGAACATGTTATGTGTTCCACATCTTCAGGTAACTTTTCTTTTTCCTTTTTCCTTTTGTTTTGAGTGTTTGGTAGCTGAAAAAATGCTGGAAAAGGAAGGAAATTTGAGTGGGTGTGGGTTTTTGTTGTTGTTTTTCGGGGTTTTGAGCTTACACAGAAGTAAGGAAATTTGGGTGAGTTTGGTTTCCTTTTATTTCCCCCCCCCTTTTTTTTTTTGAGTGTTTTGAGCTAACTCTTTGTTTGGTAAGAGAAGAGTAAACTAGAAGTTTGAACACAGATTTTTTCTCTCTTTTTTGTTTTTTTCCCTCTTTTGGTCGCTTAATCTGGTGGGCTTTGTTTACTTAAGTTATAATTTATATTTTCTTTGAGATATGTGTAATTTCGTCTTTGTACAGATGGTAAGATTTGAGGGGGGGGGGGGGGGATGAGAGTTTTATTCTTGATTTAGTTTGTTTTCAGGGAAATTTGCTGCTTTTTTAAGATTGATGTGGGTACATGGTTTAGTTTTGTTGTTTATGCTTAATATATTGCTTACTCTCTTTTTTTGCTAATCTAAGATTGTTTGGGGAAAAAAAGGGAAAATGGGTATTTCCCCCATTAGATTTAGGTTTCCTTAACAATATCCTGTTAAAAAAATTGAAAATGAAGTTGAAGTTTAGATGATCACTACCTAGGTTAAACTACTGTTATCCATTTTTTCCTTAGATTTGCACCTCTTTGCGTGAGCTGATGTTATGATGGAATAAACGATATATTGTTTCTAGTGTTCTAAAGTAAGTAAGCTTAATAATTGCTTGATTGAGTTGAGCTTGAGCTTCTGTTATGATACGTCTAATCCGAGGTCTGTCTTCAGAAAATAGAAGAACTTGATGGTGATTTACTACGGTTGTGAGGCTATTTTGAGAGTGATTTTTTTATTTTTGAGAAAGTATGAAAAAGAAAACAGCATAGGAAGTAATGTTTCCCAAAATTGTATTTTTTTTCTCTCTATCTGGAGTTTAGGAAGAGCCTATTGAGCTTGTCTAGGTGTAGTTCTTCTTCTAATAGAACTGAAAGAAAGGGTCTTTGGGTGGGTGGCAGAGGGAAAAGGTTGGTGTGGTTGAGAGGCTCCTTAAGTTTGTTGTTGGGAAGTTTTGTAGCTAAAACTTTGCTGAATGGCTTGATTGTTGATCCTGGACTGTCAAGTTAAATCGTGGTACTGGTTTAGGCTTTGAAGCTTGCTAAACCTTGCTTATGTTTTTATGGTGCATAAAGAGTTGGATGTAAAATGATGCTCACTAAGTCCATATTTTTGTAAACTGGTTAATGCTCGGAATGATGAGATGAACTAGCTGTTTTACTCACAATCAGACAAAGCCTAAACTGGAAAAGGCATAATCTATGAAAAAAATAAAAGATTTAGACTTGAAACTCTTAGGTAGAGTGACAATGCCTTGTGCTGCAGCTGTATTTTTTTAATAAAAATAAAGCTATAAATATGAAATCTGTCATTGATATAAGTATGCTTTGTTTTATTGCTATTCTCATGCACAATCTGACGCATATGGTGCTAATTTTGTCGCAAAGATAAAGAGTTACATTTAGTTTTACATTATTTCTTAGTGGGCATTGCTTTTTCTTTCCCAAACTTGCTCTAACACTTGAAGCTGATGCAGGCTTTACTGCATCACTGCAATCATTGTTAAGGAGCTACAAGAGGGTTTTATGTTGCATGATTCAATGGTGGCAAAAGGCTAGTATAGCTATGGACTGCTTTCAGATTGTTAGCCGCGTTAAAGGCAAGTTGTTTGAATTGGCTTGTCAGATTTACTTAAATTTAGCTTTAGACATGGCATTGTGCTGTTAAGAAAGTGGCAGAGGTCTCCAGCTTGATGTTATAAAGGTTTTGAGTTGGTTTTTTCCTTAATTTTAAGAGAAGCTGGTTTTGATTTGCTGGGGATATTGTTTTATGACCGTCAGTTAATATTTCTATGAATATTAAACAAGTTCTCTTTTATTGTCAAGTTGGACCCTGTATTTCTATGTTTGCTCTGGATGATAATTTTTTACTTGAAGTTTACACTTACAGGAAATCAGGGGAGTCACTATGTAGAAATAATTTATTAGTTTATATGACAGTATTTTTCCCAATTAATGGTTAACCATCATTATATTTTCTTAGAGTTTTGGCCTAGATATCTTAGTTTTGTTCTTTGTTTTTACCTTTCTAGCAAAAGACATACATGGTGCTTAGCTTTAAACCTTAACCTTCGTTCTACAACTTACTCTATTTATCTTTTAGATATTTATCCACTTATGACAGAATATGGCTTGTGTCTGATTGCAGGTTCCGTATGCCAACAGTTATTATTATTCATTTTCTGGTTATCGAGTTTCCAAGATGTTGCCACATTGCAGACATTGCATGACCCTAGTCATATATCTTCCACATCTGAGCTAGCTAAACCACCGGCTACTGCATTATTTGAACCTATAGAAATATCCCCTGCTGTCATTCCTCGATACCCTTATCCTGACGCATCTTTACCGCCCATGTATCCGAGTTTCCCCTCAACATATGAACCAAATTTAACTGGAAGGTGCCCTGTAAATTTTTCTGCTATGTCGAATATCATGGGGAAAACAGCATCTGATTGTTCTCTACCTTTGGCAGCACTTGTAGGAAACGTAATATGTTGTCCACAGCTTGGTAGTTTACTCCACATCTTTCAGGGTTACTACAGTGTTGACTCTGATAAGTTGGTCTTGCGAAACTCTGTTGCCAATGATTGTTTTTCAGATATCATTAGTATCTTAGCTAGCAGAGGGGCCAACAGTACAATACCCACAGTGTGTTCGGTAAAATCATCAAACCTCACGGGTGGTTCTTGTCCGGTGAAGGATGTTAGCACCTTCGAGAAAACAGTGAATACGAGCAAGTTATTAGAGGCTTGCAGCACTGTTGATCCTCTAAAAGAGTGTTGCAGGCCCGTTTGCCAACCTGCAATTATGGAAGCTGCTTTACAGATTTCTGGAACACAAATGATGCTCAATGATAATAAAAATGTTGTTGGGGAGACTAATCATATCGATGTCATCAATGACTGTAAGGGGGTGGTATATTCATATCTTTCAAGGGAACTCTCTCCAGATGTGGCTAACACTGCGTTCAGAATACTATCTGCCTGCAAAGTCAACAAGGGTATAGATTCTATATCTCTTGCATGATTGTTTTCAGCATTCTACTTTGCGTAGTGTTCTGGTTGTTTACATGTTACCCAAGTGTCCGATGTGAACTTGCTTGGGTGTGCATCTTACCTTGGGAAGGTTCAAGTTGAGATGATCTTGTATTGCATGGTGCCATCATTTGGTGAAAGAATGAAAATGGACTCGATGGGTCATTTGAATAGATGGTAGATCATGTTACGCTGCTCTGACTCATCATTTTTCTTAAAAATACATGTGTCTGACATTTGGACATGAGCGTATGGGTTTATGGCCTCCAAATACATAACAAAAAAACTTGGGAAAAAACTAAACATATCTGTGTCAGCCTTCAGGCACATAAATTGTGTATGTCATGCACACCCAATTACGAGTAATGTAGGATTTATGTTTAAATTATTATTTTTACATGTTTTATCTTTTTCTTCTTCGATGTTGGTTCATTTTTATTCCCCCACATTTTGTTTCTACCACAGTACTTTTATATTGGTTAGAAATATATATTTTTAGAATAATTGGGTAGGAATATCAAATATGACATACAAGGTCAAAGTACAACTTCAGTTTCCATATTAGTCCAGGGCTGTCTTGGCCAATACATAAGTAGATTTTAAATATGTTATTTAGAGCTTCTCCGACTTGCATAACAAGATAAGGTCAAGTAAACAGTTAGTTTTGTAATGAGTTTGTGCTTCATTAGTCATTATCTCTACCTTTTGAATTCCCACTCTCAGTTCACACAGTTATTTTCCATTTGTATTGTAAGATATTGTAGCATTTGTTTCAAATACTTGAGTTTTATGTTTTATCTTCGATGGGATTTTTTTTAATATGCAGTTTGCCCTTTGGATTTTAACGAGCCGTCAGATGTAATTAAGGCATGCCGTAACGTAGCTGCTCCGAGTCCTTCCTGTTGTAGTTCATTAAATACATACATTGCGGGGATACAGAAGCAAATGTTAATAACAAACAAGCAAGCCATTGTTTGTGCAACAATGTTCGGGTCAATATTAAGAAAAGGTGGAGTTCTGACGAATGTTTATGAGCTTTGTGATGTTGACTTAAAAGATTTTAGTATCCAAGGTATAGTGTTCTGTTTGATGTTCTTCTAAATATTGCCTAATTTGCTCTGCTGTTTTTTCTGATATTGAGGTTTTCCTCTTTTCTTTTTTCCTGTTGATTTCTTATGGGCGGTTGCTACAACAGCATATGGCCAACAAGGTTAGTCATGTTTCCTATTCTCTTTCTATCACCCACGTTTGCATATTCATTGGTTAATAATATAAATGGTGTATGTCAGACTGTTTGTGTTTTATATATGCCGGTGTATGTATGTGTGTGGCATATGGACAACAAGGTTTGATGTGCTGTGTGCATGCCGGTTAAGTCATCAAATGAACCACTTCTTACACGTTTTGTTTTTACTCTTGGATATGTTCGTATCCATGTCGAATACATACTCTTATCCGTCACACTTGAGTCCGGGTAATATAGGTCTTGATTAGTTAGATGATTATAACTAAAACTTGAAAGAAATTAAAATGTACCATCGGGACTGAAAATTTTGGTATTTTTCTACATATTTAGGATGCCTACTACGAAGCTTGCCAGCAGATGTGGTATTTGACAATTCGACTGGCTACAGCTTTACATGTGACTTGACTGACAACATTGGAGCTCCTTGGCCTTCATCATCGTCAATGTCATCCTTATCTCTTTGTGCTCCAGGTAATTTGTTTGCTGAAAAAAGTTCTTTCATATGTTTGGTTTTCTCTTGGAAGGGATCAACACAATTGAAGTGTGTATTTAATGAAGTGCATTATTTCCTTGCGTGCTTCATCTTATATCTTAATGGTTGTTGCCTTTTGTTGCAGAGATGTCGTTGCCTGCTTTACCAACATCCGAGACGCTGAAAAATCCAGGTTTGTAACATTTCTTATTTGTATTTCTTGTCTATCTGGTTAACTACAAACTATCCATACTTAATATCTGTATACGCAATACATTTTTCGGGTATGGGGATAGATAGATGACTCTCCAAATAAATGTAATAACTTAGAAAAGAAAATTAAACATACACGTACACATATCCGACACTCGTAAGTCTGAGTAGCATAGATAGGCTTGGTATAAGTAACTTGTATGTATAAGATTTCTGAAGTTGTTGAGGAAATTGATGCAGGCTGCCGTGGATGCACATTGGAAATGTTGGTACCCATTTTTTCATTTTTTGTTTTCAGTACATTTTTGTACTGAATAGAGTTTGTAGTTTGTCAGGTTGAGCTGTGGTTTTAAAAAAAGACAGTTTAGGACTTTTTGTGTGGTGGAAGAATTTACTTGCATTGTATGTTTTCATTAGGCTTTTCTTCAGCAGCCTTGTATAGTAAGTAATCTATTTTGCTCTTCATTTTCACTGCTTTCTCTCTCCCACTTGAACTCGTGTGATAACGGTTCAATTTGGTTTTTGACAAAACTAGAGCTGAAACTTAAAATTGAATAGAATTCTATAACTGGATTTAGGGGAAAAGATGGTTTCAAAGTAAATTGAGCTATTGCAAAGTGTAAAAGTGAATACGAATTTGTCCTTGCAATTCATATAAAATGAGGGGTGAATAACATCATTGGTCACTAAAGTATTCCCTCTTTCTTGTTTTGGTAACCAAACTATTCTTTTTGACAAAATCATCACTAGGGTTAAGTTTTTTTTTCTTATTTAGGTCTCCCATTCACGGAAAAACCAATAATTTGGTGGCCAAAATAAGAAAAAGAAAACGGAACGTTAAAACCAATAATTTGGTGACCAAAATAAGAAAAAGAAAACAGAACTTTAGTGATGATTTTGTATAAAAATAATAGTTTGCTGATCAAAACAGGAAATTGAGAATAGTTTAGTGAGTAATGGTATCATTTACCCTAAAATGAGTGGGACTGGAACCTCGGCCTCAAAAGTTCTTATGAACTCTCTCTTTAATATTATTAATATTAAAGAGAGATTCCATCTTCTGGGGAAAAAGAAGTAATAAAAGTGATTCCATAAAAGCTAAAGGAAAAGAAAGTAGAGTATCAACTTGAAACAAAAAGGTTAACACAACAACAATAATTAAAAACATAACTCTTTTGGAATGCAAACAGTTATAGGCCTTCGATTTTTTTCGGTATAGGTTTGGTAAATAGCGTTTTGAGTCAAAATAAAAGGTTTAAACTAATATTAGAGGTTTGACCGGTTAAATTTGCTTATTTGAATGTTTGGTAAATAGCAGATTGTGGTGAAATTTTTAATTTTAAAAAAGCTACTAATATGAGCTTTTTGAAATTAGTGGTTTAATATAATACTTATAAAGACCCTTTTACCTTTAACATTTATCGAAAATCTCCAAATAACTTAAATTTAATATTTTTATTTTAATATTTTACTCTCACGTATTTATATTGTGACATTCATAAAGTAATATTTTTTTCTCACATTTTTTATTTTTATTTACATTTATTAATTAATTAAATTATATAAATAATAAATTAATATAGAGATCTTTAAATATGCTTATAATTGTTATTTTAAAAAATTATTTTTTATAATATAATTAATATTAATAGATATAAAATAATTTTTTGAACGGTAATAGTTACAAAACATTGATAACTAATAAACTATTTAAACAAGCATTTGCTTGTTTAAATAACCAAACATATATCGACTATCAGTTAATTTTACCAAATAATTTTATACAATTAGCTAGTCAAATCAACTAATGCGATCAACTATCAGTTAATGCAATCCGCTATCAGCAGGGACGGTTCAAAGATTTTGGAGGCCCTGTGCAATATATTAAAATAGGACCCTTAATTTATAATAATAAGAGATATAAGTAGTTTTTTTTTCAAAAAAAAGGCTTAATATAAACAATTAACTTATATGCACACATAATTATATATATAAATATATATATATTTTTTATAAATATTTAATTTAATTTAATTTAGGTTCTCTATTTTGGGCCCCTCCCTATTGGAGCCATGTGCGTTCGCTCTTATGGCGTCTGTCTAGAACCCCACTGGCTATCAGTTATCAATTATCCGCTAATTATCAAATAGTACAATAATAAATGTTTGTTATGATATATGTTTTGGCCTATTCCTTAAAAGAAATGGTATTTAATACTTGATATTGTCATTCGATTTTTCATCTACCCAAATTATGAAATATTTTTTATTATTTAAATTTATTTCAACTCAGGGTCGAAAATGCTAAAATAATTACTATAAAATATGTAGGAATTGATAATCTATTTATGATATTATTTCAATGGTAAAAAAAATTATAAAACAAAAAGTAAGACATGACAATTATACCATTCCATTTGTTGAATATTTTTCTTCATCCCACTGCATGAAATAATAAATTTTTATTTATTTATTTTATTGAATTTTAAAATTTTACAAACAGAATTCTAAGATACAGAATTAAAAAGCTGACGTGCTAATTTAATAATTTTGTTTTTAAATAGAAAATTCATAAATCCTCAATTTTTTATATTAATTTCGTTAATTCAATTTATATAATTGAGATATTTATCTTTTTTCTGTTCCAATTCCATTTAAATTCGAACTTGTCATACAATATGAACATTTAATACTTTTTAAACTTAATTGTATTTAAAGTATTATATATTTTGATTACCTATTTAATAATTACTCAACTTGCTCTATTTATATTATCAAAATTCAAATCCTAAACAAGATAATGTTCAAGAAATTTACTTGATATATAATTAGCTGATATTCGTATAGTGTTTCATGATAATAATTAAACTAATAAATATATATAATATATATTTAATTGTATTTTATTGTTTTTCAAGGGTAAAATAGTCATTTCATAAGAGTTTCTGCAGTTCCTAAAGTCGGCTGATATTAAAAACATCGAAAGCTGGCAAATGAATATAAAAAGAAAATTAAAAAATAAAATAAAATTTGAAGAAAAATAATAATAACGAAAGAATTATTTGCACTTTTGAACTCTGTAAACTTCAAATCAGAAAGCAACCTTGGATTTCATGTCTCAAATGATTTGATTTGACTTCTCCTCTGTTCCTACACTTTTCCCATATCAAAATCTATATTTGTCTCTCTCTTGAATCCTCAATTTCTTGTTTTCCCCCTTTCACCTGCTAATATAATTTCAAATTAGAACAACTCTCCTCAGTCTAATTTTCCCATACTTGAATTCTGTTTTATTTTTCATAACCGTTGATGGTTCTTCCCTTTGTTTTATAATCTGGGTTTTGTTTCTTTTATGGCGGGAACGCCTCAGCTGGCGGGAAGGAACCAATTTTATTACCTCTGACATTTGTCACAATTCTGGGGTTTTGTTTTTATTATTTGATTCCCGTTACAATTTATGTAAAACCTAAAAAAGGTTTGAAAACCGGAGATTGTTTTTTGTGAGGCTAAATTTGATGGAGAATCCACCGGGGAACCATCAACTAGAAGCGAATCATCCGCCGTCTTCTTTCAATGGAGCATACTTGAACAACGGGAATCCGGCACCCGAAGCCTTGGGTTCGGGTTTGAAGCATAACCCTGGTATTTCAATGGAATGGACCTTAGAAGAGCAAGCTATACTCGAAGACGGGTTAAAAAAGTGAGTCCTCTTTTTGTCTTTTTAGTTGCATAGAATTTTGGGTTTGTGGTGAAATTCTCTTTTGTAAATCTTTTGAAGTCTTTTTTTTGGGTCATAAATCTTTGAAGTCTTTAATGTAGATTTTGAATTTTTAAATAATAGAAATGCGAATTTCGTTGTTGGGGTCTTATTTGTTGTGGTTTCTTTGAATTGTTTGTAAATGATAAATAAGCCAGTAGTCTGTAAATATTACAGATTTACAGTGGTTGAGTTTTATAAAGGTCAGGGAAAAGTTAGTAGCCAATATGCATGGGAGCAACGTATTTATATCTATCACTGTTCCTTCACGGAATACCATTTCACTTCAATGGTTTGAGATGTTTCTCTACTCTTAACTTGTTTATCATAGTTGCAATCTGAGTATTCAAATGGCTGAAAGCTAAGTTACTTGGACTCGGGTGCAAGTGTTTGTATCTGAATGGGCGTGGTTAGACTTTTCTAAGGTTTTTCATATTTTCAAAGGATCCTTGGAGGTTATATCCCATATCCATGTGTCGGACACAGGTACTTCAAAAAATCGAAGTCTGAGCAACATAGGCTGTAAGCAAGGTGTTTTAAATGCTGTTTAGAAATCTTATGCTCGTTAATGTAGCTTTTGTGGTGCCAAGATACGGGAGGTAAAATGAAATATTATGTTTCGAAGTGTGTACTGCTGACCTCGTAAACATTAACTTTCTATACGGAAGTACTTGAATAATCTCTGTTCCCCAACCTTCGGGTTAACTTTTGGCTTCAATTGTATCGAAACTTATGGAATCACTTGTCTTTGAAACTTGCAATGTATCGATTATCATGGTATTCATAATTATATGTTCAAAAACCCTTTGTTACCCTTTTGACTTCAATTGTATCGATTATCATGGTGTTCGGGCCATTAGCCGTTAATAGTGTTTAACGAAATGGTGAGTTTTGGGTTATTTGTTAGCCTTATAAACACTGTCGTTCAGCAGCTTTAGGGTTATATGTTCGGAAACCCTTTGTTTTGAACCTTATCGAATGAATGAATTGAGTTATCTTCTTCCTGAAAATTTTGTGTCTCCCTTTGCTCTTCAACCTTCTCCCTTACAAATATACTTCTTTTGATTTGTGGCTGTTACATTAGTCTTTGTTGTGGATAAGACCTTTCTTTGGGGTAAGCTTCCCCCTGATTTGTAGATATATAATATGTTATTTCCATCGTGTCAAAAGAAGTACAGGAAACATAAGGTGACTATTGTTAAGCAATCTAAAAGTTTGGTGCACTAAATGTAATGGATGATACGCATGCTCTAATTGTTATCATAGTCTTATTTCTAATTTTCCTCATGTATCGTGCTTAATTCAGTGGTAACTGAAACTTACCGTCCCAAGCTGATAGGCTTGTGAGATAGAACTTTATGTATCATATCTGAATGGATTATGACATATCAGTATGTACCTCTCTATGGAAAGAAAATAAATGATTTCCTTATTAAGGCTTATTTTATTCTGTATTTTATCCCTGAGAAAACTAGATAAATGATATCATGATCTTTTATTCTTTTCAAGCTGACATTTGAGGAAAAAGAACTCGAGCCTAGATCAATAAATCAGTTATTGAGGGAAATTTGTTCCTTCCTCTAAGCCACAATAGTATGAGAAGTATTATTGACTGGTTTTCCTTGAACAATTATCTAATTAGATGAGAAAAAAATTAGATTCATCTAAAACACAAAAGAAAAGAAACTGAAGAGATCATTGATAGAAATTGTTTCTTAAAAATTTGGTAGACAGTTAGTGATGTGAACAAGAACAAGCAAGAAGAGCAGTTCATAAATGTAAAGAAAGAAGAATAAAAGATATTTCTTTAGATATAAGTTGGTGGGACTGGTGTCAATTGAAGACTTGATAACTAGTCTTTTGCCACTTCAACTGTGGTCCAGTCGACATAAAACTCTTAATGCATGTAGTTTCTTACTGGAAAGAACATTTATTGTTTAAGTAACGGCACACATAAGAAGGGGTATCACTTGATATGGAAAATTGAAATATGATGCCTTATTTATATGCCTGTAGTTTGTTGCTGCAAAGAGCGTTTATTTCTTAAGTAACGCATACGACAGGTATCATGCCTTAAGGCATCTGCTGAAGTTCTTAATTAGGTAGGTGGCCGTTGCCCGTCCAGTTTGTTGCACTTGTTAGGCAATGACTGCAAAGAACAGATTCTCTCCTTCAGCCGTTTCTTTTGGGCACTATAAAACACTTATATTTGATGTTGAGAATTGCAATGGGTTGTAGTTTCTTCTATTCCATATTTGGAGTTTCCAATTGTTTTTCTAATTGGTAAGTCATTTATGAAAGGTAGAAATACAATATATTGTAGGATTTCTTTGAGTCAATTATTAGACAGAAATCAGTGAGTGATTTAATATATTTAGATGCCACTGATGTTTTTCATTTTACAATATGTATTATTCATTATAATCTAATCATTTTTCCTTGTCTGTTTATTTTCATGAATGAGTTGATTATGTTCCTTAACTTCAGTTAAGTATAGAATCAAAGATACAATTTTACCAAGTTTTTCAAACTACTGTGCCTGGAGGAGGTATTACTGGTGAGATGGGTATCCAAGTTTCTGGAGGGAGAAAAACAGATAGATAGTCCCTTTCTTCCCTTCCCTCCCTTTCATTTTTTCATTTTTTTGTTAACTAATACCGGATGAACCGTTTGGAGGATGCACTCAAACATGCTTTTTTTCCTGCACGTAATTTTTACTTCTGTTATTCAGTTTGTCTTGTTTTCTTTTTCTTTCATGCCGATCAATTGAGCTACTTTGCTTTCAGGGTTAACAAACTGAATTGTTTTTATTTTTTTCCTTTTTCCCTTGAATTGAGTTCATCGATTTAATTTCCACGGTGGTATCTTGGCATTCTTGCAGATTTGCGTCAGATCTGGGCATAAATCGTTACACTCAGATAGCCATGCAGTTACAAAATAAGACGGTGCGGGATGTGGCTTTGCGTTGCAGATGGATGACTGTAAGCATTCTACAAAACGATACAGGCTATAATCATTTTACTCATTTCATATATTTGGCTAAATGTTCAAATAAGGGCCTAACCTTTTGGAGATTACTCACATAAGGGCCTAACCTTTCAAGACGTTTGAATAAGGGCCTAACATTCTCGGATCTGCTCAAACAATGGCCTAACCTTTCGAAAAGGTCGAATAAGGCTTTAATGTTTTCAAATCTGCTCAAACAAGGATCTGACATTTTTTAATTTGCTCAAATAAGAGCTCTTATTTGAAAACGTTTTCAAAAGGTTAGGCACTTATTTGAGCATATTTGAAAATGTCAATCCCCTATTCGACCTTTTCAAAAGGTTAGGGCATTGTTTGAGCAGATCCAAGAACGTTAGGCCCTTATTCAACCATTTTGAAGGGTTAGGCCCTTATGTGAGCAACCCTTAAAAGGCTAGGCCCTTATTTGAACACTTAGCCTATATATTTTGATGGTTTCATCTTGAATCTACTTTAGAAGATGAAGCATTTATGATTGGACAAAAGGATATTTACTCTAATTTTACAGAGCAAAATGTTGTTTATGCGTGCGTGTATTATAAGAGCATGTTTTGATTTATGCTTTGTGCAGAAAAAGGAATGTAGCAAGAGAAGGAGGGAAGAGCTCAACTCAACCAGGAAAAGTAAAGACAGAAAGGTATGAATTACTGTTTTTTCTCTTTATGCGTGCAAAGTTGAACTAATTTGTGTTTTGATTGCTCCTAAGAGCTGTCTTAGTCGGTTTGAATTCATAAAATTAGACATAAGCTAAAAGTAATTTATCTCTCTGTGAGATTGACATGCATAAGTTCTCTGTTTATCTATCTAACTCCTCTTCCAAGCAGGCACATCTGAAAAGATGTGAATGACTGCTTTCATTCACTTGAAAACTCACATTTGAGGCATTGGAGGGAAACTCCTTGACCTCAGGAGAGTTATTGAGTTTAGCGCAATAGTATATGTTTTTCTTAGTAGAGATGTTAGATGGAGATTGGATTAGTTCTTGCTGCCTCTCTAGGGGGGAATTTGTATGGAATTTGAAACAGTCCTTTGCCTGCTGACTGATAAGTTCACAACTTCAGCTGATATTTAGACTTGGAATCTATTAGATTTAACCGGGAAGTTTTCTTTCAAAGCTTCCAGTTCATGATACTATTTTGTTGATATGATGAGAAATAAGACAATAATTTTATTTATTCTTTTTTTCGGACCAATAGATACTTAGCAATATCTTTTGTTTTCTTTTTCAGGAAAGAGTTGCTGATCCTTCTGCAAAGCCTACTCATTTTGCTGGTCAATCTAGTATTTCCCCAAATCTAACCGCAATGATTCCTATGGACTATAATGATGGTATTCCATGCAGAGGTTGGATTTTTATCTTTGACAAATTTTAAGTCGCTCGTAATAGCCAAGTCTTTGTTGATTCTTACTTGCAAGTTTTATACTTCTTTAAAATACACCTATCAGCATGCAATTTTAATTAAATTTATCAGTTGTTTAATTTTTCATCAGGATCTATTTAGTATTTTATTAAAAGTTCTATATACATAGTCTTGAAGTAGGAAGTGAGTTTTACTGTTTCATATTTCGTTGCTTTAATAGTTGCACTTAATTTTTGGTGCTTTCTCTATGTTTTGGTTTTGGTTTGGGATTGGGATTTATTTAAAAAGAACTCTACTTTTAAGGGTTTCAAACAGGTGAAGCAGAATTTCTTTCCTTAGCCAGTGTTGCGTTCTTTGGCACGACTTCGTTGATGCCCTTTTTATGTCTTGTTGTCAAGTTACTAAACTAAACAATTTCTGATAAAGAAAAGAAAGTGAGAAAAGTGAAAGAAAAGATTTTCAGTGAATGCAAGCAACATAAATAACGGTTCCAAGACATGCCTAAAAATGATGCAAAGAAGAACTAAAAGTTGCTGCAATTATTTATCGAATGCCTTTTCTGTTCTTGATTATTGGTTTTGCAAGCGATGGAGCTTGGATTTAGTTTTAAAGTTGACAAAGTTTTATAAGCATGAAAATCCTTCGTCTTCTATGTTGTTATTATTGGAAAATTTAATTGAAAAATTACATTAATGCCGTTTCACAGCCATTGGCGGGGTGGCAGGTGAACTTCTGGAGCAGAACGCTCAAGCCCTAAATCAAATATCTGCAAATCTTGCATCTTTTCAGGTATTGTCATGTTATGAGTGTACCAATTTTACTTTGTTACGCTCACTCTTCATTTTTCTTGAAGTACTTGTGTTTACACCAATGTCATGCATATTCAGACATGAGTATTGAGTATGGGGATGGGACCTCCCAAAGATCCTTTAGATACGAGGAAAAACTTAGAAAATTTTGAACATACCAGATTCCAAGTATTATAGTTTCAATTCTCCGCCTGCTATTGTCATGTGCAGCTGACTAGTATCAGGTCACTTACCAATTGTGATAAATATTCGAAGAGTCTTCTAATGGAATTTGTATCCTTTACCCTTTTCCACAGATACAGGAAAATATCGGTCTCCTCGCCCAAACTCGTAACAACCTTCTCCAACTCATGAATTCGTAAGTTCCCAGTTTTTGTTAAACATTCCTTTCTACAATAGTTGAAATCTTAAATTGTTTGAGATAAAATAGAATCGAGTTTGTTAAACAATTGTCAAGTTTATGCACATTTTCTTTCCTTCGCCTTATTCGCATACGATTGGATACTATTCTTAACCGTTAAACTGTCTTGTGGACAAATATTATTTGGCATATTCCACCCATGTTTCTGACTCTTTTACTTTTAAAAACTACCCTTGGTTCATCACTTGTACTAGAAACATATCCGAACATAGGTATCGGGAGGATTCTTATATGCTTCTATTGATTATCCATTTGCAGGATGAATGACGCTCCGGATATTATGAAGCAGATGCCACAGCTTCCGGTGAAATTGAACCTTGGCCTTGCCAACACCATCCTTCCTCCTCCTCCTCCCCCTCTCCTTCCCCCTCCCCCTCCTATTCTGTGATCTTCCTTCCAACTCATCAAGCTCATCTATTTAGTTTCCCCCTTAGACACAGTGCGGTGAGCTTATCTGCTGAACGGGAAAATAACCGCCCGTCAACAAGGCCATCTCACCTTTAGCGTTTAAGAACTTAGAAGGCTTAGTGTTGTGTTTTATTTTACTTCTGAAGTATACAGTTTGTTTCTTAGTTTATGCAACAGGTGATATAGGGGTTGTATAGGGGCGTTTATGCACAAAGCAAGAGTTACAATATGAACTTTAATTCTTTGCTTTAATACAGTTTTAAAATCTTTACATTAGCCTTGCTGGTTTATATATAATATTTATATACGTGTGTACTAAATAAAAATAATAAGAAATAAAAGGATGAAAACTAATTGGAAAATAGTAAATATAAATAATATAATTAATGAATTGAAATTAAAATGATTTAAGGTAAATAATAATAATAAAATAAATTGTATCTTTTTAGAGAATACATGGCAACTTTTCTATGCAATATTTGAAATAAATAAAAACGTAAAATTAATTAATTAAATAAATGAATAATATGTAATATTTAAAAAGTAAATTTTAAATGCACATGACAAATTTTGAAATTGAAAATAAAATTTTCTGATAGATGATTGATTTTTTATACATAAACTACTCATAAGTTTTCAAATCGAATTTGAACAAATTCAACACTCCGTTTTACTCTAATAGAAATAAAATATGAAATATAGCAACACAAATAAGTTTTTTAAATAAATTTACTTAAAATATTTTTATCATTAAATAATAATTTTTATCAAGTAAATAATAATTCGAGTGGGGCTCAAGTACGTACTAATACTACAATAAAAAGAATGGTTAAAATATGGCCTCAACCGATTGAACTTTTAACCGACGGTTAGAGGGTGGAGAATGTTAAACGGTGAGGTACTCGACGTTTGGGGGTGAACGGTGATCTGCCAGCGTGTGTGAGATGCCGGACGGTGAAAGAGATGTAATTTAAAGATTTGATTGAAAGAGATTAAAATTTTGAGGTTTTTAAGGAGTTCATATTTTTTAAAAAAAATTCAAAAATTAAATAAATAGATAAAATAGGTCATGTGCCATTTTTTTATTGGACAACAAAAAAATTTAATGGATTCAAAATAAATTACAGAATAAAACATTAGTCCCAAAATATCCACACAAAAAAAAAGTTAAACACTAAACTAAAAAAAAATTATAGGTTGGACTTTTTTACTATTAAGCCCATATTTTAACCTAAAACAATGCAAGGGAAAAATTTTCCTTAGGGTTTTGTCGGGAGCGTATATAATTGTTGAATATCACAGAAGCTAGGGTTTGGAGCGTGCTCTGTTGTCTGGGTTTCAAGTAGCTTCAATAGAAAATGGTTAAACTCATTTCTCTCTTCAATTATCTCTTTATATTTCTGAATCTATTCTTGATTTGATCTTCGTTTCCTCCTTTTTTGCGTTTAACGTGGATTATATATATGTTTTTGGCTTATTTGTTGCTCTCTTTTTTTTTATTCAATTTTCTTTTCTAATTCAAATGGATTGAACCTAGAAAGCTTCGAAATGGTGTTTATCAAGACAGATGAACAATGGGTTACTTTTATTTTGTGTTTTAAGAGGAGAAAAATGAAGGATGTGGCCTGTGGGCTTTGTGTTTAAGAGTTATAGAGACTGTACAATTATGATAATTAGCACTTTTCCATTGATGGGTTTTTCTTGTTTAGCAACATCTGGTTGATTTGCGCAATAATGGTTCTTCTGTCAAGTTTTTAGTATCATTAGTCAAAATAGATGTTTAGTTCAGTTGGAGTGAAATGCTTGTTTGCTTGTTAGTATCGCCTTATGTTACTCGGACTCGATCATGTCGTTCTGCGTTTATGGTAATGATCTGTGATTTACATGTTATGATGCACACAGCCGAAGCAAATTCATGAGATTAAGGACTTCCTTCTCACCGCCAGAAGGAAAGATGCACGCTCGGTAAAGATCAAGAAGAGCAGAGATGTAGTTAAGTTCAAGGTCCGTTGCTCCAAGTACTTGTACACGCTCTGTGTGACTGATGCTGAGAAGGCTGACAAGTTGAAGCAATCCCTTCCTCCAGGTAGATCTATATGTTATAGAGTTGTAGTTTCATTTCTGGTAATGCTGCTTCTGACCATTACCTCATTCCTTTCGTGTTTTGCAGGTTTGAGTGTCCAAGACCTGTGAAAATAGGGTCGCACCAAGTCTATCTAGGCCAAAAAAGCTGGAGTTTGATTTTAAGTTTATTGTATTTCATGTTATTTTACATTCAAACTCAACAAAATTTTCTGTAATGGATTTATATTTATGGTGTTAAGAGGATGATGTGTGCACTTTCGTGCTTTTGTTTGTTCAGTTCCTTGTATCAATTCTTTGAATTTGCTGGGAGGAAGATTGAAGAAGGGTTGCCTTTTAAAGGAAAATTGAAATTGAAAGACTTGGCTTTGGATGTAGATGTAAAAAAAAAAAAAACAGCTGTGAAGCTTATAATAATACATATATTTAGTTTGGCTTGAGCAAAACCTTAGGCTAATCAAACCAGCTCAGACAAGTATACTTTAGAAAAACATAAAAGGGACGTGTTTGCGAATGCTCTTTCAATACCTTCCACTGCCGTACTCAGGTAGTCACGCTCGTATTATGTCTGTGCCGGTTTAGCCAGAAAACATATAGTAGTAAGAGAAACATATAAGTTCCAAATATGCAAAACCTATTCATCAAGGAACATACATATACATATCATGTAAATTGTCATCATAAACCAAGTACTAGCCAATCAGTCTGCTGCTACATCATACATCACGTAAAATGTCGGTCAGTACAATAAAATTCAGATGAGTTTTCATGAGGTAAATGATAGTGTATAATCAAATAATCTTCTTTTGTTTATCTTTTGATGTTAGATGTTTCGATAACATCCACTGCTTTGAATTGAAGTAAAGAGTGAATAATACGAACTGAGAGAAGCAGATGAGCATGATCAATGCTTCAAAAAGGAAGGGATACTTGGTCGGGGGACGCATGGTGAGATAAATAACATGCAGAATCAGAGAGCAAAAACCGACAAGGCCCATTACAAGTGGGTGGAAAGCAATGGAAAAAATGAATTCCATGCCTCTCTTGGTAGTTTGGCTATGATCACGAGTCTTGCTGCCGTTGCATCTTCCGCTAGGCCCACCAGGTGCAAAATAGACAAGGATAAAGAGTGCATAAAGAGCAATATATGCTACAACCAGTTTGTCCCGATGTAAAAGAGGAAACATAGAGAACATGGCAAAGTGTGTTAACCAGAGTAACGGTTGACGCTCTTCCAAAGCTAATAGGGTAAGAGGCAGAAGCGGAAGCAGAACAGACTTCTCATGCACTGCATATTTAAATGACAAGAAATGATGCCAAGAACTGTTACAAGGAAGAAAAAAAAGGCTAGAGTAATGAAGATGGAAAGGAAATACATACCTTGGAATGAGAACAAGTAGAACGAGAAAGAACTATTAAGCAATGCATAGAGAAAGCCCTTACTGCTCGGAGCAAGGATTTGTTGAACCATTGAGGGTAGACATGTTAAAAGGGTCGCGGCAAGGCTAAAAATCCTTAATGATTGTGTAGTATATAGTTTTTTCCATTTCACGAGCACCGAACTGGTGCACCAAAAATTAGCCACATAATCCTCGTATATCCCTCGCTCAAATGGAGCAAGCCGAGATAGAACCTGCAACAACCACTCATATTAGAGGAAGTAACAATGGCACTCTTAAATGACTAACATTATTTTTTTTCTTCTCTTCTTTTAAAGAACCAGTATTGAAATTTTATTTCGACAAGATGGTAACTTGGTATTCAAACCACAAGTATGATGAGTCACCTCTGGTATAAAGAAATATAAAAAATACTGGATTATAAAACAAAAATTCTATCCATTGTGATGGGAATGATCCATAAGTTCCATTTAGTCCTCAAGCAATTATACTCTCGAGACAAGATTATTACAATATGGGGTACTTTGATGGGTGAATCTCAAGGAGAGGTCAATGCCTTGAGTTCCAATCTGGATTAAAAAGCTAGTTCCACACCAACTAGATGCAATATGATTAAAAAATTGAGAAGCATCTGGCCTCTTGTTTGACAAAAAGATCAATAACAGATATAGTTGCCAATCCAAAATAACTCCTATAAGTAAATGTATATTCAATAAAAAAAATTAAAAGGTAATTAACATAGGGCTGCCCATTTCTCTATGGACGAACATGAATTCCAGATATATAAGACTCGTATAAGGAAGAGAAAAAAAAATGTACAAGAGTTCTATTAAAATCAATCAGAGCAAGCTAAGGACAGAAAGTTAATTAGGGGTAAAGAAACTTAGAGAGTAAAAAGAGAAAGGATTTCATTCTACCACTTACAGCCAAAGCAGCCTCTTTTGACTGAAGATATGGCCACCAGACAACAGCAAACGTTCCTATAACCATCAATCCCAGCTTTGTCACCTCGAGCAGTGGATTTTTATTCTTCAGGCATTTACCCAGCAGATAGCTAAAAAAGGCAGGTGCAAAATATGCACTCATCTAGAAAACATAAAAGCATAGGAGGATCCATATTAAAATTCTAATCCTGAATAAATCAACAAAAGTACATCTTACATAGAATAAATAACAACCAAATTTTAAGTGAATGGATTTTTTCATGTTGATTTATTTGATACAGTTGGATTGCTTTTTCATTTGTTAGTAGTGTATCCTCCGTTAGCTTCTTGACTGAAATATAGCCCTCATGCTAGTACATCCAAAGAGTTTCACTAAGGCTTTTCTTGGTACTAAGGAAAAGGTAAGGATGAAAAAATGCCTAGAAAATAGGAAAGCAACTTGAAATCTATCCACTAAATAACCTCTTTCCATCTATTCCACCAATGCCTAGGAAATACATATAACCAGACCAAAGCCATATAATTATTCTTGCAAAAGGATAAAGATAATCCAAGACTCAAATTAGACAACTGGTTATTATAAAGCTTGCTGGTTTTTCAAGATTCAAACACATATGCACATGTTCCCTTGATACAACTATAAACCTAAAGGGACCTTCATCACCAGAGCTAAAGCACAACGGTCATCGGCAAAGTTTCTTTTCACGGATCTATAATCAAAGGTTGCAGGGCATACTCTAAATAACTTATATATCATGAAAGGCAAAAAAATTACCAACGTGCATGTAACTTGTGAATGGTTTCTAATAATAAATCTCTCAAACAGCTAACAGCTTGACTCATGAGCAGAAATTAAAGGCCATGTGTGGTTGGGAAACAATAAAAAACATCCATGAATGCAGTAAACCACACATTTGAACAAACAGAAAAAAAATGCAAAACAATCTCATAAGACAAAGGCTAAACCATAAACCACCTGTTTATGGTTGAGAGCAAGACAATATAGCACAGAAGCAACAAGATCCTTCTGAGAGAGTGCTGCAGCAATGGCCGCTATGGTAAGACCCAAGCTGATACAATTATACTGCAAAAGGAACCAAACAAATATTAAGACCCAATATAATCATTCATAATTTAGTATAAATGTAGTGAAAAAAGGACTTGAAAATACCTGAAAATGTCCATGGTCAATCAGGATCAGGCATGGGTTCAGTAGAATAATTGCAATGTGCCAAGCTACATCGCTGTTTTGGCCCATGCCAAGCCGCATCGAACGATACACCAACACAAAATAAAGAACTGCTGGGAAGAATATCAGCACATCAGAAGATAAAACAGTCCATCTCATTAGCAATTTCCTGCCAATTGTTCCCCGGATACTAAAATCAGATGCCGCTGAATCTAAACGAAGAAACAATGAAAACCCAACAACAAAAGTACTCACCCAATATAAGATTCATAGCCTCGTGAAGTGAAAAGTGCAACGGAATCAGGATCGAAGGTTTTAAGAAAAACCCCATGAATGTAACTCTGGTAAGCGGTCAATGGCGGGTAATCAAGGCCCCAATAAGAAAGGTCGTTAACACTGCTGTTGCGATACCAGTCTTTAGCTGGAAGATTAAGAGTAATCTCCATCCAATGCCTTTGCGCCTCATAATCGCCGAACTTTGGTGGAGTATTGGCGCCAGAATATGGATGAAGCCCAACGGCAACGCGAACCAATAGCGCGAAAATTGATATACAAAGGAACGATGGTTTGATCCCTTTTTGAAGTAGCCACCAGAAAGGATCGTCATGTTCGCCGTCGTTAAGCATGTCTTTTAACTTTTTAACCTTTTTCATTTCTCCTCTTTTCTTCATCCTTCGATTCCTATGCTGTAAAGTTCATTTCTTCAGTATAATCTCATTTGCGGCTGCCGCAGGCGGTGGGTAGGGATCTGGGTAAATTCTAATTATCAACTGCTTAAAAAACAAGTAAAAAATGGTGGACTAATATTAACCGTTGGATAGAGTCGATTGGAGCTGAATTAATAATAACGGTTGATTTTAAAGAAAAAAAATTGGGTAATTTGATTAATCGGTTACACTCAAATTGAATTGAATAAAACTTATATTAAAGCGGGAAAATAAGAAAATGTTTTCATTTTTCATCCAAAAAAGACGTGAAGCTTTCATTCTTTTCTTCCTAAACGCGCGAAGCTTAAAAGTGGTGGGGAAATTGTGTGCTCTTACAGAAATATTGTATTCGGAGCAAAAGGTTTCGGTGCTAGTTTGACAGAATGTGCAAAAGTTAAAGTCCTTTATGTGGCATCGAAACCACCTATATTGGGTTTCGGTGCTGGTTGAGCAGAAATGGGGCGTATGTTTAATTTTGATGAGGTGAGAATGGATCTTGTTGTAAAGAATTGTGTACATACACAATTTACTTACAAAATATACTTTGGTATAGGTATTACAAGGACTTATGTATATACACAAATACAAAATGAGAAAAATTGATGACATTGAAGGCGGCATCGAAACCACCATTTTGTGGTTTTGGTGCTGGTTTGGCAGGTACGAAAATATTTGAAGGACTTCAAGAAACCCCTTATTAGTTGAAAATTAACATTTGGAGTAAGACAGAAGGATCATATTAAAATTAAGGATGAAGTATATTTAGGAAACAAAAAAATTAAAGTCCCAAGCTCTTCAATTACATATTGAAATAAAAAAATAAAACTAAAAGAATGGCGCCTCCTCAATCCTCATCCTTGGCAAGGGAAACGACCTCCATGTCCTCTGCCACCCATGGCACTTGGACCAACCTCTCGTTGTGAACTGTGCTGACCAACCATCTCTGCATATGACCGCATCTCAAATTTGACCTTATAGTTACCTAATGAACAAAACATGTATGCATAAGTATGAACAGAAGTGCATCTTGTATAAAAGAAGAAAATGATAGAGAAAACCTTGAGAATGGCGGTTGAAGTTTTCGATGTCTTATTTGGCAGCCATATAACCATAAAGTTGGCGCTGTCTGGCTGGACCATACAAAAAGTTGTGACAATATTCCCAAGCCTCTCTATTGAAACCTTGGGCAGCAAACTGGGTATGCAGACGCTGAGCATCGAAATAACCTCTTGCCGTTCTCTCAAAAATTAGAAGGTTCATCCCACGATAGCCTTGAGGACCATAAGAATGGCGAGCCTTAACAACAGTAACATAGGAGCTGAAATAAGCAAGAAGCTCTTGGTTTCCCATACCAAGCTACTGAAACAAAAAATGCAAGACATTACAAGTTAAGGAATTGTAATATTCATGAAAACATAATTTAAAAGTTATATAACTACCTTTCCATTTGCTTCTTGATGAAGCCTTGTGTTCATTATCATCACCATGGGTGGCCAGAGTATTTGGTGATCCTCTTCCTCATCATTTGAAGGCGGGGGTAGACAATATCAACATCATTCTAATCATCTCTCAAACCACTTCATTTCCCATAAGCTTGACTTTGAGGAACAACCGAAGTACCCCTTCTATGCAATTCCTCGTCCAATAGTTGAGCAGGTTGGCGATGGAGTTTGAGCTTTGGTCCGCCTTTGGTTTTGGCATGTGTCACTAGGGACTGAAGGCCAAGAAACATGTGAGTGACACCAGGACCTCCTTGACATACTGGACACTGCCATTGAGTAGAAGGGTCATTGATTGTGTTCATTCTATCGAAGGTCTCAAAAAACTTCTTGAACCATATGCTTGTTTTCAGTGTCTCATGGCTTTGTTCTTCCTCTTCGTCAGAATCAAAATAGACATCATCATCGTTGCTTGATTCTGAGTCGAAATCAAGTTTCCTCTTTGCCAATGGCTGAAGATTGTGACTAGAAGCTCTGCTCGAACTCATTGTATCTGAAGATATTGAATAGAATATGGTGAAGGAGAACTGATTTCAGAGCGAAGGGTTGAGTATATTTAGTAGAAGATGTTGTAAAGAGTAAAGAGAAAAATTGTTAATATATAGAGAATTTCAGTTGGGAGGGAAAGTGAGAAGGCACAATGTCTGTTCATTGAAGGTACATGAACATGAAATGGTTCATGTGATTCTAGTGAAAAGACACGAAACTGAAAAGGCTAATTCGTGTTGGGGGTATCGAAATCAGCTTTATACATGTTGAACATGAAACGATTCATGTGATTCTAGTGAAAAAACACGAAACTGAAAAGGCTGATTCGTTCTGGGGAGTATTGAAACCAGCTTTATACATGATGAACATGAAACGGTTCATGTGATTCTAGTGAAAAGACACGAAACTAAAAAGGTTGATTTGTTCTGAGGGGTATCGAAACTAGCTTTATACATGATGAACATGAAACGGTTCATGTGATTACAGTGAAAAGACAGAACACTAAAAAGGCAGATTCCTTTTAGTGGTATTGAAATCATCTTTAGGGGTTTGGTACTGTATACACTTATTAGTAGCAAATGTACACAAATTGGACCATAGCCACTCTTGCAGCATTGGGTATATACCTAATTTAGTTAAAAAGACAAGTGGATGTTTATATTTTGGTTTCGATGCCACCTACTGGAATGAAAAAATTTTGCCCATACTTTTCAGACCAGCACCGAAACCCCCATACTTTCAAACCAACCTGGGTATATTGGTTTTGAAACCATGGTATTGGTTTCGAAACCATGGTAATGGTTTCGGTACCTGTTTCGAAGAATCAAATTATTGTCAACCTTGCTTTTGGGTATCGAAACTACACCCCCGGTTTCAGAACCAAATTGTGCCTTGTAGTAAGGAATTGTGTTTGTACACAATTTCTTACAAAAGTCTGAGCAACTTAACCACAACTAAAAAATTTGTAAGGAATTGGGTATATACCTAATTTCTTACAATTTCATTAAGAAATTAGGTATATTTGGTAAAAAATTGTGTACAAACACAATTCCTTACATATTTTGTACCAATTTGTGCATTCTTGTAAGAAATTGAGTACAAACACAATTTCTTACCATGGTTTGAGCAACTTTACCACAACTTAAAAATTCGTAAGGAATTAGGTGTATACCTAATTTCTTACAATTTCAGTAATAAATTAGGTATATTTGGTAAGAAATTGTGTACAAACACAATTCCTTACCTATTTTGTACCAAATTGTGCATTCTTGTAAGAAATTAAGTACAAACACAATTTCTTACAAAGGTTTGAGCAACTTTACCCCAACTTAAAAATTCGTAAGGAATTGAGTATATACCTAATTTCTTACAATTTCAGTAAGAAACTAGGTATATTTGGTAAGTAATTGTGTACAAACACAATTCATTACCTATTTTGTACCAAATTGTACATTTTTGTAAGAAATTGAGTACAAACACAATTTCTTACAAAGGTTTGAGCAACTTTACCCCAACTTAAAAATTCGTAAGGAATTGGGTATATACCTAATTTCTTACAATTTCAGTAATAAATTAGGTATATTTGGTAAGAAATTGTGTACAAACACAATTCCTTACCTATTTTGTACCAAATTGTGCATTCTTGTAAGAAATTGAGTACAAACACAATTTCTTACAAAGGTTTGAGCAATTTTACCCCAACTTAAAAATTCGTAAGGAATTGGGTATATACCGTTTGTATTACAGTTTTTGTAAAAAAATTCTGTTTTCGTACTCAATTTGTTACCTTATAAGGAATTGTGTATATACCGTTTTTCTTACATTTTTTTTGTAACAAATTAGGTACAAAGCTTTATAAGAAATTATGTTCAAGAAATGACCAAATTAACCGGTTTACCGTCATTTAGCTGTCATTTAAGCGTCGTTTTGCAGAATCACCTACGGATCTGGACTCGAGAGAGAGAATTGGAATTCAGTTTCTCAAGTGTGTATATACAACACTTCTGTTGCCTAAAAAATTGATATAATAATAATAACATGGTTAAAGTACACAAATGGTAACTGAATGTCGGTAAATTATTCAATTTGGCAATCAAACTTTTAATTGTTTTAATGTTATAAACTTTTTGTTTTGCTCCAAATTGGTCACTGACATGTTAATAGCCGTTAAAAGAGTGACGTAGTCACGTGACAGTTAAAATATTTTATATAATAACACATTTAGTCCTCTATATTTGAACATTTAAACAATTTAGTTCTAATTTAAAAAAATAATTAATTTAACCTCGTTATTTACACATTATTTCGATTTAACCCTGTTTTTAATTAAAAATACCCTAAATCTAAACCTAAAATTCTAAACTCAAAACCCTAATACATAACCTCAAACCATAAACTTCCTTTGAAATTCATCGTTGTTTTTTTAAAATCTCCTTCGTTTGTAATCAAATAAGTAAATTCATTTTTAGAATTTTAAAAACATGATGAAAAAAGAAAACTTGTCTTAAAATACTTCATCCAAATACACAACACATTTTTATAAAATTTAAAATTTTCCATTAATTTTACCAAGTAAATTCTTTCTCCAAAATTTTCATCTAAATACACTCTTAACAATGTTATCTCCTTTTTATAGAGCTTGTATATTATTTTCATAGATATGTTATACTTAAAAAAAATATAAACCAGTTATCGTACTTTAAAACTTCTTTGAGTTTCATAAATGAGTATAGGGTTAAATTGTTTTTAATTAAAAATTAGGTCAAACTGAAATAATGTGTAAATAATAAGGATTAAATTTTTTAAATTATGTTTAAATTATTTGAGTGTGCAAATGTGGAGGACCAAATGTATTATTATACAAATTATTTTAAATGCCACGTTACTATTTTAACAGCCTGTAACCCCCTTGTCCCGGTCTGGCCGGAAGACCGGTCCGAGTGGGTCACACGGGGAAAACCGAAGCGAAACCCGTTAAGGTTCCCCCTCGGTTAGCAACCCTAATTTTTTTTATTAATTAATCTTGTCTAAATGCCTTATTAAGCCCTATGTGAAACACGACAGCGGAAACACAAACACCGTAGCAACGGCCAACCAAAACAGCACATTAAAACAACACATTTTCCCCTTTTAAACAGGTCGTATCGATACGCCTTCAGAGGGTATCGATACGCCTTGAGCAAGGTCAACACCCTATGGTCAACATAAGAAGACCGTATCGATACTGCCCTCGAGCGTATCGATACGCCCTTCTTGGTCAACACCACTTGGTCAACTAGGTTGAACCGTATCGATACGCTTGGACACCGTATCGATACGCCATACACTCCACAACTCCCCAAGATTCCAGAGAGTTGGGACCGTATCGATACACCCCATGAATCGATACGCCCAGCCAAATATGTGTTCTCTGAGCAAGGCCGTATCGATACAACCCTTAGGCGTATCGATACGCCATGCACTGTAAAACCACAAATGTTAGCTAAACGACCTCAAACACGACTCTAGATGCAATTTTCGACTTACCTAAGCATATACAAACATGTAAGCACACATAATTAAGCCAAGGGAATCAATCAAACATAGACTAAAACACTCATACATAGCATTCTAGTTAAAGAGCAATTCATGCAATATTGGCATGCATAAGAACACAAAAGGACCTTAAAAGGGACAAGACATCATGAAAGGCTTGCACACATACACAAGGCAACCTAAACATTCTAAAACATACCATCACCCATCAAAGCATTCAACATAGCAACGCATCCATACAAAAGCAAGATATTAAGGAGTCTAAACATGCTCCTAGCAACCAACATCAACCACAAAGCATTTCACATCCCATTGCTTAAACTATTACACGTTTAACATTGAAATCCATACTTGATGAAATCAAGCCAAAACCACACTTGGAGGCCCTCCGCTTGCCCGAGCAACCCACGAACTAAGGATCTGCAATGTTGAACAAAGAGAGCGTAAGCAATGATGCTTAGTGAGGGTAAGCTCTAAAAACAAACCTCAACATTGCAGGGTCCGAGCACGATCTAGCCAAGGTAACCACAATCATACCAAGGGTCCACAAGATAAATTACATGAACAACATATCACATATATGCCATAACCATGAGCTCAACACTACCATACATGTAATCACATTTAAACATTCAATCAGCTCATATATCTCAACACATTGATACACATATCAATCAACATTGGCACCTAGTTAAGACTCAAATACACGGATAACCGTTGGACTCACATCCAACAACACAACCATTACCTGACGGTGGGATTACACTCATCACCGGTCTCGCGGAGGGGATTCCACTCATCCTCACGCCCCGTCGATGGGATTCCACTCATCACCGACTATATTTAAATACCATTTCCGGGCGTACCCGTACTCCTCCTTGGTGACTCAACGCCACCAAGGCCACGCGCGACTTTTGACTCATGTGTACACACTAACATCCTAATGATCGATCATTTGTATTTAAGTTTACTAGTGCCAATATTTTACTCGTTCCACATTACTCATTTCAATCATTTCCGTGCTTAGCACGTACTCACCATGAACACAATCATGAACCAACACCATGCATGCATTAAGCAATACAAATCATGCCTCATCTCACATGCATAATACAATGTATATAAGCATTCATATCACAACACATACGAGGCATATACATTCATACATTCAAGTTCATCCAAGGGCTCTAGATCAAGCTTAGGATTAGGCTACCACCCTAATCCTAACTCTAGGTGGGTCTACCAAGCCCAACCTAGTCCATATACTCGAACCAACCAATTTAAAATTGTTTAAAACAATTAACCACTCACCTAAGCTTCCAAGCTCAAAGACCAAGTAAGCGACCCTTCTTCAATTTCCCGGATTCTCTTCCGATGCTTCACCGACGCCCAAATTCGATTCTAATCAATCTCAAACATAAACAAAACATTCATAATCAATATCTCATCAACGGAAACAACCCGGATCAACACTTCAAGCACTCAATACCCAAAACAAGTTCCAAAAACAGAATTTCCGAGCTGCCCTTAAAGCCCACCAATATCTTCCAATTCAAGCATCCAAATAACCATCAAACACACCCAAAGCAGCCCTCATATATAACACTAACATCAGCCCTCGAGAACCAACATTAAACAGCCCCAAAATACACTTTAAAACCTCCCAAAAACCCCTTTAAAGCCAAATTCCGAAAATTGTTTAAAATCGTTTGGAATTCACATATGTGACATCATTTGACTCCTATATACCATAACTAACCATAATGAATCAAAATATTAGGTTTAGCTACACAAAGGCACCACTTTTAATCAAATATTCAAAAACCTCTATTTCCTTAAAACTTCATGAAAACGAAAATAAAGTGTACTTTTGAGAAGAGGGAGGCGAGGGGAGTTCAAAATTACCTTCACCTTTAAATTCGGAGTTGAAATGGAGGGGCTTTGGAAATGGAATAGTGAATGTGGAAGGGAGTTTGGGTTTCCCGTTGATAAGCTTTGGAGAAGAAGATGAATAATAGAGAAAATGGGTGTTTATTTGACATGTGACTTATTTAAAGCTCAAAAGACTTCTTTGCCCTTAATGAAATGGGGTATTCACAAGGGCATACCCTCTATGGCTATTTGGGGTTTAATTTCAAAGTATAGTCTAACTTCAAATTAATTAATTTGAAAACCAAACCCGAACCATTATTTAAATCATAAAACCGAACCCGATTTATATTAAAATATTATTTTCACCTAACCCCTAAACCCGGGTGTTACACAGCCGATAACGGGTCAGTAGTCAATTTGGAACAAAACTAAAAGTTTAATAGTAACATTGAAGCAATTGAAAGTTTAATTATCAGATTAAATAATTCGCCAAAATTTAACTACTATTTGTGTACTTAATCAAAAAATAACAACAAAATTTATTTTTAAAATTAAAATTATATATTTTCACCTTTAAAATATAAAAAAGTTATATTCCATTCTCTCTTTTATAAAAAAAACCAAATAAAGTTTTTTTTTTGTGCCGAGAAGACAACAAAAAGCTTTTGCTTTCAAAATAACTTATACAATTTCTTTTCTCTGCCATAGAAAGGAAGTTTTATATTTTCGTTCTTTCATTCCTGCTAAGATATCTCCTTTACAATTAATCCACCATCAGTTTCTCTTTTTCTCCTCCACAAAAAACTAAAATCTAATTATTTTTATGTAAAAAATTAATTATTTCTCACTTGATTTAATGAGATGATACTTTAAATTTTTATGCAATAATATTGGTGGTGTTGTGAATGAAGTAAATCAGTTGAAAAAATTATTCTCGTAATAGACATCTATATTATTTAATCTGAATAATCGGTCTATAAATCATATATTAGAGATTATACAGAAAAAATTTCCATTTGAAATTGTTTTGTTTAACTTTTAGAGTTTAAATTTAATTAAAATTTGTAATTTTATAATTATTTGTCCTATCAACTTAAATTTAATATATTTCGATTCATATAAAAAACATGATAAAATACAATATATTTAATAAAAATAAAATATTGAGATACATTAACTGGTCGAGTGATTAACAATATTTATGTTGTTCATCTTATACAGGTTCGAATTCTGATATTTACCTTTGAATGTCAATATCTTCTATTAAGTAAAAAATAGTATCAATAAACAAATTGGTTGAACCTAGATTTCTTTTTTTCATGAGTCCGCTCAATGAATTTATATAATTAATGTTGTAACCATCCGAATTTCAGAGTAATCATTTGAGCGTTAACTCAGGTTATGGACCTTCGTATTGGTTGGAGTAATTGAGCCCGTTGTGATAAGTTTGGGACTTATAGGATATGTTTTGGCCTACATGTGATGGATAAGGGACCATTTTGTAAGGGGGCGATTCTTGAAGGTTTTATGATGCTATTTACTCACCTTTTGAATTAAAGGTCGATTCCCTTTAATTGTTTTGTGTTGGACGTAGGATTTGGGGTACAAGATTACATCACCCTTCTTTCATCCTTTTTTTCTTTACCTCATCTCTTCATCTTTCTCCAAGAACACCCATAGCTACCAAAGGCTAAAAATTCAAGTTTTCTTCACCATTCCTTCCGACCAAAGGCTCAAAATATCTTGATCTCCTCTTCAAAGACTTCACGAAAAGTATACTCTTGAGGTGTAAAGGTAAGTCCTCTATTTATAAATTTTTGGAGGGGATAAAGCTTTTGGGGCTTTTCCCATGTTTTCAAGGTTCTTAATATGTAGCCAAACCTTTCTTTAATGTTTGGTTTAAGTCTTGATCCGTTTCCTTGTTTGTGAGGTGCAAAGGATGGGTTCTTCAAGCTTTGGGCAAGGGAGAAAGTTGAAGAGTTTTTGTTGAAGAGCTTAAATTTGAGATTTGTTGTTAAGGTCAGTACATCTCTGACTTACACTCTTCTTCAAGATCATAAAGTGGTTTCTTTGCTTAATGTTGTAGTTTATGATTGCTAAAGTTGAGGGTTTCGTAGCTTAAAGCCTTGTTAATGGTGAAACCCGAATTAATTGTTAATAATGTGTAAAAATGGTAGTAAACCACCTTAAACAATTCTCATAAAATGTAGGTTTGAGTTAAATGTTATGTTTTAGGGGCTTGAGAAGTGATTTCTTGAGCCTTGGAAGTCAATTCTAAGCTTTGGTATCGGTACACGGGGAGCCCGTACCGATACTCTGTGTTCTAAATGATGAACACAGACAAAATTTAAAGAGAGTATCGATACATGCTCGAGCCGTATCGGTACCCCTTGTTCCATTGATTTTCCAGTAGCGAAAAATAGTATCGGTACGCTCGGGGTGTATCGGTACTCCAGAGGTACCGATACGCGAGGTCCGTGTACCGGTACAGGGTCAACGATCAACCATTTTCCTGTGAAGTTGAGTATCAGTACGCGTAGGGTGTGTATCGATACATAGAGAGGCGTATCGGTACTCGATGTTGGGTATCGATACACACTAGGCAATCTGCCCATAAATGTTAAAAATGAGTTTAAGCGGTTGATAATTCATGAGGTATGACCCAATGGACTTCTAAGGTGATAAAATGAATGGTAAAACTGAGAAATTGGGATTTAACCCTCATAGGTGAGAATGGCGTGTAATAACATGGTAAGTGATGAATCGAGATAACCATAATGGTTAGTTATGCCTTGGGGGATTTGTTTGATGGCTTGGCTTTGGTGGCACTTATCTCTTAGTGTAGTGTATAATTGCTCGGGGGAACACATATTATCTTATGTTTGATGAAAAAGAATCCATATGTCTTAGAGTAAATATTACGATACTTATATAAGTGGATGTGTACTTCAGGCTGAGTGAACAAGTACATCCGACGTACCCATAAGCTTAGTGATTTGGGTGCGGTTAGAAACCTATCCATGGCTCTGGTGATATGGATAAGGTATTAACTCGATAGACTAAGTGAGCTCGAGTAACCTGATAGGTTGAGTGGCCTCAGGTAAGGACTACTTGTGGCTAATGTGATCCACGTATGTCTAGGACGTATCCGTGACTATCGTGATCCGGATATGGTCCATTTAACTCAACGACCGTGTGAACACGAGTAACTCGGTGGCTGTGTGAGCTCAAGTAACTCGATAGGCTATGTGACCTCGAGTATAGCAAAGCTTTGTGGATCATGTAAGACTTCTTGTAGACTTGTTGATGCCTTGAGATAGGTGATTTAAGAACTCTAGCTAGTGTAGGCTAGATGATAACTCATAGATAGTAAAGCCTTGTCTATGCTCTCTAAGCTATATTTATCTTGCATGCTTATTTTATGATAATCACGGATTGTGGTAGATTAAAAATGTACCACTGAGCTTTGTAAGCTCAGCGTTCGAAATCGTTGTTTCCGTTCGCAGGTTAGCAGGTGGATCGTGGCCGATGAGCACATCAAGAAGGGATCTTACGAGTTATTAAGACTTCTCCAGAGTACAATGCTTAATATTTAGTTTTGGACTTATGTATTCATAAAACCTTACAAGTTATTGAGTCTATAAACTCCTTTTGAAATATTATTTTAGTATTCGCTGTTTTAAATTTGGAGCTCCCGTTTTGTAAACTTATTTATAACACTCGCTTATTTACATGGATTTATGAATATCTCGATGTTTTGATAATGGCTAAACTTATGATTGTAAATGAAAAATTGTTGGGTCGAATTTTGGGTGACTCGAATGTAGTTCTTCGGTGTGGTATAGAGGTCGTGGTAAAATGTCTAGTGAATACAAGCCCTTAAATTTAAGTTGTACTTTTTCAAGACTAAAATCCTGATGATAATGCCTTGTTTCTTTGTGTTTTAGAAAGTTCGATGGCAGGTGATGCCAAACGCGACTAGAAAAAGTCGTGAGGAGAGCCATGTCTCCCAAGCGAAAGACTTTAGTGAGGAGTCTGTCCCGAATGTTGGGGATCTGGACTCGAGAGAGAAATGGAATTCAATGTCTCAAGTGTGTATATACAACACTTATGTCGCCTAAAAAACATTGATATAATATCATGGGTAAAGTCCACAAATAGTAACTAAACTTTGATAAATTATTCAATTTGGCAATCAAAATTTCAATTGTTTCAATGTTACTAAACTTTTAGTTTTGCTCCAAATTGATCACTGACCCGTTAATAGGGTGACATGGTAGTTAAAATATTTTGTATAATGACACATTTAGTCCTCCACATTTGCACATTCAAACAATCTAGTCCAAATTAAAAATAAATAAATTTAACTCTCATTATTTACACATTATTTCAATTTGGCCTTATTTTAATTAAAAATAATTTAATATGAAACTCAAACCCTAAACCTCCAAAAAATCTAAACTTAAAACCCTAAATACATAAACCCCAAACCATAAACTTCCTTTAAAACTCATTGTAATTTTTTTTAAAAAAATTCTGTAATAAAATAAGTAAATTCATTTTTAGAATTTTAAAAACAGGGTGAAAAATGAAAACTTGTCTTAAAATACTTCATCCAAATACACAACACGTTCTTATGAAATTTAAAATTTTCCATTAATTTTTCCAAGTAAATTCTTTCTCCAAAGTCCAAAATTTTCATCTAAACACACTATTAACAATATTATCTCCTTTTTATAGAGCTTGCATATTCATTTTCATAGATATGTTATATTTAAAAAATATAAATCAATTATCTCGCTTTAAAACTTCTTTGAGTTTCATAAAATAAGTTTTGAGTTTAGGGTTAAATTATTTTTAATTAAAAATAGGGTCAAATTAAAATAATGTGAAAATAATAAAAATTAATTTTATTTTTTCGAATTATGACTAAATTGTTTGAATGTGTAAATGTGGAGGACTAAATGTGTTATTAGACAAAATATTTTAAATGTCACGTTACTCTTTTAACGGCCGATAACGGGTCAGTAGCTAATTTAGAGCAAAACTAAAAATTTAATAATAACATTGAAGCAATTGAAAATTTAATTACCAAATTAAATAATTTGTCAAAGTTTAATTATCATTCATGTACTTTACCAAAGAAAATAACAAAATTTACTTTTAAAATAAAATTATGCCTTTAAAACATAAAAAAGTTATGGTCCTATTTGGCAATTAGCGGATAGCTGATAGTGGATTATATTGGCTGATAGCTGATTGCATTAGCTGATTTGACTAGCGGACTGATTGTATAAAAGTATTTGGTAAAATTAACTGATACTTGTTTGATTATTTAAACAAGCAAAATGACATATAAGGACATGATTATATTCAATACTTGTTTGAATAATTTATCAGTTATGAATATTTTGTATCTAATAAATATTAATTAGATTTGTAAAAATTATTTTTAATATAAATTTTCTAAACACATTTGAAAGATTTATATATTAATTTATTGTTTATATAATTATTAAATTTTTTATATGCACATATAAATATGTGATAATAAAAAAATAGAATTAGCTTACAAATGTCACCATAAATTAGTAGTAACAACAAATAAGTCCAATATTTAATATGTTATTATTTATATTAAAAAATGTTATTATTTAATTTAGGTTATTGGGAGATTTTTGGTAATTGTTAAGGGTAAAAGAGTCATTACAACTCTAATATCAAACCTCTAATCTCAAAAAGCTCCTATTAGGAGCTTTTTCAAAATTAGTTTTTTCACACCAATCCGCTCTTTCAATCCACTATTTACCAAACATCAATATTAACGGATTTGACTGGTCAAACATCTAATTATATCTCAAACATCTAATTTTTACTCAAACCGCTATTTACCAAACATGACCTATATTTCATTCACTCTTTTATAAAGAACTCAATAAACTTTTTTTTTTGTGTGTGTGTGTGAAAAAAAACAACAAAAAGCTTTTGCTTTCAAAATAATTTTTATAATTTCCTTTCTCTGCCATAAAAAGGAAATTTTATATTTTCATTGTCTTTCATTCCTACTAAAATATCTCATTTACAATTAATTCACCATTACTATCTCTTTTTCTCCTCCACAAAAAAAAAACTAAAATCTAATTATTTTTCTTTTATGTAAAAAAATAATTATTTGTCCCTTATTTAATGAGATGATACTTTAAATTTTTATGCAACAAAATTGGTGATGTTGTGAATGGATGAAAATCGTCTGTTTATAAATTATATTTTTTTTGGTATTCTACTTTAAAAAAATAGATTTAGGGTTTATGATTTATGATTAGAGTTTAATGAATTAGGAATATGATGCATTTTTAGGGTATAGAGTTTAGAATGTAGAATTTATGGTTAGAATTTAGAATTTAATTTTTAATATTTTTTTAACGTGGGGCATAGAAAGAAGCATAATTAGGGCCAAATTTTTTTTTGTTTGTTGTGAATATAATATACCAGTTGAGAGAATTATTCTCGTAATAGACATTTATATTATTTAATCTAAATAATTAGTCTATAAATTATATATTAAAGATTATACAGAAAAAAACTCCATTTGAAATTGTTTTGTTTAACTTTTAGAATTTAAATTTAATTAAATTTGCAATTTTATATTTATTTTGTCCTAGCAACTTAAATTTAATACGTTCCGATTCATATAAAAAATACACGATAAAATACGACATATAAAATACAATGCATTTAATAAAAAAATACTAAAATAAATTAATTGTTCGAGTGGTTAAAGATACCTATATTGTCTATCTTATATAACTTTAAATTCTAATATTTACCTTAAAATGTTAATATCTTCTACTTAGTAAAAAATATTATCAATAAACAAACCGGTTAAACCTAAGTCTCTTCCTGAGTCCGTTCAATGAATTTATATAATTAATATATTGTTAAATATGAAATATATAAACAATTATATATTTTTAACTGATATAAATAATTGTATTTAAACATAAATATGATATTGATAGAGTTTAGTAATTCACATTAAGAGAGGGGGAAGCCATTTAGAGAGGGAGGAAGTGAAACCAAAGCACACATTATTGAGTGAAACTTTCTGGAAAAGGAGAAGCCATTTAGAGAGGGAGAAAGTGATATGCAGATGCTCTGCAAAGCTTCATCTGCTGTGGCCTCCTTCCCTTGTTCCAGGGTTTGCTTTCTTCCTTCCTTCTCATGGATTCTTTTTCGCAAGTTTGTGTTTTTCTTCTGTTGATTTTGGAAAATTTTCCTTTTTATAGTTTGAGAAATGAAAATATAATGGTAAAGATCTGATTTTTGCTCCTACCCATTTTAGGAATTTCAGAATTCTTGTTATGGTTAATTCAGGAAACGGGTGTGCCCCCCCCCCCCCCCCCTCCCATTTTTCTATATAGTCCCTCTTCATCTAGTCTAGAGTTATTTTATTTTTGCTTAAATAAGTAGTCTGAGTTTTTCTATTAAAAAAAGCCTAAGGGTGCAACACGACGCTGCACCCTTAGATTCAAAAGAAAAAACTCCTTAGATTCAACAGTCAAAATAGGTGAAAGGGCTTAATTGATTCAATTTGTCGGCTTCAAGGGCTTAATTGGTTGCAAAAAAAGTTTATGGTCTTAATTGATTTTCAGAAGTTCAAGAGCTTCTTACACCCTTAAGTAAAAAAAAAAAAAGTCTTGAGTTTTGGCTCTGTGGGTTTGATTTGTTTTGTTTTTAAGTTTTAACTATTTTTTTCTCAGTTGTTTTATCTCCCAAAATGCTTTCCTATGGTTTTACCTTAATAAGAACAATTTAAACTTGTTTTGAAAAAGATAGAAATATTCTTTTATCACCACATTTTGATGTGAATCTTATCTTTTCTTGCAATGTTCTATGCAAGCGGGGATGATTGTCTGTATAGGATATTCGGTTTGTTTCTGAGTTTCAGTTTTTCTGATTAAATGGTATGAATCATTTCCTACAACTAATAAAAATAAAACCTTGACTTTTGATATGAACTTCAACTTGTTGCGTTCTCTCTCTCAATATGTGTGTGTGTTTTAAAATATTGTATGCCGATATTAAATGTTTTGAAATAATTTAATGTATAGTTGTACTATTTATTCACGAAAATTGATTGGTGGTTTCCAAACTAGTTAATAGTTCCCAATTGTTTTTTGTGCCTTTTTACTATTATTTTCTGTAGAGCTTCTCTGAAATCTGTTGATTGTTATTGTGGGAGCTTTTCTTAAATATATGTCGGTTTTATGGAAATTAAGCTTGAAAGTCTGCTTTGTGATGTTTTAGGTGAGGAGTGGACCCTGTGTGTGGCCAGGCATGAGGCAACTTCGCCTTAGAAAGGGTCTCGTGCATGGCTTTATGAGCCTGTTGTCAACACCCTCCAAAACCCTGCGTGGAGCAAGTCGGTCTCTTAGGGTTGCAGAGTTTTGCAGCGTTACCAACATGTCTTCCTCATTACAAATTGAACTGGTGAGCGCACTGCTTTCTATCTTTCTCAATTATGAATGCATGATTTTAATCATTTTGACTATTTTTTTCTTCTTTTGCCTTGTTCAGCCATATTTTTCTTTTCTTCGTTGGATTTTCTGCCTTTGTTAACAAGAATGCTGTCTTGACATTGATACTATTATATATCGGCATACAATATTTATGATTGTTTCAAATAATAAAAAATATATGTTTGAATAGAAATACATCAAATTTAAGAATTTCAGATGCTCATCATCTTATTTGATACTATTAAGATGGTATCAAAGTTCAAATGGTGAAATGACAATGTGCAAAACACAAAATTTAAGGTATATATTCTCTTATTAATATCTTATCTTTGACTTATTTTCTCAAGAATTGGATTCAATAACTGATAATTAAAAAAAAGTGGGACTGCAAGAACTATGAAATTTAGCATTAAAAGTAGTTCAAGGATGTTATTTCCAAGTTAAAAGTTCAAGGGTTTAAAGTTAAATTGATCATAAAATGTATATACCTGGTGTCTGATTTGGGTTTGAAGTTTGAACATTTATAACGACTGCAGCCGTATGTAGATGTTTTTAAATATAGAGGGCTGTCATGTGGTACTGGTACTACTTGGTGTCAAATATATAGTCGAGTTGTAACCATGCTCCTTGTTTTGCCCGAACTCACCGAAATAAGGGATTCAAGGTGTAATCATTTTCCCTTCTTTGAGGGACAAAGACATTGTAGTGTATTATTCCTTTTAGGTAAGGGCCGAAAGAATGATATTGAATCTCATGCTTGATTTCCTAGATTATGCTGTTGGTTACTTTGTTCACGCGTATAACTTGACAATGGAGTTTGTGTATTTGTTGTTGTTGAAGGTTAAAATAACTGAATTTCATGTCATTGTATATTAGATATGAACCTTTTGCTAACGATTATCTTTTCCCAGGTACCATGTCTCAAAGACAATTATGCGTATCTTTTACATGATACGGACACAGGCACTGTTGGAGTTGTTGATCCTTCAGAATCTGTGCCAATTATTGATGTTTTGAGTCGGAAAAACCGGAATTTGACATATATATTGAATACCCACCACCATTATGATCACACTGGTGGGAACACAGAGTTAAAAGCAAGGTATGGTGCAAAGGTATGAAAATATGATCTCGTAGTAACTTTTCTATCACCACTTTAGCTTGTATCAGACAGTTAATTTCCTTTCAAATCAACACATAGATGGAGTAACTACATGTCGTCTAATAGGGTCTTTGCATCCTGCTTGTAATGATGATTAGTATATTGCTTCGAATCTTTATTTTTCTTGAAGTACTCGTGTCCGACAAATATTCAAACAGGGTGGATATTGATGTTACCTTCCAAGGACCCTCAAAATACATGAGGAAACTTATGAAAAGAATTGAACATTCTACTCGTATTTGACACCCACATTCGATTCTGGGGATAGACAATGGTCTAGTAATATTATTATCATTTTTCATGTAGGTGATTGGTTCGGAAATAGACAAGGATAGGATTCCTGGAATTGATATTGTTCTAAAAGACGGGGACAAGTGGATGTTTGCAGGTCATGAGGTGCAAGTCATTGAAACTCCCGGTCACACTCGAGGTTAGATTCATTGGTTAATTTGATTGAAAATTATACGAATTTGATTTGTCTCCGTTATTTCAAATTCAATGAAGTAATACTTGAATGTAAAAAAGTCATGATTTAGGTTCTGCAGCTTTATGGTTGCTTGTTCCTTCTCATTCCCTTTTATGTTTGTTAGTAAATCGAAATTTGTCATGCAGGCCATATTAGTTTCTATTTTCCGGGTTATGGAGCAATATTCACCGGAGACACTTTGTTCAGCTTGTCATGTGGCAAACTTTTCGAGGGAACCCCAGAGCAGGTAATATTGACTCCTGTTATTTATGATATCTTAGTTGACAACTATGTTACTCAGATTTGAGTGTTTCCGATGCGCTTTTGTGTCTGACATGGGTATATTCAAATTTTTAAGACTTCTCCATGTAGTCAAGAGATATATAGAGTTGGAGTAACATAGATTTCAAATATTAGTTTCCTTTAACTATACTAATTGAAGGTTCAAGAAGGAAGACTTATTTCCAAACAAATGTAAAACTCATGTAGCATGTATCGCGATCCTTTATATTCCAACAAATCTGCTTCATATTTCTTTATAATATCATAATGACAGAATTCTGTTCTGCAGATGTTTTCTTCCCTTCAGAGGATTATGTCTCTGCCTGATGATACAAATATATATTGTGGTCATGAATATACTTTGGTTAGTCTATTTCTCTTTTGGAAGAAACCACTTAATTCTCCTGGGATCGGAATTCGGATAGGCACTAACCCATGTATGTACCCATTTTGGCAGAGTAATTCCAAATTTGCATTATCTATAGAACCCAAGAACGAGGCACTTCGGTCATATGCAGCCCATGTAGCTCAACTTCGCAATAAAGGATTGCCTACGGTAATTTCCCGAGTTAACAATTATGCTCTTATTGTTAATAACTGTTCTTCCTTTGACAATTCATCTAAGAATTAGATCAAGCAAGTTATTAATCTGCTTACCTGTTTGACTTACTATTCTTCACGAAACATATGTTTTTTCCTGGTCATCTTTGACGTGGGAGTTGGGACTATTAGTTCGGTTAGATGGTCTCGCAATTTGGTGATTTTGATATGAGCTATATTCCCTATATGATTGGCTGTGTTGCGTACTCCTATTCTCTTGGTTCAACATATTACGGAACTGCGTCTGCACTAGGCTGTAGCTCAACTCTATCTTACATGCTCAACGAGCTTGAAGAGCACACGATTTTGCCCTATGTTGCATATATAATCTGCATTTTGCATGATAAGTTGATTATCAACGTGTTGTTTCAGATACCAACTACGTTAAAGATGGAGAAGGCATGCAATCCATTCCTTCGGACGTCAAGTCCAGAAATCCGGCAGGCATTAGATGTTCCGGTCACTATGAATGAAGCAGAAGTTTTGGGTGTCATCCGCCGAGCAAAGGATAATTTTTAGTGTTTTATGTAATGTTATTTCTCTATAGGTTTGCTTGTTGACTGAATTAAAGTTCGGAATCAATTTTCTATTTACGTACTTATGTTGGCTATTCCATTTGGACAAAGTCCATAACCGTCCCTGTTTTGTACATTTTAATATTTTATATGAACTTCCTCAAAAAATAATATTTATATGTACCCTTTCAAAAAAATAATATTTATATGAACCCTTTCAAAAAAAATATTATTTATATAAAATTCAGTTTTATATATCATGTATATACATGATATCAATGACCAAAAATATTTTATATAAATAAATGTCTTATTAATTACGTGTTTGATTCATACATAATAATAATTGTTTATTTTTATTCAGAATTTATATAAAAATATAAAAAAGAGAAAAAAATAACTATATAATAATATCAATTATCGTTTATAAAATCGATTTTTAAGTCAATTTCAAATGAGTACATATAGATATATTTTACAATTTTCCCCTCCAAAGCAACATGTCATGGGCCGCCAGTTTGAGCTCGTGTCATATGCTCATTTGCCAATAGAAGGGGTTTAGACACAGACTTTGACCTCGAAAAGACCACCAGACATAGCCTGGTCCGTGAGAGATTCTGGAAGGTTCCGGAATGTTCTGGAAGATTCTGGAAGATTTGGTCCAACATTATCCATTTGAATTGATTTTATTTAAATAATGTTGTGATATTTAGAGATTTTGTAAAGATATTATGTAAATCTCGTTCGTCGATGTAAATCAGTTTTGACCGTCAGATCTGGGGGAGTTCAACTATAAATAGAGACTCCCCAGCTCATTTGTAAATCACTCAGTTTTCTATCTTCAGAGTAATCAAGGCATTCATTCTATATCCTCTGTGTTGTTCTTCGTGTTCTTGGTTTTCTTCTTTCAAATTCAAAGGTCATTCATTATAGTTTGCTTCCGCTTAGAACGATCTTGCGTTCTTAAGTGCCTTGGAAGTTTTGATCTTCTGGAGTTTGAATTTAGGCTTACTTAGGCGCTTGTGTGGTGAAATTCGCCTAAGGCCGCATGGTTCGCTGGTTTGAAAATCTAGTCCCGTGACAATTGGTATCAGAGCGAGTGTTTGAGGAAGGCACTGATCGTGATGGCACCGAAGAAAGGAGAGAATGTTGCAGCTCAAAAGGGTGCGGAGACCCAGGCTGCTGAGGGAAAGCGAGCGAGCTCGAAAGATATCCTCACGTCGTTAGAGGGGAAGGTAACCTGACTTGAGGAATCGGTGAAAGATTCGGGTGAGCGACTCGATATGGTCGATTCACGTTTTGAGGATCAAGACAACAAGAGGGACCATCTCAAGGGAGAGATAGAGGAACTTCTAACAGATATATTCGAGAAGTTGGGTAACAGAGGTGATGTGCTTGAGGCCGAGTTGAAGGCTGTGAAGATAGAGTTGGAGGAGATGAAGGCAGGCATGGCTGTGTTCAAAGCTGCCTTGAAAAATGTGGCCGAGCCAACTGCATCCTTGCTGAGGAAGGACATCCCAAAGCCGAAGGAGTTCAAGGGGAACAGATCGGCCCAAGATGTTAAGAACTTCGTTTGGGGCATGGAGCAGTACTTTCGGGTCATGGGCATCAAGGATGATGCGGAAAAGGTAACTGTTGCTTCTATGTATTTAACTGACGTCGCTCTTTTGTGGTGGCGACGCAGATGCTCTGAGGAGGAGAGCAAGGACATTCCCATTGAGATGTGGAAAGAGTTTCAAGTTGAGCTCAAAGATCAGTTTTGTCCGACCAATGCTCAACACGAGGCTCGAAAGAAGTTGCGGGAACTGAAACATGAGGGTTCCATCCCGGAGTATGTTAAGGAGTTCATTGAGCTCAAACTCCAGATTCTGAATTTGAGTGAAGCCGAGGGCTTCTTTACTTTCACACATGGACTTCCACGATGGGCCCAAATGGAGTTAGTGCGGAGGGGAGTCAAGGCAATGCCTTGACCGCAGCTGAATCTATTACAGAATTTGAAGTTGGGAAATCCAAATCTTATAAGCACCGAGGCAAAGACAATGGTGGGGGAGATGAGGATGATTACTGTTGCAGTGATGGCGACGAAAATCCCAACAATTTCGTCAAACCATTGGAGAAGAGGGAACGAGGGCCCATAAGGTGCCACCGTTGTGGTGGTCCGCACATGGTGAAGAACTGTCCCAGGAAAGGCCGTCTCGATGCCATCGTCAATGGAGATGACGAAATAGAAAAAGAGGAATGTCGACTTGGTGCGATTGCCAGTGTCAAAGTAATTCAACCAAGTATGGAAGGAAAACATGTGAAATGTTACCGGTGCAAGGGGCCTCATATTGTGAAAGAGTGCCCGGATCGAGTCAAGCCGTCCAAGGGGATGACGAGCCCGAAGACAGTGAGGCTTTAAAGCTTGGTTCGATGTTGTTGAGTTCTGCCAAGGCGAGCAAGAACCGAAAGCAGAAAGGGTTGATGTATGTAGACATCAACGTGGCGGGTCAAAAGAGAAGCGCTCTTGTAGACACGGGAGCATCTCATTTGTTTGTGTCGAAGAAAGCTGCCGACGAGATTGGTTTGAAGGTTGAAGAGTCAACCGGGGTGATCAAGACCGTCAATTCCAGAGGTATTCCGACAGTGGGAATGGCACGAGGCGTGGAGTTGGAAATTGGAGAATGGAAAGGCAAGGAAAACTTTGAGGTAATTCACTGTGATGACTATGATTTTGTCATTGGTTTAACTTTCCTTGACCGGGTTAATGCGCTCCTTGCCACTTTTGTCGATTGTGTTTGCATTTTGGAGCCTCGCAAACAATGTGTTGTGCCGATTCGTCGGGTTGTGAGGACTGAGAACAGGGTTCTGAATGCTGTTGAGCTAACCAAAGATGCTGACTTGGTTGCTGCCACTGAGGAAACGACATTGGAAGGGCTAGTGGAGCCGAAGTCTTTGGACGACGTGGGATCCGTCGAGTGTCCACTAGTGAGTAAGGTGGATGGGGCATTGAGCTTCGTGGACAAAGAAGCGTCAGTGCAAGCTGAGGTGTCGGACTTCCAAGTTGAAGAAGTGCCGATGTTGTCTTTGAGCGACGAGTTGCTGAGAGGCGATGGTGCACCAGACTTTGCGAGGAAGGAAGTGTTGATGCGAGTTAGAGTGAATGCCAACCGGAGTAGTCCGAAAGAGGTATATCTCGAACACGATTATAGTGTTTCACAATTTAATTTGCCTGGTTTGCTGGGTGTAGGAAGCAGAAATCCTAACCCAACAGATGGAGTTGCCAAGACTTGGCGAGAACCCAAGCAACCTTTCAGAGTTCTGAGGGTCCATTCGGTGTTCAATGTAATGGGGTCCGAGTACTCGAGCAAGGATCGAGGGGATCCGAGTAGAGGCAAGTTGCAACCGGTAGGGAAGAGTTCCTACGATCGAGATGTACGTGGTGGATCGACAAATGATGTTACATGGCGGAGAGTGCCGAAGCGAGCAGTCCTTATGGGGGGACGACCGAGTCAGAGTCGAGTGCTCTTTATGGGGAGAACGGTCCTTATGGGGGGACAACCAAGCCCGATTCTGAGTAGGAGGCGAGCCATGGTGCGGAAGCGAATCCAGGATCACCGAGTCAAGCTTCATCCTGAAGGCGCGACGAGGGCGTCGCCAAGTTTGGTGGGGGAGATTGTCACGGGCCGCCAGTTCGAGCCCGTGCCATATGCGCATTTGCCAATAGAAGGGGTTCAGACACAGACTTTGACCTCGAAAAGACCACCAGACATAGCCCGGTCCGTGAGAGATTCTGGAAGGTTCCGGAATGTTCTGGAAGATCCTGGAAGATTTGGTCCAACATTATCCATTTGAATTGATTTTATTTAGATAATGTTGTGATATTTAGAGATTTTGTAAAGATATTATGTAAATATCGTCCGTCAATGTAAATCAGTTTTGACCGTCAGATCTGGGGGAGTTCAACTATAAATAGAGACTCCCCAGCTCATTTGTAAATCACTCAGTTTTCTATCTTCAGAGTAATCAAGGCATTCACTCTATATCCTCTGTGTTGTTCTTCGTGTTATTGGTTTTCTTCTTTCAGATTCAAAGGCCATTCATTATAGTTTGCTTCCGCTTAGAACGATCTTGCGTTCTTAAGTGCCTTGAAAGTTTTGATCTTCCGGAGTTTGAATTTAGGCTTACTTAGGCGTTTGTGTAGTGAAATTCGCCTAAGGCCGCGCGGTTCGCTGGTTTGAAAATCTAGCCCCGTGACAAACATTATACCTCAGGACAACACTAGTCATTTCCAAATAAATCCATATTATACTAACAAAAATCTTTTGTTCGTTCTTTTTAGATAATTATTTTCTTTTATTGCTCCAAATAGCAAAAGCTATTACAAATAGACGTTTTCACCTATACCCATATACATGTATTCCCTAGTTTGCACACAACTGAACCTATACCCCTATACTTGTATTCCCTAGTTTGCACACAACCAGGGTTTCAAATAGCGGAGCGCAACCGCGATAGCGGCCGCGAAATTGCGGTCGCGCCGCCGTCCGAAACCGCAATCGAAGGAAATCACGGTGGGCAACGGAATCACGACGATAGCGGGCTGTCGCGGACGCGAAATAACGAGATAGCGGCTGTCGCGACGATAGCGGGACGCTATTCCCGTTTTCAGCTCAATCGCGGATGGTGGCCGAGGAAGAGGAAAAAGTTGCAGAGAAAAAAAAGAGAATCGGGGGTTGAAGAAGATGTTATAACATTAAAAGGGTAAATTCAGGAAGAAGGGTTCTAATTTTAATGCATTTTTGGAGAGACTTAAAAGTTTTAGTTCTCTTATAATTTAGTCCTTTAAGGCAGATTTTTAGTTTAATTAAGATGTTTTATTTTATTCCATTTTCAATTAAGTCATCAAATCCATAACAAAACTTTCAATTGAGCCTCTAAGTCTTATTTTCTTTCAATTAAATCCATTTCTAAGTGTTGGAAAATTTTTTATAATTATAATTTAAATTTTCCATTTTTGATATTTACCTTGATATTTTTTTTAATTTAGGTATTGACCTAGAACAAATATATATATATATATATATATATATATATATATATATTATTTTTGAGTTTGCTAATGGAAAAAATCTTTAATAAAATCGTAAGAAATTTAATCTCCTATCTCATAATTATAATTTATAATAGATATTTTTTAATCCATTTTAATTTATGTTTATTTTTGTTTAGAAAATAATGTAAATATCATTAAAATGATTTTTTATAGTTATAATTATAATTATTATATTTTAAAATAAGTTGTGCAAATTTTAAAAAAAATCACGACCGCGACACCCGCAATGACCGCAATAGCCTCCGTTATGTCCGCAACCGCGATAACCGCGACGCGACCGAAAACGCGACCGCGAACGCTATTTAAATCCCTGCACACAACTGAACATTTGTACTATCAGATATGTCTATACATCTGTTATGAAGTTTCACACACACTATATCCGTAATGCTATTAACAATGTCAATAGAAGTTTTAAAAGTCCCCTTAAAGAATTTGTAATTTCGCTCTTCTCATATACGGTAGATGTAAGTATTTCAGGCCAGTTTAAGGACATAAACAACCAATGATTTTTTTAGCCGAGTGATAGCCCAATGCATCTCCTCATCCCAAGACATAGCACGTCTTTACACATTGCACAACTTCAAAATATTTTTCCATATGTCAACATCATATGAACATTCAAAGAACAGATGCTTCCTGCTCTCCAAAGCATTACAAAACAGACAAGAAGCAGTTGCAAAAATTTCCATCTCAATCAGTTTATCTCATGTTGGGAGTTTGTTTAGGACGACCATCCAGAAAATAATAGAGTGTTTAAGAATATGAGAAGAAAACTAAATAATTTCTCGCCAATTGGCCTTATCTTCTCGCTCTCTGATTTTTTCTCAGATCCATTTTGCAGTGACATCTGCCAGACTGGTCACTTCAGCAAATATGTTTGCTGCCTCCGTTCGTAGTTTAAGGAGCTTTTTCACGATCCAACTGAAGTGGCCTTTGTTCTCCATTGTCCAAAAGCTTTCCCCTTTAAACACATATGCATGCAACCAAGCAACCCACATGAAACATTCATCAGCAAGAATGGTTCTGATTAAATACAAAAGGCAAGTCTTGCTTCAACAATGAATATTTTTTAATCCAAGACCTCCTCCAGACTTCAATTTGTAGACTTAATCCCAGCCCACTCTTACACTTTGTGCTGGAATATCACCCCATTTTTAAGAGAATCTCATGCACAATTACTCAGTTTTAGTTATGACAGACTTAAGTAACTAATTTCATGCACCAATAATTAGCAACACTGAAAAGAGCAACACGAATAAGCTGCAATCTCTCCCATAGCTAAGCTTCCTTGCAGCCCAGCAATGTAACTTATCTTTAACTTTTCTTATCAGTGCTTGGCAGTCCTTCTCACTGAGTTTTCTCAAAACCAGAGGGACTCCTAATTACCAAACATGTGTAAGTTTTTCAGTTGGTTGGCTCTTCTCTGCACAAGTCTTGTCTGAGTGCTCAAAAGTGTTACAACCAGAGCAGCTCGGTGGCATCTGGGGTACAACTACCTTAACAATAGTTTCAATGCAAACTTTGGCAAACTCTAGCCTCTTCTTAGATGCAGTTATTAAATCCATATAAAGAGGTAAGTCTAAGCCACTAGCAATATAGCTCAATCATTTCCTAGAATAAAGCTCCAGCGTTACATTATAGAGTTGAACCCAAATAGGTATCTTACACAAATTAAATTCAAGTTTCTTTAGATTCGACTCCCATTTTCTAAAAATCAATGGCTTATTTTGAATGTGGCATGGTCCATTTTCTAGGATCCAATCTCTAACCGTAGCATTAGTGAATGAAAAAATGTAAAGATTAAAACCCGTAAGACTAACTTTGACTGTCGAACTTTCCCCCCACAACGTCTCAATGATCTTTTGCAAATAGGAGAAGTTTGGCGCATTTCCAATAAACTGTCCAACTAGTGCATACTTCCAATAAGCATTTCCTTTCTCAAAAGCTGCAGACAACGGTTGAACCGCCGGCGTCTCCTCAGAATCTGCTGCCAGAAAAAATTTAGCGTGTGCTCCTCAGCGCCAGCAGAAAGGTTCTTCCAATCCACAATCCTCGATTTAGACATGAATCGAGGGAGAAGCGAAAAAATCAAGCGAGAAAACAATGAAATCAGACACAAGAACAACGAAATAAAAATAACAGTAAAAATCGAGCAGAAAAAACTTAGGGCGGCAAGGGATTTTTTCAAGGTGCGTTAGGCTTGCTAACGTGCACCCAGAGAAAATCATAAACGCGCGTCATATTTTTTTAGGGTAAACTATATAAATGACCATCATACTATTGCAAAAGTCGCGATTTGACCACCTTACTTTTTTCGAAGCAATTAAACCATCATACTATTAAATTGTGTGCAATTTGACCACCAGCTGTTAAAGGTTAACGGCAGGGTGACGTGTAAGTTAAAAAAATAAGGGTATAATTACACATTTGGTCCTTACTACTAATATATTTTTTCAATTTAGTCATAATTTTAATTTAATAAAATAAATTAATTAATTAGGTGATGACACGTGTTAGTACCTTATTGGAGGGATTTAATTATTTATATTTGATTAAATAAATTTATTTTCATCCTCCAATCTCACCACCTAATTAAAGGAAGAAGATGGAAAAACATTTCAAATGAAAGTGTGGGGGATCAAACCTACGTCTCATAGCAAGCTAGAGCGATAGCTTACCACCACACCAAATGCTATATTGTGATATAATTCCTGCACTATATTGTATATAAATAAACATCAAAAACTGAAAAAACTCCATCATCCTCACTCTTATTTTCAGATTTTATACTTATTTTATGATATGCTCCAGTTCTTATTTGCAGATTTTCCCATCTAATCATCACTCTTTTCCTGAGAGAAAAAGAATGAAGTACATACTTTACTGCGGCATGCAATCCAGGTTGTTGGAACCCTCTTTACGCACCATCGGAAATGTGTGATTGTGGATTCACTAGCATCCTGAAATAATCGAAAGATCACTACTTTTTTAAGAGGTTTAGACCTTTGTGATGGGCGTTATGATACACCCGAACATCGACTATTTCGGGACCTTGGTACCGTGTTTAAAGGGTATTTTCACAACCCCACATTTTCTGTGAATGAGTTTGACAGAAATTGGATTTGTGTTAGCCATATGTACTAGGACCTCATCTTGCAGTGCATATCATCTTCAATTAGTTTAAAGAATCTTGACATCAATTGCTCTTACTGATTCTTTGTTTCTCTTTTAATTGTTAGTCAGGAACTAAGTGCCCAAGGGAACCATGGCATGATTTACATTGTAAGGTTGAAGGGCCAGCTGCTTATGATATCCTTAAGAACTTTGAGCAGTGTAACACCCGGGTTTAGGGGTCGGGAGAAATAAATAAATAAAATAATATCTCGGTTTTGATTTGCAAAATAAAATTTAAAAGTGTTGGACCAAAATTTTGATGTTTAAGCCCAATAGCCATTTTAATGGCATTTTTGTAAATAGTTGGACTTCCAAATTTAAACCCCCCCTTTTAATTAAAACAAAAGCTTGTCATCTTCAACTCTCCCATTTCCACGACAATGGAGGGTTTTTCTCCATCACCCCCATTTCATCCCATTTCTTCTTCAATCTTGGAGCTTTTTGAAATGTAAATATATTTTTGACTTGGCCTTGTCTTCCTCTTCATGTTGGTACCAATATTTCTCATTATTGTTCATGATTTTGAAATTGAAAGTTTTAGGGTTTTGTTTAAAAATGAGAACTTTATGGGTTTTAACCTAAGCCATTGATTTATTATTGTTAGATAAGTTGTTTGCAACCCTTAAGGTCCAACATATGTGAATTTTAAAGTATTTTAACATGATTCCCGAATTTGGGTTTTGGTGGGTTTTTAGTTGAGTTTTGGGTGTGGTTTGTGTTGGAAATTGAGGGTTGATGTTAGGGTAATAGTTGGGGGCTGTTTTGTGATCATTTGTGGGTGTAATGGGTGTTGGAAACATAGATTTTGGAAGGGGTATTGGGGTTGTCCGAGATTGCAAAGTATGGGGTTTGGTCATGGCTTGCAACATGGTGAATTGTGATTGAATTGTATTACGGGTTGGTCTTTTGATGTTGGGCTGATTTGGAATTGTTTGAAATGCGTTTGAGGCTGTCTAGAAGCGGGAATTTGTGTTGGTGAAGCCTTGGGAACAAATCCGGAAATTGAAGACCATGGTTGCTTGGTAGATGAACTTGGAGGTAGAGGTGAGTGGTTAAATATTTTTAAAAGGTTTTCAAGTGTTGGTTCAAGCATGTGAACTAGGTTGGGATTGGTAGACCCACCTAGAGTTGGGATTAGGGTGGTAGCTTAATCCCAATCTTTAGTTAGAGACCTTGGTTGATCTTTAAAGTGTTGAATTATGCCTCATGTTTAATCATGCTTATGGTGGTTATGCTTATGTTGTTATACATGTATGTGGAGGCACGGCTTAATGCATTGTTACAGGCATGTTGATGATAAATGTGATAGAGATATACATATGTATGAAATATGATGTGATATTTGTGTTATTGAGATGCATGTAGTGTTGACATGTGTAATGATGTTATGAGGTGATTGTATGATCCGAGGATCATGGTGAGTACATGCTAGGCATGGAAATGTGGTTTGTGCATGACGGTGAGTCATGGTGAGTACGTGCTAAGCACGGAAGTTGTTATGGATTGATATTGTGATAGATTAATGAAATATGTAGTATTGGCACTAGTATACTTGAATACAAATGATCGATCATTAGGATGTTTAGTGTGCACACGTGAGTCAAAATACGCGCGTGGTCTTGATGATGGTAGTCATCAAGATGGAGTACGGGTTCGCCCGGAAATCTTCTTATATATATTCGTCGGTGATGAGTGGAATCCCATCGACGGGCGTGAGGATGAGTGGAATCCCCTCCGCGTGAAATGAGGCGTGAGGATGAGTGGAATCCCCTCCGTGTGAACGGTGATGAGTGTAATTCCACCGTCAGGTAATGGTTGAGTTGTTGGATGTGAGTTCCAACGATTATCCGCGTATTCGAGTCATAGCTAGGTGCCAATACGGATTGTAGTTTATATTGCCAATGTGTGATTAATTGGGAGCCTATATGATTTGGGATGTGTTGCTAACATGGTTTAATATATGCGATTTCATATGTTGTGGATTTAAACATGTTGAGCATGACATGATATTGAATATATGTTCATGCATCATCTATATTTATGGCTCGTGTGGATCGGAGGTAAGATCATGCACTTTATCTTGGTTGTAGCTCGTGCTTGGACCCTGCATTGTCGAAGGTTTGTTTTATGAGCTTACCCTCACTAAGCTTTTATGCTTACGCTCTCTTTTGTTCGACAATGCAGATCAATGGCTTGTGGGTGGCAAGGGCAAGGAAGGGCTTCCAAGTGTTGCTTACGGTTAGCTCAAGTATGATAGTTAAATTTAAAGATTGTAATAGTAAAGCAATGGGATAGGTGTCGTGTTATGATGCTTTTGGAATATATTGTTGTTGTTGTTTAGGAGCATGTTAGACTCGTATGTGTTTGTTAATTTCGCTTTTGGGATGTATGCCTTGCTTGAAACCATGTTAGTATTTTGCTATATAGGATTGCCTAAGTGTTGGATATGTTAAAGCTTAATATCTTTAATGGCATGTATGGATGTGTGGCTTGAGATGTTATGCCTTGGTGATTAGTTTCGTTTTGTTGATGTTAAAGCATGCTTGTAAGTTGGTTGCCTTAGGATTATTTGCTAGTATGTTGTTGGAGGTTTCAGAGGTGTTTTGGGACACCCTTGTGCCTTAAAACAACCAAAATGAGTCTGCAGACAGGGGGCGTTTCGAAACGGGCCACCCTGTTTCGATACGGACCCTTTGCTTTTGGCCAGCCGTTTCGAAACGGATAGGGGCTGTTTCGGTACGTTTTAGCTACTGGAATTTTGAGAAATTGGCGAGATGAAGGTGTTCCGAAACGGGTCCGTGGTGTTTCGAAACGGTCAAATCTCGTTGACCACGAGAAGTTGACCAGGGAGGGTGTTTCGGAACGGTTGACCCCCGTTCCGAAACGGCTTCCTCATGTAGGCTTAGTTGGGTTGACCAGGTCAAGGCGTTTCGATACACCTTGAGGGTGTTTCGAAACAGCCTGTTAAATTACTTAAAAATGAGCTGTTTTTCTTGGGTTGTTCGAGTTAATGTTTTGCGAATGCTCGTCTTCCGTTGCTGTGATCACATAGGAATTAAGTGTGCATTTAGAGAAGAGTAAATTAAAAAGAAATTTTCAGGGTTGTTAACCGAGGAGGAACCTTAACGGGTTTCGCTTCGGTTTTCCCCGTGTGGCCCACTCGGACCGGTCAAGCGTCCGGACCGGGACGAGGGGGTTACATTTGTTGGTATCAGAGCCTAAGGTTACCGAGACCTTGGACAGGTAAGTGAGGTAAGTTTCAGTTTTGAATTGATATGCACGGTGTTTGCTTGCTTTGTAAGTATGATTGCTTGTGTGACAAGTATGTTCATTGTTTGTTTAAAAGCATGTTGCTCGTTACCCGTGTATGCTGTGATGTGTGAATGTGTGATTGAGAATGTATGTTGTTTGATCGTACGCATGTGTTTGCTTGTTTAGCAAGTATGCCTTGTTATATGCTTGGTTGAGCATGTACGTGTGCTGGTTTGTTTGAAACATGTTGAGTAGAGTCTCATTGCTTCTATTACATCGGAAAAGGATTTTAAGTGAGGGAAATCATACTTGAGCCACTTCGACCTTTCCTTTGCTAACCCAACTTGTATGTTAAATTGTTGATTGATTTATTGCTTTTAGTAAGTTTGGGGCCAGTGTGTGGGCCGTGAATCGGTAAGTGGAAATTGTGGTTTTTGAAAATGTGGAGGATGTGGAGGAAGTTCTTTGCTATAGTTAGGGGAGTATGGTTGTACCCTAGTTTAGGTACGATTTGTTTGCTCGAGTCAGCATGTGTGTGAGTTGATTCTTGTTGGTGAGGGACGATGAGACCGATTCTGGTATTAGTTGGTGAAAAGAAGTGAAGACCTATGAGTGAGAGTCAGAGTGGTATCGATGTTATAGCAGATAAGCCCTTGGTACAGTTTTGAGTTTGTCTCTTCTGATTGGTTCCGAGTCCGTACTTCCGTATGTTGTTAAAGAGCATGCAAGTTTGAATGTGCCGATGAGGTGTCAGAGGTAGGTATGAGTACCTTAGTTCCTTTGGCGAGATTTAGGTAGGGATTTCGTGTGAGTAATCTGAATTTCAGAAATGTTAGTTGGTGACCGTTGAGGGTTCGACCTATGGTTTTAGTACAAGACAGCCGGTCAGTATTCGTGAGTGGGAATCGATTTAGGCAATTAGGCTAGTGTGCATCTGAGTTGTCTTCCAGCGAGAAGGAGAGATGAAGTTACTTCCGATATAGTTGAGCCGAGAAGGAGGTCTTGAGCTTTAACTTCAGATTGTTTGGTAGTGGGATGTTTGAGTCGTCGGGACTGATGTTATAGAACCGGTTCCAGCATGATAGTTTGTGTGTAATCAGAATTAAATTTTTGAAGTTTCGAGATGCTCTAAGAACAATTTAGAAGAGTTGGATTTTGTTGAAAGGACCAGCCTGAAGACAAGAGGGCCGAAGACTAACAACTGTGTACTTGTGAAATTGCAATTTTTGCAGAATCGTCCGTTTGTGTGAGCGTGCAAAGGATTTTGATGTACCTCTGTTGAGATTTTAGACGTAGGGACGCATGTGACTGGACCTTTTAGTGAGATAGAAGTGGCCAGAGAAATGTACGGAAGATGTTTGTTGGTGGTTCAGGGTTACTAATTTCTAGTAGATGTGAAGTGATTGTCTTCCTACGGTTTCGATGTACCTTTTTGACATGGTTTGGCTTGTAGAGCACAAAGCTAGGATATACATTGAGGCTGTACACACCAAATTTTTACCACATTGGATATTGAAAATAATTGAACCCAAACATACCAAGCCCAAATCCTAAACCTGAGTCCATATCATTTCTCACCGTTAAATCTCGGTCAAACTTGATACAAACATCCCTTAAAAATCTCTGTCACTCACATACCGTCCATTCAACTTAAATCCCACAATAATCTCACCAAACTCAATTCACCTCTACAATTCCTCCATTATCGGGCATTCTAGCCCTTTATAAACAAAGGAAAAACCATGAGGAAACGGGGGGAACCGGAACGAAAAGGCCTCTTGGCCATGGATCATTATCAAGCACCATCTTCCTCACCATTTAGCAAACTTCTCCACCGCCCACCCTTGGCAATTTCACACCCGACACCAAACTGCCACAAAAGCCCCAGCATCACCTTACAACACCCATACCGAAACGAAACATACTACCACCCTTCCACAACACACTCATCAAATACTATCACCATCTAATCTAAAACCCAGCTAGTCCATGAGCTCACACCCACTGGTGTTACCATTGAATTCACTTCAAGAATTAAACCACAAAGAACCTCAGAAGCAACCACGAATCAGTAGCCAATTTACAAAGACAAAAAAATAAAAATGAGAGAAGAGTGCCTTTACCCATTCGACCGGAGTTCAATCCCGGTGATCGGAAACTCATTTCGCAAAACTGAACGGTGAGGAGGAAACCCAGACGACGAAGAGTGACATAATCTGAAATCAAGTCGATCCGACGGTGGAGGGTAGAGATCGACGAGGAAGAAGCTGAAGAGTTCAATGTCGAATTCGAAGAGTTTGAAGCGTTTTCCGGCAAAACCGGCCTTAGATTTGAACTTGGGGCGTTGAGACGAGCTTCCTAGTAAAATTTGAAATTGACTGGCCGCCATCAACAGCCAGTGGCGGCGACAAACGGTGATCTGAGTTGTGGCCGACGGTGTTGGTATGTTGTGCACATTGGGAGAAAAGAAAAGTTTTAAATTTGGTTTTATTTGAAACCAAACATCGTGTAATAAATGAGGCTTGACTCCTTTTATTGTTTCTGACCGAAACAGTGAGTGTAGTAAGTAATTGGGAGTGCACATATTTAATAAAGTTTTCCTGCATTTATAGGCAATTGACGCATGCATTAGATTTAGTGATTATTTGCATCCTAGGCCATTTTTCTTTTAGGAGCTTTGCATTTATTTTTTTTCTTTTTCTTTAGATGTTAATTTTGTTTCATTTTAGTCATGTATTTAGTTTAGTTTAATTAGATTTTGGCCTTTAGGTTTAGATTTTTTTTAATTAGATCCCTTTTTAATAAATTGATTAATGTGTGAATTGGTTTCTAATTAAAATTAGTTAAATCTAATTAGGTGCATGCTTTGAGCTTGATTAATAATTTAATTTTAATCGAGTTTGATTTTGTTCTTTTTTTGTTTTTGTTTTGAATCGGTTCATGCTTTTTATAACATGCCATAATTTTTCTGTTCACACGTTTAACATCATAATTAAATTTTATTAGTAGTGCTATTAACCCCGTTTTGAGTTTTCCTTTTAGACAACCATAACCCTTAGGTACCAATTTTGGGTGTAGTGGGGGTGCTATAACCTTCCTCACTCGTAACCGACTCCCGAACCCGATGACGATCTCGGTGATGATGCAGACCAGTTTTCAGGTTTTCGGTCGTACCCAACCCAAAACGACTGATGGCGACTCCAAATTTTTGCTAGGCTTTTGAAGGCCCAATTTATTCCGACCCGGACGAAAAACGGTGTCTACAGAGACAAAGAGAGAGTTGCCTTGAAGTTACGGATTTTTGGGAAACTATAGTAGTAGGTGAGGATGTGAACTTTTTGTCGAATGTTGATCTAGTTTTAGAGGTCAAAGATTGATTGAGTTTAGTTGACATGCTTGCTTAGCAATTGTGATGGATTTGATTTTCGAATGAAGATTAGACCGCAGAATGCTAGAATAGTTTGTGTGTTCTTTCCTAGATGCGTTGGGAGAATTGCCGGTTTACCTCTTGTTAGAGGAGAAGAGTTTGTTATTGGGACCGTTTTCGAGGTTGCTTCTGTTTTGTTTGCTCTGTAACTATGAATCCCGGAAGAATTGAGCATGTTAAAGAATTAACTTCGAGACTTGTTGGACCTTAGATTCATTAGGCCTAGTGCATCATCTCAGAGTTCTACAGTGTAATTTGTGAAGAAGAGAGAGTGACAGTACGAGAATGTGTTTAGATTTCAGACAGTTGAAACAAGTGACAGTGAATAATTAGTATCCGTTTCCGAGTGTTAGTTAATTGTTGATCAGTCAGTGGGTGCTTCAGTCTTTTCAAAGATTAATTTGAGATCCGCTTACTACCAGTTGAAAGTGAGAAAAGTTGAAGTACTGAAGGCAGCCTTCGGGCGAAATGTGATCACTTTGAGTTCTGAGTATGCCGTTTTGTTTGACTAGTGTATTAGTTACTTTCATAGAGATGTTGAACAGAATAATTCCCGAGTTCCTTGATCAGTTGTAATAGTTCTCATAGATGACACATGAGTATATTTAAGTACCGAAGAAGACCATGACAAGCTTTAGAGTCAGTATTGTAGATTCTATTAGAGAATCAGTTGTATGCCAAGTTGAGCCAACGTGAACTCCGAGTTAATGAAGATGTTCTCCTAGGACAAGTAGATCAGCCGAGTGTGTTAGAGTAAATCCCAAGCAGGCAAAAGAAGATGCGAGTTGGAAGAAATTGAAGACTATGACAAGTATCTATAGTTCCTAAGTCTAGCATTGTTACTTTTAGAGAATTATAAATAGTCTGTTGGAGATAGCTGCTCCTTTGACAAGTTGCTACAGAAGAATGTTCAGTTGTGTGGTTAGATGCGAGACAATGAGCCCTTGAGAAACCGAAAGAAACTTTGAAGAGAGCTTCGACCTGGATCCAGCCAATGTCAGAGAAAGAATTTGTGGACCATAGTGATGTGTTACATATAGAGTTAGGTTGTGTGCTTATGCAAGACAGAAGATTGTGGCTTGTTCATCAAGATAGTTGAAAGACTGTGAGAAGAGTTATCTGATATGAGACATAGAGTTAATTACAGTTGTATTTGCTTCGAAGACTTAGAGACAAAGCCGTATAGTAAGAAATGCACAGTGTATATGTACGTATCATCAGAACTTGAAATATTTGAAGACATAGGAAGGGTTGAAACTTGAACAACATAAAGTGTTAGAACTGCTTGAAGACTGTAATATCGAGATCAAGTACCATCCGAAGAGAGTCGACGTAGTAACCGATGTTTCGAGTTGTATTTGTTGTTAGATTAGTAGTTGAGTTGCGAGTTGTAATTGCCGGATTCAGTTTACCAAATGATAGTAATCTTGTGGCCGAGTTACATGTTAAACCTACTTTGAGTCAGAATGTTTGAAGAGAAACAGTTGCAAGACAGATTCTTGGCACCTCACGTGCGAGGCATAGTAGAAGGAAGACCTTCAGAATACAGTTTCAGAGATGATAGAGTTTTGCATTTCAGAGACAGAATAGTTGTACCGATTGACATAGTGTTTTGAGACGTATTGTTTTGGTCGAAGCACACGACAATTCATTTGTATTGTATCTGAATAGCATGGAGACATATTGTGGGTTGAAGACGAATACTTCGGGATTGAGATGATGTGTGATGTGGTTCAGTATGAGGGTCAGTGTATAATTTGCCAGCATGTCAAGATCGAACGTCATTTTTCTTCTAGTTTGTTACATCCGTGGAAGGTTTTAATGGAAGTGGGTAATAAAGATCCGAAATTTCTACTAATTATTTTTGAAGACGTTTGCATAGTGTCTGGTTACCTGTTGAAGGCAGATGGTCAGTTAGAGAAGGTTATGAGTCAAGTATTCAAACGGTGTTGTATGAGATTGTGAATCGGGCTAGTACAATTGTTTATTTGTTGCGGTTACCACCAGAGTTAGAAAGAGGTTTATGATGTGTCTGTGAATCTATAATTCGGGAGTGTGAGTCAGACATTTTCTGTGCTATGTTTGTAGAAGAGATTGAGTTGAGTTTGAAATTGCAAGCAACGAAGAATCAGTTGAGACCTTAGCATCAGATATCTATTGAGGTGTGGTAAGTCCACCGAGGTTGGTTAGTGTGTTGTGGTGTGAAAGAAAATGGGTCCCTGTCTGATAAATTTCGGGGACGAAATTTCCTTAAGTGGGGAGAGTTGTAACACCCGGGTTTAGGGGTCGGGAGAAATAAATAAATAAAATAATATCTCGGTTTTGATTTGCAAAATAAAATTTAAAAGTGTTGGACCAAAATTTTGATGTTTAAGCCCAATAGCCATTTTAATGGCATTTTTGTAAATAGTTGGACTTCCAAATTTAAACCCCTTTTTTAATTAAAACAAAAGCTTGTCATCTTCAACTCTCCCATTTCCACGACAATGGAGGGTTTTTCTCCATCACCCCCATTTCATCCCATTTCTTCTTCAATCTTGGAGCTTTTTGAAAGGTAAATATATTTTTGACTTGGCCTTGTCTTCCTCTTCAAGTTGATACCAATATTTCTCATTATTGTTCATGATTTTGAAATTGAAAGTTTTAGGGTTTTGTTTAAAAATGAGAACTTTATGGGTTTTAACCTAAGCCATTGATTTATTATTGTTAGATAAGTTGTTTGCAACCCTTAAGGTCCAACATATGTGAATTTTAAAGTATTTTAACATGATTCCCGAATTTGGGTTTTGGTGGGTTTTTAGGAGGGTTTTTAGTTGAGTTTTGGGTGTGGTTTGTGTTGGAAATTGAGGGTTGATGTTAGGGTAATAGTTGGGGGCTGTTTTGGGATCATTTGTGGGTGTAATGGGTGTTGAAAACATAGATTTTGGAAGGGGTATTGGGGCTGTCCGAGATTGCAAAGTATGGGGTTTGGTCATGGCTTGCAACATGGTGAATTGTGATTGAATTGTATTCCGGGTTGGTCTTTTGATGTTGGGCTGATTTGGAATTGTTTGAAATGTGTTTGAGGTTGTCTAGAAGTGGGAATTTGTGTTGGTGAAGCCTTGGGAACAAATCCGGAAATTGAAGACCATGGTTGCTTGGTAGATGAGCTTGGAGGTAGAGGTGAGTGGTTAAATATTTTTAAATGGTTTTCAAGTGTTGGTTCAAGCATGTGAACTAGGTTGGGATTGGTAGACCCACCTAGAGTTGGGATTAGGGTGGTAGCTTAATCCCAATCTTTAGTTAGAGACCTTGGTTGATCTTTAAAGTGTTGAATTATGCCTCATGTTTAATCATGCTTATGGTGGTTATGCTTATGTTGTTATACATGTATGTGGAGGCACGACTTAATGCATTGTTACAGGCATGTTGATGATAAATGTGATAGAGATATACATATGTATGAAATATGATGTGATATTTGTGTTATTGAGATGCATGTAGTGTTGACATGTGTAATGATGTTATGAGGTGATTGTATGATCCGAGGATCATAGTGAGTACATGCTAGGCATGGAAATGTGGTTTGTGCATGACGGTGAGTCATAGTGAGTACGTGCTAAGCACGGAAGTTGTTATGGATTGATATTGTGATAGATTAATGAAATATATAGTATTGGCACTAGTATACTTGAATACAAATGATCGATCATTAGGATGTTTAGTGTGCACACGTGAGTCAAAATACGCGCGTGGTCTTGATAATGGTAGTCATCAAGATGGAGTACAGGTTCGCCCGAAAATCTTCTTATATATATTCGTCGGTGATGAGTGGAATCCCATCGACGGGCGTGAGGATGAGTGGAATCCCCTCCGCGTGAAATGAGGCGTGAGGATGAGTGGAATCCCCTCCGCGTGAACGGTGATGAGTGTAATCCCACCGTCAGGTAATGGTTGAGTTGTTGGATGTGAGTTCCAACAGTTATCCGTGTATTCGAGTCATAGCTAGGTGCCAATACGGATTGTAGTTTATGTTGCCAATGTGTGATTAATTGGGAGCCTATGTGATTTGGGATGTGTTGCTAACATGGTTTAATATATGCGATTTCATATGTTGTGGATTTAAACATGTTGAGCATGACATGATATTGAATATATGTTCATGCATCATCTATATTTATGGCTCGTGTGGATCGAAGGTAAGATCATGCACTTTATCTTGGTTGTAGCTCGTGCTTGGACCCTGCATTGTCGAAGGTTTGTTTTATGAGCTTACCCTCACTAAGCTTTTATGCTTACGCTCTCTTTTGTTCGACAATGCAGATCAATGGCTCGTGGGTGGCAAGGGCAAGGAAGGGCCTCCAAGTGTTGCTTACGGTTAGCTCAAGTATGATAGTTAAATTTAAAGATTGTAATAGTAAAGCAATGGGATAGGTGTCGTGTTATGATGCTTTTGGAATATATTGTTGTTGTTGTTTAGAAGCATGTTAGACTCCTCGTATGTGTTTGTTAATTTCGCTTTTGGGATGTATGCCTTGCTTGAAACCATGTTAGTATTTTGCTATATAAGATTGCCTAAGTGTTGGATATGTTAAAGCTTAATATCTTTAATGGCATGTATGAATGTGTGGCTTGAGATGTTATGCCTTGGTGATTAGTTTCGTTTTGTTGATGTTAAAGCATGCTTGTAAGTTGGTTGCCTTAGGATTATTTGCTAGTATGTTGTTGGAGGTTTCGGAGGTGTTTTGGGACACCCTTGTGCTTTAAAACAGCCAAAATGAGTCTGCAGACAGGGGGCGTTTCGAAACGGGCCACCCTGTTTCGATACGGACCCTTTGCTTTTGGCCAGCCGTTTCGAAACGGATAGGGGCTGTTTCGGTACGTTTTAGCTACTGGAATTTTGAGAAATTGGCGAGATGAAGGTGTTCCGAAACGGGTCCGTGGTGTTTCGAAATGGTCAAATCTCGTTGACCACGAGAAGTTGACCAGGGAGGGTGTTTCGGAACGGTTGACCCCCGTTCCGAAACGGCTTCCTCGTGTAGGCTTAGTTGGGTTGACCAGGTCAAGGCGTTTCGATACACCTTGAGGGTATTTCGAAACGGCCTGTTAAATTACTTAAAAATGAGCTGTTTTTCTTGGGTTGTTCGAGTTACTGTTTTGCGAATGCTCGTCTTCCGTTGCTGTGATCACATAGGAATTAAGTGTGCATTTAGAGAAGAGTAAATTAAAAAGAAATTTTCTGGGTTGTTAACCGAAGAGGAATCTTAACGGGTTTCGCTTCGGTTTTCCCCGTGTGGCCCACTCGGACCGGTCAAGCGTCCGGACCGGGACGAGGGGGTTACAAGCAGCGTTGGAGGAAAGCTACAAAATGAGCTCAGCTCGGATGGCGACTCAAAAGGGGTAGTAAGCTTGAAGATTCTTTATTAAAGTTGGATCGAATTTCTTGGATACTAAGCCCTTCTGAGGCAACCTCAGGCTCACATGATGATCCTTCATTATGGGTTTGCAGTGAAGGAGATCCGGAGAATTGGAACGTTCAGGTACAACTTACCACATGCCTCTTGAAGCAAACTACTTCAATTTGATCTAACCTTTTGCTGGTTCTTTAAACGGACATGTTTTCCGGTCTATAGATTCAGGATCAGTGAAAGGGTTCCCTAAGGATGTTTATCAAGCAGATGCTGAGGTTTTAATTCCTACTTCTTTTATATCTGTCTGAATAATCATTATCATTATTTTAGTTTGAGTTACTATAATAGACAGCATATTTTTCATTTTTCTGCGACATGGATGGTTTGATTCCTTCCTCTTACTGCAGAATCTTGTTTGTGCAAAGAATCTGGTTATAGACAAGAGCATTCAAACAGCATACATCCAGGCAATTCAATCCGCTCAACACTTCATATACATTGAGAACCAATATTTCATTGGATCATTATATGCTTGGCCATCTTACAAAGCAGGTTTCTGTAACCTCTTATCTTCTTATTTTTATTTTTATTTTTATTTTTGCATAATTTTCACACTCATGCGTTTCATTCTGTTCGTCACAAGTAGATATGTTGTGAATCTAACAACTGGTTCAAATTATCACTGCTTTTTTAGGAGGTTTGGACCTTTGTGATGGACCTCATCTTGCAGTGCATATCATCTTCAATTAGTTTAAAGAATCTTGACATCAATTGCTGTTACTGATTCTTGGTTTCTCTTTTAATTGTTAGTCAGGAACTAAGTGCCCAACAGATCGAAAATGTTGTTAACGACGATGATGGAGTTTTTCAGTTTTTGATGGTTATTTACATATAATATAGTGCAAGAATTATATTACAATATAGCATTTGGTGTGGTGGTAAGCCATTACTCTTGCTTGCTATGAGACGTAGGTTCAACCCCCATACTTGCATTTGAGATGTTTTTTTATTTTCTTCCTTTAATTAGGTGGTGACACGTATCACCACTTAATTGGAGGATGAAAATAAATTTATTTAATCAAATATAAATAATTAAATCCCTCCAATAAGGTAGTGACACGTGTTATCACCTAATTAAATAATTAATTTATTTTATTAAATTAAAATTATGACTAAATTGAAAGAATGTGTAAATAGCAAGGATTAAATGTGTAATTTTATAAAAGTTTGTTAACTGCCACGTCATCACTCCGTCAGTCCTCTGTTATTTTTTCAACGACAGTGGCCAAAATAGGTTAATTTAATAAGTTCGGTGGTCTGATTGACGAGTTCGTTAGTTCAGTGGTCAAAATAGGAATTCCCAATTAGTTCGGTGGTCAATGGTATAGTTTACCCTATTAAAAAATTATGTTTAAAGTTTAAGGTTGAAATTTATTATTAAAATTTATGATTTATAGTAGAGGATTCAGCATTTAGAGTTGATGATTTAGAATTTAATGTTTAATTTTTTAGTGTTGAATTAAAGATGAAAACACCAAAAGAGATATTTTTTCTCTTCAATTTATACATAGTACAAGGATTGACCATATAGTTTGAGCTAAATATTTCAGACAGCGAAGAGATAAATGGGCGAGAATAAATCCAAGTATAAAATGGTAAAATAGCAGTGTCAAATTTTCTATATCCTCTGGAAAATTTATTTTCCTCTCATTTCCCAGTTCCCACCATGTGATTTTCTTTGGTTCGATCACATTCTCCTCATTCATGTAATCGATCAATGCCTTTCTTCGATTCCTCCTCTCCAATTCCCTTCTCTTCTTCCCGTTTCCCCTTCGTTTCTTTTCCTTTTTTTTTTCTGAGTGATTTCCTTCCATTTTTCTTATCCTCTGTTTAATTTGAAGATCTAGTGTTGATTTTCCTGTCCCCGAAATCAAACTCATTTTCCCGGAAATCTTCTTCCTTTGCCATTATTTTTCATTTCCTTCACCGAATTCTCAGTTTGTTTTTTTACTTTTCACGTCATTCCTTTGTAATTGTCCTGCACGTTAGATCTTTGCTGTCCCTGGTTTTGCTTCTTTTTTTTACGTAATTCCTTTGTAAAAAAACTCGTTTCCGTTTTTGGGTTTTCTTCTTTTTTGAATTTTCGAGTTTTATATATTAAAATGGAGAAGCATAAATCTCCAGGCTTACCGCCGACGGCAGGTCGAGTTTCGGGGTTATATTCTGTCGGAAATTCTACAAACTTTTTAAATGCGAGACCCGAACCGGAGAATTCCTGTCAAACTTCGGATTCGAATCGTTTCAGTCACGATATTATAAGCAAAATGCCTGATAATCCACCGAAGAATTTAGGCCACCGTCGTGCCCATTCCGAAATCATAACTCTTCCGGAAGATCTTAACTTCGACATTGATCTCGGCATTGTGGGGGCAACCGCAACCGACGGGCCTTCGTCCGACGAAACGGAGGAGGAAATGTTTTCTGCCTATCTCGATATAAATAAGTTCAATTCTTCTTTTGTTACCTCGTCGTCTCAGGTTGGTGAGTCTTCAGCAATGGCTGCTCCGCCTTCTGCGGCGGGTACGGGAGGACGGACGGGGACGTTTGGTGAGGAAAATGCGAGTACTGGTGTTGGGTCCTCTCGGAAGCCTAGAGGTAGGCACCAACATAGCCTGTCAATGGATGGGTCGGCAAGTATTAAGCCGGAAATGCTTATGTCTGGTTCGGAGGAGGCTTCGCCTGCTGAGTCTAGGAAAGCAATGTCAGCTGCTAAGCTTGCTGAGCTTGCTCTTGTTGACCCCAAGCGTGCTAAGAGGTGTTTTGTTTTTGTTATTTTGTCGTTTCGAATTCTTAGATTGCTACGTGAATGGAATTCTACTGCCTTAACCATTTTTTCTTATGAATTGACATAAAGGGTTCATGTTTTATAAGGAAAGTTTGTTGATTTTGGCAATAAGTAGATTAGGATTGTTTCCTTTAATTGTCTGAATGACAAATTTCGTCTATATGAGTTTGGTGGCAATATTTTGGAATGTTAGTGTGATCTAACTCATGACTGAATGTAGAGTTAATATGGATGTAATACCTGTTATTGAAGTTACTCCAGATAATGTTGTTTTGCATAGTCGGATTAAACTCGAGCATTAAGTGACTTGCTGTCTGGTTGAAATCAGTTCAGTAAAGATGTGGTGGCAAAGAGACTATGAAACTATGTTTTGATTTGAAGCTAGTGCAAATGCTTATGTTATAGTTGATATCTTTTATCTCCCCATGTTTGTGTCTTTTGATAATTCTCCTTCTGTTCCAATCTTTCCCTCTCGTTTAAGGGATCTATGTCTTTCTATCTGATTTCATCTCTTTTAGAACTGGAATCTATGTTGTTACCCTGATATGTTTCTCTTTGACACCACCTTTATTTTCTATGCTATGTAATAGGATATGGGCAAATAGGCAGTCTGCTGCAAGGTCAAAGGAAAGAAAGATGCGATATATAGCTGAGCTTGAGCGGAAAATACAGACACTGCAAACAGAAGCAACATCACTCTCTGCTCAGCTGACTCTATTACAGGTATTTGCATCGGCTTTGAGCCTTCTCTTCATGTGTTTGCTAGTTCAAGGGTTCTGTTCATATACTCATGTATGTATGCATGCATATATTCCGTTGGACCTTCATTTTCTTTTATTTTGTACTTCATTTTCTTTTATTTTGTACTTCATTTGACTCTTACCATGGTAACTTATGAGCAGAGAGACTCCACTGGCCTGACTGCTGAAAATAGTGAGTTGAAACTGCGGTTGCAAACAATGGAGCAACAGGTTTACTTGCAAGATTGTGAGCACCTCTTGATATACTTCATTCAAATAACAATAGCTTTGCCGTATTGCCTTTTCTTATTATTTTTGTCTATTACCTCTTCATCGTAATGGAAAAAGGTTTGAAAGATTTTGCATGTGAGAATTCAGTTGGACGGCAATCAGAGAGAGAAAAAATAGACTGAGCCTGCAATATGTTGGATGTGTGTTCTTTGTATATACCTACCTTTTGTGCATTGCTTATAGATATGCGTTTTACACTTAACAGTACCTCCTATACCTCTATGTGTGTAGAAAAATATGTTATTCCAATGCAATTGAATGGTTCTTAGAGTAGGGTTTTCAACTTTTGGCTTGCATATTAGCTGGGAATAAATTGCATCTAGTTGTTTTATCATGAGCACCTCACTAAAGCTCAAGCCGCTTTTAATGTTGCCCGTATTAATGATGTTTTCTCCTTTTCTTTGTTATCTGATAGCATTAAATGATGCACTGAAAGAAGAAATCCAGCATCTAAAAGTGCTGACTTCTCAATCCATGGCAAATGGTGGACCAATGATGAACTATGCATCTTTGGGAGGTAGTCAGCAACACTACCCGAAAAATCATGCTATGCAGGCTCTTCTAACGGCACAGCAATTGCAGCAACTTCAGATTCAGTCTCAAAAGCATCTGCCTCTGCTCCCACCACATCTACTGCAGCAACTGCAACTGCAACATCATCAAAATGAGCAGCAACTGCAGACAGGAGAAATGAGAGTTAGAGCATCTATGCCTTCACCAAACCGGAGAGATGGCCCATCTTCATCAGATGTCAGCTCAACCGCATCAAATGATTGAGGAGTTAAAGATCCATAGGGCCAGGTATTGATGGGCCTTTCGCTTCCTCTTCAAAATTTTTTGGCTGCAATCCATTGTTAGATAGGACAGCATTTCTTCTTTCCATTTGTTCTTTCAATCTCTTTATCTCTTCGGGCATTTCTATATAACATTTATTTCTAGTTATATATAATCATCCGGTATGGTATATCTTTTATGGAATTGTCCAATTTTCATCGGTTACCTTTTCTTTCATCACTAGCTTGAAAGGCTGAGCCATTGAAATGCTAGTTAGGTATGAGCTTTTCATGCAAGTTTTATTCGCTTGTGATGCATTCAAAGTTCCTACACGAATGTCGCCAGGCATGATGTCTTTGTTTATTCGTCTTGTTTTTACAACCATTACAGAATTTTGCTTAAGCTTGTCTTTTTAGTGTTTCGACCATGTTGTTTACATTGGTTGGCTGCCATACAAGATTCTTTTATAGTGATTTCTTAAGTTTAGAGTTCACATTTTCAAAAGTACCCGTGTCGGAAGCATATTTAGATCTTAATTTAAATTTTTTTAGCATCCTATGCTACCCATATCCCTTTCTCATCCCCTGCAGACAATGTTGTTCGGCCTTTGAACCATTCCTTGGGTTCTTTAAACTTAATATTTAAATTATAAACCGAAAACAAAATATCTAATCAGTTTGATCACTGATCGGATTTTCTCAACATTGCAGCAAATTCATTGATAAACTAGAGAAAAAAACAGGGATAAAAAGTTCATACAAAGGAAAGATAGTTGAACAAAGCACAATTTATGGTCTAGACAAACATAATAATATAGAGAAATTGCAGGTAAAATGAGATCAAAGGTTTTCAAGGGTAAGATAAAGTGGCAATGTGATTATGAGCCACAGTTCCAATCCACAGTTTCCCTTCAACTTCCCTAACTTCACTCACTAACTTCATCACCATGCCTTTTCGATCTTCGAGAACTTCGACGATCTCGCCGTTTTCGTCAAAGAGCGAGATCACCGTGAACATCTTCATCCCCATAATTCTTGCTAAAATCTTCATTTTGATGGGTAATCTGAAGTATAAGCTCCTCACCCATGGATTGTGAACTAGAATCTCTTGTGCTCGAGTTCTGCAACAGTCTATGGCTACCCAGAATTGACCTTTGTCGTTTATTCTTACATTGTCCGGAAAACCGGGTAAATCTGCAACAATCTCCATTGTCCCAGCCTTTGGTCCTTCAAGCCAGTATTTCATTAGCCTGTCACCATGTCAAAACTCAGTATCAAAATGCAGAATAGAGTTCTGGTGTGCGTTTTCGGATATGGGTACGTGTTTGGTATATAGTTTTCATATTAGTTGAAAGGGGCAAATAATGCACCCAATAGTAAACATCAACAACCTTGGGCTTAGCCAGTTGGTTCATGCAAGCAGACTGGGATTCGAATCCCGGTATCTATAACCCTTGTGTTATCCTTAGAATATGGTCTCGTTTGTATGAAAAATAAACTCTGAAGAACAAAAAGAAGATGGAATTGCCTGCAATTGCTAGTCTCAGTGAATAAGAGGAAGCTCTGGTCCAAAGATAACTGAATTCCATTCGGAAAAGCTAAGCCATCCAACACTACATGAGTTGTCTTTGTCGGAGGATCGTATCTGAGAATCCTTCCGGTCGTTTCGCCTTCCAACAGTATGAAGAAATGATACCTGCTCAATAATCTTCTGTAAGTAACCCTTCATTGTATACATATTGAGAAAAAATAATGGGACGTTTTAAGAATTGTTGTTGACTCACACTCTATTGTACTTTCTGCTTGTGTCTGTGAAAAAGATTGAACCGTTTTTATGGATGTCCAGATCATTTGCAAATAGTATTTGCTTCCCTCCGACATGAGTGGCCAATGGTGTGGCGAGTCCGCCAGCCGGTCCGACCACAAGTAGTCCATAATAGGCGTCTGCAATGTACAAATCTCCACTGTTTTTGTTGAACCTTAACCCAAGTGGTCGACCGCACCATTTCTCATGTCTCCATTGCTTTGATGTTGTTGAGTGTACACCTCTGGCACATAGCTTCTCTGACCTTTATTTTATGTACATTTCCACCACAAATTAGCATAAAGTTTATATCTGTCTAATCCTATGTTACTCAGACTCGGAAATAAAATAAAAAGTTTTGAATATGAAAACCCTTAGATAGCACATCAAAGAAGCTCACCAGTTTGATGTGACAGTGGCGAATGTCTCCCATCCGATACCCTCGCCCATCCATCGAACAACACGGCCATCAGCTAATCCGGTGTAAGGACCACGACCAAACCCGTCGAACTCCAACGATTCGGGGCCGAAAACTTCATCAACAAACTCAAGTTTCCCATTTCCCAACCGGCTTTCATTGTCTCTGGGCCAGCTTCCCATCACTTCCTTGTAAGGGGCAATATCATGTTTCACCGGCCTGAACTCGATCCCCCCGACCGGTCCAATCTCAAAAGGATCCATCAAAACAAAACCGAGAACCAGAACGGCGATGAACAAAACCGGGTGCTGCAGAAAAGCTTCCTCTTTATGCTTGCCTTTCTTCTCCATTGCTGGTTCTTTCTCTTCTCTCTGGTATGATGGTTTTAGTGTTTTGATGTTTGCTTGGGCAGGAATTCATTGGTTAAGAAGTTAGAGAACATACATTTGATGTGATATATACAAACAATATTGTGATGTATGATGAAAGCTGGTTGCTTATTGTTGGTCATGTTTGTTTTATGAGAAAGATCATCAAATGGACTTTTTACTCAAATTGTAAGTTGAAAATCTGCAATTCTTTCATGGAAAATTACCTAGTTTTCTTGGTAAAGAAGTCTGTCAGCACTTTTGACATGAATAAATACAAATACATGCAGTTGAATCTTGATAATATGGCCTAGGCAAACTAAGTAAGATGTGTTATCTAAAGGTTAAGAAAAAGTATTAACTAATATTATAAGGGTTAATATTTGATGCGGTGCCAGACAACGACGGAACTATGTATATGTTGAGACCCCTCTTAATTTTTAGATTTAAAGGCTTAATAGAGTTTTTGCTCCTCCCAATGTGTGATCATGGCTTCGTCCTACTGCCAGTGGAGTTTTTTTTTTTCTACAAGCGGACTTTAAATGATGCCATGTGTTATTTTAGGGCACTAAATTCAAGACCTAAAGAAAGAAGATAGGAGCAGGTGAGCAGCTTTAACCAACTGGCCACCACACTTGCTCATATATATAATGATTAATAAATGAAAAATGTGATATATAGATTCATCAACTACTAATAATAGATAAACTAAAAACAAGGGATATACCACTCATATTTTAGAATTCACAATATGAATTGTATATCAAACCTACATGTAATCATTTCATCACCCGAGATACAGCCAATATTGAACAATCGGATGATTAAGTTGCTTAATTTTAAAATAAATAAATTTTAAAAGGTAATTAAACTATAAGAAATTAAGGGGATAAGATTCAATTTTATTAATTTTAAAATTGAAGAACAATGTTTAATTTTAAAAAACTGAGCTAAAAATAATTAAACCATAAAATTTTAGAATGACGGTTTAATTTTAATGATTTTAAAATTATCCAGAACAGTTAAACTATTAATAACCTTAGATAATATTTTAATTTTTATTAAACAATAATTTTGTTTTAACATAACAATAGACATTATTCATTTGAAAAATATAAATAAAAAAATAAAATAATTAACTAAATCAATTAATTAAAATTTTAACTAATTCGATTTTGTATGCACATTTCAGCTGTGTACTCTTCTACGGGTGATTCTAACGTTAAGTCCCTTAAAATTAGGCTAATCTTAGGTCGCATCGAAACTACCGTTAGATCTAGGCCAAATTAATTTCAGCCGTTAATGAAAAAAAGAAAAAAAAAAGGAAAAAGAGACTATGTGAAACCGGTAAACTGGTATTTCAAAATTCCTTTAAGACCCTCATATTGGAATAGCATCGGTACTGATGAAATAATTTAAAAAACAGTGGCATTTCCTCTCCATCCCTTGTAAAAACTTCAGAAAACTCTCCCCCTCGTCCAAACTTTTCGTTCATTTTACAGGCGAAAATCGTTGGTTGGACAGTTCTTATCTCTTAAATTCAGGTTAGTAATGTTTAAGATTTCGTGTTAGTCAAATTCGAAATGAAAAATGTGTATGAAAAATTATTAGGGTTTTGAGAAAAGTGAGGGTTTAATAATGATTTTGAGGGATTAAGATTAGGAGTTTAATAATGTTTACTTATTATACCGAAACGCATCAATTCCATATAGTTTAAGGATTAGGCTTGGTGATATTTGTTACGAATGTGGAGGTTGAGAAATAGTTCTGGAAAAATAGCATCGGTATTGTTCTTCAGATACCGATGCTGAGAGTAATTGAAATAACATTGAATAGAAAAATGGTATCAATATGTACAAGTGATATAGATACTAATAGGTAGAAATATCAGTATTGTAGTAGTAGTACAGATATAGAAATAATTTAAATGACATCGAATGGTAAAATGGTATCGGTATGGATAAGTCATATCGGTACTAATAGATAAAAATATCGATATTGTAGTAGTAGTAGTAGTACATATGTGGGAATAAATTGAATGACATCGACATGTAAATGGTATCAATATTTAAAAGTAATATTGGTACTAATCGATAGAAATGTCACATATATAAGAAAAAAATATTGTTTAACACGGAAGAAGACATGTTAATAAATAATATGGCATGGTAACCATTAATAAAATGTTGTGTTGTGTTTTATGTGTCAGTATAAATTTATGTGACATAAATAAACTTATGTTTTATTGGTAGGTGTGTGAGCATGAAGAATGAAACAGTGAAGGTCGTGGTGGCTAAGGCTCGTAAACCTGTGTCTGCCTTTATGAATTTTTAGTAAGTTAAAGTTGAATTTGTATTTAATATTTCAAGTTGTTTAATTTATTAGATTGAAGTTTAAACAAGATATATTTAAATGAATGTATGTATGTATATAATAAATGAATGCAAAGGGAGAAAGGGTGGGAAGAAGAAAATGACTAATAAGGTAAGTGTAAAATTTTGAATAGTTGAATATGTTTGTTTATTTTTCCAGTAATGTATATATGAGGTAAAATTGTAATATCTTTTGAATGATAAAGGTGAGAAAAACATAAGGAAGGAAGTGGGAAAAAATGACTGCTGATGAAAAAGACTGTATATTAAAATGCACTTGTAGTGGAAGAAAACATATATAGAAGCAAAATCAAAAGACGAAGATATGACTACTGTTAAGAAGGTTAAGAAGGTAAAAGTTGCATTACTTTTAGTAATAATTGTTAGTATTTTATAGATGTCTAATATTGATGTAAATAATTGTATGTTTGTAGGAAGCACCCACAAGGTGTAATATAAAGAAGTTGTCAAATTTATTTGAAGAAATGAAGATTAAAAAGATGGATGTTGTAGTCGTAGAACTTGAGTTTGAAGTTTATTTGGATTAAAATCGTGTGAAATTCGTCGTGATCTGTGTCGTGAGTTAGTAGAAAGCTTTAATGTCGTAAGCTCAATGATGAAGTTTAATGGCCATGATATTTTTGTAATGGTGGAGGATGTTGAAGCTGTTTTAGGTTAAGAAATAAAGGTCTTGATGTTGGATGTGAAATTATTGTTTTCTGACAATTTATGCACCTTAGTTGAAGCCCGTCGTACACTAAAACCATTATTTCTTACATATGTAGTTAAAAAAATTCTTCTCACATTTGTATTGCCTATATCGGTGGTAGTTCACATGGATATTGTAATTTAGTATTTAAATAATTGACCATTATAATTATACCTATTATGAAGATTACAAATCCTAAACCTATCAGCAATTATTTTCGACTAAAAAGAAGAACACGCGAATTGCAGGTGGAAGGATATGGCTGCAATGGATGAGGCTCACAAAATTTCGATTTGCAGGTGCGACAAAGAGGCAATGTTGAAGATGTTGGAGTATGCCCAAAGACCAATAATGAGATAATTGTTAAAGATATACTTATTTTATCTTATTTTTAATAAATTCATTATTATTATTTCAGTCTTATTCTGTACATCTATAAATAAATTGAATTATAATAAAGTTCTTAGAATAATATAGTTATTCTTTGTAACACCCGGGTTTAGGGGTTAGGTGAAAATAATATTTTAATATTATTTTGGGCTCGGTTTTATAATTTTAATATCATTCCGGGTTCTCGATTTCAATTTATTAATTTAAGTTAACCATGTTTTGAAATTTAATCTCAAATAGCCATAGTTGGTGTGCCCTTGTGAATACCCCATTTCATTAAGGGCAAGATAGTCTTTTAGCCTTGAATTTAAACAAACATATTAAAAAGAAGAAAAACCCAACTCCCCCTATTCATCTTCTTCTCCACCAACGTGAAGAAGAACCCCTCACCCCTATCTACTGTTCCATCCCATTTCTTACACTTTTCGGCCCCAAATCGAAAGGTAAAGGTATTTTTGACTTCCCCTTACTCCCCTCTCTTTAAAAGTACCTTCTATATTCATTTTCATGTAGATTCTAGAAAATGGAATTTTGGGAAGTTTGGAATAAAAATGAAAGCTTTATGTAGTTAAAGTAAATGTCTTGATTTAACATGTTTAGTTATGATATAAGGAGGTCAAATGGTATATCATATATGAATTTTAAATAGTTTTGAGCAATTTTCGGATTTGGGTTTCCAAGGGGTTTTAGGAGGGTTTTAAAGTGGTTTTGGGGGTGGTTTGATGTTGGTTTTCGTGGGCTGTTGTTAGTATGATGTTTGAGGATCATTTTGGGTGCGATTAATGCTTGTTTGGATGTTTGAAATGAGAGTTTTCAGTGGGTCAAGTGGGCTGCTCGAAAATCCTGTTTTTGGTCTTGTTTTGAGTGTTGGTTGCTTGATAATGTAATCCGGGTTAGTTTCGATGACAAGATATTGATTGTGGATGTTTTGTTTGTGTTTGGGATTGATTAGAATCAAGTTTGGGCATCGGTGAAGCATCGGAAGTGAATCCGGGGAATTGAAGACAATTGCTTGCTTGGTCTTGAGCTCGGGAGTTTAGATGAGTGGTTAATTGTTTTGAACGGTTTTAAATTGGTTGGTTCGAGTATGTGGACTAGGTTGGGCTTGGTAGACCCACCTAGAGTTAGGATTAGGGTGGTAGCCTAATCCTAAACTTGATCTAGAGCCTTTGGTTGAACTCATTATATGGTTGTGTATGTCTCGTATGAATTGTGGTATGAATGGCTATGTATATTGTGTTGTACATGTGAGATGAGACATGAATTATGATGCTTGAGACATGCATGATGATGGTTGTTGGTGAGTACGTGCTAAGCACGGAATTGATTGAAATGAGTAATGTGAAATGAGAAAATATTGGCACTAGTAAACTTAAATACAAATGATCGATCATTAGGATGTTAGTGTGTACACATGAGTCAAAAGTCGCGCGTGGCCTTGGTGGCGTTGAGTCACCAAGGAGAAGTACGGGTACGCCCGGAAATTGTATTTAAATATAGTCGGTGATGAGTGGAATCCCATCGACGGGGCGTGAGGATGAGTGGAATCCCCTCCGCGAGACCGGTGATGAGTGTAATCCCACCGTCAGGTAATGGTTGTGTTGTTGGATGTGAATTCCAACGGTTATCCGCGTATTTGAGTCATATTTAGGTGCCAATGTTGATTGATATGTGTATCAATGTATTGAGATTAATGATCCTTATATGGATGTTTGATGTGGCTATTTATGTTGAGGAAGTTAGAGCTTGATGTTCATGACATTTACTTGTATATATATTGTTCATGCATCTTATATTGTGGCTCTTGTGGATCCTTGGTATGTTTGTGAATTGCCTTGGCTAGATCGTGCTCGGACCCTGCAATGTTGAGGTTTGTTTTTAGAGCTTACCCTCACTAAGCATCATTGCTTACGCTCTCTTTGTTCAACATTGCAGATCCTTAGCTCGTGGGTGGCTTGCGCAAGTGAAAGGCTCCAAGTGTGGTTTTTGGCTTGAGTTCATCAAGTATGGATTTTAAATTTTAGACATGTAATAGTTTGAGCAATGAGATATGTATGGTTTTGTTGAGTAGTTGTTGGTTGTTTTGAGCTTGTATGAACTCCCTTATGTCTTTCTTTTGCATGGTTTGCGTTGCCATGATGAATTGTAAGTCATGCCTAAACTGCTCTTGTTGGATGTTAGCCTTATGCCTAAGAGGTTGCCTTCATGTTGAATGTTGATGTATGAACTTGAATGCTTGGATGCCATCTTGGGCCTATTGCATGATCTCCTTGATGTTTATGCTTATTGAGGGTTTGTATGGCTGCTTGGTGGTATACGAATGTTGTATGAATGATTGGTTGGGGTTAGGGAAGTCTTAAATTGCATCTAGGTTCGAGTCTTGCATGTTTTGGCTGAGTTTGGGAGTTTTGGCTGTGTAGGGGTATCGATACGGTTGGTCCAGTATCGATACCGCCTTCTTGTTTCAGGCCTCGTGTATCGATACGCGAGGGAGGCGTATCGATACCTTTTTGGTCACTGGAGCTACTGTCCATTTCGGTATCGATACGGGCCTCTGGGGTATCGATACCGTCATCTTAGCGTTGACCGTGGAAAGTCAACCGTTGGGGAGGGTATCGATACGCTCCTTGGGCGTATCGATACAGTCTCTACTGGTTGACTCTGACCAGTTGACCTAGTCAAGGGGTATCGATACACCCCTTAGGTGTATCGATACCGCCTGCAGTTTAAGTTTAAAATTGGGCTGTAACATGATTGTTTGAGCTCGTTTGATTGTTTTGTATATGCTGTTCCGCTGTATGATCACTTAGGGTTTAATATCCATTTAGACAAGATTAATGAAAAGAAAAAAAAAATTTAGGGTTGCTAACCGAGGGGGAATCCTTAGAGGGTTTTCACTCGGTTTTCCCCGTGTGGCCCACTCGGACCGGTCATCCGACCAGACCGGGACGAGGGGGTTACACTTGTTGGTATCAGAGCCTAAGGTTACCGAGACCTTGGGCAGGTAAGTGAGGTAAGTTCAAGTTTTTGCTTGATATACACGGTGTTTGCTTGCTTGTAAGAATGGTTGTTTGTTTGACAAGTATGTTGCTTGTTTTATTCAAAGCATGCGTGTGTGAGTCCCATTGCTACTATTACATTGGAAAATGGTTTTGTTTTAGTGAGGGAACGTACTTGAACACTTGGAAGCCTTGCCTTGCTAACCCAACTTGTATGTTTTGTTGTTGTGGTTGTAGTTAATATTTGTGAGAGCGATGTCTAGACCGAGAGTGGTTCGTCAGGAACCACGGGTTGCGGCTCCTGTTGAGCTGGCTGTTGGTATGGAGGCTCATTTGGAAGGGCCGGTGGCCGCGGGAGTTGGCGCTCCACCACCACCTCCACCACCACCACCTCCACCACCTGGAGCTGGAGGTGAAAATGGAGCCGGAGGAGATGGACCTCAAGGTGGCCAAGGTGGCCAAGGTCCAGCTGGAATTGATATGACTCCGCTAGTGCAAGCGATAGCGGGAGCTTTCCAGGCCGCAGTTGCGGGAGCTCAGGCTGCAGCTCAGCCTAGGTGTGATGATGCTAGTCTCCCTTTGGAGAGGCTCCGTAGCTTGGGAGCCGAGGAGTTTAGAGGATCTACTCTGGAGAGGTCGGAGTTGTGGTTGGAGAAGACGGTTCGTATCTTAGCTCAGATGGGTTGTGCGGGCGCACGTAGATTGGGTTGTGTGATCTCATTGCTTCAGGGTGATGCCTACACCTGGTGGGTCACCATTACTACCGGAGTTCCAGAGGCCGAGATAGATTGGGAATTCTTTGAGTTTGCTTTCCGGAAGAGGTACTTGGGACCGAGGTACCTAGATGAGAAAAAGAGAGAGTTCATGGCTCTCACTCAGGGGGATGCATCTGTGACTGATTATGAGATTCGTTTCGTTCGTCTGAGTCAGTATGCTCCAGAGTTAGTGCCTATTGAGAGGGCTCGATGTGATCGTTTCAGATACGGGCTTCATGAGGAAGTTAAGAGGTATACCTTAGCTTCAGATTATTCTGACATTGATGTCTTGGTTGCTAGAGCCAAGGACATTGAGCATAGCTTGGGGCTGGCCAAGCGCTCTGGGGGATCTAGTTCTGGTAAGAGGCACAACAACTTTGATGGTAGAGATGCTAAGAGGCACAGAGGTGGCGGACATCAGTTTGATCAGAGACGTGGCAGTGGCCACCATGGTAGAGGCCATCAGGGCCATAGAGGAGGAGGGCGTTTGCCCGAGTGCGCACAGTGTGGGAGGCAGCACACTGGTGAGTGTTGGGGTAACTTCCATGCTTGTTGGAACTGTGGTTCGAGGGACCACTTTAGGAGGGACTGTCCACGTCAGGCAGCTCAGGCACCAAACATTGCTCAGGCTCCTGCGAGAGGTAATGATTTTTAGAGAGGCCGTGGGCGCGGTCGTGGCTACTTCCAGCCTAGGGCTGATGCACATAGGGGAGATGCTCAGAGGAACCTTGCTCATGTTGTGGCTGTGCAGCCAGAGGCGGGAGGACCAGCGAGAGTTTATGCTCAGAGAGAGGCCGGGAACGACACCGATGTGATAGCAGGTAATTTCGAGTTACAGTCTATGTCTTTGCTTTCTTTGGTTGATTCGGGTTCTACGCATTCCTACATTTTGAGTGAGCATGCACAGAAGTTAGATATTCATGTTGAGATCTTAGATGTAGGTATGCATGTTACTAGCTCTTTTGGTGAGACAGTTGTGGTTAGACGTATGTATAGGAGGTGTCCACTGAAGATTCAGGGTCATGTGTTTCCAGTTGATATGATGGAACTTCCTTTCTACGGTTTTGATATTATATTGGGTATGGATTGGTTGGTTGAGCATCGGGCTAGTGTGGACTTTGAAACGAAGAGAATTTCCTTGAAGCTCTCTGATGACTACGAGGTAGTGGTAGTGGGCGAGAACATTAAGTTCTTGTCCAATGTAGTGTCAGCTTTAGAGGCTCATAGGTTGATGGACTCGGGATGTGGGGCTTATTTAGCTTATGTTATGAATCCGGATATGAGTGAAGCTAGACCGAAAGATATCAGGACAGTGTGTGACTTTCCAGATGTGTTTCCTGAAGAGTTGCCGGGTTTGCCTCCTGACAGAGATGTTGAGTTTGTGATTGAGACAGTTTCAGGGTCTAACCCAGTTTCGATAGCTCCGTACCGTATGGCTCCGAAAGAGTTGAAAGAATTGAAGAGTCAGTTGCAAGAGTTATTAGACCGTGGTTTCATTAGGCCTAGTAGTTCTCCGTGGGGTGCTCCCGTGTTGTTTGTGAAAAAGAAAGATGGTAGTATGCGCATGTGCATTGACTATAGACAGTTGAATCAGATGACTGTGAAGAACAAGTATCCGTTGCCTCGTATAGATGATTTGTTTGATCAGTTGAGAGGTGCTTCAGTGTTCTCGAAGATAGATCTGAGATCCGGGTACTATCAGTTGAAGGTGAAGGAGTGTGATGTTCCAAAGACAACTTTTAGGACTAGATATGGTCACTATGAGTTTCTTGTGATGCCATTTGGGCTCACGAATGCACCAGCAGCATTCATGGACATGATGAACAGAATTTTTAGGGACTATCTAGATCGCTTTGTAGTTGTCTTCATTGATGATATACTTGTGTACTCGAAGACAGAAGAAGAGCATGATGAGCACTTGAGATTTGTTTTACAGAGATTGTTGAGCAATCAGTTGTATGCGAAGCTTAGTAAGTGTGAGTTCTGGATTCGAGAGGTTGTGTTTCTTGGCCATGTTGTTTCGGCCGAAGGTATCCGTGTTGATCCATCAAAGATTGAGGCTATTGTTGAGTGGAAACAACCTAAGTCCGTGACTGAGATTAGGAGTTTCCTAGGATTAGCCGGTTACTATAGGAGGTTTGTTGATGGCTTCTCTAGAGTAGCTGCTCCTTTGACTAAATTGTTGCAAAAGGGAGTTAAGTTTGAATGGTCAGATGCAAGACAGAAGGCTTTTGAGAAATTGAAAGAAGCTTTGACGAATGCTCCAGTGTTAGTGCAACCTGTTTCAGGTAAGGAGTTTGTGATCTACAGTGATGCTTCCTACGTAGGCTTAGGATGTGTTCTGATGCAAGATAGGAGAGTTGTTGCTTATGCTTCTAGACAGTTGAAGATTCATGAGAAGAACTATCCTACTCATGACATAGAGCTAGCCGCAGTAGTGTTTGCATTGAAGATTTGGCGTCACTATTTGTATGGTGAGAAGTGTATTGTTTACACTGATCACAAGAGCTTGAAGTACCTGATGACACAGAAAGAGTTGAACTTGCGACAGAGAAGGTGGTTAGAGTTGCTAAAAGATTACGATTTGACCATTGAGTACCATCCGGGTAAAGCGAATGTAGTAACCGATGCTTTGAGTAGAAAAGTGGCCGTTGAGTTGAGAGCTATGTTTGCTAGGTTGAGTGTGTCCGATGATGGTGGTCTGATCACCGAGTTGCAAGTGAAGCCTTCTTTGATTCAGTTGATTAGAGAGAAATAGTTGCAAGATGCGAGCCTAGTTCCTCATGTTCAAGACATAGCCGAAGGAAGACCGACTGAGTATAGTTTCAGTGGTGAGAGTTTGTTGTGCTTTAGAGATAGAATTGTTGTACCAGAAGATGTTGAGTTGAGACGTCAGATTCTGAGTGAAGCACATTTGAGTCCCTTTTCTATGCATCCGGGTAGTACCAAAATGTACCGAGATTTGAAGAATGATTACTTCTGGGTTGGTTTGAAGAGAGATGTAGCCGAGTATGTGAGCCGTTGTATGGTTTGTCAGAGAGTGAAGGCAGAACATCAGGTTCCTTCAGGTTTGCTACAGCCTTTGAAGATTCCGGAATGGAAATGGGAGAGGATCACCATGGACTTTGTATCGGGGTTGCCTTTGTCTCCTTCGAAGAAGAACTCAGTTTAGGTGATTGTTGATAGGTTCACTAAGTGTGCTCACTTCTTAGCAGTGAACACTACGGATTCCTTAGACAAGTTGGCGAACTTGTACATCCGCGAGATTGTGAGACTTCACGGAGTTTCGAAGTCTATTGTTTCAGATAGGGATCCTAGGTTTACTTCGAGGTTCTGGGGTTGCTTGCATAGTGCTTTGGGTAGCCGTTTGCATTTCAGCACATCGTATCATCCTCAGTCCGATGGGCAGTCAGAGCGAGTGATACAGATTCTAGAAGATATGCTTCGTTGTTGTGTAATTGACTTCCAGGGTTCTTGGGAGAAGCACTTACCGTTGGTCGAGTTTGCCTACAACAACAGTTATCAGTCTAGTATTCAGATGGCACCTTATGAAGCTTTGTATGGTAGACGGTGTAGGACTCCGATTTGTTGGGCTGAGACAGGTCAGAGATTGTTACCTATGCCAGACTTGCTTAAGGGAACCACAGAAAAGGTGAAGTTGATATGTGACCGCTTGAAAGCAGCTTCCGATCGTCAGAAGTCTTATGCAGATTTGAAGAGGAAAGAGGTTGAGTATTCAGTGGGTGAGAAAGTATTTTCGAAGGTATCTCCGTGGAAGAAGGTAATGAGATTTGGCCGGAAGGGCAAGTTGAGTCCGAGGTTCATTGGCCCGTATGAGATAGTTGAGCGGATTGGGCCTGTAGCTTATCGCTTGAGGTTACCTTCGGAGTTAGAAAAGATCCATGATGTCTTTCATGTATCTATGCTTAGGAGATATAGATCGGATCCTTCTCATGTGATGCCCGTTGAGGAGATAGAGTTAAATCCAGATTTGTCTTATAATGAAGAGCCCGTTGAGATACTTGCTTCTGATAGCAAGGTATTGCGTGGCAAGACCATAGAGTTGGTCAAGGTGTTGTGGAGACACAGAGGTGTGGAAGAGGCCACGTGGGAAAGAAAAGCAGATATGGTTGAGCAGTTTCCGTATTTGTTTCCACCAGGTAATTTCGAGGACGAAATTTCCTTAAGTGTGGGAGAGTTGTAACACCCGGGTTTAGGGGTTAGGTGAAAATAATATTTTAATATTATTTTGGGCTCGGTTTTATAATTTTAATATCATTCCGGGTTCTCGATTTCAATTTATTAATTTAAGTTAACCATGTTTTGAAATTTAATCTCAAATAGCCATAGTTGGTGTGCCCTTGTGAATACCCCATTTCATTAAGGGCAAGATAGTCTTTTAGCCTTGAATTTAAACAAACATATTAAAAAGAAGAAAAACCCAACTCCCCCTATTCATCTTCTTCTCCACCAACGTGAAGAAGAACCCCTCACCCCTATCTACTGTTCCATCCCATTTCTTACACTTTTCGGCCCCAAATCGAAAGGTAAAGGTATTTTTGACTTCCCCTTACTCCCCTCTCTTTAAAAGTACCTTCTATATTCATTTTCATGTAGATTCTAGAAAATGGAATTTTGGGAAGTTTGGAATAAAAATGAAAGCTTTATGTAGTTAAAGTAAATGTCTTGATTTAACATGTTTAGTTATGATATAAGGAGGTCAAATGGTATATCATATATGAATTTTAAATAGTTTTGAGCAATTTTCGGATTTGGGTTTCCAAGGGGTTTTAGGAGGGTTTTAAAGTGGTTTTGGGGGTGGTTTGATGTTGGTTTTCGTGGGCTGTTGTTAGTATGATGTTTGAGGATCATTTTGGGTGCGATTAATGCTTGTTTGGATGTTTGAAATGAGAGTTTTCAGTGGGTCAAGTGGGCTGCTCGAAAATCCTGTTTTTGGTCTTGTTTTGAGTGTTGGTTGCTTGGTAATGTAATCCGGGTTAGTTTCGATGACAAGATATTGATTGTGGATGTTTTGTTTGTGTTTGGGATTGATTAGAATCAAGTTTGGGCATCGGTGAAGCATCGGAAGTGAATCCGGGGAATTGAAGACAATTGCTTGCTTGGTCTTGAGCTCGGGAGTTTAGGTGAGTGTTTAATTGTTTTGAACGGTTTTAAATTGGTTGGTTCGAGTATGTGGACTAGGTTGGGCTTGGTAGACCCACCTAGAGTTAGGATTAGGGTGGTAGCCTAATCCTAAACTTGATCTAGAGCCTTTGGTTGAACTCATTATATGGTTGTGTATGTCTCGTATGAATTGTGGTATGAATGGCTATGTATATTGTGTTGTACATGTGAGATGAGACATGAATTATGATGCTTGAGACATGCATGATGATGGTTGTTGGTGAGTACGTGCTAAGCACGGAATTGATTGAAATGAGTAATGTGAAATGAGAAAATATTGGCACTAGTAAACTTAAATACAAATGATCGATCATTAGGATGTTAGTGTGTACACATGAGTCAAAAGTCGCGCGTGGCCTTGGTGGCGTTGAGTCACCAAGGAGGAGTACGGGTACGCCCGGAAATTGTATTTAAATATAGTCGGTGATGAGTGGAATCCCATCGACGGGGCGTGAGGATGAGTGGAATCCCCTCCGCGAGACCGGTGATGAGTGTAATCCCACCGTCAGGTAATGGTTGTGTTGTTGGATGTGAATTCCAACGGTTATCCGCGTATTTGAGTCATATCTAGGTGCCAATGTTGATTGATATGTGTATCAATGTATTGAGATTAATGATCTTTATGTGGATGTTTGATGTGGCTATTTATGTTGAGGAAGTTAGAGCTTGATGTTCATGACATTTACTTGTATATATATTGTTCATGCATCTTATATTGTGGCTCTTGTGGATCCTTGGTATGTTTGTGAATTGCCTTGGCTAGATCGTGCTCGGACCCTGCAATGTTGAGGTTTGTTTTTAGAGCTTACCCTCACTAAGCATCATTGCTTACGCTCTCTTTGTTCAACATTGCAGATCCTTAGCTCGTGGGTGGCTTGCGCAAGTGGAAGGCTCCAAGTGTTGTTTTTGGCTTGAGTTCATCAAGTATGGATTTTAAATTTTAGACATGTAATAGTTTGAGCAATGGGACATGTATGGTTTTGTTGAGTAGTTGTTGGTTGTTTTGAGCTTGTATGAACTCCCTTATGTCTTTCTTTTGCATGGTTTGCGTTGCCATGATGAATTGTAAGTCATGCCTAAACTGCTCTTGTTGGATGTTAGCCTTATGCCTAAGAGGTTGCCTTCATGTTGAATGTTGATGTATGAACTTGAATGCTTGGATGCCATCTTGGGCCTATTGCATGATCTCCTTGATGTTTATGCTTATTGAGGGTTTGTATGGCTGCTTGGTGGTATATGAATGTTGTATGAATGATTGGTTGGGGTTAGGGAAGTCTTAAATTGCATCTAGGTTCGAGTCTTGCATGTTTTGGCTGAGTTTGGGAGTTTTGGCTGTGTAGGGGTATCGATACGGTTGGTCCAGTATCGATACCGCCTTCTTGTTTCAGGCCTCGTGTATCGATACGCGAGGGAGGCGTATCGATACCTTTTTGGTCACTGGAGCTACTGTCCATTTCGGTATCGATACGGGCCTCTGGGGTATCGATACCGTCATCTTAGCGTTGACCGTGGAAAGTCAACCGTTGGGGAGGGTATCGATACGCTCCTTGGGCGTATCGATACGGTCTCTACTGGTTGACTCTGACCAGTTGACCTAGTCAAGGGGTATCGATACACCCCTTAGGTGTATCGATACCGCCTGCAGTTTAAGTTTAAAATTGGGCTGTAACATGATTGTTTGAGCTCGTTTGATTGTTTTGTATATGCTGTTCCGCTGTATGATCACTTAGGGTTTAATATCCATTTAGACAAGATTAATGAAAAGAAAAAAAAATTTAGGGTTGCTAACCGAGGGGGAATCCTTAGAGGGTTTTCACTCGGTTTTCCCCGTGTGGCCCACTCGGACCGGTCATCCGACCAGACCGGGACGAGGGGGTTACATTCTTGAACGTCCTTAGCCGAGAATTATTGTGGGCGTGGACATCAATAATATATTAAGACTAATATGTATTTAATTGATAACAAAGTGTTTTTATTGACATAAAGATGTCAAAATCAATACATAAGTATGTGTTAGAGAACGACATACTGGATTGGCCCGCTATGAGCATGTTTCTTGGATTATTATGTGACAGTCACACCATTGCTCATGGTGATAACTAAGCGTATGATCCTCAGACTTGAGATCATCATTATTTCAATATAGAGAGTGACATATTTTGATGCAGTCAAACGTGTGTTGTATCAGACTACACTATAAAGACTAATATTGGATATGTCACACTCTATATAACGAAATATGGTTGTAGGATTTTTCCCTCCTACATAATAGGAGTAATATCGCACGCCACTTGATTGAGTGAGACTAGAAAATGTATGGCCATGGTCGAATAAATTGATATGAGATATCATAGTTATTCGTTTATCATAGTCTACTCAGATATCAAGAAATATTAGATGAGCTATACAAGTGTGACTAATCCATGACTTGTGTTCGATCTAGATATAAGGACAAAAGGATGTAATACATAAAAGAAGTTAATTACAAAAAAAGGTAAAGTCGAACCACGACTTGATGTAACTTAGGTAGCAATGATGTATTGCTAGATGCCACTCATTGTTTGTAATATTAGAATTGTTCTAGATATTACTACTAACGTTACATAAACCTACAAGGGTCACACCCTATGATTAAAACGAACAAATATCGTCTAGATATCATGTGTACAAACTTGTTGTACACGTAATAATTATTAAAGGCGAAATTATTATAATTATTGTAATTATAGATAATCTCGTTTATATATTTTAAATATTAGATAATTATTGTAATTATCAAACACTATTAATATATATATATATATATATATATATATATATATATATATATATATATATATATCCCTGAAGAAACCTAATTAAAGTAGAAATTAGATTCCACATATTTAATTGTATTCAGTTAAATATATTGTATATTTAATGAATTCAAATTAAAGTAGAATTAGATCCTACGTATTTAATTATATTCAGTTAAATATATTGTATATTTAATAAATTCGAATTAAAGTAGAATTAGATCCTACGTATTTAATTATATTCGATTAAATATATTGTATATTTAATGAATCTGAATTTAATTAGAATTGGGTTTTTGAATGCTATATAAAGGCATAAGGTCTAGCAGCCAAAATATATTTTTTTAGAAAACCTCTCTAACAATTAGAGAAGAGAAAATATTGTTCGTTTCGTTCGAGTGGACTGCGTAGAGGTCGGAGCGCTATTGTGACGACTAAGATTCAATTTGGTTTATCCTAACTCCATAAGGATATCAAGATACCAGATTTATTAAGGTAATATTTCATCCCTACTCACTCTGAATTCGTCCCTTGTACATGGATCACTGACAGAATTCGTCGGATAATTTTTCGTTGCGCTATGAGGTGTATCGGCGTTTCTCAACAGTGGTATCAGAGTCACTTTTACGATACGAATTTGGACTTAAATACTTGGATGATGCTTTTGTATGAGATGCATGTTATTAGATTAGAGTTTATTCAATTTTTGACAAATATATGATATTTTCACACATTAGATCGTTTTACGCCTAATCTGAATAAATTAAATTGATTGTTCCAAGTGATTAAAGAGTTAGTCACAGATATGTTAGGGTTTTCAGATGTTAAGCGTTAACATATATGGGTAACAATTATATTCAGACTAATGGTTAGTCTATAGATAACATGCGGGAAAAATAATAAAAAGTTGTTCAAGTAAAAACCTCGTGGATTTTGAAATCCTGAAAAAAGCAATAATGTTGATAAAAATCATCAAATCGTGAGGCTTTTCCACAACAATTAAGATGTTATGTTCGATATGCACGGTGTTTGAAATGCATGGTTATAGCCCAATAGCTCTTTATTTTGGTTTTAAATAAATACGGCATGTGTGTCATGTCTTTCTTTCTTCTATTGTAATTCTCTTCTCATCTTACTCCCTCGTATGAAAAATGAGTTTCTGAAAAATTGTAATATTTGCGGAGAAAGCGTGAACCAAAGGAACATAATGATGGGTCGATCAAAGGTGGATTAGGTGCTTGAGAAGCAAGTTTTATCTTTAGTAATTTTAGTTCTCCCATTGGCTTGAGATGGGTCACCTTAGTTTTAAGGGTTATAACCATTGCATTTATATTTATTGTTTTACATGTATGTGATACAATGTATTTTTTAGCATGATGGTAACTGATTAGATCATAATATAATGGTGAGATTAATATAACAAAAACTCTCTATATTTAATTAAAAATTATTCATCTAATATTAACCCTCGATAAAACCTCGAACGGTTCTATGTAGGTTTTACCAAAGCAAAATACTTAGATCTATCTTGGTTAAACGCGAAGAATAAGCAAGTGATATTCAATGGTAGTAATATTGGTTAAACTAGGTTGTTTTAATAAGATTATAAACCTAAAGACTAATGATTGTTCAAGGACTTTGGTAATTGAAATACAATACGAAAGTGTATGTTTAGGATTGGTTCTTTGAAAGACTTGGTATTTAAGTGTGCCCAGCACACCACCTCTCTTCTCATAAGTTACCTACCTGGTGCATTGTTCATTATTGTGCTTTCTATTAGACCGTATGAACTTTTGTTTTGGACAAATAGTTGTTCATAAAATATAGGAATTATATGAAATGTAATTAGCAAGTGTTGCTTACCTAAATGATTAGATTCTAAGAGTAAAGGTAAAGCTGACTTGGAATAAAATGAAATATGGATCTTTACCCACTAGAAATACTTTTAGTAAGTTTTTCAATTTTGAGGGTTTTTAATAGTGGGAATATAATTTCTTTATAAACATGATAAAATGTACTTGTAAATCATATTTATCATTGTACATTTTATGGCAAACTCAAACACATTATCATTGTGATCCGTCCTTGAGAAGGACAAATTGAATGGCTTGAACTTCCTTGATTGATTCCTTAACTTAAAGATTGTCCTTAAGCAATAACAGAAACTACAAATCATCGAAGAACTTGTCCCTAAAAAACCAGCTGATGATGCCTCCAAAGATGAAAGGGAAGCCTTTGAGAAATACTCAAATGACATGGTAGATGTTGGATGCTTGCGAACATGACCCCTGAGCTTTAGAAGCAACACGAGGACATGGTTTCCTATGAGATGGTTAAAAATCTCAAAGAATAATATAAGGGGTAAGCTATTCAAGAGTGGTACGAGACCTCTAAGGCTTTGTTTCGATGCAAAATGTTGGATGGAACTCCAATGAGAACTCATGTACTCAAAATGATAGGATATATTCAGACCTTTGAAAAATTGGGCTTCCCTCTAAGTGTTTAATTGACTACTGATGTTATCTTGCAATCGTTGCCGGATAGTTTTAATCAGTTTGTTCTTAATTTCAATATGAATGAAATTAACAAATCGTTGCCCCACTTGTTTGGTCTGTTAAGAACAATAGAAAACAACATGAAAAAGTTGGTTGTAAACCTATTCTGATGGTCCGAAAGGATAACAGAAAAAGGGAAGCTCAACACTAAGGCAAAGCTAAAGCCCAACAAAAAAAGGCTGCATTGAAACCCAAAGGAGGAGTTGCAAAAGAAGGAAAGTGTTTCCATTGCAACAATGCTGGACATTGGAAGAGAAACTGCCCTGTTTATCTTGAGGACATCAAGAAGGTAAGAGAAAATGGACAGTCCGAATTAGGTATTTATGTTATTGATATTAATATATCAACATCTACTTCTTGGGTATTAGATACTAGTTGTGGTTCACACATTTGTACTTCTGTATAAGGACTAAAAAGGAGTAGAAAATTGGCAAAAGGAGATGTGGACCTACGAGTGAGAAATGGAGCAAGAGTTGTTACATTAGCTATAGGAACATATAGTTTGTCATTACCTAGTTGACTTGTTTTAGATTTAGAGGATTGTTATTTCGTACCTATTTTGACTAAAGACATTATTTCAATTTCTTGTTTGGACAATATTGGTTTTGAGATTATCAATAAGAATAATATTCATTCTTTTCCCTTGATAATATTTTTTATGGTGCAGCTCAATTAATCAATGGCCTCTATATCTTAGATCAAGACAACTCCATATATAACATAAATATGAAAAAATCAAAAACAAATGACTCTAATCAAACTTATCTCTGGCATTGTCGCGTGGGTCACATAAGTGAGAAACACATATAAAAACTTCATCAAGATGAATTTTTGGATTCTTTTGTTTTCGAACAATTAGATATATGTGAACCTTGCTTAATGGGAAAAATGACCAAATCACCATTTGGCGGTAAAAATAAGCGAGCAAGTGATTTATTTGGTCTAATATATAGTGATGTATGTGGACCGATGAGTACACAAGCCAAAGGAGGGTTTCAATACTTCATTACTTTCACTGACGACTTTAGTAGATATGGGTATGTTTACCTAATGCACCATAAATCTGAAGCCCTTGAAAAGTTCAAGGAATTTAAGAATGAAGTAAAAAACCAATTAGGAAATAGTATCAAAGCTCTTCGATCAGATCGAGGAGGAGAATACTTAAGCCTAGAGTTTGATGAACTCCTTAAAGGATGTGGGATTGTCTCACAACTTACACCTCCAGGTACTCCACGACACAATGGAGTCTCTAAAAGTAGGGGTGAGCGTTCGAGCGAGTCGAGTCAAAAAATTTCGAATTATTCGAGTTGACGCGTCATATTTTACGACTTGAACTTAATTTGAAATTTTTTCGATTCGAGTCGAGTTTTCGAGTTTCTATACAAATTTAATTGTAATTATTTACCATGTTATAGTACAATTTGATTCCAATTTAAACGACTTTCTCTATTCATATAAGATATGCATATATATATATATATATATATATATTTCTTCATATTATTTTTCACATGCATAAGTAAGATTTGTAATGTTATTTAATAAAAAAATATCATCTAAACTTCTAAAATATATTTATAATATTATTTTTAAATAAGGAACTTTTAAGGATAAAGTACTGATGGGGGTATAAATGAGTCAATGAATTGATGTAAAGAAAAAAATTACAAAAAATTCGGTTGAATGATCAAATTGAATAAAATATAAAGTTAAAGGGCTAAATTAAAAAAAAGAATAAATTTGTTAGAAATATGAATTGAAGTTATATAGATATTATATAGTGTTAGTGAATCATGTGGTTTAATTTTGGTAAAAAAAAAGACTTAAAACGAAAGAGAAATTAAAGAAATGGGAAACATTCAAAGTTGAGGGGCTAAATTACAAAAGTAGAAAATTTAATTTAAAAATATGAATTGAAGCTAAATAGGTATTCTAGTTTCTACATTGGTTTAGGAGCATGTGGTTCAATTTTGGTCAAAATTGACTTAAAACGAAGGAGATATTGAAGAAATGAGGAAATCATACAAAGTTAAGGGGGTGAATTGAAAAAATATGAAATTTATTTTCAAAAATATAAATTGAAGATAAATACGTATTCTACGCTGGTTTAGGAATATTTGGTTCAAATTTGGTCAAAAATGGACTTAAAATGAAGGAGGAATTGAAGAAAAATGAAATCAGTGACTAAATTGCAAAACTGTAAAATTTGGTTTTTCGATTTTTCAATTTTTCGAGTTGGGCAAATTCCAAACCGACTCGAAATCGAAATTTTTTCGAGTTAATCGAGTTGACTCGAATAACTCGAAATTGAAAAAAAATATCGATTTTTTTCGAGTCGAGTCGAGTTTTGCTCACCCCTATCTAAAAGGAGAAATCGAACATTGTTAGACATGGTTCGGTCAATGATGAGTCATGCTGATCTTCCAATTTCTTTTTAAGGACATGCACTAGAAACAACTGCTTTCACACTAAATCGTGTTATGTCTAAATCGGTTCAGAAGACACCATATAAGTTGTGGAATGGGAAGGGTCCTAGTATGTCTTTTATGAAAATTTGAGGATGCGAAGTTTATGTTAAACATCATGTGTCTAAAAAACTCGAACCCAAATCTCATAAATGTAATTTTGTAGGGTATCCTAAAGAAACTAAAGGATACTATTTCTTCAATCCATCTGAGAACAAAGTGTTTGTTGCTCGAACAGGAGTCTTCATCGAAAGAGAATTTATTCTCGAAAAGGAAAGTGGGAGAAATATTGAACTTGAAGAAATTCAAGATCAACCACAGATGATTGAACCAGAGATTGAGCAACCACTAGTTCCACAAATAGTTGAGGAACATCCAGCCGTTCTTAAAACGCAACCACTGCGGAGATCTATGAGAGAACGCAATGCGCCTGAGAGATGGATTTCTTGTCACATTGCATGGAGACGTTCTTCTCATAGACCAAGATGAACCTAAGACTTATCAGGAAGCAGTGGAGAGCCCTGACTTTGAGAAATGGCTAGAAGCCATGAAATCCGAGATGAATTCCATGTTAGAAAACCAAGTATGGACTTTGGTCGATCCACCCGAAGGGGTTAAGCCCATAGGGTACAAATGGGTTTTCAAAAAGAAAACCGACATGGATGGCAATATACAAACATACAAAGGGCGATTGGTCGCTAAAAGATTTCGTCAAATTCACGGTATAGACTATGATGAAACTTTTTCCCCTGTTGCTATGTTTAAATCTATCTGGATATTGCTTGCAATAGCTGCATATTACGATTATGAAATCTGGCAAATGGTTGTCAAAATCGATTTCCTTAATGGAAAATTAGATGAGGATGTGTACATGACACAGCGTGAGGGTTTTGTTGATCCAAAAGATGCCCTAAAAGTATGAAAACTACAAAAATCCATTTATGGGTTGAAACAAGCTTCTTGAAGTTGGAATCTTCGTTTTAATGAGGCAATCAAAGAGTTTGGTTTCATTAAAAATAAAGATAAGCTGTGTGTTTTCAAGAAAGCTAGTGGGAGCACTGTTACATTCTTGGTATTGTATGTGGATGACATACTAATAATAGGAAATGACATACCTACCTTACAGTCTGTATAGAGATGGTTAGGAAAATGTTTTTCTATGAAAGACTTGGGCGAAGCAACCTACTTATTAGGAGTCAAGATTTATAGAGATAGATCAAGGTGACTCCTAGGACTAAGTCAAAATATATACATAGACAAAGTACTAAAAAGATTCAGTATGGAAGAATCTAAAAGAGGATTCTTACCTATGAGATGTGATATTTCGCTCTCGAAGGAAATGTGTCCTTCAACACCTCAAGAGAGAGAACGCATGAGTAAGATTCCATATGCTTCAACTATTGGTTCTATCATGTATGTCATGCTATGTACACGTTCGGATGTATCATATGCACTAAGTATGACAAGTCGATACCAAGTAGATCCTGGTGAAGATCATTGGGTTGCAGTAAAATCATCCTTAAGTACTTACGAACTAAGGATACATTCCTTATGTATGGAGGTGAGGAAGAACTAAGTATAAAAGATTATACTGACGCAAGCTTCCAATCTGATAAGGATGATTCTCGATCACAATCGAGTTTTGTGTTTTGCCTTAATGGAGGTGCTGTAAGCTGGAAAAGTTCAAAGCAAGATACAATATCATATTCTACAATAGAAGCCGAGTAATATTGCAGCAAGCGATGCTGCAAAAGAGGCTGTTTGGATTAAAAAGTTCATATCTGAAATAGGGGTCGTGCCTAGCATATCAAATGTTATAGATCTATGTTCTAACAACAACGGGGTCATCGCACAAGAAAAAGAACCCAGATCTCACCAGCGATCCAAACACATACTTAGGCGTTACCATCTTATTCGTGAAATCATTGATCGAGGAGATGTAGAAATATGCAGAGTACCAACGGATGACAATATCGTCGATCCACTGACAAAGCCTCTAACACAGCAGAATGATGAACGTCACACTAAGTCTCTTGGTGTTAGATACATGAGTGATTGATCTTAGTGCTAGTGGGAGATTGTTGGAGTATGCCCAAAGACCAATCATGAGATGATTGTTAAAGACATACTTATTTTATCTTGTTTATTAATAAAGCCATTATTATTATTTTAGTCTTACTCTGTGCATTTATAAATAAACTGAATTATAATAAAGTCTTAGAATAATATAGTTATTCTTTAATGTCCTTAGTCGAGAATTATTGTAGGCGTGGACAACAATAATATATTAAGACTAATATGTAGTTGATTGATAACAAAGTATTGTTATTAACATAGAGATGTCAAAATTGTAGAACTAATTGTTTTGATATAATAATTGAAAAATGTTTTGGACTAAATTGAAAAGAATTTCAAATATGTTTTTAGTAAAAAAACAACTTGTAAATATGTTTAAGGGTTTTACAAGGCTTTGGAATGATTTAAAGTGTATTTAAAGTAGTTAAAACCATGTTTTAAATGTAATTGTACTGATACGGTGTGGAATCATATCGATACCCTTTAGGGTTTTAACTACAGTGATTTTCCAGTAGCCAAAACCCGTACCGATACGCTTTGCCGTATCGATACGGTATGCTTTAAAACACCCAACGGCTAGTTTGCATACTGATACAGTTGTATCGAGGCTGTATCGATACAGTCTGAGGAGTATCGATACGCCAAGCTGCAGAACTACATTTATGGTGGGAAATAAAGGCTCCAACGGCTCTAACTCATCCCAAACGGTTCTAAACGGTTACAAACTCAATTGGGAGTATAAAAGAGACCTCCAAGCATCAAGGATAAGTTAATGCTTCAATTGTAACAACGTTATGATGTCAAATTGTCTTTAGAGCTAATTTGTATATTTCTTGTATAGACAACACTTGTGAGCTTAATTGTCAAATTTGCTCAAATGTATAGGTTTTTGAGTGAGGGCTTAGAATTGCAAACATATACCTATTAGAGGGATTTCTAGTTTGCTTTGAATTTCTCTTGTAAGAAAGTGCTTAATCAAGCTTTGGGTAGAAACCTTGATCGTTGTAACGGTTTCCTTATAATTCTAGAAAAGGGGACGAAATTCTTAATGAATTTGGTTGAAATCCTTAGTAGGAAGCTAAGGTAGTGGATGTAGGCTTTGGGTTAGAAAGTCGAACCACTCTAAATCTTTGTGTTCAAATCTTACTTTTTTAGGTTCCACAAAACACCCAAAAATCCACTCTTCTCCACACTTGGCAAGCATCTAGGTTGTGACCATCGTGATCAACAATTGGTAATAGAGCTTGGCTAAATTGAAGAGGATTAACATCCTATTGAGGCGATCCGACAAGCTCGAACAACATTTTAAACAATCGGTTCAATGACGCAATCTATCGACAAGCCACCCTTCTTCGACGGGACCAACTACACATATTGGAAGAAGAGAATGATGTTCTTTGTCAAATCCAAAGACTACAAGCTTTGTGACATTATTAGAGGTGGTCTGTTCGTACCACAAAGAAGCAAGGCGGAATAGAGTTTCGACGACCGCAAGAAGATGGAACTAAATTGCAAGGCTTTGCACTTCCTCTTTTGTGCACTTAGCATCAACATCTATGAGAATATGTCTTCTTGTGAGAGTGCCAAAGAAGTATGGAACAAGCTTGAAGTTACATACGAGGGAACAAACTAAGTAAAGGAGACCAAGATCGGCCTCCTCAACCACGAGTATGACAACTTCAAGATGGATCTGGAAGAGGACATTGAGAAGATGTTCCATCGATTCTCCACCATCACCAATGGACTAAAAGGCTATGGAGAAATCATTCCGGAAGAAAAGTTTGTCCAAAAGCTTATCTACTCTTTTCTCGAGTCATGGGACTCGAAAAAGACTACCATCATCGAAGCAAAAAATCTCATGACCTTGAAGCTTGATGAACTCATGGGTCACTTCTCACTCACCAAATTATGAAGAAAAACAAAGAAGAGGAGAAGAAGAAGGAAGAGATAAGAAAGATGGGGAAGAAGAAGATCATGGAGCTAGGAATCAACGCAAGTGTTGTTGCTCTCAATTTCTCCACAAGCCATCATGTAGAACTAAGTGAGGAGGAAAACAAAGATGAAGAGATGGACTATCTCTTCAAGAAATTCACTCGGTTCATGAAAAGCGAATTGGAGAATTCTAAGCATAAATCGAAGAAGAAGATGAAGGATTCCTACAAGTCCGACAAAAAGGGATCATCTTTAAAGAAAGCATATGTGGCGACATGGAGTGATGAAGACTCCACCGATGATGAAGTAGCCTACCTATGCTTTATGGGCCTCAATGAGAGGGAGGTAACTTCTAACTCATCTTGCTCAAATTCTTATTCATTTGACGAGTTACAAAAAGCCTATGATGAATTGGTTTTTGAATTCAAGGCTTCATTTTCAGAAAACAAGAAATTGATTTCAAAGTTAAAAACTGAAAATGATTTGCTTTCTAAAACCATTTAGAGTTTGAAGAAAAACTTAAAGATTTTGAACTTAAATTTTAGATTTACAAAATTTGCTTCAAACAATGGAAAAAGATCATAAAAAAGATGTTGATGATCTTAAGAAAGAAAAGATTTTGATTTCCAAGGAACTAGAAAAGAAAAATAATTTTGGAAAATCAAAATTTTATCAAAGAAAATCTAGCGCCCCTAGATTTTTGAACGGAAAATGTTTTAGAAGCATTTGGGTCCTAAAAGGACTAAGTACTTCAACAAAAAAGGATGAAATTGAAAAATGGATTCCTAAGGGGACTAAACTATGTGCCACTAACGTCTATGGATCTAAAGCAATTTGGATACCAAAAATTACTTGATTATCTTTTGTTAGGTGTGATGGAGAGTGATCAACAAGTCCAAATTTAAGGGGGAGCTCCATGCACACAAAAAGAGCACTTGAAGAAGGAAGGCTTCACATCCTTCCTTGGATTCAAGTGTGGTAAAATTTAGTTGAATTTATTTGTTTTATTTATTTTTAATTCAACTAGATTCTCATGTGTTGGACTAACATTGTTTGATGCTTTGAGTAAGGATGAGCCAATTTTAAAACCAAAAGGTTTTAATTGTGTCAAAAATTTTAAACCTCCTAAGTTATTTTGAGCCTAATGTCTTTTTAAATTCTTTTTGATATAATAAAAAGGGGGATAAATGGTTTGAAAATTTGATTTTTCAAGAGAATAAGAGGGAGCTTTAATTTCATTCAAATTTTAATCTATTATTCAAAATTTTAAAATACGAAGGGGGAGTCCCAAACAATTTTTCAAGTTGGTTTTATTATATCAAAATGGGGGATATTGTAGAACTAATTGTTTTGATATAATAATTGAAAAATGTTTTAGACTAAATTGAAAAGAATTTAAAATATGTTTTTAGTAAAAAAACAACTTGAAAATATGTTTAAGGGTTTTACAAGGCTTTAGAATGATTTAAAGTATATTTAAAGTAGTCAAAACCGTGTTTTAAATGTAACCGTACCGATACAGTGTGGAACCGTATCGATACCCTTTAACGTTTTAACTACAATGATTTTCCAGTAGCCAAAACCCGTACCGATACGTTTTGCCGTATTGATATGGTGTGCTTTAAAACACCCAACGGCTAGTTCACGTACCGATACGGTTGTATCTCGCACCGATACGCCCAACTACCCCCAACAGTCATTTTCCCAACGGTCTTTTAAATTGTAGGACCGTACCGATTCACTAGCCATGTATATCGATACGCACCAACTAGAAGTATCAACGGCTATCTCCTTATCGAGGCCATATCGATATGGTCTAAGGAGTATCGATACGCCAAGCTGCAGAACTGCATTTGTGGTGGGAAATAAAGGCTCAAACGGCTCTAACTCAGCCCAAACGGTCCTAAACGACTACAAACTCAATTAGGAGTATAAAAGGAACCTCCAAGCATCAAGGATAGGTTAATACTTCAATTGTAACAACATTATGATGTCAAATTGTCTTTAGAGCTAATTTGTATATTTCTTGTATAGACAACACTTGTGAGCTCAATTGTCAAATTTGCTCAAGTGTATAGGTTTTGGGTGAGGGCTTAGAATTGCAAACATATACCTATTAGAGGGATTTCTAGTTTGCTTTGAATTTCTCTTGTAAGAAAGTGTTTAATCAAGCTTTGGGTAGAAACCTTGATCGTTGTAACGGTTTCCTTTTAATCCTAGAAAAGGGGACGAAATTCTTAATGAATTTGGTTGAAATCCTTGTAGGAAGCTAAGGTAATGGATGCAGGCTTTGGGTTAGAAAGTCGAACCACTCTAAATCTTTTTGTTCAAATCTTACTTTTTTAGCTTCCACAAAAACACCCAAAAATCCACTATTCTTCACACTTGGCAAGCATCTCGGTTGTGATCATCGAGCTCAACAAAAATCAATACATAAGTATGTGTTAAAGAACGACATACTGGACTAACCCGCTATGAGCATGTTTCTCGGATTATTATGTTATAGTCACAACATTGCTCATGGTGATAACTAAGTGTATGATCCTCAGACTTGAGATCATCATTATTTCAATATCGAGAGTGACATATTTTGATGTAGTTAAACATGTGTTGTAACAGACTACACTATAAAGACTAATATTGGATATGTCACACTCTATATAGCGAAATATGGTTGTCAAGATAGGATTTATCCCTCTTACATAATAAGAGTAATATCGTAGGCCACTTGATTGAGACTAGAAAATGCATGGCCATGCTCGAATAAATTGATATGAGATATCATAGTTATTCATTTATCATAGTCTACTCAAGATATCAAGAAATATTAGATGGACTATACAAGTGTGACTAATCCACGACTTGTGTTTGATCTAGATATAAGGACAAAATGATGTAATACATAAAAGAAGTTAATCGCGGAAAAATGTAAAGTCGAACCATGACTTCATGTAACTTAGGTAGCAATGATGTATTGCTAGATGTCACTCATTGTTTATAATATTAGAATTGTTCTAGATATTACTACTAACGTTACATGAACCTACAAAGGTCACACCCTACGATTGAAACGAATAAATATCGATTAGATAGCATGTGTACAAACTTGTTGTACACGTAATAATTATTAAAGACGAAATTATTATAATTATTGTAATTATAGATAATCTCGTTTATATATTTTAATAATTAGATAATTATTGTAATTATCAAACACTATTTAAATATATATATCCCTAAAGAAACTTAATTAAAGTTTAAATCAGATTCTACACATTTAATTGTATTTAGTTAAATATATTGTATATTTAATGAATTCGAATTAAAGTAGAATTAGATTCTACATATTTAATTATATTTGGTTAAATATATTGTATATTTAATGAATCCGAATTTGATTAGAATTAGGTTTTTGAATACTATATAAAGGCATAAGGTCTAGCAGCCAAAGTATGTTTTTTTGAAAAACCTCTCTAACAGTTAGAGAAAATAAAATATTGTTCATTTTGTTCGGGTGGACTGCATAGAGGTCGGAGCGCTATTATGATGACTCGGATTCGTTTTGGTTTATCCTAACTCCCTAAGGATATCAAGATACCAGATTTATTAAGGTAATATTTCATCCTTACTCACCTTAAATTTGTCCCTTGTACATAGATCACTGGCGAAATTTGCCGGATAATTTTTTGATGCACCATGGGATGTAACGGCGTTTCTCAACAGAAGACTACATGGATAGATGACAACTTAGGCCGACGATTTTATGGGTGTTCGAACTACGGAAATAGATTTCGCAAAGCCTGTATTTTTTTGGTGGTACGATCTTTCAATGAATCTTCGAGAAAAAAATTTTCTTCTCAGTCTCCTGAAGAAAATCAAAGCCAACGATAGGGACAGACGAAATGAGAGATTTGCTTAGGTTTTTGCAGTCATAGGTTCAATTGCATTAACTGCATTTTTTATGGGTATGCAATGAAGAAAGTGTGGAGATAGGAGTTTCTTTTTGTCAACTTATGTTTCGAAGCTACAAAATAAAAAAATAGTTTAAGCGGCACTGGTATGTAATGAATCTTGTGGGTTATGCTAATGAAAGATATGGTTTAAGTTATGTTTGTATGAAGAATGGTCATATTTTGTAACATTTTAAGCCTCAAATACTTGTATGCAATGAAAATTTAGTTTGTTATGATGCAATGTCAATGAAAGTTATGGTTTAAGTTATCACGCGTTTTGTAACGTATAGAGTAACACTTTAAGAGATAAGGTAGTCACAAAATACCTAACCATAAGTGGGGAGGGTTTAAGATTAGAAGATACAACATGAACAATGCCAATATGAAATGAACGGTATCGATTCAAAATATGAAGATATTATTTAAGATTAGGACATATGGGTGGTAAATTCCGTAGTTACCTTTTTTACCATGTAAATTATAATGAATCGGGTAGGTTTTGTGAGATATGTTATAGGTATTATTTTTATCACGTGTTTTGTAACATATAGAATAATCCTTTAAGAGATAAGATAGCTACAAAATTCCTTACCATAAGTTGGGTGTGTTCAAAATTAGGACATATGGGGTGGTAAATTCTGTACTTACCTTTTTTACTATATAATTTGTAACGAATCACGTAGGTTTTCTAAGATACGTTGTAGGTATCGTTTTTATCACGCATTTTGTAACATATATAGTAATCCTTTAAGAGATAAGGTAGTTACAAAATTTCTTACCATAAGTTGGGTTAGTTTAAGATTATGACATATGGGGTAACAAATTCGGTAGTGTAGAACTAATGTTTTGATATAATAATTGAAAAATGTTTTGGACTAATTTGAAAAGAATTTAAAACTTGTTTTTAAGTCCAAACAACTTGAATTTATGTTTGAGGTATTTTAAGAGGTTTTTGGCAAAGACTTTTCATGTTTTTAATAGCCAAACTTGTGTTTTCAGAGTACCAGTATCGATACGGTAAACCCCCGTACCGATACCTTTTTGCCCAGTTTGGCCACTGTCAAAACCCGTATCGATACAGGACCTTGTCGTATCGATACGGAGTGGGGTCGTTTCGATACGCAAGGTAAGCGTACCGATCCCATTTCAACTACCCCAACGGCTATTTCCCAACGGCCATTTAAATGTGAACCCGTACTGATACGCCCTCAAGCGTATCGATACGCCCAGGCTGGCAAGAGCCCAAAGACTAGTTCCTATGAATGTCGTATCGATACCGTTCCACGCGTATCGATACGGATAGCTGCAGAACAGTATTTATGAAGGGAAATAAAGTCCTCAACGGCTCCAATTCATCCCCAACGGCTAGTAACGGCTACAAACTCATTTGGGAGTATAAAAGGGACCTCCAAGCATCAAGAGAAGGCTAATGCTCATATTGTCAAACATCAAATGATCAAGAAATTGTCTTAGTGCTTAATTTGTCATTTCTTGTATAGACAAACACTAGTGAGCCAAAATTGTCAAATTTGCTCAAGTGCTTTAGGTTTTGGGTGAGTGCTTAATTGTGCAAACAAACACCTATTAGAGGGTTTTAAGTTTGCTTTTATTGTCTCTTTGTAAAAGAGGGTTTTGATCAAGGCTTTGGGTAGAAGCTTGATCGGTTGTAAGGGTTTCCTCCTAATCCTAGAAAAGGGGACGAATCAATAGTGGATTGATTGTGAAATCCTTAGTGGGGGGCTAAGGTAGTGGATGTAGACCTTGGTTAGAAGGTTGAACCACTATAAATCATTGTGTCTTTTTACTTTCTAGCTTCCACAACCCTTCCACCCAAAAATCCATCTCTCCACCACTTGGTGAGCATAATCGGTTGAACGAATCGAGCCCCACACAACTCAACAATTGGTATCAGAGCTTGGTTCAATTGAGGAGGATTCACATCCTATTGAGAAGATCCGGCAAGCTCGACCACTAGTTCATCAACCGGCTCAAATGGCACAATCAATCGACAAACCGCCTTTCTTTGACGGAACCCACTATGCCTATTGGAAGACAAAGATGAAGTTCTTTATCAAATCTAGAGATTACAAGCTATGGGATATAGTTGAAGATGGTCCGTTCGTGCCTCAAAGAAGCAAAGCGGAATGGAGTGCCGACGATCGCAAGAAGATTGAGCTTAATTGCAAAGCCTTGCACATCTTGTTTTGTGCTTTTGGCCCAACCATCTATGAGAAGATATCTTCTTGTGAGAGTGCCAAGGAGGTATGGGACAAGCTTGAAGTCACATACGAGGGAACCGATGAAGTCAAGGAGACCAAAATTGGGCTCCTAACCTTAGAGTATAAGAACTTCAAGATGGATCCGGAAGAAAACATCGAGAAGATGTTTGATAGGTTCTCCACCATCACAAATGGTCTTAAAGGTTATGGAGAAGCCATCCCGGAAGAAAAGCTTGTCCGAAAGCTCATCTACTCACTTCCCGAGTCATGGGACTCAAAGAGAACCGCCATCATCGAAGCCAAAAATTTGAAGACTTTGAAGCTTGATGAACTCATGGGGTCTCTCCTTAATCATCAAATCATGAAGAAGAACAAAGAGGATGAGAAGAAGAGGGAAGAAATTAGAGCTATGGGAGAGAAGAAAATCAAAGGGCTTGGCATAAATGCAAGTGTCATGGCTCTCAAATCCTCCACTTGCCATCATGTCTACTCAAGTGAAGAGGAGGATGAAGATGAAGAGATAGTTCATCTCTTCAAGAAGTGTGCCCCGTTCATGAAGAAAGCTTTGAGAGAGCTTGAACGAGAACCCAAGAGAAAGGAGAGGGCAAGCACTTCAAGCCATAAGAAAAAGGCACATGTGGCTACTTGGAGTGACGAGGACTCCACCGACGATGAACAAGCCAATCTTTGACTTATGGCCATCGAAGAAGATTCAAGGGTAACTTCTAATTCATCTACTTCATGTTCTTACTCTTTTGATGAATTACAAGATGCCTATGACGATTTGGTTTTAGATTTTAAAAGCCACATTTTGAAAAACAATAAATTGATTTCAAAGTTAAAAATTCAAAATGATTTGCTTTCTAAAACCAAACTTGAACTTGAAGCAAAACTTAAAGTGTTTGAATTAAAATGTTTTGATCTACAAAAATTGCTTCAAAAAGTTCAAGAAGAAAAAGATTTGATTTCTAAGGAGCTTGAAAAGAAAAACAATTTTGGAAAATCAAATTTTTATGTTAGACAATCTAGTGCCCATAGATTTATAAAAGGTAAATGTTTTAGAAGTATTTGGGTCCCAAAAGGACTTAGTACTTCAATTAAAAAGGATGGCATTGAAAAATGGATTCCAAAGGGGACTAAAATTTGTGCTACTAATGTTCATGGATCCAAAGCAATTTGGATACCAAAAATTACTTGATTGTCTATTGCTAGGTGTGATGGAGATGTTCAACAAGTCAAACATTGAGGGGGAGCTCCATGCACACAAGGAAGAACACTTGAAGAAGGAAGGCTTCACATCCTACCTTGAGTTCAAGTGTTGGTAAAAATCTAGTTGCTTTTGATTTTATTTGTTTTATTTTTTTGTCAACTAGATGATCATAAATGTTGGACTAACATTTTTAATGATGCTTTGAGTAAGGGGGAGCCAATTTTAAACCAATTTTTTTTAAGTATGTCAATTTTTTTGCCTCCTATGTTATTTTGAGCTAAATGTCATTTTAAATTCTTTTTGATATAACAAAAAGGGGGGAAATGGTTTTGAAAAATTGAATTTTCAAATGAATAAGTGGGAGCTTTATTTGATTTCATATCCTTAATCTCTTATTCACTTTTTTAAGATAAAGGGGGAGAATCCCAAACAATTTTTCAAGTTAGTTTTATTAATGTTTTGGACTAATTTGAAAAGAATTTAAAACTTGTTTTTAAGTCCAAACAACTTGAATTTATGTTTGAGGTATTTTAAGAGGTTTTTGGCAAAGACTTTTCATGTTTTTAATAGCCAAACTTGTGTTTTCAGAGTACCAGTATCGATACGGTAAACCCCCGTACCGATACCTTTTTGCCCCAGTTTGGCCACTGTCAAAACCCGTATCGATACAGGCCCTTACCGTATCGATACGGAGTGGGGTCGTTTCGATACGCCAGGTAAGCGTACCGATCCCATTTCAACTACCCCAACGGCTATTTCCCAACGACCATTTAAATGTGAACCCATACCGATACGCCCTCAAGCGTATCGATACGCCCAGGCTGGAAAGAGCCCAACGGCTAGTTCCTATGAATGCCGTACCGATACCGTTCCACGCGTATCGATACGGATAGCTGTAGAACAGCATTTATGAAGGGAAATAAAGACCTCAACGGCTCCAATTCATCTCCAACGGCTAGTAACGGCTACAAACTCATTTGGGAGTATAAAAGGGACCTCCAAGCATCAAGAGAAGGCTAATGCTCATATTGTCAAACATCAAATGATCAAGAAATTGTCTTAGTGCTTAATTTGTCATTTCTTGTATAGACAAACACTAGTGAGCCAAAATTGTCAAATTTGCTCAAGTGTTTTAGGTTTTGGGTGAGTGCTTAATTGTGCAAACAAACACCTATTAGAGGGTTTTAAGTTTGCTTTTATTGTCTCTTTGTAAAAGAGGGTTTTGATCAAGGCTTTGGGTAGAAGCTTGATCGGTTGTAAGGGTTTCCTCCTAATCCTAGAAAAGGGGACGAATCAATAGTGGATTGATTGTGAAATCCTTAGTGGGGAGCTAAGGTAGTGGATGTAGACCTTGGTTAGAAGGTTGAACCACTATAAATCATTGTGTCTTTTTACTTTCTAGCTTTCACAACCCTTCCACCCAAAAATCCATCTCTCCACCACTTGGTGAGCATAATCGGTTGAACGAATCGAGCCCCACACAACTCAACAGGTAGTTATCTTCTTTACTATATATTGTGTAAAGAATTATGTAGGTGAGGTGAGATATGTTGTAGGTACGAAATTTCTTACGCGTTTTCTAACATATAGAGTAATTCTTTAAGAGATGAGGTAGTTAAAAATTTCCTTGCCATAAGTTGGGTTGGTTTATGATTAGGACATATGGGGTAACAAATTCGGTAGTTACCTTCTTTACTATATATTGTGTAAAGAATTAGGTAGGTGATGTGAGATATGTTGTATGTACGAAATTTCTTACGCGTTTTGTAATATATATGGTAATCCTTTAAGAGATGAGGTAGCTATAAAATTCCTTACCATAAGTTGGGTTGGTTTAAGATTAGGACATATGGGGTAATAAATTTGGTAGTTACCTTTTCACTATATATTTTGTAACAAATTAGGTAGGTGAGGTGAGATATGTTGTAGGTACGAAATTTCTTACGCTTTTTGTAACATGTAAGGTAATCCTTTAAGAGATGAGGTAGCTACAAAATTCCTTACCATAAGTTGGGTTGGTTTAAGATTAGGACATATGGGGTAATAAATTTGGTAGTTACCTTTTCACTATATATTTTGTAACAAATTAGGTAGGTAAGGTGAGATATGTTGTAGGTACGAAATTGCTTACGCGTTTTGTAACATATAAGGTAATCCTTTAAGAGATAAAGTAGCTACAAAATTCCTTACCATAAGTTGGGTTGGTTTAAGATTAGGACATATGGGGTAATAAATTTGGTAGTTACCTTCTTTACTATATATTTTGTAACCAATTAGGTAGGTGAGATGAGATATGTTGTAGGTACGACATTTCTTACGCGTTTTCTAACATATAGGGTAATCTTTTAAGAGATGGGGTAGCTACAAAATTTCTTACCATGAGTTGGGTTGGATTAAGATTAGGGCATATGGGGTAATAAATTCGGTAGTTACCTTCTTTACTATATATTTTGTAACGAATTACGTAGGTGATGTGAGATATGTTGTAGGTACGACATTTCTTACCTATTTTTTAACATATAGGGTAATCCTTTAAGAGATAAAATAGCTACAAAATTTTTTATCATAAGTTGGGTTGGTTTAAGAATAGGACATATAGGGTAATAAATTCGGTAGTTACCTTCTTTACTATATATTGTGTAAAGAACTAGGTAGGTGAGGTGAGATATGTTGTAGATACGAAATTTCTTACACTTTTTTTAACATATAGGGTAATCCTTTAAGAGATGAGGTAGCTACAAAATTCTTTACCATAAGTTGGGTTGATTTAAGATTAAGACATGTGGGGTAATAAATTCGGTAGTTACCTTCTTTACTATATATTTTGTAAAGAATTGCGTAAGTTAGGTGAGATATGTTGTAGGTACAAAATTTCTTACGCATATCGTAACATATAGGGTAATCCTTTAAGAGATAAGGTAGCTATAAAATTTCTTACCATAAGTTGGTTTGGTTTAAGATTAGGACGTATGGGGTAATAAATTCGGTAGTTACGGTTTTCACTATATATTTTGTAATGAATTACGTAGGTGAGGTGAGATATGTTGTAGGTACAAAATTGCTTACGCTTTTTGTAACATATAGAGTAATTCTTTAAGAGATAATGTAGCTACAAAATTTACTATCATAATAAGCTTTTCAATAACTACTATTTTTCTTATACATACTGTAACAAATTAAGTAATCGTATCATAATAAATTTTGTAAGTATCGGCTACCGCTATTATCAGGAGACCTAAGATTAACCTAATTTTAAGGGTCCTAACGCTAGAATCACCCACTCTTCTACTTCTAACTTTTAAAAATTAGTTTTTTTTAGTTATTTGATGTGATTACAAAATAAAAATTTTAATCCTTTTTCATTGAAACTAAGAGAATACAGTTTTATAATAAAGGCACCCAAAATATCCCGAACAATAATTGAATTATTTAATAAGTTTAATCTCTTATTTTCATTTCCAAATTAATTCCTTATTTATCAAAATTAAATTTCAATTACATGATTACTAAATTTCGTTAAATTGGATGTGCGACATTTTAATATTAAAAAACACCCCCTTCCTCTAGTTCGTGCTATTGTCAAGCTTCGCCGAAATGACTGGGTTACTGATATCATTTGGATTTTTCGTTCAACGAACCGCGTTGCCGACATACTTGCGAAAACCATCGATACGGCCACACTGGACTTGCTGCATTTGCACTCCACCGGCGGAAGTTCTTTCTTTTCTTCACTATGATGCACCCGTTGTTCACCCCTAATGTTTAGGTGTCTCTTTTAATTCAAACAAAAACACAATTTAATTGAACTTTAAAATTGAAATCAAACCGGGGGCTAAATTCTAAAATTCTGAAGGATGCAGGGACTGAAGATACAATAAGACAAAACCCAAAAAGAGTACCACAGAATCAGAACTCCCTAATAAATGGGTAGGTCTACAATTAGACAGTCTTATCGTTAAGCTAAAATTAAGTGAATTTACACAAATTCATATAAAAATAATAAGAATTTATATAGTTACAAAAATCTTTATAATTTACACAAATAGTAAGAATATATGTTATTATCCTTATCAAGTTGATAAGAATTTATATAATTATACAATTTAATGGTAAAAAATTATATAACTACACAATTACCATCTAATTTTAATCTAAGAGTAAGGCTGCCTAACCGTAGCACTTCCCCTAATAAATATCCACCAACAATGGTGACCACGAAACACGTTGTCAGTTGGTAAAATGAACACATTGCAGTGTCCTTAGCCATACAATCCATCAACATGGAGGGGCTTGGTGAGTGGTGACCCTACCATTTGCTTCGTTGTAATCACTAAATTTCTTGATTCTGATCACACCAAATCTCTAATCTCCTTATCTCCAATTCAATTCTCTCCTCCTCCCCTTGATTTCTACACCATATACTCCTCCATTCTTGTATCTTCCATTGATTCCAAGCTTCTGCTCACCTTTTTGTTCACCGCTGTCTTCTCTTTTAACTTCCATCTTCTCTTAAAGCCTATATTTTCCCCAGATTATTTTCCCAGGAAAAAAAGTAGAAAGGAAACCTTTTTAAGGTATACCCAGATCTTCTTTACTTCTTGGCTTCAGTTTTTCATCGTTTTCACAAGGTTTTAAACTATGGGTGTCTCTTGAATTTCTGAAACAAAGGGGAAATATTTTATTTTGAGAGCGAATTGAATCAAAAGTTCCAAGTTTTACAAAAAAAAGAAAACATGAAAATCCAATGTGATGTTTGTGATAGAGCACCAGCAACAGTGATATGCTGTGCAGATGAAGCTGCACTTTGTGCTAAGTGTGATATTGAAGTTCATGCTGCTAACAAGCTTGCCAGCAAACACCAAAGGCTTCTCCTTCAATGCCTTTCAAACAAGCTTCCTCCTTGTGATATATGCCAGGTATTTGAAACTTCACTTTTCTGGTTTATTTCTTGCTTTTTTATTCATATATATTGTAATCTTTTAAATATATCTAATATATGATACTCACACTCGAGTTTGAGTTATGTAACATAGACTGTGAATCTTGTGTATGTATATATGGTGTACAGGAAAAAGCAGCTTTCATCTTTTGTGTTGAAGATAGAGCCATGTTTTGCCGGGATTGCGACGAACCGATTCATCCGGCCGGCAGCCTTGCCGCGAATCATCAAAGGTTCCTTGCTACCGGAATCCGAGTCGCCTTGAGTTCGAGTTGCAATAAAAATACAGAAAACAATGTGTTGGAGCCACCCAACAAGAGTGCACCTCAGACTTCAATGAAAATGCCTCCACATCAACACTCAAGCTTTGCATCCTCATGGGCTGTTGATGATCTGTTAGAACTTTCGGAGATTCAATCTCTAAACAAGGTGGGAAACATAATAAATGATTAGAAGATGTTTGTTCACTCGTAGTCGACACATACCCGAGTCGGAATAACATAGATATAAACATGTGCGTCCTATAATGTTTTTCCTTGTCTTGTTGCAGAAAGAGCAGTCTGAGCTCGGAGAGCTTGAATGGCTAGCGGACATTGGTCTTTTTGGTGATCAATTGCCTCAGGAGGCATTAGCACCGGCAGAAGTTCCTCAACTTCCAATACCGCAGCAGTCAAGCAGCCCGAACTTGTACCGACCTACTAAATATTCCATGCCTCTTAAGAAGCCTAGAATCGAAATCCAGGATGACGATGACGAGTACTTCACGGTCCCTGATCTAGGATGAGTTGGTGAAACTGGTAGTTCGATCAAACTATATGTTTATAGCTTCATATGTATGCGTACTTAGGTCCGTATGCATCTTATCATGCTTGACGATTATGTTGCCTTTGTTTCTCTATAAATATTCAAGTATTCAAACATGAACATATAGATATGATCTTTTATAACTTTTAAGGTTCATAGATGTCAAACACACTTATGCTGAGCATGTTTATTTTCAATATTCGCATTCGAGTTCGAATAACCTACTTATTCGTGGAAATCAATTAATTTGCTGGGAATTTTGCACTTGGGGAACGAGGGCTATTATGGTAGTGGAAAAGCTACTAGCATATCACCCGGAAATCCTAAACCCTGAACCCCAAACAACTTGAGTTATAACAAAAGGAAAAGATTTCTGTAGCATTCAGGAAGCCACACACCTATAAAAGAAAAGGAAAGGGTGAAAAATGTTGTAGAGTTTTAATTTTATAGAAACTTACAAAAAGAAAGCGTTTTCAGATGACCAAACTACCACAAAGAAAGGAAGTAACACAGTCGTTGAATCACATACTAAGCAGATTCTCATATAAAAAAAATCATGTGGATGTAAACCTTAATATAACCAAATATATAGCCGTATAAATGCGAAAGATAATAACCATATTTAATTGACTACTCAGATCATACAGCACATATATCAAGTTCTGCTGGTGTTATAAATCAACAGCAACTACGGTCTCATTTGTAAAATTAAAGTCAGGGGAAATGATCATTTATAGGGTTCGGGGTTGGGTTTTAGAGTTTCAGGTATTGAGTTTTTTGGTTCTGGTTTCAGTGTTCAAGTTGTTGGGGTTTAGGGTTCAAGGTTTATGATTCAATGTTCACGGTTTAAGGGTTTTAGGATTTTTATGATATAGTGTTTGGGGGTTAAGGTTCAAAATTCAGGGTTTACTATACATTTTGAAGGTTAATAACCTTGATAAAAAAATGAAAAGTTGGAGCATAACATTCCTAAGCAAAGACACCATCAGGTGGAGCAGAAGCTGGGGAAGAAATACAAGTATTTCAAACACAAACATGAATCACAGAGCCACCAAAGTAGTACAATATGACACAAATCAGATCAGAATTCAGATAGGTGTATCTTTAAAGTTGCAAAGCACATCAGTTTGCCTCATAACGGCAGAAGTACAAGTCAATTCCCACTCTTACCTGGGGAAATATATATATCTCCAAGACATGGCATTCATAACAAAAGATCCAAACTACAGCAGCACAAACAAAATTACAGAAATTAATTAGTGCGGCAGCAACTACATTCTAAGATTCCCTTGTTGACAAGCCAAATCTAATCTCCGCTGGCACATCCCTTGCATCCACAATGGACACATTCAATAACCTTTTCCTCCCTTAGGTGTTTGGGCACACGGCACACACATGTTGTAGCAAAGTTGTGATCCCGTGGCTGCATGCATCTCAAGCAGCACAAGCGCTCGTAACCCGGCTGACAAATAAAACAAGAAACCATAAAGATATACAACTACAAGATTGAATTGAAGAATTCAGAAAGAAGTAGCCCAAGAGAGAAGGAAAAAGAGAATATATAAACACGAGTATGTTAACAGAAATAAATAGACATGACCTCTCAAATTTTGAATAAAAAACCATCCCTTAATATGAATAAATAATGAAGCACTATAGTTTACTATTAAATGGTCCGCAACCACATCACCATCCAAAAAGACAACAATATACTATACTATACTATCCAACATTATTTCTATATAACAAACAGATGTTTTAAACATTCAAGTCTAATATTGAAGGAACATTTGATGCTAGAGAAATAAGATGAGGCAAACCTTCTTCCATTTAGCAATAAGGTTGCGGTCTGCGTAGCCTTGGTCCAAGCAGAACTCAAACAATTCCTTAGATATTTCCTTCCTCCGGTGGTAAAGGTCAAAAATATAACGGCTCTTCTGATGTGCAATTTTGAAAATAGGCCACAAGGTCTCACATTTCCGCTTACCATCGTGAGGATCATTCTCAGCTGTTCAAACTCCAAAGAGTTAAAAATAATAAAAATAAATGAAAAGATTGAATGCCCAAGAACCAACCAACCTTCTCTCATCTTTGCTTGCAGTTCACGAAGGGTAGGCTCAATCAATTCCCATCCTTCCGGATATTTTACACGGTTTGTCTTCACCTTCGGCATTCTTCTACCTGTCATCCATTCCCATCACAAAATTACTAATACATATTTCAATACGCAATAATATCACCCTCTTACTAATAATTCAGCAATCACAGCCAGGGTTTCAAAAAACGGCCCGCGACCGCTATTTAGCGGTAATGCCGCCGGCCGAAACCGTTATCGGCGAAAACAACGGTGGGACGCGGAATCACCCTAGTAGCGGTGGTTTGCGGTCGCAATTTAACGGGTAGCGGTAAATAACGGTAATAACGGGCTGCTATCTCTGTTTTCTCCCGTTACTATAAAATCTAAAAAAAATCCATGGGCGGGCGATAAGGGTGAGCGTAAGAGTGTAAAGGGAGGCGAGCTGATGAGACTTACAGGGAGAAGATTGGTCGACGTTGAGGAGAGGGGATTGACGGCGTGCCGACGACAAGAGGTGAAATCGCGCGGCTCTAGATGCTGGTCCGATGACGACGGCGTGAAGACAACCCTTTTAGGGTTTGAAAGCCAAAGAGAAAACGAAGAATAAAGAGGGATTTAGGTTTGGAATTTCTACCCGTATATTACAAATGGAATTTTGTTATTAATATTATAATTATTTTTATTATAATTAAAAAACGGTAAATTACATAAATGACCACTATACTATTAGAAAGTCTAGATTTGACCACTTTACTTTTTTTCGAAGCAATTAAACTATCATACTATTAAATTGGATGCAATTTGACCACCAGCCGTTAGAGGTTAACGGAAGGGTGATGTGACAGTTAAAAAAATAAAGGTATGATTACACATTTGATCCTCGTTACTTATACACTCTATTAATTTAATTCTAATTTTAATTTAATAAAATAAATTAATTATTTAATTATTTGGTGACACGTGTCACCACCTTATTGGAGGACTTTAATTATTTTTATATAATTTATTTAATTAATTTCCTCAGTCCAATCAGGTGATGACATTGTAAAGATTCAAATCTAGATTTTTAGAAAGCAAGTGAAGCATGCTTACTACTGGGTCAAACATATTTTTGTAAGATGTGATACAACTATTAATATATGAATTATTGTTGTTTCAAAAATCAAAGCAGTCCCAGCAGCTTGAGAAAGAAGCCGCCATAAGTTGCTAACCAAAGATTATCCATTAAAACAAGCTATTAAGTCTTCGGTACTTGATTAGAATTATACAAACAAATATTTCAACATTTTGATCTTGAGAAAACTATTATTAGAAAAATCTTATTCCTTGAAAATTTAATCGAAAATAATAAAAATATATGAGCAAATATAAACAAAAAGAAATTCGCGAAAAAAAGTAAATTTGTTTGCAAGTCTATCAACGACAAGTTCATTGACGACATAAGATATAACTCTGTGCATAAAATTCCCTCTCGCCATGATCAATTTTCAAAATCTGATATCAAAAAAATTAAAATTAAAACAAAAATCAGATCAACAAAAGGGAATTCAAGTAAACCCTAACTTTTTGTTAATCATATAAACGTTAAGATAAAAAAAAGAATTCCATGTAGAACATTCAACATATGGTAATAAAAAGGAAGAAATATGTGATTTTACCGGCCAAAGGAAAACGATGAAGAAGATGCAGCAAGCTCCTTTGTTTCTCGAAGTTGCCTGACTTTTCTCTTCAGGTGGCTATGGGTTACGTATCAATTTATAGTTACAAGTCATATATTAATGGTTGTATTACATATCATAAAAACATGCTTGGCCTAGTAGTAAGTATGCCCACTTCCTCTCTAAAGACCTAGGAAAACGATGAAAAAGATGCAGCAAGCTCCTTTGTGTCATCACTTGATTGGAGGGGAAAATTAATTAATTAAATTAAATAAAAATAATTAAAATTCACTAATAAGGTGGTGACACATGTCACCAAATAATTAATTTATTTTATTAAATTAAAATTTGGATCAAATTATTAGAGTGTATAAGTAACGAGGACCAAATGTGTAATTATACTCTTATTTTTTAACTGTCACGTCACCATTCCGTTAACCTCTAACGGCTGGTGGTCAAATTGCATTCAATTTAATAGTATGTTGATTTAATTGCTTCGGGAAAAAAGTAAGGTGGTCAAATCGCAATTTTTCTAATAGTATAGTGGTCATTTATGTAGTTTACCCTTAAAAAATCATTAGGTTATGAGAATCCAATTAGGAAAATGTACTAAAAAAAAATTGGGGGGGGGGGTGTCATTAAGGATTTCTAATTGTAATCGATGATTAGGTTTGATCCCATAAATAAAAGGTTAAATTATGTGATGAAAATTCTTTGTCATATTTCAGTGCCTTTTTATGCCCCAACACTAAAAAAATTAAAAAATCAAATTCTAAATCCTAGCCTTAAATTCTAAATCCTAAATGTTACACCCTATACCCTAAAAAATACATCATACCCTATGTAATCACTCATTTTTGTCCATATATATATTATTAATATTAATATGGGTGTTTATTATTATTATTATTATTATTATTATTATTGGGCTGAAAATGAAATGTAACCCCCAAACTCGACACAAGGGTTATGGGCCGAATCTAGGAAGTCGGGTTGAAAACGTGTCCCTCAAATAAGATGAATATTAGGTTTTTAAAAACTAAATACTTAAATTATTTATTAAAACGGTGTCGTTTCACATTAAATTCCATTTTTTTAAACGCGGTCGTATAGAAGAAAACAACACAAAATAAATCATCAAGAATATCTGATTAAAATCCTCATGCATGCTAAAACAGTTGAAAACTCCCAAATCAAAATATAAGTATCTGATTTACATAAAGTTTCCAAATAGCAAAATAACTAATATAAAACTGAAGTAAATCTGAAAATCTAAAACGTCCATACTGAAAACTGAAATAAATCTGCTAAACTGTGGTCCTCCAAGTACCGAAAGCTTATGTTTGAGAATCTGAAATAGAAGCTAAGGGGAGTCGGCTATTAAGCTCAGTGTGTCTCTAAAGTACAGACAATCACAAACTCAGTTTCACAACAATAAATTTTCACAAAAATATTTAAAAGACACAAAGTAAGTTTAAACATGGTTTGATGAAATCACAATGCAATGCACCCATACTCCATAGTCCAAAAAAAGAAGGTTCCCCAGAACCTCTTGCTACATAGTCACCAACACAAGTGGTATAACCACTAACTTCCTCCGTACAATCCCAACCCATGATAACACAGTAAAAAGATACTACAGTTTTCACAGTCTCAACACAGTCCGATAATAAATCCGAGATTCTTAGTTCATTTATTTTAAATCACAGTCCAAAAATAATATGCACAGAAAACATAATGTAAAATCACATAACATCTGAAATCATTCAAGTGTAAAATCACAGTCACAAAATCAAAGTATGTAGCACAGAAAGAAAACACACCTTAGCCGAAGCAACTCAACCTACTTAATAATGTGCTTCCCACCATCAGAATCACTGGGTTTAGCTGTATCAGAACCTATGGGAATAATTTCGATATTTGTTTTACTTTGGCTAGTGAAAAACCACATGGTTTGAAACAACCATACCGACATTACGTGAGAATGCATCCCAAATTCTGGAAATAAAGTTCATAAAATCTAAATTATATTTAGAAAAGAGATTTTTAAAAAAAAATAATAAACGAATTAATAGGAGTTTTGGCAAACTAAAAAAAAAATCATTCAACTTATGATTTTCAAAGTAGTGCAACCGTGCAATCCAATCGAAATTGGGGAAAGAAATACCACTTGGGCGGCGACATGTTTTGGGAAAATTCATAAAATAAGATTAGAATTTTTAGGGTGTTCGATATCACTTATATATATACACACACACGAGTAATTTAAGTATAAAGTTCCTATAATAATAATAAAACAAAATTTAATAGAATAAGGACACTTTTTTTTTACTATCAAATTGTAGAGGCGGTAGTTTAAGGATAGAAACTACTATTATAATAAAGAGTTTTGAATAAAAATAAAAACAAATCACCGATTTCGGTAGTCTTCAAAGTGTGATGGAATTCAATAAGGATTAAATGGGTTAATCACACAAAAATCCTTAATATTTTTAGAAAAATTATCAAATTGTTCTTAAACTTTAAAGACTTGTGATTTTGAGCTTGAATACTGAATTCCTCAAAATTTAATCCTCAATTTAGAAATTTCAAAAACTAAAGATCAAATGTTCTCAGAAATTACAGTTCACAACTTGAAAGATTTAATTTTTTGTAAATTAGTCCAGAACTTTGATTTTTTTTCTTCAGTTTTTAGCAAATCGATTTAAAATCTCTAAAAATTAGAATTTCATAAATTAAAAATTCACAAAGTTAGGTTTCTCAATTAAGGATTTTTCGAATCTAGGGTTTACAATTTGCGTGTAATTTTTGGGTGTTACATGAAACATGAAAAAAAAACAGATCAAAATAAGGGATAATTAAACTCATTTAGTGTCCAGTCCATTTACAAAACAAAAAAGGGCTCGTTTGGGGCCCAATTCAAAAAACATAAACCCTAATTAGCTCTCTAACCCTTTCATGCAACCGTCCCAGGGTCGTTGGATCAAGATCTGATCCAACGTTTGAGATCTAAGCAGAGCACCTCTTTAGATCGCGCGTGTGGCACACGCGCCGACCGTTCGTCTTCCCACGCGCGCATGCACGACACGTCGAAGCTCCTCGAATCTCGCCCGCCACGTGTCCTCATCTAGAAAGAGTCGTGCGGCGCCCACAACGAATCTCGGCCGTCCATTCCCGAGCCAAATCCAATCGTCCATCGCCGCGAAATCAACGGCCAAGATGCGGCCGACATGCAAGTGGAAAAAAAAATGAAGATTAGATTGTTAGAGCACAGTGTAAAAATAATCATTGTAAAAATCTCTATAATAAACCGAAATGTAAATGTAAAAGGGGAGTTTTTTTACTGCGAATAAAAATAACAAAAAGAGTATTGAGATCTTGAGGTAATCACTTTCATTTTTTTTCGTTTTATATTTTTTTATTTCGAATACAAAAAAAAGACAAAGAGGTTACCTTTCAAACCATGTCGTTTCACGCTCCGATGACCAAGCCTAGCCGCGTTGCCGTCTCAAATGATGTTTAGAAAATGAACGGGTTAAAAAGGAAGAAAACAGAGATGAAAGTAAGAAGAGATGGGTTTGATTTTCTTTTTTTTTCTTACTGAAATCTAGGCTTCAAATTGATTTTGGGTACGATTTTAGGTGAAACAAAGAAAAAATATAAAAATATAAAAAAGATCGGGTTTGGGGTTCGCCAGCGTCGACTAACGACGGCCGACGAAGCATGCGACGCCGAAAAATGGAATGATAATGTAACCCCCTCGTCCCGGTCTGGCTGGATGACCGGTCCAAGTGGGCCACACGGGGAAAACCGAGCGAAAACCAATTAAGATTCCCCCTCGGTTAGCAACCCTATTTTTTTTTCTAGATGCCTGTATTAAATCCTATGTGAGGGGACACGCAGCGAACAAACACGGATACAAAACCCACAAGACATGCAATTAAACAACACAATTTTCCCTTTTTAAGCAGGACGTATCGATACACCTACAGAGGGTATCGATACGCCTTGACCAAAGTCAAGCCTCTCAGTCAACTCAGGGAAGATCGTATCGATACACCCTTGAGCGTATCGATACGCCCCTCTCGGTCAACATTTCGAGGTCAACGAAATGGAACCGTACCGATACGCTACAACCCCGTATCGATACGACCTAAACCCACCAACTCCTCTGAAATCCAGAGAGTTGGGACCGTATCGATACACTCTTGTGTATCGATACGCTCAGCCTGACTTGAATTTCAGAGAGTTGAGACCGTATCGATACACATGGGTGTATCGATACGCCCAGCCAAAACTGAGTTCTACAGGCAAGACCGTATCGATACACCCTTGATCGTATCGATACGCCCTGCTTTGCAACACTCCAATTTCAGCAAAAACACTTAAGGCTCACACTCTAGATGCATATCAAAACCTCCCTAAACACATCCAAGCATTCATACCACCTCTATTAACTAAAATATAGTCATACAAGGCAACCTAAGCATTTGAAACATGCCATCACACCCTAACATTTATCATTGTAATTCATGCTTTACAATCCAAAATATCCATATATATCAATGAGTTATATAAAGCTCATACAACAACTCTTGCCACATTGCTAACTAATACAAAATCACCACCGTACTTGAGCTACAAAACTTGGAAGCCCTTCTTGCCTTGCTCCGAGCTAACGCCACGCTAATGATCTGCATTGTTGAACATTGAGAGCGTAAGCTATAAGCTTAGTGAGGGTGCTCTAATACGAAAACAACAACAATGCAGGGTTCAAGCATGTAATCCCTAAACCTCATATCGAACATGCATAGGCAACCTCACAAGTAGTCCTAGCTAGTCCATCAAGTGGCATAATATGGCATATTACCTCATACTAAGCATCAAGCATCCATATCAATAATCATGTTTCAACACCATATATTACGATATATGAACAAGTTAATTGGCCACTTTGAATTACCCCGATTGTGCGGATTTAAAACTCAACAACACTTTACCTCGGTGGGATTACACTAATCACCGGCCTTGCATGGACGGGATTCCACTCATCGCCACATGTCCTACGGATGGGATTCCACTCATCATCACGTAGAATATATATAATTTTCCGGTGGAATATTACATCACCGTACTCCTCCTTGGTGCCTTAACGCCACCAAGGCCACGTACGTTTTGACTCACTTTGTGTGCACACTAATCCTAATGATCGATCATTTACAACCGGTAATTCTTTAGTGCCAATTATCATTTACCACATCACGTTTTCCATCAATCATAACTCATGCTCATCACATATATATGCACCTCATGAATATACATGTACAAAACAACCAAGATCACAAGAGCATAGTTAAGTAAGCACAATAGCATATATGGTATTAACGGATAACTAACAACTCGAATTAACTAAAAGTGGCCTACCAAGCACACTTTACACACGCACACTACACATACTCGAACCAAACTTTAAGACAAGTTTGAAACCACTCACCGCCATTCCTTAGCCAATCGAAACAATCCTCCTACAAACTCGGATTCTGTTCCAAAGCTCCTTCAACGTTTCCTCTTGCTTCTATCCAAACAAAACACACTTATTACACCACAATTCAATGCTAAAACTCAACTAACAATTCACTTCACAAACATAAGCCATAATCTACAATTTCTCAATCCACAAATCATCCAAAAACTCAATTTTCGTACTCCCCAAACACCTTGCTGAAAACTCCACTTCCAAACACCCAAATGACCTCTAACACATCCCAAATCACTCTCATATCATACCCTAACCATCAGCCCTTAGTTTTCAACATAAACTCCACCAAAAATCAAGTTTTAACATCTTAAAATTTACCCTATGAACATAATACGAATTTTCATCCAAATTCAACCAAATTGACATATAATGTGTATTTCATCATGATTAAGCAAAATTCCAACTCAAATCATTAAAACAATTTGGAAAACCACCTAAAATCCAAACTTTAACATAAAACCATAATTTTTCAAAATCCTATATCTTTGAATTTTAAGACCATAGATAGATAGAGAATAAGGAGGAGAGTCGGAAAACATAATTTACCTTTCAAAACGGTGTTGAAATCGAGTAGTATGACCAATCGAATAGTGATAAGCTTGAGAGGTTTTTGAGAATGGTTTTAACGTTGGATGAGGAAGAAATGAGGAAGAAGAAGATAACTTTGAATTTATAAAGTTATCTTACTTTATTTAAAAGTTTTGGGTAAAATCGCAACATAGGTCCCTCCCCTCTTATTAAAGCTCAATTACACCACAACTTAAGTTGAATTGATTCTAGTTAAATTTTATTGACTCGACTATAAACCCGGTTAACTCCTAGGCCCAAAACACGGGTGTTACAGATAAGGAGAGAGCCTTAGGGTTTCGGTTTGAGGAAGATGAGAACAAATTAATCTAATTTTTCTTTTAAAATGGCTTTTATATTATCAGACTATTTTAAAAATGGTGTAATTGCATAATAAACCCTTTTGTGTCACCTTAATCACGCGAGCGGTCCTTCAACGTTTCAAAATCCCTCTCTCGGTCCTCTTGTTTTCTTTTCGTTTTGCAATTTGGTCCCTAATAATAATTAAATCAGATAATAACGGGCTATTTACCTTCGAAATCCCTGAGAAAATTGCATGTTTCATTTCTGCATCCTTTCTTTATTTTATTTAATTTCAGTCACTTTTTTTGCTATTTAGTTTATTATTTATTTAATTTTTACTTCCTATTTCTGTTTTTTTAATTCCAATTCTGTTTTTATTTTTGTTTATGCATTTATACTTTCATGTTTAATACATGTTATATATTTTATTTTTGTTATTATTATGCTTATATATGTTAATACATAAATATGTTGTTTAAAACATCATTCGTTAATATTTTGATTATTATTATGACATGTGCATATATATATATATATATATATATATATATATATATATATTAAAAATAACTAAAATTAAAATAAAAAGGATATAAATCCAACTTGCATAATATATTTTTATATTCGATCTAAAATATGTATACATTCTTTTTTATAATAAATAATGCTTTATTGCTTGCTTTGTTTAATACTTTGTGTTTTTCCTCTATTTTGCTAATTATCATAATTTGTTTTATTTCACATACATTGTTCATGCCCGATTAATCATCATGTTTAATTAATTAATTTTAGTGCTCATAATCCTGATATTTTAGTGGAAGTGTCGTCCCAATCATTTGGGCGTCATCTTCTTTGGTATCGTGGACTGATTACGATTGTTTATCTCGTATGATCATGCATTTGAGGATTATTAATTAAATTGGGCCGAATTTTTAAAATTTTCTAATAAATATATTACGAACCGTTAGGTACCAATTTTTGGGCGGTGTGGGGGTGCTAAACATTCCTCATCTGTAACCGACTTCCGAACTCAAGTTTTTAAAAAGATCTCTGGTTTTATTTTATGGTGTCCGGTCTACCTTTTTTCTGAACGATCGGTGATGACTCCAATAAATTATTTGAAAGCCCCAGTATTTTAAAATATTTTTCTTGAAACTAATTTTATAAAAAAACGAAGAAAAGCACATTCGGATTTTTTTAGTCGCTACAACATGGCAACTCCGCTGGGGGAAATTTTTTTTAAACAAAAAGAGAGTCAAGCCTTAGATTCGGTTCGTATTATAATTATTAAGAAAAGTTTTAAACTCTGCCTCATTTAATTTTTAATTCTTCGACCTTGTTTGGTTATACAGTGTTCGATATATTTTGTCATCATATATTAGTTTTAGAACCCTTAAGTGGGAACGATTACTCCGCCATGTGAAGTTGCCACTTCCTTATTGTGTTGTAATTCATTTCCGGGATCCGATCCTTATACTTCGTGGAGCTCCGCTTCCGTATGGTATATCGGTTGTGCCCACTCGAATCGATGTGTAACACCCCAAAAATTACGCCTAAATTGTAAACTCTATATTCGAAAAATTGAGAATTTTTAATTCAAAACCCTTTTTATATGAGAATTTTAATTAAAAAAACCCTAATTTTCTAAGGGACTAAATTAAACTTTAAAACAAATTCTTATGACCAAATTGAGAGTCAAATGATCTTTAATCATAATTTTACGACCTTATTGGACAAATTAGAAGTTTGTAGACCTTTTGAATGATTAATCCATTTTGTTTTTAAATCCAAATCAATTTCGGCGTTTTCTTTCTTTTATAATTGTAATTCCTTTATATTATTATTTTATTCCGAAATTCCCCCATGTTTATATTACCGAAATCATATAGTTTATGCCAATTCAACCGTAGCTAATTTATTCACACCAAAACTCTATGACCTATTCTTCTATGGCCCTGTTTGGTAAATAGTGGTTTGGGCAAAAATTAGAGGTTTGAGGTATAATTAGAGGTTTGACTAGTTAAATCCGCTAATATTGATGTTTGGTAAATAGCGGATTGAAAGAGCGGATTTGGATGAAAAGGCTAATTTTGAAAAAGCTCCTAATATGAGCTTTTTGAGATTAGAGGTTTCATATTAGAGTTTTAATGACTCTTTTACCCTTAACAATTACAAAAAATCTCCAAATAACCTAAATTAAATAATAATATTTTTTAATATAAATAAAAATATATTTAATATTGGACTTATTTGTTGTTACTACTAATTTATATTGTGACATTTGTAAGTTAATTCTATTTTTTTATTATCACATATTTATATGTGCATATAAAAAATTAATAATTATATAAATATTTAATATATAAATCTTTCAAATATGTTTAGGAAATTTATATTAAAAAATAATTTTTACAAATCTAATTAATATTTATTAGATACAAAATATTAATAACTGATAAATTATTCAAACAAGTATTAAATATAATCATGTCTTTATATGTCATTTTGCTTGTTTAAATAATCAAACAGCTATCCGCTATCAGCTAATTTTACCAAACACTTTTATACAATCAGCTAATATGATCCACTAGTCAAATCAGCTAATGCAATCAGCTATCAGCTATCAGTTAATGTAATCCGCTATCAGCTATCAGCTATCCGCTAATTGCCAAACAGGGCCTATATATATTTATATATGCGTGTAATCTCAAATTCGTGGTTTTGATTGAAATCCCTTAAAAATATATTTTATTTATTACTATTAATTTTTAATTATTATATATTATTACTTTTACCTCCACCGAATTCTACCCTATTTATCTCTTTTTATATGTTATAAATTTCTTCATACCTCACCACAAGAACTTTCGTTTTTTTTCTCCTAATCAATCCCTCAGCCGCACCTACTTTCGAAAGCACGCACTAATGTGTTGTTGCCTAGTCGGTGTTGCGCCCTCACCCGTGCCGCCACCCACACCCAATACCCAATTATGATCTCACCAAAACGTTTTTAATTTGGTTAAGATCCAGTACTAGACAACGAACGCGAGAGTTGTTCACTACGTCATTATATCTTTATCGTTGTGAGGTGTGTTTCTTCCGGTGTTATAAATAAACTATTTTTGTGTATTCTCTTTTCGTGCTACATACTTTATTTTTGTGATTGTAATTTTACGCTTGAATGATTTTCAACTGTGTTGTGATTTTACATTATGTTTTTCGTGCATACTATTTTCAGATTGTGAATAAAATTGTGATTTAAAGTAAATGAGTTGTGAATCTCGGATTTATTATCGGACTGTGTTGAGACTGTGGAAATTGTGATATCTTTTTATTGTGTTATCATGGGTTGAGATTGTACGGAGGAAGTTAGTGGTTTATACCACTTGTGTTGGTGACTATGTAGCGAGAGGTTTTGGGGAACCTTCTCTTTTTGGTGACTATGGAGTATGGGTGCATTGCATTGTGATTTCATAAAATCGTGTTTAAATGTGCTTTATGTCTTTTTAAATATTTTGTGGAAATTTATTGTTGTGGAACTGAGTTTGTGATTGCCTGCACTTTAGAGACACACTAAGCTTAATAGCTGACTCCCCCTTAGTTCCTGTTTCAGATTCTCAGACATAGACTTTCGGTACTTGGAGACCACAGATTTTATCCAGTTATTTTACTATTCAGTATGAACTTATTTTATTCTATTAGATTATTGTTATTATTTTATATTTTGAGACTATGTTTCAGCATGTATTTACAAACTTTATTTCAGAGATTTTATATAAATATTCGAATATTTATTATGATATTTATTTATTTTATTTATTATAAGATATCTATTAAATTTATTTTATTTTATTAAAAAGTGTAGTTTTTTTTAAATCAGTTTTTTTAAGGATAAAGTTTTCAATTGTGACTTCCTAAATTCGATTATTTCTTCTAGGTCGGTTTAGGGGGTTACACGATGTCCTAGCGATAGTTCGAGTACAATTTACTTTAGATTCAAACTGCATATAGTAAATCGTAGAGCTTACCTTTTAGAACCATGTCGAAACTCTGTCTGTTTAGCGGTAACCCTATTTATGATCTGTTGGGTTTATTCATATTTTTGCTTGTTGTTTGATTACTTTAACTTATTGTCTTATTATCATTCGCCATTTATTTAATTTTATATCGTTGATTATTTCACTATACTGACACAGTCTTCTTTTATGTCTTTTCTTTACATTTTTTTGCATTTGCATCATTATAGCATAAAATAAAGATATTAATTTCGCAAGTGGCTATCACTTTAGAAGACAATCATAATGGATAGGAGGCCTCATGATCAAATAGAACAGACATCCGAAGATACACTGAATACTAGAGAGGGTAGCATATCCGAAGGCTTTGAACCAGACGTAGTAGGCGATGCTTACGTCAGTGATGAACGAATTGGGATACAAGATTTAAAGAAACAGATGGCCGAGATGATGAATATTATGACCGCTATGGCCAAAGGCAAGGGAACTGTAGAACCAGAAGAAGGGATAGTCAAGAGTCAGAATGAAGACATCTGTGGTCAGAATACCACTCTGAAACAAGATAACGTCGGCAAATACAACAAGTTGAACCCTTTTGTGATTTCTATCAACAAACCAGTGAGGAATACATCCGAGTCAAGCTTTGAAGAAATAAAAGTAGGTCTAGAAGAAACCCGAAAAGCAAGTAATGAGAAGAAGTACATCCCTATTCCTGTAAGGTACACCGAGCTACTCCCGATGCTTATCGAGAAAAACCTTATCACCCTTGTTCATTCTGGTCCGAAAGAACCACCTTACCTGAAAGGTTACAATCGACGTGCTAGGTGTAGTTACCACCTAGGGAGTTCAGGTCACACCACAGAGAATTGTGAGGCTTTAAAGGATCAGGTTAAAAATCTTATCAAGTCGGGTATACTAAGGTTCAAATAGGGGAAACCCAGATTCTACATCGAGACAAAAACTGCCCGAGGGGCAAAATTGGAAGGAAGTCAAGATCTGAGGGAAGGCTTGGGTAACACAGAAGCAAGTCACTCCAGCAATTTAAATTCAGAGGTCACAGATGGGGGGATCTCAGAGGAGGGGCGTTCATTCGAGTCTAACCAGTTTAGGCAAGAGAAGGATATTTTGAGCGAGAAATTGAAGAGTTTACAAGATGATCATCATGAGCTTTATTGTGTGTTTAGAAATATAGGAATGGGTAATACTTTAGAAGAATGGAAGAAGAGTATCGTCAGCTGAAGAATGACTTGGGACATTGTAAGCAAAGAGGCAGGGTCAGTGAAAATATGGCTCGATCATTGTCACAAAGGTTGGAAGAAGCTGAGAGCCGATATGATACCCTTCAGAAAGAGTTACAAGACAACTTAGCTATGAACGAGATTTTGAAAACAAGTTTGCAACAGAGTGAGACCATATCCAACACCTTTCAGTTGGAGAATGAAGTACTCAAAGAACAAACACAAGAACTTAGGACTTCTTTACGCACAAGTGAGATCCGTGTCGAAGCCTACAAGCAAGCTAGCTATGAAAGTGTCGAAGAGGTAATCCTCCAGCTGCGAAAAGTTGAGCGAGAAATACTAAAGAGGGACAAGGACATGAAAAGTGTCATCGCTCAAGCGCGCGAAGTGGTCCAACAGGTGGCAGATTTAGATGACGAAGCAATGCCATTAAGTCAGAATATTGATCCGACATTGGACCACGGAGGAAAGTTGACTTGTTTGTTGAGTGATATTATAAAGTTAGGGGTTAGGGCTCATCAATATCTTTAAAGCTTGGAAAAACAATATCTAATGTAGCGAGCCATTTCGTTTAATGAAAGTCTTTCTACGATGATCACTTTGCGACTAATATCTCATTGCATTACATTTCGTTGATTCAAAAATATTCCATATTAGAGTATTTTTATAAAATAGAAGATATTTTGTGATATATAGATATTGATAATTCTAGGGTCGGAAATAATCCAAACCCAAAGTAAATACAGAGGAGACAAAAGTGGGGCACCAAGTACGGAAGGCCTGTAGAATATTGTCAATCTTTTATATGCAGATATCCTATTTTTATAAAAATCCTCTTAAAGGACAGTCGGAGAATCAACACTTCATTTGCATTCATTACGATAATTCATACTCATTGTTTGCCTTTTACATTTTAACATTTATGATGCATTTCACGCATCAATTAAATAAATAATTAAATTTCACGGGCTCGATGGCAGCATTCGAAGACCATTTGTGAGAAAAAATGGAACAAAGACTAGAGCAGTTAGAAGATAGATTTAAGAAAGAGCTCGAGAAGAAAGAAAAAATGGATGTTTTCAATGCAAGGGAGCTTTGCCTAGACCCTGATTTGGTCATTCCTCCAGATTTCAAGGCTCCCAGATTTATGCAGTATGATGGTACTAGTTGCCCAAAGGGTTCACCTAACTATGTTTTGCAGAAAAATGGAAGGCTACTTGAAGAATGAAAAGCTGTTGGTCCATTATTTTCATGATAGCCTGACTAGACCGACAACAATATGGTATAACTGGTTGAGCATAAAGCATATCAATCCTGGAGTGATTTAGCTAGCGCCTTTTTGGAGCAATATAGATATGGTTTGGATTTGGCACCGACTCGACAATTTATGCAAGGAATAAAGATGAGGCCAAATGAGACCTTCAAAGAATATGCTCTAAGATAGAGAGGTTTGGCGGCACAAGTTCAACCTCCTATAATCGAAGAAGAAATGACTCCCATGTTCCACACAACTCTTCTCATCCCATTCTTCGATAGATTGTTAGAGAAATCAAGAAGCAGATTTGAGGATTTCATGAAAATAGGGGAAAGAATAGACTATGCAATCCAAGAAGGAAAATTGAGATTTAAGTCTAAGTACCAAACCGAAGAAGTAGAAGGAGAGATAAATGAGTGCCACTTCCAAAGTCCTCGTAATCTCAAAAGAGGAAGAAATGCCGATTCTTCTGAGCCATCAAGGAAAATTCCTCGAACAACTGCAAACTTGGAGGTATTTGGAGTATCCATTGCAGACGTTTGGCCTTATTTGGTAGAAGATCGCTATCTCACTTCTAGACCGGTGAAAAATATACCTGATCCATCTGCCCACAATTTTGACCCGAATAGCACACGTGATTTCCATATGGGGGTAATGGGGCACCCTACTAAGAAGTGTAGACCGTTGTTGGAAGAGGTCAAGAAGCTGATCAGTAATGGGGTCTTGACCCAAGAATTAATTCAGCAGTGGAAAACAAAGAATTAGGGCAAGTTTGCATCACGCCAAGAAGGTCAAAATAAGATGGTCTCTATGCTTGATTTTTTTTACCTTTCACAAAAATACTAGTTTGATTTTGGTTTTCCCTTTGTAGGAATAATTCACGGAACAAACTCTGTGACTTAAGCCCTAAAAGTCGTAGAAACATTTTGTAAAGACATGTGTCTATTTATTTTGTTAGGATGGAAAATCGTATCTTCTGTATTCTCATTTAGAAAACATTTTAACATTCTTCGATTCTTTAAACATTCCATTCATTGTTAAGGGGTACTTTTTGTTCTCCCATGCACATATTTTTTTTCCATACATGCGCATACATGTATATATCATTTTTTATACTTTGATTCAAATCTAAAAAAATCCATCCTAAGATGCATACGCTTAGAAAAGATTGAATGTTGTGGAGACATTGCAAATGTGAGTATCTGCTATCTAGTTGGGCCAACAGAGGATCAAAATGAGTGTTTAGATAATGGGCACACCCATTTAGGAATACCTTCTCAGACATTTATTATTTAAGATCCTTGAATCGAGTGTTGACCCTAAATCTCTACCCCTGAAAACTTTCTCTAGATGTCTATGGATGAGATGACGAATGTCATTCTTGGACTTCCCCTTCACAAAGTAAGAAAATACAATCATTGTTGTCCCATTTTTTAGCATGATCGTTTCTTTTTTATAGAACCCAAACCAAGGATCACCTCCACATTGGGGGGCAAATAGGATCAAGATTTTGCTGACAAATAGAAGCCACCCGATTTTTAACGGGCAAGATTTGAGAACATATACATCAGATATATAGGTCAAAGAAACATCAAAAGACATTAATAAAGGATTCTACCAACAAAAGAGAAAAGCAATCGAGAATAAAAGCATTGAATTGAAAGGAGCAATAAAGGAACATAAGAATTATACACAATCATTCATTCAAATCATCACCAATTTTGAAGAACCATGGATGACCAATCATCTATGAGTAGAAAGCAAGTATCAATATCCATCCAGGATACGAGCCAGTCTGAGTTTACAGCAGAAAGAAATAAACTCTAGGGTGAAAACCCAAAGATGGCAGTCTAGAGTGATTAAATAAATAAAAAAACAAAAGAAAGAAGAGGGGAAAGAAAGAAAGATTACTTTATATGAGCATACCCAAATCAAAAAGTGCAAGAGTAAGGATACGATTGGAAAGTTATACAAGTTTTGGCGGTTTGAAACGCATGAGTACTGAGTTAGAACAAAAATCGGATCAGATTTACCTGGTCTAAAATTCAGAAGAAGGAAATGAACTCTAGGGTGAAAACCCAAAAATGGCAGTCTAGAGCGATCCAAGGAAACAAAAAAATCATCATCAAAGCACACTTCAGTCATGAATTATAAAGATGATATTGCTCGAAAATGATCCTTGGTTTTCCATGACTCTTGAAAACTTACTTGAGCATATATACCCCTTCTTTCGTAACTGTGATACATAGCCTACATTACAAGCCTTTAAAGACCATTCTGATCATACATAGATGTCTTAGTTGAATGAGAATGTCTTCATATCACATTCCTCTAAAGGGATAACCTTGCCTCAAGGAACGTCAAATTTCAAGTGTCTGATCGACACCAAAACGAGGGAAGGATGGGCATGGTGAGATAGGGAGATCAAGAGATCCACCTAAAAGGGGTTAGAGATTAGGTATGGGAATCGTTTCTCTCAAAAGCCTAATAGATCAGAAGAGACTATACATGTGAATCTATCATCACAACATTCAAAATCTTCTAAGCATACGCTTCATTCGGATTGATCTTTGACAATTTGAAGCAAATGTGTTATTGTATTTGATATTTTATGCCGAACATAAGTTTTTTAAAAAATGTTTGGCATTTACTCCAATTTTGATTTTCCTCTAAACATTAATTTTTAAGAATGTTTGGCATTTACTCCAATTTTGATTTTCCTCTGAACATTAATTTTTAAAAATGTTTGGCATTTACTCCAATTTTGATTTTCCTCTGAGCATTAGTTTTTAAGAATGTTTGGCATTTACTCCGATTTTGATTTCGCCCAAACATTAGTTTTTTTTTAAAAAAGTTTGGCATTTTTCTCCAAATTTTGTTTTTTTAATATTTATCATTTTCTCAAAACATCAGTAGGAAAAAAATGATCGGCATTTTTTTTCAAATTTTTGATTTTTAAAATACATATAATTTTTTCTCGAACAATGGTTTTCAAAATGTTTGACACTCTCTTCAAGTTTTGTTTTTTTTTAAAAATGACCATCATCTTTTCAAAATGGCATATTTTTAATAAGAATTAAAGCATATGGACCTATGATTAGTTTCCGCCGAGATGCTTCGTTACATTTAATAAAGAAGATTGAGCTTACAAGATGAGTTCATAGGAATTGAGGCATTTCGTTCGCCCAAATTTCAAAGTAGACGAAGACTCTGTATATTGAGTCAAAGACGAGAAAACGTCAAGCCTGATACTGAATGGAGGGCAATGAGATGATGAAAGTACCTATATAAGAGTATTATAGGGACTAGAAGAGGAACTTACGAAACTGAGTAGAGACCGTGAAGATTAAGAAGAGAAAGAGTTACTAGCACAAGAAAAAGCATGGGTTTGGTGATAAGTGAGGAGCATACTGTAGAGATATGAAGTGAAATCTGAGAATGACCTTTCAAGGAATAGGGTTTTAAAGATGGATTTGGAAAAAAAAGACAGAGGAAAAAGAAAAGAAGAAGAGAAAGAGAAAAGAAAGAAAAAAAAAAGAAAATATTACATTGCATGCATCATCTAGAGATCCTCGTGTTAGAGGCATGCTAATTTAAAAACATTTTGTTTGTTTTAAACAGATATTTGAAGATTACGGTCTGCAACTTCATGTTGAAGAAGTAGATCTTATTGAAGATTTCCATTGGTAGCATGTTGGCGTGAATCCTATTTAAGAAATATTTTGGTAGTCTGTTGGCGTGAATCCTTATCTTAAGTCCTTCGGCCCATCAGTAAGTCTTCAGGCACGATGATAATTCCTTCGGGCCACTAGTAAGTCCTTCGGGCTTGGTGATAAGTACTTTGGGCCATCAGTGAGTCATTCGGGCATGATGCTAACCTTAATGTGATGTCAATACCAATAGAAACAGGGGCATCATTTTAAGGGGTTGGTAGCCTATTGACGTGAATCCTTAATTTAAGTCCTTCGGGCAATCAGTAAGTCCTTCGGGCCACAGGTAAGTCTTTCAAGCATGGTGATAAGACCTTCGGTCCATCAGTAAGACCTTCGGGCATGATGTCAAGCTTTCTTTTTGATGTCGAGACGAGTACAAATCGGGGCATTAAAATGTTTGAAGCTTGAAATAATTGGTCGAGGAAGAGCGGAAAGTTCCAAAAGAACTCGTGATTTCAAGGCCAGAGACAGAAAAGTAGGACAAAAAAGAGTGTTTTTGGTCTTTGCTTTGTTCCCGTTTCACGTGAACAAGCAAAGAGGGGCAACTATAATCACTCATTTTTGTCTACATATATATTATTAATATTAATATGGGTGTTTATTATTATTATTATTATTGGGCTGAAAATGAAACATGAAAAAAATAGATCAAAATAAGGGATAATTAAACCTATTTAATGTCCAGTCCATTTACAAAACAAAAAGGCCCGTTTGAGGCCCAATTCAAAAAACATAAACCCTAATTAGCTCTCTAACCTTTCTGCACAGTTGTCTCAAGGCCGTTGGATCAAGATTTGATCCAACGTTTGAGATTTAAGCAGAGCACCTCTTCCGATCGCGCGTGTAGCACACACACACACCAGCCGTTCGTCTTCTCACGCGTCGGCCGTTCTTCTTCCCACGCGTCGGCCGTTCTTCTTCCCACGCGCGCGTGCATGACACGTCGAAGCTCCTCGAATCTCGCCCGCCACGTGTCCGCATCTAGAGAGAATCGTGTGGCGCCCACAACGAATCTCGGCCGTTCGTTCCCAAGCCGAATCCAACCGTCCATCGCCACAAAATCAACGGCCAAGATGCGGCCGACATGCAAGTGACAAAAAAATGAAGATTAGATTGTCAGAGCACAGTGAAAAAATAATCATTGTAAAAATCTCTATAATAAACCGAAATGTAAATGTAAAAGGGGAGTTTTTTACTGCGAATAGAAATAAAAAAAAAGATTATTGAGATCTTGAGATAATCATTTTCATTTTTTCGTTTTATATTTTTTTTTAATTTCGAATACAAAAAAGAGACAAAGAGGTTACCTTTCAAACCATGTAGTTTCATGCTCCAATGACCAAGCCTAGCCGCGTTGCCGTCTCGAATGGTGTTTAGAAAACGAACGGGTTAAAAAGGAAGAAAACATAGATGAAAGTAAGGGGAGAGGGGTTTGATTTTCTTTTTTTTTTCTTACCGAAATCTAGGCTTCAAATTGATTTTGGGTAAGATTTTAGGTGAAACAAAGAAAATATATATATATATATATATATATATATATATAAGAGGGGGTTTGGGGTTCGTCGGCTTCAACTAACGACATCCGTCGAGACATGCGACGCCGGAAAATGGGATGATAAGGAGAGACCTAGGGTTTCGGTTTAAGGAAGATGAGAACAAATGAGTCTAAATTTTCTTAAAATGGCTTTTATATTATCAGACTATTTTTAAAATGATGTAATTACATAATAAACCCTTCTGTGTCACCTTAATCACGCGAGCGGTCCTTCCGCGTTTCAAAATCCCTCTCCTGGTCCTTCTGTTTTCTTTTCGTTTTGCAATTTGGTCCTTAATAATAATTAAATCAGATAATAACGGGCTAATTACCTTCAAAATCCCTGAGAAAATTGCATGTTTCATTTCTGCATCCGTTCATTATTTTATTTAATTTCAGTCACTTTTTTTTGCTCTTTAGTTTATTATTTATTTAATTTCTTCTTCCTATTTCTATTTTTTTAATTCCAGTTCTATTTTTATTTTTGTTTATGCATTTATACTTTCATGTTTAATACATGTTATATATTTTATTTTTGTTATTATTGTGCTTATATATGTTAATACGTAAATATGTTTTTTAAAACATCATTCGTTAATATTTTGATTATTATTATGACATGTGCATATATATATATATATATATATATATATATATATATATATATTAAAAGTAACTAAAATTAAAATAAAAAAGGGATATAAATCCAACTTGCATAATATATTTTTATATTCAATCTAAAATATGTATACATTCTTTTTTTATAATAAATAAGGCTTTATTGCTTGCTTTGTTTAATAATTTGTGTTTTTCCTCTATTTTGCTAATTATCATAATTTATTTTATTTCACATACATTGTTCATGCTCGATTAATCATCATATTTAATTAATTAATTTTAGTGCTCATAATCCCGATATTCTAGTGGGAGTGTCGTCCCAATCATTTGGGCGTCATCTTCTTTGGTATCGTGGATTGAGTACGATTGTTTATCTCGTATGATCATGCATTCGGGGATTATTAATTAAATTGGGCCGAATTTTTAAATTTTTCTAATAAATATATTACGAACCGTTAGGTACCAATTTTTGGGCGGTATGGGGTGCTAAACCTTCCTCATCTGTAACCGACTTCCGAACTCAAATTTTTAAAAATATCTCTGATTTTATTTTATGGTGTCCGGTCTACCCTTTTTTCCTGAACGATCGGTGGCGACTCCAATAAATTATTTAAAAGCCCCAGTATTTTAAAATATTTTTCTGAAAGCTAATTTTATAAAAAACGAAGAAAAACACATTCGGATTTTTTAGTCGCTACACCCTAAATTCCCTAAACTCTAACCATAATCGCTAACTTTAAACCCTAAAACTAATTTTTAGTATAGGGCATACATAGGGGCACCGAAAAGGGGCTGAGGATTTCTATTTTAAATTATGAGATGCCAGCGTGTTTTTAAGGGTATAGGTTAATTTCCATTCCAGCCATGCCACTTTTTATCTTTGTTATTTCAGTCCTTGAATTTTTCCTAATTTAAAGTGCAAACTTTATTTTTGTTCAATGTAGTCCTTTATTTTCAGTAATCTAAGTTCATAAGTGTTGGAAAACACTTTAAAATCATTAAAAGTAACTTTTTATGATTATAATTATAATTATTATGTTTTATAAAACGTGTTGGAAAACACTCTAACTGAAAAACACTTTAATTGTTTATGACTGCAATAGCTTCTATTATGTTCGCAACCGCGAATACAGCGACACGACCAAAAACACGACTGCAACCAAGATTTAAATCCATGGTCTTCACAGATCTAAATCTTGTGAAGTTGCTCAAACTGAATTTGCAATAAATCCTTAGCTTGAAAATAACAAAAAGACATTTTCAAATATAAGAGCTAAAATATAATCCATATATATATACCTACATAAAATCTTTGACTGACCTTAGAATTACAGATTGATTAAGCACCAAATCATGATTTTAAAAAACGGTCCGCAATCTCGACTGCAGTCGTTATATAGCGGTATTGCCGCCGTTCGAAATCGATATCGCCGAAAATCGCCATGGTAATCAAATTCACACCAAAACGGCAAATTGCGGCCGCGATTTAACGGGTAACGTCCAATTGCGGCGATAACAGACTACTATTCCCGTTATTATACTGTTAACGATCAACAGAGAAAAAATATAGATATTTTCTCAGAAAAAGAAAAAAAATAGATAATCTTCAAAAGACGATTCCAACTAGTATTTCCTGCTATTATGGGAGATCCAAGCATCGTCCACCAGATCCGAACGATCCTCCGGTTCTATAAAAGCGATGCGATGAAGTTGCAAAGATAAAAAAGAAAGGGGAAAAAGGAGAAGGATTCTAGAATGTAAAAAGAAGAAGTAGAAATATATTTTTTTAGTGTTTAAATGGTAAAAGTTAATTTTATTATTAAAAAGAATATATCCATCAAGGGTCTTGATTCAAGGCAAAATACAAACACTAACATGAATAAATTAATTGGATCTTGGAAACCGACACTACACTACCTAGAAAAACTAAAAAGAAAAGAAAAGAATTAAATGCTTCTTGAAAATTGACACTAATTTCTCTACTACTTGAATATTATAATTAATAATTTAGTATATTGTACATTTATTACATTTAAATGGTAAAAGTTAATTTTATTATTAAATACATCTTGAAAACCGACACTAGTTTCTCCACTACTTGGAGAAATAATAGTCAATGGAAAAGAATGAATAAGAAACAACAACTGTGAATGGGGTTTTAACCCTTACGACAAAGTTTTCATAGAACTCTAAAACTACATCGTTTTGTTTACGTTGAACTGGAGGGAAGTGGTTGACAAAAAAAGGGAAATAGGAAACGCAAAAATAAGATATAAAGTATTTTTATTTTAATAAACTAATTTCATAGCTTTAAAATATTATTTGATTTAAAGTATTTTTTAATAAAAATTTTGGGGAAAAAATTAAGTGCAACAAGACTATATTTTAAAAAAAAGGAAATTATATTTTTTTTGTTAATATCTTTTTAAAGGAATCACAAAATCATTAGATTTTAATTGAAGAATAGACCCCACAACTAATGAGAATTTAACTTGGACTTCACTTTAATCCGTGAAAATCATTAGATTTTCTAATTTACTATGAATTTTAATGTTTTTTTTTATGATTATGTGTATTGATTTTTTTTTACATTTTTCGTACCTCTATTGTACCCGTACCTTATAATTTTAAAAATTATCGTTTCTCGTCCACGTATTCGTCTCTATACCCGTATTCATATTCGTGCAACATAGAGTAAAACTATCGCTTCTATATAACTTTCTTAGTGCCTTAAAAGAATTTGATATTCTCGAGTGAGAATTCAGGCTGACTTAGTCGTTTGTCTATATTTATATTTATAATTATTATATTTTACAATAAGATATGTAAATTTTTTAAAAAAATTCACAACCGCAACACCCGCAATAGCATTTGTTATGTCTGTAACCGCGATAAACGTAACGCGGCCCCAAACGCTTTTTAAATCCCTAATCACAACATATTTCCTAGTTCTTTAGCTTCTTTACAAGGAACTAAAAATAAGGTTTAGGTATAAGCAGAAATTCCCCAAATTGGAAAACGAATCCTACTTTTCTCTTGGAATTAAGAGGCACTTGCTCGCATAAACCTTATCGCTTCTATATAACTTTATATTTTAGGGTTCACAAGGGGGTTGAATGAAGAAGCACGATACATAAAAGTAATTTAGGGTTTCAAATAGTGGTGGCCTAGATAGCAGATAAAAAAATAATCTGTAACTCAAAATCTCAAGAATCAAATAGAAATCTTCAAGTTAAGTATCGACTTTCAAAAATTACCTGGAGTACCTTGAGATGTCTTAAAAGAGGAAGATGTCGAGATGAGATGGCGGTTACCTCTGAGCAAGGGCAAAGTAGAGTTTGGTGATAAGTGAATCGTGTGGTGGGAGAAATGAACGGATCTCAAAAACCTGTGAAAGAGAGGGGAAGTGGATCTACCATTAAATTTGAGGATGAGGGTGAGATTGTTTCTGGACTTGGGTGGGCTTCATATGAATTTCATCTCATTATTTATATCCCTTAAGACATCTTTCTTATTTCAGCTTAGTTTTCTGGTTGCTTTTAAAAAATACGATGAAAAAAAATAATTTTTAAACTAGCTGTTGAAAAGTAGTTTTGAGAAGCTGGTTGGTGTTTGTTATTGATGTCAAGAAGTGATTTTGAAGAGATAAAATGTCTATTTTAGACATGATATTGAAAAGTAAAAGTAAACTTAGGTGATGTTCAAATTAGTTAATGTTATCATATATCAAATAAATTAATTTTAATTATAATAAAAATTATTTTTTATAAAATTTAATTTAAAAATATAAACTGCATTCAAATTATATACGGACATACCACTTATAAATTAATAATAAATATAAAATAAATTACAAATAAAACAATTTTATTCTCAATATAAATATTATAAAAATATATATTATTTTACAATTATGTATGCATAAACATTATTTTAACAATAAATTATAATTAAATAACAAAAGTAAAAAAAGTAATTTTATTTTCAAACTAGCTTTTCCATCCAAAAAGCTATAAAATCTAGTTTATTAGTTTGAGTGGAAAAGCTAGTTTTAAAATCAACCAAAAAAACAATTTATTTTAACTAAAAGCACTTAAAAAGTGCTTCTAGGTTGCTAAACGCAACCAAAAATAGGCCCTTCCAAAACAAAGGAGTCGGTCCTTTTTACCCATATGTTTAAACCCCAGCCTTGTAGAGATGGTAAAATTATTCGGCCTCGTTGGGTTTTGATTCGATAGAGATTATTTTTTATAAAAAAAATTAGAGTTTGAGATAAGATAGATTTTAGAAATAAAATTGAGTCAGGACAGGTTCAAATTTAGTGTAAATTTTTTTTCGACCTAGTGTATTTTCTATAATATATTAAATATTTTTGTTAATTTTTTTCAGGTCGGGCTGTGTTAGGGTTTTTATTAAAATTTTAGAGTTGGGTCAGATTATGCTTCTACTATATTAGATCAGATTAAATTATATTAAAGTCAGAGGTGGGATTGAGTTGAGATTTCTAAATTTAGGATCAGAAAGGTCAAAAACTCGTTGCGATTCCTACGGTCATACCAACTTGGGTTGAACACTCACTACAAGAAAATGCTTTTTTAGTGACATTGAAAATAGTCACAAAAGGTGTTAAATTTAGTCACTGAAATTTACAATGATGATTTTTCTGAGTCGTCACCAGTCGTCACTAATAACTCCGTCTGTAACACCCGGGTTTGGGGGTCGGGTGAAAATAATATTAAAATAATGTTTCGGGTTTCAGTTTCATTTTTAAAATAATAAAATAATATTTTGGGCCTCGGATTTTCAAAACAAATATTTTATGTTGAACTTGTTTAATTTAAAGCCCAATTCCCTGGATTTTAGAATTTTTGAGATAACCATCTCATTAATGGCATACTTGTAATTAAATGGACTTGTGGAATTAAAAACCCATTTTTGATTTTAAAAGAGCTATTCATCATCTTCTTCCCTCTTCACTTCCCCATTTCAACGACAAAAGCTCTCCTTACCCCAAATCACTATTCCATCATCTCTCTTGCTCATTGTTGGAGATTTTTCAAAGGTAAAACCGTTTTTGACTTGTCCTCCCTTCCCTCTACATGTTGGTACCATTAATTTTCATAAAGCTTGTGGTTTTTGCATTTTGATGTTTTGAAAGCTTAGACTAAAAATACTATTTATGTTGTCTTAAACTTGAGCCTTTGATTTATTAGTGTTAGATAAGATGTTTACAACCTAAAATGTCCAACATATCCGATTTTTGCAAGGTTTTATAGTGAATCCCGAAATGGGTTTTTAGGGGTATATTTAAAGTGTCAAAATTTGTGTTTTTGGAATGATTTTGTGAAAAATTGATGGGCTGATGTTATAGCAACATTTGGTAGGTGTTTTTAGATGTTTTTTGATGATTTTTGAGTGGTGATAGTGTTGGTTTGAATGGATTCACGTAGCTACTGCTGTAAGTGATTTTTAGGAGTGGAAAATGGGGGGTTTTTAAGGTGTTTATGTGGAGAAATGAAGGGCTGATGGTTGTACAGCCTTAGGGTGATGTTTTGGACATGTTTTGGAGTGTTTTAAGTGTTTAAATTGAGAGGTAATGACTGGTTTTTGCGGGAGTACGAAAATGGGATTATTTGGGAGGATTTCGGCTTTGAATTGTTGAGAAAATATTGTGGAATTGTGAGCTGATGTATAAAAGTAAATTTGTGGTTGATTAAGAGGTTAATACATTACTTTTGATTGGTTAGAAACAACGTGTTGGGTTTTTTTTTTGCACGCTCGAATCGATCAACCGATTATGCTCGCCAAGTGGTGGAGAGGTGAATTTTTGGGTGGAAGGGTTTAGGAAGCTAAAAGAATAAAAACACAATGATTTATAGTGGTTCAACCTTCTAACCAAGGTCTACATCCACTACCTTAGCTTCCCACTAAGGATTTCACAACCAATTCACTAATTGATTCGTCCCCTTTTCTAGGCTTAGGAGGAAACCCTTTACAACGATCAAGCTTCTACCCAAAGCCTTGATCAAAACCCTCTTTTACAAAGAGATAAACAAAGAAGCAAACTTGAACCCTCTAATAGGTGTTTTGTTTGCACAATGAAGCACTCACCCAAAACCTAAAACACTTGAGCAAATTTAACAATGTAAGCTCACAAGTGTTGTCTAAGCAAGAAATGAACGATTTAAGCTCTAGACAAGTTTTTCACTCATAATGTTGTAACAATTGAAGCTCTTGCTCAATCTTGATGCTTGGAGGTCCCTTTTATACTCCAAATTGAGTTTGTAGCCGTTTATGGCCGTTGGGGATGTTTCGGAGCCGTTGGAAGCCATTAAAGTCGAGCTTTAAATGCTCTCCTGCACTATAGTTTCGAAACCTTATAAAGGTTTCGAAACCTTAAGAGGGGTTTAGAAAAACTAGCCGTTTTATAGCCGTTTGTAGCCGTTACAGGGCTAAAGTTTCGAAACCTTTACAAGGTTTCGAAACCTTTGAGCCAAAGTTTCGAAACCTTGTGAAGGTTTCGAAACCTTTGCTTAGGTTTCTAAAAAATCAGCTACTGCCCAGATAAGTTTCGATACCTTTGTTTGAGGTTTCGAAACTTTCATCTAAAAACATGTATTTCGGGCATTTTTCGACTTTTAAAAGTATAGTTCGATATAGGTATTAAGTCGAACTCTTTCAAAACATTTTGTCACGTTTTAAGGACTTTTGAATTATTTTTGAAGTCTTTAAACAAGTCCAAAAACATTTTTCACAAAAATTGTTATATCAAAATATTTCTCAACAATCTCCCCCTTTTTGATATAACAAAACTTCTTTGAAATATTGTTTTTGACAAAATGCTCCCCCTTAATTTTTCACTTATTTTTCCCCCTTTTTGTTATATCAAAAATAATTTAAAATACTTTAAGTTCAAAATATCAATGGAGGTTTAAAAAAATTTTAAAAAATTTTGTTTTAAAATTTGGCTTCTGAAAAAAAATTTGTTTTAAAATTTAGCTCCCCCTTACTCAAAGCATCATTGAAATGTTAGTTCAACATTTATGAATATCTAGTTGACATAAAAGAAAATAAATCAATAAACACTAAAACAACTAGATTTTACCACACTTGAACTCAAGGGAGGATGTGAAGCCTTCATTCTTCAAGTGTTCTTCCTTTGTGTGCATGGAGCTCCCCCTTAATTTTTGACTTGTTGATCATTCTCCATCACACCTAGCAAAAGACAATCAATTAATTTTTGGTATCCAAATTGCTTTGGATCCATAGACATTAGTAGCACAAAATTTAGTCCCCTTAGGAATCCATTTTTCAATTTCATCCTTTTTAGTTGAAGTGATTAGTCCTTTTGGGACCCAAACACTTCTAAAACATTTTCCATTCAAAAATCTAGGGGCACTAGATTGTCTTACATAAAAATTTGATTTTCCAAAATTGTTTTTCTTTTCAAGCTCTTTGGAAATCAAATCTTTTTCCTTTTTGAGATCATCAACTTCCTTTTGATGATCTCTTTCCATCGTTTGAAGCAAGTTTTGTAAATCTAAAACTTTAAGCTCAAAATCTTTGATTTTTGCTTCAAACTCTAAATTGGTTTTAGAAAGCAAATCATTTTCGATTTTTAATTTTGAAATCAATTTCTTGTTTTTCGAAAATGAAGCCTTGAACTCAAAAACCAATTCATCATAGGCTTCTTGTAACTCATCAAATGTATAAGAATTTGAAATAGATGAGTTAGAAGTTACCTCCCCCTCATTGAGGGCCATCATGCATAGGTGGGCTACTTCATTATCGGTGGAGTCTTCATCACTCCATGTGGCCACATATGCTTGTTTAGAAGATGATCCCTTCTTTTTGGATTTGTGAGAGTCCTTCATCTTCTTCATCGATTCATGCTTGGATTTTTCCATTTTGCTCTTCATGAACCGGGTGAATTTGTTGAAGAGATAGGCCATCTCTTCATCTTCACTATCCTCCTCACTTGAATCTTCATGATGACATGTGGAGGATTTGAGAGCCATGGCATTTACATTGATGCCAATACTTTTGAGTTTCTTCTCTCCCATAGCTCTAATTTCTTCCCTCTTTTTCTCATCCTCTTTATTTTTCTTCATGATTTGATGAGTAAGGAGAGACCCCATGAGTTCATCAAGCTTCAAAGTCTTCAAATTTTTGGCTTCGATGATGGCGGTCCTCTTTGAGTCCCAAGACTCGGGAAGTGAGTCGATGAGCTTTCGAACAAGCTTCTCCTCCGGGATGGCTTCTCCATAGCCTTTAAGACCATTGGTGATGGTGGAGAACCTATCAAACATCTTCTCGATGTTTTCCTCCGGATCCATTTTGAAGTTCTCATACTCTAAGGTTAGGAGCCCAATCTTGGTCTCCTTGACTTCATTAGTCCCCTCGTATGTGACTTCAAGCTTGTCCCATACCTCCTTGGCACTTTCACAAGAAGACATCTTCTCGTAGATGGTTGGGCCAAAAGCACAAAAGAGCATGTGCAAGGCTCTACAATTAAGCTCCATCTTCTTGCGATCGTCGGCACTCCAATCCGCTTTGCTTCCTTGAGGCACGAACGAACCATCTTCAACTATGTCCCATAGCTTGTAATCTTTTGACTTCAAGAAGAATTTCATCTTTGTCTTCCAATGGGCATAGTGATCTCCGTCGAAGAAAGGCGGTATGTTGATGGATTGCGACATTTGAGCCGGTTGGTGAAATGTTGATCGAGCTTGCCAGATCTTTTCAATAGGATGTGAATCCCCTTCGATTGAACCAAGCTCTGATACCAATTGTTGGGTTTTTTTTGCACGCTCGAATCGATCAACCGATTATGCTCGCCAAGTGGTGGAGAGGTGAATTTTTGGGTGGAAGGGTTTAGGAAGCTAAAAGAATAAAAACACAATGATTTATAGTGGTTCAACCTTCTAACCAAGGTCTACATCCACTACCTTAGCTTCCCACTAAGGATTTCACAACCAATTCACTAATTGATTTGTCCCCTTTTCTAGGCTTAGGAGGAAACCATTTACAACGATCAAGCTTCTACCCAAAGCCTTGATCAAAACCCTCTTTTACAAAGAGATAAACAAAGAAGCAAACTTGAACCCTCTAATAGGTGTTTTGTTTGCACAATGAAGCACTCACCCAAAACCTAAAACACTTGAGCAAATTTAACAATGTAAGCTCACAAGTGTTGTCTAAGCAAGAAATGAACGATTTAAGCTCTAGACAAGTTTTTCACTCATAATGTTGTAACAATTGAAGCTCTTGCTCAATCTTGATGCTTGGAGGTCCCTTTTATACTCCAAATTGAGTTTGTAGCCGTTTATGGCCGTTGGGGATGTTTCGGAGCCGTTGGAAGCCATTAAAGTCGAGCTTTAAATGCTCTCCTGCACTATAGTTTCGAAACCTTATAAAGGTTTCGAAACCTTAAGAGGGGTTTAGAAAAACTATCCGTTTTATAGCCGTTTGTAGCCGTTACAGGGCTAAAGTTTCGAAACCTTTACAAGGTTTCGAAACCTTTGAGCCAAAGTTTCGAAACCTTGTGAAGGTTTCGAAACCTTTGCTAGGTTTCTAAAAAATCAGCTACTGCCTAGATAAGTTTCGATACCTTTGTTTGAGGTTTCGAAACTTTCATCTAAAAACATGTATTTCGGGCATTTTTCGACTTTTAAAAGTATAGTTCGATATAGGTATTAAGTTGAACTCTTTCAAAACATTTTGTCACGTTTTAAGGACTTTTGAATTATTTTTGAAGTCTTTAAACAAGTCCAAAAACATTTTTCACAAAAATTGTTATATCAAAATATTTCTCAACACAACGGATTTGGCCTTGGGAGGTTCGGGCACGATTCCGGAAGTTGTGGAGGCTTGAGTCGGCTTTGCTTGGTTTGCTTAAGGAAATATGTGAGTGGAAATATTTTTTAAGTAACGTTTTGGTTCAAATGTGGTTTTGAAAGAGTTTGGTTTGAGCTTGAAAGGTCAATCTAAACTCAAGAGTAAGTTGATGTGTATCGCATCTTTAAATTTCCCTTTCATCGTTTGTTTTCCAATACTTAAAATGATAACTTGTTGTGCATGAAATTTCAATACTTTGGGAGGAAGCATGTTGCTTATTATTATGTCATTGATCATGTATGATGGAATCAATGGTGATATTGATATGCCTTGTAAAATATGTGTAAGTTGGTGCAGGTTGTGCACGGAAATGGTGAGTAAGACCAATTGTGGTTGGTAAGATTGTAAGTAGTAATTTTGTTCATAATTGTAGATTTTGTTACAAGTTGTTTTGGTCGTGCATGATATAGTGTGTTCATGTCGCATGATGGTGAATTGTACACCGTGTTGCATGGTTGGTGTCGAACCTCATGTGATGGTTGTCGTTACTACGATGATGTGTAGTCCCGCCGATAGTGACATGTATAAGACTCCGGTGATGTATAGTCCCGCCGGTGGTGACTAGTAGAAGAGTACGTTGATGTGTAGTCCCATCGGAAAACTACTAGTCGAAACGGTGATGTGTAGTCCCACCGTGTGTGTTTTGGTTATGCTTGTGCATACCATGTGATGTCCATGTTTGTGTCTCACTATATCTTTCCCTCTTAATGGTTTTGCTTTAAATCTAGGATTATGCCTTTATGCATACCATGAAGTGTGATGCCATGATACATTTCTATATTGTCGACTTGTGGTTGAACTTGTATGTTAGTAAGAGGCTTATGTCGTTGGATGGATTGTTTGTGTTGGCCTTTATTTTAAAGAAAGCTTTGAACCATGTATTGTCGTTGTTATGTTTTTGAGCTCTGCTCACTAAGCTTTATGCTTACGCTCTCCTTTTTCCGACAATGCAGATCTTTAGCTTGGAGTTAGCAAGGAGCAAGAAAAGGGCGTCCAAGCGTGTGGTAGTTTGCTCAAGTATGGTTTATTAAATAATGTAGTAGTTTAGCAATGAGAAATGCTACGTGTTTTAGGAGTGTGTATCTAGACTCCTTTGTGTTGGCTTTATGTTGTTAATGCTTATGTTTGTAGTGAAGGCATGTAAATCTTGTTATGCATGTATCTTGTGGATGCTTGTTCTTTTAAAATGGTTAGCCTTGGATGTGTGTTCTTTGAATGTATGTTAAGTGTTAGATCATGCCTGAAGTAGGGTGAATGTTTCTAGAGTATGTGTATGTTTGTTGTTTCATGTCTCCCGTGGTTTGGGAGTATATATGTTATGGCCTTTAACTCTTTGGTTGGTTTGCTAAGTATGTTTGTATGCTAGATACCTCTATGTATGCTCATCTTGATGATTGTTGTTTCGTCGTATGTTTAAACCGCTCCGCATGTCTATCTTTAGTTGCTTGGTGAAGTATGTAAGGTTGTATGTCGCTAGTCGAGTCGTAAAATGTATCTAGAGTTGAGTCTTAGGTTGTTTTTCAGCTTAATTGAGTCTTGTATTGCAGGGCGTATCGGTACGCCCAAGGGACGTATAGATACGATCCTACACTTTGGGGCTCAGTTTAAGCAAAACGTACCGATACACGAGGGCGTATCGATACGCCAAAGGCTCTCTGGAAATCTGAAAAATTGAAGAGATTTTGGCGTATCGGTACGGGTGTAGGGTGTATCGATATGGTCCTTTATCGTTGACCGTGAGAAGTTGACCAATGAGGGCGTATCGGTACGGTCTACCAGTGTACCGATACAGTCTCCCTGGGTTGACTCTGTGTAGTTGACCAAGTCAAGGCGTATCGATACGGTACCCTAGCGTATCGATACGGCCTGTTATAAAAGTTAAAAATGGGCTGTCTAATTGCATGTCTTATGGGTTTTGTATCCATGTTTGCTCGCTGTGTGTCCTATCACATAGGATTTAATAAAGGCATCTAGAAAAGATAAAGAAAAAAATAGGGTTGCTAACCGAAGGGGAGCCTTAACGGGTTTCGCTTCGGTTTTCCCGTGTAACCTACTCGAACCGGTCAGTCGTCCAAACTGGGACGAGGGGGTTACATTTGGTGGTATCAGAGCCTGAGGTTCTGAGACCTCGGGTAGGTAAGTGAGGTAAGTTTGATGTGTTATGTTTTTGCTATGTCTCTGTGAATGTTTTGTCATGTATGCTTGTTGCTTGATTGTTCGCACGGTGTTTGAAAGCATATGTTAGCATGATGGTTGTGTTGAGGCGTAGTGTCGAGTTCCCATTGCTACTATTACTTATTTCGAAAAGATTTTGTAAAGGAATATACTTGAGCACCTTGGACCCTTGCTCTTGCTAACCCCATATATTCTTGTTTGCGTGTTTTGTTTGTTGTGTTATTGTTGCTTTTGGAAAGTATGAGACCGAGGCGTGGGCCTGGAGTTGGTAATCATGAATCTAAGGTTTCAGAGGATGTGAATGATGAGAGAGTTCATCGCTTTAGTCCAGGGCAGTATGACCGTACCGAAGTTGAAGTGCAGATTGTCTGTTTGGGTCATCATGATATGAGTTGGTTCCTGTTGAGGGAGAACAATGTGACCGATCCTGATAAGAGTTAGTAAAATAAGTGAAGACCTATGAGTTGACTTCAGAGTGATGTCGATGTTATAGCAGGTAATTTATCGATACAATCATTGAGTTGTTTTTCTGATTAATTCTGGATCTATGCATTCGTATATTTTGAGTGAGCATGCGAAGTTGTTGAATTTACCTTGTGAGGTACTAGAGGTAGATGTTAGTGTTACTAGCTCCTTCGGGGATACAGTTGTGGTCAGAAAGACGTACAAATGATACCCGTTGATAGTTCAGGGTCACGTGTTTCCAGCAGATGTAATGGAATTGCCTCTTTTTGGTTTTGATGTGTTACTGTGCATGGTTTGGCTTGTAGAACATAGGGTTAGGGCAGACTTTGAGACAAGAGAGTTTTCTTAAAGCTTGCGGATGACTATGAGATTGTAATGGTAGGTGAGAATGTGAATTTCGTATCGAATATTGTTTTAGCTTCCGAGGATCAGAGGTTGTTTAAGTTTAGTTGTCAGGCCTACCTAGCTTAGAGATGAATCTGAAATTGATCGAGGTCAGAACACATGATATCAGAACGGTCTGTGATCTCCTGAAAGTGTTTTCAGAATGATTGTCTGGTTTACCGCCTGGTAGAGGAGTATAATTGCTATAGAGATGTATGCGGAATCTGCTCATGTTTCGATTGCTCCGTACTGTATGGCACCGAGAGAATTGAAAGAGTTGAAGACTCAGTTGCAAGAGTGGTCAGATGGAAGTTTTATCCGTCGGAGTTCTTCGCCTTGGGGCGCACCTGTACTATTTGTGAAGAAGAAAGACGCTAGTATGAGAATGTGCATAGATTACAAATAGTTGAATTAGTTGACAGTGAAGAACAAGTATCCGTTACCGAGAATTGATGATTTATTCGATCGGCTTAGAAGTGTTTCAATGTTTCTAAGATAGATTCGAGAACCAGGTATTACCAGTTGAAGGTAAAAGAGGTTGATGTACCGAAGACAACTTTTAGGACTAGATAGGGTCGTTATAAATTCTTGGTTATGCCGTTTGGTTAGACTAATGCGCCAGCTGTTTTTGTGGATGTGATGAACATAATTTTCTATCAGTATTTAGATCGGTTTGTGATTGTTTTCATAGGTGATATTTTTGTGTACTCGCGTACCAAGGAAGACCATGATCGGCATTTGAGGATAGTTTTGCAGACCTTGTTAGACAACCAGTGTATGCAAAGTTGAGTAAGTGCGAGTTCTGGATCCGAGAAGTAGTCTTCCTAGGACAGGTAGTGTCAGCCGATGGGATTAGAGTTGATCCGAAGAAGATAGAAGCCATTGTTTAGTGGAAGCAACTGAAGCCTGTGACAGGGATTCGTAGTTTTCTAGGCTTAGCCGGATACTATAGGAGGGTGGTGAATGATTTCTCGAAGATAGCCGCTCCTTTGACGAAGTTGCTTCAGAAGAATGTTCAGTCCGAGAGGTCGTATGCGAGACAGCAAGCCTTTGAGAAATTGAAAGAAGCTTTGACCGATGCATCGATTTTGATTTAGTCAGAGTCGAGTAAGGACTATGTGATCTACAGTGATTCTTCATAGGTAGGGTTAGGTTGTGTTTTCATGCAAGACAGAAGAATGATGGCTTATACCTCGAGACAGTTGAAGACTCATGAGCGTAACTATCCGACATATGACATAGAGTTAGCTACATTTGTGTTTGCTTTGAAGAAGATTTAGAGGCATTACTTGTATGGTGAGAAATGCATTGCGTATTCAGATCATCAGAGCTTAAAAATTTTGAGGACATGGGAAGAGTGGAATCTTAGACAACGTAGGTGGTTAAAATTGCTTAAGGCCTATGGTCTCTAGATTGAGTATAATCCGGGTAAAGCTAATGTAGTGGCGGATGTTTTGTGTAGGAAGGTAGCCGTTGAGTTGAGAGCAATGTTTGCTAGTTAGAGCTTGTCCGGTGATAGCGGCCTAGTGGTCGAGCTTCAGGGTGGATCTACTTTAGGTCAGTTGAATTGAGAGAAACAGCTGTTAGTTAGATCTTTGGCACCTCACATGCATTTTTTAGCCGAGGGTAGACCATCGGACTACAGTTTCAGTGTTGGTGGGGTCTTGTGTTTCAAAGATGGGATAGTTGTACTAGATGACAGTGATTTGAGGTGTACGATCTTGATTGAAGTGCACAGTAGTCTGTTTGCTATGCATCCCTGTAGTATAAAGATGAACCGTGGATTGAAAGATGAGTGCTATTGGGTTGGTCTGAAGAGATGTGTTGCCGATTTTGTGAGCAAGTGTAAGACTTGTCAGTGTGTTAAGGCAGAATCTCAATTTCCGTCTGGTTTGTTTCAGCCATTGAGAATTTCAGAACGGAAGTGAGAAAATGTTACGATGGACTTCGTATCAGGTTTGCCTTTGACTTCCTTTAAGAAGAATTCAGTTTGGGTGATTGTTAACCGTTTCACCAGGTGTGCTCATTTCATAGTCGTTCATACGTGAGTTAGCCGATTTGTACATCAGTGAGTTTGCGAGATTACGTGGTGTGTCGAAGTCGATTGTGTCAGGTAGAAATTCGAAGTTTACAGATAGCTTTTGGTAATGTCTGCATGTTGCTTTGGGTACCCGTCTGAATTTTAGTACAACGTATCGCCCTCAGTCCGATGATCAGTCAGAGAGAGATATTCAAATATTAGAGATCGTGTTGAGATGTGTATTATTGACCTTCAGTGCTGCGTGGGAGATCTATCGAGCATGTCAGGGTTAAGTAGCGACACAGAAGTGTGGGAGAAGCCACTTGGGATAGAGAAAGGAAGGTATTTTCGTCAGGTAATTTCGAGGACGAAATTTCTTAAGTGGGGGAGAGTTGTAACACCCGGGTTTTGGGTCAATGAAAATAATATTAAAATAATGTTTTGGGTTTCAGTTTCATTTTTAAAATAATAAAATAATATTTTGGGCCTCGGGTTTTCAAAACAAATATTTTATGTTGGACTTGTTTAATTTAAAGCTCAATTCCATGGATTTTAGAATTTTTGAGATAACCATCTCATTAATGGCATACTTGTAATTAAATGGACTTGTGGAATTAAAAACCCGTTTTTTGATTTTAAAAGAGCTATTCATCATCTTCTTCCCTATTCACTTTCTCATTTCAACGAAAAAAGCTCTCCTTACCCCAAATCACTATTCCATCATCTCCCTTGCTCATTGTTGGAGATTTTTCAAAGGTAAAACCATTTTTGACTTGTCCTCCCTTCCCTCTACATGTTGGTACCATTAATTTTCATAAAGCTTGTGGTTTTTGCATTTTGATGTTTTGAAAGTTTAGATTAAAAATGTCATTTTTGTTGTCTTAAACTTGAGCCTTTGATTTATTAGTGTTAGATAAGATGTTTACAACCTAAAATGTCCAACATATCCGATTTTTGCAAGGTTTTATGGTGAATCCCGAAATAGGTTTTTAGGGGTATATTTAAAGTGTCAAAATTTGTGTTTTTGGAATAGTTTTGTGAAAAATTGATGGGCTGATGTTATAGCAACATTGGGTAGGTGTTTTTAGATGTTTTTTGATGATTTTTGAGTGGTGATGGTGTTGGTTTGAATGGATTTCCGTAGCTACTGCTGTAAGTGATTTTTAGGAGTGGAAAATGGGAGTTTTTAAGGTGTTTATGTGGGGAAATGAAGGGCTGATGGTTGTGGGGTGATGTTTTGGACATGTTTTGGAGTGTTTTACGCGTTTAAATTGAGAGGTAATGGCTGGGTTTTGCGGGAGTACGAAAATGGGATTATTTGGGAGGATTTCGGCTTTGAATTGTTGAGAAAATATTGTGGAATTGTGAGCTGATGTATAACAGTAAATTTGTGGTTGATTAAGAGGTTAATACATTACTTTTGATTGGTTAGAAACAGCAGATTTGGCCTTGGGAGGTTCGGGCACGATTCCGGAAGTTGTGGAGGCTTGAGTCGGCTTTGCTTGGTTTGCTTAAGGAAATATGTGAGTGGAAATATTTTTTAAGTGACGTTTTGGTTCAAATGTGGTTTTGAAAGAGTTTGGTTTGAGCTTGAAAGGTCAATCTAAACTCAAGAGTAAGTTGATGTGTATCGCCTCTTTAAATTTCCCTTTCATCGTTTGTTTTCCAATACTTAAATTGATAACTTGTTATGCATGAAATTTCAATACTTTGGGAGGAAGCATGTTGCTTATTATTATGTCATTGATCATGTATGATGGAATCAATGGTGATGTTGATATGCCTTGTAAAATATGTGTAAGTTGGTGCAGATTGTGCACGGAAATGGTGAGTAAGACCAATTGTGGTTGGTAAGATTATTAGTAGTAAGTTTGTGCATAATTGTAGATTTTGTTACAAGTTGTTTTGGTCGTGCATGATATAGTGTGTTCATGTCGCATGATGGTGAATTGTACACCGTGTTGCATGGTTGGTGTCGAACCTCACGTGGTGGTTGTCGTTACTACGGTGATGTGTCGTCCCGCCGATAGTGACAGGTATAAGACTCCAGTGATGTGTAGTCCCGCCGGTAGTGACTAGTAGAAGAGTACGTTGATGTGTAGTCCCATCGGAAAACTACTAGTCGAAACGGTGATATGTAGTCCTACCGTCTGTGTTTTGGTTATGCTTGTGCATATCATGTGTTGTCCATATTTGTGTCTCACTATATCTTTCCCTCTTAATGGTTTTGCTTTAAATCTAGGATTATACCTTTATGCATACCATGAAGTGTGATGCCATGATACATTTCTATATTGTCGACTTGTGGTTGAACTTGTATGTTAGTAAGAGGCTTATGTCGTTGGATGGATTGTTTGTGTTGGCCTTTATTTTAAAGCTTTGAACCCTGCATTGTCGTTGTTATGTTTTTGAGCTCTGCTCACTAAGCTTTATGGTTACGCTCTCCTTTTTCCGACAATGTAGATCTTTAGCTTGGAGTTAGCAAGGAGAAAAAAAAAGGCGTCCAAGCGTGTGGTAGTTTGCTCAAGTATAATTTATTAAATAATGTAGTAGTTTAGCAATGGGAAATGCTACGTGTTTTAGGAGTGTATATCTAGACTCCTTTGTGTTGGCTTTATGTTGTTAATGCTTATGTTTGTAGTGAAGGCATGTAAATCTTGTTATGCATGTATCTTGTGGATGCTTGTTCTTTTAAAATGGTTAGCCTTGAATGTGTGTTCTTTGAATGTATGTTAAGTGTTAGATCATGCCTGAAGTAGGGTGAATGTTTCTAGAGTATGTGTATGTTTGTTGTTTCATGTCTCTCGTGGTTTGGGAGTATGTATGTTATGGCCTTTAACTCTTTGGTTGGTTTGCTAAGTATGTTTGTATGCTAGATACCTCTATGTATGCTCATCTTGATGATTGTTGTTTCGTCGTATATTTAAACCGCTCCCCATGTCTATCTTTAGTTGCTTGGTGAAGTATGTAAGTTGGTATGTCGCTAGTCGAGTCGTAAAATGTATCTAGAGTTGAGTCTTAGGTTGTTTTTCAGCTTAATTGAGTCTTGCAGTACAGGGCGTATCGGTACGCCCAAGGGTCGTATCGATACGGTCCTACACTTTAGGGCTCAATTTAAGCAAAGCGTACCGATACACGAGGGCGTATCGATACGCCAAAGGCTCTCTGAAAATCTAAGAAATTGAAGAGATTTTGGTGTATCGGTACGGGTGTAGGGTGTATCGATATGGCCCTTTATCGTTGATCGTGAAAAGTTGACCAATGAGGGCGTATCGGTACGGTCTACCAGTGTACCGATACGGTCTCCCTGGGTTGACTCTGTGTAGTTGACCAAGTCAAGGCGTATCGATACGGTACCCTAGCGTATCGATACAGCCTGTTATAAAAGTTAAAATGGGCTGTCTAATTGCATGTCTTGTGGGTTTTGTATCCGTGTTTGCTCGTTGCGTGTCCTATCACATAGGATTTAATAAAGGCATCTAGAAAAGATAAAGAAAAAAATAGGGTTGCTAACCGAAGGGGAGCCTTAACGGGTTTCGCTTCGGATTTCCCCGTGTAACCTAATCGAACCGGTCAGTCGTCCAGACCGGGACGAGGGGGTTACATCGTCACTATTATATTAGTGACAACTTTCATGTATTTCGGCACAATAATTATATTTTTTACTACACTATTTGACACAAATGATTATTAATAGTGACTAAAATTTGGACACTAATGTTATTCTGATGTAGCATATTCAGATATCAATTTTCAGTAAATAAATGCAATGATTGGCTTCAAGAAGGATCAAACCTGGAACCTTTAGGGCGAGAGTGCAATACTTATCCACTAGGCTAGGCAAGAAAATTAATAATATTTTGAAAGAAAAATAATATTTAGTTTTAATTGTAATTGAAATTAATTTTATTTATTTTAAAAATATTTATTAATTATAACATTAATTATTATAATAATAATTTAACTAATTTTTCATTGGTTTCTTATACGAGGTACGTATGTTGAAGAAACTATTTAGATTTTTTTTGAAGAAAAAACTAATCAAAATGGAATATATCTTTTAAAATTTTCAAAAAAAAATCTTATACATTATGCTAAAATCACATAGTAGTCTTTGTACTCTAATTTGATCACTTTAAATTTCTATACTTTTTAAATTTTGAATTTTCGATCCTGACATGAATGATAATATTTAAATATGTTAAGTAAATTTTTCTTTTTAGCTAATTTGTTATACATAAGTTGCTTATTTAATTTTTGTTCTTTAATTTGATCATTTTTAGTCCTTGTAATTTAATCATATTGCCGGTGTCCCGTTAGGATTAGGATTAGAATTTTAAATTTTAAAAAATTTAAGGACTAAAGTTGATCAAAATAGATTGACTAAAACAACAATTTACACATAGTATAGACTATAGAAATATTTTACCTTTTGACAAACTAGTTTATGATATCTTTAACTTTTTTATAATTATAAAAATAAATTTATTATTGTGACAATGTCTGAATTGTCATTACTTTTATTTTTTTATTGGTGACAAAATTTATCACAACAAAAAGTAAAACTTTAAGTGACAAGTAATTTCATTGTAACAACAAATATCAAATAATAGTGACCACTTCACATATAGTCACTATCATGTGTCAAAGTTTTAGTGACAATGAACTTTGTGTCACAATTCTATACTTATAGTGAGAATTCATTTGTGAAAAATGTAATCGTCACAATTAATATTGTTACAGTGACCAAATAAAAATATGTCACAATTACTTATATTAATAGTGTCGCACAAAAAAATTGTCACAAAAAGTTAATATTTGTGACAAAATTATTCCTAGTCACTATTAATTTGTCACTAAAAATCTATATTGTTGTAGTCCCTTTAAATTTCTTCTTTCATAATTATTTCGGATATAACTATTTATTCAATTTATTGATTGATTAATTCGGATCAAGTACCGTAGATGTTCATCATGGAGACAATCTTCCTAATTTAATTTATTCAATTAACAATATTTAAATTTTAAGTCGTTGACCTTACTAAAGATATCTATATTATACTTCATCTCCCTATTGAAAAATCCTTAAATTACTTTTTTTTATCATGCTTCATCATTCATTATCAAAATTGAACCAATACGAAAATCTATTTGAAATTTTTGGTATAAGTACATGTAGTATTTGTTCTTTATTACTAGCCTTTTGAAAACGCGTACACAACGTGCATACTACACTATTTGAACTTGAGTCACCTAATAAGAACAACACTATTTTTATTAGCGGGAGACTCAAGAATTACTATTTTATTAAATCTTAATTAAACTCGGCCAAATTTAAACAAATAATTTGACCCACTAGTTTAACATGCTTGTTTATAGTATTAGCCGATAGAAAGTAGGTTGAAAGGAGTAAAGATCAAATTCTCTGCCTAACATAAAGAAACCAGTTCACTATCTTTCTACTTGATGTTCAGGTTCATTACTTTATCATCTTCATGGAAATTATACCATCTCAACATAACTATTTATACTCATTACTTACATTTCTCGAATTTCATCACACATTCTTAAAAAAAATGGACTTCCAAACCCGAATCCCATTGTCTTCTTCGACTTCCTTTGTCGTTGCAATGGTTTTAGCTTCGATCTTCGCACTCGTTCTTTCGAAAACATTGAGATCGGACACCGAAGCTCTTCAAGCTCTACGACGTTCCATCGATCCAAACATGATTCCCCCGTCGTCGTACATTAGTTCATGGGATTTCTCGGTGGATCCGTGTGATAGTACCGGCGCGAAATTCCTTGGGATTTTGTGTTCGAATCCTGAAGACAACATGACGAATCGGATTGTGTCAATCGAGCTTGATAATGCGGGATATGATGGTTTTTTAACGCACAACATAGGGAACCTCACCGAGTTAACCTCGCTCGACCTTAGTAGGAACCAGTTTAGAGGGCCGTTGCCGGATACTTTAAAGAATCTCAAGAAACTAACGATGCTTTCTATTTCAGGGAATTTCTTCACAGGCGGTATTGCGGGATGGATCGATGGATTGAAGAACATCGAATCCATCGACTTATCGGAAAACCTCCTCTCCGGTCCGATACCGATGAGGATTTCTGAGTTACGAAGATTGACACGAATGAACTTAGCGAACAACGAATTCTCAGGGAGGATTCCGGACATTAATGGACTATGGAAATTGGATACATTAGATCTCGGATCCAACATGTTTGTCGGAAGCCTACCGAAGCTTCCGACAAAATTGAGATCTTTAACATTGTCGCATAATCAACTTTCAGGACGTATTACAGAACTGGGGTCACTTAACGAGCTGAGACATATTGATTTAAGTGACAAGTTTACAGGTTCCATTTCTAGATCGATTCTCTCATTGCCTTCCTTGAATCAACTCAATGTTTCCTTCAATCAACTCACTTCGATCGAACTGTACAACCATCTCGGGAGCAGTTCGCCGCTCCAAGTGCTGAACGTGCAAAGGAACCGGTTGCAGGGTCATTTGCCGGTGGGCCTGGTGAACTTTGAGAACTTGCAAGTGATCAACTTGGCCTACAATGGATTGACTGGTCGGATCCCACTGGCATACGGGCAGCGGTTGGGGAGGCCATGGAGAAGCTTGTTCTTAGACGACAACTTCTTGTCCGGACATATCCCACGGCAGTTCAATAGCAGCAGCTTGAGGATCAGCGGCAACCTTGGGAATAATTGCCTGAATTGCCCGATGAGGATCCCGATTTGCGGCGGAGGGCAGAGGCCTGCTTCAGCTTGCATCAGCGAGATTGGTAACCGGTGACTAAATTTGTGGTTGAAAGATGAAATAAATGGCACAAATAGAAAGCACAATTTAACTCTATTTAGTTTTAGAACTTAAAATTTGTTTACACTGTAATCATTGAAAGACAAACTATTGTTGAACTTTCTCAGTAAATAAAAAGCAATGGCTTCATTCGAATTCAAATAGTAATACTAATAAACGGATCGGATATCTAAATTTAACTGAGTTAAATATAAATGATGGCAGAACAAGTAATCACATTGCATTGCAGATTGCAGATTATAAAAGGGAAATTCATTCTAATATATTAAAACCACAAAAGTGTTTCCACCATTACACCGCAAGGAAATAAGGAAAAACAGAGGAAAATAAATTGACAACTCTTTGAAATGTGGTGAAAAGAAAGGAAAGAAAAACAACTAAAGTTGGTTAGAGGCTAAGCTCCATTGATTAAGGCAAGGGCATCGGCTTCGGTTGGCAGTGCTGGGATGGCCCCCTTCTTGGTTGTAGTGATGGCTCCACATGCATTTGCAAATCTCAATACTTCCCTTAGTTTTGATTCATCCTGTCACCATTTCAACAAGAAAATCAAAACCCATTTTTTTACAACAAATCTGAATTTAAAAAAATGTATGTATGTATGTATGCATGCATGTATATGTGTTGTGTTGTACCTCAAGAATGGATGGGTCATGGACAATCTTGCAAAGCAAAGCACCAACAAAGGAGTCACCAGCACCAGTTGTGTCCACTGTATTTACATGGAATGCATCCACTGCCCCATGGAAGTTCTGACATTTCAATAACAAACAAAACATCAGTATTGGTTGTTTCATGCCTAAAAAACATCGAAATTTGACATTGGGCCCATTGGTTTTTGACATTAGATACAACCAAATGCCCACAGTATTTGAGTTCAGGTTGAAGAAACCGCCTACCACCAACCCTTTATAATAATTAATTAATTAAAAAGGACTCCAAGTTGCAAAATAGGGTCCCAATGCTTGCACTTTGTAAATTGCTTTAGCCGTTGGTTTTACTCAAAGGACATCAATTCCAATGGGATGGGCCAAAAACATAATTAATATATTCAAAGGTTAATCTAAACAAACTATTTCTATCTAATTGGGCAATCTGAGTCAGTTCCAGCACAGGGAATTAAAAACCCTGGTAAAATCTACCCAAAAAATAAATGCATCACCTACCACAGCTAAGAGTCAATTTTTGTGTTATTGAATTTCAGATGGCTGAAATTAGCATACCTTGGTGTAGTACAGGCTACCCTTTTCACCAAGGGTGACCAAAAGCAGGGTAAAGTTGGGGCGCCAGAGTTTCATGGCAGTTTCGTCGTCCACTTTGTCACTGCCGGTGAGGAACTCGAGCTCGACATCACTGACCTTGACAATATCGGCCTTATCCCAGATAGACAGAATCTGTTTCCTAGCCTCGTCGGCTGAAGGCCAGAGCGGCAGGCGAAGGTTTGGGTCATAAGAGAGCAATGCACCTGCTTCTTTGGCAACTTCCATTGCCTTCATATGAGCTGATCTGCATGGCTCCACAATCAAACTAATAGATCCATAGTGAAACACTCTGGCCTGCAAGAAAATATAAAATTAAAAACATTATATTAATTCTAAATGATTTAAATTACGGTTGCAGCCACATTTTCTATTACATTGTGTTTATGGTAATTGTGGATAAAATAACAAATATAACAGTCTTGAATTTTTTAATAACAAATGCTATCACAGACATAACGATTATGGATATGGAGTATATGACGGTGTCTATACTATAACGATTATGGATATGGAGTATATGACGGTGTCTATACTACTATATAGCAGACACAATTGTGGAGGACTATTTAAATCCCTACTAATTCTATAAATATTTAAGAATTTCTACCCGAAAAATGCAAAACTAAATCAAAATAACCAGGGTTCATTTGGATTTTTCACGACATTCGGAGACTACATAGACGCCAGGTGACGATATCCAAGCCAACAATTGGGAAAATAATTCGAAAAAAAAAAACAAATATTTCAGAGCTTAGATACTGTATGTGGGTCCCCAAAGAAGAAAAGGATCTCTAACGTTAAAATCCCACGCTCAGACCATGACGCGTGAGAAACACCAGTTGCATTTGATTTTAAAGTCAACATCGAAGAAAGATCAAAGAAAAAACGCGGTAAAGCGAACAAAGATCAAAGAGGAGAAGAAATCAACAGATTCGTTAATTTGAAGTAAAAATGCGATAAGATAACTTACGGATCTGATAAGATCAAGGTTCAATTCCTCCGGCTTCAACAGCATATCAGCGCTGGGATTCCTGTAGAACATGAACTCACGCTCTCCGTCGGCGCGTAGCGTAACGAAGGCGAGAGCAGTTCTGGCTCCCTGGTCAAACAAGATCCCATCGTCGGAGACACCGTTTTGCTTGAGAATATCCGCCAGCATGCGACCGAACTCGTCTTCCCCGAGTTTCCCGACGAAGGAAGCTTTGCCGCCGAGTTTAGCAACGGCGATGGCAACATTGGCGGGGGCTCCGCCGGGTGCTTTGAGGAAGCCGGGAGCTTCTGCTAGAGAAACGCCAGAGACGGTGGGGACAAAGTCGATCAGCATCTCGCCGAAGCTGACGATCAAGCTCTTGCCGGAATCAATACCATTGGATGCCATATCTTCGAAAGTAAGAGATTTTGATTGAGGAATAGAGAAAGAATGAGGGAAAATAGTATAAGAGGGAAGTAAGAAGATGAATAAAGGGATATTTATATAGGAAAGAGAGATGGAGAAAAAATCGGAAATTTGATTATTTATTTATTTATTTTGCAATTAAATTTAAAGATTTTGTTTACGAAATTAACTCTAGTGATTCAGACCGATCTACCTAAGCAGCCGTGACTCGTGAGATTGAGTTCTAATTATATTATATTTCATCTGCTCTTATTTATCCAAATATCCCTAATAGTTAACCTAAGCAGCATGTACTTAAACTATGAAATTCGTTTTAAATTTGTTTATAAATTTTTAAATATTTTAATTTTATCTTTAAATTATGATCTTTATTTTAAATTGGTCTCTAAACTTTTAAATATTTTATTTTTATCTTCAAATTATGACTCTCATTTTAAATTGGTCATCAATTTTTTACCGTTCTACTTCTAATTTTACTCTCAAATTATTAGTATATACTAATCATATCTTATGTTAATAACACCATTATAAAAATTATTAATTGTCATGAAAACTGATATGTATTATGTAATAATATGATGTGGTATAAACGATAATTTGATGATGAAATTGAAATATTTAAAAAGTTTGGGGACAATTTAGATTAAGGGTCATATTTTGGGGATGAAATGAAACATTCAAAAGTTCAAGGGACCAATTTAGAATGATAATCATAGTTTGGGGTGAAATTAAAACATTTAAAATTTAGGAAGCAATTTAGAATGATGATTATAATTTGGAGACGTGTGATGCAATTAACTCGTATCATAATTTAATAAAAGGTAAATATACATCATGTCCCTTTCAATTATTAGTTTGATTATAGAAGGGTTATTTTTATCTAAAAATTATAATTTAATCACTTAATTAAAATATTATTAAGGCGTCAAATATTACACGAAATAATGATGTGACGTAGTATAATAATAATTTTAGTACGTAAAATTTATACATCCTATTAATTTAGTCCTGATTTAAAATGTTTAAATACATTTAATGTTTTATGTTTAAAAAGTACATAAATTAAGTACTCATTCTTCTCCCAAATGTTTATGTTACTTTCATGCTGCTTAGAATTTCTAATATTTTATATGGTGTTGAATTTTACCAAGGGGACAAAATATATTTTTATGGAATCTGTTTTTCACTGTACACTCGGAAGATACTCTCTTTCATTATTGTTGTTGCTTTCGAAGCACCGAGTGCTGGCTGTACGAGTCGTCGGCCAATTTCATCTTAGGGTCATAGGTTTTGTTACACAATTATTTTGCAAGTCTGCAAGCCGAGTTTGTTCAAACATATATTCTTGGAAGTTTTTTTTTATCAATCACTTGTTTCTTTTATGATAAAATATAGATATTAAATTGTTGCTTTAATTGATTCGTCTAGTTTCACAATATCCTAAAAAAAATTAAATTGATGGAGTTTTTAGATATCAATAGCTATATTTATTGGATTAGTTTAAATTATAATTAAATTAATAGTATGTATAAATTTTAAAAATTAAAACTATTGTTGTATTAAATCACGTTAATTATTAAATTTTTTGACAAAAAAAAACTTATTTGTAATAATATTTTAACCGATGAATTAAATTGCACTTTTATAAATATATACACACACTAAGGTATCGTGACTCCCAAAACCCATGGTAAATTACTCACCAAAGGTATTCAGATTCACTCGAATGCGTAATCTATAAGAATTTTTGGTAATGTCAATGTCAAACTCTTGTGTTGTTTAGTGCTTTGATTGGATTAGTAGTTTAGTGAAATTTTAAAACTTTTATAAACAAGATGATAAGAAAAACTCTGTATGCAATACTACATCTACCTACTGGTCATTTACCTAGCTGAAGAGATACATGACATGACAGCTAAAATGAATATAATTAAAGAAAAAATCAAAATATTTTTTTTACTAATAAACAATTTTCAAGACTATAAATGCAATGCTATTAATATATCTTATATTAATAAATAATGACAGTAAATGTAATGTAATTAATACATTTTTACCTATAAATAATTTTTAAAAAATATTCAATTATAGAATTAATTACAACAAATGAAATATTGATGATAAAATATTATTATAATTTAAAATATGTTTGATATACAAATAAGTGCTTAAACTATACATATTTTTAACTTTAGGTGCTTAAATTATTATTTTTTTGTAAAAATAGTTGTCTAATGTTTCATTTTATTAATTTTAGGTGTCCAAAGTTTCAATTAGTTATTGTTTTAAGGTTGTGTTGTTAAAGAAATTTATCACCCAATCAGATTTAGACACATGATATTTATTTTTAATTCTTTTTTAAAAAATTAAAAATAAAATAATTTTTAAAGAAATCTCAAAATCCTCCAAAATAGTCTTAAAACTCTAACCTAAAACCCCAAAAATTGACATATTTTCTATCGTTAATAACCTCATCAGATCCTACTATTGTCGCCATCGTGTGATTTAGGGTTAATGATTTGAGATAATTTTAAAATATATTTAATTTTATTTTTATGAAAAAATAAAAATATGCGACATGACATGTTTTGATTGGATAACAATTTTTTTAATGGTTGTTAACGGCCAATCACCTAAAATTAACGAAATAAAACTTTAGTTAAATATTTTAAAAAATAGTTTTTTATATATCCAAAAAATAAAAAAATCCAAAATAATTTAGACACCTAAAGTAATTCATTCTCCTTTTAGCACTATACAACCATAAGTAGAGGTGGCATTCGGGTCATTCGGTTCGGGTTTGGTTCGGGTCGTTCCGGTTCGGGTCGTTTTGGGTCTATTTAGAATCGGTTTAGATTCAGTTCGGGTCGGTTCGGTTCGGGTTCGGGTCTATGATGAGTCGGATCCGGTTCGGGTATTGGATCGGGTCAAAATCAGATTGGTTGTTTTCGGGTCGGGTCAATATCGATTCGGTCGCTTTTGGTTCGGGTCAAAACTGGGTCGTTCGGGTCGCTTTCGGTTCGGGTCGTTCTGGTCAATTTCGGGTCGGGTCAACATTTAAATTTTTGGGTCAATTCGGTTTGAGTTGGGTTTAGGGTTTGAGGTTTAGTATTTATGGTTTAGTTTAGAGTTATTGGTGTATGAGATTAATTCTGATTCAACTTGTTAATCTATGCATTTGAATTTGATTAAATATTTAAATCAAAGCTTCATGTATCCATATCAAAATTTTGTGTATAATTATATTAAATCAAAGTTTATTATATGTAATAATAATAATAATAATAATAATAATAATAATAATAATAATAATAATAATAATAATAATAATAATAATAATAATAATAATAATGTCTGAAATGAATTAATTTATTAAACTTAGGATCTAATTGAGCTAACTAAAATCTAGAAGCATAAATCACGGACATAATTAAAATAATTCTAAAACTAAATGTAAAATTTCAATTAAATTAATTTAAATTTAAACTCAATTAAATTAAGAAAAAGAGAAAGACAATTGGTAAAAATAGAGAGGGAAAAGACAAAATTTTGGAGGGAAATAAGCCACCAATTTTTTAAGCTAGATTGAAAAAAAGAAAAAGAAAAAGACAATTGGTAAAAATAGGGAGGTAAAAGACAATTTTGGAGGGAAATAAGCCACCAATTATTTAAGCTAGAGATTATTTACTTTTTAGGTCATGTTGCATTTAAAATGTTACATTTTAGTACTAATATTTAACTTTAAGTTTTAGTTTAATTTAATTTAGTCACAAGTATCCCCACAATTTAAACTTCGGATATAGAAATCCCCTCCCCGTAGTGATATTTAGTCTCTAAAAATTTACTTTTAGTCAAAATTAACTAATCTTTTTAATTTAGTCTATTAATTTAATATAATAATATTTTTGTTCATTTTAATTTCTAATATTTAATTTTTAGCCAAAATTAACCCCAATTTATTTATATGGTATAATTATGAAATTGGTCATTGGACTCTCAAATTTCTCCACTTCCAAATTGTTAATTTAGTCCACAATTTTAGTTTTATGCTATATTTTATGGTGAACTTATAAAATTGGTCACCAAGCTCTCAATTTTCTCTACTTTCAAATTGTCAAGATGATCTCTAATTCCAGTTTTAGCTATATTTTATGGTAAGATTGTAAAAATTGTCTCTAATTTTAGTTTATGGTTTAGGCCTTAGTGTTAATGGTTTATGGTTATTGATTTTAGATTAATTTCTATGGCTTAAAAGTTAACAATTTAAGTTTTTAGGGCTTAATGTTAATGATTTAGGGTTTATGGTTTAGTTTAAGGTTATTGATTCATGGGATTAATATCTATGGCTTAAGATTTATTGTTTAGAATTTATGGCTTAAGATTAAATATTGGGAGAGAAAATAGTACATTAAAATTCTAAATTTAAAAATTAGTAGGGACAAAAGTTTTATTTAATTAATATTTAAACGTAAAATGACATAAAATGTTATTATACCACAACTTTGACAAGAGCAACAGTCTCTTCCATGGTATACTACAAAAAGATAATAAAACATACTTCATTTTATTATTCATTATATTTTTAAAAATAGATAATATTAAAAATAAATTATTCATTTATTTTTACCTTAATTTTCGGGTTAAAATCAGGTCGATATTCGATTCAGCTTTCGGTTCGGGTAGCATTCGGTTCGAGTCAAATCGGTTCGGGTCTATTAGGTTTGGGTCTATTCAGTTCAACAAAAAATTTCAGTTCGGTTTCGGTTCGGTTTATTTCGGGTTTCGGGTCAACTTCGGATCATCATGTTCGGGTCAAAATCGAATCTCGGTTCGGGTCTCGGGTCAAGTTTGCCAGGTCTAACCATAAGTAGTATAAGAGGTTGTTTTTGTTGAGTGGATCGTTGAATCGATAAATGCCAAAAGAGGGGGTGTAATCACTCATTTTTTCCACCCATATAAAATATTATTAATATTAATATAAGTGTTTATTATTATTATTATTATTATTATTATTATTATTATAGAAAACATATCCTAAAAATAAAAACCTATTTTAATTAAAATAAAGCCCACTTAAATAATATTGTTTAGTCCATTACAAAAAAGAGCCCATTTGGGCCCAATCTAATTAAAAAACAGAAACCCTAATTCTTCCTATCACCATGCGAGCCGCCCCTCTACCGTTGGATCAAGATCTGATCCAACTACAACGCCCGAGTTTGGGACCCGGGAGATACTCGGATTTAGGCGTTGGGTTAAACTGGTTCGAGATAGTTTCTTTGAAAGAAGACTTTATTTAATTAACACTAAAAAGGGGTCTTTTGTAACCCCCTCGTCCCGGTCCGGACGCTTGACCGGTCCGAGTGGGCCACACGGGGAAAACCGAAGCGAAACCCGTTAAAGTTCCACCTCGGTTAGCAACCCTAAAAATTTCTTTTAATTTAATCTTCTCTAGAGGCACGTTTAAATCCTATGTGATCACGACAGCGGAAAGATTCGAGAAGAACATGCAACTGGACACAAAACAGCAAGTAAACGATCCAATTTTAACTTATTAGGCAGGCCGTTTCGAAACACCTTTAAGGTGTATCGAAACACCTTGACTTGGTCAACAGCCCCAAGTCCACACGAGAAGGCCGTATCGAAACAGAGGTCAACCGTTCCGAAACACCCTCACGGTCAACTTCTCGTGGTCAACGAGATATTGACCGTTCCGAAACCCTTAGACCCGTTTCGAAACGCCTTCGTCTCGGCAATTTCTCAGATTTCCAGTAGCCAAAGTGTTTCGAAACTCGTATCGGAACAGGGGCTCACAGTGGCCAAACCGTATCGTAACGCGTTCCGATACGGGGTCCCTGAAGCCTTACCCGTTCCGAAATGACCCAGCCCGTTTCGAAACACTAGCTGTCTGCAACCTTCGAAGACCAACTTTAAGCATTTCTTAACAACTCTAAAGGCCCTAAACGACTCCAAGGAGCATACACAACATACAAATACACTCTAGAGGCATGCACCCTATTGCAAACACACTTAAAACACATAAGATTGCAAGATAAGACCTCCATTCACAAGATCATTCTAGGCATTAAAGATAGCATGCTTAGGCAAACATACATAAGCACATCCACAAAAGGCACAAGACCAACATATACATAAGCATTCAAGACATGCAACATAAACAAGGTTTACAATCCAAACGAAGCATCCAAAGGCCAAACCAACATCAACATACAACAAGCATTCACAACAACAACACCTATCCCATTGCTTGACTATTACAATCTACAATTTAAAGATTATACTTGAGCTAACCTAAAGCAACACTTGGAGACCTTTCCTTGCCCTTGCCACCCACAAGCTACTGATCTACATTGTCGAACAAAAAAGAGCGTAAACATAAAAGCTTAGTAAGGGTAAGCTCATAAAACAAACCTTCGACAATGCAGGGTCCAAGCACGAGCAAGAATTAAAATAGAACGCATGATCTTACCTCCAATCCTCAGGAGCCAAAATAAAAGATGATGCATGAACATATTATCACAATCATGTCATGCTCAACAAGTCCATAACCACAACATATAGAAACACATATAACCAACATATGAGCATCATAATCCACAATCCGTATTGGCACCTAGCTATGACTCGAATACGGGGATAACCGTTGGAACTCACATCCAACAACACAACCATTACCTAACGGTGGGATTACACTCATCACCGTTCACGCGGAGGGGATTCCACTCATCCTCACGCCTCATTTCACGCGGAGGGGATTCCACTCATCCCCACGCCCGTCGATGGGATTCCACTCATCACCGACATATATATATATAAGAAGATTTCTGGGCGAACCCGTACTCCATCTTGATGACTACCATCATCAAGACCACGCGCGCATTTGACTCACGTGTGCACACTAAACATCCTAATGATCGATCATTTGTACCCAAGCATACTAGTGCCAATACTACACATTTCATTAACCTTTCACAATATCATTGCATAACAACTTCCTTGCTTAGCACGTACTCACCATGACTTACCGTCATACACAAACCACATTTTCATGCCTAGCATGTACTCACCATGATCCTCGGATCATACAATCACCTCATAATATCATTTCACATGTCAACACTACATGTATATCATTAATACAATATCACAACATATTTCAAACATATGTATATCTCCATCATGTTTATCATCAACATACATATAACAATGCATTAAGTCATGCCTCAACACCCATGTATCAATGCATCAAACCATGCCTCAACATACATGTATAACAACATATACATAGCCACCATAAACACAATTAAACAAGAGGCATAAATCAACACTTTAAAGATCAACCAAGGTCTCTAACTAAAGCTTGGGGTTAGGCTACCACTCTAATCCCAACTCTAGGTGGGTCCACCAATCCCAACCTAGTCCACATGCTTGAACCAATTGCTCAAAAACATTTAAAACATTTTAACCACTCACCGACCACTCCATTAGCACAAGCCGACTAGCCCACCAAGCATCCAATTTTCCGGATTCGAGCCCGAAGCTTCCCCATTGGTTCCCCTTGCTTCTAACCATTCAAAAACAATGTATTAACCTCAAAATCAGCCACAAACCCAAAGTTTAACACCAACACACAAATCTACTACAATACTCACAATTTAAAGCCAAGTTCTTTCTTCAAATTCCCATTTTCGTGCATCCACAAAGACCCATAAAAAATCAGCAATGTAGTCATCCAAAGTACTCTTAAACATGTTCAAAACGCTACCCAACCATAATATAACCATCAGCCCTTCATTTCCCCACATAGACACCTTAAAAACTCCCATTTTCCACTTCCAAAAATCACTTACAGCAGTAGCTACGGGAATCCATTCAAACCAACACCATAACTACTCAAAAATCATCAAATAACATCTAAAGAAACCTTCCCAATGTTACTATAACATCAGCCCATCAATTTCTCACAAAACCATCCCAAAAACACAAATTTTGACACTTTAAATATACCCCTAAAAACCCATTTCGGGATTCACTAAAAAACCTTACAAAAATTGGATATGTTGGACCTTATAGGTAGTAAACAACTCACATAACATTAATAAATCGAAAGCTTTAGTTAAAGCTAACAAAGATAGCATTTTTAACTCAAAATCCCAAAACCCTAAAATGCAAACTAGTGAGCTTTAATGAAAACAAATTACATGGGGAGAAAGAGGAAGATGATGGTAATAAGAAAATGTATTTACCTTTGAAAAGCCCTAAAAAATAAGTAAGATTGGTGATGGAATAGTGATGGGAGATGGGGAGGAGAAACTCACATTCAAAAAATGGGGAGGAAGAAGATGGGTGTGATTTTTGGGTATTTGAAATAAAATGAATATGGGTTTTATTTTACAAGACCAAGAAATGACAACTTTGCCATTAATGAGATGGTCATCTTCAAATTCTAAAATCCATAGAATTTGATTTCCAAAACAATTTAAATCCAACATAATTGTTTGCTTCGAATATATGAAGCCCAAAATAATATTTTATTATTTTAATTATAAAACCGAAATCCGAACAATTATTTAAATATTATTTTCACCCGACCCCCAAACCCGGGTGTTACACTTTTATTGAGTAAGGGGCAAAAAGGGAAATTTAGGGGTTTTAAAACAAAAGGGTTTTTTATTAAAAAAAGAAAGCCACCATCTTCCTTCTCTCCTTTTCACGTTACTTTGTCAAAATTACCATTTCCACTATTCCATTGGAGCAATCATCTCACACACACAAGTTTACAAGGTAATTGCTCATATATTTCGATTTTCCTTCCCTTGAGCTTATTATTGTTTAGATATTTCTTTAAAACTCATTATTCAAAGTTTTTCAAAATACCATGAGTTTGAAAAGAGAAAGGATGAGGGGATTTTTGTGTGGGTATTTAAATGTTGTGTTTAGGGGTGTTTTTAATCTTGTTTTGGTGTCCTAAAAATGCTAAAATAGAGGCTAAAAGTAGGAAATCCGAAATGAGTATAAAAATGGGATTTGGGGGTTGAAAAGGTTGAGTTTTTTGCTTGGTTTTGGGTTGAAAACGTGGCTAGTGGTTCCTTTGATGTTGGGGGATGTTTCTAGATGATTTTGGATGTGTTTTGATGGTTGAAATGAATGAACTCAGTGTGGGGGTTTGTCTAGAATGAAAATTGTGAAGTTTTGGATGAAATTTGGGTTTAAATCAATGTGTTTTGGTTGCAAGGAGTAGATTTCCGGGTTGTTGCTGGTTTACAAGTGTATTAGCATCCTAATAGTTTGTTTTGGGTTGTCTTGAAGTAGAGGATATTGATTCGAGTACTTTGGGCGCGATACCGGGTGTTGTGGAGGCTTGGGAACGGTGTTTTGACTTTCGTTTGGGCTCTATCGGTGAGTGGTAATGTTTCAAAGTTTAAAATGTTTTCAAGTGGTTTCTTGGGGGTTTGGGTGGAGCCTTAAGGGTTAACCTAAACCCAAGTTTAAGTTTGTTAATTCACCTTGTTCGTTAAGTGTTGGCGCGTGCGATTATTTGTGTTGTTGTATGAAATGTGGATTGTCTTTACTCTCCATTTAATGTTGTTGTGTAGTCGTTGTTGGTGTCAAGCCTCACGTGATGGTTGTCGTTGCTACGGTGATGTGTAGTCCCACCGGTAGTGACTAGTAGAAGAGTACGGTGATGTGTAGTCCCATCGGAAAACTACTAGTTGTTGTGAACGATGACATGTAGTCCCACCGGAAATGGTTGTGCATGTGCAAACCATGTTTGGTCAATGCTTTTGTTTAGTTCATCTCTTACTTATACGATTTTGATTTTCAAAAACTAAAATGGTTGTTTTAAATTGCATTATTGTTGTGTTTAGAGCTCCTATCACTAAGCTTTTAAGCTTACGCTTTCTCCTTTTCCAACAATGCAGATCGTTAGAGGCTTTGGGAGGCAAGTGGGCAAGGGAAGAGTTTCTCAGAGTTCTTGGGTGGCTCAAAGTATGGATTTATAGTTGTAATAACACTTAGACAATCGGATTGCCAGGCTTGTTGTTAGGGAGTTGATGTTTCAAACTCCTATATTTTGGCTACGTTTATGTTTCTAGCATGTTTTAAATGATGATATTATGTTATGTTGAGGTTTAATGTGGCCTTGTATGAATTGCTTGTGTTTTTGGCATGTTAGCGTTTTTTAATCTATGTGTTCTTGTGAGCTTAGGGCTTGAAATCCAATTTGTTGCTTGAATGTATGATTAATGTTGTGATTAGGACGTTTTGCCTCTAGATTGTTTGTATGATATGATGCTATGTGGTTTTTGATGTTTCGGGGCGAGTTTGGGGACGTTTGGAGATGTCAAACTATGTTTTCAGGCCAAACTATGTGCAGGCGTTTCAAAACGCCTGATATGGTTTTGGAACGGTCGAGCTCAAGGGGTACCCATATCGGAATGAGGGTGGTGCCGTTTCGATACGATTTGCCGCTGGAGGCTCCTGTTTCGGAACCATGTAGGGCCGTTTCGGTACGATTTGCCATTGTGAGCTCAAGGGGTACCCATATCGTACCAATCGCCTCTTGAAGGGAAGGCGCAGTGTTAGGTGAGAAATATATTTGTGTTTTCCTCTTGTTCACACGATGTCCAGAGTGATTACCAAAAGTATCAAGAATGCTCTGGATAATTCTTGCTTGATCTAAGTCTGCTTTTGCATACATGATGAGATCATCCGCAAAGAAAAGGTGGGACATGGGGATGCCATTGCGGACAAAATTAAAAGGTTGCCACGAACCATCAGACACTGCGTGATTAATCAAGTGGCCTAGCTTCTCCATTTCAAGGACAAACATATATGGTGACAGTGGATCGCCTTAGCGGATTCCACGTTTGGGCGCAAAAGGTTGAGAGAGTTCACCATTCCATTGAACTTGAAAGGTCGAGCCTGTGATAGAGTTCATGATGATACGTCGGATATTCAGCGGAATGCCCACATCGATCAAAGCATCTGAAATGAAACCCCAACATAACTGATCAAAAGCCTTTTCTAAATCCACTTTAATTGCCATCCAACCTTCCTTGCGCTTAGATAGACGCATGGAATGAATAATCTCCTGATTAATTATAATGTTCTCAGTGATGCTATGTCCAGCTGTAAAGCTAGTTTGATTCGGCTCAATAAGCAGAGGGAAGATTGGTTTTAAACGACGAACAATCACCTTTGAAACAAGCTTATAGAGAACTGTACATAAGCTGATTGGTCGGAATTCAACAAAGGATGCCGGTCTATCGCACTTTGGAATTAAAACAATAATTGCGCGATTAAGCTCCGGCTCCAACTTACCACCCCGAAAAATTTCCTATATCATTGAAACAATTGATGGCCCAACGATAGTCCATTGCCGCTGAAAAAATTCGACGTGTAGACCATCCCAACCTGGTGATTTTAAAGGCGCCATATCCATCAAAGAAGCATGTATTTCAACCGCTGTAGGTATAAACACAATGTTTTGCCAGTGGGACTGGGGAATGCATGGGAAATTGCCAGCAACGGGAAAAGGCTCTGTTGGAGCGTCACTTGCCGCAAAGAGGTCCTGGAAGAATTTAACAGCTTCATTCTTAAGATTGATGGCATCATCACTCCACGACCCATCATTAATTCTAAGGGACATTATGCGTTTTCTTCGTCTTCTAGAAAGAGCTCGCCTGTGGAAATATCGAGTATTCCGGTCACCCTGAACTACCCAATCAGATCGCGATTTCTGACGCCAAAGAAGTTCTTCTTGATCCAAAATGTGCTCTAGATCGATGAGAAGCTATGATTCCAATGAACTTAAAAAACGAGACGGTCGAGCACTGATAGCCTTCTGAATACCGCGCAAACGAGTCATTACAATGCGCATCTTGGTACCCAAATAACCAAACACAGTCTTGTTTCATGTGTCTGCTGCTTGAGTAAACGCTCGGATAGTGTCAGCCATGGAAGACCCTGGAACCCAATTATCTGTAACCATTCGCGGAAAATCTTCATCAGACAGCCAACCGGAGAAATATCGGAAAGGCACAATAGATTCTTGACGCGAAAAATTCCCAATTTGTTGGAGGATTGGACGATGATCTGAGCTCATGCGCAGAAGGTGTTGGACAACAGATTCGGGGAAAGTTTCATCAAAATAGCTGTTGCAAATGAAATGATCCAGGCGAGCCGAAGCAAGCCCCATGGACCATGTAAAGTTTGGTCCTTGAAAACCCATATCCCGTAAGCCATAATCAAGCACCAAATTTTGAAAATCCTTACCGAGAAAAAGTAGCACAACCCATTCTATCAACAGTGTGTAATGTTGTATTAAAATCTCCAAAAAGAAACCACGGTGACCGAATGGATGCTGCAAGATTACGTAAGTGAGGCCAAAGGGATTTTCTGCGAGATTCCGACGGGCTTGCATAAACTGCTGTTGCGTGCAAGGATAACCCTCCATTAATGGTTAAAGCTCGGAAATGGATGAACTGAAAATGATTAATGAGAATGTTGACAGACACTGTATTGAACCATACAACCCAGATACCGCCAGCGAAGCCAGCTGCTTCAACTCGATGCGAGTGTGGAAAGCCTAGAGCTGAGATTATTGAATCAGCACGACGACCACTTATTCGCGGCTCAACAAAGACCGCCACATCAGGCTTATAATCTCTTAAAAATTGTTTGGCTGCAGGCAAGAATCGGACATCACCACAACCTTGGCCGTTCCATGAGAATAACTTAATATCTGTCAAAAACGGTAAATGAGAGAAGTAGCAATCATCATTCAATCATAATGTTGCGTGTAAAATAGTCTATCGCAATGGTAGTGCAAGTATACACGAAGCAAGTAGTAAAGTGATACGAAGTATCGGATATCGTCTCCATAGGGATTGGGCTAATACCTTCACCTTAGTTTACTGCACGAAAGTAAAGGAAATAATTGAGAGTTGTCACGAGAATAATAAAGTAAACTTAAATAAAAGAGTAGAAATATCAAGGTAGAGAGAATGGGCTGGTATTGAATTGCTCAGTAGTGCAGGTATTGTATTGCTTAGGAACTCCAGTTCTGTCGTGCGCCTGTCGCTGGCAGCACCTGTCGCGGTAGCAGTCCGTTGATCGTTGCGGCAGCAAACGCTCAACTCAGTACGTTCAAGTTTGGCAAGAATCCCAGATCTGCCTTGGCCTATCCCTAGGTCCAAGTCTGTCGATGATCACGTCTTGATGATACCTCCCGGCGTGAATCGAAGGATGAACACCGATGTGTATGAATTCTTCTTTAGCCACTTAACCTCGCCCTATCCCTAGGCACGAGATAGTTCAACTATAAACTAGAGAACTTGCTCTTATTTCTTTCGTATACTTAACTCTCCCGATGCTAAGTAAATGGATAACCTCACAATGTTCTCCCGATGCTCTTGCAAGATATTAATAACCAAAATAAGAGAACTTGAAGTTTATTTTATTGAACTTGAAAAATCCTAAAACAAAACAACCCTTGCAACTACTTTACAAATCAACTCGTGGCCCTAGGGGGGTTTTAGAACATATCGACGGCGGGTAAACGGCGGAGGGGTTTGGTTGTCGGTTATTAGGTATCATATCTCCTAGGTTAAAATATATGCCCTTATATAAGCTTTGGGCTCAAGTATTCTAAGTTAACAAGGATTACAACTTTAATTAAAAGTAAGATTCTAATAAAGACTTAATCTTCAAGTATCCTACTTTTCAGCCGCCTTTCTTGTTTCTTGGGATTTCCTCTCCTTGAGCTTTGGCTTGACATATCTTTTGATCCGGGGCTTGGAAAAATATGAGGTTTTCACACGACAGACGAGCAGAATTTTCTCTATCTATCGAGGTCCACTTTGCTTTTTCTCTCCACAAAACTGTTGTCACCATGCTGTCACGGCGGCACCATGGTAGCATCGTCCTCTTTGTCTGCTTGTCCAGTTCAACTCTTCTGCTTCTCTGCCCAGCGCCTGCCTTCTCCGTCAGCTATGGCGGATACCTGCAAAAATAGCCATATTTAGTAGAATCTGTGCCTTTAATATATTTGTGATGTTTTGCTGTAAACTAACCTAAATGCAATGAATAATGCTTGAATGCAGCAGAAATATGGGTTAAAAAGGGTGTAAATAATAGAACTTTTACACACTCAACACACCCCCAAACTCAAGTTTTTGCTTGCCCTCAAGCAACTAAGACCTAAAAGAAAAAAGAAATATTTTTGTTTTGGCTTTCAAACAGTGGACTTTCCCTTACCCGTCATTCGTTCCCTGTGACGGCAGCAACCTGTCGGATAATTTAGGATCTGTCCGGAATCTCCCTATAGTCCTCGTGCAGTGTGTGCATGCTTGTGAACAGTTATATGCCAAGACTCTCTTAGTTTCACTAGAATATTCAACTCTTAACTCGAATTTTTATGCCAAAGTTTATCTTTTTGAAGGCACATTTTCATGCTTCTTTGATTTTCTGTTTTGACTTGATTTTTTTTTGTTGTTTTTAAGCTAAAGTTTCACTAGAGCCGGTTTCGGGCACCTCCAGCTAACTTCCTAGAGCCGGTTTCGGGCACCTCTAGGGCTATTGAGTCTATTTTGCTAAACTTCTTTCCTAGAGCCAGTGTTAGGCACCTCTAGGGGCTATTCAAGTGCTAAGCTTCCTATTCTAGTTTGGCTAAAAGAAATCTAAGCAGTATAACAGTCACAATGGTGTTTTAAGTTTTCAGAACTATAGAAAGGCTCTAAACTTCTCCTAAAACTATCCTAAAGTTCCTGCCACGGCAGAGCTGTCACGACAGGTAAGTTCAAATCACAGTTTTAAGCCAAAATTTTCTGTTTTTTTTTTAAAGAGAACTTTAAATAAAGACGCCACAATTAATTAAAAAGATGTACTTAGATTCCATTAAAATGGAGGGTTGCCACCCCCAAACTCAAGGGTTGCATTGCCCCCAATGCAAATGACAAAATAAAAAGCAAAATAAATGAAGGCAGTACATCACAAAATATATAAATGGCAGGCAGCAATAAGAAAATAAGAAACTTAAATTTTTAAGCGCTGTCTTCACTGCTGCTGCTGAGGCGGATTTGGTGGCGGATTCTGGTCCTCGGGACAGGCTGGGTGGGTTGCTCTACGACCTGGATGTCAGAGCTGCTGCCGCTGAAGAGGTTGAAGCAGCACTACGGCGGGTACGTCTGGAATACATTTTAGTTGCAAGGGTTGTGAAAGTAAAGAAAACAAAGAAAAATGAGAGGGGAGATCAAGTAAGAATAAGCAGAAGTGAGGAAAATGAAAATGAAACGGGGTTTTATAGAGGTAGAGTTGCTGCCTGTTTAATGCTGTAACGGCAGGCGTGAATAACGGGGCGACTGTTGAGTTTTGGCGTGTCTGACGCGTCTTACACGCATTTATGCGTCTGTTACGCGTCTGTCACACGCTTCTGCGTCTGCTGTGTCAGTCTGTTGACAGCCTGTCTTATCCTTTTCTGTGGCGGCAGCTGGAACGACAAGCATCAATAAATGGGCTCTTTTGGGCTGATGGATGGATGGTGGGCTTGGGTCACTTCTCCTTTTCTTCTTGACTCCTTTATTTCCTAAAAACAGAAAATATAAAAACATTATTCAAATAAAATAAACATAATTTCCTAATAAATAATAAATAAAATAAATAAATAAAAATAAATTTTAGGTTAAATTAGGGATGCCTTGCGGGGCATCTCCCAAAGTAACCACTTCCTGTATTCCTGGGGCTTCAGTCCCTTGATAATGCTTGAGGCGCTGTCTGTTGACTTTGAATTGGTGCTCGTCTTTCAATGATCGGATTGTGATGGCATCATGGGGAAAAACTTATACCACTTGAAACGGGCCAGACCATCTAGACTTTAGCTTTCCTGGGAAGAGTTTCAGTCTAGAGTTGAACAACAACACAAGCTGCCCTGGGCAGAACTGTCGTGGCAGCAACTTCCTATCATGCCACTTCTTAGTTTTCTCCTTGTAAATTCTTGCATTGTCGTAGGCCATTATTCTTATTTCGTCAATCTCGTTCAGATCTAACAGCCTTTTCTGGCCTGCCTTGTCCAAGTCCATATTCACTGTCTTGATTGCCCAGTATGCCCTGTGCTCTATCTCGACAGGCAGATGACAGGTTTTCCCATAAATCAGTCAGTATGGAGACATGCCCAATGGAGTCTTAAAAGCTGTCCTATATGCCCATAATGCATCATTAAGGAGTAAAGACCAATCTTTCCTAGTTGGTTTAACCATCTTCTCAAGAATGTTCTTAACTTCCCTATTAGATATCTCAGCTTGTCCATTGGTCTGTGGGTGGTATGCTGTCGCGATCCTGTGCTTGACACCATATTTCTTTAATGCGGCAGCAATAACCCTATTGTCAAAATGTCTCCCTTCATCACTGATAATCGCCTTAGGGATGCCAAATCTAGAGAAAATGTTCTTGTGTAGAAATTTTTGAACTGTCTTGGCATCATTCTTTTGAGTGGCGATAGCTTCAACCCACTTAGAGACATAATCCACTGCTAGGAGGATGTATAGATTTCCACATGAAGATGGAAAAGGTCCCATAAAATCAATCCCCCAAACATCGAAGATCTCGACTTCTAGTATGTTCTACAGTGGCATCTCGTTTCTCCTCGAGATGTTACCTGTCCGCTGGCACCTGTCACAGTTCTTGTAGAAGTCCTGTGCATCTTTATACAGTGTCGGCCAGTAGAACCCCGATTGCAGCACCTTGGCAGCAGTTTTGTTGCCTCCTAAGTGACCTCCATATTGTGAAGCATGATAGTGATGGAGAATGTCTTCTTGCTCTTCTTGTGGTACACACCTCCTTATAACTTGATCTGCACACATTTTGAAAAGAAGAGGTTCGTCCCAATAATAATGCTTAACATCATTTTGGAACCTCTTCCTGGCTTGATAATTAAGATCAGAAGGAAGTATTCCGCTAACTATAAAATTAACAAAATCAGCATACTAGGGGAGTTCAGAAGACTTACCTGCCGCCATGGCTGTCGCGGCAGCGATTGCGGCAGCAAAGAGCTGCTCATCTGGGAAGGTCTCCAGTATGTTTGTCTCATCAATTGGTAGACTATGTCCCTTCTCCAACCTTGACAAGTGGTCTGCCACCTGATTTTCGGTCCCTTTTTTGTCCTTGATCTCAAGGTCGAATTCTTGCAATAGCAGGATCCACCGTATCAATCTAGGCTTTGCATCCTTCTTTGCGAACAAATACTTCAGGGCAGAATGGTCTGTGTGCACTATTACTTTCGTCCCAAGTATGTAAGAACGAAACTTGCCGATGGAGAACACCACAGCTAATAGCTCCTTTTCTGTGGTGGTATAGTTCACTTGGGCGTCATTCAGTGTCTTGCTAGCATAGTATATGACATGAAATAATTTGTCTCTCCGCTGCCCAAGTGCTGCCCCGACAGCATAGTCACTAGCATCACACATAATCTCAAATGGCTGTGTCCAGTCTGGTGGCTGTACTATGGGAGCTGTTACTAGTTTTTCCTTCAGAACCTTGAATGCTTCAGTACATTCTTCATTAAAGTCAAAGGGTCGGTTCTGCTCTAATAGATGACATAGGGGCTTCGTGATTTTTGAGAAATTTGCAATAAATCTCCGATAAAAACCAGCATGCCCTAGGAAACTTCTAATGCCCTTGACTGTGGTCGGCGGCAGCAGCTTCTCTATGACTTCTATCTTGGCCCTGTCGACTTCTATCCCACGGTAGCTAATCTTATGGCCGAGAACTATCCCTTCATCCACCATAAAGTGGCATTTTTCCCAATTTAAAACTAGGTTTGCTTTTTCACATCTTTCAAGTACCTTTTGTAGATTGCCTAGGCAGCTCTCAAAATTGTCTCCAAAGACTGAAAAATCGTCCATAAAAATCTCAAGGAAGTCCTCCACCATATCGGAGAATATGGCCATCATGTACCTTTGGAAGGTGGCGGGTGCATTACATAGTCCAAACGACATTCTCCTAAAACAGCATGTTCCGTAGGGGCATGTGAAAGTCGTCTTTTCTTGATCCTCCGGTGTGATAGCAATTTGATTGTAACCTGAGTAACCATCAAGAAAACAATAGTAAGGTTTACCCGCTAATCTATCAAGCATTTGATCAATAAAGGGTAAAGGAAAGTGGTCCTTTCGGGTAGCTTTGTTAAGCTTCCGATAGTCCATACAAACCCTCCAACCGGTCACAGTCCTGGTTGGGATTAACTCGTTGTTTTCATTGGTCACCATGGTCATTCCTCCTTTCTTGGGAACGCATTGCACCGGGCTCACCCATTTGCTGTCGGAGATGGCGTAAATAATACCAGCATCTAACCATTTGATTATCTCTTTACGCACCACCTCTTTCATCGCATGGTTTAGCCGCCTTTGGGCATCTATAGTCGGCTTATGGTCTTCTTCTAAAAGGATTTTGTGCATGCATAACGCCGGACTAATGCCTTGTATGTCAGCAATCGTCCATCCAATCGCCTTTTTGTGCTGCCTTAGCATGCCGATTAGCTGACGTTCCTGTTCCTGCGGCAGCTTAGAAGAGATGATTATGGGCAACGTGTCATTTGAACCAAGAAAAGCATATTTAAGTTGCCCTGGCAGGGGCTTCAGTTCTAAGGCAGGTGGTTCAGCAGTAGATGGCTTTTGGATTAAATGGTTATCCGATGTATAATTTAAAGGTTCGAATAACTTACCTGGACGATTGCCTAACCAGTTTACCTCCTTCTGATCTTCAGTATCAGATGTTTCGGAGTCAGAGGAGTTGCTGTCGTCGGTGCTGTCGTGACAGCCCTGTAGGTGGCTGTCGTGGCAGTGCCCGATTTTTATGTCGTGACAGCCCGACCAGATGCAGGGTTGATCAAGGATAACTTCAGTGATAGCCTTGCACTCCTCGTTTGCATCAGCATGCTTCATTGCTTGGAGAACATTCAACTTAATCTCTTGGTCATTCACTCTCATGGTGAGTTCTCCTTTTTCCACATCAATCAGTGATCTTCCCGTGGCTAAGAAGGGTCGCCCAAGGATGATTGGTGCGTTTTCGTCTGCTTCACAATCTAAAACAAGAAAGTCAGCAGAAAAAATAAATTTATCCACTCTTACCAGAATATCTTCGATTTTTCCTTCTGGATGAACGTAAGAGCGGTCGGCAAGCTGCAGAAATACTGTCGTGGGCCGCGCCTTTCCAATACCTAATTTCTGAAAAACAGATTTTGGCATTAAATTAATACTAGCACCAAGATCACAAAGTGCCTTACCCACGTATTTATCTCCGATTACACAAGGTATGATGAAGCTCCCCGGATCCTTCTTTTTTTGGGGTGGCTGCCGATGAAGAATACTCATGCAACCATCTGCCATCCTTACCGTTTCAAATTCCCCCAGTTTATATTTTTTTGACATGACATCCTTGAGAAATTTGGCGTAACCGGGCATCTCCCTAACGGCATCTAACAGCGGAATATTAATATGAACCTGCTTAAAAATATCATAAATCTTTTTAAGTTGAGATTCTTGCTTAGCTTGCTGTATCCGTTGAGGAAAAGGAGGTGGGGGACGGTAATCAGCAATACGTCCTTCCCACTGCATACGAATCTGAGGAGGTTTAGGTTCATCAATTTTCTCCTCTGTCGCTTCTGCTGTCGTGACAGGCTCATCGGCAGCAGTCTGTTTCTCACCTGTCGGGGCAGCTCCCTCGGTAGGTTTTCCAAGGATGGTTCCTTTACTGTTTCAACTTCTTTTTCCGGCCCTGGTAGTTTCTTCCCACTCTTAGTAATAATGGCCTTACATTGCTCATGTGTGGGCTGCCTAGCATTTTCAGTGTTACTAGGGAATCCTCCAGTCTGCCTCGGCTTAATATGTTGGGAAACCTGACCCATTTGTGTCTCCAGAGATTTTAAAGTAGCCTCATGATTTGTCATCCTCATCTCTGTTTTATCCATGAATATCTCTGTTTTCTTGACAAACTGATTCATATTCTCAATATAAGTACCTGTCTGAGACATAAAAGTGGCCAGAGTCTGTTCCAGTATACTGCTTGTGGCAGCTGGTGGCTGCTGTTGCTGCTGCGGCGGCAGGTGCGGCGGCAGTTGCTGTCGCGTCAGCAATCTAGGTCCTCCATGATTCTGATTGTGTGCTTGGGGATTCAGGGCATTGTTAGGATTACTCCAGGAAAATTTGGGATCCTTCCTCCAATTGGGATTATAGTTGTTGGAGTTGTAATTCGGCTTGTTGTAATTTCCAACATGCTTTCCCTCTTCTAACTGTATTGGGCACTCATCCCGACTATGATTTACCTCACAGATATCACATACCTCCTCTACAGCAAATCCTTGTTGACCATCATCATTCAATAACCTTTTCATTGCTTTAGTAAGGAATGCAACCTGTGATTTCATCGTGCTGTCAGCCTCATAATCCTTGACAGAAAGTACTCGCTTACCCCCTCTTCTTGTAGTTGGAAACTGCTCCTCATTCTTGGCCAGATTTTTCAAAACTTGTAATGCCTCATCCGGATCTTTATCCAGTAAAAGTCCATTTGCTGCAGAATCAATTCGAATGCGAGTTTGTAAGTTAGCAGCATTATAGAACTTTGTTACCTGATTCCAGACGGGGGATCCATGCATTGGGCAGTTTCGAAGAAGAGTAGTAAATCTGTCTCAGGCCTCGTGCATCGGCTCGTCATCTTCCTGCTGAAAAGTAGCAATTTCATTACGTAATCGCTCAGATAAATGCGAAGGATTAAAACGAGATAAAAATTCACGAGATAAATCTGCCCAAGTTATGATTGAACCCGGCGTAAGTTTATTCCACCAAGTTTTAGCTCTGTCCCTTAATGAATGGGGAAATAACCGAAGCCTCAGTATCTCCGGATTAACTCCTGGTAGTCTAAACGAACCACATATTTCCTGGAACGTTTTGAGATGCTCCCTAGCATCCTCTGTAACAGCACCACTAAACTGCCCGGCATTGTTGATCATACTAAACATGACAGGTTTCAGCTCAAAGTTATCAACATCAATATCCGGCAGCGTGGTCTCCAACTCTACATGATCATTCAACATGTAGTCACGACAGGACCGTCGTCCGGCTGCTGCAGGCGGGTCGCCGACAGGCGATATACCATCACCAGCGGGTGGGTTACGGGCCATCTTTTCTAGTTGTTCCTCAAGGTACTCGTTCCTGGCTAAAAGGTGACGAAGTTGTTTCTTGAGATTGAATGAACGTTCAACTTCTGGATCTAGTGGATACTCAGGATCTTCACCTCTTTTAGATCTGCGCATAAACAAGAAAACCTCGTGAAAAGCAAGAGTTGAAAGCACCAAAGAGAAATAGAAAAAGAAAAATTAAAAGAAAAAAAAACGAAAAGTGCAATAAAAGAAAGGTGTAGTTATGTTGCCAATCCCCGGCAACGGTGCCAAAAACTTGTTGCGTGTAAAATAGTCTATCGCAATGGTAGTGCAAGTATACACGACGCAAGTAGTAAAGTGATACGAAGTATCGGATATCGTCTCCACAGGGATTGGGCTAATAGCTTCACCTTAGTTTACTGCACGAAAGTAAAGGAAATAATTGAGAGTTTTCACGAGAATAATAAAGTAAACTTAAATAAAAGAGTAGAAATATCAAGGTAGAGAGAATGGGCTGGTATTGAATTGCTCAGTAGTGCAGGTATTGTATTGCTTAGGAACTCCAGTTCTGTCGTGCGCCTGTCGCTGGCAGCACCTGTCGCGGCAGCAGTCCGTTGATCGTTGCGGCAGCAAACGCTCAACTCAGTACGTTCAAGTTTGGCAAGAATCCCAGATCTGCCTTGGCCTATCCCTAGGTCCAAGTCTGTCGATGATCACGTCTTGATGATACCTCCCGGCGTGAATCGAAGAATGAACACCGATGTGTATGAATTCTTCTTTAGCCACTTAACCTCGCCCTATCCCTAGGCACGAGATAGTTCAACTATAAACTAGAGAACTTGCTCTTATTTCTTTCGTATACTTAACTCTCCCGATGCTAAGTAAATGGATAACCTCACAATGCTCTCTCGATGCTCTTGCAAGATATTAATAACCAAAATAAGAGAACTTGAAGTTTATTTTATTGAACTTGAAAAATCCTAAAACAAAACAACCCTTGCAACTACTTTACAAATCAACCCGTGGCCCTAGGGGGTTTTAGAACATATCGACGGCGGGTAAACGGCGGAGGGGTTTGGTTGTCGGTTATGGGGTATCATATCTCCTAGGTTAAAATATATGCCCTTATATAAGCTTTAGGCTCAAGTATTCTAAGTTAACAAGGATTACAACTTTAATTAAAAGTAAGATTCTAATAAAGACTTAATCTTCAAGTATCCTACTTTTCAGCCGCCTTCCTTGTTTCTTGGGATTTCCTCTCCTTGAGCTTTGGCTTGACATATCTTTTGATCCGGGGCTTGGAAAAATATGAGGTTTTACACGAAAGACGAGCAGAATTTTCTCTATCTATCGAGTTCCACTTTGCTTTTTCTCTCCAAAAAACTGCTGTCACCATGCTGTCACGGCGGCACCATGGCAGCATCGTCCTCTTTGTCTGCTTGTCCAGTTCAGCTCTTCTGCTTCTCTGCCCAGCGCCTGTCTTCTCCGTCAGCTATGGCGGATACCTGCAAAAATAGCCATTTTTAGTAGAATCTGTGCCTTTAATATATTTGTGATGTTTTGCTGTAAACTAACCTAAATGCAATGAATAATGCTTGAATGCAGCAGAAAATATGGGTTAAAAAGTGTGTAAATAATAGAACTTTTACACACTCAACACATAACCGTTGATCGGTTGTCCTCAAGGTCACAACTTGAGACATTTATGCTTGCAGCATCTACACCTGAGTTAACGGGAATTATCGTTGAAGGGTGGATATTTCCTCCCTGCTTATGATTACTGTCAGGAGGTTCATCCAATGGAGGAGGGTCAGCTTGATTCCCACATGACATACTATCATTAAAGTGGTTAATTCTCGCATCCGTGGGCAGGGGTTAATGTGCAAAGTTTGGGTCAACGTTCTCCTTCATAACAACTATAGAGTGCTTAGACTTATCCAAAAAAGACTCTCGAGGTGTAGAGGGCATGGGGCGGGAGCTTGAGGCCTTTGCAGAAAAACGGGATAAGGCAGGGAAATCATCAAAATTTACCGTGAGGGGCTTACGCACCATGATGGAGGAAGAGGACTTCCCTGGTGGAGCTATAGTCTTCTTCTTATATTTCGTCTTAGGTATTGTCGGTTGGACGGTCTTAGATCCTATTGGAAACGTGGGTGAAACTGGAGCAGTATTGGAAGATGGAGGATTAGGAGTGCCATTAGTGTCCGCGTCAGAGATAGGAGCAAAGCGGGAACCTTGAGCAGACGTGGCCTGCGGAACCTTGGGTGCACGTAGGGTGGATGCATTACGCCGTGGTCCTCGTTCAACAACCATCCAGGGGCCAAAAGGACCAGAATCGCCAGCTTTTGGTACACTGTCCGCATCTATCTCGGTGGTAGGAGCTGGGTTGGCATTCAAAGGATCTGTGTTAGCAGCGTTGGAAGAATCGCTTTGTCGCGTATTCGGGCAGTTTTCTTGTGAGTGGCCATATCTGCCACAGTGAAAGCAAATCACTGGAAGAGATTCATACTCAATCAATTGGATGTCACCATTAACTAGGATTTTCGAGACCAGCGGCTTGGATAAGTCAATGGACAGAGCCATTCGAGCAAAACGGCCTCGCCTTCCCCATTTCTTTTGGTAATCTAGTTTAACCACATTGCCAATAGATGCACCAATCTTCTCAATAATGCTCTTTTTGTAGAGGGTTACCGGGAGACCAGGGAGTCGTATCCAAACCATTGCATGAGTTTGAAACGACGCCGACGTAGAAAAGTTTGTAGTCCACTGCTGCACGGTTAGGTAATGTCCAAAGACAGTCCATGGACCACCAGCCAAGGCTTGAAGATAGTCGGATTTGAGGCGAAAGGTAACAAGGAAGTAATCGTTTTCAATATCCATGAGTCGGATGGCTTGCTTAGGTTTCCACAACTCATATATCTTCGAGCGTAGAGTGGTATAACCAATCCTTCTCCCCAACATCTTCACAACCAACGTCTGATCAAGGCTTTTTTCCGCTAGAGACTGTACGCGATCAGAGAAATTGATCGCTATGACTCCATCAATCACATAACAAGTTACGTCGCCTTCTTCAATCTCGATATCCTCATCTTTAAAAATCTCCTCTAAAGGTGGAAGGTGTGCATCAGTATCTTTCATAAGGGAATCCTTATATGAGGCAGCAGCTCCGGGGGCAGATCCATCGATTTCCCGTTCACCACCACTGTCCGGTGGATCGTCATCGATTCTCCTATGTTTTCTAGGTTTCTTTTTACCTTAATTTGCACCTTAAATATGTATGTTTCTTATCTATCTGAACATATATTCCTTTTTCTTTACTTATATATATATATGTATGAGAATGTTCTATATACTATATTAAAGGTTACACATTTAACATATCTTGTATATGATGAATATACATTTAGTATACTATTGTTTTTTTAATTACTATGTTGTTTTTACGTATATTATATGCTTCATTTACTTATTATAGTATATATGTATATATGTATATATATGTGTGTGTTTGTTCTTTATTTATTTTATTCATGTTATCTTTTAGTTATGTTAGCATCTTTATGTAGAACTAATGTTTTGATATAATAATTGAAAAATGTTTTGGACTAATTTGAAAAGAATTTAAAACTTGGTTTTAAGTCCAAACAACTTGAATTTATGTTTGAGGGATTTTAAGAGGCTTTTGGCAAAACTTTTCATGCTTTTATATAGCCAAACTTAAGTTTTCAAGCTACCCGTACCGATACGGTCCAACCCGTATCGATACCTTTTTGCCTCAGTTTGGTCACTGCCAAAACCCGTATCGAAACAGGCTTGGCCGTTTCAATACGGATCGGGATCGTTTCGATACGCCTGGTAAGCGTACCGATCCCCTTTCAACCACCCCAACGGCTACTTTCCCAACGGTCATTTAAAAGTGAACTCGTACCGATATGCCCTCAAGCGTATCGATACGCCCTCAAGCGTATCGATACGCCTAGGCTGGCAAGAGCCCAACGGCTAGTTCATTATGAAGGCCGTACCGATACGGGTCCAAGCGTATCGATACGGAAGGCCGCAGAACAGCATTTATGAAGGGAAATAAAGTCCTCAACGGCTCCAAATCATCCCCAACGGCTAGTAACGGCTACAAATTCAATTGGGAGTATAAAAGGGACCTCCAAGCATCAAGTAAAGGCTAATGCTCATATTGTAAAACAACAAATGATCAAATATTGTCTTAGTGCCTAAATTGTCAATTCTTGTATAGACAAACACTAGTGAGCCAAAATTGTCAAATTTGCTCAAGTGTTTTAGGTTTTGGGTGAGTGCTTAATTGTGCAAACAAACACCTATTAGAGGGTTTTAAGTTTGCTTCTTGTTTCTCTTTGTAAGAGAGGGTTTCAATCAAGGCTTTGGGTAGAAAGCTTGATTGTGTGTAAGGGTTACCTCCTAGGCCTAGAAAAGGGGACGAATCAATAGTGGATTGATTGAGAAATCCTAAGTGGGGAGCTAAGGTAGTGGATGTAGACCTTGGTTAGAAGGTTGAACCACTATAATTCATTGTGTCAATTTTCTTTTTATTTTCCTAAACCCTAACACCCAAATATCCACCTCTCCACCACTTGGTGAGCAATATCGGTTGAAGGAATCGAGCCCCACACAACTCAACACTTTATATTCATATTTCATCATGCATAATTTATTGTCGTATTTAATTAATCACATTAATTAATTCTAGTACTCAGAGTCCCGATATTCTAGTAGGAGAGTCGTCCCAAACATTTGGGCGTCATCTTCTTTGGTATCGTGGATTGCGAGTTCAGTTGTCTGTCTTGTATGACCATGCATTCGAGAATTATTAATTAAATCAGGTCGAGTTTTTAAAATTTTCTAATAAATATATTACGAACCGTTAGGTACCAATTTGGGCGGCGTGGGGGTGCTAAACCTTCCCCATCCGTAACCGACTTCCGAACCCAAGTTCCTTTTTGAATCTCTGGTTCTATTTTTCGGTATCCGGTCTACCTTTTTTTGAATGATCGGTGGCGACTCCCAATGTTTTATTCAAAATACGAGATTTTTTAAGATTCCCATGAAATTAATTTTAAGAAAAAAAATTCCCCTTAAGATTAATTTTCTATAAAAAATAGAAAAAAATACATTTTCGAATTTTCTTAGTCGCTACAAGGGTGAATTGGATTTTTAAATTGGTTGGTAGTGAAGTGGTATAATAAAAATTAAAGACAAAGGCGCTTATAATGGTTCAAGTTCCAAATGAACTCTACATCCACTACCTTAGCTCCCACTAAGGATTTTCCAAACAACTTCACTAGTTGATCTTTCCTTTTTCTAGGCTTAGGAGGAAACTTTTACACAAATTGTCAATTTTCTACCCAAAATTGACCAAACCCTCTCACAAGTTTACAAAGAAGAATGTGGCAATTACAATATATCTCTCAAGATAAATATTTCCCAATTACAAGCACTCAACCCAATTGAATATGAAAGAAATAGGAAATTACAAAGAATGGCAATTGGGGTTTTACAAATATATTGAAATTAAGCACTTGAGCTTGGATTTGATGTAGGATTGTTTCTTTTAGGATCAATAGTTGTTGTTGGTTGTTTTTGGACTCCGTTTTATATCTTCTCATTCAATTCTAGTCGTTGGGGTTGTTGCCATCGTAAATATAGCCGTTGGGATGCAATCTTCCCACCATAAATGCACTTCTGCAACTACCCATTTCGAAACACTTGTATCTGTTTCGAAATAGACCAAAATAAAAATAGTCATTGGGGTGTAATTAAGAGACTGTATCAAAACGGACACGATAATTTCGATACGCTAAGAGCATGTTCCGAAACGTGTTTGATGTTGTTTTGAAACAATTTGAAACTGCCAAAATCCGTATCGAAACGTGCTTAAGTCGTTTCGATACATCTTAACTGTTTTGTAAAAGTTAGTTATAAAATTGCAACGGTCATAAAATTTGAATCCAAGTTTAAATCTCGCTTAGAAACGTTTGAGATCGTTTTGATACTGCCCTATCGAAACAGATTTGCCTGTTTCGTTGTTCTTCATCCGTTTCAAAACATGGAGTCCTATTTCGATACTGTCGTATCAGAACGGGAAGACTCGTTCTGAAACGCCTAAGGGCTATTTCGAAAGTGTGACTCGAAAATTACTGTTTTGACTTGGAAACACTTAGAAAATTTTGTATAACCATTTGGTTTTGTCTTGACCATTTTGCTTGAAAGTTTTGGGAAGTTTTAAGGACTTAAAAATTTATTTTTTATTTTTAATTTAGTCCTTAAATCCTTTGTTATATCAAAATCAATTCTTTGGTTTTACAGTTTTTTCATAGAAACTGAGGTGAAACAAAGTTTAAAAACTCATGGTTCACATATAATATTTTAATTTTAATTTGATTGAAAACAATAATGACCTTATTGTTTGTTTGTTAGGTTATTGAAGAGTTGAAAATCACTTAAAAATTTTAAATTCAAGAGAAAAGAGAAACCTAATGTCGTTTATTAAATTGAAAAATGTCTAAAGGAAAATACAAATTTAAAATACTAAAATGATGATGCTGATTAAAATCTCAGTGTTTAAAAAATATCTCAACTTAATTTTTTTAAATAAAAATAAAATTTTAAAATACTATAATCATGACGTCGGTTAAAATCTCAGTGTTTAACAAATATCTCGATGTAAATAATTTTAAAGAAAAATACAAAAGTAAAGTATTAAAATCATGATCCAAATATGCAAATTTAATTTATTACATGCATAATTTATCTGAAAAACATTATGATAAATATTAAAATTAATTCATTTTAACATGTTGAAATTTATCATTTATATCTATACTATAACATTAAAATCATGTAAAGATCAAGAGAGATAAATAATAAATAAAAGTTGAATGTGTTTCAATGACTTTTTAGTGCATTTTATAGTCATTTATATAAGAATAATAAACACATAATTAATTATCTTCCACTTAAACTGCCACATCAGTTGGGTAAGCTACCTAACGAGTATATAAAATTTTCTCCATCTTAACCTATATTAATAAATTAATAAAATTAATGATTTACCAGTTCACGAGGCCCTCCGGCCTCGTACATTTTTTTAGCAAACGAGGCCTCTCATACTTTAAAAGAAAATAATATGACCTCTTAACTTTTTCACATAATGCAGGCCCGATTTTAGAAAGAAATTAGAGCACAGCGAATTGTTTTAAGTGAAAAGTGAATGGTGCTCATCTTAAGAGATTTGAGTACAAATTGTTTTGTATTTAGGGTGTTTATGTATTGTCAAAAGGCTAAGAATATGTATGAACAAATACTACCTTATAATCATCTTTAAACTTTAAAAAAAATTAATGTCGTATTTTGACCAACAAAATTGTCGTTGACTGTTACAATGTTGATATATTAACTAACTATAATGATGTAATGGTCCATATTAAATGAAAATATGACAAATAAATTTAATTGATTTTTGTAGAAAATTCTAAAATTTAGTACCCTTCGAGTAAAAGAATTAGAAATCAAGGAATAATATAAAATTAAAAATATTAAAGTAAAAGCATATTAATAATTTCAAAAAAAACATTATAGATATAAATAATAAATTATTAAATATTATAAATAAATATATAAAATGTTGAAATTTTTATCGAAAAATCTTTGATTATTTTTCGTCAACTTGAGCTTACCACTTATCTTTAAACATAATTTCGATAGAATTAACCTTATACTTAAGTATGAATGACTTTTAAGATTTGTTCTTATATTAATAAGAAATTCTATTTATTAATTTACTAAATGGGATTCACTTACTCGGTATCGGTAAGTATCCGACTTATTAGTCGATTGATCTATATCAACTTTATAGAGGCTCATTATAGGACGACCCGTCCAACTCAGTTCTCTCCACTCACAACATCAAGATACGAATCTCTGACCATGCTTATGAGTTCTAGCGCCTAATCCCACTAGAGTAACTCATTATTGGTAGAGTGTTCAAAATTTTTAGGGTAAACTATCTGTTTGACCATCAAACTATTGTGAAAGTTTTAAAATGACCACCATAGAAAAAAACGCGCCATTTCACTACCCAAACTATTAAAATGAGATCATTTTGACCACCAGCCGTTAATGGGCTAACGGAAGGTGACGTGGCAGTTAAAAAATTAAAGGTATAATCACACATTTGGTCCTTATTATTTACACATTCTTTCAATTTAGTCCCTCTGAAGAAAAATCACCCAAATCCTACATAAAAAGACTCTCCCATTCATCTTCTTCCCCACAACACCCAAAGCTTCATTTCTTTCCCGTCCGGCTCCCCACAACACCCAAATCCTACAATTTCCTCCTCCATTGGCTCCGCTCTTCCTCCCCAATTTAGTCCATATTTTTTAAAAAGGATTACGAATATTTACATATTCTTACTATTTACATATTCTTTCAATTTAGTCTCGGTTTGACCACAATCTACTTGACAAGTATCTGAAAAATGAACTGCTTGGAAGCTTATAGTGCATACATGTGAAATATGCAGGGTCTATCGCCATTGAAGTGTACGAGTTCAAATATTAGCTTTACAGGCAATGAGCAGCAGGGAAATGTTGTCAAACTGGGTCAAGAGTCGCTTAAAAATGAAGGTCAAGCTGAAGGTATGTTGCAATATCTTTTTACCCTGTTTTACTAAATTTTTCCTTTTCTAATTTTTGCTAAAAGAACAGTCTTTTCCTCTTCACGAGCAGGGATATCTGGCAAGCTATTTGTCTCTGAAAATTCAAAGAGATTTGTAAAGGAGGTTGCTCATTGCAGTGACACTGGTGAATCCATTGCATCGAAATTGGAAGAAAGTTTCTTCTCTGCTTTCCTTGAAGGGAGGACACATGAGAGGAACTGGGTATGCTACCATGGGAGTTGGCTGCAACGACGGATTAACGACGGATTTCTTAGGTTCTTGAAAAGTTTGTTTCTTAAACAACTGTTTATTGGAAACTTTTTTCTGGAGAATTAGAGATTGGTAAAGTGAGTATATATATATATATATATATATATGCTGCCTTCCATAAATACATCCTGAACATTATTTTATAGAACTGGTGAGGTATACATATTTGAGGGGGCTGACTCTGCCTTCATGATCTGGAGTGAGCAACTAAGCATTCTTTATTTTGCCTGCGCCATGTATCTGATTTAGTGGACCAGAATAAACTAATTGGATACCATAATTTGATGTGAACGAGGAACTGAATTCAGGATGAAGTAACTTTTGGATCAAATATATTCTATCGATTATCTCTATACAGAAGTCATTGAAATTTGAAGAATGCTCAGTGTTTCTTGCATGGAAGATGGTCGTGGAGAGAGAGATGTTCGAAGCTAAAGAATTGGAGCAATTGCTACAGTGTTTCTTGTCGTTGAACTCGCATCACCATCATAGGATTATTGTCGAGGTTTTTACAGAGATTTGTAACACGTATGAATTACATTAAGTATTTGCACTTTGTATCACAAAAAATGGCTTTAGCCCAGTGGCTTTGCCATGTTGGGTCTTGCCCAGGTTACCCAGCCACCCAGGTTCGATTCACGCTAGGTGCAAAAGTTCTATTTATTTTCATCCTCCAATCAGGTGACACGTGTCACCATCTGATTGGGGATGAAAATAAATTTATTAAATTAAATATAAATAATTAAATTTCTCCAATAAGGTGTTGACACGTGTCACCACCTAATTAATTTATTTTATTAGATTAAAATTAGGACTAAATTGAAAGAATGTGTAAATAGTAAGGACGAAATGTGTAATTATACCTTTAATTTTTTAACTGCCACGTCACCTTCCGTTAGCCTCTTAACGGCTGGTGGTCAAAATGATCCCATTTTAATAGTTTGGGTAGTGAAATGGCGCGTTTTTTTCTATGGTGGTCATTTTAAAACTTTCACAATAGTTTGGTGGTCAAACAGATAGTTTACCCAAATTTTTAATACTTTATAAATAATTTTAAATTTTAATTATCTATAATTTATCATTTTATATTGAATAAATGAAGTAATTGCAATTTAAAAATAACATAAAATAAGATAAAATAGAAAAATAGAAAATAATAATAATAATCAATAGAAAAATAATAATTATAATAATAAATGACTTAATTATTTTTTCATTGTATTTTTAGTCTTTTTTATATTTTTTATTCTTTACTCAACTATAATTCGATCATAGATAAATATATTTTTATTTTATATTTAAAATTTGAAATTATAAATAATATTTTTTAATCGGCAAAGTAGTATAGTTTTATTGATAGAGCATCATATATACTATAACATGACCACGTGTCTTATTAAAAATCTCTCTAATCTTAAATGGAGGAAAAGAATACATCATGATCATGAACAGAGAAAAATAACGCTTAAAAACGAAACAAAACACCACAAAATGACTCAAAATAAAACCTCAAAATAACGGCTACAAATGGATTAAATAAACAAATTCAGATTAAATCAGGCATCACATAAACAATACCAACCAGTATCAACATAACATCTCATGACACGCACAGACCATGCACACACGCACTAGCATACCAAATCTACTCAAAAAATTAGCCCCTGAATCCACTCCACTCTTCGTGTACAACACAAATAGCAACAATAAAATTGAAAAGACTTCATTTTTTGACGTCAAACCTAATTATTATATCTTTCACGATAGCATTCGCATCCTGCAACCACAATCTCTTCCTTCAATAATTTTAGCGATATTCTATATTTAATATTATAAATAATATTGTGTTTTTCATTAATTATATGTATTTTTTAAATGCTATAATATTTTTACATTTTAAATATTTTTTATTATAATTTTTTTTAATTAAAGATTAAATAAACACTTGAATTTTCTATGAAAATAAATTAAACCTCGAATTTCTTTTTTTAACAGATAATTATGGATAATCAATCCACTCCATTTTGAGTGAAACAGAAGCAATAATAATCACATCAGGTGAATGAATCACATGGCATGCTTTCCTTCTATTTTATAGGAATATTTCATTAGTATATTAAATCTTGAAAACAACTTTACGATATCTAAAATTATTTATTCATTTCCTTCTTTAGTTTCTTTTATTCTATATTTTGAAATTTAAAATATTATAATTGAAACTCGTGTCTTGCTAAGTGTCATCTCGCAAGATTTAATGCGTAGAGCCAATTATTTGATTGAAAAATGTATATTTTTATTTTAGTCAAAGCAAAGTAATAAAAAATGACGCGAAAAACGTACTATAAAATTGAGGAGTGGTTATAACTTATATGAGTACTTATACAAAATAAAATTATTTTATGTAAATTAAATTTGTTTAAATCTGAATAAAATATTTCACTTATGGCAATTGTTGGCTCTTACATTTTCTCGAAATAAATACTTCTTCTGTCCCACTGAAATTGTCACATGTTAATATTTTTTGGTAAAAAAATTTCAACTTTGTCAATCAATTTTTTAAAATATTTTAATTAATTAAAATTTATAAAAATATATTTAAAAACTATTTGATTAAAGAATTTTAAAATATATTTTTTTTATATTTTTATCAACAATAAATTTTAAATAATAAGAAGTCAAAGTTAAAAAATTTGACCAAAAAAATATAAACATGTGATAATTTTTGTGAAATAGCTAAATAACTTTTCGTAATTATACCCAAAAATCAATAAACCTCTAGTTTGAATCTTAGATATAAAATGAATCTTAAATGAAAAGTTTGTGATCGAATAAGTCATTGAAATTGCATTAAAGTTTGATTAAGTAGAGAGATAACTACATTCTCAAGATAAATGTCGTGATTCGAACTCATACAAGATGTGATAACATGAATATTCTTGATTATTCGACCAATTGATGGATCTCAAAATTGTATTAAAGATTTTTTAACAAAAAATTGTATTAAAGTTAAATACACTAATGTTCATTGAGTTGACATGACAACACTTAATTAGCTAGAATTTATTTTTTTCTTGAAACCATTAAATTTATTAAAAAATCTATAGTAAAAATAGTTATAAACTATACAAATTTCTTAAAGTACTAAAAATTTAATTTAACCATCTTTGTTTATTTGAAGACAAAAAAAGAGATTATATGGTAGTGCAAATTTGTTTTATGTGAAAGTGAATAATATTAATAGTTTAACTTCGTTATATGAGATTTTTTCTTCTTCTTGGTATTGAATAAAAGCGTTGAAAGACTCGGACTCAATTGTCCAAGTCCTTTAGTGATTGGCGGAGACATATGAATATTAGTTGGCAGTCTCCTTCAGTTGGAATGTTGAAATATAATCTCGATGGTTCTATACAAGATAAGCTTGATTTGGGTAGGGAAGGGCATGCTTTTATGTATGTATGTATGTATGTATGATGCATAAATTTCCATGATTTAGTACTTTCACTTATTACTACAATGTCTGCAAAATGAATCCAATAAAAATATTTAGCAATTTAGCATAAAATAATTAGTAATTTTATCATTTTAGAATATTTTTATTTAAAAATTAAATTTTCATCCGATTTAACTGTTCAACTTAAAGCCAACCCGATTAGATTAATCTAGATTATTTAATTCGATTAAATTAGATAATTTAGATTGTAATAAATCAAAAATCCAACAAGTGGTCTCAATGAAAAAATCGGATAATGTTCATCCTAGGACACTCGGGTTCAAATCGCTTTGTCTAGAAAATATGTGCATTGACCAAGAATTAAGAATATGTATAAACTGGTATTATATTATAATCACTTTTAAATTATTTAAAAAAATTGTAATAAATCAAATCGGTTCGATAAAAGACCGACCAAATAAAATAATTCCGAGTGCTCTCCCTTAACGATGAACAAGTGATAGTGTGATTTCTTAATTTTTATTCTTTTAGGAGTTAGGATATTGCGATTATAGATTGTCTGTTTGGTGGTGTAAGCATCGCCTTGGATTAAAGCAACATATTATTAAATTAGTGTTATATTTATTAGCATGGGTCCAAAGTTAAGGTCGGACCAATTGATTCATGCCTTGATAAATTAATTTAGTTTTTTTAATAGTCTTAAGGTAACTTAATATTTGATGTGTCACACATTTTTAGACAAAGGCCCTGTTTGGCAATTAGCGGATAGCTGATAGCGGATAACGGATTACCTTAGCTAATAGCTGATAGCTAATTGCATTAGCTAATTTGACTAGCGGATTGTATTAGTTGATTGTATAAAAGTGTTTGGTAAAATTAAATGATAGCTAATAGCTGTTAGATTATTTAAATAAGCAAAATGACATGATTATATTCAATACTTGTTTGAATAGTTTGTTAGTTATCAATATTTTGTATCTAATTATTATTAATTAGATCTATAAAATTATTTTTAATATAACTTTTCTAAACATATTCAAATTATTTATATAATTATTTTAATATAATTTAATTAATTAATAAATTTAAATACACATATAAATATGTGATAATAAAAAAGTAAATATGATTAGCTTATAAGTGAGAAAATATTTAATTTAGGTTATTTTGAGATTTTTGGTAACTGGTAAGGGTAAAAGAGTCTTTACAACTCTAATATCAAACCTCTAATCTCAAAAAGCTCTTATTATGAGCTTTTTCAAAATTAGCGGATTCACTCCAATCTGCTCTTTCAATCTACTGTTTACCAAATAACAATAATAGTGGATTTGACTGGTCAAACCTCTAATTATGCCTCAAACCTCTAATTTTTGCCCAAACTTCTCTTTACCAAACAGGGGCCTAAATATATTGAACTTAAGTCTTTAGGATGAATAGTATCCTTTTTCTACTGAAACTACTTATTGAGTTCGATAAATTAAATTAGTTAAGATAAAAAAGTGATTGATTCATGGATGATACTTTTAAGCCAATCATCCACATTTACATATGATAGATAATTCTTTAGAATACTAGGGATTCAAACTGTAAATATCGTTTAACTGATTTATCACTTTTTTTAAGTGAATCATTATAATCGGTTCTCTTGGTTAGTTTTTTTTATAAAAGCTACCATACCCCAATGGTTATTAAATTAATCAATAATAGTTTTAAATAATGCAAGAATTATAGGTGATTATGTATATTTGAAAAAAAGAGAGCCCAAAACGAGTTATCTAATATAGTATATAATCTAATATATATATATATATATATATATATATTAGAAGAAATGGATATTAAAAGCGTTGTAGATGATTTTGCTTCAAAATCATATACAAGAAAAACAACACTTTTTAAGTGAAAATATTAGATTTTTAGATGTTTGTAAGTCATTTTTATGTTACTCCAAAGAGTAATCTAATTTTTTTTGTAATAAGGTATCTTTATTCAATATATATATATATACTTCTTTTATAGTATAAATGAAGAGTCTAATTTTAATAAATTACACAAGACCTCTTAAATCTTTGAATATTCTCTGCTCAGAATATCATGAAATGTTCTTAATTGTCATCATGAATCAAACTCAAAGAAGTGATAGATAAAAATAATATATAGTGTTGAGTGAAAATATATAAATTTGGGTTTTACTTGAATGAAAATAACATAACTTTTTATTTGCTTTAATTTCCTAAATACATCCTAAAACTTATGAAAGGAAAATAAATTGACAACTCTTTGAAATGTGGGGGAAAAGCCAAAAAGGAAAGAAAAACAATAGAAGTTGCTTAGAGGCTAAGCTCCATTGATTAATGCAAGTGCATCGGCTTCGGTTGGCAGTGCTGGAATGGCCCCCTTCTTGGTTGTAGTGATGGCTCCACATGCATTTGCAAATCTCAATACTTCCCTTAGTTTTGATTCATCCTGCCACCATTTCAACAAGAAAATCAAAACCCATTTTTTAGAACAAATTTAAATTAAGAAGATGTATGCTTGTATGTATGTGTTTTACCTCAAGAACGGATGGGTCATGAACAATCTTGCAAAGCAAAGCACCAACAAAGGAATCACCAGCTCCAGTTGTGTCCACAGTGTTTACATGGAATGCATCCACAGCCCCATGGAATTTCTGACATTCCATCAACAAACAAAACATCAGTCAAGAGGGTTTATGTTATTGAATCTCGAAAATAAGTGTAAGATATTATGGCAATGTCTGAAATTAAGCTTACAGCATACTGATAAAGAGGCTGAATTTAGCATACCTTGGTATAGTATCGGCTACCCTTTTCACCAAGGGTGACCAGAAGCAGGGTAAAGTTGGGGCGCCAAAGTTTCATGGCGGTTTCGTCGTCCACTTTGTCGCTACCGGTGAGGAACTCAAGCTCGACGTCGCTGACCTTGATGATATCAGCCTTATCCCAGATGGACAGAATCTGTTTCCTGGCTTCGTCGGCGGAAGGCCAGAGTGGCAGGCGAAGGTTTGGATCATAAGAGAGCAATGCACCTGCTTCTTTGGCCACTTCCATTGCCTTCAAATGAGCCGATCTGCATGGCTCCACGATCAAACTAATCGATCCATAGTGAAACACTTTGGCCTGCATGAAAAAAAAACTGAATTAAATTACAGTTGCAGCTGTATTTTTCAGTGATTGTATTTATTATTATTACGAACATAACAAATGTTATTACAATCATTACAAGTATTATAGTAATGAATTTTTTTTTAAAATAAATTTTATTATAGACATAATAATTACAAGTAGAGGTGCCAAAACCGCTATATATGAACGACTGCTATTCCTATTGCGCGTTATTTAAATCCCGTACACATGTTAAAATTTCAATAATGCAACAGATTTGTTAAGTTGAAAGGGGATTTACGATAAGATGACTTACGGATCTGATAAGATCAAGGTTCAGTTCCTCCGGCTTCAACAGCATATCAGCGCTAGGATTCCTGTAGAACATGAACTCACGCTCTCCGTCGGCGCGTAACGTAACGAAGGCGAGAGCAGTCCTAGCGCCTTGGTCAAACAATACCCCATCGTCCGAGACTCCGTTTTGCTTGAGAATATCAGCCAGCATACGACCGAACTCGTCGTCCCCGAGTTTTCCAACGAAAGAAGCTTTGCCACCGAGTCTAGCGACGGCGATGGCAACGTTGGCGGGGGCTCCGCCAGGTGCTTTGAGGAACCCCGGAGCTTCGGCTAGAGAAACGCCGGAGACGGTAGGGACAAAGTCGATCAACATCTCACCAAAGCTGACGATCAAGCTATTGCCGGAAACAACGCCATTGGCTGCCATATCGTGGAAAAAAAAGAGAGAATTTGATGGTGAAACAGAGGAGAGAATGAGAATATGGAGTACAAGAGAGGAGTAGAGGAAATTGAATGAAGGGAGGGTGTTTATATAGGAAAATATAATAGAGAAAAAACCGGGAATTCTATTTTTATTTATTTATTTTTGTTTACAAACTAAATAATTAGCTCTTTTTATCCTGATCGATGTACGATACCTTATGTCCCTTGGTGATTATCTTTTTATTAATAAGGAACAAATTTTATAGTACAGATGAAGTATATTTCTTTTGCTCTAATTTATCCAAATATCCATATCATTATCTAATAAAAGTTAAAACATACTCTTGTATATTTAAAATTTGGTCACTTAAATTTTTATTTTCAGGAATTTAGTCACTCGATACCATGAGAAGTTACGATATAACTTTTTATTACACGGTTGTCAAAGTATTTCTTCATAGGGTAAGCATATATTTTTGATATATGAATTTGGCACCAATATGTAATTTGGTATATATTTTTTTAGTTTAATTATATATTTAAATTTAACTTTAAAGATCAATTTGATACCTAAATTATAATTATATTGATAAATCTAACGAATTAATTGTTAAAATATTAATCGTGAAAAAATACAAAATTCAGTTAATTTGATATTTGAATAATGGAAGTTATAAATTATAAATTAAGTTTTATAGAGGTTGGGGATTGGGACTCCTTACCCTACCTTTTAAAAGAGAGATTAATATTAGGTAAACACTTTAATTTCTCCTTATGTATGTATCTTTGTAAATAGATTGATACAATACTTTAATTACTTAATTAATTTAAGTTAATCGTATACATTTTAACCCACATTTATTAGAAGTTATCAATCAGAGGAGTTCATAAGTCGGTTTAGGTTGAACTTATACGGGAGATTAACACATTTGTATGAACAATCGAATAATGTTCTAATATTTTCTTATCTATTCAAATAATTAAATAAGAGACTAACATTCTTCTAAACGAGGCTCACATTTGAGCAGATTAGAAAGCATGATATTCGTATCTGAGTAGGCTAAAAATATTAGTCATTTATTTGAACAAACTCGAAAACGATTGACATTTATTCAACCATTTTAAAATATCAGACCTTATTTGTAAAACATCTAAAAAGTTATACCCTTATCCGAGTATTTAACCTTATTATTGCTTCTATTTCAATCTAAATTGGCGGAAAATGATTATCCATAATTCTCTCTTAATATAAATAAATTTGAAATCTTATCATGCGTGTTTTTTACGGATGGAAATATTACGTGTCTAAATGCACTTAAATTCGTAATCTTCAAAAATCTTTAATGCTAGAAAATTTATCTTTAAATTTATATTTTACGAAGAACGACACTAATATATCAAAATCTAATACTTATAAAACATTTTTTTATTAACTTTTTAACATAGGTTAAAGATATACTTGATCTTATTATCTTGTTTATAAAATTTAAAATTCACTCAACTATTAATTCTAATAAAGGACTAAATAAAATAAAAAATTGACATTAATTTTACTAAAAACCTTATTAACTACGAGTTCTAGTAAACTTATGTGATTTCGTTCATGAACAATTTGCCAAGGTTTGAAAGTTAAAGTAGCTTAGGAAATTATAAATAAAATTATTGTTTAAAGTAATCTTACAATAAGTATCATAATTTGAATGCAACTCAAACCATATTTATTAATATAAGATATATTTTAGATTTAAAAAATCTATAACAATTGAACTTAAATATCTGATTTTGAAAAATAAAAGTAAAGGGTCTAAATTTTAAATATATGAAAAAGTACATGCACTCTTTCCTATATAAATACCCGCCCCTTTGTTCACCTTCACCCACCATTCTACTTCCCTCGTGTTCTATATTCTGACTCATTCTCTCGCTTCTCTGTTCCACAATCAAATTCTCTCTTTTTCCGAAGAATATGGCAGTCGATGGCGTTGTTTCCGGCAAGAGCTTGATCGTCAGCTTTGGTGAGATGTTGATCGACTTTGTACCCACCGTCTCCGGCGTTTCCTTAGCCGAAGCTCCCGGCTTCCTCAAGGCCCCCGGCGGAGCCCCCGCCAACGTTGCTATCGCCGTCGCTAGACTCGGAGGAAAAGCGTCCTTCGTCGGGAAACTCGGGGACGACGAGTTCGGTCGTATGCTGGCCGATATTCTCAAGCAAAACGGAGTCTCCGACAATGGGGTATTGTTTGACCAGGGCGCTAGGACTGCTCTCGCCTTCGTTACGCTACGCGCCGACGGAGAGCGTGAGTTCATGTTCTATAGGAATCCCAGCGCTGACATGCTGTTGAAGCCGGAGGAATTGAACCTTGATCTTATCAGATCTGTAAGTCATCTTATCGTAAATTCCCTTTCAACTTAACGAATCCGTTGCTCTATTGAATTTTTAACAAGGGTAAGGGATTTAAACAATTGTCCACCTTCGTATTATATAATAATTTTGGCACCGTCTAAAATTATTATACTTGTTACCCTTCTGTCTTAATAACATCTATTATTAAAAAAATTATTATGGTGATAGCTACAGGGACACAATAACATTCGCTATGTCGGTGACTGTAAACGCAGCAGCAATTTAAGTTGTCTTTTTTTCATGCAGGCCAAAGTGTTTCATTATGGATCGATTAGTTTGATCGTGGAGCCATGCAGATCAGCTCATTTGAAGGCAATGGAAGTGGCCAAAGAAGCAGGTGCTTTGCTCTCTTATGATCCAAACCTTCGCCTGCCACTCTGGCCTTCCGCCGACGATGCCAGGAAGCAGATTCTGTCTATCTGGGATAAGGCTGATATCGTCAAGGTGAGCGACGTCGAGCTCGAGTTTCTCACCGGCAGTGACAAAGTTGACGACGAAACGGCCATGAAACTTTGGCGCCCCAACTTTACCCTGCTTCTGGTCACCCTAGGAGAAAAGGGTAGCCGATACTATACCAAGGTATGCTAAATTCATCCTCTTTATCAGTATGTTGTGAGCTTAATTTCAGACATCCCATAATATCTTACACTTATTTTCAAGGTTCAATAACATAAACTCTCTTGACTGATGTTTTGTTTGTTGATGGAATGTCAGAAATTCCATGGGGCAGTGGATGCATTCCATGTAAACACTGTGGACACAACCGGAGCTGGTGACTCCTTTGTTGGTGCTTTGCTTTGCAAGATTGTTCATGATCCATCCATTCTTGAGGTAAAACACATACATACATACATACATACATACATTTTTTTTATTCAAATTTGTTTTAAAAAATAGGTTTTAATTTTCTTGTTGAAATGATGGCAGGATGAATCAAAACTAAGGGAAGTATTGAGATTTGCAAATGCATGTGGAGCCATAACTACGACCAAGAAGGGGGCCATCCCAGCACTGCCAACCGAAGCCGATGCCCTTGCCTTAATCAATGGAGCTTAGCCTCTAAGCAATTTCTATTATTTTTGCACATTGTTTTCCCCCACATTTCTAAGAGTTGTCAATTATTTCCCTTTCATAAGTTTTAGGATGTATTTAGGATATTAAAGTAAATGAAGAATTATATTATTTTCACTCAAGTAAAACCCTATTTTATAGTATTTTTATTCAACACTATATATTATTTATATCTATATATAGTGATTCAGAATAGGGGTTAAGAACATTTCGCCTGCACCTGAAAATGTAGAAGCTTGTATAATATATTTTAAAAAATCTTACATAACTTATAATTTTGATAAACTTTAAAAGATAAGATATCATTAGTACAAGCATTTTAACCAAGAGAACCAACTTCTAATTGATTGGAAATTGCTTAAATATGATAACATGAAATAACATAAAGACGACACAAAATAAGACGTGATATGAATACACAAATTATCAAAATAACACTAATACGATATGAATATTTAATTTCAATGGATCTATATTTGTCCTAAAAGAAGCATAAAGAAGAATTTTGACAAATATCGTATCTCCTTATGTTTCAAGGTTACTTGTTTTCCAAGGAATCAAATCGTTTAGAATCATATCTTTGGCAAACATTCAATGAACCCAATTTGGTATATGAACTTCCTTCGCCATCTTCATCACAACATGAGTCACTTAAAGATAAATCCTCCTCATCACTCTCATGCAACCAGGATGAGCATCCTTCACTTTCTTCATCAAAATACGAAACTTCATTTTTAGAATCTGATCCTCTCATCGACAAGTTGTCACCTTCCGAGTCGTCTTCAGTTTCTGATAGTTCTTTATATATGAGATCGTCTTCTGTATCTGAAATACTTGAAGAGAAGTCAGCACGAGTGGAATCATGACTATCTCTTTCAAGCATTTGTGGTTCCTTGATTTCCTGGGTGTTTTTTGTTGGGCTGTCCAAGATTGAGATTGGATTCTGGTTATTTGGATCACCATAGAGTGCGATGTGTCTGTAGTACAATTCCCGTTCCTTCTCCGCAATAGCAATGAAGTGTCTCACTGACTCGAGTGATTGCTCGTATTTTGATTTTTCAAGCGCCTGAGAAGAAATGAAAAAAGATGGTTTAGTTGACAACTGTTATATACACCTCAATACTCATTAAACTGAAATCGCCAAATGAAATCTTTCCCACAACCTCCCATTCACAAATATAGCAAAAAAAAAAAAATGGCAAAAATACGATACAATCAAGAAATAAATAAAAAGAATCTTAAACAATATTAGCATCCTATCAAGAAGATAAAAGCCACTGACATCTTTAAGATATTTGAAATCAGTCATAGCATCTTACATACAGTTGTAAAATACTGGAAATTTATAGGATTAAAGAGGAATGAAATCCAGAAAATAAAAATGAATGAAATTATTCCATATTTTTTAAGGTTTTTCAAAAGGCCTAAAGATCCTGTATCAGGGAACCCCTTCAAAAAGTGTATTCCCAGAAGGAAGAGATCCAATAGGCTTTGGACATTGAGCACATTTTAAGCACCATGACAACCGTACAAAAGAACAAATTCTGGACCAATTCCCATGTTATTGCACTCGAGTATGAATGCAAAATCTCGATATGAACATGTTTAAATTTTCCCAAGTTTTCATGCATTTGGAGCGTTTTAGGAGGATAATATCCCCATAACCATAAAAAATATTTAAACACATAATGGCAATTAGTACAAAACACACACATAATGGCAATGATATCATTTCGTTGAAACCTACATCACCAAAAATGTGATTATAACAATGATTGTATGGTGGAAACCATGGCAAAATGATGGTTATGCATGTGTGCGCATAAAGAATGTGAGGGGGAAATGTTCTGTCTACTGTAGATACTGCTAAAGAGGACTATTTTCAATTTGTCCTTACCAATAGCCCAATTTGCAGGAACTATAATCAGATAATGACCTTTGTGCATTAGGATACGAAGTTTTGGACAAGTGAGGGTAACTTTTTCTTACGTTCCTTGTTAAATTTGGCCAACTGTACAAATGCGGAAATTGTTTGTGCATGCATGTGTGCATGTGAAGAAGATCTAACTAGGTAATTGAGAAGCAAAACTCACCCTTTTCTTGGACAATGTATCTACCGGAGACATAACCTCAGGCTGCACATAGTTTTTCCCTCGATAGAATACTATAGTGTCATCACCAATTATCTGAACTGGGATCCCACCACTCAGTCTGGCAATTTCGTCTGCATATTCATGTACTTGGCCAGGCTTACAAGGCTTGCAAATAACCTTAACAGTTTCGTGTTTCTTCCAATGCATATGCATATTAAGAATAAGCCCACCAAATATTCCTCTTCTCCCAACTGGCACATAGTTGGACCTTTTCTGAGCCATTTTTTTCATATAGAACCGTTCTTCACCCGTCAGATCATGAGGTTTAACCACAGGTCCCTGAACTTTGGAAACTTCATAGCGCTTGAGTCTTTCAACAAGTAACGCTTCCTTTATTTTGGCCTTGAGTAAGTATCATAGAGACAAAAATCCGTATATTAAAGGTTTATAAGCATGGGAACTAACAAAAGAAAGAAGACAATAATTCATAAAGAGCAAATCTTGAAACTTAACCTGAGCCAACTGGTTTTCACATGACAGATTCTAACAAGTGTAGTAAAATGACATCAATAAAGTTCTTTATAACGTCAAACACAGTTAAAGTTTAATGTTTACAATTCACTGCACTACTTGGACTCAGTGTGCGTGTTGAATACAAGTATGTATCATATTCAGGTATGCTCAATATTTTCTAAGTTTTCCATGTATTTGGAGGATCTTAAAGGGTCATATGTGCCGGACATTGGTGTTGCACGCAGATACTTCCACAAACTTAAGAATCAAGCAACAATATTCCAACGGAACAAATCATACTAAATAAGGTTTATGTTATATTAACAACAGAAGATGCATATTTCAATATCAAGCATTCAAGATACAAACCCAGTTTTACAAATTATCTATCAAATGGTGGATCAAAATATCAATCTTACAATTATTACAAAAGGTATTGCTACCAGAAAGCTAACAAATCAAAGTATCAATCTTACAATTATAAGGCAAAAAGGTTATTGATTACCTTCTCAAGCTTGTACTTAATCCTCTCCTCTGCATTGGCAAACTTCTTCTTTGGCTTCCTAGTGATACCGAGACGACGTGGGTCTCTCCTATTGGTAGCTTTCCTCTTCTCTTTCTCTCTCTTCTTCTGCAACTTGAACCTTTTCTTATTCCTCCATTTCTCCTTCTTTGGAGGCTCAATTTGATGAGTTTCAAACTTGGGTTTCCCTTCCGATATCACCAGGTTTACGGTTCCATGGCTCAAATGCCTCGAAACCCACGGTGGGGTTGTCGGGTTTGGTGGAACAATGAGCTTCGATGGACGGAAAATTGCTGCTTCGCGGCCGAGTGAGAAGGAATGGCGAGGAATTGAATCGGAAAGTCGAGAAGCTGCTCTTCGTAGGCTACGAAATAGAGCTTTCGCCATTACAAGTTACAACTATTGCATCAAAAACAGAGTGAGAAGTCGGGGCAAAGATCGTTAATTTCTTCGATAAATCATAAACCTCGTCGAATTAAGTATAAACCAAATTGCTTAAACCCCATAAAGGCTATGGCGGATTTGGATTATTCAATTGGTATTTCAGCCCGACCCTGGTTAACATAAATGGTGCGACCCATATTGTTCTTTTGAGTTAATTGCACTAAACTTCCCTAAATTATGATCTTATTACATATTAGTCTTTAAATTTTAAAACTTTCTAAATACATCCCAAAACTATTAAAATATAGGGTAAACTATACAAATGACCACCAACTATGGGGTTGGTATCGATCTGACCACTATATTTTCAATTGCGTTAAATAAACCACGTAATTATTTAAGTGGTTCCAATGTTGCCACCTGCCGTTAAAAAATAGACGGCACAGCTGATGTGGAATATTTTGCTTATTTTTTTCACGTTGGATATATAAAATAAATATTTATATGCCACCTAAACATTTATAATAAAATAGACGTTGGATTTTGTCTATTTAAAGAAACCCTAATCCTAATTTCTTAATTTTCACCCATTCTTACGATTTCACCAAAAAAAAATTTGTTCAAGGTTGTAGCGGGTTATGGAGGCAGAGATGAACTGGGTATGCTATTGTGGAGCTCGTTCTACGCTAACAATAGATTGGACTGATGAAAATCCAGGTAGGAGGTTTTGGGGTTGTGGAAATTATGGAAAAGGCGTTAAGGGCTGTAAGTTTTTTTGCTGGTATGATCCACCAGTGAATGCTAGGTTGAAAGCTGCCATTGTTGGTCTTCGTAGAAGGATTGTTGCTATGGAGAATCAAAGGAAGAAAGAAAGAATTCTGAGAATTTTGGGTCTTGTTGTTGTGTTTTTTGTTGGATTTTTTTTGGAACATTATTCTCTTAATTGAAATTCTGGGAATTCTCTTAATTTTGAGTATTGGTGTTGTGGGAATTCTGGGAATTTTAGGTCTTGGTATTATGTAAATCCAGATTATAGTAACTGGATTTAGTTTATTTTTCTTCTGAAAATCATCTTGGTAATATGTATGAATTTAGGAAATTGTATTTTGTGTTTAGGTTATTTTTAACGTTTTACCAGCTTTTGTAATGTAACATGATCCTACTTGTGCAATGAAAAAATCAGTTTGATGAATGCATTATTGATTGTGTACAAGAAATTACATAAAACAAATGTATTTCATTAGAACTTAATAACTGATAATTACATAAAGCAAGTGAAGTAAATATATTAACCATTCATATATGTATATCTAAAGTTTAAAATGAAATATGTCAAACAAAAATAATGTAAATAATTGCTACAATATAAAGAATAATACATAATTGCATAAACCATTATGTTTGGAATGTAATCCATACATCACATAATTTTTGACCAATACATGTGTTTGAGCATGTAATTCACACATCACTCCAAAAATTGACCTAGTAAAGCAAGTCAAACAAAAAATATGTGATATTTGTTTTCACAACAATATAACGTAGTTTGGTCAAATGTTTGCAATACACAAAAAAAAACAAAAAGAATCTGTTGTGAACAAACTCAATGATCAACCCTTGGAGATGGTTGACTTGCACTACTTTCCTGGCTCATATGTGTAGTGGGGGTGGGCATCCATCTAACAGTATGAACTTGTGGAGTTGATTTTGGAGTTGAGGTACCAGCATGGCTGGTTGTTGTTGGGGTGGTTTTAGTATGGCTTGTTGTTGGGGTTGTTCCAGGTCTTTTAATCTGCAAAAAAAGGCGAATTCTTCAACCAAGTAAACCCAAAAAAATGAAATTATGCATTTGATTTAAAAAAGTAAATCTTACTGGCAGTTTTGAAATTCTGGGAGCTCTTCAGAAGATGAGGATGCTTGTAACACCCGTATTTTGGGGCTAGGAGTTAGTCGGGTTTGTAGTCCGAGTCAATAAAATTAAATAAAAATCTATTCAACCTAAATAAAGATCCAATTGGGCTTTAGTAAAAAAAAGGAGGGACTAAAGGGGTAATTTTACCCAAATATTTTAAAGGCAAGACAACTTTTTAAAAGTTGTCATCTTCTCTTCCCCTCCCCCATTTTTCCAACGTGAAACCCCTTTCCCCATCTTCAAAACTCTCCCAAAACACAAGTCACTATTTCATTAATTTGCAACCCAATTTCAAGACCATTTTAAGAGGTAAAATCATTTTCTTACTCTCCTCTTCATTTCCTATCTATCTATGGTTATAGTTTTTAAAACCATGAACTTTTGAAAATTAGGGTTTATATCAAAGTTTGGATTTTTAAGGGGTTTTTTATTTTGTTTTGATAAATTGAGTTGGGGCTTTGTTTAATCATGTTAAAATACACATGATATGTTAATTTGGTTAAGTTTTGGTAAAAATCCGAAGTGAGCCCTTATACCCATTTTTAAGATGTCAAAAAGTTGATTTTTGGTGAGTTTTAGGTTGTAATTAGAGGGCTGGTGGTTTAGGTATGCTAGAAAGATGTTTTGGAACCATTTAGATGTCATTTGGGTGTTTAAAAATATGATTTTCTGCTGGGTAAGATATGAGTACGAAAATGGAGTTTTGGAGGGTTTTGGGTGAGTTTTGGGGGTTGTTTTAGGTGGGAATTGATAGCCCAATGGTAGTACTATGGTTAGGGATTGATTTGGGATCTTTTATGGGTGCAATGGATGTTGGAAACATGGTTTTTGGAAGAGGCATTGGGGCTGTCCGAAATTGCTAAGTATGGGGTTTGGTCATGACTTGAAACGTTGAGTTTGATATTTGAATTTGTATTCCGGGTTGATATTTTGATGTTGGACTGATTGATGATTATTTGAATTGTATTGAGGTTGTTTAGAAGCGAGAGCTTGCGTTGGAGAAGCTTCGGGAAGAAATCCGGAAACTTGAAGGTGATGCTTGCTTGGTAGTTGAGCTTGGAGTAGAGGTGAGTGGTTAATGTTTTTAAATCGATTTTTAAGTGGTTGGTCCAAGCTTGTGGACTAGGTTGGGCTTGGTAGACCCACCTAGAGTTAGGATTAGGGTGGTAGCCTAATCCTAAGCTTTAGTTAGAGACCTTGGATGTACTCTTTAATCATTGTTATGCCTCATGATGAGTATGTATGATGTGATATACATGTATGTGAAAGTATGGCTTAATGTATTGATTTTATATGCATGTTGATGTCAAATAAATTGTGGATATATGATGAGATAATTGTTCGGTTGATATACATGTGGTGTTGATTTGTGAAATGAGGTTATGTTGTAAATTGTGCATGATGATGATCATGGTGAGTACATGCTAGGCATGGAAATGGGTTGTGAAATACATGTATGTGAGACATGATATTTGATGCATTGTATTATGCATGTAGCTATGAAAAATGGATTGCGTTTAATATTGGCACTAGTATGCTTGGGTACAATGATCGATCATTAGGATGAGTGTGCACACAAATTGAGTCAAAACGTACGTGGCCTTGGTGGCGTTAAGGCACCAAGGAGGAGTACGGTGATGTAATATTCCACCGGAAGCTTTTATATATTTCTACGTGATGATGAGTGGAATCCCATTCGTAGGGCATGTGGCGATGAGTGGAATCCCGCCCATGCAAGGACCGGTGATGAGTGGAATCCCACCGAGGTAATGTTGTTGTTGGAAATGCGTTCCAACGAGTTATCCGCGTATTCGGGTCATAGCTAGGTGCCAATATGAGGTTGTATGTATATATCAATGTGGGATTGTGCTTATGTGCTTATATGACATGAAATGTGATGCCTTATGAATTGATATTTGATGTGGTTATTGCTTTGGATTATGTATCATGGTAAGTTGAGCTTATGGTTGTTGAGCATGGCATAATGCTGACTATATGTTCATGCATCATGTTCATTTTGGCTTGGCGGACCGGAGGTAAGACCATGCATTTCATCTTGGAAATATCTCGTGCTTGGACCCTGCATTGTCGAAAGTTTGTTTTATGAGCTACCCTCACTAAGCTTCCATGCTTACGCTCTCTTTTGTTCGACAATGCAGATAAATAGCTTGTGGGTGGCAAGGGCAAGGAAAGGTCTCCAAGTGTTGTTTTTGGTGAGCTCAATGTATGAGTTTTGAGTAAATAAATGTAATAGTTAAGCAATGAGATAGGTTTTGATGATTGAGTTTTGATGTATGTCGATATTGGTTTGATTCTTGGATGCCTTGTTTGAGCTATAAATATCGTTGTTGTTGTATGCCTTGAATGTTTATTTGTTTGGTTGCTAAAGCATGAAAACTTACGTGCTTGTATGACCATATATGCATAAATTGCTCTTTTGTTAGAATGCTATGTATGAATGCTTTAATCCATGTTTGAATGATCCCTCTGGCTTAAATATGTGTGCTTACATGCTTGAATATGCTTAGGCGAGTCGAGAAATGCATTTAGAGTCGTTTTGGGGTCGTTTAAGTTGATTTTGAGGAATTGCAGTGCAGGGGGTATTGATACCCCTAGCTAGGGTATCAATACTCTCTTGCCCAAAGGCCTCAGATTTTGCCTGGGGTATCGATACCCTAAGGGTATCGATACCCTTCAAAGTTACTAGAATTTGGAATTTTTGAGTAAGAGTAGAGCGTATCGATACGGGGTCCCCGAGTATCGATACGGATCCATTCTGTTGACCAAGGAAGGTTGACCGAGAAAGGGGGTATCGATACCCCTAGTAAGGGTATCGATACGGTCTTCTCATGTTGACTTTTTGGGTTGACCTAGAAAGGGGGTATCGATACCACTGTCAAGGGTATCGATACTGCCTGCCTTACAAGCTTAAAAATTGACTGTTTAGGCGTGGCCGTGGTTCGAATGTGTTTTCCTTTGAATGTTTTCCGCTGTTGTGAATCACATAGGACTTAATATTCATCTAGGCAAATTAATATAAAAATATAAAAAGAAAAAAAAATAGGGTTGCTAACCGAGGGGGAATCCTTGGGGTTTCGCTTCGGTTTTCCCCGTGTGGCTCACTCGGACCGGTCATCCGGCCAGACCGGGACGAGGGGGTTACATTTGTTGGTATCAGAGCCTAAGGTTACCGCGACCTTGGGCAGGTAAGTGAGGTAAGTTTAAGTTTTGAATTGACCTGCACGGTGTTTGCTTGCTCTGTAAGTATGATTGCTTGTATGACAAGTATGTTGGTTGTTCGTTTAAAAGCATGTTGCTCGTTACCAGTGTATGTTGTGATGTGTGATTGTTTGATTGAGAACGTATGTTGTTTGATCGTACGCATATGTTTACTTGTTTAGCAAGTAAGCCTTGTTATACGCTTGGTTGAGCATGTATGTGTGTTGATTGGTTGAAACATGTTTAGTAGAGTCCCATTGCTACTATTACATTGAAAAAGAAATTTTAAGTGAGGGAAACATACTTGAGCCACTTGGAAGCCTTGCCTTGCTAACCCAATCTTGTATGTTTTACTGTTGATATTGTTGTTGATTTAATTTCTTTTCGGTAAGTAGAAGTCGTAGTTTCTGAAAGGGTGGACGATGTTGAGGGAGTCCATCGCCTTAGTTAGAGAGGTGTGGTCGTACCAGAATTGAGGTACAATTTGTCCGTTTGAGACGGTGTGTATATGGGTTGATTCTTGTGGATGAGGGACGGTGTGATCAACTCTGGCATCAGTTGGTAAGAAGAAGTGAAGGCCTATGAGTGGGGGTCAGAGTAGTTTGATTGTTTTATCGAATGAGCCCTTGGTACAGTATCAAGTTGTTTCCTCCAGTTGATTCTGAATCCGTATCTCTGTACATTGTTAGCAAGTATGCAAGTGGAACATGCCTGGTGAAGTGTTAGTTGGTGACCGTTAGGGTTCGGCCTACGATTTTAATGCAAGACAGCCGGTCAGTGTTCGTGAGTGGGAGCTAGTTTGTGTGATTGGGTCAGTGTACGTTGAGTTGTCTTCCAGCAAGCAGAAGAGATGAAGTCACTTTCGATGCAGTTGGGCCGAGAAGGGAGTCTTGAGCTTTGACTCCAGGTTGTGTGGTAGGGGTAGAACAAGTCCAGCATGACTGTTTGTGTGTGATCATAATTGAGTCTTGAAGTTACGAGATGCTCTAAGAACAGTTTAGAAGGGTTAGATTTTGTTGAAGAACCAGTCTGAGAACAAGAGGACCGAAGACTATCAGTTGTGTACATGTGAAGTTGCGATTTCCGCGGATACCTCCTTTTGTGTGAACATGTAAGAAATTAGATATCCTAGTTGAGACCTTAGATGTAGGGACACCTGTGACTAGCCTTTGGGAGATAGTAGTGATCAGAAAGATGTACAGAAGATGTTGTTGGTGGTTCGGAGTTACTAGTTTCTAGTAGATGTGAAGTGATTGTCTTCCTACGGTTTCGATGTACCTTTTTGACATGGTTTGGCTTGTAGAGCACAGAGTTAGTGTATACATTGAGAAGAAGAGAGAGTTGCCTTGAAGTCACAGATTTTTGTGAGACTGTAGTAGTAGATAAGGATGTGAACTCCTTATTGAATGTTGATCCAGCTTTGGAGGTCGAAGATTGATTGAGTTTAGTTGGCAGGCTTGTTTAGCAAGTGTGATGAATTTAATTTTGAATGAAGATTAGACCGCAGAATGTTAGAATAGTTGGTGTTTTCCTAGAAGTGTTTGGAAGAATTGTCGGCTTACCTCTTGTTAGAGGAGAAGAGTTTGTTATTGAGACCGTCTCCGAGGTTGCTTCAGTTTTGTTTGCTCTATAACTTATGAATCCCGGAAGAATTGAGAATGTTGAAGAAATAACTTCGAGATTAGCTGGACCTTAGACTCATTAGGCCTAGTACGTCATCTTAGAGTATGACAGTGCAATTTGTGAAGAAGAGAGAGGACAATACAAGAATATGTTTAGATTTCAGACAATTGAAACAAGTGACAGTGAATGATCAGCATCAGTTTTCGAGTGTCAGTGATTTGTTGGTCAGTTAGTGTGTGCTTCAGTCTAATTGAAGATTAGTTTGAGATCCGTTCGCTCTCAGTTGGAAGTGAGAGAAGTTGAAGTATTAAAGACAACTTTCGAGGCAAGATGTGATCGCTTGGAGTTCCGAGTTATGCCGCTTTGCTTGACTAGTGTGTTAGTTTCCTTCATAGAGATGTTGAGCAGAATATTTTCCTGAGTTTCTTGATCAGTTGTAGTAGCTCTTCTGGATGTCACATGAGTATATTCAAGTACCGAGGAAGATCAGGGCAAGCTTTGAAGTTAGTGTGGTAGATTCTAGTAGAGAATTAATTGTATACCAAGTTGAGCAACGTGAACTTCGAGTTAATGAAGATGTTCTCCTAGGACATGTAGATCAGCCGAGAGTGTTAGAGTAAATCCCAAGTAGGCAAAAGAAGACATGAGTTGAGAGAAATTGAAGATTGTGACAGATATCTATAGTTCCTAGGTCTAGCATTGTTACTTTCAGAGAATTGTAAATAGTCTTTTGAAGATAGTTGCTCCATTGATAGATTGCTACAGAAGAATGTTCAGTTGTGTGGTTAGATGCGAGACAATGAGCCCTTGAGAAACCAAAAGAAACTTTGATGAGAGCTCCGACCTTGAATCAGCTTATGTCAGAGAAAGAATGTGTGAACCATAGTGATGTGTTACATGTAGAGTTAGGTTGTGTGCTTATGCAAGACAGAAGATTGTGGCTTGTTCATCAAGATAGTTGAAAGACCGAGAAAATAGTTATCTCACACTAGACTTAGAGTTAGTAACAGTGTATTTGATTCGAAGACTTAGAGACAGAACTTGTATAGTAAGAAATGCACAGTGTGTATGTACATATCTTCAGAACTTGAAATATTTGAAGACTTAGGAATGGTTGGAACTTGAACAACATGAGTAGTTAGAATTGCTTGAAGACTGTGATCTCAAGATTGAGTACTATCTGAAGAGAGTCTACGTAGTAACCGATGTTCCGAGTTATATTGCTGCTAGATTAGTAGTTGGGTTGCGAGATGTGATTGTCGAATTCAGTTTGCCGAATGATAGTAGTTTTGTGGCCGAGTTTCGAGTAGAGAGTACTTTGAGTCAGAATATTTGAAGAGAAACAGTTGCAAGACAGATTCTTGGCACCTCACGTGCGAGACATAGCGGAAAAAAAAGGGGACCTTCAGAATACAGTTCAGAGAGGATAGAGTTTGTATTGTTAGAGATAGAATTGTGGCATTGATTAGCATAGTGTTTTGAGACGTATCGTTTGGGTCGAAGCACACAACAGTTTAATTTATATTGCATTTGAGTAGCACGAAGACGTATTGTGGGTTGAAGATGAATGCTTCTGAATTGAGTGGATGAATGATGTGGTTTCGTATGAGAGTAAGTGTATGGGTTGCCAGTGTGTCAAGACCGAGCTTCAGTTATCTTCTAGTTTGCTACATTCGTGGAAGATTTTTTTTAATGAAGGTGAGTAATAGAGATTCAAGATTTCAGCTAGATTATTTTTGAAGACGTTTGTATAGTGTTTGGTTACCTGTTGAAGTCAGATGGTCAGTTAGAGAAAGTTATGAGTCAAGTGTTCAAGCAGTGTTGTATGAGATTGTGAATCTGGCTCGTACAGTTGTTTATTTGTTGCGGTTACCACCAGGGTTAGAAAGAGGTTTGTGATGTGTCTGTGAATCTATGATTCGGGGACGTGAGACAGATCTGCTCCGTGCTATGTTTGTTGAAGAGATCGAGTTGAGTTTGAAATTGGCATGCCTTGAAGAATCAGTTGAGATCTTAGTGTCAGATAGCAAATGTTGTGTGGTAAGTCATTCGAGTTGATTAAAATGTTGTGGTGAGAAGACAAGGGAAGTACGGAGGAGCATGTTTCAGTGGCTCTTCATGTTCGATGAATTTCGGGGACGAAATTTCCTTAAGTGGGGGAGAGTTGTAACACCCGTATTTTGGGGCTAGGAGTTAGTCGGGTTTGTAGTCCGAGTCAATAAAATTAAATAAAAATCTATTCAACCTAAATAAAGATCCAATTGGGCTTTAGTAAAAAAAAGGGAGGGACTAAAGGGGTAATTTTACCCAAATGTTTTAAAGGCAAGACAACTTTTTAAAAGTTGTCATCTTCTCTTCCCCTCCCCCATTTTTCCAACGTGAAACCCCTTTCCCCATCTTCAAAACTCTCCCAAAACACAAGTCACTATTTCATTGATTTGCAACCCAATTTCAAGACCATTTTAAGAGGTAAAATCATTTTCTTACTCTCCTCTTCATTTCCTATCTATCTATGGTTATAGTTTTTAAAACCATGAACTTTTGAAAATTAGGGTTTATATCAAAGTTTGGATTTTTAAGGGGTTTTTCATTTTGTTTTGATAAATTGAGTTGGGGCTTTGTTTAATCATGTTAAAATACACATGATATGTTAATTTGGTTAAGTTTTGGTAAAAATCCGAAGTGAGCCCTTATACCCATTTTTAAGGTGTCAAAAAGTTGATTTTTGGTGAGTTTTAGGTTGTAATTAGAGGGCTGATGGTTTAGGTATGCTAGAAGGATGTTTTGGAACCATTTAGATGTCATTTGGGTGTTTAAAAACATGATTTTCTGCTGGGTAAGATATGAGTACGAAAATGGAGTTTTGGAGGGTTTTGGGTGAGTTTTGGGGGTTGTTTTAGGTGGGAATTGATAGCCCAATGGTAGTACTATGGTTAGGGATTGATTTGGGATCTTTTATGGGTGCAATGGATGTTGGAAACATGGTTTTTGGAAGAGGCATTGGGGCTGTCCGAAATTGCTAAGTATGGGGTTTGGTCATGACTTGAAACGTTGAGTTTGATATTTGAATTTGTATTCCGGGTTGATATTTTGATGTTGGACTGATTGAGGATTATTTGAATTGTATTGAGGTTGTTTAGAAGCGAGAGCTTGCGTTGGAGAAGCTTCGGGAAGAAATCCGGAAACTTGAAGGTGATGCTTGCTTGGTAGTTGAGCTTGGAGTAGAGGTGAGTGGTTAATGTTTTTAAATCGATTTTTAAGTGGTTGGTCCAAGCTTGTGGACTAAGTTGGGCTTGGTAGACCCACCTAGAGTTAGGATTAGGGTGGTAGCCTAATCCTAAGCTTTAGTTAGAGACCTTGGATGTACTCTTTAATCATTGTTATGCCTCATTATGAGTATGTATGATGTGATATACATGTATGTGAAAGTATGGCTTAATGTATTGATTTTATATGCATGTTGATGTCAAATAAATTGTGGATATATGATGAGATAATTGTTCGGTTGATATACATGTGGTGTTGATTTGTGAAATGAGGTTATGTTGTAAATTGTGCATGATGATGATCATGGAGAGTACATGCTAGGCATGGAAATGGGTTGTGAAATACATGTATGTGAGACATGATATTTGATGCATTGTATTATGCATGTAGCTATGAAAAATGGATTGCGTTTAATATTGGCACTAGTATGCTTGGGTACAATGATCGATCATTAGGATGAGTGTGCACACAAATTGAGTCAAAACGTACGTGGCCTTGGTGGCGTTAAGGCACCAAGGAGGAGTACGGTGATGTAATATTCCACCGGAAGCTTTTATATATTTTTACGTGATGATGAGTGGAATCCCATCCGTAGGGCATGTGGCGATGAGTGGAATCCCGCACATGCAAGGACCGGTGATGAGTGGAATCCCACCGAGGTAATGTTGTTGTTGGAAATGCGTTCCAACGAGTTATCCGCGTATTCGGGTCATAGCTAGGTGCCAATATGAGGTTGTATGTATATATCAATGTGGGATTGTGCTTATGTGCTTATATGACATGAAATGTGATGCCTTATGAATTGATATTTGATGTGGTTATTGCTTTGGATTATGTATCATGGTAAGTTGAGCTTATGGTTGTTGAGCATGGCATAATGCTGACTATATGTTCATGCATCATGTTCATTTTGGCTTGGCGGACCGGAGGTAAGACCATGCATTTCATCTTGGAAATATCTCGTGCTTGGACCCTGCATTGTCGAAGGTTTGTTTTATGAGCTACCCTCACTAAGCTTCCATGCTTACGCTCTCTTTTGTTCGACAATGCAGATAAATAGCTTGTGGGTGGCAAGGGCAAGGAAAGGTCTCCAAGTGTTGTTTTTGGTGAGCTCAATGTATGAGTTTTGAGTAAATAAATGTAATAGTTAAGCAATGGGATAGGTTTTGATGATTGAGTTTTGATGTATGTCGATATTGGTTTGATTCTTGGATGCCTTGTTTGAGCTATAAATATCGTTGTTGTTGTATGCCTTGAATGTTTATTTGTTTGGTTGCTAAAGCATGAAAACTTACGTGCTTGTATGACCATATATGCATAAATTGCTCTTTTGTTAGAATGCTATGTATGAATGCTTTAATCCATGTTTGAATGATCCCTCTGGCTTAAATATGTGTGCTTACATGCTTGAATATGCTTAGGCGAGTCGAGAAATGCATTTAGAGTCGTTTTGGGGTCGTTTAAGTTGATTTTGAGGAATTGCAGTGCAGGGGGTATCGATACCCCTGGCTAGGGTATCGATACTCTCTTGCCCAAAGGCCTCAGATTTTTCCTAGGGTATCGATACCCTTCAAAGTTACTGGAATTTGGAATTTTTGAGTAAGAGTAGAGCGTATCGATACGGGGTCCCCGAGTATCGATACGGATCCATTCTGTTTACCAAGGAAGGTTGACCGAGAAAGGGGGTATCGATACCCCTAGTAAGGGTATCGATACGGTCTTCTCATGTTGACTTTTTGGGTTGACCTAGAAAGGGGGTATCGATACCACTGTCAAGGGTATCGATACTGCCTGCCTTACAAGCTTAAAAATTGACTGTTTAGGCGTAGCCGTGGTTCAAATGTATTTTCCTTTGAATGTTTTCCGCTGTTGTGAATCACATAGGACTTAATATTCATCTAGGCAAGATTAATATAAAAAGAAAAAAAGAAAAAAAATAGGGTTGCTAACCGAGGGGGAATCCTTGGGATTTCGCTTCGGTTTTCCCCGTGTGGCTCACTCGGACCGGTCATCCGGCTAGACCGGGACGAGGGGGTTACAATGCTTGTCTTCTGATATTGCCACCAACCTTCCCCTTACAAGTTCTAATATTATGTCCACTTCTTTTACATTTTTTACAGTAAATTTTGACACCCCTCTTTGACAGCTTACCAGGCTGAGATGGTGGTTCATCAGCCTCTCTTCTTCTTTTCTTGTGTGGTCTTCCTGGAGGTCTTCTAATTGTAGGTGGTAAGATAGGCTCCAATGTTTCTTCAGTACTCCATTGTTTCTCACCTCTCACTGGACTTATCAAGTGAGAATAAATAGCCCTTTGAGTCTCCACAAAATAACAAGGATGAACATACTTTTCAGGCCTATCTGGAAGTGATAAAATGACAAAAATAGCATGCACACAAGGAATGCCTGCATGGAACAAATATTAAATTAAAAAATGGTATTCTACTATTGTATAAACAGTTACAAAAAAACAGGAACCAATATTAAATTAGTTACAAAACTCATGCTTAACTTAGGGCATTTTACTATTGTTACAAAACAATTACAAAAAAAAATAGTTACAAAACTGTCCAAACAGTTACAAAAAAAAAACAGGAACCAGTATTAAATTAGCAAACTCATGCTTAACTTAGGGCATTCTACTATTGTATAAACAGTTATAAAAAAGGGTAAACTATACTAATAAATCAGTCCAAATAAAACACATGCTTAACTATACTAAAAAAACAGTCCAAATAAAAAATGGGTAAACTATACTAAAAAAACAGTCCAAATAAACACATTCTTAACTATACTAATAAAACAGTCCAAATAAAAAGGGCAGCTGTTCAATTTGACCACTATTGTATAAACAGTCCAAATAAAACACATGCTTAACAGAATGTAATAAACTCAACAAATACCACATTTTCTACTTATACCTGTTAGTTCCCATTTTCTGTAAGAGCATGTCCAAGCTTGAATGTTAACAGAATGTTGAGTTGAAGGACCACATGAAACTTGGTACATGTGTCCACCAGCATAAATAGGCCAACAACTGCATAAAAAATAAACAGTTAGCACAACTTAAACAAAAAATAAATATTATTTTAAGTAACTAATTATACCTATGTGCTAGTGATGTTGCATGGTCAAGCTTCTTTTGAATTTTAGAGCACAGAACTCCAGTCCATTTTTCAGCCAGATCTTTTCTTTTAGCTAACCTTTGCATCATTTTTGTTCTGATTACCTCCACCAATGTGATAATTGGTTTGTCTCTAGCTTCAACAATTAACTGATCATACAAAACAGTCAAAGTTAGTACAAAATTATTTGTATATTTGTAAATAACTAGTTTACAGTAAGAAAAAATACCTTATTGAAACATTCACAGTTGTTATTTAGAAGCATGTCTGACTTGCATGTGATAGAAAAGTGTGACTTGGACCACATCCTTGGGTCTTTAGGTGTCAACCATTTCTAAGCTTTTTCTGACAAACCCTTCAAAAAGTGAAAGTTAGTATTCATATATAATTCAGTAAAATATAAAAAAGATTTTAAAATTCAAATAATATACCTTCAATTCAGCCATGGCAGATTCAAACTCCCTAAGATATGTTGCCTTTGCAGTTTTTCATAGTTGATCCTTAAGTGTTTTTCCAACAAAACCATTAGCTTTAGAGTTAGAGTACAAATGCCTAACACAAGTTCTGTGTTCAGAATAAGGGAACAGTTCTGACACAGCTTCCATTAGCCCCTATACATTACAAAATAAAAAGTTAATTAACAAAATTAAACTGCAAAATATACTTAACAAAATAAATAAATAAAATTAACCATACCTTTTGTCTATCAGTCATGAAGGTGAACCTATGAGAATTGTTTATTTCTAAATCAGTGGCTAATATTTTCAGAAACCAACACCAAGATGATTGACACTCATTCTCCACAACAACAAATGCAATTGGATAAATTGAATCATCTGCATCTGTCCCAATAGCTGCCAGCAGATGACCATGATAATACCCCTTTAAGTGGCATCCATCCACACCAATAATATGCCTACAACCAGCCTTGAATTCATCCTTCATTGCTTGCATACAAAAATATAGTCTCTCAAATTTCCTCTCATCTAACTTACAAACTACTGTTGTCCCTGGATTTGAGTACTTCAATTCACCAATGAAATTTTCTCTCAAATTTTTTGCCTTAACACACTTACTCTTGTGTACTGTAATCCCCCAATGTTGGTGAACAGCTTGTTTCAAAGAGCTAATTGAAAAAGTAGAATCAACATAAAAATTGTTGAAGTACTTCTCGACTATCCACTTAGCAGTTATATTAGGATTCAGAAACTCCCTAAGATAATTATGTTCACCATGCAATGACTTAATCTGCCAAGTACCTAAAGAAGGGTCTTCACCATTAATTGGAGTTGCCCATAAAACCCATGGACACCCTCCCTTACATGTTACTTGGATCCTTTTATTATCATTTCTTTTCAACTTCACATTGTACCTATTTTTAATACTATACATCTTAATTGCTTCTTTCAATGCAGCATTACTTGCAAATATCAAACCAACCTTCAGTGTACGGTTAGACATGTCTGACATACTATTAAACTCAAGAAACTTAGGCTTTTTTGGTGGACCATCTGAATCTGACTCATCTACACAGTGTAGTGAGTCAGAATGTTCATTATCACTTTCAACCTCTACTTCATCAGTGTCTAACCCTACATTCACATTATACACTTCATCCTCTGAACTAATATATTCATTTTCACTGTCAGAAAATTCAGACACATCAGTGGTTGACTCAGATTGAGTCGCAACAAATTCTTCATCTTCTGAGTCAGACTCAGATTCAATTTCTATCCTAACCTCAGACTCAAAAACATCATTATCAGCAAAATTCATTTCAGGTTCAGGCTGAACATGTTCTACAACTTCTTCTAAGTACATGTGAACATAATGATCTCTAGGTAAATTACTAACCATTTCCATCACATCAGCATCAATTTTCAATTGTTTTACTTATAGTGGATTATCTGCTAATTTCCAAAAGACCTTAACTGCACAAGTAATCTTTAATGCTTCAATCATAGCAGTAACTTCAAACATTGACATTTGTAAAACCTATGTTTGATTTTGATATAACTAGATCTTTAAGGATCAAATTGAAGAACTTAAAATTGTTTGTACAAATCCCTTAATAAGTTTTTGAAACTCCAAAGACTTTAAACTGATTTATTAGAACTCAAACTCAAATATTTTCTAAGTGTTCCAAGGCAAAAATATTGAAAAACGTCTACCAGTATCGATACCCATGAAGGAGTATCGATACCTTTTTTAGCAAAGTTTGCCACTGCCGGAACACGTATCGATACAGCAAACCCCAGTATCGAAACGCTATGAAATCAGTATCGATACGGATGAACCAGTATCGATACCATTTTATAATTATTGATTTCAAAGTCGGTTTAAAAATATAACCGTTGAGATTTTTAAACGGTCACTAAACCAGTATCGATACCCCTAACCCTAGTATCGATACCACTATTGACAGTGAGCTATGTTGAGAAAAAGGTATCGATACAGCTTGTGCTGTTTCGATACCCAGTACCGATACGCCAAGAACGCGTATCGATACCCCTTTATTATTTGTACACAACGGCTATTTTCTTGTGAGACAGGTATCGATACCCCACTATAGAGTACCGATACTCATAGCTGGAAAAGTGCAAGAAAGTGGAGAAAAAGCATCCCAACGGCTATAATCTTAAAGTCAACACTCACAACGGTTGGAAATCATCAAGAGGCTATAAAAAGACCCCAAGAAGCTCCAGCAACATAACATTGAACCTCAAGAAGATATCAAAACATCAAATCCAAGCATTTGTGCAAAAATCCTACTTTGTCTAGAAATCCCAATTGTATCCTTCATTTCTATTTTGTTCAATTGGGTTGAGTGCTTGATATTGGGCTATCATTTGTATTGAGAGATACCTTATTAGCCACCAAATTTCTTTGTTCTATTGTGTGAGGATTGGGTTAATTTTTGGGTAGAAAAATTAACCGAAATTGTAAAGGTTGCCTCCTTGTCCTGGAAAAAGGGGACGAACAATTTAGTGGAAATTGTTGGAAATCCTTGGTGAGACTAAGGTAGTGGATGTAGAGTTCGGTTGGTGAACTTGAACCACTCTAAATTCCCGTGTCAATATTTTTTAAGTTGCAATTTCCGTTACAACATCGTTAAAATTCCAATTCACCCCCCCTCTTGGTTATTACCATTCGTGTGATCCACTCAACAACATTTTATCAACATTGCAGTAGTCAAAATAATTCACTAATTTCCCACTATATTTAATTCTAGGCCTCCTAACAATAAAGCCATCATGATGTACTACAATGCTGAACATGTCTGAATTGACCCCTGTTAATTAAAACAATTTAAAACATGTTCAGTTTTTGTTCAAATAATCCTACTATGTATACACCAAAATACAGACATATAATATTATTCATTCAAAAAAACATGCATTTCATTAGACAGTTTACCCACCATTATATCAAGCAACAAAATATTTGATACAATTTATCAATATATATATGATACAAAGGTTTTAGACAGCAACAAAATACTAGCCCTAAACCCTACAACAATATTATATCAAGCAATAACCATCATGTCTGTATTATACAAGCCCTAAACCAAATCAAAGAGACAAACCAATTAACATAATAGATAAGCAAAACAAAAACCCCAGCATTATTATACAATCTGTTTTATGTCTACTAAACAACAGATAAATGGTCTAAACCAAAAAAAGACCCCACCATTATGTCTGTATTATGTTTACTAGAAGACAAATAGAGAAGCAAAACAACAGACAATTATGTCTGAGAGATCCCCTACAACAACCAAAAAATGACCCTATCACTATTATACAATCTAATTTACTACTAGTGAAAGCACGTGCAAAACATCTAAACATAACAGGACCACAAATAATTTTCAAATCAGTTTCTTTTTCTTTTTTCTTTAATGTTGACTTCAACCACGGTTTATATTAACCCTAAACAATCAAATATGCAAATTAAACACATTTTAACCCATATATTAACCTATATATTAACACTAAAGTATTTACTCTTGAATCGTTTATAAACCCCTAAACTGAAATATTAACCCTAAACCCATATTTCAACTATTAACCCTAATTCGAAACATAATTTTAGTATTAACGCTAATCCCTAAACTATTAACCCATAATTTTAGTATTAACGTTAAATTTAAATTTTAAACCCATATTATTAACCCTAATCCCAAATCAAACAAACCACATAACAAAAAGAAGAAGATTACTTACCGTATATCGGACTGAGTTCATCTTTTTCGCGAAGAACTTCATTTATTTTTAACTTTTCCCACAGATTTTCTCGGAGATGAATCGTCCTTGAAAAGTTTTGCTGATTTTCTCGAATCGTCAAATTTTTTTGGGTTTGAAAGTAAAAGTCAGATTAATGACTTTGTCGAGAATTGTAATGACTTTGTTTGTGTCGTTTTGGGTTTTTTTTTCCAACGTGGAAATTTTATATTTTTAAAATACACATAATTGATTTCGTTACTCAGTTAACAGCCACATCAGCTGTGACGTCTATTTTTTAACAGCAGATGGCAACATTGGAACCACTTAAATAGTTACGTGATTTATTTAACGCAATTGAAAATATAATGGTCAGATCGACACCAACCCCATAGTTGGGTGGTCATTTGTATAGTTTACCCTAAAATATATTAATTAAACCCTTATTTTATTACAACCATTATTATTAAATTTGATAATCAACATATACATGTGAGATTTCTATATTGTCATATTCTAAGTTTAACAGACAAAAGGTACATATTTTACCTAATATTTGTAAAAATTTAATTTCTTATTTGCATACTTTCATAACTAACAAACAAATATTTTTGTATTGTATGTTTGCAGGGACTTGTGGATGCCATTGTAGAACTTTTTCTACACTCACAACGCAGGACATGTGTTAGATATTTATACACAAACTTCAAGTCAGAAGATTTCAACAAAGAAAAACATTTGAAGAGTGTTTTCTGAAAAGTTGCAAGATCAACCACTATTAAAGAATTCAAAGGCACATTGAAAAAAATCAAATCTGCCTCATCGAAGTCTTATGATTGATTAGTCAAGATCAATCCTGACCAATAGTGTAAGGCTTTTTTCACAAGTAGAACCAAGACTAACATGTTAAATAATCTTTGTGAATGTTTTAACAAGGTATATATTGTTTACTAAATAGTGTGTATAATTTTCAATTAATATGTAAGATTACTAACATTTTATATATATTTTTAAAGTTTATACTGGAAGCAAGAGACAAGCTTATCCTTACCAAGATAAAAATCATAAAAACTAATATCATGCAAAGGATCGTCAAAAAAACAATCAACAGTTAAGAAATATGTTAGGTTTCTCTATCCCAGAATTCAAAAGAAATTGGACCTTAAAATTTCAAATAGGTAAATCAAAATTGTGTTCAATTTTAATCTTTAAAATTGTTTTTAATTTTAATCTAAAAAAATTATTTTCAATTTTAATTTGTAATGTAAGTGCTGGCCTAGAAATGCTGGTGGTCAACAATACCAAGTTGAATATGGCAATCAACATATTGTGAACATACAAGCATTGATTTGTACATGTAGGAAATGGAAGTTAATTGGTATCTCATCCAATCATGATGTATCAGTGATACTGATGACTGAAGTTAGGCATGAATTACATATTAATGAATGCTACAAGAAGACAATACAACAACAGATTTATCCAAACTTCATCAACCCATTAGAGGACCAAATCAATAGATTCTTTTTTTTTAAAAAAAATGACGGGCCTCGTTAAAAACCCTTTTAAACCTAGGTAGGGGAAAAGAGTGCCCTTTATTATTAAAGGAAATATCAACCTGTTTCAATATTCAATTACAACACTTCTGTGGAATCTTCACAGAAAACTACACAAATAGACAAAAAAGCAAAACTCATCAGTATCACTATGAATTACAATCAATAAACCAAACAATATCATCATTTTTCATGGCTCCCTCACGTGCTAGATGATGCGCAATGTAGTTAGCCTCTTTGTATGCGAACAAAAGAGTCTAGTTCGGTCTTCTAAAATAGGATTTGCATTTCTGTATTAGCTCAGCAAAGCATATAGGAACCGTCACAGCTTGGTTAATCCATTTACACACCATTTCACTATCTGTTTCCACCATTAATACCATATTCGAATTACTAAAGTGAGACTCATAAATGCAGCATGCTTCTAAAATAGCATAAATTTCAGTTTTTGTCGGATTAGACCTCCCAATGTTCTTAGCGAACCTACCAATTGTTTCCCCAAGTAATCTCTCAAGACACCCCTATACCTCCGTCACCAAAACTATCTTTTACCGATGCATCCACGTTAAATTTTAAAGAACCACAAGGCGGTGCATGCCAATTACCTGCTATAGGTCTAATGGGATTGGTTGGGATTAGACAACATAAATTAAGATTACTGATGATATCAAGAATGGAGAAACATTGTTCGGGCCATTTACTTTTGCACCATATTCCAATTCTAGTGATAGCAATATCAAACAGATTGATTACAGTGAAAGCTTTTATATTAAAAATAGCTTCATTTCTACTCAACCAGATAGACCACACTAACCCTAAAAAGGCCATAGACCATATTGATTTTGCAGTATTTTTAATAGGTTGTTCGCCCCACCAGACCATAAGTTCTTTAATGTTGCTCGGCATAGTCAAGTGGATATTCCAAACTTGACACCACTTTTGCCACACCTGCCAAGTAATCACACATTGACATAATAGATGATCAATAGTTTCAATAGCATCAACACAAAAGGGGCATAAACAATTTTCAATTCCTGAAATACCACGCTTTCCCAATTCAAAACATGTAGGGATTTTGTTCTGCACTACTCTCCATACGAATACTTCAACTTTCGGAGGAGCTAAGTTCTGCCATATTAGCTTCCAAACATTATTATTATCTACTGTCCCTGTTTTTGCTGTTGTTATGCAGAAATCCTTAGGTTTGTAGAACCCAAGCGTTGACCCACTCTATCTCAAACAATCCCTATCAGAAGAGTATTTTGCTACTCGATCAATTGTGTTCTTAAAATCGGTCCATTGTTTAACTTCCCATTCAAACAGAATTCTTCTCAGTTCTATTTTCCAGACCCATTTTCCAGCAATTACTGAACCGAAATCTGCAATCATCCCCTCTTTCTTCACTGCAATACTATAAATTCTCGGAAAAGATAGGCGAAGACTCAGAACTTCAGTCCAGAAATCATCCCAAAACTGAATAGCTTTTCCATCGCCAAGGACGAACTGAAGATTGCTAGTAAAAGTGTCGTTCATGTTCTGCAATGGCAGCAAGATGTTCCTCCAGAGCCAAGAAACATTCCGATTAGGAATGGGTTTTGGAACAAGATTAGACTGCACGTAATCATACTTAGCAACAATGATCTTCCTCCACAGACTGTCTGGCTCTGTACTAAATCTCCAAATCCACTTGTTGAGCAGTGCCCTATTTTTCAGCCTTAAGTCGAAGAAGCCTAAGCCCTCATACTCTTTTGGTTTGACGAGATTACTCCACTTTATCCAGTGGATTGACCGATTTGAGTTTGGACCCCAAATAAATTTGGCTATGTAAGGATTGAGTTTATCAGCAATAGATTTAGGCATAAGGAACATACCTATGTAGTAAATGGGGAGACTACTCAAAACCGATTTTACTAGACAAATTCTTCCCGCAATTGACAAATATTTCCCATTCCAACCCTCTAATCTGGCAGCGAAATTTTCCAAAATAGGTTTCCACAAAGTCAGCATTGCATGGTGAACCCAGAGGAAGACTTAAATAAGTTGTTGGAAGTGTTCCTGACCGACAATGCAACACATCTGCCCAGTTTTGTACACACTGTTGTTCAACATTAACACCATACAGAGTTGATTTCTTCATATTGAGTCTTAGGCCTGAGGCTAGTTCGAAGATTCTAAGAACCCTCTTAATGTTCTTCACATTTTTCAATTCCGCCTTTGCAAAGATGATCAGATCATTTGCAAACTGCAGATGAGAAACCTTCAAATCACTCTTACCCACTTCTACCCTTTTAATGATATTTTCGGACGATGCTTTGCTCAGCAGGACACTCAATGCTTCTCCAAAAATGTTGAAAAGAAATGGGGATAAAGGGCAACCCTGCCTTAATCCTTTGCGGATAGAGAACATATCTGTCAGCTTTCCATTTATTAATACCGAGATTTTAGCAGTTGAAATACACAAGAACATCCACCTCCTCCATTTCTGCCCAAACCCCATTTTCATGAGAATAAAGTCCAGGAAAGACCAATCGACTGTATCGTAGGCCCTCTTAAAATCAGCTTTGAACACGATAGCTTGTTTTTTCCTTCTCTTTAGATCATCAATCACCTCATTAGCGATCAAGGAGCAATCAGCAATCTGTTTCCCAGCTATAAATGCAAATTGATTATCACTAATCACTTCATTCATACATCTAGCCAGCCTTCTTGATAATACTTTCACCAAAATTTTGTAAAGGCTATTAACAAGTGATATTGGTCTGAAATCTTCAACATATCTTGGGCTTTGTTTTTTCGGAATTAAGGATATGAAAGAATGATTGAAGAACTGATTATTCACTTTTCCTTTAAAGTAATCCTTGAAAAATTCCTGGATTGGCTCCCTAAGGGACGGCCAAATTTTTTTGAAGAACTCCAAATTAAACTCATCCGGGCCCAGTGCTCGGTTCCCATCACAAGAATGAATCGCAGCCCCATATTTCCTCTAAATTAAAAGGATCTTCAAGAGCACTAGCCGACTCTCTACTCAATTGATTGAAGTCACAATCGATGTTCTTAATGGGCATTGTTTCTGCAGCATTATAGGCTTCCCGAAAATAAGCTTCAAATGTTTTTCAAATAGCCGACTCTTCAGTAATCTCCATCCCATCTTTTTCAATAAAAACAATTCTGTTCTTGCACATAGCCAAATCAATAGATTCTTCAAGAAGGGTGTCTACCTATATTGCCTCCACCATTGAGAAGGTCACTTGAAAGACCTTAGGAAGCTGATAAACCTCCCACTACTTCCACAAAACTGAGTCGAAAATATATGAAACTGAAGTATACTAAATGTGGTAAACCTGGTCATAACATCAGGACTTGCAAAGGAGAAGTGGGTGGGAATAAAAAATGCTCAAAGGGTACTATAATTTACAACTTATTAATTAGCTTATGCATTATTTTACTTTTTTCACAACTGATCCATTTTTATTTTATAGGTTCGGACAACAAGAAAACGATCTCCATCTGCTCGACCTTCAACTGATCAACCTGCAACTTAACAATCTCAAACATCAACCTAACAACCTAGAAGTAGAACTGTCCCACAACCATATCATCCAAGGCAAAAGCTACCTATAAAATGAAAGGAACTTGCAACCCAACAAAATTTAAGAAAAAATCAATCAAGATAGTCAAATGTGTTCATTGTTAGATGGATGTCAATCAACAGTCAAGATAGCACTAGTACAACTTCAGGCACAACCAGAAGTAATTTTACAAACACTAAGGTGGACTAGTGCCATAAAATTGTCTTTTTAATTTTTTGTTACGAACACTAACGTGAACTGGTGCCATGAAATTAGCTTTTAACTTTTTGTTCGCAGTAAATGCATAGAGCATTTTACTATAAAAAATCAAGTAAATGTTGGTAGCCGATTTATTCTTTTGTATTGGCACAAAACACTTTTGTATTGGCAAATCTCATTTTATATAAATATTAATGTTTTACTACTTTGTACAAGTATTACATGAAAATGAAGTAGACCTTAATTTTAACTGGAAATTTAATTTTTATTGCATGTTTAGTTCTAAATTGTAAATGTAAATACAAAAATTATCATAAAACCAAACCAAAATTACATTACTTTAATAGTTCCATTACAACCCAAAACAATTACTTTAAAATTTTTTCATGGAATTTTTTATTTATGAGACCCTTATTTCTCATAAACATAGAAAATCTCTAAATTATAAAACTCTAAATTAAAAGGATAAAGTTAAAATTCAGAAACCTAATCAAAACTACATGAAAAACCATAATATCAGCATACACATAGCCAAACAAGCATTTTTTTATTTTCTTTAATAATTCAACAAGAACAACCCTTTCTCGATTTTTAATTTATGGATCATATCATCGAAAAAAAATTACAACTTACGACTAACACCATACTTGAAGCAGCCAAAAAATCTCCTACTCGAATTACTATTATTCCATGATGTTCTGAGATCAGCATCCACTCAACAATCACATTTCAAAATCTTGATTCTTAAGTCTATCTTTCATATTTTGTTTCTTCTTTTTTCCTGAGAAATATGAAAATGAAGTCTAGAAGAAGAAGGCGAGTTTGTGACATTTGGTTCTCTGATTAGGGTTTTTAAAGGAAATATTTTTAGTTTTTATTTTATTTTTATTGACCTTTAATGAAATGGAAACATAGTGTGATAAAAAATAGTATAATCTAAACTCAATTAGCATGTTAACGTCCAACTAAGGCGTCCGTCAATTTTTTAACAGAATAAAATCAGTTTGTATTTAACGATTAGTCAAGGGATCAATTTATAACTTTTGATAACCAGAAGACGTAAAAAAATAATTGGAGCATAATCGGAGACCTTTTATATTATTGAGCCATAAATTTAAAAAATTTAAATGAACTCTTTAATAAATAGTGTTTTTCGCAACAACGTGACTATATTTCCAAATTTATATGCGTATTATCTTCACATGCATCGTACGTGCATGTATCTGGTATGTGGGGACATGAGTATCTCGAGATGGAAGCAATGGCCAAAGAAGAAGAAAACAGAGCAAGCAGATATGACGACAAAGATTTTGCGTGTGCGATGTGGACGGTTCACCAATCTCTGCATTCTGCACAACCCACGTGAACAGATTCTCTCTTTGCTTTCCACTCTTACACAAACTGATCCCACACTTTCTGCTTTTTCTTCAGCTGCTTTGTTTTTAAATCTAAATTAATCCTGCCAATAGCCCAATACCAGTCCATCATTCAACTAAAACCGTAAGGGTAAGCAATCCCGAATCGAATTAATTTTTTTGACTTAGTTAAGTTGACGAGTTTTATTTTATATTTTAAATTTTATTTGAATTTTTTTGAATTAGAATGAGTTGAGTTGTTCGAGTTTTTGTTCAAATTTAATCGTAAGCATTTGTAACGTTTATGCTACTAATTGGTTTCAATTTAAACGGATTTCTCTAATCATATACTATATAAATATTTTTTTCATATGCAATACACATGCAGAGTTGAAAGATTTGACTCAAACTTGAAAATTAATTCACTAATTGTTAAAAATTCGAGTTATTTGAATTTTTATTTTATAACTCAAATTTTATTTAATATTTTTTTCGAATAGAATTTATGAAATTAAATTTATAGTAAAATTAGATTTTTTTTTCCAGTGAATCCTATAGAGTTATTGCGTTACTGCCCTTCCTGTATGTGTGTATATATATGGGGTGAAACAGGAGGTTTTGAATCCAAGGTTTAATCAGTATTCATCGAGAGATCTAGGTAGCTAAAGATGATGAAACGATGGTTGGGGATTTTCTTTCTGCTCCTCGTTGTCTTAGCCTCCCGTAAGTACATAAATTCATGTTTCTTTAAGAATTATATACGTAAGTGATTAATTGTGTATGAATGTTGGGGGCTTGCAGATTGGGCGGTGCAGCAGGCAGAGGGTAGGGTTTGCGAGTCACAGAGCCATAAGTTCAAGGGTGCATGTTTGGGTGACCACAACTGCGCGCTGGTGTGTAGAAACGAAGGCTTCTCCGGCGGCAGATGTCGAGGGTTCCGTCACCGCTGCTTCTGCACTAAGCTCTGCTCGTAGCCGACCGACATGGACATTGTTTCCCCGATGTTTTAATGAGTTTAGGTGTCGAATGTTTTAATAAAGGTATGAATATGATCGTTCCCAGTTAGTTTAGTTCCATGCCTTTTGGTGGGGGATTGGCTTTGTGATTTTCATTGTACTAAAACTGCAGTTTGCAGCTACTTTTATTAACGGATCTACTTATTTATTTTGTCGCCTTAACATCTCGACGGCAACAGAAAATTACAAACACTGGAACAAACGGGTAACACAAAGTTCGGAAGAAAGACTCATCACATAATCGGGCAACACGCCCCAAGTAACAATCCTAACTAATATTTAGTTTTTTTTTTCTTTGCAAGTCTATGTTCCTTTTCAATTAAAACACGCAGAGATAGAGATGAGGTTAAGATCAAATATTAGAAGGGATCATAGTTTATTTAAATTTTTTATTTTAAAAATTGAGAGGAGTAAAGACCTTATTTAACTATTATTTAAATTAAAAGACCCAAAAATATTATTTTACAAAAAAAAATTTGGGAGAAACAACAACCACTCTCATCCACCAAATGGCCTATAGGAAAGGTATTACAGTCAGATGTCCAAAACATAATATAACATTAGGTACATAAGTATGGAGTAGGGGTGAGCAAAACTTGACTCGAAAAAATTATTTTTGTACTCGATTCGAATATTATAAACCTTACTCGATTTAAAAAAATAAATAATGTTTGAATGATAAAATATGACTTGAATAACTACAATACCTACGTACCATCAATTTAATTTTTTGAAAACAAATTTTCTTTTTTGCAATTCAATCTCTCATTTTTTATTTTATTCAATTTAGTCATCTAACCGTAAATTCTTTGTTTCCATAAATTCTTTAAATTTTTTACTCTCGTTAATATTTTTCCTTGAAATATCTTTAAAAACAATATTATAACTATATTTTATAATTTTAGATGATATTTGATTTATTAAATAACATTAAAAATCTTACTCACATTTGTGAAAATGAATATATATATATATATATATATATATATATATATATGGTTATAGAAAATTGTTTAAATTTGAACCAATTACTATCAAATATTTACAATTAAATTTGAACATATACTCAAATAATCTAACTCAAATTTTATAAACTTGACTCGAAATTTTTTAAATAAAATCTAAATTATATAATAAAACTTTTTAATTCGACTCTATTCAACCTAATCTAATATTCACTCACCCATAGTAGGGAGCACCCAAGCAACAAAGGCCATAAGAAAGTCTTTAGAACCATCACAGCAAGGCCCAAGGCAATCACCTAGGAATTGGATGGAGCTTGAAAATGGACCAAAGCATGGACGTGGGTTAGTCGCCAGACCAGATCCATGGATCAAGTGAGTTGAAACCAAAACTCCATCTATCTCAACTCATATTGTGGACACACTTTTCAAACACAAGAAATCATATCAAGCATGGAGCTTGAAAAGGTTCGAAAAGAAAGTCTTACGTGATCCGAGTTCGAGCAATATATTTGAAATGTGTGTCTGTATAATTAAAAAGATTATAATTAATAAATAAATACTATCTTATAATCGTACCAGACAATTCAAAAAAAATTCTAACTTCGTCTCTCCACGATTCAACGACACATTTTGCTCATAATTAAATGACCATTCGTGTAATTTGTTATACAATTTAATTTCAATATATTATCTCTAAAAAACTGAATATATGAATCATTTTTCAAATAGTAAAAATGTATACAAATATAAAAGTTGCATATTTAAATACATAATATATTTGTTATAATTTTTTTTAAATAAAATAATTGTTTGTCTAATATAAATATTACTCAAAATATAATATATTTTGTATATTCAATATAAATGATGAGAGTAACTTTCTGACAATCATAACATATCCGTAACGGTAGAAAATAAATTAAAAAAATCCCATCAGTAATAGAAGTAAAATTTAATTGTCATGGAACAAGCGTTGATGGCCGGTTGGTTAGAACTGCTCACTTAAGGATAGGCATTTTACTTGGGCATGACGGGTTCCGGCCCGATTGGGTCGGGTATTTTTATGAAAAAAATCAAGTTCGAGTCGGGTCGGGTTCGAGTTTAGGGTGAAAAAAATCCGCCCTGACCCCACCCGAAACCAATAGTGTAATTATCCTATAAATTTTTTAGGATATTTGTAATAATACGCCTCTTTATATAATTTTTTATAATTAGGTCCTTAAAATTAAATTTTTATTTAGAATTTAGTCCTTAAATTTATTGTTTTTTATAATTAAGTTTCTTAAAAAAATTTACAATTAGGTCCTTAAATTTTATAGGTCGAGCCGGGTTTATGGTATTTATTTTCGGGTCGGGTCGAGTTTTTTAAAGAATGAGGTCGGGTCGAGTTCGGTTTTAATGTTATTATTTCGGGTCGAGTTCGGGTGGGCCAAAAACTCGACCCGTGCCCATCCCTATGCTCACCTCCTCCCTTTTCCTTCCCCTTCTCTTTAGGTCCCAAGTTCAAGACTCATCATCAGGAGCATTTCTTTTTCCTAAAGTCTCCCCCTCCCCATCTAGGTAGAAGTAGACTAGTCTTTGTCAAAAAAATTAATTGTCATGACCTCAATTAAAATTTAATGAAGGTAAAGAAATAATTGTTTAATAGTATTTTTAAAAAAATTACTTTTTGAACACTTAAAAAATATCACGAGTACTCAATTGAGTTGAGTAAAAACATTTCGAGTTAGTCAAGTTGACAAGTCCTATTTTATTACTCAAATTTTTGTTTAATTTTTGTAGTCAAGTCACATTATGAAATTTGAGTTAAGTTGAGTTGTTCAAATTTTTGTTCAGATATATTTTAAATATTTATAATGTTTTGGTACTTATTGTTTCCAATCTAAAATGACATTCTATAATCATTTGCGATATATATATAATTCATATTTTTCACAAGTACGAGCAAAATTTGCAATGTTATTTAATAGATAAAGTATTATCTAAATATATATATATATATATATATATATATATATTATTCATATTTTTTCACAAGTACGAGCAAAATTTACAATGTTATTTAATAGATAAAGTATTATCTAAAAATATATAATATATTTATAATATTATTTAAAAAGGATTTTAAGGGAAAATATTGATTGCAAAGAACTACATAATGCAATTAGGTGACTAAAATTTCATAAATTTGGTTCAAAAAAATTTAAACATATATATATATATGGTTGTAGAAAACTGATAAAATTTGAACTAATTAGTATCATAACATTATAAATACTTGCAATTAAATTTGAACATATACTCGAACAATTCAACTCAAATTTTATAAACTCGGCTCAATTTTGTTATAAAAAATATGAATTATATAATAACACTTACCAATTCAGTTAACTCAAAATTTTTTAATTCGAATGGGCTTTACTCTACTCAATTTAATAGAATACTCACTAACCCGTAGGAGGGAGCACCCAAGCAACAAAAGGCCATAAGAAAGTCTTTAGAACCATATATATTGTATATGGTTATAGAAAACTAATTAAATTTGAACCAATTAGTATCATAACATTATAAATACTTAAAATTAAATTTGAACATATACTCGAACAATCCAACTCAAATTTTATAAACTCGACTAAAAAAATATTAAAAAATCTGTATTATATAATAACACTCAACTTAATAGAATACTCACTCACCCGTAGTAGCACTCAAGCAATAAAGGCCATAAGAAAGTCTTTAGAACCGTCACATCAAGGCCCCAAGGCAATCACCTAGGAATTAGATAGAACTTGAAAATGGGCCAAAACATGGACGTGGGTTAGACACCAAAACTCCATCTACCACAACTCATTTTGTGGAGACACTTTTCAAACATGAAAAACACAAGAAACCATATCAAGCTCCAAAGGTTCGAAAAGAAAGCCTTTAAGTGATTCGAGTTTGAGTAACATATCTGAATGATATGTATGCGTTGTTAAAAAAATAAGGATTATTAAACAGATATTATTTTATAATCGTACAAGACAATTAAAAAAAATTGACTTCGTCTCTTAACAATTCAACGGCACATTCAACTCATAATTAAATGACCATGAGTGTAATTTCTTATAAAATTTAATATGAATATAATCTCTCTAAATTTTTTGAATATATGAATCATTTTTAAAATATTAAAAATGTATACAAATATGAAACTTGCATATTTAAATACAATACATTTGTTATACTTTTTTTTGAATAGATTTGTTAGAATTTTTTAAAATATAAAATAATTGAATGTCTAATATAAATATTACACAAAGATAATACATTTTGTATATTCAATATAAATGATGAAAGTAACTTTATGACAATCATAATATATCCGTAATGGTGGGAATTAAATAAAAAGTCCCATCGTTAGAAATAGAAGTAAAATTTAATTCTTGGCCAAAAAAAAAGTAAAATTTAATTGTCATGACCTCTATTAAAATTTAGGGTAATCTATACTAATGACCACCGAACTATAGGATTGGTGTCGATTTGACCACTATATTTTCAATTGTGTTAAATATACCACATAACTATTTAATTGGTTCCAATGTAGCCACCTGGCGTTAAAATTAGGACTAAATTGAATGGTTGTATAAATAAATGGGACTAAATGTGTAATTATACCAATTATTTTAACAGTTCCGTTAACTTTTTCGTTTTTTTAACGGCAGATGACTATATTGGAACCAATTAAATAGTTATGTGGTATATTTAACGCAATTGAAAATATAGTGGTCAAATCGACACCAACCCCATAGTTCAGTGGTCATTAGTATAGTTTACCCTAAAATTTAATGAATGTACAAATTATTTAATATTATTTTTATTTTTACAAATTACTTTTTGAACACTAAAAAATATATCGTCAATTAGGGGTGAGTATTTGATCGATTGGAGTAAAAACATTTTAAGTTAGTCAAGTTGACGAGTCATATTTTATCACTCAAACTTTATTTGAATTTTTTATTCGAGTCACATTTATAAAATTTGAGTTGAGTCAAGTTGTTCAAGTTTTTGTCCAAATCTATTATAAATATTTATAATATTATGGTGCTTATTGTTTCCAATTTAAACAACATTATATAATCATTTACGAGTTGTTCAAGTTGAGTTGAGTTGAGTTGAGTCGAGTTGTTCAAGTTGAGTCAAGTTGACGAGTCGCATATATAGTGTTAGGATCTACTTACATTGCGTAAAACTCAATTTTTTTACACATTTTTTGGACCGTTGGATGATGATAATTAATAGCTAAGATTATTTCCTTATTTTTTTTCAAATGATAATCTTCACATTCTAATCTCATCTATCCATTTCACTCATCCAATGATCATGAATTAGTGTAAAACTAAATGAGTTTTACACAATGTAACTAGATCTCACCCCATATATATCTTCATATTTTTCACAACTATGAGTAAAATTTGTAATGTTATTTAATAAATAAATATTTGTTGAGTGGATCGATTGAATGATCAAGACAAAGAGGGGGTGAATTGGGATTTAAAAACTTTGTGGAGTGAAAGGGCAATTTAAAAATGAAGAACAAAGGATTTTAGAGTGGTTCAAGTTCCAAATGAACTCTACATCCACTACCTTAGCTACCACTAAGGATTTCAACAATTCACTATTTGTTCTTCCCCTTTTCAAGGCTTAGGAGGTAACCTTTACACTACCGGTCAAATTTTTCTACCCAAAAATTGACCAAACCCTCACAAATAATCAAAGAAGAAATTGGACAAGAAGTATATCTCTCTAATACAAATTTGTCCCTTGAAGTACAACACTCAACCCAAAATTGAAGATAGAATAAGAATTAGAAACAACTCAATTTGGGAATTACAAAAGATTAGAAATAAAGCACTATTGAGGTTGGATTTTTGCTTGAATGTTTGTCTTTAATGCAATAGTTGTTGCTGGTCTTCAAAGAGCTTCAATTTATACCTCCTCTATTAATTCTAGCCGTTTGGGTGGTTGGGGAATTGAATAGAGCCGTTGGGACCCTCTCTTTCCACCATAAATGCACTTCTGCAGCTATCCGTATCGGTACACGGGGAGCCGTATCGATACTTGTCTCAAAAAAGAAAGAGTTGTTGTGCATAATAAAGAGGGGTATCGAAACGCACGTAAGCGTATCGATACGGGATAGGGAGTGTATCGAAACGGATAAGACTGTATCGATACCTTTTTCTCAACTTAGCTCACTGAAAGTTTCCGTTTCGATACGGGGGTTTACCGTATCGATAAAGGTCAACTACCATTTTAAATATTGGTTACCTAACAACTGACACCAACGGTCGAAAGCATTTAAAACAATTCAAATTAAAAATTCAATTAAAACCGTATCGATACGAGTGGAACCGTATCGATACACCATTCAAACTCCTTCACTTTTTACAGAGGAGCGTATCGATACAGATGGAATTTGTTTCGATACGGTTAAGAGTGTATCGAAACGCGTCCTTCTAGTAGCCAATTTGGCAAAAAAGGTATCGATACGGATGGAAGCGTATCGATACACCTGGACGGTTTTGAACACTTTGGCCTTGGAACACTTAGGAAATATTTGGAGTTTGAGTTTTTCAAATCAGTTTTAAAGTGTTGGTGATTTAAAACTTATTAAGGGACTTAGAAAACAATTTCAAGTTTTTCAATTTGATCCTTAACGATTTAATTATATCAAAATCAAACATAGGTTTCACAATCTCCCCCTTTTTGATATAACAAAACCAAAACTTGAAATTTTTGACACTTTGAAAAACTTTGCGAAATTAACTCCCCCTTAATATGAGCTAGGTAACTTTAAGTTGAAAATCAAAAAAATTTAAGTGTTGTGAGCTTCCCTCTCCCCCTTTTTGTTAGATCAAAAACATTTGAGACAAAGTAAAGTGCATAACATAGGCAAAGGTATAAATAGGCAAGCAACATAAATATCATTAAGTTCAAAATAAAGCATAACATCAACTTAAGAATCCAACAAAACAGAAAATCAAAGCATAAGTTTAAAATAAAGTAAACTTAATCCTAAAATCATGAAACAAAGGTGCATAAATAAAAATATCCTAGATGATATGCATGGAATTCAAGGAGAAGCTACTAGGCATCATCATCTCCTTCTTCATCATCTTCATCTTCATCCTCAATTGGATCATCATTCCTCATGCTATTACGCCACTCATCATGGAAGGCAGAGAGAGCAATATTCATAGAATTATGACCGCCTTCAAGAGAGGTGAGACGATTCTCCACGTTCGTCATCCGTGTTTCAAGGCTTGTGAAACGTGTATCAATCGTGGTAAAGCCCGAAGCCATATCCGTGCGCAATCTCGTGAATTGCTCATTAAGAAAGGTCATAAGAGCATCCATGGAAGGTTGAGGAGGAGGTGGAGGAGCTTGAGGAACTTGTTCACCTTGAGGATTAGCAAATAGCTCTGCGGCCTCGGATGGAAGCTCGGATAGACATAACCAACTACCATTAAAATAATGGAACTTACCCCGTGCAAGAGAGCGTTCATCAATGGGATCGGTGATGGGAGTTGGGAAGTCATGCGAGCAATCAATATCCTTTTGCAAAAAGAAATAGCTTAGGGCCATACCATAGGTGAAAGAAGTGACAAGAGAGGTGTGGCGATGTTGCACAAGATAAACGATCTCCGCAAACATGATACGATCAAGGTTTGGACGTTTTCTCTCACGGAAGCATCGAATCCAAAAGTCATCCACTTGACGGATAGTAGAGTACTTTCCTCCGGAAGGCCTAAGCCACCAAGAAACCATCAAATGGAGGATCCAATCTTGAGCATTGAGGGCGGTGACAGAACCACTAAGAACATGGCCTAAAGCATTCTCATCATCAAGGCCTTCATCCTCCAACTTAAAAACCTCACAAATAGATTTGACATCTAGAGTGATTTTCTTGCCCATGAGATAAGAATCAACTCCGGTAACAACCACATCACGATTAGCACAACATTTGACATTAGCATAAAATATTAAAACCAAAACACGAAAATAAAACCTGGGAATGGAGAGAAAATCCATAAACTTCCAACGTTGGAGCAAAGGGAGATATTCAAACTTGAATCGCTCCGAGTTAAGAAAAGGAATAGATATTACCCTTTCCGGACGAATCTTGTATTGATGGAATTGACTAAAATAGGTGAGAGCTCCGGGGGTTTGAAAAGAGTGTTCATAGATTTGAGTAAGATTCGGACGAGCATCCTCTCCGGTATTGGAGGATTCACCGGGTCCATGTAGACGAGATCTCTTCCTAGATGGTGCCATGAACTAGAAAATAAATGTATGCATTAAGATTCCTTCATTCAAATCATTGAGAAATCAAAGATCAAGGGAAAAAAATTTGCAAAAGAAAATTTAAAAAAATTTGAAAGATAAGTTTTGATAAGAAGACAAACATAAAAACAAAACAAATAAAAAAAAATTAAAAGAAAAGAAAAAAAAAAGATTTTACCTTGATAGTGATTAGAGAAGAATGAAGAAAAGCCTAGCACCAAATTGATGAAAAAGCCTTAGAGCTTTTGTTGAGTGGATCACACGATAGATAATAACCAAGAGGGGGTGAATTGGAATTTTAGAGATGTAGTAAGAGAAATTGCAAATCAAAAATTAATCGACACGGGATTTAAAGTGGTTCAAGTTCACCAACCGAACTCTACATCCACTACCTTAGTCTCACCAAGGATTTGCAACAATTCCACTAATTGTTCGTCCCCTTTTTCTAGGACAAGGAGGCAACCTTTACAATTTCGGTTAATTTTTCTATCCAAAAATTAACCCAATTCTCACACAAAAGAACAAAGAAATTTGATGGCTAATAAAGTATCTCTCAATACAAATGATAGCCCAATATCAAGCACTCAACCCAATTGAACAAAATATGAATGAAAAATACAATTGGGGTTTTTAGACAAATAATGGGATTTTAACACAAATGCTTGGATTTGATGATAGGATGTATTCTTGAGGTTCAATGTTCATTGCTGGAGCTTCTTGGGGTCTTTTTATAGCCTCTTGTTGATTTCCAACCGTTGTGGGTGATGGGCTAAAGATTAGAGCCGTTGGGGTGCTTTTCTCACAACTTTACAGCACACAGCAGCCTACCGTTTCGGAACGGGGTCAACCTGTTTCGGAACGGATTTCAAATAATATAGCCGTTGGAGCGTCTACGAGAGCCCGTTTCGAAACGCCCTGAAGATGTTTCGAAACGTTTTGCCACTGCCAAAGGGGTGTTTCGAAACGGCCTTATCCCGTTTCGGAACATTTTGCCACTGTCAAAGGGGTGTTTCGAAACGGCCTTAGCCCGTTTCGGAACTCCCTGTTTATTTTCAAATTTTAGTTTAAACCGTTGCCCTTTGTTCTTATGAATGAAGAACAGTTTCGAAACGAGTCATATCGTTTCGAAACGCCTTGACCCGTTCCGATACGCGTTGCGGAACAGGTGCACATCGAACTGAAAGTGTTTCGAAACGCCTGGGGCCGTTTCGAAACGGGGCTGGAAAATTCACTGTTTTGACTTTGAAATACTTAAAAAAAATATTTGTAAACCTTTGGTTTTAACTCAGGATATAGTCTTAAATTCATATAAGGGTATTTTGAGGACTTAAAAATTGGTTTGATATTTTTCAAATTAGTCCTTAGGTTTTTGGTTATATCAAAATTAAAGCATATGTTTCACAATCTCCCCCTTTTTGATATAACAAAACCAAAGTTAGAATTTTTTAAGAATTTTGAAAGTTTTGAAGATATTCTAACTCCCCCTTAATTTAAGATAGGTTTTGAAGTTTAAAACTTGTGTCTTGAAATCCAAGATGTAAAGTTTAACAAAACCTTAACAAAAATTTGAAAATTTTTGTTTGGTGGCATGGCAAGGCAATTCTCTTAAATTTCTTCTCCCCCTTTTTGTTAGATCAAAAAGAAACAAAGAAAGCTCATAAAGAAGATTAGTACCAATAAGTAATAATAAGCAATCATAATAAATATCATCAAAATATCCAAAACATAAAACAATAAGTTCATAATAAAATCCCAAAATAAAAGATCATAAGCATAGGTTCCTAAAACATGAGAAAACATAAAGAAGCAAACTCAATCCTAAATGCATAGATAATATAATATGATATGATATGAATATCCTAGGCCTCGTCATCATCATCCTCATCATCATCATCGTTCTTGGCTTGAGAACGGTGATATTTTGTCCATTCTCCATAAAGAGTAGAGAAGGAAAGATCAAGGTTGGCATTGGAAGTCTCAAGGGATTGAAGACGATCCTCGACGTTCTTCAACCGATTGCCCATAGTTTCAAAGCCCGAAGAAATACGAGTATCCATAGTGTCAAAACGAGAATCCAAGGCATTGAAACGCTTGGTAAGGAAAGCCGTGAGAGCATCTTGGTTTCCCATTTGAACTTGAGGTGGAGGAGCAACGGGAGGAGGAACCGTTTCTCTATCAATTCTTTGCCAATAACCATCCAAATATGTGAATCCGGACTTTCGAAGAGAGGACTCACCAATTTTGGTCTTGCTAGGTTCCGGAGAGTCATAGGTACAATCAATACCAAGATGATCGAAGAGGAAACTCAAGACAATGCCGTAGGTGAAAGACGTCAACTCATTGGTGTCAATAAGCTTGATATTATTGACAATCTCAGCGAAAATAATTTTGGGCACATTTGGGCGCTCACCTCTTCGGAAACATTCGAGCCAAAAGTGATCTTTTTCCCGGATGTGGGAGTATTTTCCTCCGGATGGTCGAATGAACCAAGAAACCATCAAATGAAGGACACGATCGTGCATATCTAAATGAAGGGCTTTCCCGGTGAAGGTGCCAAAGTGACGTTCATCTTCAAGACCCTCATTTTTGAGTTTAAGGGCAGACTCCAAAAGAGCAATATTAATAACAAACTTTTGCCCCAATAAAGATGACTCAATTCCTACTATCTCGGTTTTGGTTTCATCGTAAAGGAAACGAGCATTAGAGTAGAAAAGGAGTACCAAGTTTTTGTAGAAAACATCCTCGATGCTCAAGAAGAAAAGAAGATCCCACTCATCCAAACGTTCAAGATACCGAAAGAGGAATCGCTCGGAATTGAGGAAATCTAGATCAATGACCCTTTCTTTACGAACCGCGAGATTTTTGACGTAGGAGAAGCGAGTACGCTGCTGCTGAGTTTTAAGAGTTTTCTGAAAGAGTTGAGTGATATTTGGACGAATGCTCGATTCACCGGTTTGAACGGCTTTGCGCTTTTTGTTCGATTGATCCGCCATCTAAAAATATTAAGCAAGAGTTTTAAAATTAAGTGTATGCATTGATAATTAAAATCAATCCAATAGGAAATCCCACTTAGGTTTAAAAAAAAAACAGAATTAAAAAAATACGATTAAAAAATTTTATATTCGAATCAAAATTTTTGAGATTTTGAAATTTTTTTACAAGATATGGAAAACCCACAACTAAAAACATATAATGTATACAAAATTATAATTATCTAGCCTAAGATTTGAACAAATATTGAAAAAGAGAAAAATAAGAAAAATTACCTTAGTTTGGGATTTTGGATGATTTGAATGAAATCTTTGCACAAGATTGATGAAGCTTGCTTAGATATGTGTTTTAGAGAAAAATCCCTCACAATTTTGTGAAAACAAAGGGTTTGAGAGGGTATTTATAGAAGGGGGTCGGTTAGGGTTTTTAGGGTTTTAAGAGTTTGAATAAAATTTTGAGTCATTAAAAGCCCTAAATAAGGCATTCCGCGAGGCCGTTTCGGAACGGTCAAGACCGTTTCGGAACGGGGCGGCTAGGGTTTTGACCCTTCTTAAACCTATCGACAGATCGTTTCGAAACGGGATGACCGTTTCGAAACACGTTTGACCCGTATCGGAACGGGTTCCGATACACCCATACATCGAACCAAAACCGTTTCGAAACGCCTAGGGCCGTTTCGAAACGCCCTTCTCTCAGGACAGATTTTAAGGCACCCGTATCGAAACAGGGGGTCCCGTTTCGATACACCTGGTCCTGGAAGTGCAGATGAGGCTCTAAAAGTGCAGAAAAGTGAAATTCTAAGAGGCCAAACATGCATAAATATTATGAATGAGCATGCAAAACATATTTAGGCATAAACATACTCCCCCTAACTATATGCATGGAAGAAATTTGGAGTCTAAACATATAAACATGGTATTTCACAAGATCAAGCATATTTAAATTTAAAAAGAAGTTCTAAAAGGTCAAGATAGGCTAGTTAGACCTAACTCTCTCCTAAGGCACCAAAAACGCTCTTTATCTAATGGTTTTGTAAAAATATCCGCTAATTGATTCAAGGTGTCTACATACTCTATAACCACATCTTTCTTAAGGACATGATCTCTAATGAAATGATGCCTTATTTCTATATGTTTGGTTCTAGAGTGTTGGATGGGATTTTTTGTTAAACATATTGCACTAGTATTATCACATTTTAGGGGTATGGTTTCTATTTTTACACCATAATCCAAGAGTTGTTGCTTCATCCAAAGAACTTGAGCACAACAACTTCCTAAGGATATGTACTCGGCTTCGGTGGTAGATAAGGCTACACTATTTTGTTTCTTAGAGAACCAAGATATGAGCATACTACCTAGGAATTGACAAGTTCCCGAAGTACTTTTCCTATCAATTTTGCAACCCCCATAATCCGCATCCGAATAAGCATGTAGGTTAAAGGTAGAGACTCTAGGGTACCAAAGACCTAAACAAGGAGTGTCTCTAAGATACCTAAAGATCCTCTTTACGGCTATAAGGTGAGACTCTCTAGGACTAGCTTGAAACCTAGCACACAAGCAAACACTAAACAATATATCCGGTCTACTTGCGGTAAGGTAAAGCAAAGATCCAATCATAGAACGATAAAGCTTAGAGTCAACACACTTACCTCCTTCATCTTTGTCAAGCTTTGTAGATGAGCTCATAGGAGTGGCTTGAGGCTTTGTGTTCTCCAAGCCAAACTTGTTGAGCATATCCTTTATGTATTTTGCTTGATTTATGAAGGTGCCATCCTTCTTTTGTTTGATTTGGAGTCCCAAAAAGAATGAGAGCTCCCTCATCATGCTCATCTCGAATTCACCTTGCATTAACTTAGCAAACTCTTGACAATAACATTCATTAGTAGAACCAAAAATAATATCATCAACATAGATTTGAACTACTAAGATGTCATTTTTATACATTTTTATAAAGAGTGTAGTGTCCACCTTACCTTTTTCAAATCCTTTTTCAATCAAAAAATTTGAAAGCCTTTCATACCAAGCTCTAGGAGCTTGTTTTAAACCATAAAGTGCTTTGGTAAGTTTGAAAACATGATTTGGAAATTTTGAATCTTCAAAACCCGGTGGTTGTTCCACATACACTTCCTCATTTATAAAACCATTTAAAAATGCGCTTTTAACATCCATTTGAAAAAGCTTGAAATTATGATAACATGCATATGCAAGCAACATCCTAATGACTTCCATTCTAGCTACGGGTGCATAGGTTTCATCAAAATCTATTCCCTCTTCTTGAGTGTAACCTTGTGCTACAAGTCTAGCTTTATTTCTCACAATGTTACCACTCTCATCTAGTTTGTTCCTAAAGACCCATTTAGTTCATATTGTAGATTGATTACTAGGCCTATCCACTAATGTCCAAACATTACTTCTCTCAAATTGATTTAACTCTTCTTGCATAGCCATAATCCAAAAATCATCTTTCAATGCTTCTTTGATATTTTTAGGCTCTATGCATGAGATAAATGCAATATGATTCATTAATCTAAGAGAAGAACGAGTGGTTACCCCCTTGGATGGATCACCCAAGATTTCACCATCTTTGACATAGTTCAACTCCCTTGGATAGCTAACTTCCTTTTCCTCAATAGCCAAGTCCTTCAAGGCTTCAAGAGGTGGATCTTGTGTGTCTTCTTCTTTTGGTTGAATCTCATCCTTCTTTGAAGTTTGACCTCCATCAAAGGTATTTATGATTCCTACATTATCATCATTACAAGAATCCTTCCTAGGAAGGGGATTATCATCGAATACAACATGAATAGATTCTTCTACTACTAAAGTTCTTTTGTTAAATACTCGATAGGCTTTAGAGGTTAAAGAGTAACCTATAAAAATTGCTTCATCACTTTTTGCATCAAATTTACCTAAATTATCTTTTCCATTATTTAAAACAAAACATTTGCATCCAAAAGGGTGGAAGTAGCTAATATTAGGCTTTTTAGATTTTATAATCTCATAAGGTGTTTTCTTTAAAATTGGCCTAATAGTTACTCGATTTATAATATAACAAGCTGTGTTTGTGGCTTCCGCCCAAAAATATTTTGGTAAATTATTTTCACAAAGCATAGTTCTAGCCATTTCTTGTAAAGTTCTATTTTTCCTCTCAACTACCCCATTTTGTTGAGGAGTTCGAGGAGCTGAAAAATTATGGCTAATACCATTTTCATTTAAAAAATCTTCAAATCCTAAATTTTGAAATTCGGTTCCATGATCACTTCTAATATGTGAAATTTTAAGTTCAAGATCATTTTGAATTAATTTTGAAAATGTGATGAATTTTTCCAAAGCCTCATCCTTAGTACTTAAAAAGAGAACCCAAGTGAATCTAGAAAAATCATCAACTAGTACAAAAGCATATGATTTGCCACCCAAGCTCATAGTCCTAATTGGCCCAAATAAATCCATGTGGATTAGTTGTAAACATCTACTAGTAGAAATGTCATTAATGGATTTAAAAGAAGATCTATGTTGTTTACCCTTTGAGCATGCATCACAAATTTTATCGTTCGAAAATTTTATCTTGGGTAAACCTTTAACTAGGTTTAGAGAGACTAGTTTTTCTAAAACACTTGTGCTAGCATGTCCTAGCTTCCTATGCCACAACCATGCATCATTTTCATTTTGAGCAACTAAGCATGCATGAGATGTATGAATGTCATCTAGATGCACCATGTATATATTCCCTATGCGATGACCTATGAGCATAATATTATTAGTTTTAATGTCTACGATTTTACAACCGGTTTTATCAAACAAAACATTAAAACCTTTATCACATAGTTGACTTATGCTCAATAAATTATGTTTAAGACCATTGACATATAAAACATTTTCAATGAGAATAGTAGAGTGATTACCTATGGAGCCAATACCTTCAATGTGGCCTTTGGAGTTGTCACCAAATGTTACTACTCCTCCACTTTTTGGCTTTAGATCCATGAGTTGACTCTTGTCTCCGGTCATGTGTCTCGAGCATCCACTATCAAGGTACCATGAGTTTTGACTTTGTGTTTTGGCCTTGTAGCAATGCTCCCCCTACAAACAAAGATATTTAAACTTTTGTTTTTGGTACCCAAATCATTTTGGGTCCATGTGTGTTAGTTCCTAAAACTTTGGTTCCCTTAGGAATCCAAGGTGACATAGCAATAATATTATTAGATTTAACAAGTTCCTTAGGAACCCATACATTTCTAATTCTTTTAACTTTACTATGTCTAGGATAGTTACCTTGTTTGTAGTAGTTAGTCTTTTTCTTAGGTTGGTGTGCTTTAGAGGATTCTCCTACTTCATGCTTGACACTACCAACATTTTTAAAGACTTTTTGAGCTCATTTAGCTCATTCAACACCTTTTGGTGTTCACAATTATTTTGAGATAAAAGATTATTAAGATCAACATTTTCATCTTGAAAAAATTTAAGTTCACCTTTTAATCCTAATATCTTTTTCTCAAGTTTAGAATTAGTTTGAGTAAGTGAGCTATTTTTATCATTTAATTCTAGAATAATTTTTCTATTCCTAACAACCGACTCCTTATACTTCTCAACTAATTCATCATATACCTCTTGTAACTCATCATAAGCATCATTTAATTCTTCATATGAAAAATCTAAAGTAGATGAGTTAGAGGTTACCAAGGAGGAATCTTCCTCAAGTGCCATGAGGCAAAGGTTCGCCACTTCTTGTTTGTCATCCTCCGATGACTCCTCATCACTCCAAGTAGCAAGCTTGGCTTTGAGCTTTTTCCTCTTCTCAAAGCCCTTCTTCTTGAGTTGAGGGCACTCCGAACGTATGTGGCCGGGTTGTTTGCACTCGAAGCAAGTGATTGGATCCCTTCCTTCTTCTTTGTTCTTGCTTTTAAAGTCCATCTTCCTTTGGATTTTTCTTCCTCGGTTGGACCTCATAAAGCGTGAGAATCGTTTGGCTATCATAGCCAATTCTTCAAGCTCATCCTCATCACTAGATGAACTTTCATCAAGTTGGGAAGTTTTAGCCTTGAGAGCTATTCCCATTTTCTTCTTTTTCTCCCCTTCAAGCTTCTCCATTCTTTTTTCTTCTTTCTTTTTCTCATCTTCCCTTCCTTGCTTCATGATCTCGTGAGTAAGAAGAGAGCCTACAAGTTCATCAAGCTTTAGAGTTTTTAAATTCTTTGCTTCGATGATAGCGGTTCTCTTCCCATCCCAAGATTCGGGAAGTGAATAGAGTAGCTTTCGGACAAGCTTGTCTTCCGGTATAACTTCTCCATATCCCTTTAAACCATTTACAATTGTGGAGAACCGATCAAACATCTTTGACACCGTCTCATCGAATTCCATCTTGAAATTTTCATAACTAAGATTGAGAATTCCAATCTTAGTTTCTTTGACATCGTTGGTGCCTTCATAGGTGGTTTCAAGAGTGTCCCACACTTCTTTGGCACTTTCAATTGATGAGACCTTTGAGTAGATGTCCGGACCGAAAGCACAAAATAGCATGTGAAGAGCTTTGTCATTTACTTGAATCTTTTTTCTTTCCTCTTCACTCATTTCCGTTCTCCTTTTTAGCACCATCTTGCCTTCATTATCTTGCTTCAATGGAATATATGGTCCATCCTCAATGACATCCCATACAAGATAGTCACTTGATTTAATGAATAGACGCATTTTATTTTTCCAAAAGGAATAGTTCTCACCATTGAAGAAAGGAGGCTTTGTGGTGGATTGTGAGTCGTACATGCTGGGAGCGGAGGTTGAAGCCATCTCTTGATATTTTGATGATCACACTTCTTCCAAGGATCTCCTCTTGTGGTTGTTAATCCTCAAAGAGTTAAGCTCTGATACCAATTGTTGAGTGGATCACACGATAGATAATAACCAAGAGGGGGGTGAATTGGAATTTTAGAGATGTAGTAAGAGAAATTGCAAATCAAAAATTAATCGACACGGGATTTAAAGTGGTTCAAGTTCACCAACCGAACTCTACATCCACTACCTTAGTCTCACCAAGGATTTGCAACAATTCCACTAATTGTTCGTCCCCTTTTCTAGGACAAGGAGGCAACCTTTACAATTTCGGTTAATTTTTCTATCAAAAAATTAACCCAATTCTCACACAAAAGAACAAAGAAATTTGATGGCTAATAAAGTATCTCTCAATACAAATGATAGCCCAATATCAAGCACTCAACCCAATTGAACAAAATATGAATGAAAAATACAATTGGGGTTTTTAGACAAATAATGGGATTTTAACACAAATGCTTGGATTTGATGATAGGATGTATTCTTGAGGTTCAATGTTCATTGCTGGAGCTTCTTGGGGTCTTTTTATAGCCTCTTGTTGATTTCCAACCGTTGTGGGTGATGGGCTAAAGATTAGAGCCGTTGGGGTGCTTTTCTCACAACTTTACAACACACAGCAGCCTACCGTTTCGGAACGGGGTCAACCTGTTTCGGAACGGATTTCAAATAATATAGCCGTTGGAGCGTCTACAAGAGCCCGTTTCGAAACGCCCTGAAGATGTTTCGAAACGTTTTGCCACTGCCAAAGGGGTGTTTCGAAACGGCCTTATCTCGTTTCGGAACATTTTGCCACTGTCAAAGGGGTGTTTCGAAACGGCCTTAGCCCGTTTCGGAACTCCCTGTTTATTTTCAAATTTTAGTTTAAACCGTTGCCCTTTGTTCTTATGAATGAAGAACAGTTTCGAAACGAGTCATATCGTTTCGAAACGCCTTGACCCGTTCCGATACGCGTTGCGGAACAGGTGCACATCGAACTGAAAGTGTTTCGAAACGCCTGGGGCCGTTTCGAAACGGGGCTGGAAAATTCACTGTTTTGACTTTGAAATACTTAAAAAAAATATTTGTAAACCTTTGGTTTTAACTCAGGATATAGTCTTAAATTCATATAAGGGTATTTTGAGGACTTAAAAATTGGTTTGATATTTTTCAAATTAGTCCTTAGGTTTTTGGTTATATCAAAATTAAAGCATATGTTTCACAGCTTTGCTTGATTTGAAACCCTCTTGAAGTTTTTGAGTTGTGGTGTGAAAATATGAGGGAGGAAGAGGCCTTTTATAGGCTAAAACGGCTAGGGTTTTTAGGGTTTTGAGAGTTTTAGTTTTGGTAAAAGTTGAAGACTTTAAATGCCAAATTTAAAGTAGTCTGCGCAATCGAGTATCGATACGCCTGAGGGTGTATCGATACGGGGGTAAAGAAGTAATTCCCATAAAAATTCCCGTTGAAGAATCGTATCGAAACGGATGCAATCCGTATCGAAACGATTGAAGCTCGTATCGAAACGGGTTTAACCGTATCGATACCCGTGTAAGGCCAAATGAAGTCTGGGAAGCCAATAAAGTATGCGTATCGATACGCGAAGGGCCGTATCGATACCCTAAGCCCAGAAGTACATTTTAGGCCTAAAGAACAACTATAAGCTCGATTCTAACACCTCCTAAAAGTATGCAAATGATGAATGAGCAGTTCTAAGCATACTCTAACAGAATCATACTCCCCATAGCTATAGGCATGGATATTTTCAAGAGTTACAACACACAAACATGCAATTTCACAAGATCAAGCAATTTTAAGCACAAAAAAGGTCCTAAAAGGTCAAGATAGGTTAGTTAGACCTAACTCTCTCCTAAGGGACCAAAAACGCTATTTGTCTAAAGGTTTTGTAAATATGTCCGCTAATTGATTTAAGGTGTCAACATACTCTATAACCACATCTTTTTTAAGGACATGGTCTCTAATGAAATGATGCCTTATTTCTATGTGTTTGGTTCTAGCTTGTTGAATGAGATTTTTTGTCAAACATATAGCACTAGTGTTATCACATTTAAGGGGTATGGTTTCAATTTTAATACCATAATATAAGAGTTGTTGCTTCATCCAAAGGACTTGAGCACAACAACTCCCTAAGGATATGTACTCGGCTTCGGTGGTAGATAGGGCTACACTATTTTGTTTCTTAGAGAACCAAGATATGAGCATACTACCTAGGAATTGACAAGTTCCTGAAGTACTCTTTCTATCGATTTTACATCCCCCATAATCCGCATCCGAATAAGTATGAAGGTTGAAGGTGGAGTCTCTAGGGTACCAAAGACCTAAACAATGAGTGTCTCTAAGGTACCTAAAGATTCTCTTAACGGCTATAAGGTGAGACTTTCTAGGACTAGCTTGAAACTTAGCACACAAGCAAACACTAAACAAGATATATGGTCTACTTGTGGTAAGGTAAAATAATGATCCAATCATAAAACGGTAAAGCTTAGAGTCAACACACTTACCTCCTTCATCCTTGTCAAGCTTTGTAGATGAGCTCATAGGTGTAGATTGAGGCTTTGCATTCTCCAAGCCAAACTTCTTGAGCATATCCTTTATGTACTTTGCTTGATTGATGAAGGTGCCATCCTTCTTTTGCTTGATTTGGAGTCCCAAAAAGAATGATAGCTCCCCCATCATGCTCATCTCAAATTCACCTTGCATTAGCTTAGCAAACTCTTTGCAATGACATTCGTTAGTAGAACCAAAAATTATATCATCAACATAAATTTGTACTACTAAGATGTCATTTTTATACATTTTTACAAAAAGTGTAGTGTCCACCTTTCCTTTTTCAAAACCTTTTTCAATTAAAAAGTTTGAAAGTCTTTCATACCAAGCTCTAGAAGCTTGTTTGAAACCATAAAGAGCTTTATTAAGTTTGAAAACATGATTTGGAAATTTTGAGTCTTCAAAACCCGGTGGTTGTTCCACATACACTTCCTCATTTATAAAACCATTTAAAAACGCGCTTTTAACATCCATTTGAAAAAGCTTGAAATTATGATAACATGCATATACAAGCAACATCCTAATGGCTTCCATTCTAGCTACGGGTGCATAGGTTTCATCAAAATCTATTCCCTCTTCTTGAGTGTAACCTTGTGCTACTAGTCTAGCTTTATTTCTCACAATGTTACCACTCTCATCTAGCTTGTTCCTAAAGACCCATTTAGTTCCTATGGTAGATTGATTACTAGGCCTATCAACTAATGTCCAAACGTTACTTCTCTCAAATTGATTTAACTCTTCTTGCATAGCCATAATCCAAAAATCATCTTTCAATGCTTCTTTTATATTCTTAGGCTCTATGCATGAGATAAATGCAACATGATTCATTAATCTAAGAGAAGATCGAGTGGTTACCCCCTTGGATGGATCACCCAAGATTTCACCATCTTTGACATAGTTGAACTCCCTTGGGTAGCTCACTTCCTTTTCCTCAAGAGCCAGGTCCTTCAAGGCTTCAAGAGGTGGATCTTGTGTGTCATCTTCTTTTGTTGGAATCTCATCCTCCTTTGAAATTTTTCCTCTATCAAAGGCATTTATGATTCCTACATCATCATTATCACAAAAATCCTTCCTTGGAAGGAGGTTATCATCGAATACAACATGTATAGATTCTTCTACTACTAAAGTTCTCTTGTTAAATACTCGATAGGCTTTAGAGGTTAAAGAGTATCCTATGAAAATAGCTTCATCACTTTTTGCATCAAATTTACCTAAGTTGTCTTTTCCATTACTTAAAACAAAACACTTGCAACCAAAAGGGTGAAAATAGCTAATGTTAGGCTTTTTATATTTTAAAATCTCATAAGGTGTTTTCTTTAAAATTGACCTAATCATTACTCGGTTAACAATACAGCAAGCGATGTTTGTGGCTTCCGCCCAAAAATATTTAGGTAAATTGTTTTCACAAAGCATGGTTCTAGCCATTTCTTGCAAAGTTCTATTTTTCCTCTCAACTACCCCATTTTGTTGAGGAGTTCGAGGAGCCGAAAAATTGTGGCTAATACCATTTTCATTCAAAAGATCTTCAAACCCTAAATTTTGAAACTCGGTTCCATGATCACTTCTAATGTGTGAAATTCTAAGTTCAAGATCATTTTGGGTTAGTTTTGAGAATGTGATGAATTTTTCTAAAGCCTCATCTTTAGTACTTAAGAATAGAACCAAAGTAAATCTAGAAAAATCATCAACAAGTACAAATGCATAAGATTTACCACCCAAGCTCATAGTCCTAATTGGCCCAAATAAATCCATATGTATGAGTTGTAAACATCTACTTGTAGAAACATTATTAATGAATTTAAAGGAAGATTTATGTTGTTTACCCTTAGAGCATGCATCACAAATTTTATTGTTTGAGAACTTAATCTTGGGTAAACCTCTAACTAGATCAAGGGAAACTAGTTTTTCTAAAACACTAATGCTAGCATGTCCTAGTTTCCTATGCCACAACCATGCATCATTTTCATTTTGTGCTACCAAACATGCATGAGATGTATGTATGTCATCTAGATGCACCATGTATATGTTACCTATGCGATGTCCTATGAGCATAATATTATTAGATTTAATGTCAACAATTTTGCACCCATTTTTATCAAATAGAACATTAAATTCTTTATCACACAATTGACTTATGCTCAACAAGTTATGTTTAAGACCATCGACATACAAGACATTTTCAATAAGAATAGTAGAGTGATTACCTATGGAGCTAATACCTTTAATGTGGCCTTTGGAGTTGTCACCAAATGTCACCACTCCTCCACTTTTTGGCTTTAGATCTATGAATCTACTCTTGTCTCCGGTCATATGCCTCGAGCATCCACTATCAAGGTACCATGAGTTTTGACTTTGTGCTTTGGCCTTGTAGCAATGCTCCCCTACAAACAAAGATATTAAACTTTTGTTTTTGGTACCCAAATCATTTTGGGTCCATGAGTGTTAGCTCTCAATACTTTGGTTCCCTTAGGAATCCAAGATGACAAAGCAATAATGTTATTAGATTTTACAAGTTCCTTAGAAACCCATAAACTTCTAATCCTTTTAGTTCTACTATGTCTAGGAAAGCTACCTTGTTTGTAGTAATTAGTCTTTTTCTTAGGTTGATTTTTTTAGAAGATTCACCTATTTCATGCTTTACACTACCAACATTTTAAAAAGACTCTTTGAGCTTATTAAGATCATCTAACACCTTTTGGTGTTCACTATTACATTGAGATAAAATATTATTAAGGTCAACATTTTCATCTTGGAAGAATTTTAGTTCATCTTTCAACCCTAAAATCTTTTTTCTCAAATTTTAAATTAGCTTGAGAAAATGAGTCATTTTTATCATTTAATTCCGAAATAATTTTCTTATTCCTAATGACCGACTCCTTGTATTTCTCAACTAATTCATCATAGACCTCTTGCAACTCATCATATGCATCATTTAATTCATCATATATAAAATCAAAGGATGATGAGTTAGAGGTTACCATGGAGGAATCTTCCTCAAGTGCCATGAGGCAAAGGTTGGCCACTTCTTGTTCGTCATCCTCCGATGACTCCTCATCACTCCAAGTAGCAAGCTTGGCTTTGAGCTTCTTCTTCTTCTCAAAGCCCCTCTTCTTGAGTTGAGGGCACTCCGAACGTATGTGGCCGGGCTTATTGCACTCGAAGCAAATGATTTGATCCCTTGCTTCTTCTTTGTTTTTACCTTTGAAGTCCATCTTTCTTTGAATTTTTCTTCCACGGTTGGACCTCATGAATCGAGAGAACTTCTTGGCTATCATAGCCAATTCTTCAAGGTCATCCTCCTCACTAGAAGAGCTTTCCTCAAGTAGTGAAGCTTTGAGAGCTATTCCAATTTTCTTCTTCTTTTCAACTTCTAGCTTCTCTACTCTCTTCTCTTCCTTCTTCTTCTCTTCTTCCCTTCCTTGCTTCATAATCTCATGAGTGAGGAGAGAACCCACTAGCTCATCAAGCTTTAGAGTCTTCAAATTTTTGGCCTCTATGATGGCGGTTCTCTTCCCATCCCAAGATTCGGGAAGTGAGTAAAGTAGCTTCCGGACAAGCTTGTCTTCCGGTATAGTCTCTCCAAACCCTTTGAGCCCATTGACTATGGTAGAGAAGCGATCAAACATCTTGGACACCGTCTCATCGGGCTCCATCTTGAAATTCTCATAACTAAGATTGAGACTTTGGAATTCCAATCTTAGTTTCCTTGACATCGTTGGTTCCCTCATAGGTGGTCTCAAGAGTATCCCATACTTCCTTGGCACTCTCAATGGATGAGACTTTGGAATAGATGTTGGGTCCAAAGGAGCAAAAAAGCATGTGAAGAGCCTTGTCATTTATTTGAATCTTCTTTCTTTCATCTTCACTCATCTCTATCTTTTTCTTCAACACCATCTTCCCTTCATTGTCTTGCTTCAATGGAATGTAAGGACCGTCTTCAATGACATCCCACACTAAGTAATCATTGGACTTGATGAAGAGGCGCATCCTATTTTTCCAAAAAGGATAGTTGTCACCATTGAAGAATGGTGGCTTTGTGGTGGATTGTGACTCATACATACTTGAACCGGAGGTAGAAGCCATGGCTTGATTTTTTTGTTGATCTCACTCTTCCTAGGAACTCCTCTTTTGGTTGTGAATCCTTCAAAGAGGTAGGCTCTGATACCAATTATTGAGTGGATCGATTGAATGATCAAGACCAAGAGGGGGTGAATTGGTATTTAAAAACTTTGTGGAGTGAAATGACAATTTAAAAATGAAGAACGAAGGATTTTAGAGTGGTTCAAGTTCCAAATGAACTCTACATTCACTACCTTAGCTACCACTAAGGATTTCAACAATTCACTATTTGTTCTTCCCCTTTTCAAGGCTTAGGAGGTAACCTTTACACAACCGGTCAAATTTTTCTACAAAAAAATTGACCAAACCCTCACAAATAATCAAAGAAGAAATTGGACAAGAAATATATTTCTCTAATACAAATTTGTCCCTTGAAGTACAACACTCAACCCAAAATTGAAGATAGAATAAGAATTGGAAACAACTCAATTTGGGAATTACAAAAGATTGGAAATAAAACACTCTTGAGGTTGGATTTTTGATTGAATGTTTGTCTTTAATGCAATAGTTGTTGCTGGTCTTCAAAGAGCTTCAATTTATACATCCTCTATTAATTCTAGCCGTTTGGGTGGTTGGGGAATTGATAAAGCCGTTGGGACCCTCTCTTTCCACCATAAATGCACTTCTGCAGCTATCCGTATCGGTACACGGGGAGCCGTATCGATACCTGTCTCAAAAAAGAAAGAGCCGTTGTGCATAATAAAGAGGGGGTATCGAAACGCACGTAAGCGTATCGATACGGGATAAGGAGTGTATCGAAACGGATAAGACCGTATCGATACCTTTTTCTCAACTTAGCTCACTGAAAGTTTCCGTTTCGATACGGGGGTTTACCGTATCGATACGGGTCAACTACTATTTTAAATATTGGTTACCTAACAACTGACACCAACGGTCGAAAGCATTTAAAACAATTCGAATTAAAAATTCAATTAAAACCGTATCGATACGGGTGGAACAGTATCGGTACACCATTCAAACTCCTTCACTTTTTTACAGAGGAGCGTATCGATACGGTTAAGAGCGTATCGGAACGCGTCCTTCCAGTAGCCAATTTGGCAAAAAAGGTATCGATACGGATGGAAGCGTATCGATACACCTGGACGGTTTTGAACACTTTGGCCTTGGAACACTTAGGAAATATTTGGAGTTTGAGTTTTTCAAATCAGTTTTAAAGTGTTGGTGATTTAAAACTTATTAAGGGACTTAGAGAACAATTTCAAGTTTTTCAATTTGATCCTTAACGATTTAATTATATCAAAATCAAACATAGATTTCACAATATTATTTAAAAAATGATTTTGAGTGAAATATCGATTGTTTATTCAAACTTTCGAGTTATTTGAATCCTATTTTAATGAGTAACTTAATTTAAAAAAAATTGAATTAAATATATAAAAATCAAACCAAATCAAATTTAATTTTAACTTTTTGAGTTGAGTTTAGCTTACCGTAACCCAAACACCCGCATGCATGGAGCAACGGTTAAAGGTCTTGTGTCGTTGGCCCCAATAACTAGAATTCAAGTCTTAATACTGACATCCTCTCCCTTTACATCATAATTGTACCCAAAAAAAAAAAATGAATAAAAAACAATTTACTTAACAAGAAAGGGTAAAAAGATCTCTTTGGTCCAAACTTGTTAAATATTTTAGAATTATTACTAATATTGATATAGTGCGTAAACATTAAAAAGCTAAAATTATTATTGTATTAACAAAAAAATATGTAAAATTGATGGATAATATTGATTTTGTAATTTATTATTCTTAATTTCTCACTTTTAAATTTAACAATGACTAAATTGTTAGCAAATTTTGGGGAATATAAAAGCTGAAAACAAATTTGAGGGAAATAAAAAAGGTTAGGGAAATTTTGAGAATCTACGATAAAATTTACAGTAAACACTAAAGTCCAGAAGACGACCAAGATTATTTTTTTTTACATCGATAGTTGAGTGATACACCTTTTTTTATTTAAAAAAAATTAAATATTCAATATCATATTCTACAGCTGACGACTTTTGTGTTTACTGTAAATTTTACCGTAAATTTTTAAAATTTCCACCACCTTTATTTCCTTAAGATTTGTTTTCGACACCTATGTTCCCCAAAATTTCCCCATTTTTTTTTCCAGAGAGATTAATTTGTTTAATTTTAAAATTAAGAAGCACTTAAAAAAGGAGGATTTGAAAATAGAGATAAAAAGATATAACCTCACCCAAAGCTGACCAATCAGAATCCAGCATTGAAATACCCCAAATCCTGATAATTGTGCCTTTGTATTTCCCTCCACACTGGCATAGCATCTTATCTAAGCCCCAATCACGCCTCTCACACAATCCCACATCGACAAGTAGAACCCCCGAAATTATGAGCACCACCAACTCTCTAGGCTCCCTCCACCACCGTTACTCTTTCCTCAAACGCCTCTCCACCACAGAATCCAACCTCCCTCCCCCTCCTTCATCCCTCTTCCTCCATCCCACCACCACCACTACCACCACCTCTACCACCACAACAACCACCGCCTTCTCTCTTTCCCCTCCAACTTCCACCGCAACCACCTCCCAACAACAACCTATCTCCTTCGACACCCTCCAACACCACCTCTCCACTCAAAACTTCTTCCAGGCCGATGAAGAGACTCGCCGTCTCGTCATCGTCCTAGCAGGCGAAGCCGCGCAGAAACGCGGCTACGTCTTCTTCTCCGAGGTGCAGTTCATCGCCGAGGCCGACCTGAAAGCCATCGACGAGCTCTGGAGACAGTACAGCAACAACAGATTCGGGTACAGTGTCCAGAAAAAACTGTGGCAAAAAGCTAACAAGGATTTCTCCAAGTTCTTTCTCAAAGTCGGGTGGATGAAGAAGCTGGACACCGAGATGGAGCAGTACAATTACAGGGCTTTCCCGAGCGAGTTCACGTGGGAACTCAGCGACGAAACGCCGGAGGGTCATCTGCCATTGACGAATGCTTTGAGAGGAACTCAGTTGCTCAACAGTCTTCTTAGCCACCCAGCTTTCGACGGCGAAGAAGATGACAAAGCAGCTGAAAATGAAGTTAAAGGGAGCTTAAGAGATAATACTAATGGTCCGAAGCCACTCGGCAGCTTATTTCCAAAACCAGATTATAGCTTTTGATCAGTTTTTTTTAGCAAAATACACCGTGAAATGAATCCGAGTTGGCTCAGTCGGGTCTTAAACTTTTCAGTTAATTATTTAATCAAATGCTTGTAATATTCATCATTAAGTGGTTGAAACTATTGCCTTTTCGTTTTCACCCTACTTTCTTCTTGTTTTATCTTTTAAACTTTGATTGATTCACTCGCAATGATTTTTCCAAGTGGACACAATGCCTCATTGGTACCTTTCAAAATATTAAAGGCGGAAGTTGGAAGTTTTTTTATTGTCTAAATATTTGATTTATTCGCCTTATCTAACAATTAGCTGATAGTAGATTACATTAGTTGATAGCTGATTGTATTAGCTGATTTAATTAGTAGATTGTATTAGTTGATTGTATAAAAGTGTTCGGTAAATGATAGCTGTTAGCTGTTTGATTATTTAAACAAGCAAAATGACATATAAGAACATGATTATATTCGATACTTATTTGAATAGTTTATTAGTTATCAATATTTTGTATCTATTAATATTAATTAGATTATGAAAAATAATTTTTAATATAACATTATTAAGCATATTTGAAGGATCTATATATTAATTTATTATTTATATAATTATTTTTAATACAATTTAATTAATTATTAAATTTCAATACATATATAAATGTGTGAGAATAAAAAGAAAAAAACAAAAGGGATTAGTTTACAAATGTCACAATGTAAATACGTGAGATTGACGAATTAAAATAGAAATGATTAAATTTAGGTTATTTGTAGATTTTTGATAATTGTTAAGGGTAAAAAAGTCTTTATAACTCTTATATCAAAACCCTCTAATTTCAAAAACTCTTATTAACAGCTTTTTCAAAACTAGAAGTTTCACCCAATCAGCTCTTTACCAAACATCCAAATTAACGAATTTGACCGGTCAAACCTCTAATTTTAGCCCAAATCTCTCTTTACCAAACTGGACCATTGTTATTAATTTGGATTGAATTTTATAGAGTTTGAGGGGATCCTTTTAGCCTAGTTTTGGATTTGGATCATTTTTAATTCAATCATATTTTATAATGATTTTTTTCTAATATTACAACGTATAATTGAGACATAGATTCAAGAAGGCTTCTGGATTTTATCGGTATGTTAATCTTTATGAAAATATTTACTTTTTTGTATCATTGGACTTTGTATGAGATTTTAGTGGACTAGTCTTCATTATTTTCTTTTTTATATGCGTTGTATTTAAGATATTTTTCATAATTATCGGTAAAATTTAGTTGTCATTGTCAAAAAGTGAACATATAATTAAATATGTTCACAAACAATTAAAAATATATTCGTGAGCAATAAATACATTATAAATAATCAACATAAGCACTAATATCGTTAAGTATCTTTTATATAAAAATATCACCTTAAACATATGAACTAAGAAGCGAGCTCATGAGTACATTGATAAACTGAACACATTCCTACTCAAATTCGTTCATTTAACTTAGGAAAGATATTTTTTATTTATGCTCGTTTATTTAATTTAATAAATAAATAATATAATAAAATTTAAGAAACAATACATCAAATACTTTTTTCATTCATATTCCTATATATGATGCTAAGATATATGATAAGTTTCGAACGTAAACACTCAAGGTCTCAAAATCTCATCCTTACACCGAGTTGATATTTCTTAAAATGTAAACTAGCACGTTTATCATTTATGTATTATATATTTTTTTTTGAAAGAATTTATGTATTATATTTTTATATTATTTGATTTTGTAATATTTTTATGAATTGCCTAGAATAAAAAAATGTTACAAAAATATAGTGGTCTGCATTGTATAAAAAATTGAAGCTCCATATTTATCCAAACGAATAATATTGAAGCTCTTTTTCTTTGCTTCAGATATTGGCCACGTCTCCAACATGTTCGGGCTATTGCTTGCTCTCCACATATATAAATGGCTTAATTGTAAGTTTGGTACCTGAACTTATCCACTTCTTCCAATTCGGCACTTAATTTTTTTCTCAACTTAATACCAAACTTATATTGTGTCAACTAATTTCCAATGTAGCACCCACAAATATATTTATTTAGTGTTGGCAAGCATACACCCACTAAATGAACGAATACAAGCACACATTATTTTAAATAAACGAATATAGTTTTAATATTTTCAACTAACATAAATTGAACACAAACAAACTTGAATTGATACCTCTTTAGTGTTGTTGCGTGGATCGTTGAATCGATTTAAGTCAAGAGGGGGTGAATTGGATTTTTAAAGTGATTGGTAGTGAAGTGGTAAAATAAAAATTCAAGACAAGGTACTTAGAGCGGTTCAAATTCCAAATGAACTATACATCCAGTACCTTAGCTCCGACTAAGGATTTTCAAACAACTCCACTAGTTGATCTTCCCCTTTTCTAGGCTTAGGAGGAAACATTTACACAAGTGATCAATTTTCTACCCAAAGATTGACCAAACCCTCTCACAAGGTTACAAAGAAGATTAAGGCAAATAGAAAGTATCTCTCAATACAAATGTTGCCCAATTACAATTACTCAACCCAATTGAATCAAAAAGATAGGAATTACAAAGAATCACAATTGGGGTTTTTACAAAGATATGGAAATTTTGCACAAGAGCTTGGATTTGGTGTTGGAATGTTTCTCTTAGGATCAATAGTTGTTGCTGGCTATTTTAAGACTCCATTTTATACCTTCTCATTCAATTCTAGCTGTTGGGGTTGTTGCCATCATAAATCTAGCCGTTGGGATGCAATCTTCCCACCATAAATGCACTTATGTAACTACTCGTTTCGAAACACCTGTACCTGTTTCGCAACAGACCAAAATAAAAATAGTCGTTGGGGTGTAATTAAGAGATCGTATCGAAACGGATACGATCATTTCGATACACTAAGAGCCGTTCCGAAACATGCTTGATGCCGTTTCGAAACATTTTTTCACTGTCAAAACCCATATCGAAACGTGCTTAACTCGTTTCGATACACCTTAATCATTTTCTGAAAACCAGTTATAAAATTGCAACGGTCATATTTTTGAATCCAAGTTTGAAAATCGTTTCGAAACGTTTGAGGTCGTTTTGATACTGTCGTATCGAAACAGATTAACCTGTTCCGTTGTTCTTCATCCGTTTCGAAACATAAGGTCATGTTTCGATACACCAGTATCGAAACAGGAAGGCTTGTTCCGAAACACATGTTAATAGTTTTAAAACGTTCCGAAACTCCTATAGGCCATTTCAAAGCGGTGATTCGAAAATCACTGTTTTGACTTGGAAAACACTTAGAAAAATTTGCATAAACTTTGGCTTGACTTGACCATTTTGCTTAAAGGTTTTTGGGAAGTTTTGAGGACTTAAAAATTTATTTTCCAATTTAGTCCTTAAATCATTTGTTATATCAAAATCAATTCTTTAGTTTTACAATCTCTCCTTTTTTATATAACAAAATCAAGTATACATTTTTAAGTGTTTTGAAAAACTTTTAAACCCCTTCAATTTAAGATAGGTTTTAAAGTTTTGAAAAATTAAAATTGAAAGCACTTGAAACTCAAAACCAACTTAAAACACTTAAGCTCTTAGGTATTACTTATCTCCCTTTTTGTTAGATCAAAATATATAATCAAGGCTAATATGAGAATAAAAGAGACATAAAACATAAACCAAACAACATAATATTATAGATAGCATTTAAGTTCAAGAAACAACATCAAAAACATAAACATCAAGCTCATTCCTAAAAACATAAAATCAAAGCATATGTCTTAAAAACAAAAAACATAGATAGGTGCAAACTTAATCCTAATATGACATAATATAATGATATGCAAAAATCCTAGGGTGCCTCATTACCATCGTCGTCTCCAATGCCATCCAAAAACTCATCATTATCCTTTGCTTGATCATTGCGGAAATGCCTCCAATCACCATAGAAGGTGGAGAAGAAGAGATCCATGGAAGATTGTTGGTTTTCAAGAGCGGTAAGACGATTCTCGTTTCCAAGAACACGATCCTCCAAGGATTGCAAACGAGTGTTGATAGCACCAAATCCCGAAGCCATGGTCGTGTCCATCGTGTTGAACCTCTCAGCAAGGAAGACCATAAGAGCATCATTATTGGGAGCCACAATGGGAGCTGGAGCTTGAGGTTGAGGCTTAACTTGGGGTGCTTGAGCTCTTCTATCAACACGAACCCATTCACCAAGGGTGTAACGAAATCCGGATCTCACAATAGAAGATTCACCAATCTTTTGCTTTTGGGGTTTTAGAGAATCATATGAGCAATCAAGACCAATGCGAACAAAAATGTAGCTCAACACTGTCCCATAGGTGAAAGAAATGAGGGCGTCGGTTTGACGAATCCTCACTTGATGGACCATTTCTACAAACATAATCTTCACCAAAATCGGTTGTTGTGCTTGACGAAAACACTCGAGCCAAAAATAACCGACTTGGCGGATGTGGGCAAATTTACCTCTGAATGGGGGGATATGTATCGACGTTTTTTTGAAAACATCGAGGTATCACTACCCTCCTTTTCCGGTGTCACTTAGAAGAACTATGTTTTTATTCAAAATGAGTTTTAAAGAAAATAGATTAAAATTAGAGTCGCCACCGGCCATTTTAAAAGGTAGACCGGACACCGGAAAGTAAAACCAGAGATTCAAACAGATTCGGGAGTCGGTTACACAGAGGGAAGAGTGAGCACCCCCCTTGTCGTGCCCAAAATTGGTACCAAGATCGTTACCACTTAATTAATATCAAACTTTGCGAATTAAAGTGACAAATTAGATCAAATTTTGGTTATACAAATGGGTAGATTTTAAAAACCCTAATATTCGAGAAGGAATGTCCGAACCACCACCACTACGACTGGTATTGGCCTCGTACGTCCTCGAATAAAAGGACACCACATAACAATATATTCTGAATGCATCTTAACATAATATACGAGAATAAACACACAATACGAATAAATAAACAAAAAAATATGAAAAAAAAGAACAAAGCATGGAAGGCAAGCATGGACATGGTACGTGTTGGTATAAATACCCCTAACTAACATGATAGAAAATGCTAACGAGATGATAAACAAGGTAAATAAAACACGCGTTTTGATAAAAGACATGCTAAAATAAGAGTGCACATGATATCCATTGGCACATACTATACGATTCAAAGTAAAGAATAACACAAGAAAATTCGGCAACCTGCATATACATATCTGTAAAGTGTCCATAAGTTCTATATTTTGTGCACATTCCATCTCATATTATTTATGTTTTTGAGTACATTGTAGGTATAATTAGGATCATGCATTGCATTTTACAATATTCTTTACCTTGTCATGCTTCTTATCGATTATCTTTTATTTGGTAAAGAAAAGGTACTGTTTTAGTTTAGTTTTAGTTTCAGGTACTAGAGGTTGGTAGAAGGAGAGAGGAGATGAGGACATGATACTGAGGCAGCAAACCAAGGAGCTGTACTAATGTAGTTCCAGACAAAGACAACAACTGTTGAGTAGCTGTCGCCGCCATACCTGCCGCTCAGGGCAGCAAGTTGAGGAATTAGAGAACTTGAGTGCGATATGTAGAGCAGAAAATCTTGATTCAAACGAGGCCATCCACTCTATTTTCGATAACCGAGCAGCGGGCAGAGCCGCCGAAGAAGTCCACATTCAACTCAAAGAAGTCAGAATTAAAGGTTGCATTTAATGTAAAAGCTACTTTGAAGACTTCTACTCCAAGGAGGACTTGACCTAGCTAATGCCTATATATACTCATTGTATTTTTACTTCAAGATAACTTAGGTTTTCCCTTAGGCATAGTTTAGGTTTTCTTGCCACCATTATGTTCTAAATTCTCTTTGGGTTTGGGTTATGTTGTAAACTAGTTTGAGAATGGTTGTTTAGGATTTTAAGTTTGTTTTTGCAATAAAATTTCAAGGTTTGCTTATTCCATGTTCTTCATAGTTTTCAATTAAGGCGAAAGATTAGTTGATTATTATCCATTTGTTCAATATTGATAGAGTCGAACTCACGAAAGGAGTAAGTACGGTATTCACCTTAATCAAGTGTTGATCAATCTAGCCTAGACATAGGTTAGGGTTTAAGGAGGCTAAAAGAGAACGAACCAAACATTGCTGTCTTTGCATGATTCACGCTGCGATTGGTATTATCTACAGTGGGCATCAACAATATTCTGACTTAGACATAAGCGGGATCACTTTCAAAGCGTTCTGCCGAGGCTTGAAGTAATGTCGAGTTTGTCGTCGAGACAATCGTCCGTTCCATTACCGAGGCAGTGAAAGCATCATAGCAATCAAACTGCCATCTCCCGCCGAGGTAGCAAAGTCTAGCAGCACAGAACAACTTATCCTATTCAACGCAGTTTCACACTGCTCAGCAGCATAACCCGACCCATTCCATCAATCTAATCTCTTCTCTTTTATTTACTTGTGTTTTATTTACTTTTCTTCTTAAAAAATTCAACAAATTTGTGCATTTAATTTTCCCTTTTGCAGGAATTACGATTCAAGTTAAGCTGTCTAATCCCTGTGAGAGACGATATCTTTTATACTATAACTTGACAAGAGTGTGCACTTGCGCTCAAATTTAGAGAACACCTAAACGCTCTACAATATCACATTACCTAGATAATCACATCATTCCATTGCATGTTGACTAAGATTGATAAATAAATTAAACGACATAATATTAAGGTATGAGAATGAATGCAAGCCATTTCACATTTTTTACTCTTCGCTTTTTCTTAAAAAAACTACAACCTGGACTAAAACAGAATGGACACTAAATTTTAGGTTGAAACGACAATAAAGCAAAGATTTTAAAAGGATACGAAAAGGGGAAAATCGAAAAGATTTGAAAATGTGGAAGGGCCTCGGACGAAATAAACCCAGCTCTCGAGAAAATAATTTGACGCGTAGGGGGTGAAATTGAATGGATTCGTAAACGTAAAAGGGCTAGGAGTGTGATTAAAAAAACAGAATGGCTCGGATGGGGATTTTAAAAACACGGAATGGCATGAGAGGGATTAATCCTATTTTAAAATGTTAAAATCAGAGAGAAAGGCCTAAAATTTGCCTTATTTGGCAAAATTTGCTTCTTTGCAAAACCAGAGAGGAAAACCCCCTTTCCCGAATCGACTAGAACCCCAAACTCATTTTTGGATTTTCTTTTTGCCGGATGCCATTCACCAGCGTTGGTAACATTTCAACGCCAACTCCGAAAAGATAGACTCAAAAAGCAAGCTTTCTCATTTTCAAAACCAGATGTAACACCCTAAAACTATCCTAGTTGGAATTATATAAAAATAACATGAAAAGTGTAAACATTTTACACTTTAGCTATGATTACAATACAACAAGATAGGTTATGTCCTAATAAGTTACAATTGGATTAAAAACAACAAGTATGTTCATATGTAAAATTGCGATAATAGAAATTAAAATGTAAAATGTGTGTATATATCACATATGTATTAGATAGTGGAAAGTTAATATTGGGTCAATCTTATAAAATGAATTATAATAATATGTTAGTGGGAATTAAAGTATGATAATGTAATATATATATGTATACCTTAAATCATAATAGAGTAATATTAGATTAATATATATATATATATATTATATAAGTTGGCTGATAATTATAATATTATATGAAAGTAAATATAAGTCTTAGTGGGTTTGCACAAGTGTCCCACTACACATCTAAAGGAGACACTCGGCCAAAGGGTAATTACCCACCAAATGAGTCATCAATCTTCATCGTCTTTCTCATTTTCCATTCCCACCGAAAACAAGAGAAAATTAGTGTGAGAGAGTGATTTTAAAGAGATTAAGGGCTGGTAAAATTAAAAGAAGCTTGCATGCTCATCATAGTTCAATGTAAGTGATTTTGTGTTTACCGATTTTGTTTTATGATTTGTAGAACTGTTTTGTGTGATTTCTTGTTAAATGATTGCTAAAAAATGGTGTTGGATGATTCATATTGATGATAAGTTGCTGGATTCATATGGTTATTGAATGAAATTTGGAAAATATTTTGAATTTAAGCTAGAACACATGAACTGCCCATAATTCGTATTAACTAGATACCCTGAATTAAAATGGATTTTTGACTATCTTAGAGTTCGAATTAGGAAAACTTTTGTGAAACAAAATTGTAGATCATTAAAAATAATATAAGATAGAGGCATTGAAAGCATAAAAATGATACTAGAAATGGCTGGAAAATAGGTTACAAGCAGACTGCTCCAGAAAAGAATGAAACTGGAATTAAGTGAACTATTTTGAATAAAAATAAAATTTATGGATTTAATTGATCATCTAAAAATTCTGGAAAATTATTCTTGAAATAGGAGATACCTTAAATGAATGAAAACATATAGGTTAATAAAGAAAATTTGTCTATATGAATGGTTAAAATGAACTAAAACACTTAAAACATTCTTTTGGACTAATCTGAAAAATGTAAGAAATTAGGGACTGTATTGCCCTGTTTTCGAACCTATTAGAACTTGAAAATATTAAGGATAAACGTGGTGAATTATGGTTAAAATGTTGGATTTAAAATAGTTGTGTAATATGTTTAAAATGTACACCAAAGTTGGTTAGAACTAAGTTGGCAGATTTGATCTTGAAAAATGCCCTATTTCCAAACAATAATCTGTATTGTTAGGAAAATGATAGAAATATGTGCTATACATGGTTGTAAAGGTGTGTGAATAAGCTTTCTAGAATGATAAAGAACTCCTAATTTAGAGTTGTGAGTAAAAAGTTATGGACAGTTTAGTAAGTGTTACTCAAACTGCCAGTTTAGGGGGCAAATTCAAATATTTTAAGTAATTGTGATTAAGTTGATGTGTGTATATATGCTTGAATTAAGTTCTAATGTGTGTTATATATGTTATGTTATGATTCAAAAGCAAATTGGTGAAGATATATTAGAGAAATCAAGGGTGGAACAAGCTAAAAGAAGAGGCAAAGGCATCACCATCAAAGACGCAAACTAAACTTGGAAGATTTGTGAGTGTAGCTTATTTAGGGTTGGGATTACTATCCTAACCAATGTGTTTTTGATTCCTTGATGATTTAAAATGAAGCATGCAATGAATTTAATAATAATTTGGTAATTTTAAACATAAGAAAGAAGGATTAAAGGAAAACAAATGATAGATATTGTTATGTTAGTACTAGTGTCTTGATATTGATCTATATGACTTGATATGTTTGAATGTCTATTGATGCTACTTGATAGGAATTTATATGAGATGTTTAGCTACTGTTTATTGATGATTGTTTGATTGAAATGATCAAGTATGCTTGCTGGAAATTCTTGTGAATATGAACTTGAATAATAACTTGCAAAATTGATATGAAATAGTTACATGATCTTGTAATGTATTTGATAAACAAGTAATTGAACTTGTTGGAATTAAAGGATATAAGTTGAAATCCTTGGTTGATTAGTGTTTATAGGTAGAAAGACATGGCTTAGAGTCATTGAGCTCCTCCGATTTTTGATTCGGGATGGTGGTTAGTCACCTATGAACCTGAAAAGGTGGTTAGTCACCTTGTTAAATGAATGGTGGTAAGTCGCCATTGATGCTTTATCATCCTCTATTATATGTTAAAATGAGAAAATTGATACTTTGAGTATCTAAAGTTAAATGTTATATGAAGACTTGATTACCTATTTCATTAGTCATCCAAGGCAAAAACATATTTGAATCTATGGTATGGATTAAATGAATAAGTTGAGTAATTGCCTTAATGAAAAGACATGATCTATATGTGTACTTGCTGCCTAATATGACCATGATTTATGTATGTTATTTGCTGCCAAAATGACAGGAATTATGTGTATTGTTTGCTGCCCAAATGACTTGAATTATGTGTATTGTTTGCTGCCCGAAATGACTTGAATCATGTGAATTGTTTGCTGCCTAAAATGACTTAACTCATGAGAATGCTTGCTGCCAAATAACATGATTATGAAACTAGTTAAGTTAACTTGAGTTTGATGGACTAGCTAGGTGAATTTATATATCCTAAGCCTAGCTAAGTAACCTTGAAGATATGAATAAGACTTTAAAAGATTGAAACTAGTAATGTTTAGGACTGCCTCACTAAGTACATTATGTGTACTTATCACTCTCTTTGTTTCCTTCTTCCAAAATAACAGGTCCGTTGATATCCGAAAGCCATCAGTTTTGTCTCGAGAGCTTCACAAGTCAAGAACAAGTATGATATAATCTTGCTTAGTCTCCTAGTTGGTGGCATAGTCTAAGTTAGTTTATCATATGCATTATGAAACTTATATTTGATAATTTTTGGTTTGTATAAGACTAAGACAAGTTATGATATGTAAGAATTTTAATGGTTGATATGTAAATATGTTTTTGTTGATACGAATTAACTATGTTTGAGTTATCTAAGCTTGATAAGGATTTGAATGGCTTATATGTTGTACATATATAAGTTGGATTTGAATGATTGAATATGAACCAATTTGATATCTATGATTGATCTAGGTGAATTGCATCTAGAATCCTTATTGAATTAGTGTGTGTTTCGAATGGTGTATTGTTCTTGAAGGATATGTTAATTGATGTAACTTAGAATGGAACCTAGTATTGTTAGGTGGATTGATCAATGATACATGTTTAGGTAGTTTGAATAAGTAAATGACTTGTAATGAAAATATCATGAATATTATAAGGACGTTTCAATTGTACTTAAGTTATTTAGATCCTAGTCGAATGTATATAAGTAGATATATTATATAGGATTGGTTGTTGATTTCTTGGATGTTCGATTGTATATATGTTGCTAATTGATTATAATCTTGATTAGCTTATAAATTAAGTTATAAGTTAGAAAATTTTAAAATGGCCCACCTATTTGAGAAAGGATTAATATCATATACACTGGCGGTGGAAACTAAAAGTTTCCACAAGCGCCTTAGTTTTAGGGTATATGGAGTTATTTTAGGGTATATGATTTAGGGGTTTAGGTGTAGGGGTTTAGAATTTAGGAATAATTATTTCAATTTAAGGTTATAATTTAGGGTTTAGTTTTTAAGATAATATGGTGAGGATTTAGGTTTTAACTTATAAACTCTAAATTATAACCCTAAACCTTAAATTGAAACAACTATCCTTAAATTCTAACCCTACACCTAAACCCCAAACCCTAAACTAATTCCATATACCCTAAAACTAAGGTGCTTGTGGAAACTTTCAGTTTCCATCGCCTGTGTATAGGATATTTATCCTTTGAGAAAATGATCTTGTGTGTATATATATGATTGAGTGATCTATTGTTTGACTAAGCATGTATGTATGATACTCTTGTTGCTATGTTTGGGTGATTGATTCATATGCTTCTATGTTTGATATATGATTCTGATTGTAGTTCGAATGTGACATCTCTCGCTCGTAATCGGGCAAGGGGTGTTACACCAGAAACAAAAAAATCCCTTTCCTTTATTATTGTTTTTTGGTCGTTCGCGTGCCTTCCCTTCGCCGACTCACCACACGCGACCATTATACGACCAGAGGCTTATCATCGACGAGAGGAACGACGGTGGAATGAGAGGCAAGCAAAACGACTCCAGTGAAAACGAGGCGTCGAAGAAGGTAAAATCGAAACCTTTGGCCTCCTTTTTGTTCTTATGCGTGCAATCTCTAAAAAGAAGGGTAAGCTACCTCTGAAATCTCTTTTCCTTCTATTACCTGAGTTCAAAATCCCATTTCTCTCTAGGGTTTACAATCAGTTTCTCGGTTTCTTTTTATACCAAGGTTACATCGAAGTAAAAAACAAGAATAAAGAGATTATTGAACTCTTTCTCTCTGATTTGCCTCACTTTCTCTTGTTTGGTTGACCTTTTGCGAGATTTTATCTTGAAACCCATTTTTGGTATGCTGACCACTGCCTTTTTTGTTGCATGTCTGTTCTTTTCCCTAAACGGCAAGGAGACATGACTAGAGGCGGCAGACAGCGTGGAGGCGGCAGACACGTGGGCGCGTAACGAGAGCATAGGGGCCATACTTGCTATATTCGCATGCACGGGTGAGGCATGCGAAAGGGTGCGCGTATACCGCTCACGTCCGAGGTGCAATCTTAGCCGTTCAAAGCATCCTGGATCTGCGGTTAGGATTGATGCAGTGCGGTACTCAAAAGGGCAGCTATGGTTTGCTTCTGAGACCGAATCTGGACCGTTAAATTTGGATGAGATCTAACGGGTAGGATAATGCGGCGCGACTTGGCGGTAACCCTCGCTAGGGTTTTGTTCCGAGACGGGATCTGGACCGTCAGATGATGCACGATCCGACGTATGGACACGAGTGTAGCGCTCAACAACGATAGGGCTCCCTAGGGTTTCCTCCTAAGACGTGATTTGGACCATTAGATTAACATCCCAGATTTAACGGTCCAAGATGGGCTGCGCATAAAAATCAGAAGTTAGGTTTTTTTGTGTAATGTTTTACGGGCTCAAATTATTTGGGTTCAAATGGGCTAAGTGTGTAATGGTGTATGGTTTATTTTTTGGGATCCCTAAGTAAATGGATCGTGAGAAATAAATGGGTTCTTTTTATATAACCTTTATTTGTGTAATAATAACAACAACAACAACAACAACAACAATAATAATGACACTAGTAAATGGTAACAATGATAAATGATAGTAATATATGTATGATATAAATAATAATAATAATAATAGCAATAATAAACAAAAACACATACAGACAAAATGAGAAAATAACATAGATAATAATCCTAATAATAAGAAATAATAATAATAAAAATTATATATATATGCATTTTCTTTTTTCTCATTTTTTCTTTAAATTATGTAACAACCCAATATAAGCCCATTAATCATCATAAACCAAATGGGGTTCAAGGTCCGAAAAAAATTAGTGATTACAATTGCCCCTCTTTGCTTATTACTTGTGGAACAAGAATAAAGCAAAGACCATAAGCACTAATTTTGTCCCACTTCCCTATTAGACGGTTTGTTTTCCTGAGGCGGCAACGTTCAAGTCCAAGTAACTTTCTTTCTGAGGCCTTAATATCATGAGTTCTCTCTCTATAAAACTTTTTTCCTTGGCGTATTCTTCGAGCAGTAGTTCCTCATATACGGAATTCCCTTCTTCTCATATCCGAAATCAAGGATATATAAGTCCTCTCTCTATAGGACCCTCCGCTTTCGAGATACTGAAGCCTTGGATTTTTGAGTTTTTTTTTCTCATAGAACTCTTCTTCCTTGGCGTACTTATCGAGTAGTAGTTCCTCCTCTACAGAACTCCCATCTTCGCATATATGAAACCAAGGATCTACAAGTCCTCTCTATAGGACCCTCCGCTTTTGAGATCCTGAAGCCTTGGAATTTTGAGTTCTTTTCCCCATAGAACTCTTCTTCCTTGGCGTACTCTTTGAGTAGTAGTTCCTCCTCTACAGAACTCCCCTCTTTGCATATCTGAAATCAAGGATCCTCAAGTCCCCTCTCCATAGGACCCTCCGCTTTCGAGATCCTGAAGCCTTTGAATTTTGAGTTCTTTTCCCCATAGAATTCTTCTTCCTTTGCGCACTCTTCGAGTAGTAGTTCCTCCTCTACAGAACACCCCTCTTCGCATATCTGAAATCAAGGATCCACAAGTCCTCTCTCCATAGGACCCTTCACTTTCAAGATCCTGAAGTCGCAAGTTCCTCCTATATAGAGCCTTTTTGGACCCCTTCTCTGTAGGATCCTTCATCTTGGAATCCGAGAGCAGTGAACATGAAGGGCTTCACCTGAAATCCTTGAGCGGTGATCATGAAAGGCTTCACCTGGAATCCTTGAGCAGTGGCTTGAAAGGCTTCGCCTGAAATCCTTGAGCTTTGAGTATCCGCCTCCTTTGCTCTAAAATCCTTTCTAGGTTTTTGCTATGTCGTTTACGCGTCCTTTTATAAAGGGCCCAATCTATCTTTCAGATATACTTCCTTCTTTTGGTCCATTGATCTTTATTTTCTCTTGCTTTCCTCTTTTTCTTTTTCTTTGCAATGGTGGTGCCTCCTCTCTCACCTCGGGTCCTCCCTTTATATTCCATTTTTTTTCTTCTTGAGTTCCTTAACCTCTTGCTCTAAAGCGTCTTTACAAGTTTTCACTTTAAAAATTCTCCTTTTTCTTTCTTCTTCTTCTTCTTCTTCTTCTTCTTCTTCTTCTTATCCTTTTTCTTCTTCTTAGGAAAGAAAGCACATCTTATATTCGGGTTCATCCATCTTTGTTTCTTTCTTTTAAGGGTTTTGAACATTTGTCCTTTAAGTGCCTTTCCACGCTTTCACTTTGCTTTTCTCAAAGCACCCTTTCAAGTATTCACTTTTTCTTCTTTTTCCTTCCCTTTTTATCTCTCTCTTTTCTTTTCCTTTTTGTTTTCTTCTCCCTCCCCCCTCCCCCTATCTTTCTCTTTCACTTTCTTTATTTTTCTCTTCCTCTTTCCACTCGTTCTTCTCATTCTTTCCTTTTTATTTTTCTCTCTTTTTCTTTCTTCCCTTTTTTGCTCTCTTTCTTTTTCTCTCTTTTTCTTTGGCTCTCTTTCTTTCTTTTTCTCTTTCTTTCTTTCTGGAAAACTTTCCCCCCTCCTCGACTAAGCGAGTCCCTCTCCTTGGAAACTTCTTCGAATCTTTGTTACCTAATTTCTTTTCATTAAGGACTCATCGTCGGGGAGTTTCAAGTCAAATCCTTTGCAATTTGCAAAATCTGTAAGAATGCTTTGATGATATGAGTTAGCACGCTCCTAACCTAGGGATGTCTAACTAAATATGATGCATGACCGGAGTCATTTTTTAGAGCTGCTGGGGAAGAAGCCTCGCTTTCGGGTCGATCACCCTTAACTTCCATGGGTTTTATGTCTTTATCGAGTCTTCATTTCATCCTTGCCTTGGAAGGACATGGTTGGCCTATACCGGATAAACTAAAATCTGTCACCTCATGAAGTTCTCTTTGATTTCCCCATTCAACCTGGACTTAGGAATTATCTTTTCTCATTTGCCCTTCATGACGAGCACCCTAAATCTTCTGAACCCCTCTTATTTCCATAAGGTCTAATCTTCATTTTTCTTTATTGAATTTCCTCTTTCGTTTCTTCTTGAAAGGAAATACCAAATTACATCGGTCAAATTCTCATTACCTTCACTTAATTTAGGCTTATGTACCTTCTGACTGACCTCCGGTTAATGCCGCTCGATTTAAACGGTGTCTTCCATCCAAAGTTGCTACAACCTTGGCCCTCATTCTTCTGAGTTTGTGATCTGAAGCATCCTTTCTGATTTTCGCTTCATTCCCAAAGTGCCTTTTGGGTTTTCGCCATGTCTCCTCTTTTTTTCTTCTTCTTTGTCCTCTTTATTTTCTAGGCGTACTTCTCTCTTCATCGCCTTTTTATCGAGTTTGAGTTCAGATGACACTTACTATCTCATTTCGGTGCATGCTCGCAACGCGGCGCATGCGATCATTCTCGGGACATTCCCTCCGGCAAGATGCCTAGATCCCGAGGTTAACTTATGTTCCTTGATTCTTTATGTCAAATTTTCTTTCCTCATGTTCTATTTTGACTTCAACAATACTTCTTAGCGAAGGTTGACTTCACAACTTGGTATTTCACCGAAGGCGGTGTTGACATTTCAACCGGTGGTATTCATCGTTTAGCAAAAATATTTGAGCCTTCACGGGTGTCCCTCCGGGTACTACTGGCTTTACCTCGAGTCACAGTCAGTCCGCTTGTTCATTCCAATGTAGGAGACTTGTGAAAATGATAGGGTAAAAATAATTTTATTATGTATAAATATACATTTTAACGAATCACGACAAGTGATATTTAAGAAAATCAAGTTTTGGGTTTTTGAAAAAAAGGTCAACCCGAGTGACATTTTTTGAATGTTGCGGGGATATTCATGTGAAAACCTCACTGGGCTATTAAGCTTCCGAGAGGAACAACTCCCAAACCTAATTTCTACCCAATTTTAAGGTGGCTCTCTTTAACTTACAAACTCACTGTGCCTCATCTTTCCCTCTTTTCTGATCTCAATCAGACATTAGAAGTGTGTCAATCCTTGATGTAACCCCTTTAGCCCGGCCTAGACGCCCGACCCAAACTAAGAAGATTACATAAGGAAAACCAAAGTCAACTCGTTAAAGTCAACCTCGATTAACAATCCTTTTTTTTCATTTTATCTTTTCTAGACGCACATTATTATCCTACTTGTTCAGCAAAGCGATTAGGCGAAAACGACACAGCAATCGGAGTTCGATTAGGGGTTCAAATGCTTAAAATACAACTTTAGGGACTAAACTTTAATTACCAGAAAATACAGGGACTTTTTCAGATTTTAAAATTACCAAACCATAATTAGTCATGTCACATGCCAGCATGTCAAATTTCACCTTAAACGGATTATCCAAACTCATCTAATTAAACATACAACATTTAGGGACCAAAATGCAACATTTCAAAACTCAGGAAGATTCTTTTAACTGAAATAACGAACCCGTATCGATACGCCTTAGCCTGTATCGATACGCAAACTGGCAGTAGCCAAAGTTGACAAGAGGGTATTGATATGCTCAAGCCCATATCGATACGGCCTTCAAACATTTGCCTAGGCGTTTCGATACGCGGGTAATTCGTATCGGTACACCTAAGCCAAAAGGTCTGAATTTAGCCTTAGTGTATCAATACTCTTCCTCAAGTATCGATACGCATACCAGATTTACACTTCCAACAACCATTTAAACACATTAAACATCTTCCCAACAAGTTTAAAACACACATACATGCTATAATCAACTTACTATACATATAAGTATAAACAAACAACATAACATAATCATCAAGCATCTCAAATCATGGTGGAAAATTAGCTACTCAAGCATGCTTAAGAATATGAGCCATAACATAGCCAAAACACTATAAGCAAGACCATAAACTAATTATAGGCCATTTACAAGTCCCAAACCACAAACCAAATATGCTCAAAATGTTTAACATCACCAAATAAAACCAAGAGTAGAAATCCTTCCCATTGCCTCTTATTACACTAAAGTAAAACCACATACGTTGTTTAGCCAAAGTACTTGGAATCCCCTTGCTTTCTTGCTGCCTCTAATGCTCAATTCTCTGCATTGATGAAACAAATGAGCGTAAGCATAAAGCTTAGTAAGTATCGCTAAAAACCAAACATTCATCAATGCATTTTGAAAACCATATCATCATCATTTTGGAAACATATGCCTTCCTTTCAAACATGATCTTTAAAGCATCAATGCACTTCTAAAAATCACATGCCCATAGCATCATTAAAACAACAGCAAAATCCCTTTGCTCGTGCTTAAACCAAGCATCACATGCATTCTAGGATAATTCCCAAACATCACATGCTTAAATCATTTTACAACATAATTATATTGGCACACAAGCGATCATTAACAAACCATCTCAAAACCAACACAACTAACACAATCGGATATGCGGATTACAAGCGTTGTCCCACACGCTTCATACACACTACAGGACTACACAAGGCTCACACACGAGATTAGACCATCGACTGTTGTGACACTCGTGGTGGAGTTTAACGGTACAATCACAACCCCTCAACACCACTCATCGGTAGTTGTATAATTCCACTAACGAAAGCACGGGACGTATACCACAAGATACACACACGGGATTAAACCATCCACCGTTGTGATCTTAGCCTCAATCGTTAGGGTACTTGGATGGAGTATACGATACAATCACAACCCCTCGACATCCAAGGCGACTTTATTAACGGTACACCCAATCCTATATCCGGCTAACTATATCCGATTAAAGTAACCAAAAACCATTTCCATTACTTGCCAATATAATCATTCAACGTCATTATTCCACTGTTTTACAAGCATAAATCACAATACCATTTTCACAAGCATAAACATGCTTAAACTAAAATGCATTAATCTCATAAATTCAAGGACCACTTACCATGTGCATCCTTAACAAAATGGCATAAAAAACCAGCATCAACAATGCTTCAAACATGCTTTAAAGCAATAATCAATCCTCATTTAATTCAAGTGCATTTCCAACAAAAACATAGCACATTCCGAGAGAGGATTTCGATTTACTTACTCTTGAGCTTAGCTAAGTGTTTCAAACTTACACTAAGCTCCCAAGACCACGCTCAAAGCGCAACAAAGCTGAAAATTCCATTTCCACTCACCGATACGCGAAACCTCGCTCGCCAACGCGAAGATCACCCGTCCGAAGCCTCCACAAATGCTTCGTTTGATTCCGGATCAAGATCCCCTGTTTTTAGAGCATCAAAATAGAGATCCAAATGCATTAAAATACATTTCAACACCAACAATTACACACAAACTTGTTGCTCACCAAAACTACACCAATTTACTCATCCGAAACAACTGAAAACTCAATCGATTGCTTTCTAAACCAGACTCAGTCAACATACATCACTTTCAACCATTTGTAAACATCTAAAAACAACCTAAACCTTTATTTATACCTCTAGCAAGCATAGCATCATCATTTCACCTCAAAAACCCAACTAAAATCATCAAGAAACTCAAGGATCTTAAAGATTTCGGGATATACATTACCAAAGCCCTTTTTCAACATAATAATCAACTCAAAACTCAATTAAAATCAATCCAAAACAGATCTCATCAATACCACTTCGAAAATCAAGATTTAAATCATAATTTTGCAAGATTTTGATCTCAAATCAAAACTATAATAAAAACTCAGCCAAAAACAACAATTAGAATTCAAAGATCTTGGTAATTTTAATAAATAACCTAGATTGAAGGTTGAGAACGAGATTTACCTCAAATCCTTGCCTTTCTTAAAGTTTGACAAGTTTTTCCTTCACAAATCTTGAAGAACTTGAAGAGAACTCTTGGAAATGATTTAGATATCAAAGATAGAGTGTTTGGGAGAAAAGAATTCTGGAGAAAGTGTTGAGAAAATGGTTTTGCTGAAAATGAAGTTAGTTACGTGAAATGAAATCTCAATTTCCTATTTTACCATTTTATTTAAATAAAATCTTTTTTATTTTAATCATCCAAAAATCATTTTAAAACACATGTCAATTTAAGGAAGGTGTAATTGCACCATAGCTCCTTAAAGATTCTAAGATTTTGACTCTTTTTTTTTAAATTGCAATTTTCCATAGTTTTAAACTTTACATTTTGGTCACTACACAAAATGTACCACTTCTGAAACTCTTTTTGTAAAATTGATTTGACCAACCTCTTAAACTCGATTTTAGAGAATTTTAGCAATTTTTACCATATTTTTATCCTTTCCCGATCCTTGATTTCCCTAAACCACCTAATACGATTCAATCCGTTCCCAACCAGTCTGATCCGATGTCTAAAACATTTAGGCCCAAAACCAGGGCATTACACTTGAAGAAAGGTTAACCCTGATAGGCGGAATGTGATCTGAAGAAAAATTCATCCATCAGTGTATGGTCCAAATGGTCTTTTTAGGCTTGTAATGTAGGTTAAGGCTCACGGATACGAAAGAAATGGTAAATAGGCCCAAACAAGTGTTTAAGGGTGGTGAAACCAAGGATCAATTCTTGCAACTGAAAATCTTCATTTCATACTGCCTGATCTGAATATTCTTGGATGAAAAACATTTCCCTTTCATTTTTTGGATCGCTCTAGACTGCCCATTTTCGAGTTTTCTCCCTAGAGTTCATTTCCTTTCATCAAGCGTAGTTTCGGATCAAATTGCACCTCCACATTGTATTGGTGCATGCTTTTGATCAAAGGCAATCAATCTTTTCTAAGTAGATGTCCATTTGGATAGGGGATTCCTATAGCTTCTTTCTCTATTTACAAATCCGCACTTTTTCAATTTAGTGCCTTCACTTTCGATTTCTTCAACTTCCATGTTGGTAACTTTCAACTTGGTTTGGGTTGGCTCTTTGAGCACAAGCTTTCCTTTCACCTTTTCCTTTTGGTGTTGTTAAATGTTGCATTTCATGATTCTATTCTCCCTTGCTATCCCTTAGTTTGTGACGTGTTATCTTTATATCATGATAAGAACTTGACGTCGTTCATTTTTCCACAAACTTACTTCTTTTGCCCCCCGATGTGGGGGGTGATCCTTGGTTTGGGTTCAATCGAAAGAAATTCTTCAGGCTTAAAAAGGGATTGCAATGGATATTTTTCGTATTTTCTTTCTTTGTGAAGGGAAGTGAAGGAATGCCAAATGTCCTCCCATATATGGATATCAAAAATAGTCTTCAGGGGTAGATGTTTTGGGGTTATCGCTTCATTCAAGGACCTTGAACAACAATGTCCGAGAGGAAAATTCACTCAATGGGAGTGACCCATTATTTCTGAACACTCATTGTCATTTCTTCCTTAGCCTAAGTAGAACATAGGGTTTTCACCTTTGGTGTCCTCACAACATCTGGTTTTTCGGGAAAAAAATTCTTTTTAAATTGAATTAAAGTTAATCTTACAAAAAGTATATACATGTGTGTGAAACCAATATTTTAATTTTGATATAACTAAAAACCTAAGGACTAAATTGAAAATATCAAAACGAATTTTTAAGTCCTCAAACATCCCCATATGATTTTAAGATTATGCCAAAGTTAAAAACAAAGTTTTCAAATATTTTTCTAAGTGTTTAAAGCCGAAGCAGTGATTTTCAAGTCCCTGTTTCGAAACGGCCTAAGGCGTTTCGAAACGTTTTCATCACTACCAACCCTTGTTTCGAAACGCGTATCGAAACGGCTTTAGAGCACATGAACCCGTATCGAAACGGCTTCAAGCGTTTCGAAACGGTTCTTCATTTTTGATTTGAAAACTATAATGGTTGTAACATTTTTTAACTGAATTTTCAAAGATCAATAGGGTGTTTCGAAACGGGATCAAGCTGTTTCGAAACGACCTATTCCAGTAGCAAAACTGTTTCGAAACGAGTCCATGTGTTTCGAAACGGTTATTCATCCTGATTTGAAAATATGACCGTTGTAAAAGTTTTTAAGTGATTTTTTAGAATCTGTTAGGGTGTTTCGAAACGGGCTTAGGCTGTTTCGAAACGACCCTTTCCAGTGGCAAAAGTGTTTCGAAACGGCTTTAACACATTTCGAAACGGGCTCTTAAATGCACCCCAACAACTCTTTCTATTTTAGTCCGTTTCGAAACAGGTACCCCGCGTTCCGAAACGGGTTGTTGCAGACTACATTTATGGAGGTGAGATAACATCCCCAACGGCTCTATTGATGAGTGCAACAACCACAACGGCTAGAAATCAATGAGAAGGTATAAAAGGGACCTCTAAAAGCTCCAGCAACAACTATTGATCCAAAAGCAAATATCCATACATCAAATCCAAGCAATTGTGCTAAAATCCCATATTGTCTAGAAACCCCAATTGTAATTTTCATTCTTATCTTTTTCAATTGGGTTGAGTGCTTGTAATTGGGCTACAAATTGTATTGAGAGATACTATCTTAGCCATCAAATTCTTTGTTACCTTTGTGTGAGGATTGGGTTAAATTTTGGGTAGAAAATTTAACCGAAAATTGTAAGGGTTGCCTCCTTAGCCTAGAAAAGGGGAAGAGCAATTAGTGGAATTGTTGCAAATCCTTAGTGAAGCTAAGGTAGTGGATGTAGAGTTCATTTGGAACTTGAACCACTCTAAAATCCCTTGTCAATCTTTTAATTTGCAATTTCCACCACACAAACTTTAAAAATCCAATTCACCCCCTCTTGGTTCATATAGATCTTTCGATCCACTCAACAATTGGTATCAGAGCCTACCTCTGTGAGGATTAACAACCACAAGAGGAGTTCCTTGGAAGAGTGTGATCATCAAATATCAAGAGATGGCTTCAACCTCCGGTTCGGGCATGTATGAGTCTCAATTCACTACAAAGCCTCAATTCTTTAATGGTGATAACTATTCTTTTTGGAAGAATAGAATGCGTCTCTTCATCAAGTCAAATGACTACTTAGTGTGGGATGTCATTGAAGATGGCCCTTACATTCCATTGAAGCAAGATGGTGAAGGCAAGATGGTCTTGAAGAAAAAGGTGGAGATGAGTGAAGAAGAAAGGAAAAAGATTCAAGTAAATGACAAAGCTCTCCACATGCTCTTTTGTTCATTCGGTCCGGACATCTATTCGAAGGTTTCATCCATCGAGAGTGCCAAAGAAGTGTGGGACACTCTTGAGACTACCTACGAGGGTACCAACGATGTTAAAGAAACTAAGATTGGAATTCTCAATCTTAGTTATGAGAATTTCAAGATGGAGCCCGATGAGACGGTGTCCAAGATGTTTGATCGGTTCTCCACTATTGTCAATGGGCTCAAGGGTTTTGGAGAAATCATACCGGAAGACAAGCTTGTCCGGAAGCTACTCTATTCACTTCCCGAATCTTGGGATGGGAAGAGAACCACCATCATTGAAGCTAAGAATTTAAAGACTTTAAAGCTTGATGAGCTTGTGGGTTTTCTCCTTACTCATGAGATTATGAAGCAAGGAAGGGAAGAAGAGAAGAAGAAAGAAGAGAAAAGAGTAGAAAAGCTTGAGGTTGAGAAGAAGAAGAAAATGGGAATAGCTCTCAAAGCTTCACTACATGAAGAGAGCTCTTCTAGTGAGGAGGATGAACTAGAAGAATTGGCTATGATAGCCAAACGATTCTCACGCTTTATGAGGTCCAACCGGGGAAGAAAAATCCAAAGAAAGATGGACTTCAAAAGCAAGAACAAAGAAGAAGCAAGGGTTCCAATCATTTTCTTTGAGTGCAAACAACCCGGCCACATACGTTCGGAGTGCCCTCAACTCAAGAAGAAGGGCTTTGAGAAGAAGAAGCTCAAAGTCAAGCTTGCTACTTGGAGTGATGAGGAGTCATCGGAGGATGACGAACAAGAAGTGGCTAACCTTTGCCTCATGGCACTTGAGGAAGATTCCTCCATGGTAACCTCGAACTCATCAACTTTAGATTTTACATATGATGAATTGAATGATGATATGATGAGTTACAAGAGGTCTATGATGAATTAGTTGAGAAATATAAAGAGTCGGTCATTAGAAAAAAGAAAATTATTTTGGAACTAAATGAGAAAAATGACTCACTACCTCAAGCTAATTCAAAATTTTAGAAAAAGATATTAGGGTTAAAAGATGAACTAAAATTCTTTCAAGATGAAAATGTTGACCTTAATAATCTTTTGTTTCAATGTAATAGTGAACACCAAAAGGTGTTGGATGAGCTAAATGAGCTCAAAAAGTCTTTTAAAAATGTTGGTAGTGTCAAGCATGAAATAGGTGAATCCTCAAGAGCAAACCAACCTAAGAAAATGACTAACTACTACAAACAAGGTAGTTTTCCTAGACATAGTAGAGCTAAAAGAATTAGAAGTGTATGGGTTCCTAAGGAACTTGTAAAATCTAATAATATTATTGCTATGTCATCTTGGATTCCTAAGTGAACCAAGGTTTTGGGAGCTAACACTCATGGACCCAAAATGATTTGGGTACCAAAAACAAAAGCTTAATATCTTTGTTTGTAGGGGGAGCATTGCTACAAGGCCAAAGCACAAAGTCAAAACTCATGTTACCTTGATAGTGGATGCTCAAGGCATATGACCGGAGACAAGAGTATATTCATGGATCTAAAGCCAAAAAGTGGAGTAGTGACATTTGGTGACAACTCCAAAGGCCACATTAAAGGTATTGGCTCCATAAGTAATCACTCTACTATTCTCATTGAAAATGTCTTGTATGTCGATGGTCTTAAACACAATTTATTGAGCATAAGTCAATTGTGTGATAAAGGATTTAATGTTTTATTTGATAAAAATGGATGCAAAATTGTGGACATTAAATCTAATAATATTATGCTCATAGGTCATCGCATAGGGAACATATACATGGTGCATCTAGATGACATTCATACATCTCATGCATGCTTAGTAGCACAAAATGAAAATGATGCATGGTTGTGGCATAGGAAACTAGGACATGCTATCATAAGTGTTTTAGAAAAACTAGTCTCCCTTAATCTAGTTAGAGGTTTACCCAAGATAAAATTTTCAAATGATAAAATTTGTGATGCATGCTCTAAGGGTAAACAACATAAGTCTTCCTTTAAATCCATTAATGATGTTTCTACTAGTAGATGCTTACAACTTATCCATATGGATTTATTTGGGCCAATTAGGACTATGAGCTTGGGTGGTAAGTCTTATGCTTTTGTACTTGTTGATGATTTTTCTAGATTTACTTGGGTTCTATTTTTAAGTACTAAAGATGAGGCTTTGGAAAAGTTCATCACATTTTCAAAACTAACCCAAAATGATCTTGATCTTAAAAGTTCACATATTAGAAGTGATCATGGAACCGAGTTTCAAAATTTAGGGTTTAAAGATTTTTTGAATGAAAATGGTATTAGCCACAATTTTTCGGCTCCTCGAACTCCTCAACAAAATGGGGTAGTTGAGAGGAAAAATAGAACTTTGCAAGAAATGGCTTTAGGGTAAATTTTAAGCGGAAGCCGCAAACACCGCTTGCTATATTGTAAATCGAGTAATGATTAGACCAATATTAAAGAAAACACCTTATGAGATTTTAAAATCTAAAAAGCCTAACATTAGCTATTTTCACCCTTTTGGTTGCAAGTGTTTTGTTTTAAATAATGGAAAAGACAACTTAGGTAAATTTGATGCAAAAAGTGATGAAGTTATTTTCATAGGTTACTCTTTAACCTCTAAAGCCTATCGAGTATTTAACAAAATAACTTTAGTAGTAGAAGAATCTATTCATGTTGTATTCGATGATAACCTCCTTCCTAGGAAGGATTCTTGTGATGATGATGATGTAGGAATCATAAATGCCTTTGATGGAGGACAAACTTCAAAGGAGGATGAGATTCCAACAAAAGAAGAGGACACACAAGATCCACCTCTTGAAGCCTTGAAAGAATTGGCTCTTGAGGAAAAGGAAGTGATCTACCCAAGGGAGTTGAACTATGTCAAAGATGGTGAAATCTTGGGTGATCCATCCAAGGGGGTAACCACTCGATCTTCTCTTAGATTAATGAATCATGTTGCATTTATCTCATGCATAGAGCCCAAGAATATAAAAGAAGCATTGAAAGATGACTTTTGGATTATGGCTATGCAAGAAGAGTTAAATCAATTTGAGAGAAGTAACGTTTGGACATTAGTTGATAGGCCTAGTAATCAATCTACCATAGGAACTAAATGGGTCTTTAGGAACAAGCTAGATGAGAGTGGTAACATTGTAAGAAATAAAGCTAGACTAGTAGCACAAGGTTACACTCAAGAAGAGGGAATAGATTTTGATGAAACCTATGCACCCGTAGCTAGAATGAAAGCCATTAGGATGTTGCTTGCATATGCATGTTATCATAATTTCAAGCCTTTTCAAATGGATGTTAAAAGCGCATTTTTAAATGATTTTATAAATGAAGAAGTGTATGTGGAACAACCACCGGGTTTTGAAGACTCAAAATTTCCAAATCATGTTTTCAAACTCACCAAAGCTCTTTATGGTTTAAAACAAGCTCCTAGAGCTTGGTATGAAAGACTTTCAAACTTTTTAATTGAAAAAGGATTTGAAAAAGGTAAGGTGGACACTACACTTTTTATAAAAATGTATAAAAATGACATCTTAGTAGGTCAAATTTATGTTGATGATATTATTTTTGGTTCTACTAATGAATGTCATTGTCAAGAGTTTGCTAAGTTAATGCAAGGTGAATTTGAGATGAGCATGATGGGGGAGCTCTCATTCTTTTTGGGACTCCAAATCAAGCAAAAGAAGGATGACACCTTCATCAATCAAGCAAAATACATAAAGGATATGCTCAAGAAGTTTGGCTTGGAGAATGCAAAGCCTCAAGCCACACCTATGAGCTCATCTACAAAGCTTGACAAAGATGAAGGAGGTAAGTGTGTTGACTCTAAGCTTTACCGTTCTATGATTGGATCATTGCTTTACCTTACCGCAAGTAGACCGAATATCTTGTTTAGTGTTTGCTTGTGTGCTAGGTTTCAAGCTAGTCCTAGAGAGTCTCACCTTATAGCCGTTAAGAGAATCTTTAGGTACCCTAGAGATACTCCTTGTTTAGGTCTTTGGTACCCTAGAGACTCTACCTTCAACCTTCATGCTTATTCGGATGCGGATTATGGGGGGTTGCAAAATCGATAGGAAAAGTACTTCGAGAACTTGTCAATTCCTAGGTAGTATGCTCATATCTTGGTTCTCTAAGAAACAAAATAATGTAGCCTTATCTACCACCGAAGCCGAGTACATATCCTTAGGGAGTTGTTGTGCTCAAGTCCTTTGGATGAAGCAACAACTCTTAGACTATAGAATTAAAGTTGAAACCATACCCCTAAAATGTGACAACACTAGTGCAATATGTCTAACAAAAAATCCCATCCAACACTCTAGAACCAAACACATAGAAATAAGACATCATTTCATTAGAGATCATGTCTTTAAGGAAGATGTGGTTATAAAGTATGTAGACACCTTAAATCAATTAGCGGACATATTTGCAAAACCTTTAGACAAAGAGCGTTTTTGGTCCCTTAGGAGAGAGTTAGGTCTAGCTAGCCTATCTTGACCTTTTAGGACCTCTTTTGTGCTTAAATTTGCTTGATCTTGTGAAATGCCATGTTTATGTGTTTAGACTCCTAATTTCATCCATGCTTATAGCTATGGGGAGTATGTTTATGTTTGTATATGTTTTGCCTGCTCATTCATGTCATTTATGCATGTTAGGCCTAAGAAAAAAAATCATTTTCTGCACTTTTAGAGCCTCATCTGCACTTCCAGGCCCAGGTGTATCGAAACGGGTTCACCCGTTTCGATACGGATACCTTAAATTCATGTCTGAGAGAAGGGCGTTTTGAAACGCCTCCAAAGTGTTTCGAAACGTTTTTGCTACTGCCAAGGGGTGTATCGAAACGTGTTTCGATACTGGTCAAACGGGGCTTCGATACGGTCAACACCGTATCAAAACGGTCAGCTGAAGGTCTCAAAACGGTCAAACCCTAGTGCTCTCGTTTCGAAACGGTCTAGACCGTTCCGAAACGGTATCACAGATAGCTTTATTTAGGGCTTTTAATGTTAAAATCCACTTTTACATCAAACTCTTAAAAACCCTAAACCGACTTTCTCCCTATAAATACCCTCTAAACCTCTTTGTTTTTCACCAAATCTTGAGAGGTTTTACTCTAAAACTCAAGTCTAAGCAAGTTTCATCAACATTGTGCAAGGATTTTCATTAAATCATCCAAAATCCTAAACTAAGGTATTTTCCCCCTTTTTTTTTCAATTTATGTTCGAATCTTAGGTTAGAAAATTTTATTTTTGTATAAATTATATGTTTTCATGTTTGGGTTTTCCATATCTTGTAAAAAAAATTCAAAATCTCAAATTTTTTGATTCGAATATAAAATTTTTCAGTCGTATTTTCTTTTACTGTTTTTTTTAATTTTAATTTTTCTTTGTTTTAATTTTTTTAAAACCTAAGTGGGATTTATTATTGGATTGAATTTAAAAATCTATGCATACACTTAATTTCTAAAACATGCTTGCTTAATGTTTTTAGGATGTCGGATCAAGCTAACAAAAAGCGTAAGTCCGTTCAAACCGGTGATTCGAGCATACGTCTGAATCTAGCTCTGCTTTTTCAGAAATCCCTTCGAACTACCGAGATGCGAGCTCGCTTCACATATGTCAAGGATTTCGAAGTTCGTCGTGAACGTGTCATTGATCTTGATTTTCTCAACTCCGAGCGATTCCTATTCCGTTACCTCGAGCGTTTGAGTGAATGAGATCTTCTTCCTTTGTTGAGTATCCCGGATATTCGCTACAAACATATGGTACTCATCTTTTACTCTAATGCTCGTCTTATTCATGATGAAACCAAAACCGAGGTTGTAGGAATTGAATCTTTCATATTAGGGAAAAAGTTTACTGTTAATATTGCACTCTTGGAGTCCACCTTTTCCCTTAAGAATATAGGTCTTGAGGATGAACGTCACTTCGGCACTTTCACCGGTCCGGCACTTACTTTGGATGCGCACGACCGTTTTCTTCACTTGATGGTTTCATGGTTCCTTCGCCCTTCCGGAGGTAAATACTCTCATATCCGTCAAGTTGATCACTTTTGGCTTGAATGTTTCCGTAGAGGTGAGCGCCCTAATGTAGCTAAGATCATTTTTGCCGAGATGGTCAATAATGTTAAGCTTATTGACACCAATGAGTTGAAATCATTTACTTATGGCACGATCTTGAGCCACATCTTTAGCCACATCGGTCTCGATTGCACCTACGACTCCCCGGAACCTCGCAAGTGCAAGATTGGTGAGTCCTCTCTTCGCAAATCCGGGTTTCGATATGTGAATGGTGTTTGGGAACGTGTTGATAGAGAAGCTCCTCTTCCTCCCGTTGCACCTCCACCGCAAGTTCAAGTTGGAAACAATGAAGCTCTTACGACTCTCATTACCGAGCGGTTCAATGCCTTGGATACTCACATTGCTTCGGGTTTTGATGCCATGAACACTCGCTTGAAAAATGTCGAGGATTGCCTCCTATCTCTTGAGACTTCCCACTCAAACTTGGATTTGTCCTTCTCTACTCTTTATGGCCAATGGACGAAGTTTCACCGTTCTCAAGTCAAGAGCGATGATGACACTTCCGATGATGATAATGGTGATGACGAGGCCTAGGACTTTCATATCATATCATATCATATCATATTATCTATGAATTTTAGGTTTAAGATTGCATCTTTATGTTTCATTATGTTTTAGGAACCTATGCTTTTGATCTTTTGTTTGGGATTTTATTTTGAACTTAATGTTGATTTATGTTTTGGATATTTTAATTTTATGAATTTATATTATTGTTGCTTATTAGTTAATGCTTATTGGTACTAATTCTTTGTCTTCTCTATGAGCCTTATTTATTCTTTTTGATCTAACAAAAAGGGGGAGAAGAAATTTAAGAGCCAAAAACAAAAATTCGTTTTTAAATGTTTAAAGTGTTTTTAAGTTTTTAAAACTTGAATTTCAAAGTTAAACATTTTTAAAACTTTAAAAACCTATCTTAAATTAAGGGGGAGTTAGAATATATTCAAAATTTTCAAAACTCTTAAAAATTCTAACTTTGGTTTTGTTATATCAAAAAGGGGAGATTGTGAAACCAATATTTTAATTTTGATATAACTAAAAACCTAAGGACTAAATTGAAAATATCAAAACGAATTTTTAAGTCCTCAAACATCCCCATATGATTTTAAGATTATGCCAAAGTTAAAAACAAATTTTTCAAATATTTTTCTAAGTGTATAAAGCCGAAGCAGTGATTTTCAAGTCCCTATTTCGAAACGGCCTAAGGCGTTTCGAAACGTTTTCATCACTGCCAACCCTTGTTTCGAAACGCGTATCGAAACGGCTTTAGATCACATGAACCCGTATCGAAACGGCTTCAAGCGTTTCGAAACGGTTCTTCATTTTTGATTTGAAAACTATAATGGTTGTAACATTTTTTAACTGAATTTTCAAAGATCAATAGGGTGTTTCGAAACGGGATCAAGCTGTTTCGAAACGACCTATTCCAGTAGCAAAACTGTTTCGAAACGAGTCCATGTGTTTCGAAACGGTTATTCATCCTGATTTGAAAATATGACCGTTGTAAAAGTTTTTAAGTGATTTTTTAGAATCTGTTAGGGTGTTTCGAAACGGGCTTAGGCTGTTTCGAAACGACCCTTTCCAGTGGCAAAAGTGTTTCAAAACGGCTTTAACACATTTCGAAACGGGCTCTTAAATGCACCCCAACAACTCTTTCTATTTTAGTCCGTTTCGAAACAGGTACCCCGCGTTCCGAAACGGGTTGTTGCAGACTACATTTATGGAGGTGAGATAACATCCCCAACGGCTCTATTGATGAGTGCAACAACCACAACGGCTAGAAATCAATGAGAAGGTATAAAAGGGACCTCTAAAAGCTCCAGCAACAACTATTGATCCAAAAGCAAATATCCATACATCAAATCCAAGCAATTGTGCTAAAATCCCATATTGTCTAGAAACCCCAATTGTAATTTTCATTCTTATCTTTTTCAATTGGGTTGAGTGCTTGTAATTAGGCTACAAATTGTATTGAGAGATACTATCTTAGCCATCAAATTCTTTGTTACCTTTGTGTGAGGATTGGGTTAAATTTTGGGTAGAAAATTTAACCGAAAATTGTAAGGGTTGCCTCCTTAGCCTAGAAAAGGGGAAGAGCAATTAGTGGAATTGTTGCAAATCCTTAGTGAAGCTAAGGTAGTGGATGTAGAGTTCATTTGGAACTTGAACCACTCTAAAATCCCTTGTCAATCTTTTAATTTGCAATTTCCACCACACAAACTTTAAAAATCCAATTCACCCCCTCTTGGTTCATATCGATCTTTCGATCCACTCAACAATGTGTAATTGGAAAACAAGAGTAAGCTTATAATAATAAACAATAAATGGAATGTTTAAAGAATCAAATAATGCAAAAATATTTTCTAAATAACAAAATGAAACTTTTGTTATGATAAAAAAATCTACTAATTAGCTTATTTCCTTTGCATTTTTCCCAAATGCACATGGATCAACGGTTTTGAATTGCCTTTATCGGTAGCCGTTTGCTCCGAGCTAGTGTTACCATTCCCCTGGGTACAATGAGTTTATACCAATTATGACGTTGTATTTTCCAAAGGATTTATTTCCTTTTGACCATTCGTAAAAATGAATTTTCCAATGGACATTTGAATTATCCATTGTCTTAAACTTTTGTCGTATTTAAGCATGTTGTGCCAACATTTCTGTTGGACTTGCCAAACATCGCTTCTTCTTTCTTGAAGCGATGTGATGTCTACAATTCTCTTTTCTTGAATCGAGACTTGCATTTTTCCTAAATGCACAGGGATTAACGGATTTGAATTGCCTTTACCGATAGTCGTTTTCTCCGGGCTTGTTGTACCATTCCCCTGGGTACAATCAGTTTTCACCAATCATGAAAATTGGATTTTTGCAAAGGATTTATTTTCCTCGCATACGATATTATCTACCTTTGATTCTGAATCAAACGCTCTTGAAGCCGTTCGAGCTTATCCATCCTAGCCACTAGGTCATTCATGCTTCTGGAGCTGTACTGGCTAGCAACCATTCCCTTGTCCATTCTTCCCTCTTTTTAAGATTAGTATTTTCCCCGATTAGCAATGGGCATGATACAATGAATGTATTATGAAATCAAACAAACTTCAAATGTCCAATTTAGCAAACAACGTGATGTAATGAATGTATCATTAACAATTTTAATGTGGTGAATAATTATGTTATGAAATGATTTAATGAACGGATGATGCAATAAAAGATGTGCACATATGTATGCGAATAAAAGGTGTTGATCATATAGGTGATTCCTCTTAGGTCAACTTTCATTTAACATAAAGGAGGTTCCTTGTTACAAGACGATCATAGCAAAGTCCTACAGATACGCCTCCACTTGCGAACAAAAGCTGTTGATCCGATAGGCGGTTCAACTTTCATTAAAACATAAAGAAAGTCCTTTTAACCTTGTGATTCGATGTCGGACTTGCGAATTAACATCCTCCTTTTTAGCAACCTCTCGTCTATAATGATAGCCCTTAAATTGGGTAAAACCACCTTGACTCAACACCTTTAGGTCATGAAATGCATGCAAAAAATAAATGCAAAAAGGTTACAAAAGAAATGTGTTAGTGCTAGATAAACACGGTTAAAAAGAGAATTAAATCAAGCACGAAACAAGCAACCCTATTTGTCTCGTCTAACACCTACGTTATTCGCATGGCTCTAAAGAGGTGGGTATTCTATGTTCGCTACATGCAATTTTGGTTCTAAGAGGTACTCGAATTGTCCTTGTTGTCCCCTACTAAAGGTAGCAAAGCCCCCGATCATCACCCATTATAGGCTCATTTCAACCAGGTTCAATTCGAGGGGACCCTTTAGCTATATTCGTACGGAGAAACGATATTCTCACGAAGATATAGGGTATTCGAGCCCCAAAGTTACTTGCTAGGCCTATACGGAGAAACAATATCCCCACGAAGGCATTAGCGTTTCCCCCCACTTAGACAAACGAGTTTATATGCCTAACTTTAAATGCGTTTAAAATAAACTCACATTTATAAACAAATATAGATTGAATTTATCACTTTAATTTGCAACTTCCGATATTAATTAAGCGGTAACGTTTTTTGGCTTGACTCACTTTTTTTTGAAAACAAAAATTTGGTCCCCAGTGGAGTCGCCATGCTATAACAACATTTTTTTGAATACATCGAGGTATCACTACCCCTTCTCCTCTGATGTCACTTAGAAGAACCGGGTTTTTATTCAAAATGAGTTCTAAAGAAAATCGATTAAAATTGGAGTCGCCACCGGCCATTTTAAAAGGTAGACCGGACACCGAAAAGTAAAGCCAGAGATTCAAACGTATTCGGGAGTCGGTTACACGCAGGGAAGGGTGAGCAGCCCCGTCGTGCCCGAAATTGGTACCAAGATCATTACCGCTTAATTAATATCAAACTTTGCGAATTAAAGTGACAAATTAGATCGAAATTTGGTTATACAAATGAGTAGATTTTAAAAACCCTAATATTCGAGAAGGAACGTCCAAACCACCACCACTACGACTGGTATTAGCCTCGTTTGTTCCCGAATAAAAGGACATCGCATAACAATATATTCCGAATGCATCTTAACATAATATACGAGAGTACACACACAATACGAATAAATAAATAAAAAATATAGAAAAGAACAAAGCATAAAAGGCAAGCATGGACATGGTACGTGTTGGTATAAATACCCCTAACTAACATGATAGAAAATGCTAACAAGATGATAAACAAGGTAAATAAAACAAACGTTTTGATAAAAGACATGCTAAAAACAAGAGTGCACATGCTATCCATTGTCACATACTATACGATTCAAAGTAAAGAATAACACAAGAAAATCCGGCAACCAAAAGAATGCATATACATATCACATTACCAAGATAATCACATCATTCCATTACATGTTGGCTAAGATTGATAAATAAATTAAACGACAGAATATTAATGTATGAGAATGAATACAAGACATTTCACATTTTTTACTCTTTGCTTTTTCTAAAAAAAACTACAACCTGGACTAAAACAGAATGGACACTAAATTTTAGGTTGAAACAACAATAAAGCAAAGATTTTAAAAGGATATGAAAAGGGGGAAATCGAAAAGATTTGAAAATGTGGAAGGGCCTCGGACGAAATAAACCCAGCTCTCGAGAAAATAATTTAACGCATAGGGGGTGAAATTGAATGGATTCGAAAACGTAAAAGGGCCAAGAGTATGATTTAAAAAAACAGAATGGCTCGTATGGGGATTTTAAAAACACGGAATGGCATGAGAGGGATTAACCCTATTTTAAAATGTTAAAATAAGAGAGAGAGGCCTAAAATTTGCCTCATTTGGAAAAATTTGCTTCTTTGCAAAACCAGAGAGGAAAACCCCCTTTCCCGAATCGACCAGAACCCCAAACTCTTTTTTTTGGCTTTTCTTTTTGCCGGACGCCATTCACCAACATCGACAACATTTCAACGCCAACTCCGAAAAGACTGACTCAAAAAGCAAGCTTTCTCCTTTTCAAAAACCTGAAACAAAAAAACCTTTTCCTTTGTTGTTGTTTTTTGGTCGTTCGCGTGCCTTCCCTTCGCCGACTCACCACACGTGACCCTTATACGGCCGGAGGCTTATCATCGACGAGAGGAACGGTGGTGGAACGAGAGGCAAGCGAAATGGATCCAATGAAAACGAGGCACCGATGAAGGTAAAATCGAAACCTTTGGCCCATTTTTTTGTTCTTATGTATGCAATCTCTAAAAAGAAGGGTAAACTACCTCTGAAATCTCTTTTACTTCTATTGCCTGAGTTTGAAATCCTCTTTCTCTCCAGGGTTTACAATCGGTTTCTTGGTTTCTTTTTATACCGAGGTTACATCGAAGTAAAAAACAAGAATAAAGAGATTACAAGACTCTTTCTCTTTGATTTTCCTTACTTTCTTTTGTCTAATTGACCTTTTGCGAGATTTTGTCTTGAAACCCATTTTTGGTATACTGACCACTGCCTTTTTGTTGTATGTCTGTTTTTTCCCTGAACGGCGAGGAGACACGACTAGAGGCGGCAGACGGCATGGAGGCGACAGACGCGTGGGCGCGTAACGAGAGCAGATGGGTCAGACTTGCTATCTTTGCATGCGCGCTTGAGGCATGCGAAAGGGCGCACGTATACCGCTCATGCCCGAGGTGCGATCGTAGTTGTTCAAAGCGTCATGGATCTACGACTAGTATTGATGCGGCGCGGTACTCAAAAGGGAAGCTAGGGTTTGCTTCCGAGACCAAATCTGGACCGTCCAATTTGGATGAGATCCAACGGGTAGGATAATGCGGTGCGACTTGGTGGTAACCTTCGCTAGGGTTTTGTTCCGAGACGGGATCTGGACCGTCAGATGATGCACAATCTGACGGTTGGACACGGGTGCGACACTCAACAATGATAGGGCTCCCTAGGGTTTCCTCCAAAGATGTGATCCGAACCGTTAGATTAACATCCCAGATCTAACAGTCTAAGATGGGCTACGCATAAAAATTAGATGTTAGGTTTTTTTGTGTAATATTTTACGGGCTCAAATTATTTTGGATCAAATAGGCTAAGTGTGTAAAGGTGTATGGTTTATTTTTTAGGCTCACTATGTAATTGGATCGTGAGAAATAAATGGGTTCTTTTTATATAACCTTTATTTGTGTATTAACAACAACAACAACAACAACAACACCAACAACAACAACAACAATAATAATGACACTAGTAAATGGTAACAATGATAAAGGATTGTAATATATGTACGATATCAATAGGAATAATAATGAAAATAATAAGCAAAAACACATACAGACAAAACAAGAAAATAACATAGATAATAATCCTAATAATAAGAAATAATAATAATAACAATTATATATATGAATTTTTTTCTTTTTTATCCTTTTTCTCTTTTATCATTTTTCTTTTTTCTTTAAATTACGTAACAGTCCAATATAAGCACATTAATCATCATAAACCAAATGGGGTTCAAGGTCCGGACAAAATTAGTGATTACAAAATGAACAATGAGATGATCAAGTGCAAGAAACGGTCATGGGCATCCAAGGTAAGAACCGATCCGGTATGAGCTCCAAAGTGATTTTCATCCTCAATTCCCTCATCTTTTAGCCCAAGGATATTCACTAAGACGGATGGATCAATACGAAATTTCTTACCCAATAAGTAAGACTCAATGGTTATGACTTCGGAACGATCCTCATTGTTGATAAGAATAACATTAGAGTAGAAGAGCAAAACCATCTTCTTGTAGACGATGTCGAGAATGCTCAATAAGCTTAGAAAACTCCATTCCGTCAAAAGATGTAGGTATCGGAAGAGAAAACGCTCGGAGTCGAGGAAAACCATATCCATAACTCGCTCTCTTCGAACAACGACATCTTGAAAGAGTTTAAAACGTTACTTAGCATCTTGATTCCTAAGAATCTTGGAATAGAGAAGGGTAAGGTTTGGAAGTATATTGTCTTGGTTCGAACTTTCACCTCCTTCAGTCTTTCTTTTCTTAGATTCCATTTAAAAATACCCAAAAACAAAGCAAGCATGAAATTTTGAGTGTATGCATTTAAATCCTAATTCGATCCAATAAAAATCCTATTAAGGTTTTAAAAACACTTTGAAAGTATATACATATATTAAATTTTTTTGAAGAAAACAAATTTGAAAAACAATGTTAAAAATACGAAGAAAATAAGATATATTCGAATAAAAATTTTGATATTTTGAAAATTTTTTACAAGATTTTGAAAACTCATAATATAAAACATGTATTCTATACAAAATTATAATTTTCTAACATAAGATTCGAACAAAATCAAAAGAATAGAAAATGATAGAAAATACCTCAAATATGGGATTTTGGAAGAATTGGTGGATGAAATTGCACCAAATTGATGAAGCTTGCTTAGATTTTCGTTTAGGAGTAAAAACCCTCAAGTTTTGATGAAAAACAAAGAGATTTGGAGGGTTTTTATAGAGGAAATTGATTTAGGGTTTTAAAGTTTGATTAAAAGAGTATTTGAGCATTCAAAACCTTTTAAAATAGGCTTTTTTGGATACGCGTTTCGAAATAGGCGTACCGAAACGTCTACGAATGTTCTGAAACATGCTGACCGTTTCGATATAGGTTTGACTGTATCGAAGCCCAAGAGATTGCCCGTATCGAAATGCTTAGGGGTCGTTTCGATACATGTTTTGGCAGAACCAAAACGTTTCGAAACACCTTGCTCCATTTGTGTTCTTAGAAGGCACCCGTATCGAAATAGGGTGATCCGTTTCGATACCAATTGGCCTGGAAGTGCAGATGAGGCTCTAAATTGCAGAAAAGTTGAATTTTAATTGATCTTGGATGAATGAATGAGATGTATGAGCAAGTTTAACATATCAAAACATAAACATACTCCCCCTAACTATAAGCAAGGATGAAATTAGGATCAAGAACACATAAGCATGACATTTAACAAGAAATCAAGCGATTTTAAGCACAAAAAAGGTCATAAAAGGTCAAGATAGGCTAGTTAGACATAACTCTCTCATAAGGGGCCAAAAACGCTCTTTATTTAAAGGTTTAGTAGAGATATCCGCTAATTGATTTAAGGTGTCTACATACTCTAAAAAACCATCTTCCTTAAGGATATGATCTCTAATGAAATGATGTCTTACTTTTATATGTTTGGTTCTAGAGTGTTTGATGAGATTTTTTGTAAGACATATGGCACTAGTGTTATAACACTTAAGGGGTATGATGTCTACCTTAATTCCATAGTCTAAGAGTTGTTGTTTCATCCAAAGGACTTGAGCACAACAACTCCCTAAGGATATGTACTCGGCTTCGGTGGTAGATAAAGCTACATTATTTTGTTTCTTGGAGAACCAAGATATGATCATACTATCTAGGAATTGGCAAGTGCCGGAAGTACTTTTCCTATCTATCTTACAACCCCCGTAATTTGCATCCGAATAAGCATGAAGGTTAAAGGTTGAGTCTCTATGGTACCAAAGACCTAAACAAGGGGTATCTCTAAGGTACCTAAAGATCCTTTTAACGGCTATAAGGTGAGACTCTCTAGGACTAGCTTGAAACCTAGCACCCAAGCAAACACTAAACAGTATATCCGGTCTACTTGCGGTAAGGTAAAGCAAAGATCCAATCATAGAGCGATAAAGCTTAGAGTCAACACACTTACCTCCTTCATCTTTGTCAAGCTTTTTGGATGAGCTCATTGGTGTAGCTTGAGGCTTTGCTTGCTCAAAGCCAAACTTTTTGAGCATATCTTTGATGTACTTAGCTTGATTGATGATGATGCCATCCTTCATTTGTTTGATTTGGAGTCCCAAGAAAAATGAGAGCTCCCCTATCATGCTCATTTCAAATTCACCTTGCATCAACTTAGAAAAATCTTGACAAAGCAACTCATTAGTAGAACCAAATATAATATCATCAACATATATTTGAATTACTAAGATATCTTTGCTATTGTTTTTAATAAAAAAAATGTTGTGTCCACCTTTCCTTTTTCAAAACCTTTTCAAACTAGAAAATTTGATAATATTCCATAGCAAGCTCTAGAAGCTTGTTTTAAACCATATAAAAATTTTGACAATTTAAAAACATGGTTTGGAAAAATAGGATCTTCAAAACCCGATGGTTGTTCCACATACACTTCTTCATTTATAAAACCATTTAAAAACGCACTTTTGACATCTATTTGAAAAAGCTTGAAATCATGATAACATGCAAATGCAAGTAGCATCCTAATTGCTTCCATTCTAGCTACAATTGCATAGGTTTCATCAAAATCAATTCCCTCTTCTTGAGTGTAACCTTGAGCAACAAGCCTAGCCTTGTTTCTCACTATGTTACCACTCTCATCTAGTTTGTTTCTAAAGACTCATTTAGTTCCTATAGTAGATTTGTTTCTAGGCCTATCAACTAATGCCCACACTTTACTTCTCTCAAATTGATTTAACACATCTTGCATGGACATAATACAAAAGTCATATTTTAATGCTTCTTTAACATTCTTAGGCTCAATGCATGAGATAAAAGCAACATGATTAAGCATTTTAAGAGAAGAACGAGTAGTTACCCCCTTGGATGGATCACCCAAGATCTCACCACCCTTGACATAGTTGTACTCCCTTGGGTAGCTCACTTCCTTTTCCTCAAGATACATGTCTTGCAATGCTTCTAGAACTAAAGTTCTTTTGTTAAACACACAATAGGCTTTAATGATCCCTACATCATCATCATCACAAGAATCCTTCCTCGGAAGGAGGTTATCATCGAAAACCACATGAATATATTCCTCTACAACTAAAGTTCTTTTGTTAAACACACAATAGGCTTTAGAGTTTAAAGAGTAACCTAGAAAAATATATTCATTAGTCTTTGCATCAAATTCACCTAAATTATCTTTACCATTGTTTAAAACAAAACACTTGCAACCAAAGGGATGAAAATAGCTAATGTTAGGCTTTTTAGATTTTAAAATCTTATAAGGAGTTTTCTTCAAAATAGGTCTAATCATTACACAGTTTATAATGTAGCAAGAGGTGTTAGTGGCTTCCGCTCAAAAATACTTAGGTAAATTGTTTTCATAAAGCATAGCCCTAGCCATTTCTTCTAAAGTTCTATTTTTCCTCTCAACTATCCTATTTTTTTGAGGAGTTCGAGGAGCCAAAAAATTATGGCTAATCCCATTTTCATTACAAAAATCATCAAAACCCATATTTTGAAATTCGGTTCCATGATCATTTATAATATGTGAAATTTTAAGTTCAAGATCATTTTGGGTTATTTTTGAAAATGTGATGAAGTTTTCTAAAGCCTCATCCTTGGTGCTTAAAAAAAGAACCCAAGTATACCTAGAGTAATCATCAACAAGCACAAAAGCATATGATTTTCCACCCAAGCTAGTAGTCCTAATTGGCCCAAAGAGATCTATATGGATCAATTACAAACACCTACTTGTAGAAACATCATTAATGGACTTAAACGAGGCTCTATGTTGTTTACCTTTAGCACATGCATCACAAATTTTATCTAATGAGAACTTGAGCTTAGGTAGGCCTCGAACTAGATTAAGAGAAACTAATTTTCCAAAACACTAATGCTAGCATGTCCTAGTTTCCTATGCCATAACCATGCATCATTTTCATTTTGTGCAACTAAGCATGCATGGGATGTATGAATGTCATCTAGATGCATCATATATATATTGCCTATGCGATGACCAATGAGCATTGTTTAATTAGATTTAATGTCAACTATTCTACACCCATTTACATCAAACATGACACTAAACCCTTTATCACATAATTGACTAATGCTCAGTAAATTATGTTTTAGACCACTGACATACAAAAAAATTTCAATGAGTATGGAAGAGTGATTACCTATAGAGCCAATACCTTCAATGTGGCCTTTGAAGTTGTCACCAAAAGTTACTACTCCTCCACTTTTTGGCTTTAATTCCATGAATCGACTCTTGTCTCCGGTCATGTGCCTCGAGCATCCACTATCAAGGTACCACGAATTTTGACTTCGTGCATTGGCCTTGTAACAATGCTCCCCTACAAACAAAGAGATTAAGCTTTGATTTTTGGTACCCAAATCATTTTGGGTCCATGAGTGTTAGCTCCTAAAAGCTTGGTTCCTTTAGGAATCCAAGGTGACATAGCATTAACATTATTAGATTTTACAAGTTCCTTAGGAACCCATACACTTCTAACATTTTTAGTTTTAGAATGCCTATAGGAGCCACTTTGTTTGTAGTTAAAATTCTTTCTTTTTACAAAGTTGGTTTTTGAAGATTCACCTTTTTCAACCCTTGAAGAACCAACATTTTTGAAAGAATTTTTGAGCTCATTTAGCTCATTCACCAACTTTTGGTGTTCATCATTACATTGAGAAAGAAGGTTATTTAAATCAATATTTTCTTGTTCAAAGAACTTTAAATCATCTTGTAAGCTTAAAACCTTTTTCTCAAAATCTGAATTAGTTTTAGAGAGTAAATCATTTTGAGCTTTTAAATCCGGAATGAGATTTTTGTTTTCCAAAACGGACTCCTTATATTTCTCTACTAACTCATCATATACCTCTTGTAACTCATCATATGCATCATGCAATTCATCAAATATAAAATCAAAGCAAGATGAGTTAGAGGTTACCATAGAATCCTCTTCAATAGCCATGAGGCAAAGGTTGGCCACTTCATGTTCCACATCCTCGGATGACTCCTCATCACTCCAAGTAGCAAGCTTGGCTTTGAGCTTCTTCTTCTTCTCAAAGCCCTTCTTCTTGAGTTGAGGGCAATCAGAACGAATGTGACCTGGCTTCTTGCACTCAAAGCAAATGATGAGATCCATTTCTTCTTCTTTGCTTTTGTTCTTGAAGTTCATCTTTCTTTGAAATTTCCTCCCTCGGTTGGACTTCATGAACCGTGAGAATCGTTTGGCTATCATTGCCAACTTTTCAAAGTCTTCCTCCTCACTAGAAGAGCTCTCCTCTTGTAGAGAGGCTTTGAGAGCAACTCCTAGCTTCTTCTTCTTTTCTACCTCATGCTTCTCTATTCTTCTTTTCTTCTTCTCTTCCTTGTTTCATAATCTCATGAGTAAGGAGAGAACCAACGAGCTCATCAAGCTTTAATGTTTTCAAATTCTTAGCTTCAATGATGGTCGTTCTTTTACCATCCCAAGACTCCGGGAGAGAATATAGAAGCTTCCTTACTAGCTTATCTTCGGGAATCACTTCACCGAATCCTTTAAGACCATTGACGATGATCAAAAACCGATCAAACATCTTGGAGGCGATCTCATCAGGATCCATCTTGAAATTTTCATAGCTCAAATTTAATAGCCCGATCTTTGTCTCCTTCATGTCGCTAGTTCCTTCATAAGTCATCTCTAGAGTGTCCCACACTTCTTTTGCGCTCTCGATTGAAGAAACCTTAGAGTAGATGTCCGAACCAAGTACACAAAATATGACGTGTAGAGCTTTGTCGTTGACTTGCATCCTTCGTCTATCTTCCTCGGTCATCTCCGACTTCACCTTAGGGACAAGTCTTCCTTCATTATTTCTTTTTACCGGAATGTAAGGCCCTTCTTCCACTACATCCTAAACCATATAATCGGTGGACTTGATGAAGAGACGCATCCTATTCTTCCAATATGAGTAGTTGTTCTCATTGAAGAATGGTGGTTTAGTGGTGGATTGGGACTCGTAAAGGTTGGAGGTTGAGGTAGATGTCATGGCTTGACTTTAAACTTAATCACACTCTTATAGGATCTCCTCTTGTGGTTGTTAATTCTTCAAAAGAGGTAGGCTCTGATACCAATTGTTGAGTGGATTGTTGAATCGATTTAAGCCAAGAGGGGGTGAATTGGATTTTTAAAGTGATTGGTAGTGAAGTGGTAAAATAAAAATTCAAGACAAGGCACTTAGAGTGGTTCAAGTTCTAAATGAACTCTACATCCACTACCTTAGCTCCTACTAAGGATTTTCAAACAACTCCACTAGTTGGTCTTCCCCTTTTCTAGGCTTAGGAGGAAACCTTTACACAAGTGGTCAATTATCTACCCAAAATTGACCAACCCTCTCACAAGGTTACAAAGAAGATTAAAACAAATAGAAAGTATCTCTCAATACAAATGTTGCCCAATTACAAGCACTCAACCCAATTGAATAAAAAAGATATGAATTACAAAGAATCACAATTGGGGTTTTTACAAAGATATGGAAATTTGCACTAGAGCTTGGATTTGATGTTGGAATGTTTCTCTTAGGATCAATAGTTGTTGCTGGTTGTTTTGAGACTCCCCTTTATACCTTCTCATTCAATTCTAGCCGTTGGGGTTGTTGTCATCATAAATCTAGTTGTTGGGATGCAATCTTCCCACCATAAATGCACTTCTGCAACTACCCGTTTTAAAACACTTGTACCTGTTTTGCAACAGACCAAAATAGAAATAGCCATTGGGGTGTAATTAAGAGACCGTATCGAAACAGATACGACCGTTTCGATACACTAAAAGTCGTTCTGAAACGTGCTTGATGTTGTTTCGAAACATTTTGCCACTGTCAAAACTCGTTTCGAAATGTGCTTAACTCGTTTCGATACACCTTAACCGTTTTCTGAAAATCAGTTATAAAATTGCAACGATCATATTTTTGAATCCAAGTTTGAAAATCGTTTCGAAACGTTTGAGGTTTCGATACTGCCGTATCAAAATAGATCAACCTGTTCTGTTGTTCTTCATCCGTTTCGAAACATAAGGTCATGTTTCGATACACTAGTATCGAAACAGGAAGCTTGTTCCGAAACACATGTTAACAGTTTCAAAACGTTCCGAAGCGCCTATAGGCCGTTTTCAAAATGGTGACTCGAAAATCACTGTTTTGACTTAGAAAACACTTAGAAAAATTTGCATAAACATTGGTTTTGACTTGACCATTTTGCTTAAAGGTTTTGGGGAAGTTTTGAGGACTTAAAAATTTATTTTCTAATTTCAATTTAGTCCTTAAATCCTTTGTTATATCAAAATCAATTATTTATTTTTACAAGTGTTCATTCAATGTTCACAAATATGTTTAGTTTGTGTCCACGAGCATACATTCATCAAATGAATGAAACGAACACATGTAAATTTAAATACACAAACATAATTTTAAAATTCCTAGCAAACATAAATTGAACCCAATCAATTTTTTTGGTTTGAGCCAAGGTATCCACTGTTATAGCTATGGCTAATCCTCTCGTCGTGGTCATGGACAGAGCCACCTTAAATGTGGGAGGGGCAATCCCCCATTTGAAGGGTTAATTGCATTTTAGGCTCTAATATTTTGAAAATATTACAATTAAACCCTTGCCCCTTCCAAAATTTTATTATTTTCTAGGACCCTATCAATTAAAATTAATAAAATTAAAATTGTATTCCTCTTTTTTTAGTTTAATTACTTTTTAAGACTTTTCAATTTTAAAATTTGTAAAGTTAAACTTAAAATTTCTTAATTTTTATGATTTAATTACTTTTTAAGACATTCATTTCACAATCTTAGCTTTGTCTTTGGCCGCGAGTGCTCTCATTAAGAGGTAAACGGCTAACCATGAAATATATTAATTCCATAAAATGTGATTATAAAATTTAGATTAATTAACAAAATTCCATTTTATTATTTAAAATAACAAAAGGGATTAGCATATTCAAACATAATTACATAATCTAGGAAAACTCACCCATTATTAAAAGGATTGGAAATCCTCTCCTCCTTTTCGGTGCCCCTACTTATGCCCCGCACTAGGATTTAGGGTTTTAGGTTTGGGGTTGTGGTTAGGGTTTAGAGAATTTAGAGTAGAGTATATTTTTAGGGTATAAGGTGTATGGTTTAGGGTTTAGGATTTAGAATTTAGGGTTAGAGCTTAGAATTTAATTTTGTAGTATTTTTTAGTGTTGATGCATAAGTAGGGGCACCGAAAAGGGACATAGGATTTTTATCCTTATTAAAAGGGTAATTATTCAATGCACAAGCGCTTGTAGAAACTTTATTTACACAAACATCTTTATTTTAGGGTTTATGGATTCCATTTAGGGTTAGGGGGTTTAAGTGTAGTAGTTTTGAAATTATGGGTTGTTGGTAGTATTTCAGGTTTAGGGTTAAAATTTAGGGTTTATAGATTAAAACCTAAATCTCTAACCATATTACCTTAAAACCTAAACCCTAACCCTAAACCCTAAATTCTAACCATAAAATATAAATCCTAACTATGAATCCTAAATTCTAAACTCATACACTAAAACACCTCAACTCTAAAAATTAAATTAAAACCCTAAATTTTAATATTAAGACGATAGTAAAAAATCAATTAGTAAATTTAAAAAAAAAAATCAACGCACATGATAATAATCCTTTAAAATGAGTGTCTCTCAAGTCTCAATCACATGGAATGGGTGCCAACATTTAGCAAAACTTTCCGAACAAAAAATATTGAAAAGACATAAACATCCTTCTTAATTTTCAAAAAAGTAGTTTTGATGTTTTGAAATAAATTAGTATTCAATTAGTTTGTCACATAAGATATAATGTCAAAATATACCTTAATGTTTGACCGGATAGTCATTTATTCTATATTTTTTTAGAATTAATTTAACCCTTAATGTTTTATTTTGGGTCAAAATAACTTCTCTGTGGATGAAAATTGTTAGTCAACCGACGATAAACTGTTTGAAATGACATAACAAACCTGCATGGCAGTGCACATCGCGTTAGCAGTGTCATATAGACAAATATCATGACTTTACATAATGACACACCAGTCAAAAAATAATTTTATAAAATTGTAGTATAAAATATAAAATATTTTTTTCTTCTAATAGATCATTTTGTTAAGTTATTTATCGTCAGTTGACTAACAATTTTCATCCGTAAATGAGTCATTTTGACCCAAAATAAAACATTAAGAGTTAAATCAGTTTAAAAAAATATAGGCCAAAGTAACTATTCAGTCAAACATCAAGGCATATAGAATAACAATTTTTTATTTATTGAAAACTATAACTTTAAATTGTTTTATTTATTAATTTCATATATCTTTGATATTTTGGATACATGCTTTAAGGAAAAAACCTAGCAATTTCACCAAATTTGGAATTTACATTGTTTTTGATTGATCGATAACAATTATTTACAAGTTTGTTTATATTTTCTGATGAATATTACATTTATATATGAATTTTAATTTATCATGTAATGTAATATATTAATTTTTAATTTTGTGTAATTGTATTTAAAAATTATAATTTGATTTAGTTTTCACAAATCATTGTCCATCCTAAAAATAAATGAATGCATTTATTTTAAAAATATATACATTCCAACAAAAATTAATGTTTCATGTGTACTGCCAACGAGGATTGGTTCAAGTGGTAGGCAACTTGGTATCAGTTAAACATATATTAAGTTCGAGGCGTTATGCATATAGAAAATTTCTACTAAGAGACTCACCCATCAAAATCAGGTGTGCGGCGAGAGTTGATTTGAATTAGTCAAAATTAAACCCTAGAAATAAAAAAGACAACCAAAAATATTTCATGTGTACTACTAAACCAAATTCAAAATTTATGTATCAGATTACATGTTTTCTTTTATCAAAGTTGGTCTAAAATTTGAGATTTCTTACTTATAGTTTCTAAAATTATACATATATAGTTGAAAAAAATCGAATTGAACTTAAAAATCGATCAACTATTTATTAAAAAATTTGAATTACTTGAGTCTCATTTTATAACTCAAACTTTATTTAATTTTTTTCGAGTCAAATTAAGTTTATGAAATGATTATTCGTGCCGAGTTTTACTCACCCATAAATTTAAGGTTTTAAAGAACTCATTGGGTGGTCTTAATGATATAGGATGACATGTTTCTTTTAAGTGACCTGAATTTATAAATGTGTATAAAATTATCTAAATTTAAAATGGAACTAAGATATCATCGTGATCGTCTAATTGAATACAAATGATAAACAATTACAAGATTTTACAAATGTTAATTTTTAGTTGTAATTTTGTTAGGAAGGAAAAGAAGTAAAACAATTCCTTAATGTTCGGAACCGTAGTGTGTTTTTTCTAATCGTTTTTTCAGTTTATATTATTGGAAATAAATAGAGATACTCAAGTTACAACCACAGGCACCAGAAAACACAAATTAATGAATGATAAAATTACACGTGGCTCGTCCTTATTTATTGAATATCAAACGGGTCCGTAACGTTACTCTCACGGTTTTTCCTTTTAATTTAATTCTTAAGAAAAAAGAGTTTTTAAAAATATTTTAAATAAAAATATTTTATATATTTAATTTATTTATCGAATAATCTAAATTAAAAAAAAATACAATTTTGAAATTAAAGGGATTCCTGACCTAGCGCCTTAAAATGAAATTATTTTTATAATAATAAATCATAACTTTGGGCCTCTGGAGGGAGACCTGAGAAGCCTCTTCTCTTCTCTCCTCAACTGGAATTTCTTCAGGTAAAAGAATTTCAATTCGAATTAAAATTATATTCATGTTAATGTGATGGTAAATTTGTTTAATTCTTTCATCATTGTATAAAATGTAGAATGATTTCGATTTTTTAAGTTTCTGGAAACAAATTTAATTGAACCGTTTTTTTCTGGATTGTTCATCAGCTTTCAAGCTTACGCAGATCGGATGGGCTAGTTTCTCTTGGTAATTAAGAGTTGCGATCAATTGAATCGGTATTTATACTTATTTTCTTATAAATTCGTTTTCATTTCATTGCTTATAATATATATTCTTTATTGTTTGAAATAAAAAGAAAAGTTGAACCATAAATTCTACATTTGATGTAAGGACATTGTGGTAGAAATCCAGTTGATTATATTCTCTGTGTTGTTTTGAATTTGAATGTTATGATCAATGAGTAAATTGGCAAATATTATTTTAGGTTTTTCCAATTTTTTGTTATGTATTTTAGTTTAATTTTTATTGTCCATTTGGATTTTCAGGTTAGTGTTTGAATCCCCGTTGTAAAAATGGGGGTAATGTCAAGGCGGGTTTTGCCCGTCTGCGGTAACATCTGTTTCTGCTGCCCTTCATTGCAAACCAGGTCAAGACAACCTGTTAGAAGATACAAGAAGTTACTATCTGACATTTTCCCCCGCAATCGGGTATTCTTTTTAGCTCATCTTCCGTCACATTTTACTTGAATTCTGGAAATTTCAACTTGTTTGTTCATGCTTGGTTATTAGAGTAAAAAATGTGTTTGGAATTTGGATATCAGTCGAGCTGTTCATTGTTTTGTACCGAATGAGTGATGATCAATGGGGTATGACATTGTCTATTTGTATGAGTTATGAGTTCAATACATGTAATTGATATTCCATTATGAAAGTTTTAGAGAACTATAAATTCGTCTGTAAGATCTATCGCAGCTACTGCTGCTATTTTAGTTTTGGCTACATAAATTTCTATTGTATGTGGTGTTATATATTATTTAATGAAACCAATGTTGAGGAAGAAGTAGCTTTATCGCTATTAGCTTCTTCTGATATTTGGGAAGTAAGGCATTTATATGACACTTGCAAAGTCTTTAGGCATCTTTGAAGGCTATTCTACCACCTTATCACTGACCCTGGGTAGAAAACAGGGAAAAATGTAGAGAAAACAAAATCGTCGTTTGATATGCTTACCAGTTGCCCAATTACATTTGACAGGAACCTGAACCAAATGATAGGGCAATTGGGAAGCTTTGTGACTATGCTGCAAGGAATCCATTAAGGATACCAAAGGTATGGCTTTTCTGTTGGTTCATTTTTTCCTCGGAGGAGTTTGATATGGAATTCTGAAATTTAAATTTTATTTATTTATCTAATTTTCTGTTTGCAATTTTGTATCTGCCATTTGTTGGCTTGTTTTTTTATCCCTGTGTTCAAATATTTAATGTTTTCTACGTGCTACTTTCCACAAATTTTGCGCTTTAGGATTTAAATAGTGTTTTTAAGATGGTTAATTTTCTGAATTGCTTGTAATTTTTTGTCAAGAAATGTTCAAAACTGATAAAATTTTTTGAATTGGCATTTATCTTTTGTATATCAAATGTATTGAAGCATCCTTGATTTGTTCGAAAATATGACACATTAATGAGAAGGCGTCTAACTCTTTTATACTATTGGGGTTTCTACTTTTAATAAAGTTAATTTTGTTTGATATATTTTTGCACTTTAGGATTTGAATATTGTTTTTAAGATGATAAATTTCTGAAATGATGGTAAATTTTTGAATTGGCATTTATCTTTTGTATATCAAATGTATTGAAGCATCCCTGATTTGTTCGAAATTAGTGTGAAATTTACCATATTCTATGATACATATAACTTTACTGAATTTCCAGTTTATTTGTTTTTTCACATCTTTAAGAATTTGTCTGCACAGATTACAAGTAACCTAGAGCAAAGATGTTTCAGGGGTTTACGGAATGAGAAATTTGGACGCGTGAAAGTTGTACTGTGTGTTTACACAAAAATGCTATCGACATGTAAGGAGCAGATGTAAGTTTGGTGCGTTGAAAATTATATATTTAATTGATTTAAAATTTTCACAGCATCATTTTTTTTCCAGCCAAGTTTCATTTTGGGGTGAGCATCTAAGAGAGGAGTTTCAAAGAATGAACCCCTGAATTTGGATAATGTAATGTTAGGTAGAGCATAATATTTTGCCTGTTATTATCACACCATTAATGAAGTGGCTTGTGTTGGGGGATCAAATTCTAGCAGGAGCTAAACATTAGAAGATAGCTACATATCAATTTACAACCTATATGATTAACTTTATTTGTTATCAGTGAAGTTTTGCTTTTTGTTTGACTGCATTGAAAGAAAACCAAATTAGTTAACAATGATTAATTCTCTTTCCAGTATCATAAAATCTATGTAAGCTTTGGTAATGTAAAGAATGTATACAATAACTCTTTTAATTTTTTGATTTTAATATTTAAAAGTAACATTCATTTGATAATTAATAATTTAATGCTTTTTTTATACTTGTGTTGTGATATTGTGGTAATGTGCAGATGCTTCCATAAAAGTTTGCAGGAAAAGATCATGCTTATTGAAGGATTACATTATTTAGAAAATTATTCTAATAACTTGATCTATTTTCCTGTGTTCAACTTTAAGCTTTAGTATTTAGGGTCAGAGGCATTGTTTCATATTTGTTTTAGTTAAGGCGGTAGCCAATATTGTAAATTATTCTGGTTTCAATAATTTTTATACATGATATTCACAGGACCGCTTTATTCTTGCAGGCCGCTTTTTGCTAGTAGTTTATTAGGGATCATTCAGACTGTTTTGGAGCAAACTCGACTGGATGAGATGCGAATTATAGGTTGCAATGCACTTGCAGAGTTCGTAAATAGTCAGGTGTGTATTAGTATGTAGTAGTACAATTATGTGTGTTACTTGATAACAGTTGTTAAGGAGCCCCTTTGAACTTTATGCTTTCGGTCTGTGTTTTTATGTTTTTAACTTCTCTTGAAGAGCTCTTCACAGACCTGATGACTGGAATAAGACCTGCAAAATTATACATGGCAATTCAGTTGGGGTCCGGTTCTCCTCCATTACTATTCAATACAAGTTCAATCACCATTCACAGATATGATCTCCGCAATTCATGGAAACCCCTAAACATTTGAATGGTGATGATTAGTGTATTAGAAAATAATGAATAAAAAAAGGACAAGATCTCTACCCATTCAGTTGTAGGCTTTAATTGCAGACAGACTATAGAAAGAATTATTAAGCCTCTAGCCTAAAATCAACTGGCAATAGGTGGAGAGGTCCAACTTTAATATAAGACCATAGGAAACCCAATTCTTAACATATGTGAGATAGCACCACTTAACTAGAATATTGTACATATTAGCTTGTAACTAACGAAGTTATTCTAATTGTATGGGGATTTGAAACTAGACGGACAGTACTTACATGTTCCACATAGAGGGCCTTATTCCTAAACTTTGTGAACTGGCTGAAGAAGATGGAGATGATGACCGAGCTTTACGTTTACGTTCAGCAGGATTGCAAGTGCTTGCTTCCACGGTAGTGTTCTCTTCAATCTTGACTTTTTTTTCTTTTTTTTTTACGTAAAAAGCTTTTCTTTCCAGAAAAATACATGCAGTACATTAGCTCAAGCTAACATTTATAAGTAGGCATACCCCTTTTTTTTATAGATTTCCTACTCTGCTGATTTTGACTTGTTTCCAGTGAATTTAATGGTTTTTTACTGGCTGTTTATAACAGTATGGGCCTAGTAATATTGTGCTCCAGCTGGTTGGCTTAAGTATTTTCAAGTTGCTTCTGCTTCTACTTTTGTGCAACAATTGAAACCCTCCGTTAGAAGACATCCTTTAAACTGAGAGGCTAACTTTCTGCAATATATTTTGATGAGCAAGGGTTTGGTTTTTTGCTGGTTTGTGTCTTGTATTACTAGGTTGAGATTGAACTTAGATTAGTTAAGAGTTCAATTGATTAAATTTTTCGATTGATCTTTCTAGATTTGAAAGAAGCTGCTTTAACTTTCATTACTGAAGGATCATCAGGTGTGACTAGGTTTAACTTGCTGCTTAAAGTAACCTGCTAATAGCCTTATGTTCTAACATGTTCAATTGATTTACAAGTCTTTACAGACCAAACAAGTAGGAGAACAATTCCTGAATTTTTCTTGTTGCTTTTTTCCGCTTAAGATCATTTTATTCATTAATATTGTTTTATTTTCTATACTTCTTTTCCCACTTCTTTTAATTTTTTTCACTCGTATTTGTTTTCTTTCACTTCAATATTTGGTCACTTACTACTTTCTGTTTCCTCATTTCTTGTGCCTAGGTCTGGTTCATGGGTGAGCAGTCTCATATATCAAAGGACTTTGATAGTGTAAGTTATAATTTCTTATAGTCTCTTTGGCCTAGCTGGAGCTTCATTAAAAAGATTGAAACAGAGTTTTGAAATGGTTACAAATAACAAATATACTTTGTCAATCCAAAATTTGGATTAAGCTCTCTATTGGTTTCCCTCGAGTCAGCTCCTCATAGTAGCTCAGTTTTTTAGTTTCAGCTTTTCACCTCTTGAGTCTCTTTTAAGATATTGAAACTAAAGCAAACACTAGAAGAATCAGTGTGCAGTAGGTGCTGGCTCTTTTCTTCATCTTAAATTTTATTTTCTATCTTGTATAGATAATATCAGTTACCTTGGAGAACTATATGGATGGCAGTAAAGTGGATGAAAATGGCTCGTCTGTCCCAGACATCAATGAGAATGCTACTTCTGTACCAAACCTTGTGAATAACTCTAACTTAGATCCTACCATGTAAGGAATTATTTCAGTATATTTCACTCTGCATTCAATTCATAGGATATATTTCTTGTTCGAACATCATCCTTCACTTCATTTGGCTATTTAATAGGGATACTTCCAAGAGTCCTTCTTACTGGTCGAAGGTTATCTTACGTAATATTGCCCAAATGGCAAAAGAAGCAACAACTATCCGACGTGTTCTTGCACCCCTTCTTAAGAATTTTGATGCTGAAGATCACTGGTCTGAAGAGAAGGGAGTTGCTTTTTCTGTTCTAATGTACTTGCAGTTGATAATGGAAGAAACAGGTTACTTTAGGAGTTTTATTGTGTATCCTTCGTAAATATATACTTTTTCTAGTGAGTCTTTTGTTGATATAGTGGTATTATGTTTTAATTCCAGGTGAGAAGTCCCACGTATTATTGGCTATCTTGGTGAAGCACATAGAGCATAAGAATGTAACCAAGCAACCTCATGTACAAATTAACATTGTCAATATCATTGCTCAACTTGCACAAAATGCAAAACCTCTGCCTTCAGTAGCAACCATTGGTACAATAACTGAATTGATGAAACATCTACGAAAATGCCTACAAAATTCAGCTGACTTATCAAGTTCTGGGGGTGATAATAAATGTAACACTGATCTTCAGTTGGGACTAGAAAAATGTATCTCACAGCTCTCCAATAAGGTCGTGAATATGTTCTTTACCACATCCAAGTTTTACTTGAATCTTATTTTTTTAGATACAGAGGTTACTTTTCTTGTTATTCAATTAGTTCCCCATATAGTTGAAACTTATTTTCTGCATGTATGTATCAGGTAGGGGATGTGGGACCAATTCTTGATACGATGGCTGTGGCACTAGAGAATATTTCCTCCAGTAGTATTGTTGCCAGATCAACTATTTCTGCTGTTCATCGAACAACAGACATCATCTCTTCTATCCCAAACATATCATATCACAATAAGGCAAGTTTTCTTGTGTAATATATATTGCTGTATTTGTTATTATCTTGTATGTGCATCCATGTTTTGACATTAGAATATGTTCCAGGCCTTCCCCGAGGCTCTATTTCACCAGTTGCTCATTGCAATGGCCCATCCAGACCATGAAACTCAAGTTGGGGCACACAGAATTTTCGCCGCTGTGCTTATGCCATCCTTGGTTTCACCTTCGTCAGATAAAAATAAAAGATCTCCTGAAGCTGTTTGTTCTGACTTATCACATAGTGCATCTAAGAAGTTAAGGAGTCGCAGCTTTGCCATGCAGACTGAAGGTAAAGACCAAGAGGAGTTCATTGATGAAAGATTAAAAGAAAGTGGAAACCCAACATCAGATATTGCTGTGAGAAATCCAGAATTGCATCAGTCTCATAGACACTCATATAGCTTTGAGTATGCCCTGCGTGATGGAAATATGGTATGAACCAGCTTTCTCTCTGTTGCTAGTGTTATTGTGAATTCAGATGCTGTTTAGTGTTCTTAAATATTTTAAAATTTCAGGAGCCTACTTCCCTTAGATTAAGTAGCCATCAAGTGAGTTTCCTGCTTTCATCAATATGGGTCCAGGCAAATTCTGCTCAAAATACCCCTGCGAATTTTGAGGCCATGGCTCATTCCTATTGCATTGCAGTATTATTTACCCGATTCAAGGTTAATCATAATTTTATACTGCCTTTGTTTCAAAATATAAATCTTTTTTTGTCAATAGACAAGATTCAAGAAACATGGTTGGTTTTTGTGATAAGGTTTTGCTAATGAGTGCTTAAGGGCACTCTTTAAGGCTACCATATAAGTTGCTATTTCAACTGCATTGTAGTTCATTAAATTAATATGATGAATTACAACGCGTTGACAATTGTAACTTGCCTAATATGTAACCTTAATTAGTGCCCTTAGGGCACTTGTTATCAAAACCCTGTAAAATATTACAATAAGTGTAACTTAACTAACCTCAACAAGTGGTCTAAGGGCAACAACATTTATGATCTTACCTTGTGATGAGTGATTTTATTTTTATTTTTGGTGATGCTGTATTATATACTAGAGGGTAGAATATTGAAATTGACAAATTATTGTTACTTTTGGTACTCAACAAACATTTTGGAACAACCCAAAATGGAAGGATGGATAACTTAATTTGTTTATTTTACTGAGAGAGTATCTGGTTAATTTGACATTGCAAATGTCCTTTTCAATTGTTATTAGAGGTTCTAATTTCTCACCATGTTGCTTTACATGAACGTTTAAAAATGTTGACTGTTTCAAGCTTTCTATTTATCAGCGCCATCTTCCATTATCTAGGAACTCAAAGTGGCAAAGGTCAACCTTTCTGTTTCAGGCAGTAAATTTAGGTTTATCATAGGGACATTGGCTTGATGGCATTTGGGTCTTACCTTGAGTTTCTAAGGGGGATGTCCCAGATCTTATACTAAAAAAGATTCCTTTATCTTTTGCATTTTTGTGTGGATATTTGTGACATATCTTTCTATAGTAGAGTTTATCTCTTTCCAATTCTGTAGCTATTTCCTTAATTTGGCGTGCTGATAAATTATATTGATGACAGACTTCTAGTCACATGACCCTAGTTCGGAGTTTTCAGCTGGCACTCTCCCTTAGGAGTGTCGCCCTGGATAAAGAAGGTATGTTACATCTATAATTACTTAAGTATTTGCATTTTTTATAGGGTAAAAATAGTTTGACACATATGCATGCAATAGGATGCCTTCTCTCCATTTTGTCAATTGGAAGTTTCACGCACTGGATTATTCCATACAATTCCATGATCCTGTCTATCCTCTTTGAATTTGTTCCTAGAGATGCTATGTTAATTTTGCTCAGTCATCTCAAGCTGCTACTGGATAGGAAACTGTGGCTCAGTGAAGTTCACTCTTTTTCTTGTCACAAATATTTACCAAGTAGTTTATGTTGACGGTATATGATGCTATACCTGTCCAGCTTTCCAGGCAATTAGAAACCTTGTAGCACAAACATTCATGCACTTGCAACTCATTCCAAAGGAATTCATATAGAACCTAGCTGATTTGGTCTCTAATGCTCTTTTAATGTTTCCCACAATCAAATAGATGCTTTATCAAATATGAATTTTTTCTTGCCCCCTATTTTATTGAGGAATTCACATCTTTATTGGTTTTTAATGCCACTTGCTCAAATGGTATCACTAAACCCACTTGGTCTCCTTTTAAAGAAATTAATGAGTTGGTCTTTTAGAATTTACTATATCCAAACTTCATTTCCCTATTTTCTCTCTTATTTCATCAAACAAAAGGCCATGCAGTATGATATTTAAATAACTTTGCTACCTCTGTTCCTCTGATAATCTTTATCTCTTTAAAAAATAGTGAATAGCCTTTCTTCCGATGTCTGTGGTAGGGGAAGTGGTACTTGTTGCTCAAGTTCTGTGGGCTTGTTAAGTTTGGTGAAAACTTTTCCTGACATTTGTGTCTTGCATGCATGTTGAAGGATGTTTACATCCATCTCGCAGACGGTCTCTCTTTACCTTGGCGTCCTACATGCTTATTTCCTCAGCCAGGGCAAGCAATTTTCCAGAGTTGATCTCTATTGTTAAAGCATATCTGACAGATAAAACGGTCAGTTTCTTATCCTTGATCCTTAGGTATTTTTTTAACAACACTATTTTCTGAGTCTTAAGCTTATACTTGAGTTTATCATACTTTTGCACAGGCCGATCCTTATCTCAAATTAGATGAAGATGTTGGACTTCAGGCTGTATGTGAAAAATCAGATATAACTTACGGATCCAAGGAAGATGATGATGATGCATTAAAATCCCTCTTGGCAATAGAGCTAGATGACCTTCATTTGAGGGAGATTGTCATATCCCACTTCAAGACGAAATTTGAGAAACTGTCAGAGGTGATATGTCAGTTTCTTGATTATTAGTCTTTTATTCTGAGGCTTATGATGTGCTAGCTTCCCTAGTTCTATTTATGGATTAGTATTTACAATTGAAGGTTGAGTGAAGGGTGGTTCCTTTGGCTTTAAGTGTAGAGAAATAGAACAAGAAGAAAAACAGAAAAGTAGTTTCTGTTATTAAAAGAATTCTGTCATGAAAAAATTACAACTAGTTTACAGACTATTTAAAGACTAAAGAATAGGACTTTTAGTAGGAGTCCTACTTACAATAGACTTTTAACTCTAATCCTTTTAGGAGATTAACTCTAGATAGACTATTTACAACAAGTAAAAACTGTAATTACACATTAAGTAAAACTCTAATACTTTTTGGATAAGCTTACACTCCCCCTCAAGCTGGTGGGTATACATTGTATAATCCCAGCTTGAATAAAAACTTATCGAAAAGTGCTTTTGGCAGAGATTTTGTAAGAACATCTGCTACTTGCTCTTCTGTAGGAACATAGTTTAAGGAAGCTATTCCATTTGTCAGTTTTTCTGCAATAAAGTGTCTATCAATTTCAACATGTTTGGTTCTGTCATGTTGAATAGGATTCTTGGCAATCTGTATAGTAGACTGGTTATCACAGAACACTTCGAACTTCTCTTCTTGAACCATTCCTAGCTCTTTGAGTAGCTTCATCAGCCAAATTCCTTCACACATTCCAAGAGCTAAAGCTCTGTACTCAGCTTCTGCACTACTTCTTGACACAACAATTTGCTTTTTGCTCTTCCAAGTCACTAGATTTCCCCAAACAAAAGAACAATAACCACTTGTTGACCGTCTATCTGTCAACTCACTTGCCCAGCTTGCATCTGAGAAATTTTTTACTGATCTGTCAAGAGTCTTTTTGAACATTAAGCCATGTCCCGGTGTACCCTTAAGGTATCTCAGAATTCTAGTAGCAGCTTCCATATGTTCTTGTCTAGGATTTGTCATATACTGGCTGATAATGTTTACCGGAAAAGCAATATCTGGTCTGGTCAGTGATAAATAGATCAATTTTCCCACCAACCTTTGATAAAGTCCCTTGTTAGCTTTAGGACTCGACTCTTCTTTGCTGAATTTTAAACTTGCATCCATGGGAGTGTCAGTTGGTTTACAGCCCAACATTCCAGTCTCATTAAGTAGGTCCAGAACATATTTCCTCTGGTTAATAACCAAACCTTTGCTTGATCTTGCTACCTCCATGCCTAGAAAATATCTGAGCTTTCCTAGGTCTTTCATTTCAAACTCCTTGCTCAATAAAGCTTTCAAGTAGTTTATTTCTTCCTCATCATCCCCTGTCAAAATTATGTCATCGACGTATACTATTAAGATAACCTTTTTGTTATTGGAGGTTACCTTGGAGAATAGAGTATGATCTGCCAACGATTGCTTGTATCCACCTGTCAAAACAACTTTGGTGAATCTATCAAACCATGCTCTAGGTGACTGCTTTAACCCATAGAGTGATCTGTCAAGCTTGCAAACCTTCTGCTTAGTCTCTTCAGATTCTAAACCTGGTGGAATCTTCATATAGACCTCTTCTTCCAATTTCCCATTAAGAAATGCATTCTTAATGTCAAGTTGATGGAGTTTCCAGTCATAATTAACAGCCAAGCTTAATAGAACTCTTACAGTGTTCAATTTAGCTACAGGGGCAAAGGTCTCCTTGTAGTCTACTCCATGAGTTTGTGTAAAGCCCTTGGCCACCAACCTTGCTTTATATCTGTGCACACTTCCATCAGAATTGTATTTAATGGCAAACACCCATTTGCATCCCACTGATTTCTTGCCTTGTGGGAGATCTGTTATGGTCCAAGTACCATTTTCTTTTAGTGCCTTAATCTCTTCTTCAACAGCTTTCTTCCAATTAGAATCTTTTAAGGCCTCTTCAATAGAATCTGGAATATGTTCTCCATCTAGGCAAGCTGTAAAAGCCTTAAAAGAAGGCATTAGATTTCCATAAGCAACATATCTTTGGATAGGGTGTTTTGTACACTGCCTTACCCCTTTCCTTTTAGCAATAGGAAAAAACTCAGGTTCAAGTAAGTGAGAAGGAATTTCATCAACAATATTACCTCCCTCATCCTCAAAGGCAGCTGGACTCAAGTCCAATTCTCGGCAGATGTCAGATTGCAAAACAGTCTCTGGAGTAACTTTTTTCTTTCTGGTATAAACCTGCAATTGGTTAGGAGGCTGAACAATAGATTTAGGTGAAATATGAGGGATTGTAGGTGTAATAGTAGGTGAAGAAGGCAGAGCTGTATTTTTAGGTGAGGAATTTTTAGGTGAAGGAGAAGCAGGTTTGAAAGAAGTTTGAGGTTCAAAAGAAACATCAATAGGTACAAGAGTAGAAGGTAAATTAGGAGAAACCTGATTTTTAGGAGGCTGGAAATCATCCCAACTCTCCCCCTGATTTTCAGCCATAGGAAAGTATGGTACCTGTTCAAAAAAGGTTATATCTAATGAAGTATAAATTTTATGAGAAGGAGGATGGTAACATTTGTAGCCCTTCTTAAGTGAAGAATACCCAATAAAAACACACTTTAAAGCCCTAGGATCCAATTTGGACCGAGAAGGATCAGAATTTCTTAGAAAAACAGTGCAACCAAACACTTTGAAAGGAAGAACAGAGGATATAGGTTTAAAGTTGGGATAGCTCTCTAAGAAAACATCTCTCGGTGTCCTAAAGTTTAAGACTTTGCTAGGCATTCTGTTAATAAGATATGTGGCTGTCAACAAGGCTTCACCCCACAAATATTTAGGAATATTATTAGTAAACAACAAGGCTCGGGTAACTTCTAGCAAATGTCTGTTTTTCCTTTCAGCAATCCCATTCTGTTGTGGGGTATCTACACAAGAGCTAATATGAACAATCCCTTTAGTTTGAAAAAACTCTCCCAAGGACTTAGTGAAATATTCTCCCCCATTATCAGATTTAAGTATTTGTATTTTGCTGCCAAATTGATTAACAACCATATTATAAAATCTCTCAAAAATAGGAGCAACATCAGATTTTTCTTTGAGCAAATAGGTCCAAGTAATTCTGCTATGGTCATCAATAAAGGTCACAAACCACCTACTACCAGTAACATTCTTCACTTTAGAAGGACCCCAAACATCACTATGGATTAAGGTAAAGGGTTTTGAAGATTTATAAGTAGATGGTAAATATAAAGATTTAGTCTGTTTAGCAAGAGGACATATATGACATTTAAAAGAATTAGGATATTTATTAATAAACAAAGCAGGAAACAATTTCTGAAGGTAAGAAAAATTAGGGTGACCTAACCTAAAATGCCATAACATAACAGAATCAACCTGCCCAGAAGAAGTAGGGCAGGAATGGGAATGGGAAAAAACAGATTGTGGCTGGCCATGAATAACATAGAGACCATTTTGCAAGCTAGCACAACCAATAATCTTTCTCGAATCCAGTGCCTGCAAGAAACAAGTAGAATCAGTAAACTGTACAGAGCACTTTAAGTCCTTAGAAAGCTTGTGTACTGATATTAAATTGCACGCAAGTTTAGGTACAAATAATACATCCTCAAGAACCAAGTTGTCATTTAATGAAATAGAACCAGTCCCTTCGATAGGATATAAAGAACCATCAACAACTTTAATGAAGGCTTTAGAAGATGAACACTCAAACTTAAAGAACAACTCCCTTTTACCAGTCATGTGATCAGAAGCTCCAGAATCAATGATCCATGTTGATGCAGCCTTGGTAGAAACAAGAGCATTAAGTAAAGAAGGGTTTTTAGTACCTTCATTCTCTAGCTTTGCAACACTCCCCTCACCAGAACCATTAAACTTGCTGGACAGCTTCTGAAGCTCATCCATTTGCTGCCTGGCGAAATTGCTGAAAACAGTTGCTGCAGTAGAGAAAAATTCCCTAGAATTTCCTGCCTCTGAGAAATCTGCCAAACTGACAGTAATATCTGGTGAAAATTGCATCTCACTAGATGTCGATTTATTCTCCATGAATAAACAAATTCCGATAAGGATCGAATTAGACTGATACCATGTAGAGAAATAGAACAAGAAGAAAAACAGAAAAGTAGTTTCTGTTATTAAAAGAATTCTGTCATGAAAAAATTACAACTAGTTTACAGACTATTTAAAGACTAAAGAATAGGACTTTTAGTACCATTAGGAGTCCTACTTACAATAGACTTTTAACTCTAATCCTTTTAGGAGATTAACTCTAGATAGACTATTTACAACAAGTAAAAACTGTAATTACACATTAAGTAAAACTCTAATACTTTTTGGATAAGCTTACATTAAGTACATTATCAGTTACATTAACGTGGAATTTTTTCCCTTGAAGTAATGAAGTGTTGAACCAAAGATGCTTTAGACTAGTTAATTAAAGTTTCTTCTTTAAAAATATTTTATGTGAAAGATTTTTTTATTGAGGACTGAGGAGCTACTGTTAACTAATAGGAATAGTTGTCATGAAACAGCATGTAGTTAGGAGTAATGTTACTTGTAATTTGATGAAATATAAGGAGCAGAAGACAAGAAACGGACCAGATAAAATGAGTGAATCTATTCTTAACTTGTAATTTGATTGTCAAAAGTGGATTATAGCCCCCCCCCCCCCCCCTTTCCCTCTTTTCAGTTATGTGACTTATAAAGAATAGCTATGATAAGGATTATTTGTTGCACGCTATTAAGTTGTTCCATTTTCATGTAAAAGGAATTACTAGCATTTACGGGAGCTTGTTTGCAAAATGATTATTGTTATCCCATGTGTTCTTCCAGGACGACTTATCAACTATAAAGAAACAACTTCGTGAGGGCTTTTCGCCAGATGATTCATATACATTAGGTGTTTCATTGTCAAGACCATGTTCTCTTGAATGGATGGAGTCCCAGTCAGTTGAAGAGGTAGATCGTGTTCGATCACATTCACTCCCTATGACACTTTGAAATTGTGTTGTTGACTTATGGTTTTCTTTCAGATGGCTCTAGCTGCAGTAACAGATGAAGAAGCCGGAAGTCAGGCATGTCAGAAAGCATCATTACCCATCAGCGAACTAGATGTCTTAAGTGCCAATGAGCTATTGGATTCGGTAAGATGAGCAGTTTGATTTAATATATTTTTTATTCTATTTTTATTATAATTTCTTAATGAAGTTGGAAACAGTAGGATGGCATGTCTTGATTCAATTCCATTGACCACTTGGATTCTGGTGCTATTTGCAACTCTTATCATGCAGTATGTTTTGGAAAAGTACATTTTGTCATGCAATGTGTCTTATAGTTATGTTGGAACTCTATCCTACCATTCTTTATAGGACTTGTCAGTAGCTCATGTTTGTCCCCTTGCACACCCCTCAAAATCCCAAATTTTTTTAGTGTTCACCCGATCCGATTCTCCCGGGCGCTCACACAGTAAGTGACCGGGGCATCGTCCCCTAACTTCTAGCTAACAAATGAAACAACTGCCCCTCTCTCTTTCTTTGATTTCATCCGTCGTTCTATGAGATTTTCTCAGCAAGTCATACTAACCTGGCACACAGCTCTGATGGTTGGTCCCCTTTTGTGCCCAACCTTTCCTAATGTGATTTGGTTGGTTACTTTGAAACATTTTCCTCAAAATTGAACAAAATATAAACACATGAATGCACTCCGATTCCCCCTTGTTTCCAATGGATGTTAAGGAATTTAAATGAGATGGCCTTGAATTAGATAATTGATACTAAGTTTGAGGAAGTACATAAGTTAACTAGAGTAAGAATGGTCTATTTCTATTTAGACAATTGTACTTGTAATGAAACTAAAAAGGAGAAAAGAGTGCAGGCGATTGATTTGAGTGGATGTATCCTTAAGTGTATGCATGCTATTTTAGAAAATGTATCTACTGCTTTAGTCTTTAATCAGAAACCCTTATCATTACCAGGGCAGTGTTATAAATATATTAAATTTGGACTAAACTCTTGAGGAGAGAAGCTATTCAATCAATTTCAGTCTGTTCGACTCGGAGAACTAGTTTTAAATTTTCATGATCTTTATACATTAACGCCCTCTATGTCTCCAGAGATGCATCTAGCTTTCGTTTTCACTATCTGTAACTGTTTATTATGCCAATAGGTTCTGGAAACGGCCGGGCAAGTTGGAAGCGATTCAGTTCCCCAAGCACCCATTCCTTATGACCAAATGAAGAGTCAGTGTGAAGCTAGTGTAATGGGTAAACAACAAAATGAAATTCTCTATTTACCAAGTGAGGTGAGTTGGTTCTCATATACATGATAAACAACTGTTTGAATGTCTTGATTAAACTTTGGTAGCCTGTCTGGAAATTTGATGTTTACCCTAATACTCAAATGTATTGAATACATTTTACATCCTTGACTTCGAGTCGGATTTGCCTATTAGAATTCACATGCTTGTAAAAGACAAATTTTCAGCTGTGCTTTCCCTAGTTCATACTATGAGAACTTTTGTGAATATTATATGTTACAAAATTGGCACACACTACTATACAACATGATTTTAATCACTTGAATGATATTATGAAACCGATAACAGTAGGTTTCGGGAAATCGTTTTGTATTTCAGAAAGCGGAGTTTTTGGAAGATCTGAAGTTAATTAGCAATGGTCAAGGTAATGTAAGTGGACAGCTTGCCCTCTGTTCACAACAACAAAGGCAACATTCTTTCAGATTACCGCCGTCAAGCCCGTACGACAAGTTCTTGAAAGCAGCAGGTTGAATATACATTATAATATACAGTCATATAACAATCTACGGTTTATTATACCAATAATAATAGTTTTGGTGGATTGTACTTCAGAAAGTGGAGTTTTCAGTAGACCTGATGTTAACTAGAAAGGAGCAAGTTCATTTAAGGAACCAGACTGCCCCTGTTCACAAGCCCTTACGACGAGTTCTTCGAAAGCAGCTCAATGTTATAGAGGTTTGATGAGTTTTATACTACTAATAATAATACACACACACACTAATAATATGTATATATATACACACACAATAATAATATGTATATATATAAATGTGTGTATATGTATATTTATATATCAATGGAACTATAGTTTGCTTTCTTCTTGTTTTCTTTTTCTTACCGTTTTCCAAACAATTGTCAAGTATATATATGTGTGTGTATATATATACATATATATGTTGCCATAGAAGCTCATTCAATCTTTTTCTACCCATCAGACACCAAAATGGAAGAACCGAGTAGGGTAGTAAGTTGGGGGTGAATATAGTTGTATTTGTTTGAACAATGTTCCTTTATTTATTTATTTATTTTGTCGTTACCGATTTTATTTATCAATTTTCATTTTCAAAAGTTGTCAAATAGTTTGTGAATAAAAGAATCTGTACTTTCCAATTATGTAATGGATGTATGTGGAGGTGAAGGGTTTTTCTTTTGGTGTTTGTTGTGCCAACCCATGTATATGAAATTTTTTTAATACACAAGTTATTTAAATTATAAATTTGTCAAATTTAAAGTTCATAAATTTAGTTTGAGATTAAGGAGTCAAAGGGTCTAATTAGTAGAGTTTAGAATTTAGGGTTAGATATTTAAATTTTAGATTGTATAGTTTAAATAAGAAGTGTTGTGTAAATTTCTTAAACAATGTGTGTCAAAATATAACCTATATGTATATGAAAAAACTTTAATGCACAAACATTGTAAGTTTACATAAGCTTGTCAAATTTAGTGTTTAGGATTTAAGTTGAGAGTTTTGCATTTAGGGTTATGCTGAGTGGATCAATCGAATCGAAATTAGTCAAGAGGGGGTGAATTTATTTTTTAAAATTGAAGGGAGCAAATTGAAAAGGTAAAAATTGAAGACAATGCAATTTATAGTGGTTCAAGCTTAGAACAAGTTTTACATTCACTACCTTAGCTCCCACTAAGAATTTTCAACTAATTTCATTAGAAAATTTTCTTTCTTTTTTTCGGATTAGGAGGAAATCTTATAAATTGGTTAACTTTTCTACCCAAAAATTAACCAAGACTCTCACAATACAAAGAAGAAATGACAATTTGAAAAGTACCTTTCACAAGGTTAATAGATTGCCCAATTACAAGTAATCACTCCCCAAACTTAAAATAAAATGATACAATAAAAAATTTCACAAGTGGAGTTACAAATATTTGACTCTTTAAGCTCAAGAGTTTGTATATATGTTTGGATGTTGCCAATAGATTTAATAGTTGTTGTAGCTTTAGAGGCTTGTTTTTATACCCTTGCATTGATTTCTAGTTGTTATGGTGGTTGAGATCATCAATAGAGCCGTTGGACTCAGTTTTTTCGCAATAAATGCACTCTGCAACCTACCGTATCGGTACTCGAACAACTGTATCGATACTTGTATCAAAATAGAAAGAGCTATTGTGCACATTTAAGAGGTGCGTATCGATACGCGTATAGACATATTAGTACAGGTATAGTGTAAAACAAAGGACGTATCGATACTCAAAAACCGTATCGATACGGATTTTGCTCACTGGAATCTTGAGAAAAACTTAAATAAAAAGTGTATCGATATGCTATAAAGGTGTATCGATACGACCGTTTGAAATTTGCTGATTTCATAACTGACAAGCAACGACTATATTATTAAATGCAAAGATTTATCGATTCAAACCACACCGTATCGATATGGGGACAACCGTATCGGTACGCTATGCCTTAAAATTAAGCCTAAAAAAATACCGTATCGATACGAGGACAACCGTAAAATCGTATTGATACGACTGAAGCATATTGATACGCCTTAGCGTACATGTAAAGTTTGACTTTGAACACTTAGAAAAATTTTGTTTGAAAAATTTATTCAACTTAGAAACAGTTTTGGTTCAAATTTACTTGTCAATTTGTGAGACTTTAGAATACTTAAAAATTTATTTACTTTTACAAATAGGTCCATAGACAATTTGTTATATCAAAATCAAATTAGATTTTACAATCTCCCATTTTTGATATAACAAATTCAAAGTAAAATTTTAAGTATTTGAAAACTCTGAAAAGTTTACTCCCCTTAATTTAAGATTAGTTTTCAAAAGTTCGTAAAAATATAAGTTTTTACATTTCTCCCCTTTTTTGTTAAATCAAAATCAATACATATAACAAGGATATAAACAATAAAGCACAAAGTAAAGCATAATCAAAGCAACAAAATATCATTAAACTTCAAAAGAAAATCCAAAGCAATATAAGTTCAAATAATTTCAAACTTAATATCTAAACTTAAATCTTAAAAACAAACATAAATCAAAACATACAGTTCTAAATCCTAAATGATATGATATGCAATGAGATGCTCAAAAACTACTCGTCCCCATCGTATTTGTCCTCGTTCTCTTCATCACCATTATTGCGATTGGCTTGAGAGTTTCGAGCATTAAGCCAAGCACCATGGAAAGTGGTGAAAGAGACATCCATAGAGGCTTGTTGCTGCTCAATGATCTTGACTCGATCCTCTAATGAAATAAACCCTGTATCAATGGCCGCAAATCTCGCATTCATGGTTGTATCTAAAAAGCAATATTAGTCCATAAAGATGTGAATTGCTCATTTAGATACGCCATGAGTCCATCCATGGAAGATTGAGCTTGGTGGACTTGTGAACCTTGTGGAGCTATCGGAGGAGGTTGATTGTCTTGAGGAGGAGGCCGATTAACACGAACCCATTCATGATCAATGTACTCAAAGTGTGCACGAATAAGAGAGTGTTCATCAATCGGTTTGCCAAGAGGCTCGGCGGCATCATGGGAACAATTAATCTCCAAGGAATGGAACAAGAAACTCAAAACCGTGCCATAGAAGAAAGACTTAACTTGATCGGTGTGACGACGTTGAACAAGATAGACCAAGTCGGCAAACATGATTTGACAAAGGTTTGAGTGCTTACCCTCACGGAAACACCGAAGCTAAAAAGCATCAATTTGGCGGATAGTAGAAAATTTTCCACCGAAAGGACGAAGCCACCAAGAGATGATAAGATGGAGGATACAGTCATGGGCATCAAGAACGGTTACAGAGCCAAGTTGAGAATGTCCTAAAGAGTATTCATCATCAATTCCCAAATTTTCAAAACTAAAAACATTACACAAAATAGTTTGGTCAATTCGAAATTTCTTTCCCATAAGATAGGATTCAAGAGCAATTACATTTTCCCTTGTTTGATCATGGATGCACCAGACATTTGTAAAGAAATCAAAACAAGATTTCGATATAAAATCGGGGATATACTTAGAAAACTCATGAGTTTTCATTGTTGTAACAACCCAAAATATTTGAACTTAAAATATTCGGAGTTTAGAAAAGGGAATGATACAACTCTTTCATCCCGGATAGAAAAAGCTTGATATTGTTTGTAATGTGATAAAGTCGAAGGGGATTGAAAACTATGTTGGATAATAAAATCAAAGTTCAGTTTAGTAATACCCTCACTTTTCGGATTGGGATTTGATAAACTAGAAAGTAATTTTTTTCTTGGTCTCTTTTTAAGCCCCATGATAACATCAAAACAATTCGAAAACAATGTATGCAATTATCATCACATTCGATCTAATAAAAATTCCAATAATTCAAGGTATTGTGAAAAACACTATATTTTATAGGTCAAAAATATATACAAATATAAAACTAAACTTTGGAAAAGAATTTTGGAAAACAGTGTACTAAAATATACGATATATTTTTATATTCGAATAATTTTTTTTTCAAAATTTAAAAAGTTTTTGCAAAAATTTTAAAACCCATACTATAAATATACTTTGTATACAAGTTAATTGAAAGCAGTAACTAAATTTAAACGAAAATTAAAAAAAAAAGAAAAAAGGGATTTATACCTTGAGTGATGGAATAGGATGAATGAATGATGATGGATGCACCAAATTGATAGCAAAGCTTAGCCTTGTTGTGTTGATAAAAAACCCTCAAGAAATTTTGAGTTTAGTGTGAGAAATCAAAGAGTTTGATGGGAGTTTTATAGTTAAAATTTGGCCTAGGGTTTGAGAGAAAAGGGTTGTGAGTTTTAATTAAAGTAAGATTCTTCTTTTAATGCCCATTTATCAACCTGTATCGATACAATGCTACCCGTATCGATACCCTTTTGCCAGAAGTACATTTTTTAACTGAAAGGAGTTCAAAAATTGGATTTTAATCGATCCCAAATGCATGTGTATGATGGATGAGAAAAGTTTATGGACTAAACCAGATACATACTCCCCCTAGTAACAAACATATATGCATCAACAAGCAAAATTACATAAACATGATCATCATTCAAATTCAAGCAAAATTTGACATTCAAGGGCTCTAAAAGGTCAAGATAGGCTAGTTGACCTAACACTCTCCTAAGAGTCCAAAAATGCTCTTTGTCTAATAGTTTTGTAATGATATCCGCTAGTTGGTTTGAGGTATCAACATACTCTAGAACAACATCATTGCATTAGGGATTATTGGTTCTAGAATATTGAATGAGATTCTTAGTGAGATATATGACACTAGTGTTGTCACACTTAAGGGGTATGGTACCTACATCAATTCCATAGTCTAGAAGTTGTTGCTTCATCTAAAGAACTTGAGCACACTAACTTCCGGTCGATATATATTCTGCTTCAGTGGTAGATAGAGTTACACTATTTTGTTTCTTAGAGAACCAAGAAATGAACATACTACCTAGGAATTGGCAAGTGCCGGAGGTACTTTTTCTATCTATCTTACAACCCCCATAATTTGTATCAAAAAAAGCATGTAGGTTAAAGGAAGAGTCTCTAGGATACCAAAGGCCTAATCAAGGTGTGCCTTTAAGGTATCTAAATATCATCTTAATGGCTATAAGGTGTGATTCTCTAAGACTAGCTTAGAACCTAACACACAAGCAAACACTAAACGTAATATCGGGTCTACCTGCGGTAAGGTAAAGCAAAGAACTAATCATTGAACGATAAAGCTTAGAATCAACACACTTACCTTCTTCATCTTTGTCAAGCTTAATTGATGAGCTCATTGAAGTGGCTTGAGGCTTCACATTCTCCAAGCCAAACTTCTCGAACATATCTTTGATGTACTTATCTTGATTGATGAAGATGCCATCATTCTTTTTCTTAATTTTAAGCCCCAAGAAGAATAGGAGATCCCCCATAATGCTCATCTCAAACTCACCTTGCATTAACTTAGAAAATTCTTGGCAATAAAACTCATTAGTAGAACCAGAGATTATATCATCAACATAAATTTGTACTACTAATATGTCATTACCATTTCTTTTAATGAAAAGTGTAGTGTTTACCTTGCATTTTCAAAACTTTTTTTAACCAAAAAGTTTGAAAGCCTTTCATACCAAGCTATGTGAACTTGTTTCAAACTATATAAAGATTTAGTTAGTTTAAAAACATGGTTTAGATAAATTGGATCTTCAAAATCGAGTGATTGTTCAACATCACTTCTTTATTAATAAAACCATTTAAAAATGCAATGTTAACATCCATTTGAAAAAGCTTGAATTCATGATAACATGCAAATGCAAGAAGCATCCTAATTGCTTCCATTCTAGCTAATGGGTGCATATGTTTCATCAAAATCGATCCCCATCTTCTTGAGTATAACCTTGAGCAACAAGTCTAGCCTTATTCCTCACTATGTTACCACTCCCATCTAGTTTGTTTCTAAAGACCCATTTAGTTCTTATAGTAAACTTATTACTAGGCCTATCAACTAATGTCCAAACTTTACTCTCCTCAAATTAATTAAGTTCTTCTTGCATGGCCAATATCCAAAAATAATCTTTTAAAGCTTCTTTCATATTTTTACGCTCAATGCATGAAATGAATGCAACATTATTATGAAATCTAAGAGAGGATCTAGTGGTTACCCCCTTGGATGGATCACCCAAGATTTCACCATCTTTGACATAGTTGAATTCCATTGGGTAGCCCACTTCCTTTTCACCAAGATTCATGTCCTTCAAGGATGCTACGATAGGATCTTGTGCTTCTTCTTCTTTGGTTGGAACCTCATCCACCTTTGATGATTATCCACCATCATTGGCTTCAATGATCCCTACATCATCATCATCACAAGAATTATTCATCAGAATGAGGTTATCATCGAAAACCACATGTATAGACTCTTCTACAACTAAGGTTCTTTTGTTAAAAACTCGATAGACTTTAGAGTTTAAGGAATAATGTAACCCCCTCGTCCCAGTTCGGACGCTTGACCGATCCGAGTGGGCTACACGGGGATAACCGAGATGAAACCCGTTAAGGCTCCACTTCGGTTACCGACCCTAGGAAAAACTTTTTCATTTATTATCTTATCTAGACGCGTTAATTAAACCTAAGCGTGAAACAACAACGGAAACAAGGCTCACAAGAAGCCTAACAACAAACAGGGCCTAAGCCCAAACCTTTATATCCTTAAGAGATGTCAAAAAGCCCAAATACAGGCTTGTGTTTCGAAACAGTCAATGCCCGTTTCGAAACACGGGCTCCAGTTTTAAAAGCCAGACACCCATACCGAAACGCATCCACCCCGTTTCGGAACAGGGTCCCATTTTGCCTAGGCGTTCCGATACCCGTTTCGGAACAGGCAATTCCAGTAGCCAAAGTGTTTCGAAACTTGTTTCGAAACAGGGGCTCATAGTAGCCAAAACGTACCGAAACGAGTTCCGATACGGGGCCCCTGGAACTACACCCGTTTCGAAACAGGGCAACCCGTTTCGAAACACCTGCAATCTGTGAATTCCCAAAATCAGTTTTAAACATCTCCAAATGATCCCAAACGTCCTTAACGACCCCAAGAAGCATACACAACATACGAACACACTCTAGTGGCATGCACCCTAATGCAAACATACTCAAGATTCATAAAGATATAAGATAGGGGCATCCATTCAAAAGATCATACAATTAGACATTAAGGTAGGCAATTCAAACATGGTTTACAAGCATTCAAGGCAACCAAAAGCCAACTAACAACATGGCATTTAAAGGAGTCTAACATGCTCCTAAACAACCAACAACATCATACTTCAAAGGCTCAAACAACATATACATGTCCCATTGCTTGACCATTACATCATATAATATAAAATCCATACTTGGAATATTCGAAAGCCCAACTAGCACACTTGGAGGCCCCCTTTCTTGCACTAGCAACCCACGAACTACGGATTTGCATTGTCGAACAAAAGAGAGCGTAAGCATAAAGCTTAGTGAGGGTAAGCTCATTAAAAACAAACCTCGACAATGCAGGGTCCAAGCAAGAGCACTACCAAGGTAGAATGCATGATCTTACCTTCGATCCTCATGAGCCAAAATGTTCATGATGCATGAACATATATTCAATACTATGCCGTGCTCAACAAGCTCAAATTCACATCATATGTAAACACATATAATAGTCCAAATAGGAATCACATTTCATATCATATTGATACACATATCAACTCATATTGGCACTTAGCTATGACTCGAATACGCGGATAAACACGTTGGAACTCACATCCAACACAACTATTACCTTACGGTGGGATTACACTCATCACCGTTCACGCAGACGGGATTCCACTCATCCTCACACCCCGTCGATGGGATTACACTCATCATCGACTAACATATATAAGAAGGTTTTCCGGGCGAACCCGTACTCCATCTTGATGGCTACCATCATCAAGACCACGCGCGCATTTGACTCACGTGTGTACACTAACATCCTAATGATCGATCATTTGTACCCAAGCATACTAGTGTCAATACTAAACACAATCCACAATATCAATTCACTACCATTTCCGTGCTTAGCACGTACTCACCATGATTAACGTCATGCCCATATCTCATGCATATAACAATGCATCACAACCATGCCTCAGCATCCAAGTATAACACAATTACACAACCATCACAAACACAAATTATCATGAGGCATAAACAACAATTAGAGTTCAACTAATGTCTCTAACTAAAGCTTGGGATTAGGCTACCACTCTAATCCCAACTCTAGGTGGGTCTACCAAGCCCAACCTAGTCCACATGCTTGAACCAACTCACAAAACCATTTTAAAAACATTAAACCACTCACCTTCACTTCCAAGCTCAACAACCAAGCAACCAAAACCTTCAAGCTTCCGGATTCACTCTCGATGCTTCACCAACACAAACTCTTGCCTCTAATCATCCCAACACAATCAAAATAATCTCAAATCAGTCCACACAACAATGTAGCAAACCCGGAACACTATTCAAGCAATAAACACATGAATTCAAGCCATGAACAACCCCCAAAACATCAAACTCGAGCAGCCCTTATACCCAATCCAAAACTTATGATTTCAACACATTTAACACACTCAAATGCTTCCAAAACAATCCTCAACCAACATACAACCAAAGGCCTTCCATTTCCAACATAAAACACACCCAAAACCCATTCCAAAACCCTTCAAAAACTCCATGAAAACCCAAATACGAAAATCATGTTAAAATACTTTGAAATTCATATATGTTGGACCTAAGGTTCATAAACAACATATCTAACATTATTAAATCAATAACTTTGATAAAAACTCATAAAGTCACAACCTTTAACATTTTTCCATGAAAAACCAAATTCCTAAAACATGGGTGAAAAATGAAAACTAATGGTACTTTCGAAGAGAGGAAGATGAGAGCAAGATGGGAAAGTGATTACCTTTCAAAACCGAGCCAAAATGAAGAAGCAAGGAGATGGAATAGTGATTTAGAGGGGGATGGGTTCTTTGTCGTTGAAATGGGGGATGGGAATAGGGAAGAAGATGATAAAAGGTTCTTTTAATTGAAAAGGGCCTTTTTAAATTGAAGTCTATTTTATTACAAAAATGCCATTAATGAGATGTCATTCTCATTAATCTTAAAATCCATGGAATTTAGTTTCAAATAAATTTTTGGTCCAACATAAATGTTTGTTTTGAAAGTTTGAAGCCCAAAGTAATATTTTATTATTTAAATTATAAAACCGAGACTCATAATATTATTTTCATCTGACCCCTAAACCTGGTGTTACAACTCTCCCCCACTTAAGGAATTTCATCCCCAAAATTACCTGACAGAAACAAGTACGGGAACTGCTCAAGCATATCAGCTTTCCTCTCCCACGTGGCCTCTTCCACCCCTCTATGTCTCCACAACACCTTGACCAACTCTATGGTCTTGCCACGCAACACCTTGCTATCAGATGCAAGTATCTCAACAGGCTCTTCGTTGTAAGACCAATCCGGATTCAACTCTATCTCCTCAACAGGCATAACATGAGAAGGATCTGATCTATATCTCCTAAGCATCGACACATGAAAGACATCATGGATCTTCTCTAACTCAGAAGGCAATCTCAAACGGTAAGCTACATGCCTAATCTGCTCAACTATCTCATATGGACCAATAAACCTCGGACTCAACTTGCCTTTCCGGCCAAATCGCATTACCTTCTTCCACGGAGATACTTTCAGAAACACTTTCTCACCCACCGAGAACTCAATCTCTTTTCTCTTCAAATCTGCATAAGACTTCTGATGATCGGAAGGTGCTTTCAAACGGTCACAAATCAACTTCACTTTGTCGGTAGTCCCCTTAAGCAAATCCGGCATAGGTAGCAATCTCTGACCTGTTTCAGCCCAACAGATCGGAGTCCTACATCGTCTACCATACAAAGCCTCATAGGGAGCCATCTGTATACTAGCCTGATAATTGTTGTTGTAAGCAAACTCAACTAAGGGCAAGTGCTTCTCCCAAGAACCCTGGAAGTCAATCACACAACAATGGAGCATATCCTCTAAAATCTGTATCACTCGCTCTGACTGTCCATCGGACTACGGATGATAAGAAGTACTGAAATGCAAACGACTACCTAGAGCACTATGCAAACAACCCCAGAACCTCGAAGTGAATCTTGGATCTCTGTCTGAAACAATAGACTTCGGAACTCCATGAAGTCTCACAATCTCACGAATGTACAAGTTCGCTAACTTGTCTAAAGAATCTGTAGTGTTCACTACTAAGAAGTGAGCACACTTAGTGAATCTATCGATTATCACCCAAACAGAATTCTTCTTCGAAGGAGACAACGGTAACCCCGACACAAAGTCCATGGTGATTCTCTCCCATTTCCATTCCGGAATCTTCAAAGGTTGTAACAAACTTGAAGGAACCTGATGTTCTGCCTTCACTCTCTGACAAACCATACAACGGCTCACATACTCGGATACATCCTTCTTCAAACCAACCCAGAAGTAATCATTCTTCAAGTCATGGTACATCTTGGTACTACTCGGATGCATAGAAAAGGGACTCGAATGTGCTTCACTCAAAATCAGACGTCTCAACTCAACATCTTCAGGTACAACAACTTTGTCTCTAAAACATAACACATTCTCACCACTGAAACTATACTCGGTCGGTCTACCTTCGGCTATGTCCTGTACATGAGGAACTAAAGACACATCTTGTAACTGCTTCTCTCTAATCAACTGAATCAAAGAAGGCTTCACTTGCAACTCTATGATCAAACCACCATCATCGGATACACTCAATCTAGCAAACATAGCTCGCAACTCAACTGCAACTTTTCTACTCAAAGCATCGGCTACTACATTTGCCTTACCCGGATGGTACTCTATGGTCAAATCATAGTCTTTCAACAGCTCAAGCCATCTTCTCTGTCTCAAGTTCAACTCTCTCTGTGTCATCAAATACTTCAAGCTCTTATGATCGGTGTAAACTATACACTTCTCACCATACAAGTAGTGACGCCAAATCTTCAATGCAAATACAACCGCGGCTAACTCTATATCGTGAGTAGGGTAGTTCTTCTCATGCACTTTCAACTGTCTCGAAGCATAAGCAACAACTCTTCTTTCTTGCATCAAAACACAACCTAAACCTATGTAGGAAGCATCACTATAGATCACAAACTCTTTACCTGAAACTGGTTGTACTAACACTGGAGCATTTGTCAAAGCTTCTTTCAATTTCTCAAAGGCCTTCTGTCTTGCATCTGACCACTCAAACTTAACTCCTTTTTGCAAAAATTTAGTCAAAGGAGCAGCTACTCTAGAGAAACCATCAACAAATCTCCTATAGTAACCGGCTAATCCTAGGAAACTCCTAATCTCGGTCACAGACTTAGGTTGTTTCCACTCAACAATAGCTTCAATCTTCATCGGATCAACACGGATACCTTCAGCTGAAACAACATGGCCAAGAAATACAACCTCTCGAATCCAGAACTCACATTTGCTAAGCTTCGCATACAACTGATTGCTCATCAATCTCTGTAAAACAAATCTCAAGTGCTTATCATGCTCTTCTTCTAATTTCGAGTACACAAGAATATAATCTATGAAAACAACTACAAAACGGTCTCGATAGTCTCTAAAAATTCTGTTCATCATATCCATGAATGCTGCAGGTGCATTCGTGAGCCCAAACGGCATCACAAGGAACTCATAGTGACCATACCTAGTCCTAAAAGTTGTCTTCGGAACATCACCCTCTTTTACCTTCAACTGATAGTACCCTGATCTCAAATCTATCTTCGAGAACACTAAAGCGCCTCTCAACTGATCAAACAAGTCATCTATACGAGGCAAAAGATACTTGTTCTTCACAGTCAACTGATTCAACTGCCTGTAGTCAATACACATACGCATACTGCCATCTTTCTTCTTTACAAACAACACAGAAGCACCCCAAGGAGAACTACTAGGCCTAATGAAACCACGGTCTAATAACTCTTGCAGCTGACTCTTTAATTCTTTCAACTCTTTCAGAGCCATACGATACGGAGCTATAGAAACTGGAGTAGACCCTGAAACAGTCTAAATCACAAACTCAACATCTCTGTTAGGAGGCAAACCTGGTAACTCTTCTGGAAACACATCCAGAAAATCACAAACTGTTCTAATATCTTTCGGTCTAGCCTCACTCATATTCGGATTCATCACATAAGCTAAGTAAGCCCCACAACCGAAATCCATCAACCTGTGTGCCTCTAAAGCTGACACAACATTAGACAAGAACTTAATGTTCTCGCCTACTACTACTACCTCGTAGTCATCAGAAAGTTTCAAAGCAATTCTCTTCGTCTCAAAGTCTACACTAGCTCTGTGCTCAACTAACCAGTCCATACCTAGAATAATATCAAAACCATAGAACGGAAGCTCCATCATATCAACGGAAAACACATGACCCTGAATCTTTAGCGGACACCTCCTATACATTCGTCTAACCACAACCGTCTCACCAAAGGAACTAGTCACATGCATACCTACATCTAATATCTCAAAAAGTATATCTAACTTCTTTGCATGGTCACTCAAAATGTAGGAATGCGTAGAACCCGAATCAACCAAAGAAAGCAAAGACATAGACTGTAACTCAAAATTACCTGCTATCACATCAGTGTCGTTCTCGGCCTCTCTCTGAGCATAGACTCTCGCTGGTCCTCCTGCCTCTGGCTGCACTGCCACAACATGGGCAAGGTTCCTCTGAGCATCTACCCTAGGTGCATCAGCCCTAGGCTGGAAGTAGCCACGACCGCGCCCACGGCCTCTCTGATAATCTATCGCTCTCGTAGGAGCCTGTGCTATGTTTGGTGCCTATGTCGCCTGATGCGGACACTCCCTTCTAAAGTGGTCCCTCGAACCACAGTTCCAACAAGCATGAAAGTTACCCCAACACTCTCCAGAATGCTGTCTCCCACAACGTGTACACTCGGGCAAACGCCCTCCTCCTCTATGACCCTGGTGGCCTCTACCATGATGGCCACCGCCACGTCTATGGTCAAACTGCTGTCCACTGCCTCTATGCCTCTTGGCATCCCCACGGTCAAAGTTGTTATGTCTCTTACCAGAACTAGATCCTCCAGAGCGCTTGGTCAGCCCCAAGCTATGCTCAATGTCCTTGGTGCTAGCAACCAAGACATCAAAATATGAATAATCAGAAGCTAAAGTATACCTCTTAACTTCCTCGTGGAGTCCATATCTGAAACGGTTACAACGGTCCCTCTCAGTTGGAACTAACTCTGGAGCATACTGACTCAAACGGACAAAACGAATCTCGTAGTCAGTCACAGAAGCCTCTCCCTGAACAAGAGCCATAAACTCTCGCTTCTTCTCATCTAGATACCTCGGCCCCAAGTATCTTTTCCGGAAAGCAGACTCAAAGAAATCCCATCCAATCCCAGCCTCTGGAATTCCGGTAGTAATGGTGACCCACCAGGTGTAGGCATCACCCTGAAGCAAGGAAATCACACAGCCCAATCTGCGAGCACCAACGCAACCCATCTGAGCTAAAATGCAGACAGTCTTCTCCAACCACAACTCGGATCTCTCAGGTGTAGACCCTCTAAACTCTTCAGCTCCTAGGCTACGGAGCCTCTCCAACGGTAAACTAGCATCATCGCCCCTAGGCTGAGCTGTAGCCTAAGCTCCGGCAACTGTGGCCTGGAATGCTCCCGCTATAGCTTGCACGAGCGGAGCCATATCTATTCCGGTCGGACCTTGGCCACCCTGAGGTCCCTCTCCCTCGACTCCAGCCTCGCCTCCCTCACCAAGCGGAGGAGGTGGTGGAGGAGCTCCAACTCCCGCAGCAACAGGCTCTTCCACATGAGCCTCAACTCCAACCACCGGCTCATTAACAGGAGCCGCAACAGGTGGTTCCTAACGAACCACTCTCGGCCTACCTCTCGGCCTCGACATCGTGCTCACAAACAACAACTACAACACAACAAGGCACAAAAAGGTAGGGTTAGCAAGGCAAGGGCTCCAAGTGGCTCAAGTATGTTCTCTCACTTTAAAAATCCTTTTTCCGATGTAATAGTAGCAATGAGACTCTAAACATCATGTTTCAAACAAGACAACAAGCATACTTGATAAACAAGCAAACATGCTTACATGGCAAGCAATCACCGTGCATTTCAATACCAAAAACTCAACTTACCTCACTTACCTGCCCAAAGTCTCGGAAACCTTAGGCTCTGATACAAACAAGTGTAACCCCCTCGTCCCGGTCCAGACGCTTGACCGATCCGAGTGGGCTACACGGGGATAACCGAGATGAAACCCGTTAAGGCTCCACTTCGGTTACCGACCCTAGGAAAAACTTTTTCATTTATTATCTTATCTAGATGCGTTAATTAAACCTAAGCGTGAAACAACAGCGAAAACAAGGCTCACAAGAAGCCCAACAACAAACAGGGCCTAAGCCCAAACCTTGAGATCCTTTAGAGATGTCAAAAAGCCCAAATACAGGCATGTGTTTCGAAACAGTCAATGTCCGTTTCGAAACACGGGCTCAAGTTTTAAAAGCCAGACACCCGTACCGAAACACATCCACCCCGTTTCGGAACAGGGTCCCATTTTGCCTAGGCGTTCCGATACCTGTTTCGGAACAAGCAATTCCAGTAGCCAAAGTGTTTCGAAACTTGTTTCGAAACAGGGGCTCACAGTAGCCAAAACGTACCGAAACGAGTTCCGATACGGGGCCCCTGGAACTACACCCGTTTCGAAACAGGGCAACCCGTTTCGAAACACCTGCAATCTGTGAATTCCCAAAATCAGTTTTAAACATCTCCAAATGATCCCAAACGTCCTTAACGACCCCAAGAAGCATACACAACATACGAACACACTCTAGAGGCATGCACCCTAATGCAAACATACTTAAGATTCATAAAGATATAAGATAGGGGCATCCATTCAAAAGATCATACAATTAGACATTAAGGTAGGCAATTCAAACATGGTTTACAAGCATTCAAGGCAACAAAAAGCCAACTAACAACATGGCATTTAAAGGAGTCTAACATGCTCCTAAACAACCAACAACATCATACTTCAAAGGATCAAACAACATATACATGTCTCGTTGCTTGACCATTACATCATATAATATAAAATCCATACTTGGAAGATTCGAAAGCCCAACTAGCACACTTGGAGGCCCCCTTTCTTGCACTAGCAACCCACGAACTACGGATCTGCATTGTCGAACAAAAGAGAGCGTAAGCATAAAGCTTAGTGAGGGTAAGCTCATTAAAAACAAACCTCGACAATGCAGGGTCCAAGCACGAGCACTACCAAGGTAGAATGCATGATCTTACCTTCGATCCTCATGAGCCAAAATGTACATGATGCATGAACATATATTCAATACTATGACGTGCTCAACAAGCTCAAATCCACATCATATGTAAACACATATAATAATCCAAATAGGAATCACATTTCATATCATATTGATACACATATCAACTCATATTGGCACTTAGCTATGACTCGAATACGCGGATAAACACGTTGGAACTCACATCCAACACAACCATTACCTTACAGTGGGATTACACTCAACACCGTTCACGCGGAGGGGATTACACTCATCCTCACGCCCCGTCGATGGGATTACACTCATCATCAACTAACATATATAAGAAGGTTTTCCGGGCGAACCCGTACTCCATCTTGATGACTACCATCATCAAGACCACGCGCGCATTTGACTCACGTGTGCACACTAACATCCTAATGATCGATCATTTGTACCCAAGCATACTAGTGCCAATACTAAACACAATCCACAATATCAATTCACAATCATTTCCGTGCTTAGCACGTACTCACCATGATTAACATCATGCCCATATCTCATGCATATAACAATGCATCACAACCATGCCTCAACATCCAAGTATAACACAATTACACAACCATCACAAACACAAATTATCATGAGGCATAAACAAAAATTAGAGTTCAACCAATGTCTCTAACTAAAGCTTGGGATTAGGCTACCATTCTAATCCCAACTCTAGGTGGGTCTACCAAGCCCAACCTAGTCCACATGCTTGAACCAACTCACAAAACCATTTTAAAAACATTAAACCACTCACCTTCACTTCCAAGCTCAACAACCAAGCAACCAAGACCTTCAAGCTTCCGGATTCACTCCCGATGCTTCACCAACACAAACTCTTGCCTCTAATCATCCCAACACAATCAAAATAATCTCAAATCAGTCTACACAACAATGTAGCAAACCCATAACACTATTCAAGCAATAAACACATGAATTCAAGCCATGAACAACCCCCAAAACATCAAACTCGAGCAGCCCTTATATCCAATCCAAAACTTATGATTTCAACACATTTAACACACTCAAATGCTTCCAAAACAATCCTCAACCAACATACAACCAAAGGCCTTCCATTTCCAACATAAAACACACCCAAAACCTATTCCAAAACCCTTCAAAAACCCCATGAAAACCCAAATACGAAAATCATGTTAAAACACTTTGAAATTCATATATGTTGGACCTCAAGGTTCATAAACAACATATCTAACATTATTAAATCAATAACTTTGATAAAAACTCATAAAGTCACAACCTTTAACATTTTTCCATGAAAAACCAAATTCCTAAAACATGGGTGAAAATGAAAACTAATGGTACTTTCAAAGAGAGGAAGATGAGAGCAAGATGGGAAAGTGATTACCTTTCAAAACCGAGCCAAAATGAAGAAGCAAGGAGATGGAATAGTGATTTAGAGGGGGAGGGGTTATTTGTCGTTGAAATGGATGAAGGGAATAGGGAAGAAGATGATAAAAGTTTCTTTTAATTGAAAAGGGCCTTTTTAAATTGAAGTCTATTTTATTACAAAAATGCCATTAATGAGATGACATTCTCATTAATCTTAAAATCCATGGAATTTAGTTTCAAATAAATTTTTGGTCCAACATAAATGTTTGTTTTGAAAGTTTGAAGCCCAAAGTAATATTTTATTATTTAAATTATAAAACCGAGACTCATAATATTATTTAAATATTATTTTCACCCGACCCCTAAATTCGAGTGTTACAAATAACCTAAGAAAATAGATTCATAACTTTTTGTATCAAATTTACCTAAATGATCTTTTCCAGTGTTTAAAACAAAACACTTGCATCTGAAAGGATGAAAATAACTAATGTTAGGGTTTTCTTTAAAATTGGCCTAATCATTACTCAATTAATGATATAACAAGCTCTGTTTGTGGCTTCCGCCCTTAGGAATCTAAGAAGCAATAGCATGGATATTATTAGAAACTACTCGTTCCTTAGGAACCCATACATTTCTAACTCTTTTACCTTTAGGATGCCTTTGAGAGCTTATTTGTTGGTAGCCATTAAAGTTTCTCTTCACATAGTTGGGTTTTGAAGAACTTGTATTTTTTCAAAATCTTGTTTCCCAACTACATTAAGGGAAGCCTTAAGCTCATTCACCACTTTGTGGTGATCATCCTGAACTTTGGAAAGAAGATTGTTTAAATTAATATTTTCATCTTGAAAATATTTTAAGTCATCTTGTAAAACCAAAATCTTCTTTTCAAGTTCCGAGTTGGTTGTAGAAAGAGAATCATTTTGGTTTTTCAAATTAGAAATTATTTTCTTGGTTTTCAAAACCGATTCCTTATATTTTTCCACCAACTCATAGTAAACCTATTGTAACTCATCATATGCATATTGAAGTTCATCAAATATGAAATCGAAAGTAGATGAGTTAGGGTTTACCTTATGATTATCATCGATAGACATGAGGCAAAGATTAGCTACTTCGTGCTCCTCTTCATCGGATGATGATTCTTCATTGCTCCAAGTAGCAACGTGGGCTTTGTGCTTCTTCTTTTTCTCGAATCCCTTCTTCTTGAGTAGAGGGCAATCGGATCTTATGTGCCCCAACTTCTTGCACTCATAACAAATGAGTTGATCTTTCTCCTCTTTTTTGTTCATGTTCCTGAAGTCTCTTCTTCTTTGAAACTTTCTTCCCCGATTGGACTTCATGAACTGAGAGAATCTCTTGGCTATCATAGCCAATTCCTTAAACTCATCATCACTTGAGTTGTTTTCCTCTTGAGAAGCCTTGAGAGCAATTCATTGCTTCTTCTTCTCTACCTCTTGCTTCTCCACTCTTTTCTATTCTTTTCTTCTTCCCTTCCTTGCTTCATGATCTCATGAGTAAGGAGAGATCCCACCAACTCATCGAGCTTCAACGTCTTCAAATTCTTAGCCTCGATGATTGCAGTTCTCTTCCCATCCCATGATTTGGGAAGAGAGTAAAGAAGTTTTTGGACTAGCTTGTCTTCGGGAATTATCTCACCGAAGCCCTTGAGACCATTTACTATAACGAAGAACCGATCAAAAATTTTGGAGACGCACTCATCCGGCTCCATCTTGAAGTTCTTGTAACTCAAAATAAGGATCCCTATCTTGGTTTCCTTTACATCGTTGGTGCCCTCATAGGTGGTCTCTAGCTTGCCCCATACCTCATTCACACTAGTACAAGATGACATCTTTGTGTACATATCGGGTCCAAGTTCACAAAAGATGATGTGTAGAGCCTTGTCATTGACTTGAAGCCTCATACGATCTTCATCAGTCATCTCTGCTCTTGTCTTTGGAACGAGCCTTCCCTCTTCATCTCTCTTAATAGGAATGATTGGTCCATCTTCCACCACATCCCAAAGGACGTAGTCATTTGACTTGATGGACAACCTCTTTCTATTTTTCCAGTAAGGATAATTATCTATAAAGTGTCCATAAGTTCTATATTTTGTGCACATTACATCTCATATTATTGCTATTTTTAGTACATTTTAGGCATAATTAGGATCATGCATTGCATTTTACAATATTCCTTATTTTTCCATGTTTTTTATTATCTTTTATTTGGTAAGGAAAAGGTATTGTTTTAGTGTAGTTTTAGTTTAAGGTACTAGAGGCTGGAAGAAGGAGAGAGGAGCTGAGGACATGATGCTGAGGCAGCAGATCAAGGAGCTGTATTGATGAAGTTCCAGACAGAGACAACAGCTACCGAGTAGCTCCCGCTGCCCTACCTGCTGCCCAAGACAACAAGCTTAGGAATTGGAGAACTGGAGTGCGATCTGTAGAGTAGAAAATCCTAATTCTAACGATACTATCCACTCAATTTTTCGATAACTGTAGCAGTGGGCAGAGCCGCCGAGGGAGGAATTTGAGATTACTTGCGGAGCAAGGCAACATGAAGAAGTCCATATTCAACTCAAAGAAGTTAGAATTTAAGGCTGCATTTAATGAAAAAGCTACTTTGAAGACTTCTACTCCAAGAAGGACTAGACCTAGCTAATGCCTATATATACCCATTGTACTTTTACTTCAAAATAACTTAGGTTTTCCCTTAGGCATAGTTTAGGTTTTCTTGTCACCATTATGTTCTAAAATTCTCTTTTGGTTTGGGTTATGTTGTTATTAGCGTGAGAACGGTTGTTTAGGATTTTAAGTTTGTTTTTGCAATAAAGCTTCATGGTTTGCTTATTCCATGTTCTTCATAGTTTTCAATTAAGGCGAAAGATTAATAGATTACTATCCATTTGTTCGGTATCGAGAGAGTCGAACTCATGAAAGGAGTAAGTACAGTCTTCACCTTAATCAAGTGTTGATCAATCCAGCCTAGACATAGGTTAGGGTTTAAGGCGGCTAAAACAGAACGAACCAAACATTGCTGTCTTTGTATGATTCACGTCGCGACTGGTATTATCTGTAGTGGGCATCAACAACATTCTGACTTAGACATAAGCGAGATCACTTTCGAAGCGTTCTGCCGAACCTTGTAGTTTTGCCGAGTTCACCGCCGAGACACTCGTCCATTCCATTACCGGGGCAGCGAGAGCGTCACAATAGCTAATCTGCCACCTTCCGCCGAGGCAGCGAAGTCTGGCAGTGCAAAGAAACTTGTCCTATTCAATGCAGTTTCACACTAAGCAGCAGCATAACCCGGCCTATTCCATTAATTTGATCTTTTCCTTTTTATTTACTTGTGTTTTATTTTCTTTTCTTCTTAAACAATTCAACTTATTTGTGCATTTAATTTTCCTTTATGCAGGAACTACGATTCGAGTCAAGCTGTCCAATCCCTGTGGGAGATAATATCTTTTATACTATTACTTGACAAGAGTGTGCACTTGCGCTCATATTTAGAGAACACTAAAACGCTCTACAAGTTTTTGGTGCCCGTGCCAGGAATTGGTAACATCGAAATTCGTATTTTAATTTCTACACTTCTATTTTATTTGCATTTTAATTTTTAGCTTTTATATTTATTTTTAATCGAAAAAAGAATTTTACAGTTTTCTTTAATAATGCATGACCAGGGCAAATCCAAAAGGCAAAATCGTTTATTGTGGTGATATCGTACGAAGAGCAAGAGAACTCAAAAAGGAAATCAGAACAGCTCTAGGGAAAGCTAAAGAAGAGAGAAAAGCAGAGGAAATCATGGAAGAAATAAACGACAACCCTGCCATTGATGCCCGTATCGGCAGGGATAGGCAGCAAGACCCGCCGCCCAGAGAACAACAGCAAGTTCCACCTAGGCAACAACCTCTTATCCGCCCAGGCAACCACAATATGTTCGAACCACCAGAGACTACTTGAAGCATGACTTTAGAGGGTTCGATCCTACAGTGATAGAACCTGAGATTGAGGCGAATCACTTTGAGCCGAAGCCCGTAATGTTCAACATGATCAACACTTTGGGGCAATTTGGAGGGACTGCCACAGAAGATGCTCGGCAGCACTTTAGAGGATTCCTGGACATATGCAGAGCTTTCAAAATACATGGAGTCCACCAAGATGTGCTAAGGCTGAGGTTATTCCCCTATTACTTTAGGGATAGGGCAAAATAGTGGTTGAACAACCAGCCAACAGGGTCATTCAACACATGGACAGAGCTGTGTAAGGATTTCTTAGATCGTTCAAGCCCATCTAATGTCACAGACAAATTGAGAAACGAGATTACAGCTTTTCGATAAGGGGATGATGAACCAATGTATGAAGCATGGGAGCGATACCAACATATGCTTAATAACTGCCCGTTTCATGGTTTCCCAGCTTGGACACATGTGTCAATATTCTACAACGGGGTGAACTACCCCACTCGAATGATGATCGACACCTCAGCCAACGGAATCATCCTCGACAGACTACCAGAGGAGGCACTGCAGATCCTGAACCAAGCCGCCAAGAATGACTATAAGTACCTAACAGCCCACCGAGGTGGCATTAGGCAGCCAACAATTATGAACGAAGTGGAAGGCTCAGAATCTGTCAATGCCCACCTCGAAAAATTGACAGAGCTGGTTATGAACATGGTAAAACCCACTGGAAAAGTCTATGAGGCCAAGGCTATAGAGCCATTTTGTGATGAGTGTGGGGGCAACCACAATTCCTCCGAATGTATTGCATCTGCCAATTTCATAGGAGGATACGAGAGGAACAACAGACCCGCCACGAACACATACAACCCAGGGTGGAGGAATCATCCAAACTTCGCCTGGGGCAATCCTAAAACTACTGCTAACCTACAACAGCAACAGGGAGGTTACCAGCAGAACCAGTCCAGACAGCAAGCTCAGCAACCATAAAACAATTCACTAGAAGCAACTTTACAAACCTTTATATCTAATACTAGTGAATTTATTGTTCGTACTGATAAGTTTATTGATAAAACTGAGTCGTTTATGGACAGGACAGAGATAAGAATGAATAATCAGAAAGCTGCGATAAAGAACCTATAGACCAAATTTGGGCAATTCACTACGATTTTTAGCAGCAAGACGATGGGTGCAGCATCCAGTAGTACAAAGGAAGAAGCTAAACCCACATATGAGCAGTGCAAAGCCATATCAACCAGAAGTGGGAAACAGTTGGATGAGCCTAGAGTGGAAAAACTAGCAGAGAAACAGCCAGTACAAAAAGAACTACCTGTCGCGACAGCATCAACACCAGCCGCCCCGACAAATGAGCCTGACAACAGCCCTGAGGTAGATGATCCTCCACAGATCAAGTTCCCATGAAAAGAATGTATAGAGGACATCCGCCTGCCAACACCTTTCCCCTAGAGGCTTAAGCAACAGAAGCAAGAGTACCAGTTTAGGAAATTCTTGGATATTCTGAAGCACGTGCACATAAATATCCCTCTCAAAGAAGCCATTCAGAACATGCCCAACTATGCAAAATACTTAAGAGACATGGTTTCTAAGAGGAAGAGAATTGGGGAGTTTGAAACAGATGAGTGCATGGCCATGCTAAATAACAAGTTACCGCCCAAGCAAACAGATCTGGGCAGCTTTGTAATACCATGTATAATAGGCAGTAAGCACGAAACAAAATCCCTGTGAGACTTAGGAGCTAGCATAAACTTGATGCCTAAGGCAGTCTTCGACAAACTAGGAATTGGGCATGCCAAACCCACCTCCACTACGCTGAAACTTGTTGATCATTCTTTTGTACAACCGAAGGGCAAGATTGAAGACATCCTAGTTCGAGTAGGCAGCCTTATTTTTCCAGCAGACTTCCTTATCTTAGACTGTGAGGTCGATGAAAATGCCCCAATCATCCTTGGGTGACCATTCTTGGCCACGGGCAGGACGTTAATAGATGTGGAACATGGGGAGTTGATCATGAGGGTAGACAATCAGAGCTTCAAGTTAAATGTGTTACAACCTTCAGAAAAGGAAAAGAAAGGATGCCCAGATGCTCAGGCCACCAAAATTAGCACAGAGACAGACCCAGACAACAGTTGTCACAGTAGACCCAAGGGCAGGCTGAAGGACCCACAACACACCACCTTAAAGAACATGGGGACCCCCAGGAAGGAAAGACAAGAAACACCACCTCATGAAGTGGTTATGTCTGGGAGATGCACCCAAATGCACTCCCAACATTACTTAATTATTTTTATCTTTATTTTCTTTATTTTTATTTTTATGCTTTAGGAATAGAATTTAATTTTCTGCAATTTATTTTTTTAATAGATTTTATATTAGTTGAATTTATTTTCACATTTTTATTTTCTTCAGAATTTATTTAATTATTGTTATTTTATTTCAGGCTGTAGGAATAAAAGAGTTGGATCAAGAAGAAGGCCCAAAAATGAGACTGCCCGCCATCTCGCCAAGACAGCCAAGGGCGGCCCAGCGCAAACAGCGTGTAACGGCTAGTTGCCCGCTAACGGCTAGCTACCAACGGCTACAAAAATAACAGGCAGAAATCTCGTAACGTGCGCGAGACAACTTGTCCGTTGGACATTTAATGCCGCCCCGACACCTCTCGGCAACCTCTACTTAAACCTCACTCATCTTATTCATTCATTTTACTTTCACCTCCTTGCTATACTCTTCTTGGATCCATTGCTCTCTTTTCTCACAATATTTTCTTTAAGTTTTAGTTATATTTAAATTGTCTAACACATGGCATCAACGTCAGCACCCAAACCCACCTTCCAACGCTTCTACTCCTAGGCAAATAAGAAGAGATATAAAATGCAGTTTGCAAAGCAAGCAATTTGGGAGGAGCAAGGGTTCCACTACACGAAGCAAACAGGGGACCTCGGCTTAAAGCCCACCTTATTCGAAACCATCCACATCAAGGGATGGGAAATATTTGCACGACAGCCAGAGATGGCCAACATCACAATGGTCAGAGAATTCTATGCCCATCACCCCTACCCAGAGTTGTCGTTCGTCTATGTCTGAAGGGAGCCTGTCAAGCTGAACGTCACCGTAATCAACAGCTTCTACGGCCTAGAGATGGAAGACAACCCTCATGAGGAATGGAGGCAGTCACTAACGGCTACCGACTACGACAAACTCAAGGCCAAGCTGTGCGAGCCCAACATGCCATGGTTGGCAGGAAAGCATGGCGGCTCCGTCCAACGTCGTCGACTGCTGCCCGAGCCCATGTTGTGGAATACCTTCATTAAACGGCGTCTGCTGCTCACCTCCCACAACTCCACCGTCGATCGGCCGCACCTCGCACTCATCCACAGCATCATGGTGAACCGGCCCATCAATGTTGGGGAAATCATATACAAGGAGATCCACAACTGTTTCCGCAAGACGAAGGGCATGTTGTACTTACTGTCTCTCATCACTGGCCTTTGTGCCAACTTCAACGTCCCAACCGACCCCAAAGATGAGATGACAACTGCCAAGGAGGGGTGGACCAGGAAAGTTCGCATGCAGATGATGTAGGCCCAGGAGACAGAGCCCATCACCCCATCCAGCCCTCCGTCGCCCAGCCAGCCACACCAGTCGCCTACAGTAGTACTGAAGCTACTCCCAAACAATGAAGTCATCACACTGATACGCACTCTCATCGTCAGCAACAAACGAATCGAGCAACAACAGCTAACTTTTATGAAGTACGTGAGGGAGGTCCAAGAGGCTTTTGTGGCCTATGTCCTTCAGAAGTTCCCAAACGACGCCCCCACCCTGCCAACCTTCCCAGCAGACCTCACCGCCGCAGCTGCCCCTGGACAAGGAACACCATCAGCCGCAGCTGCCCGCCACGCCGCCTTCCGCTGGAAATTGCCATCTTCGACGCACTACACATCGTATTCTGCCACCTCCACTTCCAACACGGTGGCAGACTCCCTCGAGAGGTATCAACAACATCACTCTCCCGCTTGCAAAGCGACAACAGTGGCAAACACCTCCTCATCAAATGAGGTCGAGCAGCAGCCGCTAGCAAAAGCAGTAGCAGTAGTAGCAGCCCCAATGGCGATAGACCCTCCAACAGCACTAACGGAGGAAGCATCAAGGAAAAGAAAGCAACACACAATCTCTACCGAGTCCGAGGACGAGGAGTCCGACTCCGAGACAGAAGAAAAGGAAGCTCCTCATGCCGAGCCTCGTAAAGAACCTCGCCCCACACCCAAGAGAGTCCAATCGCCGCAGACAGTAAAGGTCTCACCTACCAAGTCCGCAGCCCAGACATCTGCTGGTCACCGCCTAGTCATCCAATCCTCCTCTGCCGCCAAGACCCAAGCCTCCTCTCAGCCCTCAGCTAATTTCTAGAGTTTTTTTCTTATTCTCTTTATTTTATTTTTTCTATTTTTATCTTAATTGCATTTTCTATTTTTAGTATGTATTTTATTTTGTGCATTGAGGGCAATGCCCATCTCGAGTTTGGGGGGTTAGCACTCATCATATTTAGGCATAACTAGTGCATATTAGGTTGCATTATGTACTTGCCTTAGAAAATTAATTGAAAAGAATTTTTTTTGGTTAGAACTTGTGCCTATGGTAGGATAGCCGACTTTAATTTTTCGCACCAAGTTAAAATGAACTTAATTTTGGGGGAAAAGTATGAAGTAAACTTAGTATTTTTCTATAATTGCTAAAAATTAAAAACACTATCGTTACTTGCTGAATTTGTTTGAGTTTCTGATAAACATTGCTTGTTAAATTATTTGTAAAATTCTAACATGGTTGCAGGAAGCTGCTGCGGCAGGCAACAAACAAGAAAAACAAAAGCACTGCCAAGGCAGGTAAAAGAAAAATTTTATGTTGTCTATCCCTAGAGGTGACCGAAATAGGATCTAGGAAGAACCATGTGCAAGGACACTCTACTGCTATCAAAGTCCATGAATCTGAAAATCTTGAAGTGACGGACAAATTAGTATGAGTGAATGAAAGTCTTCACGGGATGACTCTACTCCATGGGTCCGGGGTTTTGTAGTTTGTTCATGTCTTAATTTCAGACCTAGAAGAGTAGTTGTGATAAGCTGAAGCCCTTATTGCCATGATTATTTAAATTGTGCTTAATTATGCTATCTCGGCATTGACCTTATATATCATGACAACATCTTTGTTTACTTAGAACATTCATCAGATCCAGCTTGTACACAGTTCTGTACACACTTCACTGGTATATTATAGTTTAATTCTGAGGTAATTCATGATATTCCTCTCTCACTGATTTAATGATAGGTGTCACAGCCTTGAGGTGTTAAATCAAGTTTAAAACAGAAATTTTTTCTTTTTGATTAAGTTTAAAGGGCAAGTATGTTTAGGTTGCATTGCTTGAGGACAAGTAATAGTTCGAGTTTGGGGGTGTGTAAAGTGTCCATAAGTTATATATTTTGTGCACATTGCATCTCATATTATTGTTGTTTTTAGTACATTTTAGGCATAATTAGGATCATGCGTTGCATTTTACAGTATTCCTTACTTTGCCATGCTTTTTATTGATTATATTTTATTTGGTAAAGAAAAGGTATTGTTTTAGTGTAGTTTTAGTTTCAGGTACTAGAGGCTAGAAGAAGGAGAGAGGAGCTTAGGACATAATGCTGAAGCAGCAGATCAAGGAGCTGTAATGATGCGGTTCCAGACAGAGACATCAGCTGCCGAGTAGCTGTCGCCGCCCTACTTGTCGTCCAAGATAGCAAGCTAAGGAATTGGAGAACTGGAGTGCGATCTGTAGAGCAGAAAATCCTGATTCTAACGATGCTATCCACTCAATTTTCTGATGACTGTAGCAGCGAGTAGAGCCGTCGAGGGAGGAATTTGAGATTACTTGCAGAGCAAGGCAACGTGAAGAAGTCCACATTCAACTCAAAGAAGTTAGAATTTAAGGTTGCACTTAATGAAAAAGCTACTTTGAAGACTTATACTCCAAGAAGGACTAGACCTAGCTAATGCCTATATATATCCATTGTACTTTTACTTCAAAATAACTTAGGTTTTCTCTTAGGCATAGTTTAGGTTTTCTTGCCTCCATTATGTTCTAAAATTCTCTTTGGGTTTGGGTTATGTTGTAATTAGCATGAGAATGGTTGTTTAGGATTTTAAGTTTGTTTTTGCAATAAAGCTTCAAGGTTTGCATATTCTATGTTCTTCATAGTTTTCAATTAAGGTGAAAGATTAGTTGATTACTATCCATTTGTTCGGTATCGAGAGAGTCGAACTCACGAAAGGAGTAAGTACGGTCTTCACCTTAATCAAGTGTTGATCAATCCAGCCTAGACATAGGTTAGGGTTTAAGGCGGCTAAAAGAGAACGAACCAAACATTGCTGTCTTTGTACGATTCACACCACGACTGGTATTATCTGCAGTGGGCATCAACATCATTCTGACTTAGATCTAAGCGGGATCACTTTCGAAGCGTTCTATCGAACCTTGTAGTTCTGTCAAGTTCGCCACCGAGACGCTTGTGTATTCCACTGTCGGGGCAGCAAGAGCTTCACAGCAGCTAATCTGCCACCTTCTGCCGAGGCAGCGAAGTTTGGCAGCGCAAAGCAACTTGTCCTATTCAACGCAATTTCACACTAAGCAGCAGCATAACCCGGCCCATTCCATCAATCTGATCTCCTCCTTTTTATTTACTTGTGTTTTATTTTCTTTTCTTCTTAAAAAATTCAACTTATTTGTGCATTTAATTTTCCTTTGTGAAGGAACTACGATTCGAGTCAAGCTGTCCAATACCTGTTGGAGACGATATCTTTTATACTATTACTTGACAGGAGTGTGCACTTGCGCTCATATTTAGAGAACTCTAAAACGCTCTACATTATCCACATTGAAATAAGGCGGCTTGGTGATCGATTGTGACTCGAAGAGGTTTTGGCCGGAGGTAGTTGCCATGGCTTGATTTGTGGTCGATTGATCTTCTTCTAGGATATCCTCTTGTGGATGTGAGTCCTTCAAGGAGTTAGGCTCTGATACCAATTGTTGAGTGGATCAATCCAATCGAAATTTCCAAGAGGGGGTGAATTGGCTTTTTAAAATTGAAAGGAGCAAATTGAAAAGGTAAAAATTGAAGAAAATGCAATTTATAGTGGTTCAAGCTTAGAACAAGCTCTACATCCACTACCTTAGCTCTCACTAAGGATTTTCAACCAATTTCACTAGAAAATCTTCCCCTTTTCTCGCATTAGGAGGAAACCTTACAAACTGGTTAATCTTTCTATCCAAAGATTAACCAAGACTCTTACAATACAAAGAAAAAATGTCAATCTGAAAAATGCCTCTCACAAAGTTGATAAATTGCCCAATTACAAGTAATCACTCCCCAAACTTGAAATAAAATAATACAATGAAAAATTACACAAGTGGTATTACAAATATTTGACTCTTTAAGCTCAAGGGTTTGGATATATGCTTAGATGTTGCAAATAGATTCAATAGTTATTATTGTAGCTTTGGAGGCTTGTTTTTATACTGTTGAGTTGATCAAACAATGGTTAAACACCAAGAGGGGGTGAATTGGTAGAATAAAAATTAAAAGGTGCAAATAGGAAATTTAAAAGATGAAGACAACGTGATTTAGAGTGGTTCAAGCTTTGAACAAGCTCTACATCCACTACCTCAGCACCCTACTGAGAATTTCAACAATTCACTAACTTGATGTCGTCCCCTTTTCTCGGCTTAGGAGGAAACCTTACAAACCGGTCAATCTTTCTACCCAAAGATTGACCCAAGAACATTATTTACAAGAGAAAGATAGACAAACTTTAAAAGTACATCTCAAAGGCTAATTGTTTACCTAATTAAAAAATAAACACTCCCCAAACTCTAAAAAGATTTACAATAAAGAACTCTAAATGAGTTGGGTACAAGAATTTGACTCTTATGCTCAAAAGTTTGAATTTGATTGGTTGGATGTTGCTTTTAGGTTAAATGGTTGTTGCTAGTTCTTTGGAGGCTTGCTTTTATACCTTCTAATTGATTTCTATCCGTTTGGGTGGTTAAGATCATCAATAGAGCCGTTGGGGCTATCTCTTTCCTCCATAAATGTAGTTCTGCAACTACCCGTATTGGAACATGTGGACCTGTATCGAAACAAACTCAAAATAGAAAGAGTCGTTATGTGTAACAAGGGGACCGTATCGAAAGGCGTGAAGGCGTTTCGAAACTTTAAGGGGCCGTATCGAAACGGTTTTGCATACATTTGAAACTGTAAAATGTCGTTTTGAAACACCAAATGGGTGTATCGAAACAGTTTACCAATTTTCAAAAATTCCGTTCTAACAAGTAACGGCTAGTTCATTTAATGCTCAATTTTCAACACCTAAATCTTACAATCACTAATAATTAAAGTACAAGCATAATCTCCTAACCCTTAAACTAACCTCATAACCCAAACACTCAACTTGACAAAATTACCCTTAAACCCCAAACCTCAACCCTTAAATCTTTTTTCCGAGCCAAAATAAATTAGGCCTTCAAAAACCCGTCAAACGTTTGAAATCGCCATCAGTCGTTTTGGGTTGGGTACAACCGAAATAAGTTGGGCCTTTAAAAGGTTTAATTATTAAATAATTTTATGAAGGAGGATATAATTAAAAAAAGAAACTAAACGTAAAGGTATAAGGAAGCTAAACTAAAATTAGGACTAAAATGAATCAAACTAAAACTACAGAATAAAAAAGACCTAAGTGTAAAGCTCCTAAACTAGTAATGACCTAAAGTGCAAATAACCCCTAAATTGGGCGAGATTTTCCCCTCCATTTGTTAACTTAATTGTTATTTCAATTTCTTTTGAAATTGAAATATAAGATTGGACCGATTGGTTTCTTGGGATTTGGGTGGGACGAGTTCCTAAAAAAATAGGCGGTTTTTTTTTAACTTTAGATTAAATTACAAAAAATAATATGGGTCAATTCGGACTAAAAATTAAATTTTAGGGACTAGAATAAATTAGAATAAATTGCAAAAAATATAAATAAATTTGGGGCAATTTTGACTAAAAAGTAAATTGTAGGGACTAAAATATCTAAATCCAATCTTTCTTTTTATATATATATATTTAATTGATTATATATGTATATATAACAAAATTATTATTTAACACTTTAAATTGATTTAAAAAAATTAATAGTTTACATTTATCAACACTTCATACTTTACATTTATCAAAACTTTAAATTCATCAAATCATACACTTCCTCAGTTACATGTCAGGTAAATATCAAGCCAGGTCAATATCAGTTCAGGTCAACAACAGGTCGGGTTCAAAACAAGTCGGGTCAATTAACAGGTCGGGTTCAAAACAGGTCGGGTAAAATCGGATCTCGGGTCGATTCAGTCAGGTAATATTAGTTATCAACCAAGTCATTCTTGGGTTCGAGTTTGTTTCAGTCGGGTGCAGGTCGGGTTCCTGGTCTACAGTAAAAGATTCAATTCATGTTTGGGTCGTTCTCGGTCGGATGCAGGTCGGGTTCGGTTACTACAGTAACAAGTCCAACTCGGGTTTGGGTCAACAACAGTTAGTTACAGATCTGTTTCGTGTCATCGCATCCTCGGGTCAAACCAAGTTCTAACTTGAGCATGTTTCAGTCGGGTTTTCGGGTTGGATCAGTTTTTTACATCCCTAATAACATGTGTTATCAATTGGCACATGAAATAAGTCAATGTGAATATAAGTTTTGGTAACTGAAAAATCATTTGAAAACTCTAGAAGAACTATATATTGCTACCAAAAGAATAGTTTTCATTGAAAGCTTCAGAAGAGCTAAATATATTCCTATTCAAAGGAACAATTTTTTTGTGGATAATGTATTATCAAGTTTTAAAAAAAAATTGTATTTCAAAATTTGTACCACACATGTACAAGTGAGATTAAATCACATGTTATGGTAAAGTAGGAGTTTACAAATTCAAAGATACACACACATATAGTTAGCATGATCGGTTAGACCATTTTGATAAATAATGATGCGAAAAATTATTTAGATTTATATGCACGTATATTAAAAGAACCTGAAGTTCTTGTGTTGCTTGTTCTCAAAATAATTGATTAAGATCCCACTTACCAAAAGAACTTAAAGTTCTTGTAATAAAGTTGAGACTGCATGTCTTGCATATCTGAATGAAAAATAGGCTCATTTATCCACAAATGTGAAAAGTTTTATATGATTTTAATAGATACATCTACATTGTTTTATCAACTTACAACCAGAAGTTTGTGAGATTGATTAGAAAAAAAATCAGATTATACAATTAGACTATTCGTCTTGCAAAAGCTAGTGGGTTTATATTTTACGCTATATCAATTGAAATAATTGTTACAAGCCTATTAATTATGAAAAATATGATTTAGCAAAATTTTAATTGGATAACTCCTCTTTAATAGCTAAACTATAAGAACAAAATATTTATTATCACATATAGCAACACTTATACGCATCAAGTCGAGTTATAATAAAATCCTCATTATGGTTGACTTTTGGTCAGAAGTCATATTTTTTATTTTAGAATTTTTTAAATGTGCGATATATAGTTGAATTGCTCTACCACATCGCACAAAATGAGTACATAAAAAGGATTGAGAATATATATTGAATATGAGTCTCCTTTTATGTTTAAATTCTTAAAACATTAATTGGAGAATCATTTATGAGATCATTTTTCTCAACGTCAAGGGGAGAGAATAATCAGCTAAATAAAGAAAGAAAATAAATTATCATTATCCAGATCCTCGTATATGAACTAAAAGTTCATAAGATAATTCATATTATTATATATCAACTGTCAGACATATTTACTGACCTAATAAGAGTAATCAAGTCTCATATACTAGCTAAAATGCTCTAAATTTGAATTACATGTTAGAGCGAATGGATGTAAATCATGCCTGAAGCATGATAGTTGAAATTGGTTTCAATGATCAAAATTTTCGTAAATAGAAAATAATAAGAGATGGTCATATATTGAAGGTGGGTGCTCCTGAAGAGACCCAAGACATAACTAAAAATAAAACTCTAGAAGATTTCTAGGTACCTGAAATAAATATTGAAAAGAGATCTCAATAAGTCACAACGAGAAAATAATGGAACCAAAATAGAAAAATTGTCGACAACGATTTTTCAAACAATGTTTCTATAGAAGTAAAGAAACAAAATGAGGATCATGTATAAAAATCTATCAATAAGTATAAATATTGAATTGACCAATATAGAAAGACGTTTTGAACTTTCAAAAGTGAAGTTTTTGGACCAGTAGTCCAAACACCTAAAGTTGTAATGTGAGTGGGGAACAAATAAATAGTCATGAGATTAAATACGACTTGAATTATGATTTATGAAGAATTTTAATTACTTCATGGTGGATGCAATTATTTTGGCAGTTATGAAATATTTTATATGCTTCTTGTGGGTCCATGTATAGTAAAATTATCATTGAAGGATTTAAAATGCAGAAGCATTTAGAAATTTTCGATAAAATTTATTTAGATATGCCCCTTGAATATTTATATTTTGACGCATTTGGTATAATTGCTTTAGTGAGTACTAGTTGAGGAAATACTATAAGAATGATCAGATTTCCTTATGTATTTTATAAAGGAGTTTGGATCAAGATTCATTATGATAACTTGAATATAATTAGAACTCCTGAAGAGCTTCAAATTGAAAACTCATGAAGAGCTTTCAAAGCATTTAATGAAAATATTTGAGAAAAATAATCTTGAGATAGAGTTTTGTCTCGACCTAAAGGTTGAGCACTTAAATATGTGTTTTTATTTATGAATGGACATAAGCTGAAAGAATCTTAAAGAATATTCAATATGTATAAAGCATATCTATTTAGTACCCTAATGATTGTAAGTTTGTTCGATGTGAATAAATTTATCTTCGAAAGAAAGATAAATGAATCATTGGTCTAGAAGCACCATATATTAGTTGGTCCTGAAATACCATCTAAACGCTACAAAGATCATTACCTTTAGATCTTCAAAAATTAATTGTTGTTTCATCAAATCATGTAGAAATAATTGTTATGCATAAGGCAAGCCAAAAAATATTTGGCTAGGACTATTGATCCAACATATTTAGAAAATATGTGATTTACTTTCACAAGATAAAATACAAGTTATCTTATGTGGAGATAATGCAAAATTTATAGCTCAATTGAAATGTGGATACATCAAAGATGACAAAATAAAACATATTACTTCAAATTTTCATCCCTCACGATCTTCAGAAAAATAGTATTCAAGATTGAATTATGAAGATTTAAAAATGGCTAAAGGGTCAAATTTGCCCCTGTAGTAATCCGAAATCAGCAATGTTGCCCCTAACTTTTTTTTCCGTAATTTTGCCCTCAAAGTCAGTCAATTGTAGCAATGTTGCCCTTTGACCGATTTTGACCGTTAAATGCTGATGTGACAGTTAACGGTGCTGACGGGGCAATTTTACCCTCGAAGTCATTCATGCAATTTTGCCCTCGAAGTCATTAATTGCAGCACTTTTACCCTTGGTTTATTTAGTTTTTGAATAAAATTGGATAAATAATTTAGTTTTTTCGAGTTGAACTTTAACAAACAGAATATATGAAAAATCGATTGACAAATTGATGTAAATATCCTTTGAGTCCATAGTAATTTTAAAAATAAGCAAAATGAGAACTCTCACAAAAAATCAAAATATTATTCATTTTTTTAAATCTATAAACTTAATAAAAATAAATACGATATTTAAAAAAAATTATTGAAAATAAACCAACGAGAAGCGTGTTAATTGAGCGGTGAACGTGAAATAAACCACTAATGTTGTTTTCTGAGATCATCGTACATTTTTTCCTAACAACTCATCGTCGGTAAGTGTGTCAATCGAACGTCGTTCGAATAGAATAGTTCGCGTTCACCGTTCAATTAACACGCTTCTCGTTGGTTTATTTTCAATAATTTTTTTTGAATATCGTATTTAGTTTTATTAAGTTTATAGATTTTTTTAAAAAAATTGAATAATATTTTGATTTTTTGTGAGAGTTCTCATTTTGCTTATTTTTAAAATTACTAGGGACTCAAAGGATATTTACATCAATTTGTTAATCGATTTTTCATATATTCTGTTTGTTAAAGTTCAACTCGAAAAAACCAAATTATTTATTCAATTTTATTCAAAAACTAAATAAACCAAGGGTAAAAGTGTTGCAATTAATGACTTCGAGGGCAAAATTGCATGAATGACTTCGAGGGTAAAATTGCCCCGTCAGCACCGTTAACTGCCATGTCAGCATTTAACGGTCAAAATCGGTCAAAGGGCAACATTGCTACAATTGACTGACTTTGAGGGCAAAATTACGAGAAAAAAAAAGTTAGGGGCAACATTGCTGATTTCGGATTACTACAGGGGCAAATTTGGCCCTTTAGCCTTTAAAAATTTTATGAGATGTTTTCATGAGGGGGAGTAAATACACATTGCACTCTTTTTCTCTTAATCAAAGTTTTGTCTCAATGAGTTTTTCAGGTAAGGTTTAGGTAAGGTTTGTAATGAGGCAACATGTTATGTGTATCAAATATGGGTAAACTATTGAAATGGTCACTTACGGTTAGTAAGTGTACACTTTTGGTCACCCATTTCAAAAATTGAACGTTTTGGTCACTTACGTTTTCGTTGTGTAAACTTATGGTCACTCGAACACTAGTTTCCGTTAAGTGCCGTTAAATAGGAGACGTAACAGTTGTAAAAATTTGTATAATAGCACACTTGACTCTCCATATTTACACATTCAATTAATTTAATCCTAATTTAAAATAAATCATTAAATTTTTTAGCCTTATTATTCAAACATTCTTTTAATTTGATCCTATTTTATATTAGAAATAATTTAGTTTTTCTTCCATTTGGTTGAAATAAAATAAATTGTAAAAGTTGAGTTTATGGTGAATCAAACTTGGATATAGGTGATTAATGCACATGCACTCAACCACTAGGCTAAAACTTATTAGATAATTTGATTGGCAACAATACATATTATATATATATATATCCTATATTATAATCTAATCGGTTTATTTCCCATATCGTAAGATATTAAACAAGGAAAGAAGCCAGCGGTTTGCTCAATTCCTCAGCATTCTGAGACTCAGAAACCAAAATATGAAACGCATGCTTTTCACATTCAACATCAACCAACTCCAATTCCCCATTTCCTTGTCAGAAGCATTAGCATCAGCCTCTTCGTCATCATTTGCAGCTTCTGTTCACAAGGAATAATCCGATATAATGGAAAAGGATGGGAGTATAAAACCTCCAAAAGAGACCTGCAACTTATGCAACTCCAAGAGCCTCTATTAGAATTCTTGAACGAATTCTTCAGTTAGGGTTGAAAAGGGGGAAAACGAGAGGACAATCGGTGAGAAGAAAGAGAAAATAGAGTTTATTATTAAAAATTGAGTTAAACGTTAATTACAGATATAATGTATTTATATATTTACAAAACAACCTAACTAACACCCTTTTATTTACAAGAACACCCTTTTCATTCTTTAACTAACTAACAAACTAACTCTTAATAGCCTCTCCACCCAACTCTTCACCGGGAAGTGCAAGCTGTGAAGTAAGGCCCAAGCAGCACACTTTCTTATCGTGTTCCCTGCAGCACTCATATCACTTTTAAAGACAATATCTGTCACTACTTTGAAACAGCACAATAAATTAATAAATAATGATGAATAGAAATTGAATGAAAAAAAGTGAAACTTCCCACATATATGGACGTCATAGATAAAACAGAAACATCCACGTTCAATCATAAACTAATCCAAACATCTACATTGTAATGGAAAATTTGTTCTATATGGACGTCATAGATAAAACAGAAGCTTTCCTTTCTCTTCAAGTTACATACTATATACTCAATCCAGCCTCATTTTAGGAAGATATCTCTCATTTCTAGCTGGCTCAAAGTACGTATAACATTTAAGCGTATAGAACAAATAAAAAGAATCAATGGAACAGGAGGAGGAAAAGAAGAAAAATTGGACATACCTTGTCCATCAGTTGTCAACATTCTTCGCATGATTGGAAGCAAAGTGGGCTCAATCTGAACAAAAAGGCGTGGAAGCCTGCTAACTGATTCAAGTAGCGTGCAAACAGCCCATTGAAGCCAAAGCACCAGGATCATCGGCTTCTTCATCAGCCTCCGAAGTGTTCATGCACCTCCAAAATGCAGCTGCCTATAGCAGAGACATGAAAATAGGTTCCAGTACAGACAATTCAAGATTTAGTACTTAAAAATTACAGAACATGCATTACCAAACTCTGACACAATCCAAGAGCATATGGTGCCATCTCCTCTCCAAACTTGTAAACTATAGTCTCCAGAGTGAAAACAAGGTCCTCATTCGTAAGCTTAAAAATCTTTAGAGGAAAGAAATTGCGATTTATTGGCCAACTTGTCTTAGTAGTAAAGAGCAACTATGTATCGTGTACATGATCCCAAAACTTCAGAACAAGATGAAAAGAAAAAGGCAGCAATGCTCCTCAGCCAAGTTAATTTTGAGACAACCATCAGTTTCAACTTTCAAATACCACTTACCATCAAGAAGTTGAGGAAGAATTAGACGAATCTCATTTAAATCTGCATATAGAACAATCTCCTCTGTTAAGCAGTCAATACTCCAATTAATGAAGAAACAAAGAGAGAATGGTATAACATAATGTCACGGCCCGCGAGTTTGCAACCGTGACATGCGCACATCAAGCTGTCGCAACTCGCCAGCCGGCCCTGGGCAGAGCAGCAAGGGCGCCCGCCCAGGACCCATTGTTCAGGAAAATTAAATATTGTATATTTTCGAATTATATTTAAAGATTTAGTTTGTTTTAATATTTGTTATTAGGGCTTATATTTTTTTTAATATTTGTTAATAGGGGTTAAGATTTTTCCAACATTTATTATTAAAAATCTACTCTTAATATTTTATTTTCTAATACTTGTTATTAGGGGCCTATTTTTTATATTTGTTATTAGAGGCTGAGTATTTTTCAATATTTATTAGTACGAGTCTACTCTTAATATTCAATTTTTTTTCTAATACTTGTTATTAAGGGCCAATTTTTTAATACTTGTTATTAGGGGCTGAGTTTTTTCCGATATTTATTATTAGGAATCTACTCTTAATATTCAATTTCTTTTCTAGTACTTGTTACTAGGGCTCCAATTTTTTTCCATTATTTGTTATTATGGGCATAGTTTTAAGGTAAAATTTTGATAAACATGCTGGTAAAACTAATTTTACACAAGCATGCATATTTACATTATAAAACTCAAATCCTAAATTCTAACCCTAACCCTAAAAAACTAAACCATAAACCTTAAACCCTATACCCTAAATTCTCAACACTAATCTTAAATTCTAAACCCTACAACATAAACCCCTACACTTTAAACCCTAAACTAAAAACCTAACCCCTAAAACTAAAAGGCACATGTAAACTAAAGTTTACACGACATGTGTATCAAAGTTTTTTTAATAGTTTTAAAATTTAATTTTTTCAATACTTGTTATTAGGGGACCAATGTAACCCCCTTAACCCGGCCTAGACGATTGACCCGAATTAAGAAGTTTACACGGGGAAAACCAAAGTCAACCCGAAAGTCAACCTTGATTAACGACCCCTTACTCATTCAAACTATCTCATGCATTAAACAAATGCAACATATGAACCACAAAATCAATATTTGCATTCCATGCCTTTAAAAACAAGTCTTCGCAAGACTACAATGCACTTAAGAGATTTCATGAACACATGCACCATTCTCATTAGAAAATAAACTCTTGTTCAAGCTAACAAGTAAACATGCATTCATAAAACATTACACCCTTCTCATGCAAACATGCATCATTTCAAGCATCCCATGCTTCATCATATTCAAGAACATTATATTGGCTTCCAAGTGATAATTCACAAACCATCATAACACAAGACACAATCGGATACGCGGATCACAAGCGTTGTCCCCACGCTTCATACACACTACCAATCACAAGGTCCACATATGGACTTTTAAACACCATATGGCCTTAACATTCACAAGGTCCTCAAATGGAATTTTAACCACCATTATGACCTTACCATACACAAGGTCCTCATATGGACTTTTAAACACCATATGACCTTAACATTCACAAGGTCCTCAAATGGAATTTTAACCACCATTATGACCTTACCATCACTCATTGGTAGTTGTATAACATCACTAACGAGATCACGGGACATACAAGATCCACACATGGACTTTACACCACCATTGTGATCTTACCATACACAAGGTCTTCAAATGGAATTTTAGCCACCATTATAACCTTAATGTATACAAGGTCCTCATATGGAATTTTAACCACCATATGACCTTAACACAAGACCCACCCATGGACTTTTAAACACCATGGTGTTCTTAACCATCTCGTTAGTGTACTTGGATGGAGTTACCGGTTCAATCACAACCACTCCACATCCAAGGCGACTTTATTCACGGTGCACCCAATCCTATAGCCGGCTAACTATATCCGATTCAAGTAACCAAGAACCACTTACATCACTTGCCAATATAACCAATTTACCATATTAATCCATTATTTTACAAGCATAACCAAGATGCCAAAACCACCAATTACCATCATCAATCCACTATTTTTGAAGCATTACACAAAGCCATTAAACAACATGCAACACTATGCAACAATTCCACAATTTCAATGTACAAACTAAGGATCTATTACCTTGAGCATCCTTCACACATGGCTTCCAAAACCAGCATTAAACCATGCTAAAATATGCTTTCAAAACAGAATTTAAAACATGCAAATCACATGCATTGCATCCAACAATCACAAGTGCTTTAAGAACCAAATCATAACACACCCAAGAGAGAAATTCCATTTACTTACTCTTGAGCTTAGCTAAGTTGTTTAGACTTAAACTAAGCTCCCAAAACCTTCAAACCTTTGTTTTAAAGCTAAAAACCCAACTTCACTCACCGATTTCCGTTTCGCCACTTGCCGAAACACCAATCAAGCTTCCGGATCAACACCACAAGGATCCGAAGATGTCTCCCCTGTTTTAAACACATCAAAACAGTAGATTAATGCACCATCATGCATTAATATCCTCAACCAAGACACCTAAACTCGTTGCTCACATCAACACTCACATTTCGGCTACCAAACACAACCGAAATCACATCCAAACACTTCCAAAACTTAACCCAACCAAGATCCATCACTTCTAACCATCTTTAAACATCAATTAACATCCAAAATGGATCTCATCACGTCCTTATACCTCCAGCTATAGCAGAACATCAAGATCACTCCAAAAACCACCAAAAACTTAAACAAAACTTAGGAAAATCAACCTATTCGGGATTGCATTGATTAAACCTCAATTTCTCATCAATTATACATCCATTTTACATCAAAAACACATCACAAAACAATGCCCAACCAGATCACACGAATTTCATCAAATTTAAAGCAAATCTTGCATTTTAAAGCCAAGATCAAGAACACAATTGCAAAACCTTTAACAAATCATAATTCAAGGATTGAGAACTTGGGAATTTCAGTAAAGAACTAAGAATTTATAGGAGAAGGACGTTCATACCTCTAAACTTGAGTTTCTCCCTTTTTGGAACCAAGATTCTTGAAAATCCAATAAGCAAATGCTAAGGTTTTGTTGTAGAAATGATTAGAGATCAAAAGGAAGTTGAAATCTCATCTTTGAATGTCAAAATCAGAGGGAAATTTGCTGGAGAAATGTGTTTGGGTTGAGAGAAAAGTTGAGAGAAAAGAAAATGGAAATTTAGAGAAAGTTAGTTAAAATGACAAAATATCTTCTTCCCTCCCTTTTTACCTTAATTAAAACCATTAATAAATTGATTAATATTAAGAAAAATCTGGAGAAACTCTTTTGGGTAAATAGCTCCTTAAAGATTCAAAGTTTCAATCCTTTTTAAAACAGTCACCCAGTTTTCAAAAATTACATTTTGGTCACTAACCCAAAATGTCACTCTTCCAAACCTCATTTTGTAAAATTGATTTCACCTTTCTCTTATATATAATAAAAGAGGATTTTAAGACATTTTTTCCATATTTTGAATGCAACCCGAACTAGGCTTTCCTAAATTCACCCTTTTATATTCGAACCGCAACCCGACCGGTCCGGTCCAAACCCAAAACTTCTAAGCCCAAAATTGGGGTGTTACAACCAATTTTTTCAATACTTGTTACGATGGACCAACTCTTAAAATTTAATTTCTTTCAATACTTGCTATTAGGGACAAAGATTTAAATAGCGGCATGCAACCACAACAACAATTGTTATATAACGGTAGTGGCATCATCTAAAATCGCGATATATGGAACCATTATGTCCACAATAGCATATGTTACTAAAAAAAATTATAACCGCGATACTCGCAATAAACAAAATAACATATATTATATCCACAATAATGATAAACACAACACAACCGAAAATACGACTGTAACTATAATTACAATTTAAATCCTCAATTTAAGGCCCATTTTTTAACTTCGCCTTGGGCCTCCAAAAACTCAGGACCGACCCTGGCTGTCGCCCAAGTGAATCTTTCAAGATCTTGGGCTTGCCTAGCAGATCACCTAACTTGGCCCGACAGTTAGAGATTGAGAGAAAGACTGGTCACACTGAAGCTGGTAATGTAACAACCGGGTTTGGGGGTCGGGTGAAAATAATATTAAAATAATGGTTCAGGTTTCGGTTTTATAATTAAGATAATAAAATATTATTTTGAGCTTCATATATTCGAAGCAAACATTTATGTTGGACTAAAATTGTTTTGGGAATCAAATCTCGTGGATTTTAGGATAAATGAGATTGCCATCTCATTAATGGCAAGATTGTAAATATGTGAACTTTCAAATTAAAACCCCTCTTTTATATTAAAAGACAACTTTTATTCCATCTTCATCTTCTTCATTTTCTTCTTTTCACGTCAAAAAGCCCTTTCCTCTCCAATCATTATTTCATCATCTCCTTTGATTTTCGTTGGTGATTTTTGCAAGGTAATCTCGTTTTTGACTTGTCCTCATTTCCCTCTACAAGATGATACCTCTAGATTTCAATATTGTTCATGTTTTTGAAATTTAAAGTTTTAAATATTTTGATTAAAGGTGCTACCTTTATGATCTTTAGCTAAAGATTTTGATTTGTTATTGATGTGTGGGTTGTTTACTAACCAAAAGGTCCAATATATGTAAATTTTGAAGAGTTTTGTATGGATTTTCTGATTTGGGTTTTGAGGGGTTCTTGGAAGGGTTTTAGGGTTAGTTGTGGGTGTGTTTGATGTTGGAAATTGGGGGTTGATGGTTATACAATGTTTGGGTAGTATTTTGAACATGTTTAAGAGTGCTTTGGATGACTACATTGCTGATTTTTTATGGGTTTTTGTGGAAGTACGAAAATGAGAATTTGGAGAATGAATTTGGCTTTGAATTATGAGGATTGTAGTGGATTTGTGTGTTGGTGTTAAACTTTGGGGTTGTGACTGATTTTGAGGTTAATGTATTTTTTTTGAATGGTTAGAGGCAAGAGGAAACAATGGAGAAGCTTCGGGCTCGAATACGGACTTGGATGCTTGGTAGGCTAGTCGGCTTGTGCTAATGGAGTGGTCGGTGAGTGGTTATTGCTTTTAAATGGTTTTAAATGTTGGTTCAAGCATGTGGACCTAGGTTGGGCTTGGTAAACCCACCTAGAGTTGAGATTAGAGCGGTAGCCTAATCTCAAGCTTAGTTTAGGAAGCTTATGGTTGAACTCCTAAATTGCTTGTTATGCCTTTTGTTTATTTGTGTTTATGGTAGTTATGTATATTGTGTTATACATGTTGTTGAGGCATGGTTTGATGCATTGTTATGCATGTGGTTTGGATTGTGAATTGTGCATGATGGTGATCATGGTGAGTACGTGCTAAGCACAAAAGTTGATATGAAATGATGTTGTGAAAGGTTATGAATTGTGTTTAATATTGGCACTAGTATGCTTGGGGTACAATGATCGATCATTAGGATGTTTAGTGTGCACACGAGAGTCAAAGTCGCACGTGGGCTTGGTGGCGTTAAGTCATCAAGGAGGAGTACGGTGATGTAATATTCCACCGGAAATGTTTATATATTAGTCGGTGATGAGTGTAATCCCATCGACGGGGCGTGAGGATGAGTGGAATCCCCTCCGCGAGAATCGATGATGAGTGTAATCCCACCGAAGGTAATGGTTGTGTTGGAAGTGAGTTCCAACGTGTTATCCGCGTATTCGAGTCATAGCTAGGTGCCAATATGATATGAAATGTGATTCCAATATGGATCGATATATGTTGTTGTTAATACATTGATATATGTATCTTCGTGTGTTGGGCGTATGAGTTGTTGATCATGGCATGGAGTTGATTATATGTTCATGCATCATGTATATTTTGGCTCACGTGGATCGGAGGTAAGATCATGCATTCTATCTTGGTTGTTGCTCGTGCTTGGACCCTGCATTGTCGAAGGTTTGTTTTATGAGCTTACCCTTACTAAGCTTTTATGCTTATGCTCCTTTTTGTTCGGCAATGCAGATCAGCAGCTTGTGTGTGGCAAGGGCAAGGAAAGGCCTCCAAGTGTCGCTTTTGGTTAGCTCAAGTATGAACTTTAAATTGAAAGATTGTAATAGTCAAATAATGGGATAGGTGTTGTTGATTTGAGCTTTGATGTATGTTGATGTTGGTTTGGCTTTTGGATGCTTTGTTTGAATTGTAAACCTTGTCTATGTTGCATGTCATGAATGCTTGTATGTTTTGCTGTTCTAAGGCATGAACCTCTAAGTGCTAAGTATGTCCTCTTTATGGCAAATGTATGAATCTTCTCGATGCATGATCCTTGTTCGTTTTGATTGTTATGTATGTTGATATCTTGGTTGTTGAAGGTTGTATGTATGTTGTTTGTGGTTAGAGGAGTCGTAAATTGCATCTAGAGTCGTGTTCGAGGTTCTTTTGCTGGAATTTGGAGTCTTGTAGTGCAGGGCGTATCGATACGCCTAAGAGCCGTATCGATACGGTCTTGCCCTTCAGGACTCAGTTTTGGCTTGGTGTATCGATACGCGGGGGTGTACCGATACGCCCAAAGCTCACTAGAAATTTGAGATTTTGGTGAGACTTTGGCGTATCGATACGGGCTCTAAGCGTATCAATACGGGTTTGTCTCGTTGACTGCGAGATGTTGATCGAGGAGGGCGTATCGATACGCCCAAGGGCTGTATCGATACGGTCTCATTGGTTTGACTTGAGGTAGTTGACTTGGTCAAGGCGTATCGATACCCTCTGTAGGTGTATCGATACGGCCTGCTTAAAAAGGAAAAATGTGTTGTTTTAAAGTGTTGTTTTGGATGGTCGTTGTTATGTTGTTTGTGTTTCCGCTGTCGTGTTTCACATAGGACTTAATAATGCATTTAGACAAGATATAAATAAAAGAAATTTTCTAGGGTTGCTAACCGAGATGGGACCTTAACGGGTTTCACATCAGTTTTCCCCGTGTAGCCTACACGGACCGGTCAAACGTCCGGACCGGGATGAGGGGGTTACATTTGTTGGTATCAGAGCCTAAGGTTTCCGAGACCTTAGGCAGGTAAGTTTAATTCTTGTATTGTAATTGCACGGTGTTTGCTTACCATGTAAGCATGTTTGCTTGTTTATTAAGTATGCTTGGTGTATGTTGTTTGATCGTGCGTGTGTGTTGCTTGAAGCATGTTGAGTAGTGTCCTATTGCTTCTATTACATCGGAAAAAGAGATTTTTAAGTGAGGGAATCATACTTGAGCCACTTGGACCCTTTCCTTTGCTAACCCAGTTTGTATGTTAATTTGTTGTTGTTGTTGATTTATTGATTTTTGGTAAGTTTGAGGCTAAGGCGTGGGCCGTGAATCGGTAAGTAAAAACTGTGGTTTCTGAAAGTGTGGATGGTGTTGAGGGAGTTCATTGCCATAGTCAGGGAAGTATGGTTGTATTGGAGTTGAGGTACAATTTGTTTGTTTGAGTCAGTGTGTATGTGGGTTGATCCATGTTGATGGGGGATGATGTGATCGATTCTGGTATTAGTTGGTAAAAAGAAGTGAAGACCTATTAGTGGGATTCAGAGTTGTATCGATGTTATAATAGATAAGCCCTTGGTACAGTTTTGAGTTTGTTTCCTCCGGTTGATTCCGAATCTGTACTTTTGTATACTGCTAGCAAGCATGCAAAGTTTGAATGTGCCCGATAAGGTGTTAGAGGTAGGCATGAGTACCTTAGTTCTTTTGGCGAGATCAAGGTAGGGGTCTCGTGTGAGAAATCTAAAACTCAGAAATGTTAGTTGGTGATCGTTAGGGTTTGACCTATGGTTTTAACACAAGACAGTCGGTCAGTATCCGTGAGTGGGATTCGATTTGTGTGCTTGGGCCAGTGTGCGTCTGAGTTGTCTTCCAGAAAGAAGGAGAGATGAAGTCACTTCTGATATAGTTGAACCGAGAAGGAAGTCTTGAGCTTTGGCTTCAGATTGTTTGGTAGTAGAATGTTTTGAGTCGCCAGGACCGATGTTATAGGACAAGTTCAAGCGTGATTGTTTGTGTGTGATCAGAACTGAATTTTGAGGTTTCGAGATGCTCTAAGAACGATTTTGAAAAGTTGGGTTATGTTAAAGAACCAGCCTGAAAACAAGAGAACCGAAAACTATCAGCTGTGTACACGTGAAGTTGCAATTTCTGCGGATTCGTCCTTTTGTGTGAGCATGCAAAGAAATTTGATATATGTGTTGAGATCTTAGACGTAGGGACGCATGTGACTAGACCTTTTGGTAAGATAGTAGTGGTCAGAAAGATGCACGGAAGATGTTTGTTGATGGTTTAGGGTTACGTGTTTCCAGTAGATGTGAAGTGATTGTCTTTTACGGTTTCGATATAACTTTTGGCATGGTTTGGCTCGTAGAACACAGAGCTAGGGTATACGTTGAGACAAAAAGAGAGTTGCCTTGAAGCTGCAGGTTTCCGTGAGACTGTAGTGGCTTGCCTAGCAAATGTGACGGATTCGATTTTTGAATAGGGATTAGACCGCAGAATGTTAGAATAGTTTGTGTTTTTCCTAAAAGTGTTTGGAAGAATTGCCCGACTTGTCTCTTGATAGGGAAGGAGAGTTTGCTATTGATACCGTCTCCGAGTTTGCTCCTGTTTTGAGTTGCTCTGTATCTTATGGTTCCCGAAAGAATTGAGAGTGTTGAAGAATCAACTACGAGATTTGTTAAACCGTAGATTCATTAAGCCTAGTACATCATCTTAGAGTAAGACAATGCAATTTTTGAAGAAGAGAGATGACAATACGAGGATGTGTTTAGATTACAGGTAGTTGAAACAATTGACAGTGAATAATTAGTATCCATTTCCGAGCGTCAGTGATTTGTTGATCAGTTAGGGTGTGCTCCAGTCTTTTCGAAGATTAATTGAGATCTGATTACTACCAGTTGAAAGTGAGAAAGGTTGATATACCGAAGACAACTTTTGGGGTAAGATATGGTCACTTTGAGTTCTGGGTTGTGTCGTTTTGTTTGACTAGTGTGTTAGCTACTTTTATAGAGATGTCGAGTAGAATACTTCCTGAGTTCCTTGATCAGTTGTAGTAGTCCTCATAGATGATACATGGGTATACTCACGTACCGAAGAAGACCATGACAAGCTTTGGAGTTAGCGTTGTAGATCCTATTAGAAAATCATTTGTATGCCAAGTTGTGCAACGTGAACTCCGAGTCAAGGAAGACGTTCTCCTAGGACATGTAGATCAGCCGAGTGTATTAGAGTGAATCTCAAGTAGGCAGAAGAAGATGTGAGTAGGAAGAAACAGAGGACTGTGAAAGGTATCTATAGTTCCTAGGTCTAGCATTGTTACTTTCGGGGAATTGTAAATAGTCTTTTGAAGATAGCTGCTCCATGGACAGATTGCTACAGAAGAATGTTCAATTGTGTGGTCAGATGCGAGACAACGAGCCCTTGAGAAACTGAAAGAAACTTTGATGAAAGCTTCGACCTTGGTCCAGCCTTTATCAGAGAAGGAATTTGTGAGCCATAGTGATGCGTTACATGTAGGGTTAGGTTGTGTGCTTATGCAAGATAGAAGATTGTGACCTATTCATCGAGATAGTTGAAAGACCTTGAAAAGAATTATCCGACGCGAGACATAGAGTTAACTGCAGTTGTATTTGCTTCGAAGACTCGGAGACAAAGCATGCATGGTAAGAACTGCACAGTGTATCTACATATCATCCGAACTTGAGATATTTGACGACTTAGGAAGGGTTGAAACTTGAACATCATAAATTGTTAGAACTGCTTGAAGACCGAAATCTCAAGATTGAGTACCATCCGAAGAGAGTTAACATAGTAACCGATGCTTCGAGTTGTTTTTGCTGAGCTATATTTGAGTTGCGAGCTATATCTACCGGATTCAGTTTATCAAATGATAGTGGTTATGTGGCCGAGTTACGGGTTAAACCTACATTGAGTCAGAATACTTAAAGAGAAACAGTTGCAAGACAGGTTCTTGGCACCTCACGTGCAAGACATAGCAGAAGGAAGACCTTCAGAATACAGTTTCAGATATGATAGAGTTTTGCATTTCAGAGACAGAATAGTTGTGCCGAATGACATAGTGTTCTGAGACGTATTGTTTTGGCCGAATCACACGGCAGTTCATTTATATTGCTTCTGAGTAGTATGAAGACGTATTATGGGTTGAAGATGAGTACTTCTGGATTGGGTTGGTGAGTGATATGGCTCAGTAAGAGAGTAAGTGTATAGTTTGCCAGCGTGTCAGGGCCGAGCATTAGTTTTCTTCTAGTTTGTTACAGTCGTAGAAGATCCGTAATGAAAGTGGGTAATAGATTCGAGAGACCATGTGCCTGGTTCGCCTTTGATTTCCCCCATGAGAGCTTAGCCGAGTGAACAATGATAGTTGCTCTAAGTGTGCTCGTATTATACATGTTCACGTTACTTGTACCTTGTGTAAGATGGTGGAGTCGTACCTTAGCAAGAGTGTGAGTTGTACAGTGTCTTGAAATCGATAGTGGCCGACAGGGATTCGAGATTTCAACTAGATTTTTGAAGACGTCTGTATAGTGTTTGGTTACCTGTTGAAGTCAGATGGTTAGTCAGAAAAAGTTATCGGTCAAGTATTCAAACGGTGTTGTATGAGATTGTGAATCGGGCTAGTTCTGTTGTTTATTTGTTGCGGTTACCACCAGAGTTAGAAAGGGGTTCGTAATGTGTTTTAGGTATCCATGGTTCGGAAATGTGAGTCAGATTTGTCCCATGCTAAGTTTGTGGAAGAGATTGAGTTGAGTTTAAAATCGACATGCATTGAAGGACCCGTTGAGATCTTAGCATCAGATAGCTAATGTTGTGTGGTAAGTCTATCGAGCTAGTTAGAATGTTGTGGTAAGAAAGGAAGGAAAGTGTGTAAGAGCAGATTTCGTGGCTTTTCATGTCCGATAAATTTCAGGGACAAAATTTCCTTAAGTGGTGGAGAGTTGTAACACCCGGGTTTGGGGGTCGGGTGAAAATAATATTAAAATAATGGTTCAGGTTTTGGTTTTATAATTAAGATAATAAAATATTATTTTGAGCTTCATATATTCGAAGCAAACATTTATGTTGGACTAAAATTGTTTTGGGAATCAAATTCCATGGATTTTAGGATAAATGAGATTGTCATCTCATTAATGGCAAGATTGTAAATATGTGAACTTTCAAATTAAAACCCCTCTTTTATATTAAAAGACAACTTTTATTTCATCTTCATCTTCTTTCATTTTCTTCTTTTCACGTCAAAAAGCTCTTTCCTCTCCAATCACTAACTCATCATCTCCTTTGATTTTCGTTGGTGATTTTTGCAAGGTAATCTCATTTTTGACTTGTCCTCCTTTCCCTCTACAAGATGATACCTCTAGATTTCAATATTGTTCATGTTTTTGAAATTTGAAGTTTTAAAGATTTTGATTAAAGGTGCTACCTTTATGGTCTTTAGCTAAAGATTTTGATTTGTTATTGATGTGTGGGTTGTTTACTAACCAAGAGGTCTAATATATGTAAATTTTAAAGAGTTTTGTATGGATTTTTGGATTTGGGTTTTGAGGGGTTCTTGGAAGGGTTTTAGGGTTAGTTGTGGGTGTGTTTGATGTTGGAAATTGGGGGTTGATGGTTATACAATGTTTGGGTAGTGTTTTGAACATGTTTAAGAGTGCTTTGGATGACTACATTGCTATTTTTTTATGGGTTTTTGTGGAAGTACGAAAATGAGAATTTGGAGAATGAATTTGGCTTTGAATTGTGAGGATTGTAGTGGATTTGTGTGTTGGTGTTAAACTTTGGGTTGTGACTGATTTTGAGGTTAATGTATTGTTTTTGAATGGTTAGAGGCAAGAGGAAACAATGGAGAAGCTTCGGGCTCGAATACGGACTTGGATGCTTGGTAGGCTAGTCGGCTTGTGCTAATGGAGTGGTTGGTGAGTGGTTATTGCTTTTAAATGGTTTTAAATGTTGGTTCAAGCATGTGGACCTAGGTTGGGCTTGGTAAACCCACCTAGAGTTGAGATTAGAGTGGTAGCTTAATCTCAAGCTTAGTTTAGGAAGCTTATGGTTGAACTCCTAAATTGCTTGTTATGCCTCTTGTTTATTTGTGTTTATGGTAGTTATGTATATTGTGTTATACATGTTGTTGAGGCATGGTTTGATGCATTGTTATGCATGTGGTTTGGATTGTGAATTGTGCATGATGGTGATCATGGTGAGTACGTGCTAAGCACGGAAGTTGATATGAAATGATGTTGTGAAAGGTTATGAATTGTGTTTAATATTGGCACTAGTATGCTTGGGTACAGTGATCGATCATTAGGATGTTTAGTGTGCACACGAGAGTCAAAGTCGCGTGTGGCCTTGGCAACCTAGGCAACCTAGGGAAGAAACCACAGGGCAAAGCCAGTGGGCCAAAGCCATTTTTGTGATATAAAATGCAAATAATTAATATAAGTCATACTTGGTTCTTTATGCCAAGGAAAAGTAAATAAATGTGGATTAACGAGATTCGAACATGGCACGCTTATAATGCATAAAAACATATAATTCAATAAAATAAATCTAATAATTAAATTATAATTTAAAATTATATCAATTCATTTCAATTATGTTCGTAAGTTTGTATTCACTAAATAAATTTAATATAATTTTAAAATTTTAAAGTTGTAATATAATTTCATATATATATATAGGAATTTAATTAAATTTTTAATAAATATTAAAATTATAAATTAAGTTAAAAAATCAATTCAACGATTATATACGTGAACTTATAAAAATAAATGTGAAAACGAAAAATATATTAAATTTAGTTTAAAAATACAAAATTCTTAAAACTATTTTTATTTTAAATTGTGCACTAACTATATTTTAAAATATATACAAAATGTTGTTAACTTTAATTTAATTATTAGATTTATTTCATTGAATTAGATGTTTTTATGCATTATAAGCGTGCCATGTTCGAATCTTGTTAATCCACATTTATTTACTTTTCCCTGGCATAAAAAAACCAAGTATGACTTATATTAATTATTTGCATTTTATATCACAAAAATGGCTTTGGCCCAGTGGCTTTGCCTTGTGGTTTCTTCCCTAGGTTGCCCAGGTTTGATTCACGCTAGGAGCAAATACCCAGTTTTGTTCCATTTATTTTCATCCTTCAATCAGGTGGTACCAAGTATGAATTATATTAATTATTTGCACTTTGTATCACAAAAATGGCTTTAGCCCAATGGCTTTGCCATGTTGTGTCTTGCCCAAGTTACCCAGCCACCCAGGTTCGATTCACGCTGGGTGCAAAAGTTTCATTTATTTTCATCCTTCCTCCAATAAGGTGTTGACACGTGTCACCACCTAATTAATTTATTTTATTAGATTAAAATTAGGATTAAATTGAAAGAATGTGTAAATAGTAAGGACCAAATGTGTAATTATACCTTTAATTTTTTAACTGCCATGTCACCTTCCGTTAGCCCCTTAACGGCCGGTGGTCACATTGATCCCATTTTAATAGTTTGGGTAGTCAATTGACGCGTTTTTTTTAAGGTGGTCATTTTAATACTTTACCTAAAGATTGGTGGTCAACGGGATAGTTTACCCAAAATAATAAGTTAACTTACGTCATTGTTCCTTCCTGCTTAGGTCAGTTTGACAAAAATTAAATAAAAAGTTTGATGGCCTAAATAAATATTAGGGTAAAGAACACTAATGGTTACCGAACTTTTAAAGCGCATTCATTTTGGTCACTAAACTTTTAAATTTTTCATTGGAGTCACTCAACTTTTATTTTGCTTTTATTTTGGTCCCTCAACTTTTACTTCGCTTTCATTTTGGTTCCTCCCGTTACTTTCCGTTAGAAAATGCTGACGTGACCCCATTAGTTTTCATTTTCTTTAAGGGTAAACTATATAAATGGTCACTAAACTTTTAAAATTCTTTTATTTTGGTCACCAAAATTTTAAAACTTTCATTGAAGTCACCAACTTTTGTTTTACTTTAAAGCAACTCCATTGTTTTAAGAAAAAACTCTTTCAATGTATTAAACAAAAGTAAGAAATAGATTTTTTCTTATGATTATTATGGGTTTTAAAAAAATATCTGACCCGGTCTGCCGACCCGAACCTTTAAAAACCGGGTAATTCTTTTTAAAAATGCCCCGGCCCGAGTTTTTTTCCGGGTAGTTGGGTCGGGTATGGGCCAAAAATTTTGTGTAGACCCGGTACTTTTAATATATTTATTTATTTTAGTTTTAAATTATATTTTTATTTTAGGTTCCTTAATATTTTTATCCTCGAACTAAATTTAAATCTCTAAATTTTTTCTAAGTTGAATTATGTATTATGAACTTTTTAGATTTTTGTGTTTGGTAATTGGTTTAGAAAAATAATAATTAAATTTTTGTAAGAAAATATAGTTAAAATTATTGAATAATAAGGATGGTGTTTTATTGGTTTCTCTACTGAAATTAATACAATAAGCAATTATCAAAAGCATTTAAATTCAAACCAACAAGGTTGGTACAAGTGGTAAGCAACTTAGTTCCGCTTAAGCAGGTCTTGAGTTTGAGGCGTTGTGTATGCAGAGAGTTCTCGCTAGGAGACTCACCCACCAAAATAAGGTGTGCAACACGTGTTAATCCGGATTAGTCAAGGTGAAGCCTAAAAATCGGAAGGGCAATAAAAACATTTAAATCCACTTGTGCAGGAAATAAAAATTAAAGCAGACCAATTACAAAACTAGTTAATTTTTTTTAAAAAAATGTCAATCTAAGCATTAATTTATGTACCAGGTAAAATTTTAGAGAATTTAAATTTAATTTGAGGGTAAAAAATATTAAGTAATCTAAAATAAAAATATAATTTAAAACTAAAAAATAAATAAATTAAAAATATCAGGTTGGGTCGGGTACCCGACTACACAAAAGTTTCGGCCCAGACCCGACCCAACTACTCAGAAAGAATATCGGGTCGAGTAATTTTTTAAAAGAATTACCCGGTTTTTAAAGGTTCGGGTCGACAGGTCGGGTCAACCGGGTCAAGTATTTTTTTCTTAATCATAAGGTAAAATCTACTTCTTACTTTTGTTTTTAATACATTGAAAGAGTTTTTTTCTTAAACCAATGGGGTTGCTTTAAAGCAAAACAAAAGTTTGGCGACTCCAATGAAAATTTTAAAATTTCGGTGACCAAAATGAAAGCATTTTAAAAGTTCGGCGGGATACGTCAGTGTTTTCTAATGGAAGGTAACGAGAGAGACCAAAATGAAAGCGAAGTAAAAGTTGAGGGACCAAAATGAAAGTAAAATAAAAGTTGAGTGACCCCAATAATTTTTTTTAAAATTTAGTGACCATAAACGCACCCTAAAAATTTAGTGACCATTTGATGTACTTTACCCTAAATATTAAGGGATTAAATTGATAAAATTAAGCATCCAAATTAAATTTGTTCTATCCTATTTATATCATGAATTTTCGCATCCAGATATGAATGAGGCACGTAGTAGGTAGGAGGGATAACTGCCCCTACTTTCATAGTTTAATAACATTTTATGTCACATATAGTTTTGAAAATAGTGTAGTTAAACTCTTGTTCTTCCTAAAAAGATTATTACCCGAGACAGTAGATTTTTTTCTACAAGCAAGGTTAATTTTACTCTAAAAAATAAAATTTAAAACTCTAATCTTTTACCTTTAAAACTTAAATTATAACCATAAATCTTAAATTATAATCTCCTAAATCTTGAACTATACCCTCAAATCCTAAATTTGTTAGGATGATGTAAGTTAAAATTTAAAAAAATTAAACCTTACCCTCATTTTTAGTTTACTTATTTTTTTTATGATATTTCAATTTTAAAATTAATAAAATTTATCTGAACTCTTTTTTTATGATTTACTTACTAGTTAAGGCATTATTTATTTCAAAGTCAATCAACGTATCTTCTCACAATTTAATATCCGTATAACTACGCCATGATATTACTAAATAACATTTAAAACATAATCAAGATTATCAACTATCGGCGTCATTGCTAGAAACATGTTACACACAAGCATTAACATCATGGAAACAAAATTCCAATCAAAATTCCTTTTCTTTACGATCAGTCAACAAAATGTACTGTTTAATTTGAACAAAAGAAATTAATATTTGAAAAAAAGAAATGTACAATTTTTTTAAAGAAAAAATCTTAGTTGACTTTTACTTGAAAACCAAAATTTAGCTTTAGAGTAATTTTTCTCTTATTTTTTTCAAAAAAAAAAAGAGAGGAGAAATCCTAGTAATTTAATAAACCGTTGACTTCGTTTATTAAAAACTTGATAGATCATATATTCGAATCTTAACATTATGAATTAAATAAATAAAATTTTAAAAGTTATCTCTATAATGAGCATTTGTAATATTCGATCCAGACTAGCAAATTAATAGATTGAATAAAGATAATCATATAAAAAAATGTAAACTTTGATTTATTCTGGCCATCGATTTACCATGCATGTTAATTAGTCAACGTATGTATGTGAATAAGAGTAGGAGTAATAATAAAAGTCGCGGATTATGATTCGTAATCCGACATAAGATAAGATTGTAGGGATTTTAAGTCATTTTTATTGTGATTTCCGTGCATGCATGCATGGGGTGGGAAATGGGGAAGCATGACAAGAAGACTAAAAAAGAGAGGTTTTATATGTGTCATGAGCCCGATATTTATTTATTTATTTATTATTCAGCTTAAAATATTTGAAAAAAATTAATTAAGTTTCTAATTTTTTTCACCCAATTAAGCCTTTATACTTCAAAATTTCATCAATTCACTATTTTGATCAACGTTGACTATTAAATCTACAGTTTTTTGGGACTAATTAGTGCAACGTGTCGTGTTATAGTGTTATCACTTGACATTTTCAGAATTATTTTTATTTTATTTTAAAAATTATTTAAAAGTTCTAAAAAATTTAGAAAGCTTATCAAAAGTATAAAAATAATTTTCTAAAAAATCTGTAAATGCCACATGACAGAATTGTAGTGAGTCACGTGACAGTAATACCTCAAAAAGGATCGTCAAAAAATTGTGGTCAAAATCGATTAAAGAGTTCAATTAATTATTTATTAGATCGGAGGCTTAATTGAGTGCAAAAAAAAGTTTAAATGATTAATTGATTTCCCCCCCTAAAATTCAGGGGCTTAAAGCACCCTTAAGCCTTATTATTTTTAAGAAAAAGAGGGTCTCGTTAAGTTTTTTTTTTTCATAATCCGAACTGTTTTAAAAGAAAATTTGATTAGTAAAAATTGAAAAAAAGTGTAGCAAAATATATTAATCGAAATCAAAAAAATTTACAACAAATATAAGGTTAAGAAACGAAAGTAACCATGTTCGACATAAAGTAGAAGATTCGAGTTTGATTTGAAATATAACATTTAAAATTTTAGATTAAGTTAAATTGAGTTTTTTTATTAAAGAGAGATTTTTATATTCTTAAAATAAATGTCAAAATTCGAACTATTTTTAATTATTTATATCTAATTAATAAATCTTAAATTGAGTTTTATTATTAAAGGACGAGATCGATTTGAGAATTTAAAGTTCATTTAGCTTGTAAAAAAAACAAATCAAGTTCGTTTACCTACGGTCCAAGTTTAAACTAATATTATTATTTAGCTAAGAATATATATATATATATATATATATATGGATGAGTCTACCACGTGCGTCGAACATCGTTAAATATTACTAACGCTGAACACCGTTAAATATCATTAAATTGATTAATAAAGATTAAAAATCTCAATGACTCGACATACAATTAATAATTATCTAAAATAAATTTTCAATTAAACTATTATATATATATATATATATATATATATTATTTTTAATCTTTCTCTCAAATGATTAGATCAAATACTAACTATAATCAATCCCTAAATTAAAAAACCCTAAATCTTGCACAGAGTTCGGGTTTAGTGTGGAAAATATCCGACCCAATCTGAGATTTTTTTTTGTCAAGACCATATTACTAAGCCCAAGATAAACACAAACTAAAGTGGGTTTAAGGCCCGAACAAAATTAGTGATTACAGTTGCCCCTCTTTGCTTATGCTTGTGGAACAAGAATAAAGCGAAGACCATAAGCATTAATTTTGTCCCACTTCCCTGTCGGACAGTTTGCTCTCCCGAAGCGGCGACGCGCAAGTCCAAGTAACTTTCTTTCTCGAATTCTTATGAGTTCTTTCTCCATAGAGCTCATTTTTATGTGTATTCTTCGAGTAGTAGTTCCTCCTATACGAAACTCCCCTCTTCCTACATTTGAAATCGAGGATCTACGAGCCCCTTCTCTATAGGACCTTCCGCTTTCGAGATCCTAAAGCCTTAGAATTTTGAGTTCTTTCTCCATAGAACTCTTCTTCCTTAGCGTACTCTTCGAGTAGTAGTTCCTCCTCCATGGAACTCCTCTTTTCCACATCTGAAATCAAGGATATACAAGTCCCTCCTCTATAAGACCTTTCACTTTCGAGACCCTAACGTGGCAAGTTCCTCTTATATAGAGCCTTTTTTTGGACCCCTTCTCTGTAGGATCCTTCATCTTGGAATCTGAGAGCGGTAAACATGAAAGGCTTCACCTAGAATCCTTGAGCGGCGAACATGAAAGGTTTCACCTGGAATCCTTTTTGGTCTTGGCTTTATCGTTTACTCCTCATCCTGGGAGGTACTCGATTTGTCTTTCAAATATCTATGAAAAGAGATAAAATGCTATGATGCTATGAGTTAGCATGCTCCAAACTTAGGGATGCTTATCTAAATATGATGCATGAATGAAGTCATTTTTAGAGATGCGGGGGGAAAACCCCTGCTTTCTAGTCAATCACCCTTAACTTCTACAGATTTTCTGCCTTTGTTAAGTCTTTATTTCTATCTTATCTTTGCTTATATCGAATTGACTAAAATCAGTCAGCTCGTAAAAGTCCCCTTTTATTACCCTATTCAACCCGGACTTAGTCATTGTCTTTTCATTGACCCTTCCTGACGGACCTTCTTCAATTTTCTTTACTGGATCTTCCTCCTTCATTTCTTCTTAAAAGGAGATATCAAATTATACTGGTCAAAATTCCACTACCCTCACTTGACTCGGGATTAACTGTTGCTTCTTCATGTTTTGCACTAGTAGTTTCTCTTCTTTGATTGGCTCTTTCTCCTCTCTCAAAGCTCCATATTTTGAATCCTATTTTAAAATTGCTCATCTCAAAGCGTCCTTTCGGGCCTTCACTTTGTACCTCTTTTCTTAAAATTGGGGGACTCATGTTCAAAGGTTGCCGGAAATCCCTTAAAAACTGAAGGAGCCACGCCCAAATGGCTTCCGGAAAACCCTTACAAACCGAAGGACTCACGCTCGAAGGCTACCAGAAATCTCTTGAAAACTGAAGGACTCATGCGCAAAGGCTGCCAAAAATCTCTTGAAAACTAAAGGGCTCGTGCACAAAGGCTGCCAAAAATCTCTTGAACAGAATCTTTGGTAATCTTCAAATATCTTCTCTTTCTTTCTCTCTTTAGGCACCCCTTCGAGTTTTCACCCTGAAATCAACTTCTATCCTTGACTCTTCACGTCAAATTTTTTTTTCACATCTTTAGGGTGACTACATATCTCTAACTCTTCTGACCTTCTAATTTTTCATAAAGCCCTGTCTATACTTACCTTTATTGAACCTCTCTCTTTCGCTTCTTCTTGAAGGGAGATAATGACTTACACTGGTCAGAATTCCATTACCTCCACTTAATTCAGTCTTATGTACCTTTTGACTAACCTCCGGTTAATGTCGGCTGGTTTAAACGGTATCTTCTATCTAAAGATGCCACAACTTTTTGGCCCTCGTTCCTCTAAATTTGTGGTCAAAGCGTCTCTTCTAACTTTCGCTTCGTTGCCCTAAAGTGCCCTTTGGGTTTTCGCCTTGGCTCATCTTCTCTATCTTCTTTCTTTTCTTAGGCATACTTCTGTCTTCATCGCCTTTTTGTCAAGTTGATTTCAGATCATACTTACTATCTCATTTCGGCGCGTGCTCACAACGCGGCGCACGCGGTCCTTCTCGGGACATTACTTTCGGCAAGATGCTAGATCTCGATGTTAACTTCTGTTCCTCGATTCTCAACGTCAAATTTTCTTCCCTCGTGTTCTTTTGACCTTAACAACACTTCTTAGCGAAAGTCGACTTCACAACTTGATATTTCACCGAAGGTGGTCTTGACATTTCAACTGGTGGTATTTTTCGTCTAGTAGCAAGGTTTTGAACCTCCGAGGGTGCCCCTCTGGGCACTATTGGCTTTACCTTGAGTCACAGTCAGTCTGCTTGTTCATTCCAATGTAGGAGACTTATGAAAGTGATAGGGTAAAAATAATTTTATTATGTATATAGATACATTTTAAAGAATCACGACAAGTGATATTTAAGAAAATCAAGTTTTGGGTTTTTGAAAAAAGCTCACCCGAGTGACATTTTTCGAATGTTGCCGAGATATACATATGAAATCCTTTCTGGGCTATTAGGCTCCCGAGAGGAGCGACTCTCATACCTAGTTTCTACCCTATTTAAAGATGGCTCTCTTTAACTCACTAACTCACTGTGCCCCATCTTTCCCTCTTTTCTAATCTCAATCAGGCATTAGAAGTGTGGCAATCCTTGAAGAAAGGTTAACCCCGATAGGCAGGATAGGATCTGAAGACAAATTCATCCATCTGTGTATGGTCCAAATGGTCTTTTGAGGCTTGTATTGTAGGTTAAGGCTCACGACTACGAAAGAAAGGGTAAATAGGCCCAAACAAGTGTTTAAGAGTGGTGAAACTGAGGATCAATTCTTGCAACTGAAAATCTTCGTTACATACCATCTGATCTGAATATGCTCGGATGAAAAACATTTCCCTTTCATTTTTCGGATCGCTCTAGACTGCCTATTTTTGGGTTTTCACCCTAGAGTTCATTTCCTTTCATCAAGTGTAGTTTCGGATCATGTTGCGCCTTTGCGTTGTATTGGTGCATGCTTTTGATCAAAGGTGAACAATCTTTCGAGGCTCATCTAAGCAGAGATTCATTTGAATAGGGAACTCATGTATCCCTTTTCTTTATTTGCAAATTCGTACTTTTTCAATTTAGTGCCTTCACTTTCGATTTCTTCAACTTTCATGTTTATAACTTTCAACTTGGTTTGGGTTGGCTCTTTGAGCACAAACTTTCCTTTCGTCGTTTCCTTTGTATGTCTTCCTTGGTAAAACTAAATCAAGTATTCCATGTACCCACCCTTCTTTATTGCACTCTAATTCACAAGGCATCATCTTCATCGCATAATCAGAATCCAATGTCATTTACTTGTCCACAAACTTCTACATCCTTTGCCTCCGGTGTAGGGGTGATACTTGGTTTGGGTTTAATTGGAAGAAAGAAAAAAAGTTTAACAGGATCAAACGGGGACAACAATGGATATTTTTTTATTTTCTTTTTATGTGAAGGGGATTGAAGGAATGCCAAATGTCCTCCCATACGTGGATATCAAAAAAAAATTTCTAGGGGTAGATGTTTTGGGGTTATCACTTCATTCAAGGACCTTGGAAAACAATGCCCGAGAAGAAAATTCACTCAATAGAGTGGCCCATTATTCCTGAACACTCGTTGTCATTCCTCCCTTGGCCTAAGTAGAACATATAGTTTTTCCATTTGTATCATTCTCACAACATTCAGTTTTTAAAGTTTTGAATTAAGGTTATTTTTGCAAAAACATATATACATGTATGTTTTTAACAGAAAAACAACAGGGTTGTAAACATAAAGAACAAATGAAATGTTTAAAAGAAACCAAAGAATATAAAATGCTTGCAAAAGTCTCCTTTATTGAAAATAGAACAAACAGACCTAACAAAAGCCCTTACAAAAGATGCTTGCTACCATGGGCCAACAGTAAAAAGTTAATCATGCACATCAAAGAGGAAAAGATCTAACAACAAAAGGTAGGATGCAACAAAAATTCCCCACCACCACGATACATAACTTTAATCCAGGCTTTCCAAACTCGACCTTCCTCCTTAAACTTAGGTCTTCCATTCTCGAAGGAGAGCACTCCATTCCTAACAAGTTCATAGATCTTGCCCTTCAGGAACACGCACTCTTCCGTTGTATGGACGAAGTCTTCATGATGGTATCCGCACGAAATCTTAGCACCAAACACATTGGCATTGAAATAGGTGTACCTTTTCAGGGGAGGTGGCCTCAAGAGTTTGTTCTGAATTAGCAGAGGTAACAACTTTGAATTTGTCATCGGGAAAGACGTCTTCGTGTTCTTGTCAACCCTTCTTGCATGTTGTATTTCAGCTTTCCTTTTTCTTTCTTTCCGTAGACAGAGCTCACTTTTTTCAATATTATCGGGGTCTATCGCTTTTGTGGGTTCTTTTGGAACTTCTTCTGACCCCTTAAGAAGGTTCAAACCTTTCGTAGCACGATCATGACGACCGCTAACGTTCTTAGATTTTGCCGATGTCGGCAACTTTGCCTTATCCACCTCTTTTACCACAGCAACCCGATCTCCTCCTAGCTTCACCGTACTAGCCACAGTTGGAAACTTAATTATCAAACCCAGACTTTTTGTCTCAAACTCTAACACCCCAAGGTTTAGGAGAACTTGGACTTTGCGTTTAAAACTTGTGTATTTCTCGATGGAATGCCCTCAAATTCTGGCGTGGTAATCACAATGCTCTTCCTCACAGAACCAACTTAGATATGGAGGTTATGGGGCTTTAACAAAGCAAGGTGCCACCACTTGAGCATGTAGCAGCTTGGAGTACAGCTCTTGGTAAGTGAAAGGGCTAGGGGTGAACTGGTCATTTCCTTTCTCGATCCCTTTTGTCTTCTTCGAACTTCGAGGACTCTCAGCCATAGTTCTGGGTTGCGAAGTCGTAACACTCTTCGGGGTTTCCTTGTGGTCCTATTTCTTTTGAACTGATTCTCCCTTCGTTGGAGAAGACAAGATTCTCCTAAGAGAATCTTCAATCTTATCCAATGCCAACTCAACGGGGCATTCTGAAATAGTGTGGTCTACCTCATACATGTCGATGATGGTCTGGTCTTCTTCAGACAAAGTTTCTTCCATCACAATGTCATGGTCCTCATTCTCACTCTTCTCGGGCCGGGGGTCTCCCTTCATGTCGCTTCCTTCGGTCATAACAGCTATCTAGCCCTCAATTTATTGATTTGCCCCCTTATTTCATCATGGAGCCTCTTCAAATACGAAATCATCTCCCCTTAATTCCAAACACACTGTTCGTGGAGTTGTTAGAGCTTGACTACCCTTGCTATTAGGTCATTCATACTTCTGAAGCTATACTGGCTGGAAACCGTTCCTTTGTCCATTCTTCCCTCTTTCTGAGATGAGTATTTTCCCCGATTAGCAACGAGCATGATGTAATGAATGTATTATAGATTTAAACAAAAATTTAATGCCCAATTAACAATGAATGTGATGTAATGAATGTATAATTAACGATGTGAATAATTATGTTATGAAATGATGTATGAAACAGATGATGCAATAAAATATGTGCACATATGTATGCGAATAAAAGGTGTTGGTCCTATAGGTGATTCCCCTTAGGTCAACTTACATTTAAACGTAAAGGAGGTTCCTTGTTACAAGATAGTCATAGCAAAGTCCTACAGATATGCCTCCACTTGCGAACAAAAGATGTTGATTCAATAGGCGGTTCAACCCTTAAATTTTGTGACTTCGGATGTTTGGAGTAGATCCAATCTTGCTTGAATCCCTTAGGATGGAGAAAGGTTGTGTATTCTTCAATGTGGGCATTAGATATTCTATAAGTATAACCTAGAATTATGCGTTCACTCGGTAGATTGTCCCTTTAACCTTTCTGATTCAACTCTGACCAATGTCGGACTTGCGAATTGACAACATCCTTTTTAGCAACCTCCTGTCCATAAATCAAGCATTAAACAAACAACCCTATTTATCCCGTCTAATACACCTAGGTTGTCTGCATGACTCTAAAGAGGTGGATATTCTATGTTCGCTACATGCAATTTTGGTTCTAGGAGGTACTCGAATTGTCCTTGTTGTCCCCTACTAAGGGTAGCAAAGCCCCCGATCATCACCAATTATAGGCTCATTTCAACCGAGTTCAATCCGAGGGGACCCTTTAACTATATCCGTACGGAGAAACGATATTCCCACGAAGATATATGGTATTCGAGCCCCAAAGGTACTTACTAGGCCCACACGGAGGAACAATATCCCCACGAAAGTACTAGCGTTTCCCCCACATAGACAAACGGGTTTATATGTCCAATTTTAAATGCATTTAAAATAAAATCACATTTATAAACAAATATTGATTGAATTTATCACTTTAGTTCGCAACTTCGGATATTAGTTAAGCGGTAAGGTTTTTTTTGGCTTGACTCTTTTTTTTAAACAAAAAATTTGGTCTCTAGCGGAGTCGCCATGCTGTACCAACATTTTTTTGAAAACATCGAGGTATCGCTACCCCTCCTCCTCCGGTGTCACTTAGATGAACCAGGTTTAAATTCAAAACGAAATTTTTAAAGAAAATTGATTAAAATTGGAGTCGCCACCGGCCATTTTAAAAGGTAGGTCGGACACTGGAAAACAAAACCATAGATCCTTACCGCTTAATTAATATCGAATTTTACGAATTAAAGTGACAAATTTGATCGAAGTTTGGTTATAAAAGTGAGTGAATTTCAAAAGCCCTAATATTCAAAAATGAACGTTCGAACCACCTCCACTACGACTGGTATTGGCCTCGTTCATTACCGAATAAAAGGACGTCGCATGACATTTTATATTCTAAATGCAACCTAACAAAATATGTACGATTGTGTAAAGCTACATGTATACGACTTACGTAATATATATATATATACCACACGAAAAAGCACGTAAATATTGTATAAAAACTATATGTATATATATATATGAAAACTATGTAAAATATGTAATTACGTAAAAGGCAAGGCATATATATATTACTATATGAAGGCACACAAACATTAGAACGCGGGGATGAACAAAAGGGGAAAATTAAATACAAATCAGAATTAAAATCACAACCGAAGGTAATTATATGAGCGCGTACATGTACATTTTTTTTTGACCAAATAAACTTATATTAACGAAGGATAGGTTACATGAAAGGTTCCGGGGGGGAAATATCAGGAGTCCACAACATCGGACCCAGCTGATTTTTTGCAAACTTTGCCAGCCAATCGACTGTCTGATTACACATTCTAGGTGCAAATTCGAAGCAACAATACAAGAGGGAAAGAGCTGTCCTCTTGATATCTTCCTCGATCGCTGAAGTCTCCCAGCAAGCTGTAGACTTTGAGTTTATTCTTTGGATAACTGCTCGGTTGTCCGCTTCAACAATGATATTGTTGTAACCATAGCTTTTCGCCATTGAAATCCCCATTCTGATGGCGAGGGCTTCCGCCACTGACACGCTCGATGCCAAACAAGGTTCGGAGAAGCCCATAAGGAGGGAACCTGAACTATCCCTGACAATTGCAGCGAGGGAGCCCTTCCCAGTATTCCTATCAAAAGCCGCGTCGCAGTTCACTTTTACCATACCAGGTGGCGGTGGGACCCATCTCATTGCTTCCTTCATACAGCTTTGTTTGCCGACCTCTTTCCTACTCGCAGTTTGGGAGAACTCCGTGAAATGGTACTCAGCTCTCAGCCACACTTCCAAGGGGGAGTCCTTTTTTCCTTCGAAGAGCAGCTTGTTCCTTGATTTCCAAATAGACCAAAGAAGGAAGGCGATATGCTCATGTCCGTCTCCGAATAGTGGGGAGGCTTTAAGCTCATTTATCTTGATCCACCACTTGGGAAAACCCGGGAAGCCTCTATCCGAAGGTGAGTAGCTGAAATTGGACGCTTTCCAAACTGCTTGAGCAAACGGACAAAAGAATAAGATATGTTCCACCGATTCCCCCATACATCAACACCTGGAACATAGATCTGGTTCTCTAAACAGGCCATGCATCCGTCCTTTCAGAGCACTCTTTGATGGTGCAATGTTATGACATAATCGCCAAAGAAAGGATCTGATTTTGGATGGGACTTCCAGCTTCCAAACAGAATTCCATAGTTCCTTCTTTGTTCTGGGATCATCACTTGAAGACGGAGTGGCAGACGATAGCGATTTTTCCTCCAGAAACCGATATCCTGATTTTGCCGTGTAATCTCCATTCTTATTTCCGACCCAGATGAAGGAATCTTGTATGTCAGGACCCCCAACCGGTACTTTCAAGATCGCTTCAGCCTCCTCTGGAGAAAAAATATTGTAAATCTTCTGTTCATTCCACGTCCTTTGATCTGTGTTTAGCAGGGAGCTTACCGAGAGTGTTGAACCTGGTGCTGGGTTATCGGATGCTGGTTTGTAGTTCTGAAGCTGAGGAACCCAGTTATCGAACCAGGTAGAAATACTTCTTCCATTACCGACTCTCCAAAGAGCTCCATTCTTTATAATTTTAATCCCCTCATGAATCCCTGACCATGCCCAAGATGGGTTTGAGCATTTAGGGATGTCGAGGATATTTTCATTTGGGACGTAGATTCCCCGAAGAACTTTAGATAGGAGGGATTCAGGTTCTTTAATCAACTTCCATGTAATCTTGGTTACCAGAGCCTTGTTGAACATTCGCAGATCGCGAAAACCCATACCTCCCTTATCCTTCGGTCTACAGAGGTCTCTCCAGTTTATCCAATGGATACTTCTCTCCTTCTCAGCGCTGGTGTTCTACCAGAATTTTGCGATCATTGAGCTGATTTCGTCACAGAAAGTGACCGGGAAGAGGAAACATTGCATTACATAGGTAGGGATAGCTTGAGCCACAGCTTTGATAAGGACTTCTTTCCCGGCGCTGTTTAAAAATCTAGCTTTCCACCCCTTCAGCCGGTTCTGAATACGTTCTTTTATATAGGCCAGAGTTTCTTTCTTACTTCTTCCCCAGAAGGAGGGGAGCCCGAGATATCGAGCATCTTCCTCCATTAGCCGAAAACCCAGCACGTTCGTAAGGTGGACCTTTTTCCGGTTGCTCATGTTAGGGGAGAAGTAAACAGACGATTTCTTTGTACTTACTGTCTGACCTGTAGCCGATTGGAACACCCGGAGAATATTTAGAATGCCTTCACAATTCGCGGTATTGGCATCTGAGAACACAAGGCAATCATCGGCAAACAGAAGATGGCTAAGTATTGGGCAGCATCGTTTTATTCTGAGTCCCTGGAAATTCTGCTCATCACTTTCCTTTTCAATTATCCACGAAAGAATGTTGGAAATGAGAGTGAATAGAAAGGGAGATAAAGGGTCTCCCTGTCTCAAGCCTCTACCCGCTTTGAAATCCCCCATGCGTTCGCCATTCAGCACAAGCGAGAAACTCACTGTAGTGATGCATATCATGACCCTACTAATCCACCACTCGCAGAAGCCCATCTTCTCCATGACAAACCGCAGGACTTCCCAGTCAACTTTGTCATAAGCTTTTTCCAGATCAATTTTCAAGGCCATTTTGCCTGTTTTTCCTTTTCTTGTGCGCTTTATAGCGTGGAAAGCTTCATTGGCCAGGATGATGTTATCATGAATTGATCTTCCTTTTACGAAAGCTGATTGGTGTTGTGGGATGATCTCCGGGAGAATAGGCTTTAGTCGAGAGGCCAAAATTTTGGTGATGACCTTAACTGAAAAATTACATAGGCTGATGGGCCTTAGCTGTGAAACCTCGGTGGGATTTGGCTTTTTCGGGATGAGCACTATGTTAGTTTTGTTCAGGTCCGGATCCAGCTCTCCCTTGCTGAAAAAATTGGTCACCATACCAATTAAGTCATTTTTCACAGTGTCCCAGAAATTCTGATAGAAACATCCGGGGAAACCATCAGGTCCTGGGGCCTTCGTTGCTCCCAAGTCAAAAACCGCCCTTTTAATCTCTTCTTCCTCCACTTCTTTGCTAAGGGCATCATTCATGGTTTGAGTGATAAGATTGGGGATATAATCCCGTAGGTGACTAGGGTTTACCGACGGATCTCGCGTGAACACTGCCTGAAAATGCTGCAAAATATGATCAGCGATTTCCGTAGTATCTTCCAACCATTCTCCATCATCTCTTTTAATTTTGACAATCGTTTTCATTCTCCGATGCTGAAGAGTGGTAGCATGAAAAAACTTTGTGTTTCTATCTCCCCATTTGAGCCAATTGACTCTGGAGCGCTGGTGCCAGTATCTCTCCTCGCTCTCCCATTCTTTGTCGATCTGTCTTTGGAGCCCTTTAAATTCCTCCAGCTTCGCTTCAGTGAGTTTTCTGCCTTGGAGCTCTAAGATTCTGTTCATAATTCTCTCCTTTTGTTCGTGTTTTGCTTTCGTTTTGTCTTTGTTCCACTTCAGAAGAGCTGATCTTGTGCTGTGAATCTTTCTTCTGAATCTGGAACACATTCTTTCTCCCAAAGAAATATTCCAGCCTTTTGATATGGTTTGAGAACATTCCTCATCCAGCAACCATTTTGTCTCGAACTTGAACTCCTTTCTATGTGCCTTGGGGAGACCCGCTATGTACAGAACAATCGGGGCGTGGTCAGAAGCAATAGCTACTTCCATTATTCCAAGCGCTTTGGGGAAGTTTAGACTCCATTCCGCAGAGCATAAGATACGATCAAGTTTTTCAAGAATGGATTGCTCCCCGCTTCTCTGGTTAAACCAGGTAAATCTCCCTCCTTTGATGGGCATTTCAATAAGGCATGAGGTATTGACAAAGTCTTCATACCAAAGAGATTCATTCGAGTTCACTGGATTCACACCTTCTTTTTCCTCTTGTCTTGCTACCACATTAGAGTCACCCATGATAACCCACTTGTCTTGACCGGGTTCTCTGAAGCTTGATAGGCCTTCCCAAAACTCCTTCCGCTCCTCACGATACGGAGGACCATAAATGAAGGTATTGAACCAAGATTTTCCATCCTGTAGGGAGATCTCTGTGTCAATGTAACTACTGTCAAAGCGCAAGATATTAATGTTCACTTCTGCTGTCCACCATAGTGCTAGGCCTCCCGCAGTCCCCCGTGGATCAACGTAGAAGGCATTTTCCATTTTCATCTTCATTCTAATCTTCTCCAGATAAGTTTTTTTCTGCTTTGTTTCGCTTAGGAAAACGATTATCGGTTTGATTCTGAGGACTGAGTCACGGAGCTCCCTAACAGTTTCCTTTATCCCCAGCCCGCGCACATTCCACGCTAGTACTGCCATTGCAAAAACGGCAGGGTTATACTCCTCCCTTCCACACTGATTTCAACCCGAGAAACCGCCGAAGAATGAACCTGTCAGCGACCAAGAAGACCAGAGAGGCAAGACAAGTAGCGGCAAACAGTACTCACGACCAAACAAGGCACGTCCAAAATGATCCAGCAAGCAACATCAAAAAAGAAAAGAATGGGAAGAGTCCACCAGAAGCCGGGGCAGATGCGGGGGAAGAATGGGATTAAGTCACCAGAAGCGGGAAAAAAGGGGAAGAACAGGATCGAGTAACCAGAGAACGGGGATAAACAGACAGTCCGGGGAAGAAAGGAAATCGGAAAACCTGTGGAGGCGCTATTTCCGTCACCCACCGTTCGGATGGGAGAGCCCCTCCAGAAAACCGCCTATATAGATCCACTCCTTTCCGCTGGGTCACCCCTGAAGCAAACCGGAGCTGGGGTCGTTCTCTCTAACGTCCGGCAGCGGATAGACGCAGGACGGGGGGCAGCTCCAACCACGTCACTGGACCTGATCTCACCGACGGGGCTGATGAATCGCACCTTCAGCTGAGGCTTCACGGCGGCTAGGTCGGAAGAAGTGAAAATTTAGGCGCGCGTGGGGCGCGTTCGATTTAGAATTGCGCGTACATGTACATATGAGATCATGAGCATGTTTCGATCAATACAATGGATTAAAATGTAAATGAAAAATAAATCTAAAAAAACGAAACAAAAAGAAGAAGGGAAATGCAAAGAAAGGAAGCAAAATGACTCAAGGGCTAACTAAGGAATTTTACCACCGATTAAGGGAATAATCGAATTGAAATATAAAAAATTGAGGATTCAATAGGGTTTTAACCGTCTAAAGGTCGACCCAATTAAACATGGACGAAATTAGAAGAAAATTTAAAATAACAAGGACTGAAGCTATGATTTTGAAAAGCAAAAACCCCTAGGATAAAAATACGAAAACGCGGAAGGGCTTTAGTGTAAAAAAACATTTTAACAAAAATAAAACGGTATAAATACCCCCTTTTCGGCAAAGATTGCCTCTTTTGGCTCTTTATCCACTTCGAAGCCAGGAACCCTTCCCTTTACCCATTTTACTAGGGTTTGCAACCCCAAAATCGCCACACTCGCTTCGTGTCGGCCACTGCAAATCGGCGTAGGCAAAAGCGACGAAGCAACATATCTTTTTTTTAACTTTGAACGCCTCTTTCTCAGATTTCCTTTCTTTTTTTTAAAGAAAGCCGAAAATAGAAAAGAATCTCCCCCTTTTGAAACCCTAAAATACGAACCCGAGAATCCCTTTACTTGAAAATCTAAAATCTCCCCTTCCTTGACCATCCCATCGTTATTTCACCGAGTTCGACCCTTCGCGAAAGCCCGACGACTTATCATTGATGAGGGAGGATGATCCCGGGCGGAGGAAGGAAAACCCCGAAGGTAAAAAAGTGCTCTCTTAATTGTTTCATTTTTTATATTTCGCATGTAATGGGATGAGAAGAATGATACCTCAAAAAATTCTTGTTTTTTCTTTTTTGTATTCTTTTCCTCTGAAATCCTTAAATCGTTACAAAATTTTTGGGCTTCGATTTCTATATTGATATTACATCGAAGTCAAAAAATGAAAAAGAATGCCTATTGGTTCGTATTTGATGCTCTAAAAATGTTAGTACTTGTTGAGTGGATCGAATGATCGAAATAAACCAAGAGGGTGAATTGGATTTTTAAAGCTTTTGGTGGTGGAATTGGAAAATAAAAATGGTAGACAAGGAATTTTAGAGTGGTTTAAGTTCCAATCGAACTCTAAATCCACTATCTTAGCTTCACTAAGGATTTGCAACAATTCCACTAATTGCTCTTCCCCTTTTCTAGGCTAAGAAGGTAACCGTTACAATTTTCGGTAAAATTTTCTACCCAAAAATTGACCCAATCCTCACACAATAGAAACAAAGAAGTTGTTAACTAAAACAAGTATCTCCCAATACACAATATAAGCCCAATTACAAGCACTCAACCCAATTGAAATGATAAGAATGAAAAATACAATTGGGGTTACAAGACAATAATGGGATTTAGGCACAAATGCTTAGATTTGATGTTTGGATGTTTGCTTCAGGATCAATAATTGTTGCTGAAGCTTTTAGAGGTCCCTTTTATACCTCCTCATTGAATTCTAGCCGTTGTGGTTGATGCATTCATCAATAGAGTCGTTGGAGATGTTATCTTGCCTCTATAAATGCAGTCTGCAACCAACCGTTTCGAAACACTCGACCCTGTTTCAAAACAGACCAAAATAGAAGAAGCCGTTGGGGTGCATTAAAGAGCCCGTATCGAAATGGTTAGACTTGTTTCGATACGCTAAGAGCCGTTTCGAAACCTGTTTCGAAACATTTTTGCCACTGTCAAGGACCGTATCGAAACGGCTTGAATCGTTTCGATACGCCTTAACGACTTGTAAAAAATCAGTTAAAAACTTTCTAACGGTCATATTTTTAAATCTGATTGAATACCGTTTCGAAACATTTGATGTCGATTCGATACGGTGTCTCGAGGTTCTTAAGCCGTTTCGAAACTCGTTTCAAAACACGGGTTGACAGTGTTAAAACCGTTTCGATACCCGTTCCGAAACATGAGCTCACAGTTTCAAAAGTGTTTCGAAACGCCTAAGGCCGTTCCGAAACGGTGACTCGAAAATCACTGTTTTGGCTTCAAGAACACTTAGAAAACTTTTGATAAAATTAGTTTTTAACTTAGGCATTTTCTTTTAAACATGTAGAGAGGTTTGAGGACTTAAAAATTCATTTTTACATTTTCAATTTAGTCATTAAATTCTTTAGTTATATCAAAATCAAATTATCGGTTTCACAATCTCCCCCTTTTTGATATAACAAAACCAAAGTTAGAATTTTTAAGAGTTTTGAAAATTTTGAATACATTCTAACTCCCCCTCAATTTAAGATGGGTTTTTAAAGTTTTAAAAAGTTTTAAATCCAAGTTTTAAAACTTAAAAAACACTTAAAAACGAATTTTGGCTCTTAGATTACTTATCCCCCTTTTGTTAGATCAAAAATAATAAACAAGGCTCAAAGAGAAGAGATAAGGTTAAAAGCAATAATCAATAAGCAACATAATATAAATTCATAAAATTCAAATATACAAAACATAAATCTTAAATAGTAAGTTCAAAGCATAATCCCAAATAAAATCAAAGCATAGGTTCATAAAACATAAAGGAAATAAAGATGCAAACTTAATCCTAATATGAGATGACATGAGAATCCTAAGACTCGTCGTCACCATCATCATCCATTGAATCATCATCATCCTTAGCTTGAGCACGACGAAAATCCATCCATTGTCCATAAAAGGTGGAGACAGACATGTCCATAAATGAATGTTGATTCTCAAGGGATGTGAGTCGATTCTCATTGGCAAGGAGACGATCCTCCACGGATTGCAATCGAGTATTGATAGAACCAAAACCCCTAGACATGTTAGTGTCCAATGTGTTGAACCGCTCGGTAAGAAAAGCCGTGAGAGCTTCATTGTTAGCAACCGGAGCTTGTGGTTGAGGTTCAACTTGAGGTGGAGGTGCTTCCCGATCAACACGTTCCCATTGGCCATTGTCGATATAGTGAAATCCATACTTGCGGAGAGAAGACTCACCAAGTTTTTACTTGCGGGGTTCCGGAGAGTCATAAGTACAATCAATCTCAAGCTTCTCAAAAATATAACTCCAAACAGTCCCATAAGTGAAAGACTTAAGTGCATCGGTTTCACGGAGCTTAACATTATTCACCATCTCGGCAAACATGATCTTAACAAGATTAGGGTGCTCACCATGACGAAAACATTCAAGCCAAAAATAATCTACTTGATGAACGTGAGAAAATTTACCTCCGGATGGGGCGAATAAACCACGAGCCCATCAAGTGGAGAAACCTATCGTGAGCATCCAAGGCAAGCACTGAACCGGTGTGGGAACCGAAGTGAGTCTCACTCTCGATTCCTTCGTCCTTAAGCCCAAAGGTAGTCTCTAAGTAATGGTATGTCAATGGCAATCTTCTTTCCCAAGATCTGAGACTCAATGCGAACAACTTCGGAGTTGTCTTCATTGTTGATGAGTTGGGCATTAGAGTAAAAGAGAAGAAGCATGTGCTTGTAGCAAATATCCGGGATATCCAAGAAGCCAAAGAAGCTCCATTCTTGCAAACGGTGGAGATAACGGAAGAGAAAGCGCTCGGAGTCAAGAAACGACATGTCAACAACACGCTCACGACGAACGCCAAACGTCTTGACATATTGGAAACACGCTTTCAACGCGGGAGTTTTGAGACTCTTGAGAAAAAGTTGAGTAAGGTTGGGGCGGAGAGCGGCTTGGTTTGAACCTTCACCCGATTGAGGTGCCTTACGTTTCTTGTTAACGGGATCCATTGAAAAAAAATCCTAAAAACATAAAAGCAAGCAATTTAAAACAAATTTTAAGTGTATGCATGAAATTTCTTAATTCAATCCAATGGTAAATCCCACTTAGGTTTAAAAAAAAATTTTAAGAACAAAGATACAAAACAAAACACAAAAAAAATTAAGAGAAAAACAATAAAAAAACAGTAAAGAAAATACGAATGAAAACTCATATATTCGAATAAAAAATTTGAAGATTTTGAATTTTTTTACAAGTTTTGAAAAACCCAAGTATCAAAACACATAAACTATACAAAATTAAAATTTTCTAACCTAGGATTCGAATACAAATTTAAGGAAAAAGAAAAAGATGAAAATATACCTTAAATTGGGATTTTGGATGAATAGATGAAAATCCTTGCACAAGGTTGTTGATGCTTGCTTAGACTTGTGTTTAAGAGTAAAAGCCCTTAAGATTTGGTGAAAAAATGAGTTTTAGAGGGTTTTATAGGGAAAAATTGATTCTAGGGTTTTTAGGGTTTGGGAGAGTTTTAATTTAAGTTAAACTTTAACATTAAAAGCCCCTTTAAAGCAGTCTGCTAACCCGTTTCGGAACAGTGTCGACCGTTTCGAAACTCGGGCACGAAAGGTTGACCGAATTTTCAAGTCCAGCTGACCGTTTTGATACGGATTTGACCGTATCGAATCCCCGTTGACTCGTATCGAAACACGTTTCGATTCACCCCTTGGCAGTAGCAAAAATGTTTCGAAACCCTTGGAAGGCATTTCGAAACACCCTTCTCTCAGATTGAATTTTAAAGCATCTGTATCGAAACAGGTGGACCCATTTCGATACACATGGGCCTGGAAGTGCATATGAGGCTCTAAAAGTGCAGAAAAATGAAATTTTTGAAGGCCTATCTTGCATGAATGACATGAATGAGTAGGAATAACATGTGCAAACATAAACATACTCCCCCTAGCTATAGGCATGGATGAAATTAGGAGTAAAAACACATAAACGTGGCATTTCACAAGATCAAGCAAATTTAGGCACAAAAGAGGTCCTAAAAGGTCAAGATAGGCTAGTTAGACCTAACTCTCTCCTAAGGGACCAAAAATGCTCTTTGTCTAAAGGTTTTGTAAATATGTCCGCTAATTGATTTAAGGTGTCAACATACTCTATATCAACATCTTCTTTAAGGACATGATCTTTAATGAAATGATGCCTTATTTCTATATGTTTGGTTCTAGAGTGTTGGATGGGATTTTTTGTCAAACATATGGCACTAGTGTTATCAAACTTAAGGGGTATGGTTTCAACTTTGAAACCATAATCTAAGAGTTGTTGCTTCATCCAAAGGACTTGAGCACAACAACTCCCTAAGGATATGTACTCGGCTTCGGTGGTAGATAAGGCTACACTATTTTGTTTCTTAGAGAACCAAGATATGAGCATACTACCTAGGAATTGACAAGTTTCCGAAGTACTCTTTCTATCGATTTTACACCCCCCCATAATCCGCATCCGAATAAGCATGAAGGTTGAAGGTAGAGTCTGTAGGGTACCAAAGACCTAAACAAGGAGTATCTCTAAGGTACCTAAAAATTCTCTTAACGGCTATAAGGTGAGACTCTCTAGGACTAGCTTGAAACCTAGCACACAAGTAAACACTAAACAAGATATCCGGTCTACTTGCGGTAAGGTAAAGCAATGATCCAATCATAGAATGGTAAAGCTTAGAGTCAACACACTTACCTCCTTCATCTTTGTCAAGCTTTGTAGATGAGCTCATAGGTGTGGCTTGAGGCTTTGCATTCTCCAAGCCAAACTTCTTGAGCATATCCTTGATGTACTTTGCTTGATTGATGAAGGTGTCATCCTTCCTTTGCTTGATTTGGAGTCCCAAAAAGAATGAGAGCTCCCCCATCATGCTCATCTCGAATTCACCTTGCATTAGCTTAGCAAACTCTTTGCAATGACATTCGTTAGTAGAACCAAAAACAATATCATCAACATAAATTTGTACTACTAAGATGTCATTTTTATACCTTTTTATGAAAAGTGTAGTGTCCACCTTACCTTTTTCAAAGCCTTTTTCAATTAAAAAGTTTGAAAGTCTTTCATACCAAGCTCTAGGAGCTTGTTTTGAACCATAAAGAGCTTTAGTGAGTTTGAAAACATGATTTGGAAATTTTGAGTCTTCAAAACCCAATGGTTGTTCTACATACACTTCCTCGTTTATAAAACCATTTAAAAACGCGCTTTTAACATCCATTTGAAAAAGCTTGAAATCACGATAACATGCATATGCAAGCAACATCCTAATGGCTTCCATTCTAGCTACGGGTGCATAGGTTTCATCAAAATCTATTCCCTCTTCTTGAGTTTAACCTTGTGCTACTAGTCTAGCTTTGTTTCTCACAATGTTACCACTCTCATCTAGTTTGTTCCTAAAGAACCATTTAGTTCCTATAGTAGATTGATTACTAGGCCTATCAACTAATGTTCAAACATTACTTCTCTCAAATTGATTTAACTCTTCTTGCATAGCCATAATCCAAAAATCATCTTTCAATGCTTCTTTTATATTCTTAGGCTCTATGCATGAGATAAATACAACATGGTTCATAAGTTTAAGAGAAGATCTAGTGGTTACCCCCTTGGATGGATCACCCAAGATTTCACCATCTTTGACATAGTTGAACTCCCTTGGGTAGCTCACTTCATTTTCCTCAAGAGCCAAGTCCTTCAAGGCTTCAAGAGGTGGATCTTGTGTGTCCTCTTCTTTTGTTGGAATCTCATCCTCCTTTGAAGTTTGTCCTCCATCAAATGCATTAATGATTCCTACATCATCATCATCACAAGAATCCTTCCTTGGAATGAGGTTATCATCGAATACAACATGTATAGATTCTTCTACTACTAAAGTTCTCTTGTTAAATACACGATAGGCTTTAGAGGTTCAAGAATATCCTATGAAAATAGCTTCATCACTTTTTGCATCAAATTTACCTAAGTTGTCTTTTCCATTATTTAAAACAAAACACTTGCAACCAATTTGATGAAAATAGCTAATGTTAGGCTTTTTAGATTTTAAAATCTCATAAGGTGTTTTCTTTAAAATTGGCCTAATCATTACTCGATTTACATTGTAGCAAGCGGCGTTTGTGGCTTCCGCCCAAAAATATTTAGGTAAATTGTTTTCACAAAGCATGGTTCTAGCCATTTCTTGTAAAGTTCTATTTTTCCTCTCAACTACCCCATTTTGTTGAGGAGTTCGAGGAGCCGAAAAATTGTGGCTAATACCATTTTCATTTAAAAATTCTTCAAACCCTAAATTTTGAAATTTGGTTCCATGATCACTCCTAATATGAGAAATTCTAAGTTCAAGATCATTTTGGGTTAGTTTTGAAAATGTGATGAATTTTTCTAAAGCCTCATCTTTAGTACTTAAAAATAGAACCCAAGTAAATCTAGAAAAATCATCTACAAGAACAAATGCATAAGATTTACCACCCAAGCTCATAGTCCTAATTGGCCCAAATAAATCCATATGGATAAGTTGTAAACACCTACTTGTAGAAACATCATTAATGGATTTAAAGGAAGACTTATGTCGTTTACCCTTAGAGCATGCATCACAAATTTTATCGTTTGAGAACTTAATCTTGGGTAAACCTCTAACTAGATCAAGGGAAACTAATTTTTCTAAAACACTAATGCTAGCATGTCCTAGTTTCCTATGCCACAACCATGCATCATTTTCATTTTGAGCTACTAAACATGCATAGGATGTATGTATGTCATCTAGATGCACCATATAAATATTACCTATGCGATGACCTATGAGCATAATGTTATTAGATTTAATGTCAACAATTTTGCACCCATTTTTATCAAATAATACATTAAATCCTTTATCACATAATTGGCTTATGCTCAACAAATTATGTTTAAGACCATCGACATACAAGACATTTTCAATAAGAATGGTAGAGTGGATTACCTATAGAGCCAATACCTTTAATGTGGCCTTTGGAGTTGTCACCAAATGTCACCACTCCTCCACTTTTTGGCTTTAAATCCATGAATCTACTCTTGTCTCCGGTCATATGCCTCGAGCATCCACTATCAAGGTACCATGAGTTTTGACTTTGTGCTTTGGCCTTGTAGCAATGTTCCCCTTACAAACAAAGATATTAAACTTTTGTTTTTTATACCCAAATCATTTTGGGTCCACGAGTGTTAGCTCCCAATAACTTAGTTCCCTTAGGAATCCAAGGTGACATAGCAACAATATTATTAGATTTTACAAGTTCCTTAGGAACACATACACTTCTAATCTTTTTAGTTCTACTATGTCTAGGAAAGCTACTTTGTTTGTAGTTATTAGTCTTTTTCCTAGGTTGGTTTGTTTTAGAAGATTCACCTATTTCATGCTTCACACTACCAACATTTTTAAAAGACTCTTTGAGATTGTTAAGCTCATCTAACACCTTTTGGTGTTCACTATTACATTGAGAAAGAAGATTATTAAGGTCAACATTTTCATCTTGGAAGAATTTTAGTTCATCTTTCAACCCTAAAATCTTTTTCTCAAATTTTAAATTAGCTTGAGAAAGTGAGTCATTTTTATCATTTAATTCCGAAATAATTTTCTTATTCCTAATGACCGACTCCTTGTATATCTCAACTAATTCATCATAAACCTCTTGCAACTCATCACATGTGTCATTTAATTCATCATATGTAAAATCAAAAGATGATGAGTTAGAGGTTACCATGGAGGAATCCTCCTCAAGTGCCATGAAGTAAAGGTTGGCCACTTCTTGTTTGTCATCCTCGGATGACTCCTCATCACTCCAAGTAGCAAGCTTGGCTTTGAACTTCTTCTTCTTCTCAAAGCCCTTCTTCTTGAGTTGAGGGCACTCCGAACGAATGTGACCGGGCTTATTGCACTCAAAGAAAATGATTTGGTCCCTCACTTCTTCTTTGTTTTTACCTTTGAAGTCCATCTTTCTTTGAATTTTCCTTCCTCGGTTGGACCTCATGAAGCGTGAGAATCTTTTAGCTATCATAGCCAATTCTTCTAGCTCATCCTCCTCACTAGAAGAGCTCTCCTCAAGTAATGAAGCTTTGAGAGCTATTCCTATTTTCTTCTTCTTTTCCACCTCTAGCTTCTCTACTCTTTTCTCTTCCTTCTTCTTTTCTTCTTCCCTTCCTTGCTTCATAATCTCATGAGTAAGGAGAGAACCCACTAGCTCATCAAGTTTTAGAGTCTTCAAGTTTTTGGCCTCTATGATGGCGGTTCTCTTCCCATCCCAAGATTCGGGAAGTGAGTAGAGTAGCTTCTGGACAAGCTTGTCTTCCGGTATAGTCTCTCCAAATCCTTTAAGCCCATTGACTATGGTTGAGAAGCGATCAAATATCTTGGACACCGTCTCATCGGGCTCCATCTTGAAATTCTCATAACTAAGATTGAGAATTCCAATCTTGGTTTCCTTCACATCGTTGGTTCCTTCATAAGTGGTCTCAAGAGTATCCCACACTTCTTTGGCACTCTCAATGGATGAGACTTTGGAGTAGATGTCCGGACCGAAAGAACAAAAGAGCATGTGAAGAGCTTTGTCATTTATTTGGATCTTCTTCCTCTCTTCTTCACTCATCTCCATCTTTTTCTTCAAAACCATCTTCCCTTCATTATCTTGCTTCAATGGAATGTAGGGGCCATCTTCAATGACATCCCAAACCAAGTAATCGTTGGACTTGATGAAGAGGCGCATCCGATTCTTCCAAAACGGATAGTTGTCACCATTGAATAAAGGTGGTTTTGTAGTGGATTGAGACTCATACATGCTCGAACTGGAGGTAGATGCCATATCTTGATTTTTAGATGATCACACTCTTCCTCGGAACTCCTCTTGTGGTTGTTAATCCTTCAAAGAGGTAGGCTCTGATACCAATTGTTGAGTGGATCGAATGATCGAAATAAACCAAGAGGGGGTGAATTGGATTTTTAAAGCTTTTGATGGTGGAATTGGCAAATAAAAATGGTAGATAATGAATTTTAGAGTGGTTCAAGTTCCAATCGAACTCTACATCCACTACTTTAGCTTCACTAAGGATTTGCAACAATTCCACTAATTGCTCTTCCCCTTTTCTAGGCTAAGGAGGTAACTGTTACAATTTTCGGTCAAATTTTCTACCCAAAATTTGACCCAATCCTCACACAATAGAAAAAAAGAAGTTGTTGGCTAAAACAAGTATCTCTCAATACACAATATAGCCCAATTACAAGCACTCAACCCAATTGAAATGATAAGAATGAAAAATACAATTGGGGTTACAAGACAATAATGGGATTTAGGCACAAATGCTTGGATTTGATGTATGGATGTTTGCTTTAGGATCAATAATTGTTGCTGAAGCTTTTAGAGGTCCCTTTTATACCTTCTCATTGAATTCTAGCCGTTGTGGTTGATGCATTCATCAATAGAGCCGTTGGAGATGTTATCTTGCCTCTATAAATGCAGTCTGCAACCAACCGTTTCGAAACACCCGACCCTGTTTCGAAATAGACCAAAATAGAAAGAGCCGTTGGGGTGCATTAAAGATCCCGTATCGAAACGGTTAGACTTTTTTCGATACGCTAAGAGCCATTTCGAAACTTGTTTCGAAACATTTTTGCCACTGTCAAGGACCGTATCGAAACGGCTTGAATCGTTTCGATACGCCTTAATGACTTGCGAAAAATCAGTTAAAAACTTTCTAACGGTCATATTTTTTAAATCTGATTGAATATCGTTTCGAAACATTTGATGTCGATTCGATATGGTGTCTCGAGGTTCTTAAGTTGTTTCGAAACTCGTTTCGAAACACGGGTTGACAGTGTTGAAACCGTTTCGATATCCGTTCTGAAACATGAGCTCACAGTTTCAAAAGTGTTTCGAAACGTCTAAGGCCGTTCCGAAACGGTGACTCGAAAATCACTGTTTTGGCTTCAAGAACACTTAGAAAACTTTTGATAAAATTAGTTTTTAACTTAGGCATTTTCTTTTAAACATGTAGAGAGGTTTGAGGACTTAAAAATTCGTTTTTACATTTTCAATTTAGTCATTAAATTCTTTAGTTATATCAAAATCAAATTATCGATTTCATAGTACTCCCCCTCTGAGATTGTCGAACAACCATCTTTGAAATCTGTCCTTTTGCATGTCTGATATCGGCTTCTAATTTTGTTGTTTTTTGTCTTTTTTATTTTTTTGATGTTCTTGGATATCTAACTTTCTGCATTTTTCTGTGTTTTGCCGATTTTTTCTCGATCGATGGTGAGGCGTGGTGGTTGCAGGTGTACGAAAACGTCAGGGGATGGTCGGTCGATGTTGGGGCCGAACGTGTCGAGAGTGCCAGAAGTGGGGAGGTCAATCGTCTGTGCGTGAGGATGACATGCGCGCGTGGGAGATCAAAAAGTCGCGCGTGGGCGCGTAGAGCCTCTGGAAGCTACCTTGGCTCTATTTGAGCCGCTCGATGGATCTTGACCGGACGGCTAGAGATGAGTGCGGCCCGACAATGGTCCGGTTCTCTTAGGATTTCACATATCTTGCAATCCTGGCCCTTGAATGCTGCTTAATCCAACGGTTGTGGATCAGTGCGGTGCGAGACAAAGCATGAGGCACTAAGGGTTTTTTTCTTGAAGCAATCTAGACCGCACGATCGTGGCTTGATCCAACGGCTGCAAGCCGGCTGCGCAAAAGCAAAGTAGAGCATTATGGTTATTGTAATTAGGGTTATTTGGGCTCTGAACAGGCTGAACATATAATTAACATTTTTTGGGCTTTTGACTATATAAACAGACTTTACTTCATAATAAAACTTGGGCTTTATTTTTTACCAATTTAGTTTAATAATAATAATAATAATAATAATAATAATAATAATAATAATAATAATAATAACAACAACAACAACAACAACAACAAGTAATAATAAGAATAAATAATAACAACAATAAAAAATAAAAAACTACTACTAATAACAAAAACAACTAATAATAACCACATTAGTAATAATATATCCTATTAATAGTAACAATAATAGTAAATGAAATAATAATAATAATAATAATAATATATGTATATATTTTTTTTCTCCTCTCTTTTTTCTCTCCTTTTCTCTTTTTTTCTCTTTTTTTGTCAAGACAATATTACTAAGCCCAAGATAAACACAAACTAAAGTGGGTTTAAGGCCTGGACGAAATTAGTGATTACAAATGGCAATTAAAAAGATTTGGAAAAGGCATATGACAGAATTGAGTGGAGCTTTTTATATGACACGCATGTTGATATTAGGATCTCGGAATCTCTTCTTCGGCTTATTATGTTTTGTGTCTCTACTGTCTCAGCATAAGCTCTCTAGAATGGCTCTATAACAGAATCTTTCAGCCTACTCAAGGCATCCATCAGAGAGATCCCCTCTCTCCGTATTTATTTGTTTTATGTATAGAACGACTTGCCCAGGCAATTTAGGTGGAGACATCGGCTGGCAACTGGAAACCTTTTCGCACGTCAAAACTTTCCCCTGGTATTTCACATCTCTTTTTTATAGACGATATGCTTGTTTTTGTTGAGGCTTCTCTAGAGCAACTTGACGTTATTAGAGTTGTATTTATGTCCTTTTGTGTTGTATCGGGTCAAAAAGTAAGCATTAAGAAGACAACTATTTTTTCTCCAAAAATATTTTGATACGGCTTCAAAATCATATCATTTCAACTTTTAGATTTAAGCAGGTTACTGACCTTGGTCGCTATTTGGGTGTGCCTTTGCTTCATCGTCGTGTTACTGTCGATTCTTATAATTATCTGATTTCTATGGTTCAGAATAAACTTTCCGGTTGGAAGGCGAATACACTCTCTTTGGCTGGTAGAATTATGCTTACAAAAGCAGTTTTGTTTGCTATTCCAACTTGTACCATGCAAACTACGGTCTTGCCGAAGCAGACATGTAATGCTATTGAGCGTCTAATTCGTAAATTTGTGTGGGGAATCGTAGAGGATGGTAAAGGTGTTCATCTTGTTCGGTGAGATGAGGTGTGTCGTCCTATTGTTCAGGGAGGGCTTGGTTTCCGTAAGGTTGATGTCATGAATGAAGCCTTCATTATGAAATTAGCGTTTAATTTGCTTGCACAACGTGATGTGCTTTGGGTACGTTTCCTTCGTGCTAAATATAAATGTCAGGAGTTAGTTCCGGTTGCCTTGCGTGATAAAAATGTTTTGCGCCTTTGGAAGGGTTTATTCGTGGTTTGGAATGGTGTTAGGAGCTGTATTGTGTAGTCAATTGGAGATGGAAAATCGATCAAGTTTTGGCATGATAAGTGGCTTGGTAAAACGGGGCCATTGAGTAGTTTTGTGCCTTCGGATTATGCGTCCTCGCTTACGAGTGTAATTGTAGCTGAAATAGCGGACTCTAGTGGGGAATGGTTGTGGTCGAAGATCCAACATTTGTTACCTATGCCTATCATGTTGAAGATTGCGGCGATCAGAGGACCTAGACCCTGGCTTGCGAAGATGTGGTTGGTTGGAATAAAAATGTTGATCGTCTCTTTAAGATTAAGGTTGCGTATAAAGATAGATGCGGGGCGTTACCCTTGGTGCCAAATGATGTCTGGAAATTGGTTCATAAATTTAGGGGTTTACAACGGATTAAAGTGTTTATGTGGTTGGCGTGTAGTGGTAAATTGATGACCAGTGAAGAACGTGTTTGTCGACATTTTGCGACGGATAATATTGTTCGATCTGTCATAATGGCGTGGAGAATGTTGATCATGTGTTACGGCATTGCTCTATGGATTCTATGGTATGAATTAGTTTAATTAAACCGAACAAACTCTCTGAGTTCTTTACATTGGAGTTACTTGATTGGATCAAGCTGAACTTATTGACTCCTTCCTCGTTTGTGAAGGAGGAGCGTGACTGGGACCTTCTTTTTGGGGCTATTTTATGGAATATATGGTTGTATCGCAACGTCGTTGTGTTTAATACATCGATGGAAGACACAAGTTCAATTATTGAGCAAAGCAAGCGACTTCAGCTGTTGTCTGTTAATGCAACGAGCTTGAAGCCTACAAACACTCAGTCGCGGCATGTGAGTGCAAGGCCGGCTGTATGGACCATGCCATTAACGGACTGGTTTAAAGTCAACGTTGATGGTGCAAAGAGGATGGCTGATAGGTATGCGGCTTGTGGCGGTTTAATTCTATGGTTAGTACTTGTACCATATATAAATCAGGATTTAGTATTTGTACTTTGACTTGATCATTTTTAATTCATGTACTTTTTAGATTTTGAATTATTAATTTTGATCTAAACAATAGTAGTGAAATTGTCCGATTAAATTTTTCCATTAATGCTTATGTTATATGTTAGGTGTAGATTTAGTTTGTTTTTCTCAATTTAATAATTTTAAGGGTAAACTACTGCAGGGGTCACTTACGTTTAGCGTCTGTACAGAGTTAGTCACCACTTTTGAAAATTGCCAATTAGTAGTCCTCTACGTTTTCGATGTGTAAATACTTGGTCACTCCGACGTTATACTTCGTTAGTCCCCTAACGGATTGCTGATGTGGCGAAATTAAAATAAGGATAAATTACTGCAATAGCCATTAAAATTTATCTCATGTACATTTTTTCTCCTCAATTTAAAAAAGTAAACATTATAGTCACTAATAAAAATGTTTCTTTATAATTTCACCCTTAAATTTTTAAAAATTCATTTTTCAATCCTAAAACTTTACAATCAATTAACACAATAATATTATAAATGCTTAGATGAAAAATAGGTGCCCAAAGTATACCCTTTGAAACTTAGGTGCCCAAATTGCTCCTATTTAATAACTCAAACTTAAAAATTTAGTCCACTAACTACTAAAAAATTCGAGTTATTGGAATTTCTATTTTATAATTCAAACTTTATTTTGAATTTTTGAGTCGAATTTATGAAATTATGAGTCGAGTATTTTCACATCAAACCAAAAAATTTAATTTTTTCGAGTCAAGTCGAGTTATTGGAATTTCTATTTTATAATTTAAACTTTATTTTGAATTTTTTAGTCGAGTTTATGAAATTATGAGTCGAGTATTTTCACATCAAACCTAAAAATTTAATTTTTTCGAATCAAGTCGAGTGTTGCACTTCCCTACATATAATTTTTAATTTTAATCTGTGTTTGTCCCAAGAAAAACTTTGAATCAAGTCAAGTCTATTGTTGCTTGTTCACCTTCCCGATCGGTCGTCGTCGATCTCCGTCACCGTCGGGCGGTGGTGGTCACCGCCTACATCGCTAGAGGCGCCACATCGTCGCGATCTCATCCATGGCCACCACGCGCATCGTCGGGCCGCCTTCCGCCAGCAAATCTCGATTGAAGTTCTGGCAAGAAACCAATCGACGCCACTGTTTCTCGCATTTTCCGGCATCGGTTGCCGTCCATTCGTGAGACGGACACCAGATCCGGGCTCTTGACGTGGCGGCGAGCAAAACCCCTAAGGTTCCGAGTCAAACTGACGTCGGCGGAGCCTCTATCGGAGCTACGTAAGTTCCGACGACGACGACGACGGCCGAAGTTTTTCTTGGGACAAACACTGATTAAAATTAAAAATTATATGTAGGGAAGTGCAACACTCGACTTGATTCGAAAAAATTAAATTTTTAGGTTTGATGTGAAAATACTCGACTCATAATTTCATAAACTCCACTCAAAAATTCAAAATAAAGTTTGAATTATAAAATAGAAATTCCAATAACTCGACTTGACTCGAAAAAATTAAATTTTTTGGTTTGATGTGAAAATACTCGACTCATAATTTCATAAACTCGACTCAAAAATTCAAAATAAAGTTTGAATTATAAAATAGAAATTCCAATAACTCGACTTGACTCGAAAAAATTAAATTTTTTGGTTTGATGTGAAAATACTCGACTCATAATTCCATAAACTCAACTCAAAAATTCAAAATAAAGTTTGAATTATAAAATAGAAATTCCAATAACTCGAATTTTTTAGTAGTCAGTGGACTAAATTTTTAAGTTTGAGTTATTAAATAGGAGCAATTTGGGCACCTAAGTTTCAAAGGGTATACTTTGGGCACCTATTTTTCATCTAAGCATTTATAATATTATTGTACTAATTAATTGTAAAGTTTTAGGATTGAAAAATGAATTTTTAAAAATTTAAGGGTGAAATTATAAAGAAACATTTTTATTAGTGACTATAATGTTTACTTTTTTAAATTGAGGAGAAAAAATGTACATAAGATAAATTTTAATGGCTATTGCAGTAATTTATCCTTATTTTAATTTCGCCACATCAGCAATCCGTTAGGGGACTAACGGAGTATAACGTCGGAGTGACCAAGTATTTACACATCGAAAACGTAGAGGACTACTAATTGGCACTTTTCAAAAGTTGTGACTAACTCTGTACAGACGCTAAACGTAAGTGACCCCTGCAGTAATTTACCCTAATTTTAATTCATTAATATTTTAGATATATTGTAATTTTATTATGAGTTATTATTCCATGCGCTGGCACTGAAAAAAATACTCCATAAGCATGTCTAATTTTAATTTAAAAATTAAAATTTAAATATCTAGTCCTAAACTCCTAAATCTTATATTATAAACTCTAAAGCCTAAAATTTAACACAAAAATAAAACTTCAAATTGAACCCACTCAGTGCATGAAATATTTTCTCTTTTATTATTTGGATCAGGATTAAAATTTTAAAATTTGAAAAGTACGTGAACTAAAATTGATCAAATTAATGTACATAAACATAAATCCATAATTTATATTACATGAGCTAAATTCACACCTTATTTTATATAATTATACATACCAGACTGAATTATCTCCTTTGGGATTGAACCAATTTGATGTTCAAACATTGGGTACTCAACAACCCCCTTGCCCTATTCAGCAAACCAAGACCCTCCTTTTGTAATGATTTGGTGGGGCATTTGAGTAAGCTGATGTATGTTTCAAGATCATGAACACAAGAAGGGTTTTGCACATTGAAGAAATCCATCACCAACTCAACCCCAACATGAGCATATATAACAAGAGCAACTGATCCATGGCAGCTCATGTATTCTTCCACCCCAAACCCTAAATTCCTCATTCAAAAACATCCCGGGAAGCTTGGTGATGGGGTCATTCACATTCACTATTCTCAGCACTTTGATCCCTAATTCCTCACACCTTTGCTTGAAGCTCAAGTTACCGACTCTCGGACCGCCGAAGGAGAACACGGTGATCGGAGTTTGATAGGGTTTACTGAAACCTAGCTCAGATATGTCATAAGCTAGAAGAAGAGACAAAGCACTCCCCATACTGTGACCGGCCAATGTAATGCTTAATTCCTCGCCTTTGTGCTTGTTTATCAGCCTCCAAACCTCGGATAATAGTTGTTGTCGACAGCTTTTGAGGCCAAATTTGCTCTTGGGTTCGTCCGATGTGTACAAGCTTAAGAACCCGGACTCGACTTTCACTTCCGGCCTCAGATTGTGAGGGTCGAGCCGTGCAGGCGTTAAAGAGCTCCTGAAATTCGCAACCCATTCCTGGTTGGTAACCGTTCCGCGAAACGTGATAAGCAAGTCTCGTCTCCCGAGCCTTTTAACGACGGATTCATCGACGTATCCGATCCAACGACCGGTGGAAGCATCATTTCGGATCGGGATGTTGACGTCCGGTGTGGCGTAGATGTATTTTGTTATCGTGTAGCCACAGTTCTCCATGCCGACTTGTTTCAACATTCTGTCTTTTCCATACTTGCAGTGCAAGTATCTTTTGGAGGTGGAGTCGAGATCGAAGGCCTTGTAACATGCGGCGACGAACTCTCCGTACCGGATTATCTCTTGTCGGAGAAGAGGGTGCAATGGTTCGACTAGACTTTCCCAGTTTTTTGAGCCTTGGACTTCTCTCCAGAAACGAGATAAGGCTGAACTAGTTTTCGTAGCACTCTCCACCGCCATTGCTGCTACAACAAATGAAGAAACCCCAGCAGTTATTTTAGGGAAGAAAACTTTCCCAAATGAGTTTGTTTGAGCTTCGTTGTTCCTTGGGAATTTAACATGGTTGATGTTTAAGCTTGGTATCAAAACTCTCGACACCATTTTCAGAGCTTGAAGAGAGAGAGAGAAGGGGGGTTTCCGTGTCAGAAAGAGGAAGGAATTGTATGTATATACACATATATGTTTGTTTGTGTGTGTGAAGAAAGGGGACGAGGAAGATTGGTGTGAGGAATTTTAGAGAGCATAAAGAAGAGGAAATGGTGTTTAAAAAGAAAAGATGATTAAAAGAATTGTTTTATTTATAGTCAGTGGTCGGTGGGGTTTCCAACGCCTGATGCAGTTTAACTCCACATTTTGTATATACACTAAAATTTACTCATATTTTTAAATTTATGGTTTATAAGTTTAGTTTAAAATGTAGAGTTTAAAATTTAGGGTTAAAATTTAGGATTAATATTTTAAGGTTAAGATTTTAAAGAAAGGGTATGTGATTTTATTTACACAGATAATGTATCAATATATAACTAAAAAAAATATTTTTGTTCACGAGGTCGTATCAAATAATTAATTTAGTTTATATGTGAAAATGTATTCAACTTGGTCATTAAATTTGTGAATTGTATTATTTCTTAAGAGATTATTTGTCGAATTAGTTTTTTTTTTGAAACTGGATTATATTTAATGGTGACATAATTACAAATGAATCACATCGTAAACAATGAAAGTTCAGTGCAAAATAAACAATGCAAAAAAATCTAACGGTCTGAAAGACGTTAAAAAATCAAACCTAACACCTTCAGAAGAAACTTCTAAAATGAAATCCAGAAAACTATTACTTTGCCTTGGGTGCTCATTGAAGACGACATAATTCTTTCGCTACTCATTCTTGGCATATCGGCACAACCACAAAAAGGGAATCATAACATGAAGTGTTTGGCATTCCTTCGGTGACAAAAAAGTTCGATGATACTCGTCACCCGAACTCTAAACTATCAAAAGATAGACTGAAACTGCCATAAAAACATACAAAAGAACTGCCGTACAAGCAAATAAAGAGAAGTGTCATAGAGGCAGACGAAAAAACTGCCAAAGAAGCAGATATGGTAGAAACCTAATAAAATAAAGAAAACAAAACACATGAAATTAAAAGATTCATTCGCAACGATGAAACTTATTTATATACATAATCAGCAGAACGGTCAACGACTACCACCGGTGAAAAAAGAAAAGAATAAAAGTGAACTTTAAAACTTAAAAAATTTATAATCGTCTCAGAAAAAATAGAAGAGGTGGAAAAGATATATAATTTGTCGAACTATTTAAGTCTGTTGTTTTATTTTATCTATTGTGTATTTATGGTCATTTGAGTTTTTTTTAGTGTTGTAATCTGTCATAATATATATTATTTTTATATTGTCGGTTTTTAATATAATGTTAATAATTTTTTATTTTTTTACAATTCTAATATATTTTATAATTTAACATTTATAGATTTTGATATTTTTAAAAAATTTAATTTTACTTTAAGTTATTTTAAAAATTTTAATATTTAAATATTATATAAAAAAAATAATTAAGTCATCAAACTTCTTAAAAAATCAAATGTTGCTTCTATGACACATCATTATTCATATGTGGGTTGCCACGTCAGTATATTAATGGCCAATGTTAGTCAAATAGTTAAATTGATGTAATTCACAAGTTCGATGATCAAATTAAGTATATTTTTTCAGAGATACTAAATTGATTATCTGGTGCTGACAAAAATACCCTTTAAACTTTTTTTAATAAAGGGAATGGTAGGTTTGTTAGAAGTTGAATTTCAGGTCAAATGTAAATTAAGATTAAGGTAATTGCTTCTACATCACACACATAGTTAACAAATAATTTAACCGAACACACATATATATCAGATATATTAAAAATGAAAAAAATGTTCTTGTTTGATAAATAGCGGTTTAAGTTAAAATTAGAGGTTTGAGCTAATATTAGAGGTTCGACTGGTCAAATCTGCTAATTTGGATGTTTGGTGAATAGCGGATTGGGATGAAACTTCTAATTTTGAAAAAGCTACTAATAGGAGCTTTTTGAAATTAGGGGTTTTAACATAAGAGTTATAAAGACCCTTTTACCCTTAACAATTATAAAAAATTCTCCAAATAACCTAGTTTAACATTTTTTATTTTAATTCTTTACCCTCACGTATTTACATTGTACCATTTGTAAACTAAAACATTTTGTTTTTTTCTTTTTATTCTCACACATCTATATTTGTATTTAAATTTAATAATTAATTAAAGGAAAATATTTTGATACACAAGTATAAACTTTAGTTTACACAAGCCTTTCAATTTTAGGGTTTAGATATTTAGGTTGTAGTTTAGGGTTTAGGGTGTAGAGTGTAAAATTTAAAGTTTATTGTTATAATTTAGAATTTAGAGTTTAGGGTTTTATGTTTTAGGGTGTTGGGGCTAGGGGTTTAGGTTTTAGATTTTATAGCTTAAATATGAAGTGTTGTGTAATTTTTTTACACAACTTATGTATCAAAATATAACCCTTAATTAAATTATATTAAAAATAATTATAAAAATAATAAATTAACATATAGATCCTTCACATATGCTTGATAATGTTATATTAAAAAATTATTTTTTATAATCTAATTAATATTAATAGATATAAAATATTGATAACTAATAAACTATTCAAACAAATATCAAATATAATCATGTCCTTATATGTCATTTTTTCTTTAAATAATCAAACAATTATCAACTATCAGTTAATTTTACCAAACACTTTTATACAATCAACTAATATAATTCGCTAGTTAAATCTGCTAATTTAATCTGTTGTCAGTTATCCGCTAATCGCCAAACAAGATATATATATTAAATGTAAGTATTTACTTATAAAAAGTAAATATTCTAAGTATTTGTACGTGTCTCATGTTTTCGGTACCATTAGAGAAATGTTGTGATTTAAAAAATATTAGGGAATTAGAGTTTGTTTAAAATTATTTAGTATGTTATTTTTTAAAAAATGTCACAAGTCATTAATATCTTTCGATGACTTCGTCGTAGTCGTGTACAGTTGTCGACCACTTTGATTTGCTTATAATTTTTTATATTGTACGAATCAAATTAAAAGAAATAAAAGTATTGGGATCAAAATAAAAAAAATCATTTTTTTTCAAAAATAAACATAATGATAAATAAAAATATATTTTAAAAAATATGATACTACACGTTAAATAATACCGCATTGATTTTAACTTGTGCCAATTGCCAAATAATACTTTCCGAGTAACCTCCGTGGTTGTGGTTGTTGTGGAATCTTAAACTTAGGGTTTACGGTTATAATTTAAGATTTAAGCAAAGATTTAAAGCTTAAAGTTTAATTTTTAAAGTAATATGATTGGAGATTTAAGTTTTAACATATAAACCTTAAATTTTAACCATAAACTCAAATTTAACTATACCCTCTAAATTTAAAACTCATCCACTAAAACGACTAAATCCTAAACAAAATCCCTAAACACTAAAACTAAAGTGATTGTGAGAACAAAGAGCTTGTACATAAAATAATTACCCTTCTACCTATTATTACATATTTAGATTTGTAATAACTTGTTCTTTAGTTCCTTATTAATCGCACTACATGTCTTCAAATTATGACATTCATTTTAAATTAATCCTCAAACAGTAAACATTTTAAATCGATCCTCAAACTTTTAAATATTCTAATTAATCCTTAAATTAAGTCCCTCATTCTAATTTAATTCTCAAACTTTTGAACGTTCTAATTTTATGCCCTCAATATCAAATATGCTAATCATGTCTCATGTCATATAAACACTGATGTGTATTGTGTAATAATATAATATGACATAAATGATAATTTTTTTGATGAAAATAAAATGTTCTCTTTTTTCCCAAATTATTTTATCAAACATCATGATTCGTGTAACTCACATGAAATTACCTAACACGAACTCAAGTCAAGGATGCATCAAATTGGATAGCTCTAATTATAGATATGGTGTTCAGATTCAGACTACCGAGTATAATAACAATAATGAAACTCAAAACCCGTAAAATAATGTATACAAACTGCCTGAAACAAGTATATGCAATAACTGATTTATATCACTTATTTAACAAACCACTAGTGAAAAGCTTTGATCATTCAACACTGAAATGTAGTATATCAATTGTTAAAATTGAAAATTCATAGGGTCATTTGAGTAATTTTCCGAATAAAATTCGGGGATTCCTAGTTCCCTTCAAGGGGGAGATTTTTCATGTCTTCATTTACAAGCATCTTAAGCTTCTGAAACTAAATGTAAGCCACAGTGAACTATAGAACAAACAGTACCTTAGATAGAAACAACATCAGATACTTTGCCGTGTATTCAAGCCGAACCCCTTCCCAACCGATTGAGGAACTGCAGTCGTTAAAGAATAGAAAACGTAACTACTTTGCTAACTGATAATAATCAGATCGGATAACTTCATCATGTTGAACTCATATGCTTGCATGCGTGAACACGAATCAATCTAAGTTTTCTTCTGATTAGCAAGAAAATGAATTAAAGAATTTCATAGCAGCTTGTTTATTGGACCAGAAATGGACTGGCTTTTCCATGAATTGAATGGTTTCCGCTCTCCAAACAAAATTCAAAAAGCAGTGCATTATTGTCAAGCCATCATGCAAACAAAAAGTACAATGAGGTAACCAGAAAAAATTCATCAACGTACCGAGACCGGATACTGTATAACCCATCCAACAACCGGAATGTGACAGAGGAACACACTGACTGAAGGCCAAAAGCCACTATAAGAAAGAAAAAATGGAACAGAAGTTTAGATGCAGCATAAGCAAGTTATCTTATTCAAAGCTTACAACAAAACACGAAACTAACCCGAAAAGCCCAAGACAACCATATATTTCCAAGATTATACCAACAATTGGCCAACGGACGAATAAGAAAAAGAGCCCCAGAAGAAAAGAAATAGAACCCTGTGTAAGAAATGAGAAAGAGAGAAAATTACATCAGTGTCCATCAATACTATATATTTTCAATTTTTCCATAATATTGAAAACATTTCTGAATAAAAATAAATAAAGCAACTTCTTAGTTCTTACAAATATTGTTATGATATAACAAAGCAAGCATAAATAATGCATCAGAGCCGAAAAAGGTATGTTTATATTAAGGGAACACAGAACTCATATAGGTTGATCCGAAAAGGTAAGACTGCATACTGTTCATATGTGGCATGGGTTTTTGTGTCCCCAAACATAGTACTCAAGCTACAGAAGGTAACAAGACCCTTTATGAATGATTTATTCCAATGGATACACATCAAGAAATTAAAACCATTTTAAGTATTATAGAACAAGTGAATTAACACAATTTTGTATTTCGTACCTTGTAGTTTTTTCTGAAAAGTTGCAAAGTAGAATACCAACCGATCAAAACTACAACCCCTGCTAACCACAGAATCTGGTTGCAAAATGTCAGAAAGTTAGAATATGGAAATAAATGATTTATCATATCATGTGGATAAGAAAGATATTTAGTTTCTATAGAAAGCCTTACATTTCCTAAAGCAAGAAGACCCCTATCAAAGAAGAGAGTTACACCAAGAAACGTGAAGGATATACCGAAACCAATAAGACCCAAGCCAACCTCTGCAAATTAAAGCCAAAATTTCTAGTATTAGAAGCCAAAGAAAAACTTATAAAGATTTAGAGAATATATAAAAAGTTGAATTTCAAATAAATTTCTGGGGTTTATCAACATCATGCATGCCGTTTGAGCTAGTACTCAGCCAGCTAATCTGAGTGATTCTTGTATTTATTTTAGAGATTTTATTCTATATGTAAATAATTTATGGGTTCACTAGGGTATAAAATGCACTTTTGTACACTAAATCCAACTCAAGAAATACAAATTCCTAGGAGCTCTTTGTATTTCAAAATGGTGTCCGAACCATTAAAACGAGTTTTAATTTTGTAAACCCAATTAGAGCAAACAAAAAAGACTAAAATTAGTGGAGGCAAATCAGCAAAATACCAAATAAGTGTTTTCTCTAAAGCTTGAATTTCTTCAGCCATGGCTTGTAGCCAGAGAGAGTTGGTTCTAGCTTCTCGAAAATGTATTAGGTTCAATTCAAACAAGGAAGCAATGGCAGAATAACATTGACAAATCACAAAGATATAAGTGAAACATAAATTACTAACATCAATGAGAAAATCAACCATATTAGTCAACAATCATTACACAATAAGCTCAAGCTAGATATTTCAATTTTAAACAAGAAAAACATTAGGTTCAAACAACGAAACCATGACAGAATAACAATGATAATCACAAAGATACAAGCTAACTATTAACTACTAACATCAATGAGAGAATCAAACATACATTTCAACTGTATTCAATAAAAAAATATTCTTACTTTGTTGCTCAGTTATTTCAAACACCATCTTGATATTCGCAGCTGCAGTCGAGATAAGATCAAAACTTGTAGAATTTCAACTAATCTACAACATAAATATGAGATCAAATGAGAATTGAAGCTTTAGCATTTAGGAATGTCTATATTTGCAGAAAATAAAACAATGGTGCCACAAATTTATGAATTAGTTTTCCATTCTGCCAATTTGATGTTAGTGAACAAATTAAAATGCAAAAAAAAAAAATAATACAAAGATTGCCTCCTTTACCTCAACTTGGACAGAAAAACAGATCATAAAACAAAACAAAAAATGAAGAATATGAGAAGAAATTGGTTGAAGATGAGAGAAAAGAAAATAAGAATCCAAACCCAGAAATAAAAATGACTGGACTATTGAAAATCAATAATAAAAAAAACAGAGAGTTACCGGAAACTGTAAGCAAAGAATCGAAAGCTGGTCGGTTGAAACTGGAAACGCTGACGCTAATCACTGCTGCCGTTCGACCCTACTTGAGATCCGTTTGATGAACCGTGAAAATTGCAGGCTTGGCCTTCTAATTAGATCATCATCATCATCGTTAATCGATCAGTAATTTTCAGTCTGTTGAGCCCATAAATCTCGAATGTGATCCCTAGCCCATACTTCTTTTATTGTTAATATTTTACTATAATTAAAGGGTAAATTACACCATTGTAACAGTGTTATTACATGGATAATTAAATATTTTTAAGTAAACCACATAAATGGTCTACGACTATGCTCTAATTTTTTTTTGCGGAAGTTACAAACAGGTTCTTTTACTAATCGGGACATACAAAGCAGACTCATTCCGTTAAAAAATAAACGAACATCTGACTTGGACGTTAACTAGCTGACTGCGATACCTACGTGGCGTCCACATTAAAACGGTGTATTTTGAGCTATAATTAAATAATGTTTCATTATCTATATTTAATTTAACAATAAACCAAAAATTCCAAACCCAAAAAAAAATTCTGTCGTTTCACAGAAATTACTTTAGGGTACAGAAAAATTGAGTGAAATTAGAAAGCTCTTCATCGTCCGAAAATTAAAAAGTTTAAATTTGAGTGCTCAGGGTCCTATCATTCGAAAATTTAGAAGTTTTTTATGAGTTTTTTAACATATTAAAGTTAAGGATGTATCGATGTAAACTTCAATCGAGATGGTAAGGAATTGTTCGCTATGGTATGATATTTCCTCTTTCATTATTTGGGATTTCCGCTCGTTCTCATTATTTGGGTGATTGGTTTAGGTCAGAAACTTTTGTTATGCTGATTGGTTTAAGTTTAACTTTTTGTTTACAGCAACTACGATATTGCAGTAACTTTTGTTAAGATGATTGGTTTAGGTCAGACAATGTTTAGGTTTTCTTTTCGAGTTTTGTGGCATTTGGGTAATCTGATTAGGATTTTAAAGGGGAAATATTTTTTTTCTATTTTTTTTTCATTATACAATATGATATGACAATATAGTGTAATAAAAAAATAATTTTATCTAAACCTAGTCAGTAGGTCAGACGTCCGTCTATTTTTTAACGGAAAAAAATTCCTTTGTATACCCGAATTAGTTGGGGATCATTTTATAACTTTTGTTAGTTAAGGGACGTAAAAAAGAACTGGAGCATAGTCGGGAGATCATTTATTTAGTTTACCCAATATTTTTTTATTGGATTAATAGTATAGCTGGCCTCAAAGTATGCTTTTTTATTCCAAATTGTCTCCTAAAAAAATTTCGGGACGTTTTGTGTTCTAAACTAAAAATCGTGACCTCATATGACACTTCCGTTAATTTTTGTTTAAAAAAATCTTACCAGTTAGTGGCCTCTCCTACCGTTATAGTTCTCTTTCGCAGTCCCTTTTTTTCAGGTTAATGGCCTCCTTTTAGTATCATCTCTCTCTCTATTAGTGGTTGGCTCCCTCCTTCTTCGGGGTGTTTCAAATTTAACATAGATAGTGCGGTAGTTGGTAGCTACAGTGAAGATGGTATTTGTGGCATTGTACGCAATTCTATGAGTTCGACTCATTTCGTTTTCTAAATATGACCGATGATTAGTTAGCTTTAAAAAAACATGTTGCTTATTTCGATCTTCGGCATGGTGTACCTCTTACAAGCTCATTTTTTAATGTGATTGCAGTAATGCAGTTAATTGGCTCTTCCATCCACATGTTGCTCTAGTTATATTCAAGTAGATCATATCATTTTGCATCAGTATTTGTGCGGAGCTCGAATGGTGTATTCAGTTTGTTCCTAGAAAACTCAACTCCATTACCGATAACTTGGCTAAAAAAAGAACTTCTCGCTCTAAAATAATAATTTGCGTAGCAAAGTTAAATTTAGGCCTTATTTTTTTTACCAACCTAAACACATTTTTTAAGCAAAAACAAATAAAAATACTCTACTTTTGAGTGTCAAAACTTTGGTTTGCCTCAAACCTTGGTTTACCCACCACAACAAAAAACAAAACTTTAGTCTTTGTTGTGTTTGTCTTCTTGCGATTGGGTCAGTGAGCATTTCCGTGCTCTATCAGTAAGTTGTCTGTGGATGTGGTGTTTCAGCAATTTAATTTTGTATCGTTGTTTTGTGTTTTTCTTGTTATTATATGTCGTATTTTTTCCCTTCCATTAGAATTTAGGGAGATTTTTTAATGAGACCCGTTTTAATATTCGGTCTTGTATGATTTCGTGATATCAATCAATTCATTTTTTTTGAAAAAAATTCTCACAGGTCAATTAAAAAATGTGTCACGTATCATTTTGTTAATAAAAAAATCAACAAACTTAGTATTGAAGTATACTACATATTTTTTTTATTTTAATCCATAATTTTTTTTATTTAACCCATAATTAACGTGGCACATTTTAATTGATCAATTATTAAGGCATGAAGCTTACCATCCCGATGATTTCATTTTCCCGTATGTGCATTGCAGAAGGATCGGTTCTTCAATCTTAAAAACATACAAGCTCAAATATCAGATAAGTGCCTAAATTATGTCATTTTTTTTCTATTTAAGTGCTTAAATATTTTTTTAGACTAAATAGGTGTCTAACGTTTCATTCCGTGACCCATTTAAGATTTTTCCTTAAACGGCCGTTAAAAAATTTTCGTCAACCAATCAAAACATGATACGTTGCATGTTTTTTATTTTTTTAATTTCTGAATTTCTTTAGAAATTCGAATATCTTTAAAATCTTTAAGTTTTAATTTTTTTTTTTCAATCAAACCCTCAAATAACCTCTCCCTCATCGTCTGGCATCCCCACACGTCGGTAGTTCACCGTTCACGGCCCAAGTGTTGGTACCTCACCGTTCGACATTCTCCACCATCTAATCGTCTATCGGAACCCGATCGACCTCTTTTTTCTTCATTGCTGGGTGTTCGTTGACGATGAATTTGTTAATTTTTTATGAGGAGATGATGGGGCTTTCGGTAGATAGGGCCCGATGAAGACAATGGTGGCCAGTGGTGGTTGAATCGGTGGTCGGAGTGGAGGAATTTAGAGAATTAGGGTTGAGATTAGAGAAATTAAAGATTGTTGGGTTAATTAATATATTTTATTATTTAATTTTTTTATTTTTAAATTTTAGTTTTAAAAAATGACAAATCATGTCATATATTTAAATTTTATTGGATAATGAAAAAATAATGTATGTCATAAAAATCTTTAAATGTGTCACGTAATAAACTGTTAAGTACTTATTTAGTCCAAAAAATAATTTGGACCTAACTAAAATAAGAGTATATTTTGGGCACGGTTAAACCTAAAATATACTGTAAACAATTTAAAATAAGTAATTATTTTCCCTTCATTTTCTCGAACTTTCTCTTCTCCGTTTTCATTTTAGATTCTGTTTCAATCAAAATCGAAGCTTTCGTTTTGTTTCTTCTTGGGGTGGAAAGGAAGAACGTCTGTTATCATCTAAATCATTGATTAAAACGAATTCTGAATCCGCCATGGTACGTTCTTTCTTTACCCTTCTCTAATTTATTTTCCCAATTCAGTTGCATTAATTGTTATTTATTACGATGAATCATTATTAAACTTGAATAAAACCGGCGAACTGTAATTAAACAATAATGTTAAAAATCTTACTTTTCTTAATTCTAGTTTGGATGGTTTCGGTTGCTTGTGAAGTTTTATGTAATTCCGGTTTTTGTTTATCGTAAACGATATATTGGGTAATTGTAACAACCCAAAGAGGAAAACAGAATTTTAAGAGGAAAGTAAGAGGAAGAATTCAGAGAGGTTGAGAGGAGAAAGGAAGAAGGAGGCTAAGATTTCATTCAATATTCGCATAAGGGCTACAATCAGACACAAGACTCCTTAAAACAACCCTAGCTCCAAAACGACTTCGTTTTATCTATTAACAAGAGTCCCAAAACACACCGTTTCATTAAACGAGTTTAACGGCTAATAACAGCAACGATAAAAGACTGACTCTTAACTAAAATTCAAACCCCTAACGTCTCTCTATTTTAAGGCTCTGACAGTGCTCCCTCCTTCAAAGGATCCTTGACCTCAAGGATGAAACTGAGGAAATTGTTGCAGTAGTAAATGCAGGACCTCCCAAGTAGCATCCTCTGGAAATGAATTTGTCCACTCAACCAACACTTCAGTTACTGCTCTGTTTCCTCTCTTTCCAATCCTCCTATCAATAATTCTCACAGGCTCCTTACTGATGCTCCCATCTAGATCTATCACGGGCAATTCTTGTTGAACTATCTCAGGAGGGCCAATTCTCTTTTTTAATTGAGACACATGGAATACAGGGTGTACCTTTGAATTCTGAGGAAGCCTCAACCTGTAAGCCACCTTACCAACTCTATCTGTTATCTCAAAAGGGCCAAACCATTTGGGACTCAACTTCAAACAACCCCTGGAAACCACTGACTGTTGTCTGTAAGGCTGAAGTTTCAAGAAAACCTTATCCCCAACCTGAAACTCACATTCCATCCTTCCCTTATCAGCCTGTGACTTCATTCGATCTTGAGCTCTTTTCATGTGGAATCTAAGCATCTTAACAGCTGCTTCTCTTTGTTGCAAGCTTCTGTCCACAGCTACCACCATTGACTCCCCTGCCATATATGGAAGATGGATTGGAGGAAGCTGACCATATACAGCTTGATAAGGTGTTAGTTGAATAGCAGTATGGAAGGTAGTGTTATACCACCATTCGGCTAGATGCAACCAACTAGCCCATTCCCTTGGCCTTTCCCCTGTCATGCATCTAAGGTAAGTTTCAACACACTGGTCGACTCTTTCAGTCTGACCATCTGTTTGTGGATGGTATGCAGTAGAAGCATTGACAGTAACTCCCAACTTCTCCATTAGTTCTTTCCAAAACAAGCTCATAAATATTCTGTCCCTATCACAGACTATGTCATTTGGCAATCCATGCAATTTGAAGATATTTTCAAGGAACAGTTGAGCTATGTCCCTAGCAGTAAAAGGGTGAGATAATGCAACAAAATGACCATACTTACTAGGCCTATCCACCACCACCAGGATGCTGTTCTTGTTCCTTGAAACTGGTAGGCCTTCAATGAAGTCCATGCTGATGGAGCTCCATATAGTTTCTGGAATGGGGAGAGGCTGTAAAAGTCCCCTGGGGTGATGCAAATCCCCCTTGCATCTCTGGCAAGTTATACATTTCCTAACAAAATTCTTAACTTCCCTTTTGAGCCCCTTCCAGTATAACACAGTAGACATTCTCCTCATGGTAGCATGTGCCCCTGAGTGCCCCCCCACAGTACTACTATGAAAGAACTTGAGCAAATCTTCTTTAAGTGCATTATCCTTTCCCACCACCAATTTATCTCTTCTTTTCAGAATCTGCCCATCCCAGTTGTACTTTGAATGCCTTGAACTGCCACTTTCCAACTCTTTAATGATCTTCAGACATCTGTCATCAGCTTGCCATGACTTCATGATTCTGTCCATTAATTCAGTGCTGATACTACTCACTCCCATAGCCATTATACTCCCTGACTCAGGCCTCCTAGATAGACAATCAGCAACCAAATTAGTGGCTCCCTTCCTATACTGCACTTCATAACTGTATCCCATCATTTTCACAACCCACTTCTGCTGAAAAGGAGTAATTGCTTGATTCTCAGCTAAAAATTTCAGACTTTGATGGTCTGTTCTGATTATAAAATGCTTGCCTACCAAATAAGAGGTCCACTTTTTCACAGCCATTAATACTGCCAGCATCTCTTTCTCATACACAGAAAGACCTTGGTGTTTAATTCCCAAACTTTTGCTGAAGTAAGCAAGGGGCCTCCCTTTCTGAGATAAGACAGCTCCCACTCCCACATCTGATGCATCAGTCTCCACTATAAAGGTAGAAGTGAAATCTGGCAAAGCTAACACTGGTGCAGTTGTTACAGCTTGCTTTAAGGCCTCATATGCTGTCAGTTCATCCTTACCCCACTTCCATCCCCCTTTCTTCAAAAGGTCAGTTAGAGGCTTGGCTATACTTCCATAGTGTTTCACAAAACGTCTATAATACCCTGATAAGCCCAGAAATCCCCTGAGTTCTTTGATGGAAGAAGGGATTGGCCAATCCAGTATGCTCTTCACTTTTGATTGATCCATCTTCACCTTGCCCCTAGATATGATGTATCCAAGGTATTCCACCTCCACTGCTCCAAAACAGCACTTGGATAGTTTCACATACAACTGATTTGTTTGTAAGATTTGCAACACTTCTTTGAGATGAATTAAATGAGAATTCCAGTCAGGAGAATACACTAATATATCATCAAAGAAAACCAATGTGTATTTCCTTAATTGGCTTCTAAATACCTTGTTCATAAGGCCTTGAAATGTTGCAGGGGCGTTTGTGAGTCCAAAGGGCATTACAAGGAATTCATAATGCCCTTCATGAGTCCTAAAAGCAGTCTTATGGATGTCTGCTTCTCTCATCCTGATTTGGTGGTAACCTGATCTCAGGTCTAGCTTAGAAAAGAACATTGATGCTCCTAGTTCATCAAGTAGCTCTTCAATCACTGGCATGGGGAAGCAGTCCTTCACAGTGAGCTGGTTTAACTTCCTATAGTCAACACACATGCGCCAACCTCCATCTTTCTTCTTAACCATCACTATAGGTGAGGAGAATGAACTATTACTGTTTCTAATCACCCTAGATTCCAGCATCTCCCCAACTAGTTTCTCTATTTCATCTTTCTGATAAGCTGGATGCCTATAGGGCTTCACTTTCACTGTCACCCTTTCATCCATCAGTTCAATCCTGTGTTCATGTCCTCTGTCTGGTGGAAGGCCCTTAGGTTCCTCAAAAATCCCACTGAACTTCTTCAAAATCTCCTGAATCTCTTTTGGAACTGGATCCCCTTCTCTCTTCAATTCTAGTTGAGGATTTAATAACCACAGAGCTGCTGTGCAAGGGCTCCTTGAACTCTTTAACAACTTCTCACAAACAGTGGCCTTGGTGACTTGTAACTGGCTTGGCTGCATTCCATTCAACCAGACATCTTCCCCTTTGTACTTGAATCCCATCTGCAGCTCAGCAAAATTCCAATTAATGTCTCCCAATGTAGTTAACCATTGAATTCCCAACACTGCATCACAGTTTTGCAATGGCAAGATAAGAAAATCAGTTGTGAATAGATTTCCTTGAATTTCCCAATCTACTGCATGGCATTTTCCCAAAGTGTTCAAGACATTTCCATCAGCTACTGCAACCTTCAAACTGTTCTTTCTATCAACCACCAACCTCAATGTTTTTGCTGTGGAGATACTCAGGAAATTGTGTGTACTGCCTGTATCCACCAAGGCTATACAGTTTCTTCCTTGCACTCTGATCTGTAACTTCATAGTTTCCCAGTTAGCTACTCCCCATAGTGCACTCAAAGACAGAATTGGCCCCTCTTCTTTATTGGTGTCTGCATTCCCCACTTCTATAACTTCTTCACAATCCAGAAATACCTCAGGCTCAACTTCATCTTCAGCACCCTCCACCATGATTTGATACAATTGTGTTCGAGCACACTTGTGTCCAGGTGTGTATTTTGATGCACACCAAAAACACAATCCTTTTTTCCTTCTGTCTTCTATTTCTCCAGTTGAGAGCATCTTCCCTCCATTTCTCATGCTTCCCTGCACCCCTCCTTTAGCATTGGTAGGGCTCAAAATACCAGGAGAAGAATACTTGGAAGAACTTGGTAGACTCATACTCCCTCCCATGGAGCTTTTCAGAATACTACTCTCAGGCCTGGAAGGAACTGACAGGGAAGGTGGTGCACTCTGTCTCCAGTGTTGCTGCACCTGGGTTTTCCTTTGCCCTGCCGAGACCATAGCTTCTACGTGCCTAGCCATATGGAAAGCATCCACCAAATTTTTCGGTTGCAACAGTTTCACCATAGGACCTATGTCTATCCTAAGATGATTTTTGAATAAGCTCAACACATAATCCTCAGGTAATTGTACTTGGCTTAGCAATTGAATAAAATCCTCATAATACTGTTCTACTGAATCAACTTGTTTCAAAGCCACTAATTCAGCAAAAGGATCATCAAAACCATCAGGAGCAAATCTGTTCTTCAACATAGTTAGGTATTCATCCCAACTAACCTGATTAATGCCTCCTTGAGTCTTTACCACGAACTGGTGCCATTGGAGTGCCTTTCCTTCTAGGTGCAGCATCACTACTCGAATCTTTGCCACATCCGGGACCATTTCTGCTTCGAAAAATTGTTCAAGCTTAGCATACCACCCTTTGAAGTCAGTGCCATCGAATCTAGGGCATAACAGTTTGTAAACAAAATTATGGGTCTCCAAAGGAATTTCCTGTTGCACTTGCTGAGTCTCAGTTGTTTCTGTAATCTTTATCGGCCCTTGTGACCTTGTCTGAGCTCCTCCCAAAATCACCACTTCAGGAGTTTCATTTCCAATTTTCTCTTTTCCAGCTTTCTCCCCTGGAATCGGAGAACCAAGTACGCCAGAATGTTGAGCTAGCATTGCTGAAGTGTCTATCTTCTTGTCCAAAGCAATCTCCAACATTTTCTGTAGATTCGCTAGCATCGCAGCTTGCATCTCCTGGAATCGTGTGTTAATAGTATTGTCGAGCTTCATGACATCTTCCTGAAGCTTCGCCGTCACCGATTGCCAATCTGGTGGTGTCTGAATCGCAGCTGTGTCTGTTCCAGTTGGGTGATTCGATGTTGTCTGAGCTGCTTGCTGTCTGGTTTCCACCATGTTTCCGAGGAACGCCTGGCTCTGATGCCTTTGTAACAACCCAAAGAGGAAAACAGAATTTTAAGAGGAAAGTAAGAGGAAGAATTCAGAGAGGTTGAGAGGAGAAAGGAAGAAGGAGGCTAAGATTTCATTCAATATTCGCATAAGGGCTACAATCAGACACAAGACTCCTTAAAACAACCCTAGCTCCAAAACGACTCCGTTTTATCTATTAACAAGAGCCCCAAAACACACCGTTTCATTAAACGGGTTTAACGGCTAATAACAGCAACGATAAAAGACTGACTCTTAACTAAAATTCAAACCCCAACGTCTCTCTATTTTAAGGCTCTGACAGTAATACTTTGTTACAGACCTTTGGGCATAATCTTTGAAAGTTTAGGTTAACTTGATCTGGTTCAACTTATCTTACTCTCTCTTAGGATCAATATAAATTTGGGTTTTTGATTTTTCAAGCGGCTAATGTAATTTTAAAGGATTTTGGATTATTGTACTTGGTGAAATTAAAATCTGAATCGTTTGATGAAGTTTGTTTAAGACTTTAAGTTGCATCACGGTTCTAAACTTCAATTTCTTAATCTTTTTTCTTTACCTCAAATTTGGCTGTGATAGATTGGAGGGAAATGAATCTAAATTCGTATGATCATATCTTTAGGTCTACGTTTCATGTTGTTTTTAATGTGAAGAATGTAAATTGTATATCCATTCTCAAATTACTCGTTACATTAAGAATAATTTTAGCTTTATTGAATCTCGGTTTTTCGTTTATTGGATATTGGTTTCTTTAGCATATATTTGGTTATGATAAATTTGAAGGAAATGAATATAAGTCCATATCATTAACTTTATGGTTCAGGTCGGTTTTATGATTCTAGATAACATTAAAATGTTGGCAAGAGTTATGAAGTTTGCAGTTCATTTCCCTTTTGTTTCGATTCCGATTTAAAAATTTCTCGGATTTGAAATACTGTCATCTTGCTGATAAGAATATAGATCAAAGATAGAGATGGTTGTTGTGTATGAGTATAAAATTCTTTCATATATAGATATTATTGGTATACTCTTTTGCTGTGATGATATTATCATTATCTCACTTACCCGTATATCCTATTATGCAGGCTGCCAAGATTCTTGCCAACTTGATTGTAATGGGCTCGGGTATATTGGCTCGGGCTGTTGTTCAGGCATACCGTCAAGCACTTGCAAGTTAGTTCATTATTGCACGATTGCTATTTCTTGTTTTTGTGTTGCTTGGAAAATAAGAGCTTGTTTTTATCGATTGTTTGGAAGATATTATCTTAAAAATAGTACAATTGTGCGATATGATCACTGTAGCAGACACCACTTGTTTGGGATTTACGCGATGAACTAAATCGGTTCTTATTCTCCATTTTGACATATACTGGTGTATATGTTGTTTGCTGAGAAGAAAATATCACATTTTGCTCTTCAAAATGTATATACCCGATTTTCTAATTTACTCGTGTTGAAATCTTCATGAAGGTCTCATGAAGGAAATTGCTTTAGTTCTAAAAACAGCATTCTATTGTAATAAAATGACAGCAGGGATTTTCTTTTACGTGAGCAACAATGAGACGATTAGTAATATTTTTATAGTGGCAGCTCGTGTTTGATTTGTATTTATTGATCTTCTGAACAATAGGTTTATTGCAGATGCTGCTAAATCTGGTGTTACTCATGAGACACTACAAAACGCTGCCCGTAGAGCTGGTAAAGCCATGACAGAGCAAGAAGCTAGGCAGATTCTCGGTGTAAGCGAGGATGCTGCTTGGGAGGAGATAATGAAGGCTAGTCTTTCGAGCAACTTTTTTTTCCTTTTCCCTTTCTGTTGCTTTCATCTTGAATGACCTTTAAAACTTCTTCCATTACTTTATTGCAGAAGTACGACCATTTATTCGAGAAGAATGCCAAGGTCGGTAGCTTCTACCTTCAGTCAAAGGTTCATCAGGCTAAGGAGTGCTTAGAAGCCGCCCATCGAGCCAAAGGAGAAGGCACTCCTCCTAGTTGAGTATTTGTCCAGGTTTACTCGTTTCACATACAGATGCATGTTTGTAAACTAATTCCATGGCCTCGAAGATTCAAATTATACACACCAGCCTGGCAGCTTCTCTCGCTTCAAACACGGATTCGTTCAACTTTTGTCCCTAATGTTATATAGTTGAGTCGTTGCAAATAATCACCAAGTTTTCCGTCAACTAGCGTGCTGACTAGCTTGTTGTGATTGTTATGCTTACTGCTTTTAAATACACAGTAGATTAGTATGTAGGAAAGTGAATGTAAAGAATGTCAAACGCTCTAGTCTCATCAAATGTTCTTCTGTTTATGGGTAAATTTAGTTCAGTTTTGCTGTAGTATTCATGTTTTCTACTAAAGATGATTTCAATTATCTTTTTGTTGATAAAGAAACCATGAGTAGACTTATTTTGAGACCCGTTCATAGCTTCTAAAAATGAGTTTAAAGGTGTAGAAACTCGAACTTCAAACTCAAATTGCTCTTCAAAGCTTAGGGATTCTTTGATCAGTTTATATTTGTACCAAAATGTTCTTCAAAACTTAGAGATTCTTTGATCAGTTTGTATTTGTTCCAAGATGTTCTTCAAAACTTAGGGATTCTAGGGAAGCTTTAAACTATCGTATGAATCCACTAGATTTCAGCTCCCCACCTATGCGACCGCTCCACAATTTCCCTGTGAAAGAAAAGGTTGAAATGTCAATAGCAAATATGTAAACATTTAGAAGTCAAGTATCAAACTTGTTGGACGCCACCATTAAAGGTGATTCTTGTATGAACTAACATGGCTTCAGTTCAGAACATAATAAAGGTAAAATGTCCAGATACAGGAACATCTAAACCAGAACACTGACTTGGCAAGGAGCTATGTTTCATACTCGAATGTGAGTGTTGGATACGAATGTGTCCGACACGGGTAATAATTCATTTACTCAACTTGGATTTAGAACTAAGAATTCTTGATTTCTGGCCTAAATAAGCCATTAAAGATCGGAGAAAGGTTTGATAAAGAACTAACTTCTTCATTTCAAGCCTAACAAATTGTTAGTGCAAATATCGAATAAGGTTAACACGTACCTTTAACTTTCAACGCTTGAAAAGCTTGATTGCAATGGGGTTTCATTCAAGAAAGACTTGAATTCTGTCACCCATTGTATCTTTAAAATCCAACAACAATTTCCCCCCAACTTCCTCAGCAGCATCGTCCAACAACGCTTTGATGTTTACGCCCCCCAAAGCTGTTGAGAACAGAAATCAAACTCTTTGCCGTAATTTTTTTTTCAAGAAACATGGTCATGGTGAGTTAAGTTTGAGAAACAAAAACATACCTGGAACAATATTTGTTATTCCTTCCAAAAACCCAGCCTGCAGAAAAAAACCAAAACGGTCAAAGGAAAATAAAAATGAAAAGACTAAAGACCATATCCACTCGGGTGAAAGTGTCGGACTTTCATACGTGCGACACAAGTTATTCAACTATTTCCAAGATTCTTGAGGTCTTTGGAAAATCATCTCTATACTCACATCCAAACCTCACATCCAAACCCTAATAACATAGTCTTCCATAATCTATTTAAACGGTAGAAGAATATCTTTGCAATGGATTTTCACTAATGAGTTCTACGAACTAAACAGCCGGACCACACTATCTTATCCATATCTTCATTTTAAACACCCCAAATGAATTTTGAAAATAAAATCACTTACTGTAAATTAGGATTGACATGCGGGCTTGTTAAGTTAACAAAATGATAAGCAACCTAATTAATAAGGCACCTTTGCTTGAAGCAGAAGACTTACAGGAACTCTAACGTCAAGTTTCTCAATTCCGTCTCTTCCAGTAATCTTGATTCTTAATGTCCGAGACCAGATCCCAGAAAAAGGATCCCTTGAACCATCTGCACGATAGTTACTGTATACATCAGGAGTTATCACCTCGACAACTGGATCTTGAGGACTTTGACCTCTTTGTTCCGAGTCATCTCGAACCCTTTCTATACTGTATGCATTACTGCTCACTGAACATAAACCATGATTATAGGATTAGGAAGACAAGGCAACAAAATTTCATTATTCTCGAGACAGACTAAGGGTTTAATTTGGGAGTACAAGTTGGAAATGCCAACAAAGAAGGTAGGACAAATACCAAAATTTCCAATATCCAAACATGGCTTTAGGGGTATGACCCACCAGAGACCCTCCAAATATATGGAGAAAAAACTGAAAACTCAAGTGTCAGGCACATACCCCATAAACAACACTTGCACCGAGTCCGAGTAACAAAGGTTTTAAGATCAGATTGGACCTTAAGACTAAGAGTACTAAATCTCACCCACCTCTGTCTCCATATAGCTGATAGTTGCTGGTAGCATATCTTTTTTCTTCCTCATAGTATTTGTTGAAACCTAAGATTTCCTTGATTTCTTCGAAAGATGGCATGCTTCCTGGAGGGGGAATACGGCCGCCTTTGAGGGCAGTCAATGAATCCTACAAATTCGTAGAGGTTGACCTTTGAGAAGCAACATTTATTAACAATTGAATCATGAAAGAATGAAGTGCCACTAAGCATCTGTATTCTGGACAACATAAAAAAGTCAAGAGCTTTAGACTTTTCATTAGGCGACGTAAAAGTTTTATGCATCCCTCTCTCATAACTCAAATGAACTTTTGTACCGAAGATGTAAGACTGGATATTACGCAAGATTAAGTGAGATTTTATATACATGAACAAAGTGAAGATGCATAACCTGCATTGCTTGGATAGATACTCCAATCAAGGAAAGCGGATATGCCACAAGTTTATATCCGATTTCCTCAAGTTCAAGTGGAGTGAGTATTGGTGTTTTCCCCCCACCTTCAAGCATGTTAGCCTACATAGGAGCGCAATAGCTGCATCAGTCATAGAAGATGATGGAAAATTATTTGGGAAGGAGAAGTGTATGTCATAGCAAATTTGTGAATCAGAATAAATACTAGCAGTTCTATACGGCAGGTCCCATGCTAGAGACAAATACCCTCGAAATACATATCAGAAACCCTACTGAGATGCTAAACATTTAAGCAACAAAAGAAAAGTACCGGCATACCACTGGGAAAAGTTATGTTTCCTCGGCGCTCTATTTATCACGCAATTAACTGTGTATATAATCATGTATATAGCCAAATTATGCTTATTACTTTGTATAGTTTCAAAAGAACACATGATACCATTTTTGGAACTAACGGAGAAACTTCACAAAAAGCTTTCATCTCTTCTTTAGAAGCTAGTGCATCAATAAAAAGGACATCTGCTCCAGCATCGGCAAAAGCCCTTGATCTCCAAAGTGACTCCTCTAAAGACAGTGCTTGACGAGAATCCGTTCGCGCCACAATAACAATGTCTGAACCACTCTCTTTGCGAGCGTCAACTGCTGCTTTAATTCTCATAATGGCTTCCTCTCTGGACACCACCTTCCTGCCTTGTGTATGACCACAAGCTTTCGGAGACACCTAACAATGAATTTAAAAAAAAACTGAGCCTCAAATTACGAACAAAACCAAATAATCAATTCAAAGACTATATAGAAAACTGCTTAGAGCACCATAAACATTGTTTATGGCACTGCAATGCTCTTGTAATGTCAATAAAGCAACAAAAATATTTGAAAAGCTGAATTTTTTCTCAGAACATGAACCTGATCTTCAAGAATGATCCCTGCAAAGCCAGCTCTTATATATCCTTTAACAGTTCTCTTCACATTCATCGCATTTCCATATCCATTATCACCATCTCCAATGACAGGAATCGACACGGCCTGGGTGATTTGTTGGCCCTGATCAACCATTTCCCCATAGGAAATAAATCCTGTATCTGGTAATCCCAGGCGAGCAGCAGAAATGGAAAATCCTAACGATGGCAGCAAAGGATGTTAATGCACAAACCATCTCAAAACAGTTGAGCAACAAGATAGAAAAATTCGTTTAAGCAAATAGATATGTGAAAGAATAATAGAATATACACATTTCAGATTTGATACTGGAAAATGGAAATGCAGCAAACTTAAGGGATAAATTAAAAAAAAAACATTTGTGTTCTACAATGAAACCAACATATGGTAAGATCAAAAGGACCAAAACTGCAGTGATTACTAAGTTTTTACTACAAAAAAACTACTGAATTCATATATGGTCCTCAAATTAAGTCCAATGAGACTAATATCTAATTTTCAAAGTAGAAGAAAACAAAAGATGAGTAAAACAAAAATGCCTTGGATAAAGAAACCCAGCTTCAATGAAATGATCAGTTAGCACTAAGTATTTGCAAATTCACAAAGCTCTCTTCTACTTTGAATCTAAAAAAAACGTAATCTATCAATCAGCAATTGTAATTAATGGAACTGCAAAAACATATTGAAAAAAAAAATCAATTTTAATGAACCCCTTAACCATGGCAGCTCAGATATCAATCTATAAACAAAGAACAAGTCTTCGGATTATTAACTCAAAGGCAAAACTGCATAAACCATCAAAATAGAAGAAACCCAAATCACAAACACCAGAAATTTACTGATCAATAAACAGAAAAGATTGAGTTTTTTAGATCAAACAACTCCAGCTGAAGAAAACCCACGTCTTGAAATTCTTAAATCAATGAAAAAAAAATAAAAAATTGGAAAAGAAACAAACGAAACAGAAGATCAAAAGTACCACTGGTGAAACAATACTGAAAGCCAGCTCTTTCAACGAGCTTAGCACTGAGACCATCAAAACAAGCAGGGCCTTGGTGAACCCCAGGCGATTCCAGAATCTGTCTAAGTGTCTTGGCAGCTGAACTCCTCTCACCTAAACAACCAGTGATGGCTTGGAATCGCTTAGGAGCGGTAAACAAAGTGTGGGTCTTTGGCTTCCTTGTCTGTGTATTATTGATGGGACATACAAGGGAGCCATTTTTGAGATTTGAAAGAGGGGAAGAGTGAGATTGTGAGAAAGGGTGGTTGAAAACGGAGACAGCTTGATCTCTGCTAATCAATAATGATGATGATGGGTTCATGCTTGCAGCTTGAAGGTTGAAAAGCTCAGTGTCCCACTCGTTTGGTGCAGTTTACAGATCACTTTTGCCAATGGCTATTTGGTGAGCAAAATATCATTATATAATTCACATTCAAATATTCAATCTTTTTAGAACGCTTGAGATATTTTAGTTATACGGAAACTCAAAGTTTCACAAGCGCCTAAGTTTTAGGGTATAGTAATTTAATTTAAGGTATAGAATTTAGAGATTTAAGTGTAGGGATTTAAAATTTAGGGATAATTATTTAAATTTAAGGTTTAAGGTTATAATTTATGATTTATAGGTTAAAACATAAATCCTCACCATATTATCTTACAAACTAAACCCTAACCTATAAATCCTAAATTATAACTCTAAACCTTAAATTTAAACAACTATCTCTAAATTCTAAACCTCTACACCTAAACCCCTAAACCATATACCCTAAACTAAGTCCATATACCCTAAAACTAAGGCGCTTGTAGAAACTTTCAGTTTTCACCGCCAGTGTATAGGATATTTATCCGTTATATAAATTACGTAAATTATCATTAAATTTTACTCTCAAGTCTATTTTGATCGTTAAAATTTTAAAATATTTAACTTATTCACTAAAATTTAGACATTAAATATTTTTTTTATTTTTTTTGACGACGTTCATTTATTGAAAAACGAATTTTTTTTTAAAATTCAAACAATGAAAAATTTTATCGGTATGAGAAACGAACTTTATTCGACAACGGAGAATGGAGATAGACAAGAGAAAAATTAAAATATTTTTGCTTCAGTCGTGAACTTTAAAGCACTTTCTCATAAAATGGAGGTCGATTTAAACAAACAATTGATAAAATTTAATACCGAACGACTATCATTTATAGTGTGCGTCTGACAATAATGAACAGTAAAATAACAAAAAGAAATCAATACCTAAATTTTAGTGACAAAAAATGCTTGATATCTACAGTTCAGTAAATAGATTAAACGTTTTAAAATTTTAATAATTAAAATAGTTGTGAGTATAAAATTTAGTCACGATTATATATATGTAAAGTAAGGGGAATATCTCGTTTTTCCTTTTTTAATATATTATTTTATCTTTTGTCCCCTTGTTGCCTATCTGTCAAATTTACGTTTGTTTTCCCTTTTTCCTTTGAAATTCAAAAGGAAAAAACCCTTAGAAAAGAGTATCAAATTCTTCCAATTTCTGTAAAGAAAAACTAGTAAACGAACAAACTGGAACGGAGCGGATTTTCCAAAGAATAAAAGAGAGAGAGAGAAAAGGCAGGTACTATTATTAATACAATTGGATTTTTGTTTTCCAAATTTTATCTATTTTAATCCTTTTTGTTTCGGTTTAGAATCTGAAAACCTGTGTTGTTCCCGTGTGCTTATCTGGCTCCATTGTTTTCTTCAACTATTATTAACCACCCCTTGCTTTCCTCATTTTATTTCGAATTTAAAGTTGAAGGATTTCCTTTATCTTTTCAGTCTTTGATTTGTTTTGTGAATTCTCGTCGACCCTCTTTCCACTTCGGCCTTGATTTCTCTGGGTTTTCGTTATTTATCTTTAATCTCTCTGATGGAAGATGGTTATCGAGGACAAGGCTTGGTGGTAAGGCTTAACGGGTCTATTAATCTCCTTCAGTTTGAATGTTAATTTCATCCAAAACCCATCTCATAACGCTTGATTAATTAATTCAATTCTATTTTTAGCCTTTTACTTTTGTTTTGAATTGTATAAACATTGCCTTTTGATCAGTAGTTGCTCTGGGTACATGGAATTATTGATTTTTCTTTTATTACATTATATCAAGAGATTAACGAAATGCAATTCATATATATATACATGTTCTAATTTGAAGTATGTTGTTTGCTGATTTTGGAACTTGGAAGATTCATATCTTAGTATCTTGCAATGTTGAATTCATGTTGAATGCCTCCTGCATGTGTCATGAATTTTCAGCTTGTTCCTAGTCCTGGCTTTAGGCAAATTTGGTTTCCAACCTTGTTCTTCGTATATGTTTGTTTCGATTATCATAGTTTGATTTAATTTTACTCTTTGTTCATTGGATTTGTAACGAGTTTGTAAAATGTTACGCAGGCACAGGCACCTCCTCCTGGCTACTTTGTTCGACTAGAAAATTCTGACGATTTGTATTTGAGGAAAAGATCAAGGATGCGTCGATGGCTTTGCTGTACGTGTCTGGTCGAGGAGAGGTACCAACCACATGAAAATGAGCACTTGAAGACCCCAGATCATGATACAGATGGTATGCTTTGATGCTAACTTGATTTGGTAGTTCTGACTTGCTGTTATGGATATTTTTATGGTGGGAAATGTGTTGTTATGTTTGTGACAATGTATGCCTTATTAAATTCTACTTTGTTGAACACCTTATACGAAATTACCTAAAACCACTTAACAGAAATGTGACTTGGGCAAGGCATGAGAGCAAGATAACAACTTCCGAGATGTTTCGATTATTATTCGAATTTGGAAAATAGTAAACCTTTGTGTCTGTTGGGCGAGGGAGGGATTTGTGTTTTACTTGCTAAGATAAGAAAACCATTTTGAATTGTCTTCCTACTTTTAGTGTACCCAAAAGGAAAAGATATTGGCATGAATTTCAAGACGTATGGAATATGTTGTGTGATATTTCTAATATCATTATTTAAAATGTGAATGTCTCCAATCAAAGGTTCTTGACAAAAAAAATCTTATTAGTGTTCAATTATTCAATATATATATATATTCTGTTTGCATGCTTGTGTTCTTTCAATAATTTGTCATTGCTGATGTTATGTGCTTTCAGGGAATCAAAAGAACTCAAAGGCGGCAGCTCCTGGCAAGAACGAAGTGCAAAAATCAGCACCGCCTATTGACGTGCCTCCATTATCATTGGAAGAATTGAAAGAAAAGACTGAGAATTTCGGATCAAAGGCTTTAATTGGTGAGGGTTCATACGGAAGAGTTTATTATGCAAACTTGGACAATGGAAAAGCTGTGGCTGTGAAAAAGCTTGACGTTTCCTCCGAGACCGAGTCAGATGTTGAGTTTCTGACCCAGGTGATGGCAATTCGACAGAATGTTCTTTCCCAGTTAATGTTTTAGTTCTTATTGATAATACAAATTTATGTTGTTTAAGTGTCTTGTGCTTCCTCCTTTTTCTTAAAACTTCAACTTTACGAATTCTCTTTTGTTAGGTTTCAAGGGTTTCAAAATTGAAGCATGACAATTTCGTCGAGTTGCAAGGTTACTGTGTTGAAGGAAATCAGCGCGTGCTTGCATACGAGTTTGCGACAATGGGATCACTGCATGACATATTGCATGGTTTGTGAAGTCATCATTTTATGCATTAGCTCCTGACAGATTTTTCGGACATGATCTTGTTATATAAAATACATTGTTAGTTTGACTTCTTTCTTTCTGGTGATTCTAGGAAGGAAGGGGGTTCAAGGGGCACAACCAGGTCCTGTGCTTGACTGGGTGCAACGGGTAAGAATTGCGGTTGATGCAGCAAGGGGCTTGGAATACTTGCACGAGAATGTTCAACCCTCTGTTATACACCGGGATGTCAGATCTAGCAATATCCTTGTCTTTGATGATTTCAAAGCAAAGATTGCAGATTTTAACCTCTCAAACCAGTCTCCCGACATGGCTGCTCGTCTTCATTCCACTCGAGTTTTGGGGACCTTTGGCTATCATGCTCCAGAGTATGCTTTCTAAGACCTTTCTTGATGAACCATCTAGTCATTAGCTCTTTGCATATGGTTGGTTATGTTTAATTGCATTCTCAGATAACATCTAGGAAATTATGCATAAATACTTTTCGATTAACTATGTTCCCAAATGATGCCACTATTTATGCTCCCTATAATCTTTTCCGCCTCTTTCACGATAGATGGAAGATGCATCGAAGGTTTAACGGGCCATATTGGACTCTACTGTCTGTGTTGCTAGAACTACAGACATTTAGAGGAAGAGTCTAGTTTTTTTTATGAATACACCACACTCCCGGAGGTGCTGCGGATATAATATATATATGATGTAACGAATTATGGCTCCATATTTTTCCAGGTATGCAATGACTGGTCAGCTGACGCAGAAGAGTGATGTGTACAGTTTTGGGGTTGTCCTCCTAGAGCTTTTGACTGGAAGGAAACCAGTCGACCACACAATGCCCCGTGGACAGCAAAGCCTTGTTACCTGGGTGAGTTAATGCTCTCTTCTTCCTGTCAATCTTTTACCTTCTCTTTATCTAGTGCGATGGTGCGTTTTTGTTACGTTTATATAGTGCCCGATCGTTCCAATTCACTTTAAATGTGACTAACTCTTCAACATTTCTTTTTCCTCAATTTAGGCTACTCCAAGACTGAGTGAAGATAAAGTTAAACAATGTGTAGATCCAAAACTGAAGGGAGAGTATCCTCCCAAAGGAATTGCTAAGGTACTTCTATCATCCCATGTCTTCTTTTGCACAAGTTTAATCTTTTAACTTAAAAGAAGTTTCCGGGTTTTGGGTGTTCAAACAACGGAAGACACGTAACAGCCACACCAATCCGAACTAGCAGTTAACAGTTTCAATCACGTTTTGTTGATGCAGTTAGCAGCTGTGGCAGCATTGTGCGTACAGTACGAAGCTGAGTTCCGTCCAAACATGAGCATCGTTGTCAAGGCTCTCCAACCACTGCTGAAGGCCCCCGCTCCAGCACCGGAACCGGAGTCTTAAATTCAGATAAGCCCAGATTCCTCACCCTTCTGCCTTCATCGAAATATCCGCAACCTATGCCCCATTTGGATTCATTCGTCTGCAGATTTCATCGTATCACTAAATATTAATCGTATTTCTTTATTTCCAAACTTTTCAACTATAACATTTGAGTCAAACCGTTTACCTTCGCCGATATGAGCTGCCTGTCACCGGTTTTCAGACATCGGGTGCTGAACTTTTTGAGTTGTAGACAGAAAGAATTGGCCAAGGGATTTGGGTTGTGTGGTGAATATAAATGTTAAACGAGTTGTGTTTGCTTGGGATTTTTACTTATTCTTTGTGCAAAAATAATATTATTTTTCAATAAGTGTTGGTTTTGATTTGTGATGTTTTATGTTATGCTTTCATATGTGTATCTTTAATATTAAAATTTGATTTTGTGGGTTATTATCATGTGGCAAATTCCATTTTACTTGTATTCTGTAAGGTAACTTAGAATGGATCTTAAAATGGTCGGTTCGGTTATTAATTGAATTAAAGTATTATCAATCAAATAACTTAAATTAAATTATTTGCGAAAATAATCAATTGAACCGAATTAACCCGGTTGATTTAGATTGAGTCATGAGATTTTCTTAAAAAAATATCTTAAGCAAAGTTTAATGGTCTAGTTCACTACTAATCTGATAAGTGTAAATTGCTTCTTGATTCTTTCAATTATGAAATATTGTAAAAAAGAATATTTGATTGAAAAATAATAAATTGGCCAAACTTCAACTTTCAACTTTACATTTTGTTTTTGAACCGGATGGCGTAATTATAAGATAATATTTCTTCATTGATCTAAGTATTTTATAATGTATTACTATGCAGGCAAGCTCTTCAAATAAGGAATAACTACATTTTCATTTTGATTGAAATCACTTGAAGTGAGAAATATATGTATAATTACACTTGTAATTTATTTTTTCATTAATATAAAACTATATCATTTATTTTATTTTTATTTCTAAAAATATTATTTTGAACAAAAATGTTTTTAATCAATTTTGTTAATTTAAATGTTATTTTCATTCAGGAATGTGATTGAATTCTAATTAAAGAAATATATGAGATGATGATGCTAACAATTTTTTTTGAGGGAAAAGAGCGAAAATCATGAGCCTCGTTAAAAAACCTCTCTAAGCTTAATGGAGAAAAAGATTGTTCATGGAATTCATTACATCCGAAAGAAACAAACAATCAAACAATACAAAGAGCATAGGCTCGCTTCCATTTAACCACCCCAATCATCATGAAGAAACGTAACGATTTCCATAGGTGGATCAAGGAACCTATGATACGCCATTGGTAAATCACAAGTCAGCCGTGCAAGTTTATCCGCGACTAAATTCGCCTCACGACGAACCCACGAGAATCGAACCTCTCATTCCTTAGAAAGCATGTCCGCAAGTGGACCACGAAGAGATGACGGAAATCCCAAGTGATTCCCCAAAGCCAATCCTTCATAAACCTCTTTATTATCCGTCTCGATCACAATATGAGTATAACCAAGAGACCAAGCCGTCGCAAGGCCCTCATAAACCGCCCAAAGCTCAGCCTCAAAAATTGAGCACATCCCAATCTTCTTAGCAAAACCAAAACGCCAACCCAATGTATTATCACGACCAACCCCACCACAAGAAGCGAAACCCGTCGCTACCTTGCGCGCTCCGTCAACATTAACCTTCACCCAACCCATCGGAGGCTTCAACCACTTTATCGCATTCACCCTTGCCCCTAAACACAGCCGTGTGCTGGTCCTTATACGCAGCAGCCCAAGCTGCCTCCTCGCATTGCTGTGTCGCCGAGCTGCCTAAGTCGGGGTCAAAAAATGCCTTGTTCCGCCGCCACCAAGCTTCCCAAATTATAGCACCAAACATTAAATCCCAGTTAGCCGAGCTCTTGGGATACATAGTCTGATCAATCAAGTTTTGAACTAACCAAACTTTAATGTCGGTCAGGAAAAATTGCTGAACTTTATCCGCCTTGATAACACGCAACCAAGCTTCCCTAACCTCAAAACAGTCCCGCAAGACGTGCGAAATATCCTCCATCGCAGCACCACAAACCGCACAACTCGGATCATCCACTATATGTCTACGAACCCGCTCAACATTAGTCATAATGCACCCATGTCCAATCTGCCATGGGAACATCCGCACTTTTGGAGACCCTTTAAACTTCGCAACAATATTCCACAACCGATCCTCATTCATGGAAACATGGCCTATCCGTAGACGATAGGCCGACTTCACTGTGAAGCATCGGTTGTCCTCTACCGCCTCAACTCCCCAATTGGCCTGCATCGGCAGCAAGGGAGCAAACGCATCCCATTTCCAACTTCCATCATCCCCAACCATACTACGAATAGGGGTGTCATACGCTGCATCAAACGCTCCATCGTTCCTATAAGCACGCAGCGGTCCAAAGTTCGCCACCCATGCATCATCCCAAAAGTCAACAGATTGCCCATCACCAATGTTCCAAACTATGTTCTTGCGCACATCCTCCCAAACTAAACACATGCCCTTCCATAGCCGCGTTTCATTCCCTCTTGGCAACACCCTCGACATAAGCTCATCCACCCCGTACTTCGCTTTCAACGCACGAACCCACAATATATCCGGTTCCGAGACCAAAACAAACCCCAATTTAAGGAGGAATGCTTCATTTTGACAGGCCAGATGTTTGAGACCCAAACCACCACTAGTAACCGGCGAGCAAATAATGTCCCAATTAATTGCATGCACACGTCTAGAATTATTAGTATGACCCCAGACAAAATTTCTAATAATCCTTTCAATTTCATCACACACATTCTTTGGTAATCTCACAGATTGCATTGTATACATAGGTATTGAAGCAAGGACAAATTTCACAAGAATCACACGCCCAGCAAAAGAAAGAAACCGTACCTTCCATCTCGCCAACCTATCTGCCTCTTTTTGAATCAAATAATTATAAGTAACTTTAGAAACTCTGCCATGAATGAGCGGTACACCCATGTATCTACCCAAATTTGACACACAACGAAAATCGAAAGCACTGCTGATATCCTTCTTAAGAGCCAAATGAACATTGTGCGAGAAGAAGATATCAGTCTTCGAGATACTGGCTCTGTGCCCAGAACAGGCACAAAAATCATTGAGAACCCGACTAATGACATCAAATTGTTCCAAAGAAGCTTCCGCAAAAAGCACAAGGTCATCCGCAAAAAAATATATGAGAAATTAGAGGCCTATGTCACCGAAACTGGAAAGCCTTCCACGTACCTTGGTCAACCTCGCGTTGGATAGCATGTGCCAACCTCTCCATGCAAAGAACAAAGAGATATGGCGATAGAGGATCACCTTGCCGTATGCCACGAGACGGTGTAAATTCTGCCGACTTGCTTCCGTTCCAAAAGACCTGAGTAGTAACAGAGGAGACACAGCTCATGATAAGAGTTCTCAATTTCAAAGGAATGCCAAGCTCTGACAAGGTATCGTCGATAAAGGACCACTCAAGCCTATCATACACTTTTTCAAGGTCGACCTTTATCGTGAACCAACCTTTCTTCCCCTTTTTTATACGCATCGAGTGGATAACTTCTTGGGTTGTTACAATGTTGTCAGTAATGGATCGACCGGGAACAAAGCTAGTCTGATTTTTTGATATCCATCCAGACAAATAAGGTTTCGACCGATTAACCACAACCTTACTTAAGATTTTATACACTACAATACACAAACTGATCGGTCTGAACTGAGCAATCGATTCCGGAGTATCCACCTTCGGAATTAGCACCAAGAGGGTTTTATTAAGATCTGGATCAACCGAGCCAGTAATAAACATATCCTGTATAGTCCTACACACAACATCTCCGACAATATCCCAATGGCGTTGAAAAAATAGTGCGTGAAAACCATCTACACCCGGTGCTTTAGAAGGATGCATCTGAAAAAGGGTCTGATGAATCTCTTCCTTTGTAAAAGGAGCATCCAACATCTCGCTATCTCTCTAAGGTAAGCTCTGAAACACCCCACGACAATTGTACATGTAGCCATTGACACCATCCGAGGAGAACAATTTACCAAAGAAATCCGTGGCTTGCTGTTTAAGAGCCTTCTGATTCGATACCCACTCTCCACGCTCATTCTTCAGGGACATAACATAATCCCGTTTCCTTCTTCCATTGACAATTGCATGGTAGTACTTGGTGTTTCGATCACCACTCCTAATCCAATTACACCGCGCCTTTTGACGCCAAACACTTTCCTCCAAAGCAATGATCTCATCCAACTCCCGTTTGAGAGTCTTCTCAAGATCACACAACGAATCTGAATGTCTGCGACCCAAAGCTCTGTCAATACCACGAAGACATGCAAGGAGTTCCTGCTTTCTCTTGCACAAAGACCCGAAATTCGAAACACTCCACTGTATCAGAGCACCCTGCAAACGATCAATATTTTCTGCATAGGATAGTGACGGATTCCATTGCTGCTCAATGAAACTAGCAAAATCAGGTGCTTGCTGCCAAGCGAATAAGAAGCGAAAAGGTTTCTCACCACCCACTGAAGTGAACGGATTCGTGCAGAGCAAAATGGGGCGATGGTCAGATCCGATACGGTCAAGGTGATGGACCAAAGAATCCGGGAACACATCAGCCCATTTCGAATTGACTAGGTAACGATCAAGTCTTTCAAACAGCGACCCCCGAGACCAAGTGAAGCGAGGCCCTTTAAACTCAACATCCAACAAGCCCCCATCAAAGACAAAATTCTGAAAATCCCTACTCACAAGGGCTCGACCCCCCGTACCCCCACGACGATCATCCACATGTAAAATAGAATTAAAATCACCACCAAGGATCCAAGGGTGGTCTGTGCCAGGATTAAGAGCAATCAATTGATCTCACAGATAACGTCTATACTGAATGTGAGGACTCGCATAAATAATGGTCCAGAAGACAGAACATGGCAACAAATACCCTTGCAAAACCACATGTATAAATTGATTCGAAACTGAACGAATCTGCACATTTAAAACCCCATTCCAGAGAAGTCAAATACCTCTACTAAAGCCTTGTGCCTCAACCCGGAAAGAATGCTGAAAGCCCAAAGAACTGACGATGCAATCAGCTCTGTCACCACTAATTCGAGTTTCCATTAAAGCAACCACCGACGGTCATGAGGAAGCAACGATCCTACGCAAATGATCACGAAAAGAGGAGCTCGCGGCTCCTTGAATATTCCAAGTAATAATATTAATCATCACAAACTAACAAAAGAAGGGGAACCAAACCTAATCCTCAACCATTGAGGTAGACACTCATGCACTACCATCGTCTCCACCAAGGACTCTATCCGTAGGAGTATCCACCCGTATGTTGCTAGTCCCAGCCGTTTTGCTTACATCAGAACACCCCACCTCCCTTGCTGCAGCAGCAGCTGTACACAATTGTGGTGGGTCCGACAATAACACATCCAAGCGAGCGGAGGCCGACTGCACCCAATCCGACAAGAGAGGCATTACTGGTAAATGATTCGATTTTTTCTTCCCACGAGCTTGTGGTTTGCCTAAGCATTTACTGCTTTTCTGAACTCCCTGGAACCGAAACTTAGAGCCACATTTGTTCGATGAAAACACCTTCCGACCATCATTAAGGATCGAGATCGCCACGTGACTTGATTCCCTATCCTTTAATTCATGCTCAACCACCGAAGGAACCTTGCATGGAACGACCGGGGAAATGCTCATCGGCGAGTGTTCTACTGGTTTGACCACGTCAAGATCACTTTGAGGGATCCTCTCCGTCATGCGAGATCTCCCCATACTCGGAACCGTAATGCCCTCAGCATGAGCCACCTGCTTTCCTTTAATTTTATCAGCAGCATTCGGTGATTTTGCCGCACTCCCCTCTCGACCTTGGGCATCAGACGCCATCCCCAACTCCTCATCTTTTTCCAAATCACGTAGCAGGTGAAAACTCGAAGCCAATAGTTCCTTCCTGCCACTTTTTGCACCATAGCCAGCCTCATATGGTTTTCGTGGCCTCATTTTCTTCCTATCCACGACCATCCAAGGGCCATATAGGTCAGGTCCGATATTTCCTGGTGTTGCTCCTGTTGCATCACTTCCTTTTCTACTCCTTCAGATGCCACTACTTTGGACGTGCAAGATTCCATAGTATGCCCATAGATCCCACAATGAAAACAGATTTGACTGAGGCCTTCATACTCTAATCTCTGAACGAAATTATCAATACCAATACAAGGTAAAAGTGGTTTAGACAAATCAACAACAACAGCTAAGCGAGCGAACTTACCCCTTTCACCTGCAATAGTATTATAGTCCACCTTGATAACCCTTCCGATGACATCTGCAATCCGACGAAATAAACTCTTTGTATAATATCTAAAAGGTAGCCCCGGAAGTCTCACCCACACCACAACCTGCGATGGATGAGCCTTATCCGTAGAGAACTCTCTGCTCCAAGGCTGAACCGTGAGGTAACTGCCAAAGAGAATCCATGGTCCAGCAGTTAGAACGCGCATGTAGTCTTTCTCTTTCTCAAGTTTCACCAAAAAATATTCGTTCTCAAGATCAACAAGCTGAAATCTACCAACCAATTTCCATAAAAGCCTGAAGACGGTTCCAAAGTACTCTATAGCTTATAGTTCGACCAAAGAGGCGAACAATCAAAGCTTTTTCCATGCTACGATTGATCAAGTCATGAACACGTTTAGAGAAACGGATCACCGGATATGGATCACTCTCTTTAACTGTCACATCCTCGTCTCGCACTTCAATCTCACTATCTGTAATGCCCGATGCCTTCAACCCCGTGTTTCCCACTGCACCAATAAGGATGTTGGCGTAAGATGTTGTCCCACCAACAATCGTATCGCTAGGGTTAGCCATAGTCCCTTCCGCTGTAGCAAACCCACCAGCCAGACTCATTTCCTCAACGGTAGGGTTTTGCATGATGTTCATAGTCCCGTGGCCATCCCCGACGCACTCACCCTCCCTAATCGCTGCACCCGACTCCGTTACAGCCACAACCGCCTCCTTAAGCCTCTTGCCATCACGTTGCACAAGTAGCAATGATGGCGAAGCCGGTCGTTCCAAGGCCCCCGTAGACGAGAGAACCGGGAACGAAGACCCATCCCCAAACATAGGCGATACCCCCATGATATCCAGATTATCCTTCCGTCCATCCCCTGGCGGCCGGCCGCTGCTGTTCGAGAAAGCAGCAACCCCTAATGCAGACCCACGCGGCACGTTAGGGTTTTGGTTTTCATTATTCCCCGGAAAAGTTGGAGGAAACAAGAACATCGTGAAAAAATCTAATTAAAAATAATATATTTAATCATTATTATTACTATAAGGTAGTTTGTTTGTAGCGGTTTTCCTTAAGATTGAAATATACAAACATATTCACCCAAAATTTATTTATTAGTTTTTATTACTATATGATAGTTTTTTTTGTTTAACCACCCCTATTCAACAACCAATTAATTCAGATTAAATTTTGTAAAAATCCAATATGAAAATAATTATTTCAAGCTAATTTTTCCATTCACAACAATGAATATGAGCTTTTATTTTGTTTAAGCCTATTTTTTATTTAATCAAAAGATTATCCTTATGGAGTGCTTCACAAAAAAAGTTCAATTTCAAAAACCTGATGATGGAGCAGGCGAAGAGTCAACGTTCTCAGTAACAGGCGAAGAGTCACCTCTACCAGAAGGAATATGCAGCAGACCGGAGGAGGCGCATGCCGAAAATTTTTCGTCTACCGCAGAAGAGTAAACAAGCCACACACAGTCAGGATCACTGGAAGAACAAGGACTTATACAAGGCTTCTAGGGTTGGAGTTTTAGTCTTTATTAATTTTGTGAGTAAGAGAATTCACCGGGAAGCCCTTAGAGAAGCGTTCGAGGTGTATGGGAAGGTACTGGATGTTTATATAGCTTACAACAACCCAAGAAGATTCAGATCGAAGAGTACGTTTGCTTTTGTTCGTTTCTCTCAGATGAAAGAAGCGTTGCGTGCTATCAAAGACGGTAATGGCAGGAAAATGGACGGTTTTGTCATTAAAGTCTTCCTAGAGAAAAAAAACATTATGAAGCCTCGTCGATCCCTGTGGTCCAACCCTCAATGGGCAACCATGAAATTTCACGACCCAGGAATCTTAATAAATGTAGAGAATGGGTGTCGTTTAAAGATTCACTGATGAATAACCTCCATGGAAAAACTGAAATGGTCAACCAACAGAGATCTTCATCTCCATTTTCTAAGGAAATCAGTTTAGATCAAACTGAGAGTAGCGCAACTGAAACTATTCCAATCTCAGTCTCAGAAACGGAGCTAGAGTGGCTTAAAATGTGCTACGTTGGCCAGATTAACGCAATGTATGACACGAATTTTGTTCAACAAGCACTTCAATCAGATGATTTTAAAGTTAAAGTCAGCTGTTGGTCGAGATATTATGCTATTATCAGATTCGAAGAAGAAGAGCAGATGCCCATCTTCTGGGACATGAAAGAATCAATGTTAAACTCGTAGTTCTCCGATATTGACACCTTGGATAACTTTATGAACATGAAAAAGCTCAAGGTATGGGTGTGTATTGAAGGTATCCCAATTATGACATGGCAAGAATCAGTCTTCAAAAATATAGGAAGCCGATGGGGCAAAGTAATCAAGCTGGACGATGATACAATTGGAAAGAACCGGTTTGATGTAGCTAGAATTCTAGTAGGGTTAGATGCCTCCCGAATATTCCTCCCACAGCTACCATTTTGTTACAGGGTGAGAAATTTCATCTGAAAATATCTACGGTGGAGTTTGATGAGGACATGTGCTGGATTGACCAAGATCAACCGGATAATGCTCCGGGTTTGCACGCTGACACTCGGTGTAGCAAGCCCATTGTGTCGCCCCACGAAGCGGCCATTGGGTCTGGTTCCAAGAACGTTGGTACTCATGAGGAATTCCAGCATGGGTTAGGGGTTGGTGGCTCAATACAGTCTGAAGCACCACATGACAATTTCTACTCTATCGATAGGAGTCTTTGTTTAGGTTCAAGGCCTAGACACGTTGGACCCATTGGTGCCCCATGATTTGGATTGGGCAAATAGTAAAGATAATATGTTTGATATTCTAATCGAAGCAGCCTCTGTCTCCAATGGCTCGCCGGGCCATAGTGTCTATATAGATCCTGTGTTTGACTCCTCAATAAGGATGTTTTCGGTCAGACCTAAAATTGTCAAACTAGGGAGAAGCCAAAACACGTGGTCTTTCATATCAAAATTTGATAAAAGGCAGAAATGGATGGCTTTGGGTTCGGCGAAGTTGACATCTCTTACCAAACAAGAGCATAAGAAGATTTCTAAGCAAGGGTTGGGAGCCTCACATGCCATTGATTCAGCCACTACTGTTCATTCCGACAGTGAGATTGCAGAGGCCAGGGCATCCATGGAAGTTTGCGAAAACCTGAGTTTAGTGTTCAATGCAGACAAAGAGGTTATTCTGAATCGCTTCAAGGATATCATAAATGAATCTTCTTGCTAACCGTGGTGGAAACATGTGTGTGCTCCTTTCCTCTTCTATGTTGAATCAGTATCTGATAATTTCCTGGAATATACGCGGATTGGGCAGATTCGAGAAAAAGGCAGTGGTTAGGAAGCTATTAAGGAACTCTAAGGCTAAATCCATGTTTATTCAAGAGTCAAAAAAACAAGATGTGGATATGAAGCTGTCACGAAAATTATGTGGTTTTAATTCCAGCTACAATCTCCTCTTCTCTCCCTCAATTGGGGCTACTGGAGGCTTAATATCTGTCTGGGATTTAAAATTTTGTGTGTGCGAAAATAACATGATAGCTCAGAACTTTATTGCTATATCGGGGAAGATCATAGCAGAGAATTTTAGATGTGTTCTTATCAACGTATATGCTTCAAATAATGATGTGGAAAGACTCCGGCTTTTTAATGAATTAAAGTGTTACATCTTGGGAACTAATCTCCCTGTCTTACTTGGGGGGATTTCAATATTGTCCGCTCTATAGAAAAGAGAACAGGAATGCAGGTGCATAGAGGAGCTATGAATAGCTTTACTGAATTTATTGAAGAACCGTTTCTAATAGATCTCCCTCTTTAGGGTGGCAAATACACCTGGTCAAATTATAGAGACAAACCCTCGTTTAGCCGGCTGGACAAGTTCCTATTATCTATGAAATTTTTTAGGGTGTGGCCAAACTTTATTTAGAGTGTACTTCCTAAGAGTTTATCGGATCACAAACCGATTAGCCCGACTCACATGGCAAAGGGCTGGGGCCCCAAACCATTCAAGTGGTTCGATCACCTGGCTTATAACAAAGAATACGTTGAACTGATCAAGATCGAATGTAGTAAGAAGGAGGATGCAGACATAATGACGGTGCTAAAAAATTGTAAAATGGTGTCCAAAGAGCGGGTCTCCAATATGTTACACAATTCTGATTATAACATTCCTCTGCTTGAAAAAAGATGTGCCGAAATCAAGGAAGCCATTTCTAGTGGTAATCAGGATCAACAGCTTATTTCAGACTTGAGAATTTGCAGAAAGAAGTTATGGGAGGGCATCAGAAGAGACGAGCGCGAGTGGATTCAAAAATCTCGGCTGAATTGGGCTGTTGCAGGGGACAAAAACACAAATTTTTTCATTGTGTTGCCTTGTCTTGGAGAAGATCCAACCATATTTTGAGTATTAAGATTGATGTCTGCTTTCTTTGTCAACCTGCTGAAATGAAAGAAGCCATATCGGAGCATTTTAAAAAAATCTATAATGACTCTTGCACGTTACCTATCAAATAGTTTGATGTTGGGCTGAAGCAGACCAGCAGAAACGACTCTAATCGTCTCGAGAGGCCTTTTGAGGAAGAGGAAATTTGGTCGGTGCTATTTAGGTGTGAGGGCTCCAAAGCACTGCGACCTGATGGATTCAATATGGGATTTATTAAAAAATTCTGGCCGTCTCTAAAAGGAGCAATCCTGAATTGCTTTGTCTCATTCCATAAGGGTGAAGTTTCAGATTTGTCAAACAATCAATCCTTTATCGTGTTGGTACCTAAAAATCAGAATCCTGAATCCATTGAGGACTATAGGCCGATCGTTTTAGTAGGTAGCATCTACAAGTTGCTTGCGAGGGTCTTAGCATTGAGACTCGGTAAGGTTATGTAGAAAATTACCGGGGAAAATCAAGTTGCTTTTTGCCCTAGGAAGCAAATTTTAGACTGCTCTCTAATTGCGAATGAAACAATTGATTATGTTAGGAGAAAAGGGTTGAAAGGAGTGGTCTTCAAGGCAGACTTTCGAAAGGTGATGAGTGTTGAGTGTGTAAAAGTACTATATTTTACCCCTATTTAACCCATATTTCTGCTGCATTCAAGCATAATTCATTGCATTTAGGTTAGATTTTAGTTTTACATCACAATTATATTAAATGGCACAGTTTCTACTGAAATTGGTTGTTTTTGCAGGTTGCTGCTGTAGCAGATGGAGAGGCATGCGCTGGGCAAGAATTGCAGCAGAGCTGGAACTGGACTAGCAGTCAAAGAGGACGATGCTGCCATGGTTGCCGCCGTGACAGCAAAGGACGACAGCAGTTTTGAGGAGAAGAAGCAAAGTGGACCTCGACAGAAAGAGAAAATTCAGGCCGTCTGTCGTGGAATACCACTATATTTTTTCAAGCCCTAGATCAGAATGAAGGCCAAGCCCAAAGTTCAAGGAGAGAAACTCCAAGCAAGAAAGAAGGACGAGTTAAAGCTATATTCTCAGAAGATTTAGTCTTTATTAGAGTTGTACTTTAATTTAAACTTGTATTCTTGCCCTATTAGAAAACTTGAACCCAAGGCCTATATAAAGGCATGTAATTCGACCTAGGAGAGGACATCACCTATCTCTAGCCTTCTTCCCAAACCCTAGCCGTTTTCCTTCTCTCAACATGTTCTAAATTTCCCCTAGGGCCACGGGTTGATTTGTAAAGTAGTTGCAAGGGTTGCTTTTGTTTTAGGATTTTCTTATTCAATAAAATAAACTTCAAGTTCTCTTATTCTGGTTATTAATATCTTGCAAGAGCATCGGGAGAGCATTGTGAGGTTATCTATTTACTTAATATCGGGAGAGTTAAGTATACAAAAGGAATAAGTGCGAGTTCTCTAGTTTATAGTAGAACTATCTCGGTCCTAGGAATAGGACGAGGTTAAGTGGCTAAAGAAGAATTCAACAACATCGGTGTTCATCCTTCGATTCATGCCGGGAGGTATCATCAAAGACGTGTTCATCGACAGACTTGGACCTAGGGATAGGCCAAGGCACAGTAGGGATTCTTGCCAAACTTGAAGTACTGAGTTGGGTAATCGCTGCCGCGATAACCAACGGACCGCTACCGCGACATGTGCTGCCGCGACGGGGACATCGACAGAGCGGATTTTCCTAGACTTAGCAATACCTGCACTACTGAGCAATTCAATACCAGTCCATTCTCTCTATCTTGATTATTTTAATCCTATTTTCCAGTATTCTTTACTATTTTCGTGACAAACATCTTAAACATTCTTTTTACTTTCGTGCAGTAATTCAAGGTGAAGCTATTGGCTCAGTCCCTGTGGAGACGATATCCGATACTTCAGTATCACTTTACTACTTGCGTCGTGTACACTTGCACTACATTGCGATAGACACTTTTACACGCAACAAGTTTTTGGCGCCGTTGCCGGGGACTGGAAACATATCTTTACCCTACCTTTTACTGCATTCGTTTTATTTTTCTGTTTTACTTGGATTGTCCAACCTATACCTTTCACAAGGTATTTTTGTTTTCGTATGCGCAGATCTCAACGAGGGAAGGAACCGGAGTACCAGTTAGATCCTGAACCTGAACTAACGTTCAATCTCAAGAAAAGAGTCTGTTACCTCGTTGAAAGGAACGAATACTTAGAGGAACAACTCGCAGCAATGGAGAACGAAGGACGTGAAGAAAGAAGGGACAACCAAGGGAATCTCCAGGATAATAACAATCCTGTCAGAGATGGAGTGAACGGCCAAGCTGCCGATCCTCCTGTCGCTGCCGCACGCCGGTCATGCCGAGACTACATCCTTAATGACCATGTAGAACTGGAAACAACCCTGCCGGACGTAGATGTTGAAAACTTTGAGCTGAAACCTGTTATGTTCAGCATGATCAACAACGCCGGTCAATTTAGTGGTGCTGCTACAGAGGATGCTAGGGAGCATCTGAAAACGTTCCAGGAAATTTGTGGTTTGTTTAGACTACCAGAAGTTAATCCAGAGATACTGAGGCTTCGGTTATTTCCTCACTCATTGAGGGATAGGGCAAAGACTTGGTGGAATAAACTTACGTCGGGTTCAATTAGAACTTGGGCAAATTTAACTCGTGAATTCTTATCTCGTTTTAATCCTTCACACTTATCTGAGCGATTACGTAACGAAATTGCTACTTTTCAACAGGAAGAAGACGAGCCAATGCACGAGGCCTGGGACATATTTACTACTCTTCTACGGAACTGCCCAATGCATGGATTCCCCGTTTGGAACCATGTAACAAAATTTTATAATGTTGCTAACTTACAAACTCGTATCAGAATTGATTCAGCAGCAAATGGATTACTGCTGGACAAAGACCCATATGAGGCAATGGCAGTATTGAAAAACCTGGCGAAGAATGAGGAGCAGTTTCCGACAGCAAGAAGAGGGGGTAAACGAGTTCTAGCTGTAAAGGATTATGAGGCCGACAACACAATGAAATCACAGGTGGCATATCTTACTAAGGCAATGAAAAAGCTATTGAACGAAGATTCACAGCCTGTATACGCTATTGAAGAGGTATGCGACATTTGTGAAGGAAATCACAGTTCGGAGGAATGTCCAATACAGTTAGAAGAGGGAAAGTATATTGGAAACTACAATAAGCAGAATTATAATTCCAACAACTATAATCCCAACCGGAGAAAGGATCCCAAGTTTTCTTGGAGCAATCCTAATAATGCTCTGAATCCTCAAGCACAGAATAATCAGAACCAGGGAGGACCTAGAATGCTAACTCGGCAGCAACAGCATCAACATCCATCAGCTGCCTCAAATAGTATACTGGAATAGACTCTGGCTACATTTATGTCTCAAACAGGAACCTACATAGAGAACATGAATCACTTTGTCAAGAAGACAAAAACTTTCATGGACAAAACAGAGATGCAGATGACCAATCATGAAGCTACTCTGAAATCGTTGGAGACACAGATGGGTCAGATTTCCCAGCATGTTAAACCAAGGCAGAATGGCGAATTTCCTAGCAATACTGAAAATGCTAGACAGCCCACACATAAGCAGTGTAAAGCCATCACTACTAGGAGTGGGAAGAAATTACCAGGGCCAGAGAAGGAAGCTGAAACAGTTAAGAAACCAGCCCTGGAGACACCTGTCGAGGAAGCTGCCCCGACAGGTAACAAACAGCCTGCTGCCGATGAGCCTATCACGACAGCAGAAGGGACAGAAGAGAAAGATGATGAACCCAAACCTTCTCAGATCCGTATGCAGTGGAAAGGACATATTGCTGATTATCGTCCCCCACCTCCTTTTCCTCAACGGTTACAGAAATTGAAACAGGAATCACAGCTTAAGAAAATCTATGATATTTTTAAGCAGGTTCATATCAACATCCCGCTGTTAGATGTCGTTAGGGAAATACCCGGTTATGCCAAATTTCTCAAGGACGCCATGTCAAAGAAGTCCAGACTTGGGGAGTTTGAAATGGTAAATATGACACATGGATGCATGAGTATTTTGCATAAGTATCCACCCCAGAAGAAGAAGGACCCTGGGAGCTTCATCATACCATGCGTAATCGGAGACAAATTTGTGGGTAAGGCACTTTGTGATCTTGGTGCTAGTATAAATTTAATGCCCAAATCTGTTTTTCAGAAATTAGGTACTGGAAAAGCTCGGCCCACAGCATTAGTACTGCAGCTGGCAGACCGCTCTTATGTTCACCCAGAAGGAAAAATTGAAGATATTTTGGTAAGAGTGGATAAGTTTATTTTTCCTGCTGACTTTCTTATCTTAGATTGTGAAGCAGATGAGAACGCACCAATCATCCTGGGGAGACCCTTCTTAGCCACATGAAGATCACTGATTGATGTGGAAAGAGGAGAACTCATTATGGGAGTGAACGATCAAGAGATCAAGCTGAACGTTCTCCAAGCAATGAAACATGCTGATGCAGAAGAAGAATGCAAGGCTATCACAACAATTACCTTTGACCAACCCTGCATCAGGTCGGGCTGCCACGACATCAAAATTGGTCACTGCCTCGGCAGCCACTTAGAAGACTGTCACGACAGCACCGACGACAGCAGCTCCCCAGAATCTGATACTGAAGATCAAGAGGCGGTAAACTAGATAGGCAATCGTCCAGGTAAGTTGTTTGAGCCATTAAATTATACCTCAGATAACCATATAATTCAAAAGCCATCAACTGTTGAGCCCACTGTTCTAGATCTGAAGCCCCTGCCAGGGCAGCTAAAATATGCTTTTCTTGGTTTAAATGATACGTTGCCCGTAATCATCTCTTCCAAGTTGATGCAGGAACAAGAACAGCAGTTAATAGGGATGCTGCAACAGCACAAAAAGGCTATTGGATGGACGATAGCTGATATTCAAGGCATTAGTCCGGCATTATGTATGCATAAAATTCTTCTAGAGGATGATCATAAGCCGACTATTGATGCACAAAGGCGTCTGAACCATGCTATGAAAGAGGTGGTGCGAAAAGAGATAATCAAATGGCTAGACGCTGGAATAATCTACGCCATCTCGGACAGCAAATGGGTGAGCCCGGTGCAATGTGTTCCCAAGAAAGGAGGAATGACCGTGGTAACCAACGAAAACAATGAGCTAATCCCAACTAGGACTGTGACCGGTTGGAGGGTTTGTATGGACTATCGGAAGCTTAACAAAGCTACCCGAAAGGACCACTTTCCTTTACCCTTTTATTGATCAAATGCTTGATTGACTAGCGGGTAAACCTTACTATTGTTTTCTTGATGGTTACTCAGGATACAATCAAATAGCCATCGCACCGGAAGATCAAGAAAAAACGACATTCACATGCCCATACGGTACATATGCTTTTCGGAGGATGCCTTTTGGACTCTGTAATGCACCAGCCACCTTTCAAAGGTGCATGATGGCCATATTCTCCGATATGGTGGAGGATTTCCTAGAGATCACCATGGATAATTTTTCAGTTTTTGGAGACAATTTTGAGAGCTGCCTAGGCAACTTATAGAAAGTGCTCGAGAGATGTGAAAAAGCAAACTTGGTTTTAAACTGGGAAAAGTGTCATTTCATGGTAGATGAAGGGATCGTCCTCGGCCATAAGATTAGCTGCCGTGGCATAGAAGTCGACAGAGCGAAGATAGAAGTGATCGAAAAGCTGCCGCCGCCCACCACAGTCAAGAGAATTAGAAGTTTCTTAGGACATGCTGGTTTTTATCGGAGGTTCATTGCGAATTTTTCAAAGATAACCAAGCCCTTATGCCATCTTCTGGAGCAGAACCGACCCTTCGACTTTAACACTGAATGTACTGAGGCATTCAAGGTTCTGAAAGAAAAGCTGGTAACAGCCCCAATAGTACAGCCACCAAATTGGACACTGCCGTTTGAGATCATGTGTGATGCTAGTGACTATGCTGTTGGGGCAGCACTTGGGCAGTGAAGAGACAAACTTTTTCATGTCATATACTATGCCCGCAAAACACTGAATGACGCCCAAGTGAATTACACCACCACAGAGAATGAACTATTAGCTGTGGTATTCTCCATTGACAAGTTTCGTTCTTATATACTTGGAACGAAGGTCATAGTCCATACATACCACTCTACATTGAAGTATCTGTTCACAAAGAAGGATGCAAAGCCTCGATCGATACGTTGGATTCTGCTACTGCAAGAATTTGACCTTGAAATCAAGGACAAAAAGGGGACAGAGAATCAAGTGGCAGATCACTTGTCAAGGTTGGAGAAGGGAAATAGTCTACCGGCAGATGAGACAAACATAATGGAGACCTTCCATGATGAGCAGCTGTTTGCTGCCACAATCACTGTCGCGACAGCCATGGCAGCAGGTAAGTATTCTGAACTTCCTTGGTATGCAGATTTCTTTAATTTCTTAGTTAGCGGAATAATTCCTCCTGACCTTAATTATCAAGCTAGGAAGAGGTTCCAAAATGATGTTAAGCATTATTATTGGGATGGACCTCTTCTTTTCAAAATCTGTGCAAATCAGGTTATACGGAGATGCGTACCACGGGATGAACATGAAGATATACTTCATCACTGTCATGCTTCACAGTATGGAGGACACTTGGGAGGCAACAAAACTGCTGCAAATGTTTTGCAGTCAAGATTCTATTGGCTGTCACTATATAAAGATGCTCAAATCTTCTACAAGAATTGTGACAAGTGTCAACGGACGAGAAACATCTCAAGGAGGCACGAGATGCCGTTGCAGAACATTCTTGAAGTCAAGATCTTCGACGTATGGGGGATCGATTTTATGGGTCCATTCTCATCTTCATATGGGAACTTATACATCCTCCTGGCAGTAGATTATGTGTCCAAGTGGGTTGAAGCTATCGCCACTCAAAAGAATGATGTCAAGACGGTTCAAAGGTTTTTACATAAGAACATTTTTTCCAGATTCGGCATCCCTAAGGCGATTATCAGTGATGAAGGGAGGCATTTTGACAATAGGGTTATAGCTGCTGCTTTGAAAAAGTATGGTGTCAAGCATCGGATTGCGACAACATACCACCCTCAAACCAATGGACAAGCTGAAATATCCAACAGGGAGGTTAAGAACATTCTCGAAAAGATGGTTAAACCAACTCGAAAAGACTGGTCTCTTCACCTCAATGATGCGTTATGGGCTTATAGGACAACATTCAAAACTCCATTGGGAATGTCTCCTTATCGGATGATTTACGGGAAAACGTGCCATTTACCTGTCGAGATAGAGCATAGAGCATACTGGGCAATCAAGGCAGTTAATATGGATTTGGAAAAGGCAGGGCAGAAAAGGCTACTTGATCTTAACGAAATTGACGAAATTCGGACAATGGCCTATGACAACGCAAGAATCTACAAGGACAAGACCAAGAAGTGGCATGACAAAAAGTTGCTACCACGACAGTTCTGCCCAGGGCAGCTTGTGTTGCTGTTTAATTCTAGGTTGAAACTATTCCCAGGGAAGTTGAAATCTAGATGGTCTGGCCCATTCCATGTGGTACAGGTTTTCCCCATGGTGCCATCACAATCAGATCTCTAAAAGACGGGCACCAATTCAAAGTCAATGGACAACGATTGAAGCATTATCATGGGACTGAATCCCCAAGAATGCAGGAAGTGGTTACTTTAGGAGATGCCCCTCTCGGCATCCCTAATTTAACCTAAATTTCTTTTTATTATTTTTATTATTTATATATTTATTAGGTAATTAGATTTATTTTATCTTTAGGAATTAAAGTTTTTATTTTTATTATTTTCAGGAAATAAAGCAGACAAGGAAAAGAGGAGAAGTGAATCCAGCCCACCATTTTCCATCAGCCCAAAAAAGTCTAACATTTGGTCGCTGTCGTTACAGTTGCCGCGACAGATGCGGAAAATACAGGTTGTCGACACGCTGTCGCGACAGACATGCAAACGCGTAACAGACGCACAGCAAACACAGAAACGCGTCAGAAACCGCGTAATAGCTGGCCCCATTATTCGCGCCTGCCGTTACAGCTCCAACGGGCAGCAAACTCTTCCCTATATAAACCCCGTTTCATTTTTTTCATTTTTCACTCACTTCTACTCTTCTTACTTGCTTTCTCTCGTAATATTTACTTGCTTCCATTTTTCTTCTTACAACCCTTGCAACCATGTCTTCCAGAAACACCCGTAGGAGTGCTGCCTCAGGCTCCACCCCGACAACAGCAACCCCACGATCGTTCCAAATACGAGATATGTGGGAGGAAAAGGGATTTATCTACACTTCCAAGGAGGGGAATTTTGGCCTGCAGCTGTTCATTGCTAGAAAAATCAGGGTCCTACAATGGCAGATCTTTGCAGAACAACCAGAAGAGATGAACGTCTCTTTGGTCCGAGATTTCTACGCGGCCATCAACAGCAGAACAGCGACAGCAGTTACCGTGAGAGGGCGAGAGGTGCCCTTCGAGCCAGAATACATCAACACCTTGTACGGATTTTACGTGGGCAGCAACGAGGATGGTCATCAACAATTTCTGAACAGCCTAGACCTTGCTGCCTACGATGCTGTCATGGCAGAGCTCACGGATGAAGGTACTCAGTGGAATACAAATCCAAAGAACCCGAGGACGGTAAAGAGAACTCAACTTCTACCGGAGGCCAAACTGTGGAACGCTTTCATCAAAAAGCGAATCATGCCAACCTCGCACAATACCACTGTCGACCAAACCAGGTTAGCCCTCATCCATTCTATTTTTCATGAGAGGCCTATTAATGTGGGCAGCTACATCCGGGAAAGTATTTTGGAGTGTGCACATCGGCCGACAGGACCACTCTACCTTCCCCACCTCATCACAGCCCTTTGTCGCGGCCATGGTGTACCTGAAGCTGTCACGGATCTAAGAGTCCAAGGGAAGGGATGGACCGACAAAACATACTCAGCTTGATGGAATTGACTGCTGCCACCCTGCTGTCATCGTTCGACCCCACTGCCACGACAGTAGAGATGACAGAAGCGACAGACATTGAACATGCTGCCATAGATGCAAGGCAGCCCACAGCAGCAGCAGCTCCAGTTGATACCTCTTCCCAGATTCTCGCTGCCATACAGAAGGTGGAGGAACGACAGCTAGGTCTTATGAGCTTCATCAGGGATTTCACCACAGCTACGGTAACCTTCATCCAAAACTCTTTAAATTTCCCTGATGCTGTCTTTCCTACCTTTCCTTCCCACTATTTTGCTGCTACCACCCCTGCCCATACCCCTACACCTGCTGCCACACCCAAGACACCATCTACAGAATCCACACCGACCCCTGCCACGATAGCTGCAGACAGCAACCATGCAGCTGATACATCTGCCCGTGGAATAAAGAGAAGAATGACCTCGGAAGAACTTGATGCATTCATCGCCGGTTTCTCTTCTTCCTCAATCTGGGAGGAAAGCGACAACGAACCCTCTGTTAAGAGGAATCTAGCCAAAGAGTTCACACCGGTGAAACGACAGAAGAGAATGGCAGACAAAAGCAAGCCAGATAGCGGCAGCAACAGTGACGGCATCAACAGTGATGACAGCAGCAGTAGCTCAGAGGTACAGGTAGTAGAGAAACCTCCTCACATCTCTCCTACCAGAATTTAACCTCCAAGGGAGGCCAAAATGAAAAACACATCCGCCAGCCAGTTAAGAAGGCATCTGCCCGCCGACAGATCCGAGTCAGCAGCAGCAGTGACGACATCGTATAAAATTTGAGTTTCTTAACTTATTTTGCTGTCTGCCTTTATATATTTTGTGATGTACTTTTCATTTTCTTTTTTTATCTGTCATTTTGCATTGAGGGCAATGAAACCCTTGAGTTTGGGGGTGGCATCCCTCCATTAATAGAGTCTTATTTAGTTTTAAATTCGTGTCTTTTACTTAGTTATTTTTGGTCAAATTTTTTTTTAGGATGAATTTTTTTTGGCTTAAGTCTTTTGAATTGAACTTACCTACCGTGACATCATCTGTCGTGGCAGCACTTTTAGGATAGGTTTAGGAACAGTTTAGAGCCTTGCTATAGTTCTAAAACTTAAACACCATTTGTGACTCTTATACTGTCTAGAACTTTACTGGTAAACTAGAATATGGAAAAGCTTAGTACTTGAATAGCCCCTAGAGGTGCCTAACACTGGCTCTAGGAAAGAAGTTAAGAAAAATAGACTCAATAGCCCTAGAGGTGCCCGAAACCGGCTCTAGGAAGTTAGCTAGAGGTGCCCGAAACCGGCTCTAGTCAAACTTAAAGCATGAAAAATAGAATCGGGTCTGAACTAAAGGAACCTAAAAATTTCTTCCAAAAAGATGAACTTTGGCATAAAAATTCAAGTTAGAAGTTTCAGCTATTCTAGTAAGCTAAGTAAGTTTAGGCATATAATTGTTCACAAAGCATGCACACACTACACGAGAATTATAGCATGGTTCAGAATTAATTCTGAATTATCCGACAATGTGTTGTTTGCAATAGGGAATGAAATGGTAGGTAAGAGAAAGTTCATTGTTTTCAGCCAAATAAAAATTTTATTTTCTTTGTTAGGTCTGAATTGCTTGAGGGAAAGCAAAAACTTGAGTTTGGGGGTGTGTTGAGTGTGTAAAAGTTCTATATTTTACCCCTATGTAACCCATATTTCTGCTGCATTCAAGCATAATTCATTGCATTTAGGTTAGATTTTAGTTTTACATCACAATTATATTAAATGGCACAGTTTCTACTGAAATTGGTTGTTTTTGCAGGTTGCTGCTGTAGCAGATGGAGAGGCAGGCGCTGGGCAAGAATTGCAGCAGAGCTGGAACTGGACGAGCAGTCAAAGAGGACGATGCTGCCATGGTTGCCGCCGTGACAGCAAAGGACGACAACAGTTTTGAGGAGAAGAAGCAAAGTGGACCTCGACAGAAAGAGAAAATTCAGGCCGTCTGTCGTGGAATACCACTATATTTTTCCAAGCCCTAGATCAGAATGAAGGCCAAGCCCAAAGTTCAAGGAGAGAAACTCCAAGCAAGAAAGAAGGACGAGTTAAATTTATATTCTCTGAAGATTTAGTCTTTATTAGAGTTGTACTTTAATTTAAACTTGTATTCTTGCCCTATTAGAAAACTTGAACCCAAGGCCTATATAAAGGCATGTAATTCGACCTAGGAGAGGACATCACCTATCTCTAGCCTTCTTCCCAAACCCTAGCCGTTTTCCTTCTCTCAACATGTTCTAAATTCCCCCTAGGGCCACGGGTTGATTTGTAAAGTAGTTGCAAGGGTTGCTTTTGTTTTAGGATTTTCTTATTCAATAAAATAAACTTCAAGTTCTCTTATTCTGGTTATTAATAGCTTGCAAGAGCATCGGGAGAGCATTGTGAGGTTATCTATTTACTTAATATCGGGAGAGTTAAGTATACAAAAGGAATAAGTGCGAGTTCTCTAGTTTATAGTAGAACTATCTCGGACCTAGGGATAGGACGAGGTTAAGTGGCTAAAGAAGAATTCAACAACATCGGTGTTCATCCTTCGATTCATGCCGGGAGGTATCATCAAAGACGTGTTCATCGACAGACTTGGACCTAGGGATAGGCCAAGGCACAGCGGGGATTCTTGCCAAACTTGAAGTACTGAGTTGGGTAATCGTTGCCGCGATAACCAACGGACCGCTACCGCGACAGGTGCTGCCGCGACGGGGACATCGACAGAGCGGATTTTCCTAGACTTAGCAATACCTGCACTACTGAGCAATTCAATACCAGCCCATTCTATCTATCTTGATTATTTTAATCCTATTTTCCAGTATTCTTTACTATTTTTGTGACAAATATCTTAAACATTCTTTTTACTTTCGTGCAGTAGTTCAAGGTGAAGCTATTGGCTCAGTCCCTGTGGAGACGATATCCGATACTTCAGTATCACTTTACTACTTGCGTCGTGTACACTTGCACTACATTGCGATAGATAGTTTTACACGCAACAATGAGTATTTATTTTGGTTGTGTTTTTGGTCCTTATTTCGATTAAATACAAGTTTAAGGGACTTAACAGGACTATTTTATGTTGTTTTCATGAAGGGGACGTGATGCTGGAAATACGCAGGAATACTGCAGAAAATGCTAGAGTCATGGGCATGAATCAGGGCATGAATACTGACTGGGCGCCACATCAGCGTCTTCTAGAAGCTGACGTCAGCAGCAGTGATAGCTTATCAAGCCGCTTATCAGATAGACTATCTCCGGATTTTTGAAGTTTAAATTTTAAACTTCGGATAATTATTTTGTTTAATTTTTGTATTATCATTTTAGGTTTACCTAGGTTATTCGAAACACTATACATACCTCATTTGGGGTAAGACTTGATCATCAATCATCATTCAATTGAATTCATCACTTGAATCATTTCTCTTTCAAATTTTCTTTCTTTTTTTTCCTTTTAGTTTTTTTTCTTGAGATTATTTCTAAAATGTCGAGCATGATTAATTTAATAACCATGCTCGGCTAAATCTTCTTAAGCCGAAGGCTTATGCAATGACGCGTTCTCAAGGCAAGGTTCGAATTTACGCTTCAAACATTTCAGAAACTTTTCTCGATTTCTTCATACTTTATTCTTCAAAATCAAAATGATTTTTAAACCCAAAGATTGAATTTGGAGAAAACAATTGTTTTTATCTATCAAGTGGGAGGGAGGATCGGTTATTGAAACAAATCCAACTTCCAGGGAACACACTTAGTAAATAGATTACTAAGGAATATTGAGATCGAATCGTTTTTATAGAAATAACTTTTCGAGTTGGTTACGAGATTAAAGAATTTGTTTTCTCAAACATTGAGTTGGTTTAGACGAATTATCAAAACTGAAGCTAAACATTGGGTTTGGAAATTCAGTTTACAAAGAAAACTCAAGGATTAACCTTGTAGAAATTTCGCCAAAAAGTTTTCCGAAATAAAAAATATCTACCAATGAACCGAGTAGAACAAGTCAAAGCTTAGCCAAGGCTGAATATCTCTATTATTAGTTTTAACATCTTTAAACCATTCTTCTTGCTCTCTTAAATTATTACATTTCATTGCAATTTGCCCCCCAAATCACACAAACTCAATTCCATCATCTCTTGGTTCAGAAACGTCAAAGGCGCAACAAGGAAAGTCAAGTCCTTGTGGGTTCAACTCCCACTTCCCTATCTATACTTAATTTAATTCCTTTATTTATTTCTTTGGAAGAAGGAAATTATTCTTGACACGTTACGACGCGTGTCAAAATTGGCGCCATTACCGGGGACTTCGACAACTTTTACTGTTTTTTTTATTGTTTATGACCAGGAGAAATCCGAGAGAACAGTTTGAATTCATTCTGGAAATTGAAGCATTTGCAAGACGATAAAACGCACAATGAAACCGAGAGAAGCAATATAAGTTGCGTCAACAACGATTCCAGCAAGATCTCGAATCATCCCAACCCGAAACACACTTTGAAGAACGAAACCAAATGGGAGACAACGAACAGACGATCCAGCAACTGATCGGGGCACCAAATGACAATCATCCCTTGTGCATAACCTTCCCAAATGGTGAAATGTCATTCCAACTAAAAACGGGATTGATTCATCTCCTACCAACTTTCCACGTTTTGCCTAGCAGAAACCCACACAAACACCTTAAGGAGTTCCACATGGTTTGCTCAACTACGAAACCACAAGGAGTATCTGAGGATCAAATTAAACTTCGCGCCTTTCCATTTTCTTTATCTGATATTGCTAAGGATTGGCTTTATGATTTACCTTCTAACTCAGTTACTACATGGACTGAAATGGCTTGCTTGTTCCTTGACATGTTCTTTCTAGCTGCTAAAGCAAGCGAAATGAGGCGAAATATTCTAAGTATCCGACAAAAGGATACCGAAACACTTTATGAATATTGGGAGCACTTCAAGAAACTATGCGCAAATTGCCCACAACACTGTTTGTCAGATCAAACACTTATTCAATATTTTTTATGAAGGACTAACCCCTACAGATATGAAAGTAATTGATGCCGCTAGCGGAGGAGCCCTAGTCAATATGACTCTGACGGTATCAATGACATTGATTTCGACCATGGCAGCCAACTCACAACGCTTTTACCAATCGAGTGAACCATCTCGAAGAGTTAATGAGGTAGGTACTGTTTCATTAGAAAGCAAGATTGATAAATTAGCTGACATTGTTCAAACTTTGGTTGCAGATAGAAAGATTGTTTCTAGGCTTTGTGGGATATGCACAAGCCCCAAACACCCGACGAATTGTTGCCCTATAATCCAAGAAGAAGATACCGAACAAGTGAAAGCAATGGGGAACTTTCCAAGATCCTATCAAAAGCAGTACTACCCTAATGCCAATCAAGGGTGGAGAGACCAAGGCTTTGCGCAAAACCAAAGACAACAGTACTAGCCAAGGCAGCCTAACCAACAATTTCAACAAAAATCAAACCTAGGGTCCATTGTAGAACGATTGCCCATATCCCAGGAAAAATTCCAAAACCGTGTAGAAGCCCATCTTCAAGAATTAGATAAGAAAATGAGTCAAATGGCCCAAAGAATAGGAAGAATAGAGTCACAAGAAAAACTACCTTCTCAGACGGAGTCAAACCCTAGAGAAAATGTAAGCGTCATCAAACTCCGTAGTGGGACCGTTATAGCTCCAAAAGAACCATAAAAAAACAACAATCCCACTCCTACCATAGAAGAAGGTAACGAAAACCAAGATAACCCTTTACCACCATCTTCTCCTCCTTCTCCACCTCTTGTATTCGCGCCTCCTTTCCCATCACGCTTAGTAAGACGCAACAAAAAGGCCGAAGAGAGGGAAATTATTGAAGTGTTTAAAAAATTCCAAGTGAACATTCCCTCTTACAAGTCATTCGCTAAGTACCAAGGTACGCTCGTTTCCTCAAAGAGCATTGCACAACCAAGCGAAAACTCACCGGGCACGAAAAGATAAATTTGGGAGAGCACTTTTCTGCCATTTTTCAACGTAAGTTACCGCAAAAAATGAAGGACCAAGATATGTTTGCTATACCCTGTCAAATTGGTAACATATCTATTAAACGTGCTATGTGCGATCTTGGGGCTTCAATAAATGTAATGTCGCTTTCTGTTTATAAAATGATAACTAATGATCCTTTGAAGGAAACCAGGATTACTATACAGTTGGCGGATCGATCATTCATCTATCCAGAAGGAGTGTTGGAAAATGTTCTGGTAAAGGTAGATGTCTTGTTTTTCCCTGCGGACTTCTACGTGATCGATATGGCTCACGATAGAATAAACACTTGCTCCAAAGTGTTGTTGGGACGTCCATTCCTTAGCACATCTAACACGAAAATAGAAGTAAGGAACGACCTTTTATCCATGGAATTTGACGGTGAGGTAGTAGAATTCGATGTTTATAAGGCAATGAGGTATCCTGATCAGGTTGAATATGTTAACTCAATTGATATTGTTGATCCATGTATAGAAGAGTATGCGGATACTAATGTTTTTGATAACTTTAGTATCGACTATGAGCTTTGCGACAATGAGGCAGAAAAGGATAACGGACTTGTTTCCTTTATTAGTTCTGATTTAGCTTTAATTCCATCTAAGACTAAACTAAACCTTTGTCATCTATTTTGCAGGCTCCGAAGTTGGAATTAAAGGAACTCCCATCTCACCTTAAGTACGCCTTCTTGGGAGATAATGATACCTTACCGGTTATCTTTTCGAACGAATTAACCAGAGAGGAGGAAGTCGACCTTGTCACAGTCCTACGAAAGTATAAAGAAGTAATCGGTTGGACGATTGCGGACATCAAAGGACTTAGCCCCTCAACTTGTATGCACAAGATCAAAATCGAGGAAGGGGCAAAGCCGTCTCGAAAAGGTCAGTGACGCTTGAATGATCCCATGATGAAGGTAGTACAAGCCGAAATTCAAAAACTTCTAGACACCGATATTATATATCCAATCTCGGATAGCAAGTGGGTAAGTGCTATTCATGTTGTTCCTAAAAAAATCGGCGGCACGATAATCAGAAATGACGAAGGTGAGTTAGTTCCAACTCGAATTCAGAATGGATGACGAGTTTGTATAGATTACATGAAGTTGAATTCTCTAGCCCGAAAAGATCACTTTCCTTTACCATACATTGATCAAATGATTGAAAGATTAGCTGGTAAATCTCACTATTGCTGTCTCGATGGTTTTTCAGGTTTCTTTCAAATTCCCGTAGCCCCTAAAGACCAAGAGAAGACCATGTTTACATGCCAATTCGGAACCTTAGCCTATCGACGAATGTTGTTTGGACTATGTAACGCTCCGGCTACATTCCAACGATGTATGGTAAGTATATTTTCAGATTATGTTGAGAAGGGGATTGAAGTGTTTATGGATGACTTCACTGTATATGGAGATTCTTTTGGTGAGTGCTTGCTTAATTTGACTAATGTATTGAAACGCTGCATTGAGTTTAACCTTGTACTCAATTACGAAAAATGTCACTTCATGGTTAACAAAGGCTTAGTGTTAGGACATATAATATCTTCTGAAGGAATTTCTATTGATAAGGCTAAGACAGACAATATCCGCTCATTCCTATACCCCACAACTGTGAGGGATATCTGCTCTTTTCTTGGACATGTAGGATTCTACAGGCGATTTATAAAAGACTTCTCAAAGATAGCACATCCACTATGTCGGTTACCGCAGAAAGATGTAGAGTTCGACTTTACATTCGAATGCATGAAATCGTTTGATGCAATTAAGGGGAAACTTGTATCCACGCTGATAGTTCAACCGCCCGATTGGAACTTGTCGTTCGAAATTATGTGCGACGCCTCGAATGTTAGTGTTGGAGCGGTACTTGGTCAAAGGAAAGGACGAGAGCCTCATGTCATTGCCTATGCATCAAGAACGCTTGATCCAGCGCAACGCAAATATTCAACTACAGAAAAAGAACTGTTTGCTGTAGTTTTTGCTTTAGATAAGCTCCGCTCTTATTTACTTGGGACTAAAATTATTGTTTTTTCTGACCATGCAGCCTTGCGGTATCTAATGAGCAAGATGGAAGCAAAACCGAGGTTGATCCGAGATAAAAGACAAGAAAGGGAGTGAAAATTTAGTGGCCGATCACCTCAGCCGAATCCCACTGACCAATTCGGATTCACCTATTAATGACGAGTTCCCTGAAGAAAATTTGATGATGGTGCAAGCTTCAACACCTTGGTTTGCGGACATCGTGAATTATTTTGCTACAAGTGAATTACCCCTTGACTTGCCACGATCAGAAATTAACCGAATCAAGAGGGAATCCAGGTTCTATATTTGGGATGATCCCTACCTTTGGTGACATTTATCCGATCAGGTAATACGACGATGTGTAACCGAAGACGAGGTAAAATCTATCCTTAATTTCTGTCATTCATATTCATGCGATGGACACTATGGACCTAAAAGGACAACTCATAAAATTCTTGAATGTGGATTCTATTGGCCTAATATTTTTCGTGACACATATTTATTTTGCAAATCATGTGATAAGTGTCAAAGAGTTGGTAACTTAAGCCGACGTAATGAAATGCCCCTAAATCCTATTCATGTTTGCGAAATATTTGATGTGTGGGGGATAGATTATATGGGGTCATTTGTATCATCATTTGGTAATTTTTATATTATTTTAGTTGTTGATTATGTTTCACGATGGGTTGAGGCGAAAGCTACAAAACATAATAATGCTAAAACCACTGTCAGATTTATGAAAGATTGTATTTTTCCAGGTTTGGCACACCGAGAGCGCTGATATGCGATAGATGGAAACATTTTATCAATCGTGTCATCGATGCGTTAATGAAAAAATTTGGTGTCACCCAACGCATCGCGACATCGTACCATCTGCAAACGAATGGTCAGAAGGATTGGATCGTTAAGCTGAATGACGCATTATGGGCATATCGGACAATGTATAAGGGTCCTATCGGGATGTCTCCTTATCTCCTTGTTTTTGGTAAGCCGTGTCATTTACCGGTCGAATTGAAGCACCGCGCGCGTTGGGCAGTTCAACATTGCAACATGGAAATGGACTTAGTTGGCGAAACGCGCAAACTCGATATCCAGGAGTTGGAAGAAATTCGAAAAAATGCCTACGACGGTTCAAAAAATTTTAAGGAAAAAAATAAAGATTTTCACGATCGTAATATTGCATTTAAATCATTTTATATTGGTCAAAAGGTTTTATTATTTAACTCTAAATTAAAACTTTTTGCAGGGAAATTACGATCAAAGTGGCTTGGACCATACACAATCACTGATATTTTTCCACATGGTGCAGTGGAAATTAAAAGTAATTCCGGAGAGCCATTTAAAGTTAACGGTCAATGGCTTAAACCGTACTATGACAATGCTCCGATTAGTCTAGCCGAGGAAATTCGTCTAATCGAACATGTCACTTGAATGAGGTCGTCAAGCTAGCGACGATAAACAAGCGCTGGATGGGAGGCAACCCATTTTCTTTATTTATTTCATTATTTTAATTTTTTCAGTTTCGAATTTATTCTTATTTTATTTTATCTGATCTTTATTTTATTTTATTCGCAGATAATACAAGTTGATCGAATAAAAGGCATGGGAAGATATCATTATCAGCTAGATTATGTGGGCCCGTTTTAAATTTTTAGAACTAAAAAATTCTATCCCATTATCCCTCATTCGAATATGTTTGGAAACTAGGAAAAAAATTAAAATTCACTTTATCCCTTTATCACCCGTGGACCCCACCCTTATCTCCCCCACCCGTCCAATCCCTTTCTCTCCGGTCAAAATTCCCAATTCAATTTTAAACCAAACCAACCCATACCTTATTTTTATCTAGAGATTCTGTGGACCCCACCTCCCAATTTTAAACACCCCTTATCAAAACAAAATCCCAATCCCGTGAAACTCTACCCCTTCAGCCGTCCCTTTCCATCAAACCCTTCTTCTTTATTTTTTTTCTTTTTATTATTAAACTACACAATACCACCAGCCGCCATTCTCACTGCTTCTTCTTCCTTCAACCAAGCCTCCCAACACCCGAAACCATGCCGCGCGCCAGGGAACAAGCCCGTTGCCTTCCACAACAACCGTTGCTCGTCATCGGTGGCCGGCGTCGCCTTGCGCCTCCTCAGTATATGACGATCAGCAGCGATTCCGAGCCGTAACAGCCACCACCCAGCCCCGCACATCCTCTCAAGCGTCGAACCAGCAGTGACACATGCCATCCTTTCGACAGAAATGCCTCTGCCAACTCCCTGCCCCGCCGTTCGCCGCAATCCGCAACTCCGTCGTTGCCGTCCTTCCATTCGCTAGACACACCAGAACCGTCCGAGTCTTCTCACCACCACTCCCAACGTCCACCTGCTTCACCACAACCCCGTCCGACCGTGTACCTTTCACGTGCAACAGGGAGGCACGACACTCCTCCGCACCAATCAGCACCCCCATTCGTTGGTCGCGCTGCTCACACCGTCGATAGTGGCGCGGCCAGCGCTTCGTCGCAACGCCGGCCGACGCGCCCACCATCACCGTCGTTACCTTTTTTCCACTCCTTGGACACCGACGCTCTATCCGGTTCTTCGCAGCACCATTCTCAGCCCATGTCTAGCCCAGTCCGAGTTCCATCTTTCACCATGCACACGAACACGTCGTTTCACTCCAACCATAATTCTGCGGCTAATACGGCCAATGAGGTAAACCCTGATTTTTTTGTCCAACCTTTGTTAATCTTTCACCCTATTTATGGATTTTCAGAACACATGCATGCCGAGTTCACCTCACATAATCACAGTCGGTCGGAGAATGCTTAACCAAATTCACCATCTCACGAGCATCACACTGCCGAAAACGACATGCCCTCGGACCCTCCCGATCGAGAGGAAACTCCACGAAGAGGCCAACGATTTACAATACCAAATGATGACAGTTTGAAGGGATTCTTGCAACTTACCGGTAACAAACTTGAGACCTTTAATCGTATCCGCCATCGTGCATTTCCGGTTTGTAAGTATATTCCAACTCAAACTTTAGAGCGATTACATTTGCGTGAGTCGGTCATGTCGCTATTCCATAACATTGGTTGGCGTATGTTTCCTACCATTACTTGTGATACTTACTACGAGTTGGTACTTGAATTTTATTCTACTTTTACATTTGATCACAGTCGCGCCATGTCTCTCGATACTCCTAATGTTATATCTTTTCAACTTTTGGGTCAATACTTTCGATTGTCTATTACTGAATTTAATGTATATATGGGTTTTGTTACTAACGTTTCAGACCCTAATTATCTGACTACTCTTTTAGACATATCGCAAGATTTCGATAATGACCTTTCCTATGAGACATTGAAAGGTTTGGCAGGTTCTCAGTACAACCCACAAACGACCAAGGACCACGACATTCATAGCCCCGCCTTGCGCTACATTCATAGGTTCCTTGCCTACAATCTATCCGTCCGAAATGACACTCCCTCAAGCTTGAGTAAGACTGAGTTATTCTTTCTCTGGTGTATGCAGGTAAACATCAAGGTCAATCTTGGCTTTTGGATGGCCTACACGTTTCATCGTGTAGCGCGAACCACTAGGCCACGACCACTAATTTTGGGACCTTATATTACTCATTTAGCATTACGCATTTTTCCTGCTACTTTTGACCCGTCTAAGTTTACTTACGCTTTCTCTATGAGTGCCTTAGATGAGAAATGTCTAGATGCCATGGGATTACTTGCAGGAACTCCAGATGCTCTTTTTATTGTTCCCCCGGGCACTCTCCCAACTCGTAGAGAACAAGTATTTCAAAGGCGAGCCCAGACACGACCAACACAAGAGGAACAACCCCGAAAAGATATGGATGAGCGACTCCACTCGATAGAGACTGACTTGGCCGAGATCCTCTCCTATCTTCGCCCCGGCTCTTCCCGCGGACGACGAGGCCGCGGTCGTGGCCGCAATTGATCAAGGGAGTCTCTTATTTCCTCTCTTTTACTCTAGTTATCATTTTGGGACAAAATGCATTAAGTGAGGGGGCGGGAGATATGTTTGTCAAATTTTCTTTTTGCTTTATCCGAAGCTTGTCTTATGCTTGATTTTATGATAATTCTTGTCCCTTAGATTGATGTGTTCCTATGCTTACTTTGTGAAAATAAAAAACCTTGACTTGCTAGAAGCTTTGCTTGCATGATGAACTTCATTTGATGGCATAGCCTATGTTACACACTTGTTACTAGAAAAGGGATATTCTTAAGGATTACTTGATTGCTCTTGTTCTTGGAATTTATTGGAATAATACTTGCATGTTTAATTTTTTTGAAGAGATCAGATTTACCCTTATTTGCATACAAAAGAATAATAATAATAAAAGCTAGAGGTGCCTATCACTGGCTCTAGCTCAAAAAAAAGAGAAAGAATAGAGTCAAAAAAAGTAATAAGCTAGAGGTGCCTATCACCGGCTCTAGCAGAATAAAGCTAGAAGTGCCTATCACTGGTTCTAGCAATGAAAGAAAAAAATTCTTTGCATTTATGGTTTAGATTTGAGTTCTTTGCAAATTTTATGCATGCTTGCTTAGTTTGATATTTTCTGAGAACATTGAGTAATTTTAGCAAACACTTGAGTGATCCTTGCTTTATTAATAAGTTGTGGGATTTATTCTTCCTTATTGCCATCTTACTTAAATTTTTTTGCATGCTTAGTTTCTTGTTGAGTTAAAGTGATTATTTCATGTTGTAAGCTAGGGACTTAGATGTTTAAGGATGAGGATTTGGACATAAATTTTTTATACTTGAGGGCAAGCATCGGATAAGTGAGGGGGAATTTGATGAGTATTTATTTTGGTTGTGTTTTTGGTCCTTATTTCGATTAAATACAAGTTTGAGGGACTTAACTGAGCTGTTTTATGTTGTTTTCAAGAAGGGGACGTGATGCTGGAAATACGCTGGAATACTGCAGGAAATGCTGGAGCCATAGGCAGATTCATGGGCATGAATCAGGGCATGAATGCTGAATGGGCGCCACGTCAGCGTCTTCTAGAAGCTGACGTCAGCAGCAGTGATAGCTTATCAAGTCGCTTATCAGATAGCCTATCTCCAGATTTTTGAATTTTAAATTTTAAACTTTGGATAATTATTTTGTTTAATTTTTGTATTATCATATTAGGTTTACCTAGGTTATTCGGAACACTATAAATACCCCATTTGGGGTAAGACTTGATCATCAATCATCATTCAATTGAATTCATCACTTGAATCATTTCTTTTTCAAATTTTATTTTTTTTCCTTTTAGTTTTTTTCTTGAGATTATTTCTAAAATGTCGAGGATGATTAATTTAATAATCATGCTCGGCTAAATCTTCTTAAGCCGAAGGCTTATTCAATGACGCGTTCTCAAGGCGAGGTTCGAATTTATGCTTCAAACATTTCGGAAACTTTTCTCGATTTCTTCATACTTTATCTTCAAAATCAAAATGATTTTTAAACCCAAAGATTGACTTTGGAGAAAACAATTGTTTTGATCTATCAAGTGGGAGGGAGGATCGGTTATTGAAACAAATCTGACTTTCAGGGAACACATTTAGTAAATAGATTACTAAGGGAAATTGAGATCGAATCGTTTTTATATAAATAACTTTTCGAGTTGGTTACGAGCTTAAAGAATTTGTTTTCTCAAACATTGAGTTGGTTTAGACGAATTATCAAAATTGAAGCTAAACATTGGGTTTGGAAATTCAGTTTACAAAGAAAACTCAAGGATTGACCTTGTAGTAATTTCGCCAACAAGTTTTCCGAAATGAAAAATCTCTATCAATGAACCGAGTAGAACAAGTCAAAGCTTAGCCAAGGTTGAATATCTCTATTATTAGTTTTAACATCTTTAAACTATTCTTCTTGTTCTCTTAAATTATTACATTTCATTGCAATTTGCCCCCCAAATCACACAAACTCAATTCCATCATCTCTTGGTTCAGAAACGTCAAAAGCGCAACAAGGAAAGTTCAAGTCCTTGTGGGTTCGACTCCTACTTCCATATATGTACGTAATTTAATTTATTTATTTATTTATTTAGAAGAAGGAAATTATTCTTGACATGTTACGACGCGTGTCAAAAAGCTTACGATACAATGGACTGGTGCTTCTTGCTGGCCATCCTGGAAAAGATGGGGTTTGGTACTTTGTGGTGTAGGTAGATCTATACATGTATCTCACCCGCATCTATTTCAGTGTTGGTTAATGGATCACCAACTAAACCTTTTGTTATCGGTCGTAGTCTAAGACAAGGTTGCCCCTTATCTCCGCTTCTTTTTAACATTGTCGCTGAATCGTTAAGTGCTCTCATCAAGAAAGCAAACTCCTATGGTCTGTTTAATGGTGTTCGAATAGAGCAAAATGAAGTTAAAATCTCTCATATACAATTTGCTGACGACCTTATACTTTTTTGTGAGGCTGCTGAGGAGCAAGTTAGGAATATTGCCAGGGTTCTAAAAGGATTTGAGATTGCAGCCGGGCTTAAACTCAATATGAAAAAATTGAAGTTGCCTGGAATTAACTTGGACAACTCTACGGTTGATAATTGGGCTTCTATATTGCATTGTCAAAGGGAGAATTTCCCGAGCCTCTATTTAGGCCTACCTCTAGGAGCAATTAAAAACTCTACACAGCTTTGCGTCCCAATTGTGGAAAAGTTTAAGAAGAAGCTCTCAAGTTGGAAAGCTAAACTTCTTTCGGGGGAAGAATTGCTTTGATAAAGCCCATTCTAGCAAATCTGCCAATCTACTTTATTTCCATGTTTTCGATGCCTAATTCTATTAAGAAGTGCATCACGAGTTTGGTCTCAAGATTCTTATGGGGCTCTTTTGACAAAAAATCTATTCATTGGATTAGTTGGGAAATTATTTGCCTTCCCAAATCTTGTGGAGGCTTGGGCTGATAGATTTCAAAATGAAAAACAAAGCTCTCCTTAATAAGTGGTTATAGTGTACGGAGCCGGAGGGCCTCTGAAGTGAAAGTTATTGCTGTCAAATATGAAGAACATTCCTCGAGCTTACTGTCGGTGAATCTAAGACCGAGTAATAAATCTTGGATATGGAAAAACATCATCTCGCACTTTATCCAATCCATGTGACATTTCAGACAGCATTTAAGATTAGCTGTTGGTAATGGCATGAATATAAGCTTCTGGAATGATTTATGGGTGGGAAGTATTCCCCAGGATTTTCGCCCTGGCTTCTAATACAGTTGGCGTCATTGCTGACTTTGGTGAGTTTGTGAATGGCATGTGGCAATGGAAGATTGATCTTCGCAGAAGGCTATTTGATTGGGAAAAAGACGTATGGATGAATATGATAGCTCTAATTCAAAACATTACTCCTGGTAGATTCATCAATGATAGCTTACCATGGGTTGGAAACTCTAATGGTGTGTATTCATCCAAATCTTAGGGAGAGTTAGCTGTGCATGATGGCAGCCTTAAACTCGAAGTGTGAAAGCTTTAATGGCCAAACCTTGCTCCTCCGAAGGTCGAAGATGATTCATGGCAAGATCCCTACAAGGTCAGCTGTAGTGAGAAGAGGAGTACTTGGGCAGCAATCCATTCTTTGCCCACTGTGCGCATTGGAAACTGAAACTGTTGACCACCTATTTTGCCACTGCAAAATTAGTTGGCTCATTTGGCAAAGATGGTGCCGAGTGTGGGGTGTTTATGGTGCAATGTCCGGTAACATCACTTCATATTATATTGCTTGGTGCTCTTTATTTCCTAATGTTAATCTAAAAAAAATATGGCAGCATGTGCATTGCGTGGTCCATTTGGCTTTACAAGAACGATGTGGATAAAAATCAAGTGTTTCAGCTTTGCCTTATCCGATTAAGATGGTGGTGCAAGGCTAAATGGTCGTGGATGATGTTCTATTGAGGCCTACTATTTTGGAATCGAAGCTGTCAAAGTAGATTTGCAATGTGTCTTGTGCCTGGGAAAGACTAGCGTTGGGTTCACTCAAGTTTAATGGAAGGTGGGTTTGGGCATAGGCGGAATTTTGAGGAATGCCGATAATAAAATACTGATCATGTTTTCTAAATCTATTGTTGACTGGTTCGGTGGACCATGTTTGGCTCTAACTGTGTTTAGAAGGTTAATTGAGGAGTATTTGATTTGCTGTGCACAACTTTCATGGTCCATCAGAGCTGTGTCTAGGGATGCCAATTCGACTGCGGACAAACATTTCTAGATCAACACCCTTGTGTTGGTTCTTCAAGTCCTAAGTTGAGGTTTCCTACAATAAGCTCTGGAGACTGGAGCTGAGTTTTCATGAGGGACCTGATTGGTCTGTTGGATTAAGTTGAGGTGCTGTGCTCACAGGGATTATTTATTGCTGCCTTGGGAAGTCAACAAGAATGCCTACCCTCCAGAATTGGGTTTTGATTCTTCGGGCATTTGGGCAATACAGTTTCATGGTGAAGTATCATCGATGTCCTGGGTTTTTAATGATTGTATGCTTCACTTTGGTTTGTTCTTCTCTTAATATGTTCGGTTAATCGCTTGTGATGTATATTCACCTTATAAAACCACTTCACTCTTTTTCTTTCATATAAGTTTAAGCATTCATTTAATAACATCAGAACTTTCAAAAAAAAAATTCAATTTCCAAACAATAAAATAAACATGATTAGGAGAATTTGTTAAATTTCTCAATTAGTATTCCAAATATCTTGAATTGGTTTAAAAATTGGAGAATTTGGCATACTAACCCTAATTTCAGGAACACGAATCGGATTATCATCAAAATCAAGATCATAAATAAATTAAGGGATTTAATTGATGAAACTAAAATGCAAAATTCACCAAATTAATTGTTAATATCAACATTAATTATAATAAAAACTAAACAGAAATCGAAACTTCTCTTCATCAAAATTTAAATATTTTACATTGAAACCCTAAATCAAAACCTGGGTTAAATCTACAAATCAAACCGAAAAAGAAAACATTCATACATCTTTCCGCAGTTGTTGCGAGGAAATTGCTAAGGAAAAAAAGGTCTTATTTTACACTACATTGGAGAGCTTTGAATCACTTACAAAACTACCCATCTTGTTGGAGACGAGAGACGAGATCGGGAAGCAACAATCTTGATGAAGCAACGAAGAACGATGAGCTCCGTTGTTGTTCCATTGAGATTCCAAAACAACCAAGGAAATGTAGATCAGAGCAAGAAACGAGATCGCCAACGATAGAAACATCCCTTGTGTGAAAAAACAAGATGAAACATCCATTTTTTTTTTATAATTTTTTTGGTGGTTTTGGTTGAGATTTCAGAGAATTTTCTGATGAACGATGATCAAAGAGGAGGAGATAAGAAAGAAAGAAATGGATTTCAATAGTTTTTAAATGGGAAAAAAGATGAAATATCAAATTCAATGAATGATTGATTAGTTAATTTAGCGTCTAGGGAGAATGTATGAGAATAATAAGTTAAAATTATGTTTATGTATGAATTCTAAATATATTTTAATTTAATTGAGAAAAATATTTCATTTATTGACGTGAAAATTTTGTATTCAACAAACAGGTCTAATTTGTGATTTTGAGGTTTAGATTTTAGCGTTAACAATAAAAATTATATTGTTTTGATAAAAAAAAATTTAGAGTTCTAATTTAAAATTCAGAGTTTATGGCTATAATTTAAAATTATAATTTATATTTATATTATAGTGTTTAAAATGACATGTGTGTAAAAAAATGTACAATGACAATGCATCAAATATTAACTCGTTTCAATGCATCAGTTCACTCATCCATGTATTATAATGATTAATTCTGATATTAATTGTAATTATAATTATGTGCATCCATTGTATTAATTAATTTTATAATAGTGATATGAATATATTAATTGTAATTATAATTATTAATTTCACAAATAATAAAATAAGAATAAATTGATATTTCATATATGTATATTAACATAATGAAAGTTTGAATTTTTTAATTGTATTTATGGGATTCAAAATCTCTTATCGAATAATAAATTATGATTAGTTTTTTAATAAACAGTTTTTTATTTGTTAACTAATTGTAGTTTAATCATTTTAGGGTACAATGCATGTGCATGTGCATTGAATCTATTAAGGAAACATCTAAGTTGGGTCCCTGTCACATGTGGATGCTGCCTTTCTTGTTTTACTAATAATACAAAATATTTGCGGGACCCATAAACATATGTTCTATGAACCTATTCCCCTTTTAAAAATATTGTTTTTTTTTTGCACGAACCAACTTGCCTCAGTGGTTTAGGGAACGGTTGTTGTTCCTAGAGATCACGGGTTCGAGCACCAGCAGCTGCAGCAGGGTGATTGAGTGTTCATTGTCAAATGGTTGAAAGTATATTTAGAACAGATACTACTTGTAATCACTCTAGCTTTTTTCAAAAAAAAAAATTGTTTTTTTTTCATTTCTTATCATCATTTCTATGTTTTAGGAATTGAAAATCACGTGGTGATCAATCTCGGCATATTTGGGTTAAAAACCCCTTAAAAATAATTATATAAAAAAATAACTCCCTCCAATGATTATTTGGAAAAATAACCCCCAAATATATCACCTAATGGAACCTCGCGTTATGTGGAAAGCGAGACGCGAACTCGCATTCTGCAGAGCGCGAGTTCCATCTATGTGACATCGTTGTTTGAAATAACGGTTTTTCAAGAACTCGCGTTCTGCAGAACGCGAGGTCCCCGAGAATTTGAAAAGGCGGCTGAATATATCGCACAGAACTCGCGTTCTGCAGAACGCGAACTCGAGTTCTGTGCAAATATGGGTTGAAAAACAAGGGTTGATAGGCCTGTTCGAGCCCAATTTCGAGCTTATAAATCGTATATTTTTAACGAACATCGAGTTTAGGTTCGTAGTACTGGAAATTCTCTATCGTATGACACCAACACGGTCAATTTCCGTCTATTCTAAACTGACTTAAAATGGCTTCCAAAACCCTATGGTATCATCCTTTTTTGAATGAAATTGCCTTTGAAAAACAATTGATAATTTCGGTTTAGTAATCGCATAAAAGTAATAAAAAATCGAAATTAAATAAACATTTTAAAGTTTAATTATAATAGATAAAAGAAGATTAAAATACGGCATTTACAAAAAAAAACCAAATGTCTCGAATAAATATAATAAAAACATAAGTACATATCCATTTGAAAAAAAGGCTAATGACGTCTATGTCCACCCGTTCCGCAGTCGGGTGGACGACGATCCCGATCTGGATTCTTCCGAACAAGTTGTGCTATATCCTCCTCCTCCTCCTCCTCCTCATCATCATCCGCGGACCTCTGTTGGGCCTGGGCGGGGAGTAAAACAAGCTTCTCGGCGGCGTTTGCTGGACAATCCTAAAATCAAACTGAGATGCCAACGGTGGAATATCGATCAGCGGAGGACCACTCGTCGGCATATGGGGACGGTAGGCATTAGAGAACCCAAAGTCGGGTGGAGGCCTCATATGCTGGAACGTCAAAGGACCGCTCAAATTTTGAAATGCTGTGGCGAAAGATGAGGCCCTTGCAGTGTCAGTTCACGATCTCGGACCGCGCTGCCTCGGCTGGCTCTGACTCGCTCGACGTTGAGGGTGTGGGAGGTTTCAAGGAGCCTCGTCAAGCTGTCGCTCGCGCTCTTCGGGAGTAAGGATATGCTGCATCCCAAAGAGCCTATACCACTGAAAGTAATCAAAAGTGACCGAAATGGCTCAATCCTTAATGGGTTGGAGGATGCGTGGGCGATTGGCATATCGGTCAAGCCAAAGCTGAATCCAGTCAGCGTGGTAATGGGCCCAGTCAATCTCTGTCTTCTCTTGGCGCGTCAGTTGGTAGAATTCGTCCAGATTTAGTGGTTCCACTTGCGGAACCCCTTAGACGAACCCTAACTGTCGAAGAACCCGATCCGTCAAAGACTTACATTCTACTTCAATGAAACATCCATTTAAAAAACATTACCTCTAAGATAACAATGCATCCGGTCAAAGACTTACATGCACGATCTTTAAATTTGCTTAGCCCATCAATCAACCTATCATACGCAAATTTACACCAGTTTAATTTTCCCTTCAACACAGCTGAACACAGTAACTTCATATGTTCTAAGGAAGCCACGATGTTCGCGTTTGGACATAAGAAAACACCAACAATGTACAATAAAATTCAAGCCTTCAATTCTTCCCCCTCAAACTGACCACTAAGTATCTCCTCCTCAAGTTGCTGATATTATACATTCATATTGATCTTGTACTTCAACGCAAGTTCTTTCCCATCATATTTTCTCAATACGTTTTCAATGTTAACATCTTCATTCTTTAACTCTAATACAGCCTCGATATCTTCTATCATTAATGATATTTTGTGTCCATTATAATTTATATTCCATCATTGAACTCTTCAAATCAAAGTTCACTGCTAACTTCCGACACAACTCGCGATGAATTGCTCTATTTTTCATCCCAAGCAAACGGGCTTAACCCTAATTCCCCAACAACACCGTCAATCTTCCTTTTCTGCATCTCTTTAAATAAAATAGACACATTCTTCATGCTACATCTTGATGTCATCTCCTACGACATATAATATAACAATAATTACTTCAACGACATGCATAAATGTTTTATCTACCAAACTTTTTTAACACTACACACTTTTTCTAACTACAAAAATACACTTAGGCTTACTTTCTTAATTTTCGTGTTTCCTTTCTCTTTTGCTATCCATTTCATATAGGCCCGTTTTTGTTCCACTTTCATATCAAAGTAAGGCTTCTTTTTTACATTAGACATTTTTGCTCATTTCAATTCAAGTGTTTTTCTCGCCTGTATCACTCCTCCAAATATTATTAATTTTTTTTAATTAGTACACTTTACAAGCCAATACATAACAAATTATAGCTTTTCAAATTTCTCACTTACCGCATTGGTCATTTTCTTCCTCCCTCCTTTCATACCTTTACATTCACTTATACTGTAAATATATCATTAAAAGGTTATCAGTATGCAATACATATCACTAACTTTTAACAATACATATCACTTACCGCATTGGTCATTTTCTTCCTCCCTCCTTTCATAGACTTTTAACAATGCTCTATTGATTAAGCTATAACTTACTAGAAGTTAAAATATGCACACAATGATTTATGTGCCTCATCATCCCCAACTTTGTCATCATTTCCCCCGACTATGTCGTCTTTTATAGGTGCATCCATTACCAACTACTTCTATCTAAAATAAACATAACATTAGCTTTTATTAATTGCCTGAATAATCAACATCATATACTAATACACCAAAAAAAATTCTATTTTCTTACTACTTCAATCAATTAAAGACAACTATTTCTAACAACTTCCAAATAAAACAATTTTACATAAACAAAATAATAAATGAAGGAAAGAGGAAATGATTCAATGTTACAAATGGATCATTATTTCATTAAATGGGCATTTCAACCAAACAAGAACCACCAGCCAGTAAACAACATGAAAACGCAAATAAAACAACACAGAATGTGATAATCCATATGAACTGCAAGATTAAAATAAAATCAAATCTAAGAAATAGGGTGATCACCCAAATTATCTACACATATCGATATACTAAAGCCATAATTATGCATCAATTCAAATAACAAATATCCACATAATCCCAACACATTCAAAATTATACTTACTTCATCGCTTTTATGTTGATTTTATCATAACAATAATAGATGTGATCTACTACATAACCATTTAACCAAAACATAAAAGTCTTTTACCAAGTGCGTAAAGTTTATTAAAACATCACACATTCTACTATAATTCAAACTAAGCTAATATAAAATTCCATCTTCATTTCATAACAACTAAACACTCTAAGATCTTAATTCACATACTATCAACATAACTTATTACTAATTTTTAAAATACCGAGACATGCTTCATAAGTTATAGAGGGATCTTATATAAACATATATACTAACATATACATGTTCAAACAGTCCATACAATTTACTACAAGCTCAAAACACTCCTAATTCACATATATACTACTATATACATATTCAAAATTCAAGAAAATATGTGTACAACTTTCTTTCATGTTGACTAAACTGAAGAACGTACGTAAACCATAATAAACAGTCTACTCTAGTCCTATTGCATCACTTAGAACATTTGCAAAACATGTACTAATATATCAAATTTACAAAAGTTTCAATTCTACCTTTATACCAAAACTAACACTTGATAAAACTCAAAAAAATAAACTCAAAGGTTTCATATTTTCTGAAAATCACTTACAACTTCCATGGCAGTGATGATATTAACAAGAAAAAAAAACATTTCTCATTTCTTCCCTTGCAATGAAAATCATTTTCAAAACTGTCAACCGAGAGGCTAAAATCCATTTGCACATAATATTAACATTTACAAAACTTCATCAACTATTCGATTAAGTTACGAGCTTAAGAATATACCATCATATTTAATTTTCTACTTCATTAACATATGTAACTTTTAAATCCCTAAACACTTTGCCCGAACTTTCAAAAATCTCTACAAAAAATAATTTCCCGTAACATTTACCCGAACTTTCCAAATTTTCACCCACTATAACGCTAACCGGTTGTGCTTTCCCGCTACTTCTCATTCTTTCGAACCCTAAACCAAAACTACACTAAACTCTGTTTTATCACCAAATATTTCTTAAGTTTCACCCCAAAGAAATATAACTGATATCACCAAATATTTTCAATATGTTTTAAGAGAAAAAATAACAACGAATTAAAAACAAAATAAACCATCCGATCCAAAGGAAGCAAATTCATCTCAAAAGTTAACTGTAAACTCATCATAGACCTAGAATTAGATGAAACAAAGAGCAAACAAATGAAGATCAACCCAATAGCTGAAACAACTAAAATTCAAGAGTTTTTCAGCTAAAAAACAGAAAAATTTAAAGCAAAGATGATAATTTATCAATGATATCAAAAATTTAAATTTTCAACCAAGATATAACAAACCCAACAATACCTGCAAACAAAACAGCAAAACTAAGATCTTTCAAGCTTTAAACAAAGAAAAAATGGCATACATACCTCAACCAAACCTTGGTTTCCTTTTCCCGCTTAGACTCGCCTTTCTCTTCCTTTCACAAGTTTCACGGTGTGAGAATGAGATTTGTCTAAAAAAACGCTTGCCCTTTTTCTCTCGTGAGAACGCTAGCCTCTCACAAGCTTAGTTTTTATTTTCCCGCTCTTCTGATGGTCTCTCGCCCTTTTCCCTTTCTTTTTTAGGTTTAGTTTTTGCCCTAACCTGTTAACCGAGTCCCCCTTCTTTTTTTTAATCCGACGCTTATTATCATATCTCTTGGATCCAACGGCTTAAAACAAATGGTCTCATATTAGCCAAATATTAAGAATTTTTCTTTAGACAAGTCCGTTAATAATTATAAAATTTATAATTTATCTAATTTTAAAATTAATATAAAAGTAAGAATAAAAAAACTCAACTATGAGATGATTTCAATTCAATAACAAGTTGAACTCAATGACATAGTTTAACCCAAATTCTAATAGCCCAAAACTACTTTATAAGTTCAAAATTTTGAATACAAAACTAGGGTTTAGGGTTTCCTTTTGTGCTACTGTCGTCGTCGTTGATTCCCTTTCGCTCATAGACAACACATTCGACAATGGCGGCAAGTTCAACGGCAAGGTCTTTCCTTCAAGTTGCAGCTACGGAAGAGGTCATTTCGCCTCTCCGAGTTGTCCAGATCGAAGGCCTGGTATTCATCCGCTCCCTCTAATTTTTTTTCTCTATTTTTTTCCTGTTGATTGATATTCTTCTTATCAATGGATTTTGAATTCTTAGGTGATATTAAAAATAATCAAGCACTGCAAGGAGTTTTCACCGGCTCTGGTTACTGGCCAGCTTCTTGGATTAGATGTTGGCAGTGTTCTTGAAGTTACCAACTGTTTCCCTTTCCCGGTAATTTCGCAAATCTCTTTTTAACTGTTTTTCCTTTTTGAATTTTGTTGTTATGTTTTGTTTTAAATTGGAATGTTTTATGTTTAAATTATTGGGATAGATCCGCGAGGAAGACGAGGAGATTGAAGCTGATGGAGCTAATTATCAGCTTGAGATGATGAGATGTCTAAGGGAGGTTAATGTTGATAACAACACTGTTGGATGGTAATGTCTCGAATTTTTTTCGTATATTGAAAGACGCGTTTCTTTTTCTAGTTTAACTGCTAGATAAACTGGTTTTTTTTGGAGCCGAAGCTGAATTTTGTTTTACCATAATAGTTATATTTATTGAAGTGATTTGTACTTTGGTTAATGATTAAATCATGTACTTTGTACTTCCCTTTCATGTGGTTATCTTTGCCTTGCATATTTTCAGGTACCAGTCAACGATTTTGGGTTCATATCAGACAGTTGAGCTCATTGAGACCTTTATGAATTATCAGGTAAAGGAAACATTTTTAACATTATTTGGTGGAAGTTTTATTTTGAATCTCCTGAATTTTGTATTAATGTGTTGTTACTGATGATCATGGAATCTCACAATTCTGTCGATAATAAAGAAAAATTAACACTGAATAGAAAAAAAAAGCTATGCCCATTTGTTTGAGTTGACAACTTTGTGTGCCTTTCAATTTAAATTCACTTGTTAGAGTTTAGTTCTTCAGTTATTTATCTGCTTAATTGTTGAACTGTGCAGGAGAATATAAGGAGGTGTGTGTGCATTATCTACGATCCTTCGAGGTCTAATCAAGGTGTATTGGCTCTCAAGGCTTTGAAGCTATCTGATTCTTTTATGGAACTTTACCGGGCTAATAGCTTTACCGGAGAGAAGTATGATTTCTCCTTGCTATCAAAATTTTATGAAAATGAATTTCGTGTGCTTCCATATTGATTCTCTTCCGCTGTTATAGGTTGAGGGAGAAAAACTTGTCATGGGTGGATATTTTTGAGGAAATTCCGGTAAGTTTCTACGGCCTTGACTGTTTACTATTTTGATGAAGTAATATAATCTATCATAGGGACTACATTTTCCTTTATTATTATCTTGTATGAAATAATTTAATAAACATTAGTCAAGTAGATACTCTACATATGATGAATGATCAATTATTTTGGCAGTGTTAGAATGTGATATAAAAACAAACCTACAAGATACAGTGTGGAATGTTGAGGATTTGACATGTTTCCCTCATAATACTTGACATAGAACTGATAAGCAAGTGTATTTTCAATATAAACAATCATGGTTCCCCCTTTTGTGTTAAAGTTTGTGGTGGTTTTGTAATGCAGATCAAAGTCTCAAATTCTGCCCTTATCAGTGCTTTTATGACTGAACTTGAATCTGATACGCCAGTCACACAGGTGAAATATAAATTGTTGATCAAGTTATTTTTAGTAATACTATGGTAGAAGACTTTGTATCTGTGAAATTTGCCTTCTAATTGTAATTTTCGATTTTAGTGTGATTATGATCGTCTGCAATTGTCAAGTAATCCTTATATGGAGAGGAATATGGAATTTTTGATTGAATGCATGGATGATTTGTCCATGGAGCAGCAGAAGGTATGTATTCCTGTTTCTCCGATATTACATTGCTATCATTGCTGCTATTTTATGTTTAACATAAATTGTGGTTCTCTTGTTCTTTTTGCAGTTCCAATTTCACTACAGGAGCTTGTCACGTCAACAAGCCCAGCAACAAACATGGCTTCAGAAAAGAAGGTAGTGTACTTGATCTCTATGACTCTCAATTTTCGTTGAAATACCATCCAAGGACCTTCCAAGTATATGGAAAATGTTGACAAATAATATTTAACATGTGTTTGAGATGTACCTGTATACACACTTCCACCTGAGTCTGTAACAATATTATCCTTATAAATGATTTCCCTGGTAAGAGGAACAAAAGAAAAGAAAAAAGATCAAACAAAATTGTTTGAAGTTTTCTAGTAGGATTGGATGAAGATTCCTCTTCTTTCTTAAGGTTTTCAAGGGTCATAATTAAAAGTTAAAAGTTTGAAGCTGCCTCCTCTCTTTTACGATTTGGATAAAGTAGATTATGTTTTGTGAAAAGTCTTCGTATTGTACTTTTGTTTTCTTAGTTCACCTAGTTTTATGTATTTTCTCTCTTTTGTAACTGTAGGGCTGAGAACATGGCACGAAAGGCGGCTGGGGAGGACCCATTGCCTGAGGAGGACCCCACAAATCCCATCTTCAAGCCAATCCCCGAGCCATCACGCGTGGAAAGCTTTCTCATAACAAACCAAATTGCTAATTACTGCAACCAAATCAACGGGTACGTTGTCTGTTCTTGATCTCACTATTTCTTTTCAGGATTGCCCGACATAAGAAAATATCCTACAATTTGACATTCTGAAACATATGGGGGTTAATGTCCCTTTTCAACTTGCATCTCTGGTTTTTCGTTTCACTTGTAGTTTCTTTTAGATCTGAATTGATGCTTAGTGTAACATATTCAAAAAACATGCATCTCTATGTAGATTTACCCTTGCAAATCCTTTTTTAATGGTGTTGTTCATTTATTTTATCCTTGATGTTTAATCATGCACTTTCATTATGATTTACTTCTTCAACGTCATAATCGTGTCAATCATGTTACTTATGTTGCCCTTGTGTTCTATTTTGGAAGCCATAGACTGGGGATGTAGAAAGGGTTTTAGATACTCAGATTCGAACCCAATTCTATTGGCTGCATGAACAAATTGATCTCAAGTCCGATTTCCACTTTGCATTTATGAACTATTAAAAATTGTAAACCCAAAACAAAAATGTCAAGAAATGCACCGTAGTCTTAATTTCTTCAGCAACTTACCATTGTTAAAAATCATTTGCAGAGTTGCTGGGCAGAGCTTCAACAGATTGTATTTAATGAAGTCGTTGCACGATAACTGATCCGGAAAAAAATGGAACGTTCACGGCTGCAATTTTTGCAGGTTATAAATGATGCTTTGCCTAGTTAAGCTAAAAGTTTTTGCAATGTCGAGTACAATTATAAAGTATGGTAGCTGTAATTTTTTTTGAAGATGAATGTGATTGAAATTTTTTTCAATGCTGTTAATGTTTTACCTTTAATCCGAAGGCCTGATGATCCTCACGCACATCATGTTATTTTTGCATTTATTCTTTCCGCAATTTTTTTACGCCGGTACATTATGAACATGTCATATAAATTGCATTAAATTTCTCCCATAGTGTGACCGGCGGTGTGCACAAAGGTCCCGGAACAAATTAACTGTCGTATTGCTGATCGGCGATTACTAGCGATTCTAGTTTCATCCTTAACTCTCGTCTTGCTTATCACCGGCAGTCTTCTCATGATTCTGAACTCAATGATGACAACTAAATACGAGGATTAATCGTCATTAATATAAAAAATTAAGGCAAAGACTGAAATATAAAATATATTTTTAATAAACATTAAAATAATATGATCATGATTTACTATTGAAATATTTATAAACTCAATTTTGAAGCTCATAGTAATTTATGATCGTTAAGCTTCTAGTATAATAGTGTCGTGCTAATTGATCATTAGTGATCAAATCAATTGTATTTTTTGTTGATTTAAAGGATAAGGGAAATCCTGGAACATAAGTAGGCATTTGTACAAGAAGATATTCACTCTTGAAACGGACGAAATATTTGAGTCATTGTAACAACCTGAAATTAAAAAAAAGAATGAAAAGGAAATGAAGGCTCGAACCCACAACCTCACCCCTCACTATTCAGTGTGCAAGCCATTGAGCAAAAGCCTCACTTTTAATATTGCCTCTCTCTTTTTCTCTTTAAGATTAACGCGAGGTTGTTTAAATCAGCACTTAATAAAAACACGTCTGTTCACCTACTTCTTTTTGGTTAGCCCGTCTTTTCGTATCCCAAAAATCCTCCCCTTACCGAGAATTTCGGCGAGTCGTCAGTTACTGGCTCCCCTCGTCGAGCCGATCAAAACCCACTCGGCCGATCGTTGTTTCGACACCGGGAAGGGCTTCATCGGAGCACCGTGCTTTTTTTTCGGCAAATTCAAACCTTTGAGGTAAGATTCGACGATCTTTCCGGCTTGTTTCGCGTTTGTAATGTGTGGGTTGAAACCGTGGTTTAACGATCTATATTTTTTCGGCAGAATCACGTCATTTGAGGTCTCCGGCGACCATTTCTGACGACCAGAAAAATTGGGTAAGTGAACCGGTCTGAACCGGTCGACCCGTAACCGACCCGACCAGCATCTGACTCAAGTCCGACCCGGTTGAGTTAACTCGTCGAGTCAACTCAGTTGACCTTGACCGATGACGTCATGCTGATGTCAGCGTTGACTTTGACCAAAAAGTCAAAAAAATTTCAAAAATTCCTATTTTATGTTTTTCGACGTCCTGAGCCCATTTTTGAAGCCCGTTTCGCAAAATTCTAACCCGAAAGCCTCCGAATCTGACCTTGAATCTAAGTGTGCTTATATATTTAATTAATTGGTTAAGAGCTTGTGAGTAAGGTCTAATCTTGGAATTTGTGTAATTGAAGGTACTAACAGTTCCTTGAATACGAATTGTTGAGGGACGTCAAATCTGTGTTCAAGAGTGTTCAAACGTTGTTCACGGATCGACCGATGTAGCTTGGAGCCAAGGTAATACATTACTACCTTCTGCATGCTTTTGTAACACGTTGGTATTCGGTTAATGTTTGCACGACCATGTTTGAGCATGTGATTATTTCCGCCTATGTCGATCAATTATGAGATAAAAATAATAATGGCCAAGACAAATATTTGAATAAGAGGTTTGATAAATCAAAAGGACTTCTGAGTTCAGTGCACAATTAATGAGTCAGTTAACATTTAAGTCTGATTATCCTTTTGATTAAAAAGAAATGTCAAAAATTCGATTGACAAATGGCGAAAATATCCCTATCTATAAAAACAACTCATGAAGCTATACTTGATTCGATAAGACATCTGATACACTTGAAAACCTCAGACTACTAAAATGTCACGGTAACAAGACTTAAACCCTCGAGATTTTAAAGTACTTGAGTTGCAAGAATTCTGAATAATTCGATAAAGATAAATTTACGAAAAAATATTCGTATGTATGAATTGAGCAAAGGGGCGAAAAAGATTGAAATGACTAAAAATGATTGAATATACTGATAAGGCTGAAATGGGTCACAATGACCCTAAAGGCTGATATTTTCTTCGGGCATTAATTGCCAATCGACCGACATATGAGATATATCCTCGAGGTCTGAAACAAATGAATAGATGGAAGAACCGAGAAACTCTGAATAATTGAAACATTTTCGAGCATCGTAATGTCTGAAATACCCTCGAATACTAGAATGTTGGAGAATACTTCTAAGACATGGAATTAGAAATCTCAATGAAGACAAACAAATGTAATGGCTCCAAAAGTGGTAAAATACGACCCGTGTCAGTTGGTCGATTCAGATACTATGATGATAGTGGGAGAATACCGTGTGAATGCACGTGCAATTTATTTGGAGAAAGTACATAGTTAATAGTGAGAGGGGTATGTTCTCCTAAAGCACATTCGATGTTTTGGAATGAGTTTAGGTACAATGCACATGTTTGAATACTTGGAAAATATCACTCGAATATATGCTTGATTTCTAGTAATAAGTTCAGTGGACGATTGGTGAAGGTGAACTAATGTTGTTATGCTCTGTAGTCAGTTCTGAGAAATGAATGGTTTAGGTGTACCTATCCGGTGAGATATTAAACATTGTGTTAATGGGTTTCGATTAGTTCAAAGGGACTCAGAAACTTGATGAACAACTAAAATTTCTGAATTCTGTACATCACCGTTTACACCTTGTTGGTTCAAATTACCATATTACCCTCGAAGGTCAGAATGGCCAAAATACCCTCGTAGGCTTTAACGATCGAATCACTCTCGATATATCTGAAATCTCAATGATTCCGATGCATCAAATTTGATGTCCGATTTGAGTCATTGTTACCGAACTTCTCTTTTGTGGGACCTCGTTCTGAAATCAGTCCAAAATTGTCAAATGTCATCTTTTTGATATCTATCAAGTACCTCTGAGAAATGAATTGGGTCATAAAGCGTGTACCATGTATCTGTAAATACTTTATGTTCTAAACCAAGATCATATGCTTAAAATTTAAAAGTATGACATTGCTATACAAAAGGAAAACAATTCCCTAGTTTCTGACCTCTAATATGAAAAATATATATGATATATGACACTGAATATGAAATGATAATAAAATAAACTTGACATCTGTCTTCTGGTATAAAAATAGATCTGATATCTATTTTCTGTAATACTGTCTTCTGAATATAAATTGAAATAATCTGGGGTATATTATCTGAGATATGAATGAAGATCTGTAGGCTCAGCGCTGGTAAGCCCTTCTGGACCTAAGCTCCTACGCCCAATGGGCCTAGGGTAAACCTTTCTGTAATCTCCTACGCCCGACGGGCCTAGGCTAAGTCTTTCTAGATACTATTCTGGATTTTTGCATATTGGTGTATGGTTGGAGGGTAGTTAAGTAAATTAATAAAAATTTCTGACTTCTTCTGAAACATACCCTACTAAATTAATGTATCAAAGTTGAACTCTAAGTAAACTTACAATTCACGCTTAATGAACCATTCTGAACTCTTTGATCCAACTTCTGAAGTCTGAATCTCTTTTGAATCTCCGGCTTTAGACTAATTGTAGAACTAGTGTTTTGATATAATAATTGAAAAATGTTTTGGACTAATTTGAAAAGAATTTAAAACTTGGTTTTAAGTCCAAACAACTTGAATATATGTTTGAGGTATTTAAAAAGGTTTTTGGCAATGTTTTTATTGATTTTAAATAGCCAAACTTGACTTTTCAAGCTGCCCGTACCGATACGGCTCAACCCGTATCGATACCTTTTTTGCCCAGTTTGGTCACTGCCAAAACCCGTATCGATATAGTCTTGGTCGTTTCGATACGGTAAGGGATCGTTTCGATACACCTGGTAAGCGTACCGATCCCCATTTAACAACCCTAACTGTCATATTTCCCAACGGTCTTTTAAACGTCATATCGTACCAATACGCCCTCAAGCGTATCGATACGCCTAGGCTGGCAAGAGCCCAACGGCTAGTTTCTGATAAAGGTCGTACCGATACGGGTCCAAGCTTATCGATATAGAAGGCTGCAGAACAACATTAATGAAGGGAAATAAAGTCCTCAACGACTCCAATTCATCCCCAACGGCTAGTAACGGCTACAAACTCATCAAGAAGTATAAAAGGGACCCCCCAAGCATCAAGATATGGTTAATGCTTCAATTGTCAATCAACAAATGATCAAGAAATTGTCTTAGAGCTAAATTGTCATTTCTTTGTATAGACAAACACTAGTGAGCCAAAATTGTCAAATTTACTCAAGTGTTTTAGGTTTTGGGTGAGTGCAAAATTGTGCAAACAAATACCTATTAGAGGGATTTAAGTTTGCTTATCTTTCTCTTTTGTAAAGAGGGTTTGATCAAGGCTTTGGGTAGAAAGCTTGATCGGTGTATAAGGGTTTCCTCCTAAGCCTAGAAAAGGGGACGAATCAATAGTGGATTGATTGGAAATCCTTAGTGGGAAGCTAAGGTAGTGGATGTAGACCTTGGTTAGAAGGTTGAACCACTCTAAAATCATTGTGTCATTTATATTTTAGCTTCCACACCATATCCACCCAAAATTCTATCTCTCCACCACTTGGTGAGCAAGATCGGTTGAAGGAATCAAGCACCCTAAAACTCAACAATTGGTATCAGAGCTTGGATCAATCGAAGAGGATTAACATCCTATTGAGAAGATCCGGCAAGCTCGATCATCATTTCACACAACCGGCTCAATGGCGCAATTCATCGACAAACCGCCCTTCTTCGACGGAACTCTCTATGCCCATTGGAAGACAAAGATGAAGTTCTTCATCAAGTCTAGAGATTACAAGCTATGGGACATAGCTGAAGATGGTACGTTCGTGCCTCAACGAAGCAAAGCGGAGTGGAGTGCCGACGATCGCAAGAAGATGGAGCTAAATTGCAAAGGCTTGCACATTCTCTTTTGTGCATTTGGCCCAACCATCTATGAGAAGATGTCTTCTTGTGAGAGTGCCAATGAGGTATATGACAAGCTTGAAGTCACATACGAGGGAACCGATGAAGTTAAGGAGACCAAGATTGGGCTCCTCACCTTAGAGTATGAGAACTTCAAAATGGATCCGGAAGAGAACATCGAGAAGATGTTTGATAGGTTCTCCACTATCACCAATGGTCTCAAAGGCTATGGAGAAGCCATCCCGGAGGAAAAGCTTGTCCGAAAGCTCATCTACTCACTTCCCGAGTCTTGTGACTCAAAGAGGACCGCCATCATCGAAGCCAAGAATTTGAAGACCTTGAAGCTTGATGAAATAATGGGGTCACTCATTACTCACCAAATCATGAAGAAGAACAAAGAAGATAAGAAGAAGAGAGAAGAAATTAGAGTTATGGGAGAGAAGAAGATCAAAGGGCTTGGCATCAACACAAATGCCATTTCTCTCAAATCCTCCACTTGTCATCATGTAGATTCTAGTGAGGAGGAAAGTGAAGATGAAGAGATGGCCTATCTCTTCAACAAATTTGCCCGGTTCATGAAGAGCGAAATGGAAAATTCCAAGCATGAATCGAGGAAGAAGATGAAGGAATCCCACAAGTCCAACAAGAGGGGATCATCTTCAAAGAAATCATATGCGGCCACATGGAGCGATGAAGACTCCACCGATGATGAAGTAGCCCACCTATGCTTGATGGCCCTCAATAAGGGGGAGGTAACTTCTAACTCATCTTTTTCAAATTCATATACATTTGATGATTTGCAAGATGCCTATGATGATTTGCTTTTGGAATTCAAGGCATCATTTTCCAAAAACAAAAAGTTGATTTCAAAAATAAAAATTGAGAATGATTTGCTTTCCAAAATAAATCTTGAACTTGAAGAAAAATTGAAAGATTTTGAACAAAAATGTTTTGATTTACAAAATTTGCTTCTTAAAGTTCAAAAAGAAAAAGATTTGATTTCCAATGAACTTCAAAAGAAAAATGATTTAGGAAAATCAAATTTTTATGTAAGACGATCTAGTGCCCCTAGATTTGTAAAAGAAAAATGTTTTAGAAGTATTTGGGTCCCAAAAGGACTTAGTACTTCAATTAAAAAGGATGAAATTGAAAAATGGATTCCTAAGGGGACTAAAGTTTGTGCTACTAACGTTTATGGATCCAAAGCAATTTGGATACCAAAAATTACTTGATTGTCTTTTGCTAGGTGTGATGGAGAATGATCAACAAGTCAAACTTTAAGGGGGAGCTCCATGCACACTAAGGAAGAACACTTGAAGAAGGAAGGCTTCGCATCCTCCCTTGAGTTCAAGTGTGGTAAAATCTAGTTGCTTTTGTTTTATTTGATTTATTTTTGTTTATGTCAACTAGATGATCATATATGTTGGACTAACATTTTTTATGATGCTTTGAGTAAGGGGGAGCCATTTTAAAACCAAAATTCTTAATTTTGTCAATTTTTTTACCTCTATTGTTATTTTGAACTTAAAAGTTCTTTTAATTCTTTTTGATATAACAAATAGGGGGAGAAATGTGGTTTGAAAAATTGAATTTTTAAATGAATAAGGGGGAGCTTTATTTGATTTCATATCTTTAATCTCTTATTCACAATTTTAAACTTAAAGGGGGAGAATCCCAAACAATTTTTCAAGTTGGTTTTATTATATCAAAAAGGGGGAGATTGTAGAACTAGTGTTTTGATATAATAATTGAAAAATGTTTTGGACTAATTTGAAAAAAATTTAAAACTTGGTTTTAAGTCCAAAAAACTTGAATATATGTTTGAGGTATTTAAAAAGGTTTTTGGCAACGTTTTTATTGATTTTAAATAACCAAACTTGACTTTTCAAGCTGCCCGTACCGATACGGTTCAACCCGTATCGATACCTTTTTTGCCCAGTTTGGTCACTGCCAAAACTCGTATCAAAACAGGCTTGGTCGTTTCGATACGGTGAGGGATCATTTCGATACGCCTGGTAAGCGTACCGATCCCAATTTAACAACCCCAACGGTCATATTTCCCAACGGTCTTTTAAACGTCATACCGTACCGATACGCCCTCAAGCGTATCGATACGCCTAGGCTGACAAGAGCCCAACGACTAGTTTCTGATGAAGGCAGTACCGATACGGGTCCAAGCGTATCGATATAGAAGGCTGCAGAACAACATTAATGAAGGGAAATAAAGTCCTCAACGGCTTCAATTCATCCCCAACGGCTAGTAACGGCTACAAACTCATCAAGGAGTATAAAAGGGACCTCCAAGCATCAAGATATGGTTAATGCTTCAAATGTCAATCAACAAGTGATCAAGAAATTGTCTTAGAGCTAAATTGTCATTTATTTGTATAGACAAACACTAGTGAGCCAAAATTGTCAAATTTGCTCAAGTGTTTTAGGTTTTGGGTGAGTGCAAAATTGTGCAAACAAATACCTATTAGAGGGATTTAAGTTTGCTTATCTTTCTCTTTTGTAAAGAGGGTTTGATCAAGGCTTTGGGTAGAAAGCTTGATCGGTGTATAAGGGTTTCCTCCTAAGCCTAGAAAAGGGGATGAATCAATAGTGGATTGATTGGAAATCCTTAGTGGGAAGCTAAGGTAGTGGATGTAGACCTTGGTTAGAAGGTTGAACCACTCTAAAATCATTGTGTCATTTATATTTTAGCTTCCACACCACATCCACCCAAAATTCCACCTCTCCACCACTTGGTGAGCAAGATCGGTTGAAGGAATCGAGAACCCTAAAACTCAACACTAATCTCTCAAGGTTCGGGTGATCAAATAAAGAACAACTATGTTACCTTCTAATATAATGTGTTGAGTGGATTGTTGAATCGATTTAAGCCAAGAGGGGGTGAATTGGATTTTTAAAGATGTTTGGTGGTGAAGTGGTAAAATAAAAATTCAAGGCAAGGCACTTATAGTGGTTCAAGATCCAAATGAACTCTACATCCACTACCTTAGCTCCTACTAAGGATTTTCAAAGAACTCCACTAGTTGATCTTCCCCTTTTTTAGGCTTAGAAGGAAACCTTTACACAAGTGGTCAATTTTCTACCCAAAATTGACCAAACTCTCTCACAAGGTTTACAAAGAAGAATAAGGCAATTACAAAGTATCTCTCAATACAAATGTTGCCCAATTACAAGCACTCAACCCAATTGAGTCAAAAAGATAGGAATTACAAAGAATCACAATTGAGGTTTTACAAAGATAAGAGAATTAAGCACTAGAGCTTGGATTTGATGTTGTAATGTTTCTCTTATGATCAATAGTTGTTGCTGGTGGTTTTAGGACTCCCCTTTATACGTTCTCATTCAATTCTAGTCGTTAGGGTTGTTGTCATCATAAATATAGCCGTTGGGATGCTATCTTCCCACCATAAATGTACTTCTGCAACTACCCATTTCGAAACATCTGTACCTATTTCGAAACAGACCAAAATAGAAATAGTTGTTGGGGTGTAATTAAGAGATCGTACCGAAACGGACAAGATCGTTTCGATACTGCTAAGAGTCGTTCCGAAACGTGCTTGATTCTATTTCGAAACATTTTGCCACTGTCAAAACCCGTATCGAAACATGCTTAACTCGTTTCGATACACCTTAACCTTTTTCTGAAAATCAGTTATAAAATTTTAACATTCATATTTTAAATCCAAGTTTGAAAATCGTTTCGAAACGTTTGAGGTCGTTTCGATACTGCCGTATCAAAACGGATCAACTCATTCTGTTGTTCTTCATCTGTTTTGAAACATAAGGTCTTGTTCCGATACACCTGTATCGAAACGGGAAAGCTTGTTCCGAAACACATGTTAACAATTTCGAAACGTTCCGAAACGCCTAAAGGCTGTTTCGAAACGGTGACTCAAAAATTATTGTTTTGACTTGGAAAACACTTAGAAAAATTTGCATAAATATTGGTTTTGACTTGACCATTTTGCTTAACGGTTTTGGGAAGTTTTGAGGACTTAAAAATTTATTTTCCATTTTCAATTTAGTCCTTAAATCCTTTGTTATATCAAAATTAATTCTTTGGTTTTACAATCTCCCCCTTTTTGATATAACAAAATCAAGTATAAATTTTTAAGTGTTTTTGAAATCTTTGAAATTTTTTTAACTCCCCCTCAATTTAAGATAGGTTTTAAAGTTTTGAAAAATTGAAAATTTAAAGTATTTGAAACTTAAAACCAACTTAAAAACACTTAGTCTCTTATGAATTACTTCTCCCCTTTTTGTTAGATCAAAAATATATAATCAAGGCTAAATGAGAATAAAAGAAGCATAAACCAAACAACATAATATTATAAGAAGCATTAAGTTCATGAAACAACATCAAAACATAATCATCAAGCTCAATCCTAAAAAGCATAAAATCAAAGCATAGGTCTTAAAAACAAAAACATAAATAGGTGCAAACTTAATCCTAATATGACATAATAATATGATATGCAATAAGCCTAGGGTGCCTCATCACCATCATCGTCTCTAATGTTATCCAAGAAATCATCTTTATCCTTCGCTTGATCATTGCGAAAATGCCTCCAATCACCATAGAAGTTGGAGAAGGAGAGATCCATGGATGATTATTGGTTTTCGAGAGCGGTAAAGTGATTATCGTTTCCAAGAACACGATCCTCCAAGGATTGCAAACGAGTGTTGATAGCACCAAATCTCGAAGCCATGTTCGTGTTCATCGTGTTGAACCTCTCGGTAAGGAAGGCCATAAGAGCATCATTGTTGGGAGCCACAATGGGAGCCGAAGCTTGAGGTTGAGGCTCAACTTGGGGTGCTTGAGCTCTTCTATCAACATGAACCCATTCACCAAGGGTGTAACAAAATTTGGATCTCACAAGAGAAGATTCACCAAGCTTTTGCTTTTGTGGTTCTGGAAAATCATATGAGCAATCAAGACCAATGCGAACAAAGATGTAGCTCAACATTGTCCCATATATGAAGGAGGTGATGGAGTCGGATAGACGATTTCTCACTTGATGGACCATCTCGTCAAACATGATCTTCACCAAGTTAGGTTGTTGGGCTTGGCGGAAACACTCAAGCCAAAAGTTATCAACTTGGCAGATGTGGGCAAATTTACCTCCGAATGGGCGAATGAACCATGAGATAATCAAGTGCAAGAAACGATCATGGGCATCCAAGGTAAGAACCGATCCGGTATGAGATCTAAAGTGATTTTCATCCTCAATTCTCTCATCTTTTAGCCCAAGAAAGTTCACTAGGGTGGATGGATCAATACGTAACTTCTTGCCCAATAAGTAAGACTCAATCGCAATGACTTCGGAACGATCCTCATTGTTGATAAGAATAGCATTAGAGTAGAAGAGCAAAACCATATTCTTGTAGACAATGTCAGGAATGCTCAAAAAGCTTAGAAAACTCCATTGCGTCAAAAGAGGTAGGTATATGAAGAGAAAATGCTCGGAATCGAGGAATGTCATATCCACAACTCGCTCTCTTCGAACAACGACATCTTGGAGAATTTTAAAACAATTCTTAGCATCTTGATTTCTAAGACTCTTGGAATAGAGAAGGGTAAGGTTTGGACGAATATTGTCACATTGGTTCAAACCTTCACCCCCTTCAATCTTTCTTTTCTTAGAATCAATTTAAAAACACCTAAAAACAAAGCAAGCAATAAAATTAAGTGTATGCATTTAAATCCTAATTCGATCCAATAATAATCCCATTAAAGTTTTAAAAACAGTTTGAAAGTATATACATAATAATAATTTTTTTGATGAAAACAAATTTGAAAAAAGTGTTAAAAAATACGAATAAAGTAAAATATATTCGAACAAAAAAATTTGAGATTTTGAATTTTTTTACAAGATTTTAAAAACCCATAGTGTAAAACAAGTATACTATACAAAAATATAATTTATTAACATATTATTCGAACGAAATCAAAAGAAAAAGATGGAAAATACCTCAAATATGGGATTTTGGAAGAATTGGTGGATGAAAGTGCACCAAATTGATGAAGCTTGCTTAGATTCTCGTTTAGGAATAAAAGCCCTCAAGTTTTGATGAAAAACAAAGAGATTTGAAGGGTTTTTATAGAGGAATTTGATTTAGGGTTTTGAGGGTTTGATAAAAAAAAGTCTTTAAGCAATTAAAACCCTTTAAAATAGGCTTTTCAGATACGCGTTTCGAAACAGGAGAAAGCGTTTCGAAACAGGCGTACCGAAACGTCTATGAACGTTCCGAAACAAGCTGACCATTTCGATACAGGTTTGACTGTATCGAAGCCCAAGAGATTGCCTGTTTCGAAATGCATAGGGGCCGTTTCGATACATATTTTGACAGAACCAAAACGTTTCGAAACCTTTTGGGGCATTTCGAAACAAGTTGGTCCATTTGTGTTCTTTAAAGGCTGCATGTATCGAAATAGGATGACCCGTTTCAATACCAATTGCACTAGAAGTGCAGATAAGGCTCTAAAATGCAGAAAATTCGAACTTTGATCGATCCTAGATGCATAAATGAGATGTATGAGCAAGTTTAACATATCAAAACATAAACATACTCCTCTTAACTATAAGCATAGATGCAATTAAGATAAAAAAAACACATAAGCATGACATTTAACAAGAATTCAAGCAATTTTTAAGCACAAAAGGTCTTAAAAGGTCAAGATAGGCTAGTTAGACCTAACTCTCTCCTAAGGGACCAAAAACGCTCTTTATCTAGAGGTTTGGTAAAGATGTCCGCTGATTGATTTAAGGTGTCTACATACTCTAAAAAATCATATTATTTAAGGACATGATCTCTAATGAAATGAAGTCTTATTTCTATGTGTTTGGTTCTAGAGTGTTGGATGGGAATTTTGGTAAGACATATGGCACTAGTGTTATCACACCTAAGGGGTATGGTGTCTACCTTAATTCCATAGTCTAAGAGTTGTTGTTTCATCCAAAGGACTTGATAACAACAACTCCCTAAGGATATGTACTCTGCTTCGGTGGTAGATAAAGCTACACTATTTTGTTTCTTAGAGAACCAAGATATGCGCACACTACCTAGGAATTGACAAGTGTCAGAAGTACTTTTCCTATCTATTTTACAATCCCCGTAATCCATATTCGAATAAGCATGAAGGTTAAAGGTTGAATCTCTAGGATACCAAAGACCTAAACAATGAGTATCTTTAAGGTACCTAAAGATCCTTTTAACGGCTATAAGGTGTGACTCTCTAGGACTAGCTTTGAACCTAGCACACAAGCAAACACTAAACAATATATCTGGTCTACTTGCGGTAAGGTAAAGAAAAGATCCAATCATAGAGCGATAAAGCTTAGAGTCAACACACTTACCTCCTTCATCTTTGTCAAGCTTTGTAGACGAGCTCATTGGTGTAGCTTGAGGCTTTGCTTGCTCCAAGCCAAACTTTTTGAGCATATCTTTGATGTACTTGGCTTGATTGATGAAGATGCCATCCTTCATTTGTTTGATTTGAAGTCCCAATAAAAATGAGAGCTCCCCCATCATGCTCATTTAAAATTCACCTGTCATCAACTTAGAAAAATCTTGACAAAGCAACTCATTAGTAGAACCAAAAATAATATTATCAACATAAATTTGAACTACTAAGATATCTTTGCCATTGTTTTTAATAAATAGTGTCGTGTCCACCTTTCCTTTTTCAAAACCTTTTCAAACTAGAAAACTTGATAATCTTTCATACCAAGCTCTAGGAGCTTGTTTTAAACCATATAAATCTTTTGATAATTTGAAAACATGGTTTGGAAAAATAGGATCTTCAAAACCTGGTGGTTGTTCCACATACACTTCTTTGTTTATAAAACCATTTAAAAATGCACTTTTAACATCCATTTGAAAAAGCTTGAAATCATGATAACATGCAAATGCAAGTAGCATCCTAATTGTTTCTATTCTAGCTACAGGTGCATAGGTTTCATCAAAATCAATTCCCTCTTCTTGAGTGTAACCTTGAGCAACAAGCCTAGCCTTGTTTCTCACTATGTTACCACTCTCATCTAGTTTGTTTCTAAAGACCCATTTAGTTCCTATAGTAGATTTATTTCTAGGCCTATCAACTAATGTCCACACTTTACTTCTCTCAAATTGATTTAATTAATCTTGCATGACCATAATCCAAATGTCATCTTTTAATGCTTCTTTAACATTCTTAGGCTCAATGCATGAGATAAAAGCAACATGATTAAGCATTTTAAGAGAATAACGACTAGTTACCCCATTGGATGGATCACCCAAGATCTCACCACCCTTGACATAGTTGTACTCCCTTGGGTAGCCCACTTCGTTTTCCTCAAGAGACATGTCTTGCAATGCTTCTAGAGGCGGTTCTTGTGCTTCTTCCTCTTTGGTTGGAATCTCATTCACCTTTGATGATTCTCCACCATCATTGGCTTCAATGATCCCTACATCATCATCACACGAATCCTTCCTCGGAATGAGGTTATCATCGAAAACTACATGAATAGATATCTCTACAACTAAAGTTCTTTTTTTAAACACACGATAGGCTTTAGAGTTTAAAGAGTAACCTAGAAAAATAGCTTCATCACTCTTTGCATCAAATTTACCTAAATTATCTTTACCATTGTTTAAAACAAAACACTTGCAACCAAAAGGATGAAAATAGCTAATGTTAGGCTTTTTAGATTTTAAAATCTCATAAGGAGTTTTCTTCAAAATATGCCTAATCATTACTCGGTTTAAAATGTAGCAAGCGATTTTAGTGGCTTCCGACCAAAAATACTTCGGTAAATTATTTTCACAAAGCATAGTCCTAGCCATTTCTTCTAAAGTTCTATTTTCCTCTCAACTACCCCATTTTGTTGAGGAGTGCGACGAGTTGAAAAATTATGGCTAATCCCATTTTCATTAAAAAAAATCATCAAAACCCATATTTTGAAATTCGGTTCCATGATCACTTCTAATATGTGAAATTTTAAGTTCAAGATCATTTTGGGTTATTTTTGAAAATGTGATAAAGTTTTCTAAATCCTCATATTTGGTGCTTAAAAAGAGAACCCAAGTATACCTAGAGTAATCATCAACAAGCACAAATGCATATGATTTTCCACCCAAGCTATTAATCCTAATTGGCCCAAAGAGATCCATATGGATCAATTGCAAACACCTACTTGTAGAAACATCATTAATAGACTTGAAAGGGGCTCTATGTTGTTTACCTTTAGCACGTGCATCACATATTTTATCTAATGAGAACTTGAGCTTAGGTAGGCCTCTAACTAGATTAAGGGAAACTAATTTTTCTAAAACGCTAATGCTAGCATGTCCTAGTTTCCTATGCCATAACCATGCATCATTTTAATTTTGTGCAACTAAGCATGCATGAGATGTATGAATGTCATCTAGATGCACCATATATATTGCTTATGCGATGACCAATGAGTATTGTTTTGTTAGATTTAATGTCTACTATTCTACACCCATTTCCATCAAACATGACATTAAACCCTTTATCGCATAATTGACTAATACTCAATAAATTGTGTTTTAGACCATTGACATACAATACATTTTCAATAAGTATGGAAGAGTGATTACCTATGGAGCTAATACCTTCAATGTGGCCTTTGGAGTTGTCACCAAATGTCACTACTCCTCCACTTTTTGGATTTAATTCTGTAGAACTAGTGTTTTGATATAATAATTGAAAAATATTTTGGACTAATTTGAAAAGAATTTAAAACTTGGTTTTAAGTCCAAACAACTTGAATTTATGTTTGAGGGATTTTAAGAGGTTTTTGGCAAAACTTTTCATGCTTTTATATAGCCAAACTTAAGTTTTCAAGCTACCATTACCGATACGGTCCAACCCGTATCGATACCTTTTTGCCCCAGTATGGTCACTGCCAAAACCCGTATCGAAACAAGCTTGGCCGTTTCGATACGGATCGGGATCGTTTCGATACGCCTGGTAAGCGTACCGATCCCCTTTCCAACAACCCCAACGGCTATTTCCCAACGGTCATTTAAAAGTGAAACCGTACCGATACGCCCTCAAGCGTATCGATACGCCTAGGCTGGCAAGAGCCCAACTGCTAGTTTCTGATGAAGGCCGTACCGATACGAGTCCAAGCGTATCGAGACGGAAGGCTGCAGAACAGCATTTATGAAGGGAAATAAAGTCCTCAACGGCTCCAAATCATCCCCAACGGCTAGTAACGGCTATAAACTCATCAAGGAGTATAAAAGGGACCTCCAAGCATCAAGTAAAGGCTAATGCTCATATTGTCAATCAACAAATGATCAAAAAGTGTCTTTGTACTTAAATTGTCAATTCTTGTATAGACAAACACTAGTGAGCCAAAATTGTCAAATTTGCTCAAGTGTTTTAGGTTTTGGGTGAGTGCTTAATTGTGCAAACAAACACCTATTAGAGGGTTTTAAGTTTGCTTTCTTTGTCTCTTTGTAAGAGAGGGTTTCAATCAAGGCTTTGGGTAGAAAGCTTGATTGTGTATAAGGGTTACCTCCTAAGCCTAGAAAAGGGGAAGAGCAATTAGTGGAATTGTTGGAAATCCTTAGTGGGGAGATAAGGTAGTGGATGTAGACCTTGGTTAGAAGGTTGAACCACTCTAAAATCATTGTGTCAATCTTCATTTTAGCTTCCTAAACCCTAACACCCAAATATCCACCTCTCCACCACTTGGTGAGCAACATTGGTTGATCGAATCGAGCTCCTCTCAACTCAACAATTGGTATCAGAGCTTGGCTCAATCGAAGGGGATTCACATCCTATTGAGAAGATCCGGCAAGCTCGATCACTAGTTCATCAACCGGCTCAAATGGCACAATCTATCGACAAACCGCTTTTCTTTGACAGAACCCACTATGCCCATTGGAAGACAAAGATGAAGTTCTTCATCAAATCTAGAGATTACAAGCTATGGGATATAGTTGAAGATGGTCCGTTCGTGCCTCAAAGAAGCAAAGCGGAGTGGAGTGCCGATGATCGCAAGAAGATGGAGCTAAATTGCAAAGCCTTGCACATTCTATTTTGTGCATTTGGTCCATCTATCTATGAGAAGATGTCCTCTTGTGAGAGTGCCAATGAGGTATGGGACAAGCTTGAAGTCACATACGAGGGAACCGATGAAGTCAAGGAGACCAAGATTGGGCTCCTAACCTTAAAGTATGAGAACTTCAAGATGGATCCGGAAGAGAACATCGAGAAGATGTTTGATAGGTTCTCCACCATCACCAATGGTCTTAAAGGTTATGGAGAAGCCATTCCGGAAGAGAAGCTTGTCCGAAAGCTCATCTACTCACTTCCCAAGTCATGGGACTCAAAGAGGACCGCCATCATCGAAGCAAAAAATTTGAAGACTTTGAAGCTTGATGAACTCATGGGGTCACTCCTTACTCATCAAATCATGAAGAAGAATAAAGAGGATGAGAAGAAGAGGGAAGAAATTAGAGCTATGGGAGAGAAGAAAATAAAAGGGCTTGGCATCAATGCTAGTGTCATAGCTCTCAAGTCCTCCACTTGCCATCATGTCTATTCAAGTGAAGAGGAGGATGAAGATGAAGAGATAGTTCATCTCTTCAAGAAGTGTGCCCCATTCATGAAGAAAGCCTTGAGAGAGCTTGAACGAGAACCCAAGAGAAAGGAGAGGGCAAGCACTTCAAGCCATAAGAAGAAGGCACATGTGGCTACTTGGAGTGATGAGGACTCCACCGACTATGAACAAGCCAACCTTTGCCTTATGGCCATCGAAGAAGATTCAAGGGTAACTTCTAATTCATCTACTTCATGTTCTTATTCTTTTGATGAATTACAAGATGCCTATGATGATTTGGTTTTAGACTTTAAAAATCACATTTTGAAAAACAATAAAGTGATTTCAAAGTTGAAAATTCAAAATGACTTGATTTCTAAAACCAAACTTGAACTTGAAGCAAAACTCAAGGAGTTTGAACTAAAATGTTTTGACTTGCAAAAATTGCTTCAAAAAGTTCAAAAGGAAAAAGATTTGATTTCCAAAGAGCTAGAAAAGAAAAACAATTTTGGAAAATCAAATTTCTATGTAAGACAATCTAGTGCCCCTAGATTTGTAAAAGGAAAATGTTTTAGAAGTGTTTGGGTCCCAAAAGGACTAACCACTTCAATTAAAAAGGATGACATTGAAAGATGGATTCCTAAGGGGACTAAAATTTGTGCTACTAACGTTTATGGATCCAAAGCAATTTGGATACCAAAAATTACTTGATTGTCTTTTGCTAGGTGTGATGGAGATGTTCAACAAGTCAAATATTGAGGGGGAGCTCCATGCACACAAGGATGAACACTTGAAGAAGGAAGGCTTCACATCCTACCTTGAGTTCAAGTGTTGGTAATATCTAGTTGTTTTTGCATTTATTTGTTTTAAATTTTTTTCATTTAAATCAACTAGATGATCATATATGATGGACTAACATTTTTTATGATGCTTTGAGTAAGGGGGAGCCATTTTAAAACCAAATTCTTACTTTTGTCAATTTTTACCTCCATTGTTATTTTTGAACTTAATGTTTTTAAATTCTTTTTGATATAACAAAAAGGGGGGAGAAATGGTTTGAAAAATTGCATTTTCAAATGAATAAGGGGAAGCTTTATTTGATTTCATATCTTTAGTCTCTTATTCACATTTTTAAAGATAAAGGGGGAGAATTCCAAACAATTTTTCAAGTGAGTTTTATTATATCAAAAAGGGGAGATTGTAAAACTAGTGTTTTGATATAATAATTGAAAAATGTTTTGGACTAATTTGAAAAGAATTTAAAACTTGGTTTTAAGTCCAAACAACTTGAATTTATGTTTGAGGGATTTTAAGAGGTTTTTGGCAAAACTTTTCATGCTTTTATATAGCCAAACTTAAGTTTTCAAGCTACCCGTATCGATACGGTCCAACCCGTATCGATACCTTTTTGCCCCAGTTTGGTCACTGCCAAAACCCGTATCGAAACAGGCTTGGCCGTTTCGATACGGATCGGGATCGTTTCGATACGCCTGGTAAGCGTACCGATCCCCTTTCCAACAACCCCAACGGCTATTTCCCAACGGTCATTTAAAAGTGAAACCGTACCGATACGCCCTTAAGCGTATCGATACGCCTAGGCTGGAAAGAGCCCAACGGCTAGTTTCTGATGAAGGCCGTACCGATACGAGTCCAAGCGTATCGATACGGAAGGCTGCAGAACAGCATTTATGAAGGGAAATAAAGTCCTCAACGGCTCCAAATCATCCACAACGGCTAGTAATAGCTATAAACTCATCAAGGAGTATAAAAGGGACCTCCAAGCATCAAGTAAAGGCTAATGCTCATATTGTCAATCAACAAATGATCAAAAAGTGTCTTTGTACTTAAATTGTCAATTCTTGTATAGACAAACACTAGTGAGCCAAAATTGTCAAATTTGCTCAAGTGTTTTAGGTTTTGGGTGAGTGCTTAATTGTGCAAACAAACACTTATTAGAGGGTTTTAAGTTTGCTTTCTTTATCTCTTTGTAAGAGAGGGTTTCAATCAAGGCTTTAGGTAGAAAGCTTGATTGTGTATAAGGGTTACCTCCTAAGCCTAGACCTTGGTTAGAAGGTTGAACCGCTCTAAAATCATTGTGTCAATCTTCATTTTAGCTTCCTAAACCCTAACACCCAAATATCCACCTCTCCACCACTTGGTGAGCAACATTGGTTGATCGAATCGAGCTCCTCTCAACTCAACAAATTCCATGAATCGACTCTTGTCTCCGGTCATGTGCCTCGAGCATCCACTATCAAGGTACCATGAATTTTGACTTTGTGCTTTGGCCTTGTAGCAATGCTCCCCCTGCAAAAAAAGAGTTAAACTTTGATTTTTGGTACCCAAATCATTTTGGTTCCATGAGTGTTAGCTCCCAAAAGCTTGGTTCCCTTAGGAATCCAAGGTGACATAGCATAACATTATTAGATTTTACAAGTTAGTTAGGAACTCATACACTTCTAATCCTTTCAGTTCTAGAATGCCTATTGGAGCCACTTTGTTTGTAGTTAAAATTCTTTCTTTTTACAAAGTTTGTTTTTGAAGATTCATCTTTTTCAAGCTTTGAAGAACCAACATTTTTGAAAGAATTTTTGAGCTCATTTAGCTCATTCACCAATTTTTGGTGTTCATCATTACAATGAGAAAGAAGGTTGTTTAAATCAATATTTTATTGTTCAAAGAACTTTAAATCATCTTGTAGGCTTAAAACCTTTTTCTCAAAATCTGAGTTAGTTTTAGAAAGTAAATCATTTTGAGCTTTTAAATCCGAAATGACCTTTTTGTTTTTCAAAACGGACTCCTTATATTTCTCTACTAACTCATCATACACCTCTTGTAACTCATCATATGCATCATGCAATTCATCAAATGTAAAATCAAAGCAAGATGAGTTAGAGGTTACCATAGAATCCTTCTCAAGAGCCATGAGGCAATGGTTGGCCACTTCATGTTCCTCATCCTCGGATGACTCCTCATCACTCCAAGTAGCAATCTTGGCTTTGAGCTTTTTCTTCTTCTCAAAGTCCTTCTTCTTGAGTTGAGGGCAATTAGAACGAATGTGACCCTGCTTCTTGCACTCAAAGCAAATGATGGGATCCCTTTCTTCTTCTTTGCTTTTGTTCTTAAAGTCTATCTTTCTTTGAAATTTCCTCCCTCGGTTAGACTTCATGAACCGTGAGAACCGTTTGGATATCATTGCCAATTCCTCAAAGTCTTCCTCCCCACTAGAAGAGCTCTCCTCTTGTGGAGAGGCTTTGAGAGCAACTCCTAGCTTCTTTTTCTTGTCCACCTCTAACTTCTCTATTCTTCTTTCCCTTTTCTTCTTTTCCTCTTCTCTTCCTTGTTTCATAATCTCATGAGTAAAGAGAGAACCAACTAGCTCATCAAGCTTTAAGGTTTTCAAATTCTTAGCTTCAATGATGGTCGTTCTTTTACTATCCCAAGATTCTGGAGAGAATATAGAAGCTTCCTTACTAGCTTATCTTCGGGAATCACTTCACCGAATCCTTTAAGACAATTGACGATGATCGAAAACCGATCAAACATCTTGGAGACACTCTCATCGGGGTCTATCTTGAAGTTCTCGTAACTCAAATTCAGTAGCTCGATCTTCGTCTCCTTAACGTCGCTAGTACCTTCATAAGTTGTCTCAAGAGTGTCTCACACTTCTTTCGCACTCTCAATTCAAGAAACCTTATAGTAGATGTCCGGACCAAGTGCACAAAATATGATGTGTAATGCTTTGTCATTGACTTGCATCCTTAATCTATCTTTCTCGGTCATCTCCGACTTCACCTTCGGGACAAGTCTTCCTTCATCATTTTTTTTCATTGGAATGTAAGGCCCTTCTTCCACTACATCCCAAACCATGTAGTCCGTGGATTTGATGAAGAGATGCATCCTATTCTTCCAATATGAGTAGTTGTTGCCATTGAAGAATGCTGGTTTTGTGGTGGATTGAGACTCATAAAGGTTGGAGGTTGAGGTAGATGTCATGGCTTGACTTTAGAATTGATCACACTCTTTTAGGATCTCCTCTTGTGGTTGTTAATACTTCAAAATAGGTAGGCTCTGATACCAATTGTTGAGTGGATCGTTGAATTGATTTAAGCCAAGAGGGGTGGTGAATTGGATTTTTAAGATGTTTGGTGGTGAAGTGGTAAAATAAAAATTCAAGACAAGACACTTATAGTAGTTCAAGTTCCAATTGAACTCTACATCCACTACCCTAGTTCCCACTAAGGATTTTCAAACAACTCCACTAGTTGATCTTCCCCTTTTTCTAGGCTTAGGAGGAAACCTTTACACAAGTGGTCAATTTTCTACCCAAAATTGACAAAACCCTCTCACAAGGTTTACAAAGAAGAATAAGGCAATTACAAAGTATCTCTCAATACAAATGTTGCCCAATTACAAGTCTCAACCCAATTGAATCAAAACGATAGGAATTACAAAGAATAACAATTAGGGTTTTACAAAGATATGAGAATTAAGCACTAGAGCTTGGATTTGATGTTGGAATGTTTCTCTTATGATCAATAGTTGTTGCTGGTGGGTTTAGGACTTCCTTTTATACCTTCTCATTCAATTCTAGCTGTTGGGGTTGTTGCAATCATAAATATAGTCGTTGGGATGCTATCTTCCCACCATAAATACACTTCTGCAACTACCCGTTTCGAAACACATGTACCTGTTTCGAAACAAACCAAAATAGAAATAGTTGTTGGGGTGTAATTAAGAGATCGCACTGAAACGGATACAATCGTTTCGATACAGCTAAGAGTCGTTCCGAAACGTGCTTGATGTCGTTTCGAAACATTTTGCCACTGTCAAAACCCGTATCGAAACGTGCTTAACTCATTTCGATACACCTTAACCATTTTCTGAAAAATAGTTATAAAATTGCAACGGTCATATTTTTGAATCCAAGTTTGAAAATCGTTTCAATACGTTTGAGGTCGTTTCGATACTGCCGTATCGAAACAGATAAACTCGTTCCATTGTTCTTCATTCGTTTTGAAACATAAGGTCTTGTTTCGATACACCCGTATCGAAACGGGAAGGCTTGTTCCGAAACACATGTTAACAGTTTCGAAACGGTGACTCGAAAATCACTGTTTTGACTTCGAAAACACTTAGAAAAATTTGCATAGACATTGGTTTTGACTTGACCATTATGCTTCAAGGTTTTGGGAAGTTTTGAGGACTTAAAAATTTATTTTCCATTTTCAATTTAGTCCTTAAATCCTTTGTTATAACAAAATCATTTCTTTGGTTTTACATAATGCTTCACTGAATTATCGAATCGTAATTTGAGCTTACTGTTGCCCAGTTCTTCATGACAATGTAAAGCTTGCCATATACCTACTTGTGCTATTAGCATCTCATGTAGTTTGTATTATTGAGCTTTCCGAAGCTCACATTGTTTTTGCCATCACAGGTTAAAAGATTGACTATATTATAGCTATCAATGTCGGTATGGGAGTTTCTTCGGCTTTACTTGCGGAGTACGACACCTGTGTAATTAGGGGCATGTATGTCACGTTTTGATTTATATTCGAGTATGAAACTTGCATTAAAACCTTTTATCACAGTTTTGTTTCATTGTCTGAATGATTTCAGAAATTGTATTTTAATTCAAAACTTGATTTATAATTTTAAATGATTTAGCAATTTGTTTTTTTAATTCTAATGTGGGTCGCTCCAGTGACCCTAATGTGACTTCCTAGGATCCGTATTAACTCATAGGCGGGTCTAGGGGTTTACAATTAGTGGTATCAGAGCTTAGAGTTGCGTCATTCTAGGTTGATCAGCCGATCGTCTGTCATAGGGTGTATGGTTTGTGCATGCCCCTAGTGTAATCGTACTCCTCCGAGCCAGAACTCTGATATCGAATCCCTTTCCTAAAATAAGTAAACCTAAGTATTCCGCCTTCCGTGGCTCGATCTGTACTAGCAAGAAATGTCTATATCGATCGTTTGTGTTTTGGATTAAGCTAATGGATTTGAATTTGGACAAAGAAATTGAGATGATTCATGCATGTGAAATTGAAGATCTGAATCAGATTGAGAATAAATGTTTGCTTATGTAAGATGACCGATATAAGATCACATGTCAGGCTATTCGGTGATAATAATTGTGTTTGAAAATGTTCTGATGGAAATATAACAAAGTAGTGTGAGTTTAAAAGAAAGGTGCCTATGAACATGATGGAAGTGTAAATTCTTTGGCGACTCTGTTATACACGAAGGAAACAATAGTTTGAGAATTTCGCTGAAGGCGAAGTTTTTCATCTCTGAATCGATGGTCAACCTAGAAGAGTAATGCAGATACTAGAAGATATTATTCATGGTCGTATGGTTGAATCTTATTGTAATTTGGAAGATTTCTTATCCCGGACTGAAACTGCTTATAATAAAAGTTTTGAGACAAGTTCTTGCTTGGCACCATCTGAAGTTTAGTATTGATTCAGATACCGTGTTTTGATTAGTTGGTCTGAGATGTATAATCGGAAATTTGGGTCCAAGGTCAGTTTGAGAAACTGAGGGCACTACTGAATTGATATGTAATCGTCTTAGAAAGTCCTAAGGAACATGTATAATATGATGCTTAAGTTTCAGTACAAGAATGGATGAAAGAGTAGTTTCTGCTTTTCTCCGACTCTGGTAAATTTTGAGGACGAAATTTTCTTAAGGGGGAGAATTGTAACACCCTGGAATTAAAAAAAAGGAAATGAAGGTGAGGGTGTGAAAGCTCGAACCTGCGACCTCACCCCTCACCATTCAGTGTGTAAACTATTGAACCAAAGGGTGTTTAAGATTAACGTGAGGTTGTTTAAATCAACACTTAATAAAAATGTGTCTATTCACCTACCTCTTTTTGGTTAGCTCGTCTTTTCGTATCCCAAACATCCTCCCCTTACCGAGAATTTCGGAAAACCCACGGTTGCCTCACCGTCGCTCCGTGCGTGACATCGCTACCATCGGAAGAGTCGTCCTCCAATCCCGAACTTGCTGCTACCACCCACTCGCGCGACTACGTAGCCGTTAGTTGTGGTTTTCAAATCGAAGGTCCGTTGAACCAAACCCTATGTACCTTTGGTTTTTTGCGTGTTTCGGCCATCCTCGACGTCCGTTCATGGAACGGCCGTCAGTTACTGGCTCCCCTCGTCAAGACGATCAAAACCCACCCGGCCGATCGTTGTTCCGACACCGAGAAGGGCTTCATCGGAGCACCGTGCTTTTTTCGGAAAATTCAAACCTTTGAGGTAAGATCCGGCGATCTTTCCGACTTGTTTCGCGTTTGTAATGTGTGGGTTGAAACCGTGGTTTAATGATCTATATTTTTTCGGCAGAATCGCGTCATTTGAGGTATCTGGTGACCATTTCTAACGGCTAGAAAATTTGGGTAAATGAACCGGTCTGAACCGGTCGACCCATAACCAACCCGACCAACATCTGACCCTAAGTCCGACCTGGCTGACGTCAGTGTTGACTTGACTGCTGATGTCATCGTTGACTTTGACCAAAAAGTCACATTTTCCAAAAATTACTATTTTATGTTTTTCGATGTCCTGTGCCCGTTTTGCAAAATTCTAACCCGAAAGCCTCCGAATCTGACCTTGAATCCAAGTGTGCTTATGTATTTAATTAATTGGTTAAGAGCTTGTGAGTAAGGTCTGATCTTGGAATTTGTGTAATTGAAGGTACTCACAGTTCCTTGAATACGAATTGTTGAGGGACGTCAAATCCGGGTTCAAGAGTGTTCGATCGTCGTTCACGGTTCGACCGATGTAGGTTGGAGCCAAGGTAATACATTACTACCTTCTACATGCTTTTGTAACATGTTGGTATTTGGTTAATGTTTGCACGACAATGTTTGAGCATGTTATTATTTCCGCCTATGTCAAACAATTATGATATAAAAATAATAATGGCCAAGACAAATATTTGAATAAGAGGTTTGATAAATCTAAAGGACTTCCGAGTTCAGTGCACGATTAATGAGTCGGTTAACCTTTAAGTATGATTATCCTTTTGATTAAATAGAAATGTCAAAAATTTGATTGACGAATAACGAAATGTCACGGTAACAAGACTTAAACCCTCGAGATTTTAAAGTACTTGAGTTGCAAGAATTCTGAATAGTTCGAAAAAGATAAATTTACGGAAAAATATTCGTATGTATGAATTGAGGAAAGGGGTGGAAAAGATTGAATTTATTGAAATGACTAAAAAGAATTGAATATACTGATAAGGCTGAAATGGGTCACAATGACCCTAAAGGTTGATATTTTCTTAGGGCATTAATTTCCAATCGACCGACATATGAGATATATCCTCGAGGTCTAAAACGAAAGAATAGATGGAAGAACCGAAAAACTCTAAATAATTGAAACATTTTCGAGCATCGTAATGTCTGAAATACCCTCGAATACTAGAATGTCGGAGAATACTTCTAAGACATGGAATTAGAAATCCAAATGAAGACAAACAAATGTAATGGCTCCAAAAGTGGTAAAATACGACCCGTGTCAGTTGGTCGATTAAGATACTATGATGATAGTGGGAGGATATCGTTTTGTATTTTATTTCGTTTCACCTCTTGAAGTATTTGCACCACTTCCGCCATTGAAGGTCTACAATGTTTCCATTCTTTGTGGAACTGGGGTTTTGATAACTTGAAGTATTTGCACCACTTCCGCCATTGAAGGTCTACTTGAAGGTATCTGAGAAGTGCACACCATAGTCAATTTAAGCATCGGGAACACTTCGTCTTCTGGATAATCACCCATGCTCAGATCAACACAATCTAACACATTCCCTTGCTCGACCGAAACACGTACGTAATCGCTTAGTATCGTGGCGTTATCCTCCCCGTATTCGACCGGCCTTCGTCCGATCACAAGCTCCATGATCAACACCCAGAAACTGAATATATCACACTTCTCGTTCACCCTCAAGCTTTGACATGCTAGCTCTGGTGCTACATATCCTAGTGCACTCTGAAACCTGTTGCTGATCACATGCTTTTCGAGCTTCGTTAAAAGTCTTGCTAATCCGAAATCCGAAATCTTCGGATTGTAGTCCGCATCAAGGAGGATGTTACTCGGTTTTATGTTGTAATGAATTATCGGTGGCCTGAAGGAATGCTGCAAGTGAACCAGCCCCTTAGCTGTTTCGAGGATTATTTTGAACCGGTTGGACCAAGAAAGTGGTGGGAATGAACCATATCTTTCATGGAGTTTTGTTTGCAAGTTCCTATTAGTTGCATACTCGGTTATTAGAAGCTGAATTTGCGGCATCCAATAGTATCCTTCCAGTGATATCAAATTCAGGTGCCTTACTTCTCTAAGAACTCGAACTTCTCGATCGAAATCATCCGGATACTGGATCAAGTTCGAGGTCACAAGCTTTTTGATTGCCACAAATCTTCCTTGAGGACTCGATGGGACCTTGTAAACGGTCTCGAATACTCCTTCACCGATCTCTGCATCTTTCTTAAGGAGGGTTTCGAGATTGCCAACCCTATGAGTTAATAGCTTTGAGTCGAATAGAATGAACTTTCCTGCAAGCGGACTTCCGGATTTTGTTGAACTTGAACACATGCTTTCCAGTGCAATCTCCACAAACTCAAGTCTCCTTCAAACCGAAACATTTAAGAGACTTATAATAATCACCCCGATTACAATCAGAACAGCTGCTAAAATCGCAACAATTGCAGAAACACTAAAAGAGATAAGATGACGGAATCTCATCAGAATCGCAGATCCGTTTCTTTGCCTATGGCCACCCATTTGACCATTGTAAGCATCCAGATCGATAACTAAAGGTTTCGGCACATTCAACTTACATGTTCCTTTCAACAATGGTGAACAAATTCCCAAATTTCCCTGCAAAGCACTTTGATCCAAGCTTGGAAATATGCCTCCTACTGGCAGCTTGCCTATAAGTTGATTGTATGATACATTAATAGCATGAAGATTTTTCAACAATCCGAGCTCTTTCGGTATTTCTCCACTTAGTTCGTTGAACTCGAGTCTGAGAATCTTAAGCTCGGTCAACTCTGAAACTGATTTCGGTATTGAACATGTTAGATTGTTGTAAGACAACGTCCTGCAAAACAAGATACAGTTTTGAATAACATTAGTCCAAGAACTCATAACTTAGCACATGATGAACAAAAATGGATTAATGAAACTTACAATGAGTACAATGATGAACATTTTCCAATCTCATCCGGGATTAACCCACTGAATGAATTTCCATCCAGTTGAAGAATAACCAAACTCCCAGATTCACATATATCCCTCGGAACATCACCAGATAAAGCATTGTCTCGAAGATCGAGCACGGTCAGGTTCGGAAACAACCCGAGCTCTGGTGGTATCCTCGACTGAAGCTTGTTCCATGATAAGTTCAAGTACCTCATGTTGGCAAAAAGCCCCATTTCTACAGGCTTTAGAGTTTATCGGAAAGATCCATATCTTCCAATCCCATATCAAATAAACCAACTGGTATGCTACCAATGAGCTTATTATTTGACAATCTCAAATATTTTAGAGCTTTGAGATTACCAATTGATAATGGCAAGCTTCTAGTTAAACTGTTGTCTGAGAAATCCATATATTCCAAGCTGCTCAAGTTACCAATCCATGGAGGAAACTCGCCGGTAAACATATTGTTCGATAAACTGAACAAAACCAATGAATTTAGCCTCCGGATAGAATCTGGAATCGGTCCGTCAAAAAGATTATGGCTGAAATCCAATGAATTTAGATGTGAACATAGTCCAATATCTACAGGTAATGGTCCTGAGAAGCCATTTGACTGTAAATTGAGCTTTTTCAAGTAATGCAAAGCTAAAACCCCATCTGGAACTGACCCAAAAAATAAATTGTAAGAAAGATCCAAAGCTCGAAGCTGATTCATCGACCAAATTCCAGAAACAAAATCTATGTTACCAGAGAAATGGTTTTTGGAAAGATTAAGGTTGTTCAAGTATGAATATCTGTACAGTTTTCTTGGCAGTTGGTCTTCAAATGAATTCTCAGCTAAAGAAAGAAATCTCAATGATGAACATGATTGAAACAAATTATCAGGGAGTGAACCCAAAAGAGAATTCCCAGAAAGATCAAGAAATATAACGGAATTCATATTAACAAAAGAGCTCGGGATCGATCCTGAGAGATTGTTATAACTAAGATCAAGCCTTTCGAGACCATTAAGTACACCAAGTGCTCGACTAATTGTCCCAGTGAAATTGTTACGAGACAGTGATAATACCTTCACATATGTCATGGAAGCAGGTGGAGAATTGAAGGATTTAGGGTTTTTGGATTTGGGATCGAAAAGAAAGGGGGAATTGGAAGCTTCAAGGAGCCTTGCAAGTGAAACTGAAGAGCTGAGTTCGCGAATGTTGGACGCACATGAGGGATTAGACGTGACTAAGCTGAATGACGTCGTTCCGCGATCAACCTGGAACGGGCCAAAGGAATGGGTTAGAGACACGGATTTTGGGCCGGGTGACCATCGAGCCCCATAGCTGTTACCGTTAGGGTCTGATTTTAAAAGATATGTTTCACCGGGTTGTTAGAGTTAGTTTTGCCAACTGTTAATATATAATTTGTACGAACCAAATATATAGAAGTTGTACTGAGCTGTGCATTCTATGCTTAATGAATGAATGAAATTTTCTCTTCTAAAACCTATCTTCTCTACTCTGAAATCCCCCTTTCTTTAAAGATTCTAGCGTGATCATTACAATGGGTAATCATAGCGGGTTTTAAGATCCAACAAGCACAATGGGAAAATCTAAGAAATCACAGCAAATGGGTGACGCAGACTTGGCCACCTTGCAACACCAAATGAACGAGATGAAGAAAGATAAGGACACGCTGAAGGATAGAATGGACAGGTTCAACACCAGGATGGATGAAGTCCAAGAGGATCTGAGGAAGATTATTGAAGTTGTGACCAGAACGAGTGAAAGCCCGGAACCAGTGACACCTGAAAAGAACAAGCAGACAACAGCCAATACTCAGTCAAAACAGGAGGGTAAGAAACCTGTGATAGTTACTTATATTGATAACCATGAAAGATATTCCATGAACCTTGATGAACCTAGAATTTTGTCATCTAAACCACCTCTCACTTCACCTAAAGAAGAAAAGGGAAACACCTCAAACTTCCAGGAAAACATCATGATAGAAAAGAGTAGCTCGGATAACATGTGGAACTCTTTTAACCTAAAACCTAAGATTGAGCTGTCAATGTTTGATGGGGAAAACCCTAGGGGCTAGGTAAGAAAGTGTGAGAAGTATTTTGACATCTTTAATATCCCGAAGAGCCACAAAATAGAAATAGCTGCTATGTATTTGAATGGGAGAGCTGAAACATGGTTCGATGGCTATATGATGCAAAAACATATATTCCAATGGTGAGAATTTGTAGCTGATCTATGCCACCGATTTCACAGCAAAAGTGTTAGTGATGTTGTCGAAGAGTTTAACAAACTAGCCCAGAAAACCTCAGTGGAGGAGTATCAAGACAAGTTTGAGGAGTTAAAGCCATTTATGTTGCAAATGAATGCCACCTTGGATGAGAGTTACTTTGTATCCAGTTTTATCAGTGGGTTAAAAGAAGAACTGAGACACAGAATTAAGGTACACCCTCCCAAGGACTTAGAAGAGGCTTTCAAGCAAGCTAAGTTGTTCGAACTAGCCCTGGATTTTGAACATAGACGACAGAAGTACAATGTTAAGAGTTTCTCCACGATAGGGTTACCAGGGAATCAGCAGAATGCTAGCTCAAACCAGAACAGTAAAGTTGCAAACCCAACACTGGATCCTAAACGGTCCCTCATTGAATACAGAAGATCACATAACCTATGCTTTAAGTGTGGGGAGAAGAACAGCCCTGGCCATCAATATAAACTCAAACAGTTGAATGTAATGGAAGAAGAAGAGTCATACGAGATAAAGGAACAAGAAGAAGGGAATAACTCAGAAGAAAGGGTAACAGAAGAAGAAAAACAACAGGATGTAGGTTTAGAGATATCAATGAATGCTCTCCCAGGAAGTGTGGGTTTTAATACCCTAAGGATAGCAGGATCCATCCGAGGGAGAGCCCTCAGCATCTTAGTTGATAGTGGGAGTACTCACAATTTCATCACCCCCACTTAGGCTAAGGATGGGTTAGAACTAGTTTCAATTCCACCACTAGCTATCACTGTAGCTAATGGAGAGAAATTGTACAACAATGCAAAGAGTAATCAGCTTCTCTGGAGGATGCAATGAGAAGAGTTTGAGCATGATTTTAGAGTCCTAAGGATGGGAGGAAGTGACATGGTCCTTGGGGTAGATTGGATGAGTAAATACATCCCTATACTTCTAGATTTTAAAAAGATGACCATCAGTTTTTAGAAGGAGAGGAGGAGTATCACATTACATGGAGAGAGTAAAACAGCTAAAGTGAAGTGGATATATGAAAAAAGAATGTTGAAGTTGACTGAAAAGGAACCTGATTGCTGTGGAGAAATGTATTTGCTAAGCTTGGAAGGGGAAGAAAGTGAGATCCCTAACACTCTACAGGCCCTCCTATCTGAGTTTACAGATGTTTTTGAAGAACCTAAAGGTCTACACCTAGAGAGGGCACATGACCATGCTATTACCCTTAAACCAAGCACACAACTTGTCAACTTGAGGCCTTACAGATTTCCCTATCATCAGAAGGCAGAAATTGAAAACGGATCACTGAAATGCTAGCTAACTCAGTAATCCAAACAAGCAAGAGCCCCTTTGCTACCACATGCCTAGTGGTCAAGAAGAAAGATGAAAGCTGGAGGTTTTGTGTAGACTACAGACAACTGAATGAACTGAAAAGAATAAATTCCCTATCCCCATTATTGATGACCTCCTGGATGAACTGAAAGGGGCGGGATATTTTTCAAAAATTGATTTGAGGTCAAGATACTGGCATATCAGGGTTAAGAAGGAATATATCTGTAACACCCGTTTTTTGGGCCTAGGAGTTAACCGGGTTTATAGTCGAGTCAATAAAATTTAACTAGAATCAATTCAACTTAAGTTGTGGTGTAATTGAGCTTTAATAAGAGGGGAGGGACCTATGTTGCGATTTTACCCAAAACTTTTAAATAAAGTAAGATAACTTTATAAATTCAAAGTTATCTTCTTCTTCCTCATTTCTTCCTCATCCAACGTTAAAACCATTCTCAAAAACCTCTCAAGCTTATCACTATTCGATTGATCATACTACTCGATTTCAACACCGTTTTGAAAGGTAAATTATGTTTTCCGACTCTCCTCCTTATTCTCTATCTATCTATGGTCTTAAAATTCAAAGATATAGGATTTTGAAAAATTATGGTTTTATGTTAAAGTTTGGATTTTAGGTGGTTTTCCAAATTGTTTTAATGATTTGAGTTGGGATTTTGCTTAATCATGATGAAATACACATTATATGTCAATTTGGTTGAATTTGGATGAAAATTCGTATTATGTTCATAGGGTAAATTTTAAGATGTTAAAACTTGGTTTTTGGTGGAGTTTATGTTGAAAACTAAGGGCTGATGGTTAGGGTATGATATGAGAGTGATTTGGGATGTGTTAGAGGTCATTTGGGTGTTTGGAAGTGGAGTTTTCAGTAAGGTGTTTGGGGAGTACGAAAATTAAGTTTTTGGATGATTTGTGGATTGAGAAATTGTAGATTATGGCTTATGTTTGTGAAGTGAGTTGTTAGTTGAGTTTTAGCATTGAATTGTGGTGTAATAAGTGTGTTTTGTTTGGATAGAAGCAAGAGGAAACGTTGAAGGAGATTTGCAATAGAATCCGAGTTTGTAGGAGGATTGTTTCGATTGGCTAAGGAAGGGCAGTGAGTGGTTTCAAACTTGTCTTAAAGTTTGGTTCGAGTATGTGTAGTGTGCGTGTGTAAAGTGTGCTTGGTAGGCCACTTTTAGTTAATTCGAGTTGTTAGTTAGCCGTTAATACCATATATGCTATTGTGCTTACTTAACTATGCTCTTGTGATCTTTGTTGTTTTGTACATGTATATTCATGAGGTGCATATATATGTGATGAGCATGAGTTATGATTGATGGAAAACGTGATGTGGTAAATGATAATTGGCACTAAATAATTACCGGTTGTAAATGATCGATCATTAGGATTAGTGTGCACACAAATTGAGTCAAAATGTACGTGGCCTTGGTGGCGTTAAGGCACCAAGGAGGAGTACGGTGATGTAATATTCCACCGGAAATTTATATATATTCTACGTGATGATGAGTGGAATCCCATCCGTAGGGCATGTGGCGATGAGTGGAATCCCGTCCATGCAAGGCCGGTGATGAGTGTAATCCCACCGAGGTAAAGTGTTGTTGAGTTTTAAATCCGCACAATCAGGGTAATTCAAAATGGCCAATTAACTTGTTCATATATTGTGATATATGGTGTTGAAACATGATTATTGATATGGATGCTTGATGCTTAGTATGAGGTAATATGCCATATTATGCCACTTGATGGACTAGCTAGGACTACTTGTGAGGTTGCCTATGCATGTTCGATATGAGGTTTAGGGATTACATGCTTGAACCCTGCATTGTTGTTGTTTTCGTTTTAGAGCACCCTCACTAAGCTTATAGCTTACGCTCTCAATGTTCAACAATGCAGATCATTAGCGTGGCGTTAGCTCGGAGCAAGGCAAGAAGGGCTTCCAAGTTTTGTAGCTCAAGTACGGTGGTGATTTTGTATTAGTTAGCAATGTGGCAAGAGTTGTTGTATGAGCTTTATATAACTCATTGATATATATGGATATTTTGGATTGTAAAGCATGAATTACAATGATAAATGTTAGGGTGTGATGGCACGTTTCAAATGCTTAGGTTGCCTTGTATGACTATATTTTAGTTAATAGAGGTGGTATGAATGCTTGGATGTGTCTAGGGAGGTTTTGTTATGCATCTAGAGTGTGAGTCTTAAGTGTTTTTGCTGAAATTGGAGTGTTGCAAAGCAGGGCGTATCGATACGCTCAAGGGTGTATCGATACGGTCTTGCCTGCAGAACTCAGTTTTGGCTGGGCGTATCGATACACCCACGTGTATCGATACGGTCTCAACTCTCTGAAATTCAAGTCAGGCTGAGCGTATCGATACACAAGAGTGTATCGATACGGTCCCAACTCTCTGGATTTCAGAGGAGTTGGTGGGTTTAGGTCGTATCGATACGGGGTTGTAGCGTATCGGTACGGTTCCATTTCGTTGACCTCGAAATGTTGACCGAGAGGGGCGTATCGATACGCTCAAGGGTATATCGATACGATCTTCCCTGAGTTGATTGAGAGGCTTGACTTTGGTCAAGGCGTATCGATACCCTCTGTAGGTGTATCGATACGGCCTGCTTAAAAAGGGAAAATTGGGTTGTTTAATTGCATGTCTTGTGGGTTTTGTATCCGTGTTTGTTCGCTGCGTGTCCCCTCACATAGGATTTAATACAGGCAACTAGAAAAAAAATAAGGTTGCTAACCGAGGGGAAATCTTAATTGGTTTTCGCTCGGTTTTCCCCGTGTGGCCCACTTGGACCGGTCATCCAGCCAGACCGGGACGAGGGGGTTACATTTGTTGGTATCAGAGCCAGAGGTTATCGAGACCTCGGGCAGGTAAGTGAGGTAAACTTGTTATGTTGAGTAATTGTGTTGTTCGATGCATGCCTTGCCATGAATCTTTGATATTTGACTGTTCGTATAATGTGTTGAAGCATGAATTGATGTGTCTGGTGTAGAGTGTGTGCCCATTGCTACTATTACTTAATTTACAAAGAATTTTGAAAAGAGGAGTACTTGAGCACTATTGGACCCTTGCTTTGACTAACGAAATCCTTATCTGTTTCTTGTTGTAGTTTATACTTTGATAGCTGTACCATGAGACCACGTGGAAGGCCTAGGAGGTTTCGACCGGAACCACGGGCAGAGGCTCTAGGAGTAGAGCCAGTAGTTAGAGTTGAGGCTCAAGTGGGAGAGCCTGTGATTGGAATTGGAGCTCCTCCACCACCTCCACCACCACCACCTCCTCAACCAGGAGTGGGAGGCGAGGCTGAGGCCGAAGGAGAGGGACCACCAGGAGGTCAGGGTGGCCAAGGTGGCCAAGGACCGGCAGGGATTGACTTAGCTCCGTTGGTTCAGGCGATAGCCGGGGCTTTTCAGGCTGCAGTAGCTGGAGGACAGGCAGTACACCATCATGGTGAGGGCACCGGATTGCCATTAGAGAGACTTCGGGGCCTTGGGGCTGAAGAGTTCAGGGGGTCTACTCCGGAGAGGTCAGAGTTATGGTTTGAGAAGACCGTCCGTATCCTGGCTCAGATGGGGTGTACTGGTGATCGCAAGTTGGGCTGTGTTGAGTCCTTGCTTCAGGGCGATGCCTACACTTGGTGGGTCACTGTTACTTCGAGTATGGATGACGCTGAGATCACTTGGGAGTTCTTTGAGTCAGCATTCCGGAAGAAGTATCTGGGTCCACGATACATCGACGAGAGGAAGAGGGAGTTCATGGCCTTGATTCAGGGGCTTAGACCCGTGACAGACTATGAGATTAGATTTGTCAGATTAAGTCAATATGCACCTGAACTTGTTCCTACTGAGGTGGAACGCTGTAACCGGTTCCGTTATGGATTGAATGAAGAAATCAAGACATATACTCTAGCTACAGATTACACTGATTTTGATGTCTTGGTTTCGAGGGCCAAGGACTTGGAGCACAGTTTGAGTCTGACCAGGCGGTCATGTGGATCTAGTTCGAGTAAGAGGTCCAGTAACTTTGATAGAGATGATGCCAAGAGGCATCGGGACAACAAACCTCATTATGATCATAGGCGTGGTGGCGGTAACCACGGTAAAGGCCATCAAAATCAGAGAGCTGGTGGGAAGTTGCCCACATGTGCTACTTGCGGGAGAAACCACTCCGGTGAGTGTTGGGGAAATTTTCATTCTTGTTGGAATTGTGGGGCTAGAGACCACCTTAGGCGTGACTGTCCACATCAAGGGGGACAGGCATCAGGTCAGGCTCCTGCTAGAGCCACTGATTTTCAGAGAGGCCGTGGGCGCGGTCGTGGCTACTTCCAGCCTAGGACGGATGCACCTAGGGTAGATGCTCAGAGGAACCTTGCTCATGTTGTGGCAGTACAGCCAGAGGCGGGAGGACCAGCGAGAGTTTATGCTCAGAGAGAGGCCGGGAACGACACTAATGTGATAGCATGTAATTTCGAGTTACGGTCTATGTCTTTACTTTCTCTGGTTGATTCGGGTTCTACGCATTACTACATTTTGAGTGAGCATGCACAAAAGTTAGATATCCCTGTTGAGATCTTAGATGTAGGTATGCATGTCACTAGTTCTTTTGGTGAGACAGTTGTGGTTAGACGTATGTATAGGAGATGTCCACTGAAGATTCAGGGTTATGTGTTCCCAGTTGATATGATGGAACTTCCTTTTTATGGTTTCGATATAATTCTGGGTATGGATTGGTTGGTTGAGCATCGGGCTAGTGTGGATTTTGAAACAAAGAGAATTTCTTTGAAACTTTCTGATGACTACGAGGTAGTAGTAGTAGGCGAGAACATTAAATTCTTGTCTAATGTAGTGTCAGCTTTAGAGGCTCACAAGTTGATGACTCTGGATGTGGGGCTTATTTAGCTTATGTTATGAATCCGGATATGAGTGAAGCTAGACCAAAAGATATCAGGACAATGTGTGACTTTCCGGATGTGTTCCCTGAAGAGTTATCGGGTTTACCTCCTTACAGGGATGTTGAGTTTGTGATCGAGACCATTTCAGGGTCTAATCCAGTTTCGATAGCTCCGTATCGTATGGCTCCAAAGAAGTTGAAAGAATTGAAGAACCAGTTGCAAGAATTATTAGACCGTGGGTTCATCAGGCCTAGTAGTTCTCCGTGGGGTGCTCCCGTGTTATTTGTGAAAAAGAAGGATGGTAGTATGCGTATGTGTATTGACTATAGACAGTTAAATCAATTGACTGTGAAGAACAAATATCCGTTGCCTCGCATAGATGATTTGTTTGATCAGTTGAGAGGTGCTTCAGTGTTCTCGAAGATAGATTTGAGATCCGGATACTACCAGTTAAAGGTGAAAGAGTGTGATGTGCCGAAGACAGCTTTTAGGACTAGATATGGTCACTATGAGTTTCTTGTGATGCCATTTGGGCTCACGAATGCACCTGCAGCATTCATGGACATGATGAACAGAATTTTTAGAGACTATCTAGACTATTTTGTAGTTGTTTTCATTGATGACATACTTGTGTACTCGAAGACGGAAGAAGAACATGACGAGCACTTGAGGGTTGTTTTACAGAGATTGTTGAGCAATCAGTTGTATGCGAAGCTTAGTAAATGTGAGTTCTGGATTCGAGAGGTGGTATTTCTTGGCCATGTTATTTCGGCCGAAGGTATCCGTGTTGATCCATCGAAGATTGAGGCTATTGTCGAGTGGAAACAGCCTAAGTCCGTGACCGAGATTAGGAGTTTCCTGGGATTAGCCGGTTACTATAGAAGATTTGTTGATGGTTTCTCTAGAGTAGCTGCTCCTTTGACTAAACTGTTGCAAAAAGGAGTTAAGTTTGAATGGTCAGAGGCAAGACAAAAAGCCTTTGAGAAATTAAAAGAAGCTTTGACAAATGCCCCAGTGTTAGTACAACCTGTTTTGGGTAAGGAGTTTGTAATTTACAGTGATGCTTCCTACGTAGGTTTAGGATGTGTTTTGATGCAAGAGAGAAAAGTTGTTGCTTATGCTTCTAGACAATTGAAGGTTCATGAGAAGAACTATCCTACTCATGATATCGAGCTAGCCGCAGTTGTGTTTGCATTGAAGATTTGGCGTCATTACTTGTATGGTGAGAAGTGTATTGTTTACACCGATCACAAGAGCTTGAAGTACTTGATGACACAGAAGGAGTTAAACTTGAGACAGAGAAGATGGCTTGAGTTGCTAAAAGATTATGATTTGACCATCGAGTACCATCCGGGTAAAGCGAATGTAGTCGCCGATGCTTTGAGTAGGAAAGTGGCCATAGAGTTGAGGGCTATGTTTGCTAAATTGAGTGTGTCCGATGATGGTGGTTTGATCACCGAGTTGCAAGTGAAGCCTTCTTTGATACAATTGATTAGAGAGAAGCAATTGCAAGATGAGAGTTTAATTCCTCATGTCCAGGACATAGCCGAAGGAAGACCGACTGATTATAGTTTCAGTGGTGAGGGCTTGTTGTGCTTTAGGGATAGAATTTTTGTACCAGAAGATGTTGAGTTGAGACGTCAGATCCTGAGCGAAGCACATTCGAGTCCCTTTTCTATGCATCCGGGTAGTACCAAAATGTATCGTGACTTGAAGAATGATTACTTCTGGGTTGGTTTGAAGAAAGATGTAGCTGAGTATGTGAGCCGTTGTATGGTTTGTCAAAGAGTGAAGGCAGAACATCAGGTTCCTTCGGGTTTGTTACAGCCTTTGAAGATTCCGGAATGGAAATGGGAGAGGATCACCATGGATTTTGTGTCGGGGTTGCCCTTATCTCCTTCAAAAAAGAATTCAGTTTGGGTGATTGTGGATAGGTTCACTAAGTGTGCTCACTTCTTAGTAGTGAACACTACGGATTCCTTAGACAAGTTGGCAAACTTGTACATCCGTGAGATTGTGAGACTTCATGGAGTTCCAAAGTCCATTGTTTCAGACAGGGATCCTAGGTTTACTTCGAGGTTCTGGGGTTGCTTGCATAGTGCCCTAGGTAGCCGTTTGCATTTCAGCACTTCCTATCATCCGCAGTCTGATGGGCAGTCAGAGCGAGTGATACAGATTCTAGAGGATATGCTTCGTTGTTGTGTGATTGACTTCCAGGGTTCGTGGGAGAAGCACTTACCGTTGGTTGAGTTCGCTTACAACAACAGTTATCAGTCTAGTATTCAGATGGCACCTTATGAGGCTTTGTATGGTAGACGATGTAGGACTCCGATCTGTTGGGCTGAAACGGGTCAGAGATTGTTACCTATGCTAGATTTGCTTAAGGGAACTACCGACAAAGTGAAGCTGATTTGCGACCGTTTGAAAGCAGCTTCCAATCGTCAGAAGTCCTATGCGGATTTGAAGAGGAAAGAGATAGAGTACTCAGTGGGTGAGAAAGTGTTTCTGAAGGTATCTCCGTGGAAGAAGGTAATGAGATTCGGCCGAAAGGGCAAGCTGAGTCCGAGGTTCATTGGTCCGTATGAGGTAGTTGAGCGGATTGGGCCTGTAGCTTATCGTTTGAGGTTACCTTCTGAGTTAGAGAAGATCCATGATGTCTTTCATGTGTCTATGCTTAGGAGATATAGATCGGATCCTTCTCATGTGATGCCCGTTGAGGAGATAGAGTTAAATCCGGATTTGTCCTATACTGAAGAACCCATTGAGATACTTGCTTCTAATAGCAAGGTGTTGCGTGGCAAGACCATAGAGTTGGTCAAAGTGTTGTGGAGACATAGAGGTGTGGGAGAGGCCACGTGGGAGAGGAAAGCGGATATGATTGAGCAGTTTCCGTATTTGTTTCCGTCAGGTAATTTCGGGGACGAAATTCCTTAAGTGGGAGAGAGTTGTAACACCCGTGTTTTGGGCCTAGGAGTTAACCGGGTTTATAGTCGAGTCAATAAAATTTAACTAGAATCAATTCAACTTAAGTTGTGGTGTAATTGAGCTTTAATAAGAGGGGAGGGACCTATGTTGCGATTTTACCCAAAACTTTTAAATAAAGTAAGATAACTTTATAAATTCAAAGTTATCTTCTTCTTCCTCATTTCTTCCTCATCCAACGTTAAAACCATTCTCAAAAACCTCTCAAGCTTATCACTATTCGATTGATCATACTACTCGATTTCAACACCGTTTTGAAAGGTAAATTATGTTTTCCGACTCTCCTCCTTATTCTCTATCTATCTATGGTCTTAAAATTCAAAGATATAGGATTTTGAAAAATTATGGTTTTATGTTAAAGTTTGTATTTTAGGTGGTTTTCCAAATTGTTTTAATGATTTGAGTTGGGATTTTGCTTAATCATGATGAAATACACATTATATGTCAATTTGGTTGAATTTGGATGAAAATTCGTATTATGTTCATAGGGTAAATTTTAAGATGTTAAAACTTGGTTTTTGGTGGAGTTTATGTTGAAAACTAAGGGCTGATGGTTAGGGTATGATATGAGAGTGATTTGGGATGTGTTAGAGGTCATTTGGGTGTTTGGAAGTGGAGTTTTCAGCAAGGTGTTTGGGGAGTACGAAAATTGAGTTTTTGGATGATTTGTGGATTGAGAAATTGTAGATTATGGCTTATGTTTGTGAAGTGAGTTGTTAGTTGAGTTTTAGCATTGAATTGTGGTGTAATAAGTGTGTTTTGTTTGGATAGAAGCAAGAGGAAACGTTGAAGGAGCTTTGGAACAGAATCCGAGTTTGTAGGAGGATTGTTTCGATTGGCTAAGGAAGGGCGGTGAGTGGTTTCAAACTTGTCTTAAAGTTTGGTTCGAGTATGTGTAGTGTGCGTGTGTAAAGTGTGCTTGGTAGGCCACTTTTAGTTAATTCGAGTTGTTAGTTAGCCGTTAATACCATATATGCTATTGTGCTTACTTAACTATGCTCTTGTGATCTTTGTTGTTTTGTACATGTATATTCATGAGGTGCATATATATGTGATGAGCATGAGTTATGATTGATGGAAAACGTGATGTGGTAAATGATAATTGGCACTAAATAATTACCGGTTGTAAATGATCGATCATTAGGATTAGTGTGCACACAAATTGAGTCAAAATGTACGTGGCCTTGGTGGCGTTAAGGCACCAAGGAGGAGTACGGTGATGTAATATTCCATCGGAAATTTATATATATTCTACGTGATGATGAGTGGAATCCCATCCGTAGGGCATGTGGCGATGAGTGGAATCCCGTCCATGCAAGGTCGGTGATGAGTGTAATCCCACCGAGGTAAAGTGTTGTTGAGTTTTAAATCCGCACAATCGGGGTAATTCAAAGTGGCCAATTAACTTGTTCATATATTGTGATATATGGTGTTGAAACATGATTATTGATATGGATGCTTGATGCTTAGTATGAGGTAATATGCCATATTATGCCACTTGATGGACTAGCTAGGACTACTTGTGAGGTTGCCTATGCATGTTCGATATGAGGTTTAGGGATTACATGCTTGAACCCTGCATTGTTGTTGTTTTCGTTTTAGAGCACCCTCACTAAGCTTATAGCTTATGCTCTCAATGTTCAACAATGCAGATCATTAGCGTGGCGTTAGCTCGGAGCAAGGCAAAAAGGGCTTCCAAGTTTTGTAGCTCAAGTACGGTGGTGATTTTGTATTAGTTAGCAATGTGGCAAGAGTTGTTGTATGAGCTTTATATAACTCATTGATATATATGGATATTTTGGATTGTAAAGCATGAATTACAATGATAAATGTTAGGGTGTGATGGCACGTTTCAAATGCTTAGGTTGCCTTGTATGACTATATTTTAGTTAATAGAGGTGGTATGAATGCTTGGATGTGTCTAGGGAGGTTTTGTTATGCATCTAGAGTGTGAGCCTTAAGTGTTTTTGCTGAAATTGGAGTGTTGCAAAGCAGGGCGTATCGATACGCTCAAGGGTGTATCGATACGGTCTTGCCTGCAGAACTCAGTTTTGGCTGGGCATATCGATACACCCACGTGTATCGATACGGTCTCAACTCTCTGAAATTCAAGTCAGGCTGAGCGTATCGATACACAAGAGTGTATCGATACGGTCCCAACTCTCTGGATTTCAGAGGAGTTGGTGGGTTTAGGTCGTATCGATACGAGGTTGTAGCGTATCGGTACGGTTCCATTTCGTTGACCTCGAAATGTTGACCGAGAGGGGCGTATCGATACGCTCAAGGGTGTATCGATACGATCTTCCCTGAGTTGACTGAGAGGCTTGACTTTGGTCAAGGCGTATCGATACCCTCTGTAGGTGTATCGATACGGCCTGCTTAAAAAGGGAAAATTGGGTTGTTTAATTGCATGTCTTGTGGGTTTTGTATCCGTGTTTGTTCGTTGCGTGTCCCCTCACATAGGATTTAATACAGGCAACTAGAAAAAAAATAGGGTTGTTAACCGAGGGGAAATCTTAATTGGTTTTCGCTCGGTTTTCCTCGTGTGGCCCACTTGGACCGGTCATCCAGCCAGACCGGGACGAGGGGGTTACAATATCCCCAAGACAGTATTCAGGACACACCAAGGGCACTATGAATTTAGGGTGATGCCCTTTGGGCTAACTAATGTGATAAGCTCTTAAATGTGACACTTTTTAATTGCTATTTTTCTAATTTTTAGGATTTCTTGCTACCTAATCCATTTCATTCTGCTATATTTTATGCAAGGGACCTAATTCTAGAAAACAGCAGTAAAAGAGGGCATTTCTGCTGTCTTTTTATTATTCAGGTCATGACTGGCATCGTGGGCACGACACTGGGCACGACACGTCTGACGTGGCAGTTGCGTGGCGACTTCTAGAAGCTTCTGGAACGTTCTGAAAGACCTTATCAGCTTATCCGTTTAGATTTCCTGCATTTAAATTTCAAAACATTTGAATTGTTTTATCTTTACTTTATTGTTTTAAATTTTCTTATCTTTTATCTTTGTAAATCCAAGCCTATAAATACCACTCCTTGGTAAAGGCTTAGGCATCAATCAATTAGTTTTCATCTTCTTAGCTTTGAGTATTTTTAGTTTTTCCTTTGTAAATAGTTTTTAACTTTAATAAAAGTTATTTTCCTTTATTTTCCTTGTTCCATTTATTTTATGTTATTTAATTACTTTTTTTAAAAACCAAGTTAAGTATGATAATTAATATCATGCTTAGCTAAATCTTTTAAGCCAAGAACCAACCAAGTCAATTCGATTCATGAGAATTGAACTTTGCTTAAATTCTTTTGGGAAATCATTTTTATCTTTCTGCTTAGATAGTTTGGCAATCGGCCTTACTAAAAGTTTTTAACCGTTTTTCAAATCAAAAAGGGCCCGTTGGTCTGAAATCGCTTAAAAACACAGTTGGGAGGAAGGATCGGCCTGTGGCAATTTCTACTTCCTATGAACACTCTTAGCGGCGGTCCGCTAAGGAAAGATAAAATCAGAAGCGATTCTTTTTAGACAATTTCTGAGTCGGGTTTTTCCTGCTTTTAATCTAAATATTTTAACGGCGATAGACGTGGTTTATATATTTAAGAGCCATATTTCGAAGATAGACTTAGGAGGATTGGTTACTCGAGAGAGAAACAAGTTACGACAGGTTGGGCCTCGTAGACTGTAACCGACATGATCCCCAAAATAAAAATCTATTTCAGTGATCGAAAGAATTGAAGGAGCTGGTTCGAGGCTATTTTGCATTCTTGAATTTTCTTTATTATTATCCGCACTTTATTTATTTTCTTGCTCAACATTTCAAACATCCCCCCTTTTCCTTTTAACGCCTACTTGCAAATATTCATGGACAAAAAGGCTAACAGGATCAAGTCACTAAACTGAAAAATCTCCCTGTGGATCGACCCTCTTTCCCTATATCTACTTAATTTCTTTATTTTATTTTTAGTCGAAAGAGGTTAATTTATTTATTTATTTTGACGGGTAAAACGACGCTTGTCAAAATTGGCGTCGTTGCCGGGGAGATTTATTTTCGGAAATTATTGATAGATTTCATTGTTTTTTTATGACCAGGAATAGAGAATTTGCGGATCTCGATGATGTAAATATAGGAGAAAGCATTTAACAAAAAAAATAGCACAGGTCGTCGAGCAAAACGACGTTAAACAAAGCGCTAAATGGGAGGCAACCCATTGGTTTATTTTTCGTTAATTTTTACTTCCTTTTTAATAATTTAATTTATGCTTCATTTTTCATTTTCATTTTTTTTAATTGCCTTAATAAATTTCTTTTCCCTCTGCAGGATTCTTTTCGCACACATCAAGGCAAGCATAAATTACATCTCAGCTGAAGTGCATCGTTTCATTAAATCGGTGCATTTTAGCACACTCAATGGGCGGTGCACTTTAGCCCAAGCCCTTTTCCCTTAGCACCCGTCCAATTTTTCTCCTTTTCCCCCTTTCTTTCTTTCTTTCCCGTGAAATACCAAAACCCTAAAAAAACACACAACCAAACACCTTTGTTTTTTTCCACTCAGCCACGCCGACTTCACCATGCCCCACACCTCTTCCTCGCCGTGGTGGTCGACAACGGCAAGCCCCCAGCCCCAACCGTCAGCCGCCGTTCGCGTCTCTCCAATAGCACCGCCGGACCAAGCTCCAGTCGCCGTCCACCTCCCTCACGATTACCATCACCGTCATTCCACTCTATGCCAACGGTGGACTCAATTTCATCACTCACGGGGAGTATCTTTTACCCTTATTTGTTCCTCATTTTCTTTATTTTTATTTTGAATTGGGGAAATTCATTTAAGTGAGAGGGATGGTAGCAAAACCACTTGTCTTGCTTGTTTGATATATGTTTGACTTTGGTTTAACTTTGAGATGAAATTTTTCTTGCCATTGCTTGATATCCAGCATGTTATAATTGTGATAGTGCATAGAAATACTTGAATGATGACATTTTGATAATCAAATGGCATGAGTATAATGATAGTTTGACATCGCCTTTCAATTTGCCTTGATTGTGATAATTGGATTTCTCACCTAGCTTAATCAACTTAGCCCAATTTTGTGAGACTTTGAGCCTTGAGCATGCATTCTTTATGCTCGTTTTTTCTTGCTTGAGAGTGTCATCTTGAATTTAGGAATCTAGAACTTGTGGCTTGTATATGATTTGAGACTACACTAGAATGAGGTGCTTTAAGATGATTTAGGCATTAAGATTTTCTCTCTTTCATTAAAACTTACCTTTCGTTTAGTGAACCCTCTTGAAACTTTATATCCCATTTTTTTTGGCTTAACCCTCAACCAAACTTTTTGATTGATCAAATGCTAGAAATTGTATTACTAGACAAATAAGGGGCTGAAATTCGAATAAGGGCAGAATTTTTCCAAAAAAAATGAAAAAAAAACAGAATTAAAGGAAGCAATTGCTTCGAAAGAAAAAAAAAAGAAGAAAAAAATCAGTTTCGAAAAACCGAAAAGAAAAAGGAAAAAAAATTGTTGTTTGCTTGCCCACTTTTAAGATCCACTTTTGTCTTCGCTGTTCATTATATCTTGCATTGATCATCTTTCTTTGTTTATTTTCTTTCCATCTTTTTTCTAAACCCACATTACACCTTGAATAAAAGACCTAATGATTTTTGCACCTCGATTCTAATAAGTAGTGGAGAATTGAACTTGTTACAAGCCTATAGAAACCTTTGTTCATGCATGACTTAGAGTGCTTTTACTTCACATTTACCTTTAAACACTTTGAGTGCTCTTGAGTGTACCTTGGTGAGGATTAAGACTAGGTTAGGATTTGATTACTACTTGATAGGTAATTGAAGGGTTGAAAGGCTATTCTTTGCTTCTATCCACTTGGTTTGATTTGTGTCTCTTTCATGATATTTCTTTTGCACTAGAACTCTTATAATTATGCTTGATACTTGTGATGGCTTGAAGAATGCATTTTTGGGTTAATATCTTTTTCGGACATACTGAAAAGAATAAATTCCCTATCCCCATTATTGATGACCTCCTGGATGAACTGAAAGGGGCGGGATATTTTTCAAAAATTGATTTGAGGTCAAGATATTGGCATATCAGGGTTAAGAAGGAAGATATCCCCAAGACAATATTCAGGACACACCAAGGGCACTATGAATTTAGGGTGATGCCATTTGGGCTAACTAATGCCCCAGCCACCTTCCAGACCCTAATGAATGAGTTGTTTGGTCCATTTTTGAGGAAGTTTGTGCTGGTATTTTTCAATGGCATACTGATCTACAGCCAAAACCTAGAGGGGCACAGTGAACATTTGAGACTGGTCCTACAAGTCTTGAGAGATAATCAGTTATATGCAAAGAAAAAGAAATGCTTCGTTGGTCAGAGACACATTGAGTACCTGGGGCACATTATCTCTGAGGAAAGAGTGGCCACTAATCCACAAAAAATAGAAGCAATGAGGAACTGGCCAGTACCTAAGAGTCTCAAATCTCTGAGAGGTTTCCTAGGGTACTATAAGAAATTTGTGAAGGGGTATGGAGAGATCAATAAACCCCTGACCAATTTACTAAAAAGGATGGATTTAAGTGGTCTGCAGATTCAGAAGGATCCTTTGAGAATCTGAAGACAGCTATGTGTAATGCTCCTATACTAGTATTGTCAAACTTCAGCAAGGCATTTTTCCTAGAGACGGATGCTAGTGAGAAGGGTATAAGGGCAGTACTTTCACAGGAGGGGAGGCCCATTGCTTACTTGAGTAAAGCTCTAAACCCAAGGGATATTGACTTGTCTGTTTATGAAAAAGAGTACCTGGCCATCTTAATGACAGTGACTAAGTGGAGGCATTACCTAGAAGGGAATTCATTTATCATTAAAACAGATCACGAGTCTCTTAAACACCTGTTGGAGCAGAAGTTAACTACCTCTATAAAAAAGAAAGGGCTCACCAAGTTGCTGGGGTTAGACTATACAATTCAGTACAGAAAAGGGAGGACAAATGTTGTGGCAGATGCCTTATCTAGACAGAATGAAGATGATGCATGGCTCGTGGCCATCACTGCTACTTTTGTGATTCCAGGATGGGTTCAAGATGTGGAAGAGAGTTACAAGGATGATGATGTGGCACGAGAAACTATTGTTGCTCTGACTGTGAACAAAAAATCTAGGGAAGGGTAGACCTTTACAAAAGGGATATTGAGATTTGAAGGTAGGGTATACATTGAGAAAACAGAGAACCTGAGGCAAAAATTATTACAAGAGATGCATGACTCACCACAAGGGGACACTCAGGTATCCAAGCTACATACCAAAGGATTAAAGGATTTTTCTTCTGGCCAGGTTTGAAAGGGATGGTTAAGCTACATGTCCAACAGTGTGAGGTTTGTTAGAGGACTAAGGAGGAGCATATTGCAAAACCAAGACTGCTACAACCCATTCTCATCCCCACTCAAGCATGGGAGGTAATCACCATGGATTTCATTGAAAGGTTGCCCACTTCAATAAAATACAATTGTGTGCTGGTGATAATTGATAAATACACAAAGTATGGCCATTTTTTGGGTCTATCTCACCCCTAAACTGCCCTGGAGATAGCTAAGGCCTACCTTAACCAGGTCTACAAGCTACATGGACCCCTAAAATAGCAATCTTTGATAGGGATAAGGTTTTCACTAGCCTATTCTAGAAGGAGCTGATGAAGCAAGCGGGTACCACGACCCATTTCAGCACATCCTACCATCCAGAGACTGATGGTCAGAGTGAACGACTCAATCAGTGCCTGGAACAGTATCTCCGAGGTATGTGCTTCATGAAACCCAACAATTGGGCTAGGTACTTACCCCAAGCGGAGTGGTGGTATAATACTAACTATCATACCGCCATTGGAGTAACCCCTTTTGAGGCTTTATATGGATATAAGCCCCCTACACAAACATGGAACCCTAATTCTAAAGTGAACAATGTGCAAGAAGAACAACAGAACATTGAATAGTTGAATAAGCTACTGCGGGAGAATCTAGAAAAGGCCCAGCATCGAATGAAACACTATACAGACAAAAAAAGGATAGAAAGGCAGTTTGAGGAAGGAGATGAAGTTTACCTTAAGCTTCATCCATACCGACAAACCTTGATGGCCTTGAGAAAGAATTTGAAGTTGACCGCAGAGTATTATGGCCCTTACAAGATCCAACAGAGAATCGGGTTAGTAGCTTATAGACTCAAATTACTTTCGAAATCTAAACTGCATCCCGTTTTTCACGTAAGTCTGATAAAGAAAAAAGTTGGAAAAAGAATTGTTACCTCGTTGGAGCCGCCGGAGATGACGAGCGACGGGCAAGTGAAAGTTTACGCTGCTCTGGTGTTGGATAAAAGGATGATAAAGCGACATAACCAGGATGTTACCCAGTTGCTGATACAATGGTCGAACTTGGGCTCAGAGAATGCCACTTGGGAAGACTATAGCGTGCTGAAGTCGCAGTTCCCATATTTTGATCCTTGGGGACAAGGATCTACTGAAGGAGAGAGAATGTCATGGACGCAGGTGGAGAATTGAAGGATTTAGGGTTTTCGGATTTGGGATCGAAAAGAAAGGGGGAATTGGAAGCTTCGAAGAGCCTTGCAAGTGAAACTGAAGAGCTGAGTTCGCGAATGTCGGGCGCACGTGAGGGATTAGACGCGACTAAGCTGAACGACGACGTTCCGCGATCAACCTGGAACGAGCCAAAGGAATGGGTTGGAGACACGGAAATTGGGTCGGGTGATCATCGAGCCCCATAGTTGTTACTGTTGGGGTCTGATTTTAAAAGATATGTTTCACCGGGCTGTTAGAGTTAGTTTTTCCAGCTGTTAATATATAATTTGTACGAACCAAATATATAGAGGTTGTACTGAGCTGTGCGTTCTATGCTTAATAAATGAATGAAATTTTCTCTTCTAAAACCTATCTTCTCTATGAAATCCTCCTTTCTTTAAAGATTCTAGCTTGATCATTACAAAATACTCCAACTTTTGAAGCCCTTTGCCGATCTTCCCCGATAATCCCAAGCCATCAAGAGAAATCTCCGAAACTCGACCGTTGTTTGGGTTGCATTTGATGAATCTCCACGAACAAGGCGAGTTATCATCTTCGTTCCACGATTGGAGATAAGGTGAAGGGTCTTTGATATCGGATTTGAACACTATCAAGCCAAGAACATCGTCGTTGAGTTCGTCGTTGAGTTGAATGGAAGAAGCTTCATCGACTCCCATGCAGAAATCCATGGAAAGAAGCAAATAAATAAGAAAATGAAGAGAACCCTTTGTCATTATCCCCATTGTTTTCATTTTTGTTCTTCGAAACCCCCCCTGAAATCAAGGTTGCACTGCCACGGAAACAATGGAATCGTGCATGGTTTTTTGCTAAAGAAAATGCAGTTTTTTTGTCAGTGATATTACAGTACTCGCGAGAGAGTGTTCCTTTCAGTGTCGTCCTTTAGTTCATGCTCATAAAGAGAAGAAAAAAAAGTTGGGGAATCGAGAAAAACAGTGGATCAAAGAGAAAATGAATTCCAGAATTTTTAATTTAGTTCATTCATGCAAACAATACAACCGGGAGTTTGAGTTTGAAGCTCGGTTTACAGTTTTCTTTATCGGTCAAATATGCTGTCATTCCCTTTACTCTACAAACTTTGTGATTTAATCCCGAATAAAAATCTTCTATCTTTTTAGTGTCTCTATTTATGTCTTACATTAAAATATTAAGTTTAGAGTTTATGATTAAGGTTAAGGTTTAGGATTTAAGAAATTTGAAGTATAGTGCACATTTTAGGGTTTATAGTTCAAAGTTTAAGATTTAAAATATATAATTAGAGCTTAGAATTTAATATTTTAGTGTTAGAACATAAAAAAATACCGCAAAAGACAAAGGATTTTTGACGTTTAATCCTTGAACTAAAAGGGCTAAAAATTAATTAAAAACTCACAATTTAATCACTCATCCCATATTTTAACCTTTTTTACGAGGGTCAAAAACATGCCTGTTCGACGGAGCTTCTCCGAAAGCTAGGTGGATACCACTTGATTCGATGCAAAAGTATTCGACTCGTAATTTTATAAACTTTAATTAACTCAAAAAAAATTCAAATAAAGTTTGAGTTATAAAATGAAAATTTGAATAACTTAAAAATTTTGGTAATTAGTATATCGATTTTCAAGTTTGAGTCGAGTCTCTCAATTATATTGATATATATATATATATATATAATGTATATGTGTAGTATTTTATATGGTTATAAAAATCGTTTAAATTGGAATTAATTAGTATCATAACGTTATAAATGTTTACAATTAAATTTGAACAAAAACTTGAACAGCTCGACTCGACTAACAAAAATTCAAATAAAATTTGAGTTATAAAATAAGGCATTTCAAATCGACTAACTCAAAAAAATTTAATTCAACTCGATCGAATGTCCACCGCTACGAAATACTTGCAAACACTTTTCAAGTTATGTCATTTAACAGATTTAAAGTTCGAATCTTAATTTTATGAACTCTTTCTTTTCTTTGTAGCAAGATACAACATGCAGCACCTTGAAAGATATATATGAAGTTCGGAATTTAGTTGCACAATCTTTTAATACATACAAAGTTACGGCATCAAACATTCTTATAAGATAACATTCAATAAATTTGAAATTCGATCATTTATGATCTTTTTTTATCATGGATGTTTATAAATGATGTCATTAATAAATTTAGATTTCGAAAATCTCAATTTCACAATTTTTTTCTTTATATCGAACACGAATAAAAGACATTAACAGATAAATTTGAAGTCTAAATTTTCGTTTTTAAGATTTTTTTTATATATCAAATTACACAAGACATTTTCCTTAAAATATGCCATTCAATAAATTTAAAGATTATATCTTTTGTTTATAAAATTGCATTTACGCAATCGACAAGTATTTAGTATAATGATAAAAATATATTTTACTCTAATAGAAAAATTTTAATTTAAACTTCAAAAATAAATTTGTGATTTGTTTGGAAAAGAAATGGTCCAAAATGGCATTATTATCACATTTTTCCGAAAAGCATTGTGATTTGTTTGGAAGCTTAAAGTTAAAACTCTGACGTGCCATTTCATTTATATGCCTCTTTCATGCACTCTACTCTCCCCTTTTTGAATTGTCGATTATATATATTCACAATTATTAGGCATTATATTTATTGAATTATTAGAAGAATTGTTAAATTCAGAGTTTTTTCAATATAATTTCAGATTCATCAATAATATGGGGAAATAGGATATGATAGGTACAGTTGTATGATAATTCCTTATATACTTGCATTTGGTTACTATAACAAAATAAATGGCATTAGTGTTATTATTTTATATATTAGCGGTGGAAATTAAAAGTTTTATTAATTGTTTTAGTTTTAGGGTTTAGATATTCATTTTAAGGTGTATGATTTATGTGGTTAGAATTTAGGCTGTAAGGGTAAAATTGAGGGTTTATATGTTAAAACTTAAACCCTTCATCATATTACCCAAAAAGCCTAAACTCTAACATATAAATCATAAATTCTAACCACAAACCCTAAATTCTAACCACTGTTTTAAATTATAAAATCATAAACCTAAAACCCTAAATTATAAACCCTAAACCATGACGCTTATGAAAACTTTTAGTTTCCACCACATGTGTATTAAATATAAATCTATTTATTTAATGTATTAAAATATAATTTTTATACATTATTATTGTTATTAAACCACAATACCATTTGTGTTAAAAATAACAATTATATTCAAAGTTATATTTTGATACACAAGCTGTCTAAAAAGCTTACATAATTCTTATTATTAGAATTTTAAACTCTAAACCTGAATTTTAAAAGGTTTAACCGTCAAATAAGTGACCAAGCTATGCTCTTTTTTCCAGTTAGGTGCCCAAACTTTGTTTCGGGCCATATTGGTGCCTAAGTTTCATTACGTAACCCATTTAAGGTTTTAGCAGTGACGGACGTTAAGTTTTTCCGTTTTCCAATCAAAAGCCAACACGTGGCACTTATTTTCTTTTTCTGAAATTAAACTGAAAATTAAAAAATTAAAAAAAATAATTTTTACCCAAAGTTATTATCCAGGGTTAATTATCGTTCTTTTTTCTCGCTCTCCCTCATCAAAACCGATTGTCTTCTTCATCAAAATTCCTTTTTGTTTAAACTCAAAGAAAAACTCTAATCTAATAACGACCATTAAACACCATACTATCTCAGACAAATGGACAATCAAAACAGTTGCTTTCATTTGAAAATATGTTCGTTTTGATAGTAAAATCATTTTCTCCAATTAATCGAAGAAAAAACACCAAATAATCAAAGATGAAACACCACAATAATGAAAATTATAAGTGCATCTGCTCCACAGATGGTGTTCATGCCAACACCATTTGTTCAAGAGTTTGTTGAACTTGGTAAATTCAATTATTATACATTCATTGTCTTTCATATACTGTTTTAAAAGTTTATTTAATACATTTTTATGTTTAATTTTCTTTGATGTTGTTTAGATTCCACATCTCCACCTGTCCAACCACCTGTTACAAGAAAAATAATTTTGTATCCTAAGAAAAAAGTAACAGCTAATAGAGTACTACTGTCATCTAGAGAGCATGTTACACCATATGGGCCAAGAGGGAGAACAATTACGCAAAGACTTGGCATACACACAAATGAGCCAGGGAGACCTTCAACAATTGCTATGCCACATGCCACATCTCAGCTTGCTGCATCAGAACCACCTGCACCAGCAAGACCCCCTAAACTGAACATCAAAAGGCCTCTCCCTAAACCTACCATATGAAGATCTTAGAATGAGGTTGTTGCCTGTTTTGTGTTGTTTTTTTGTGGTTTTGAGCTAGTTATCAAACTGTTTAGTCATTCTTGTATGTCAGACTGTTTAGACAAGTGAATCAGTTACCTTGTATGCCAAATTGATTTCTGTTGTTGTTTGTCTTTAAACTTGTGCCATGTAAACTTATTTTCATAAGTTATGAATGGTTATTTTGTAAGTCATTGTGCAGATTTTGACAAGTTATGAATGATTATTGTGCAGATTTTGTTTAGTTATGAATGGTAAATTTTACAAATTTTGACAAAAAAAATTGACAGATTTTACAGATTTTTATAGATGATTTCAAATGTTGTTTTAAATGTGTAGATTTTAAGTGTGCGTTTTAAGTCTGCATATTTCGAAACCCTCTATAAGTAGTTTTGAAACCAGTGAGGCAGTAAGGCCTGGAAACCAAACCTGGATACAGGTTTCAAAACCTTTAATCAAAACCCCTTAAAGGTTTTGAAACCACCAGTTTCGAAACCACCTAGCTGATTTCGAAACCCCCTACCTGATTTCTATACCAGGCACATGTAACGGCTAGTTTTTCTTTTGAAAACCTCTAATGGTTTCGAAACCTCTTCAATGGTTTCGAAACCACTGTGCAGGCGAGCATTTAATGCTCGATTTCAATGACTTTCAACGGCTCCAAAACATCCCCAACTGTCACTCTAAAATAAAATAAAATGCAGTCATCGTGCTAATATTGTCTATTATTTTTCGGTTTTAACCAATTCATTCAAGAAGTTCATTTCAACCCTCTTGACGGTTTCAGAAGATTGATTTGAGCGTGCTACAAGCCCAACACTATTGATTTTTTCAACCTTAATTATTACTCCATTACTACTCTATACACAATCCATAAAAATAAAATAAAATACAGTCAAACAAGCTTCATTGCTAGTTAAAGAAAATTCATACATCATCAAGTTAACCATAATTCATACTTAATTTCCTCACAAACATAAGTTTTCTATAGACCAATTTTAACCAATACATACACAATTCATGAAGTATAGCTGGTTTTGCTTTCAAGGATCTTACAAGCTCTTCCAATTTCTTGTTTTCGATTCTGATTTTCTTATTTTCGATCATCATAATTTCCAGTTCATCTTGCAAATTTTCAACAACATGTCCAATGTCATCTTGCTTATCAAACCACTCAAAAAAGTCGCATCTATTCTGTAGATAAATATGAATCATAATGAGAACACACATACTCAAAACAGTAAAATTGTAATTAAACAACAATTATATAGCACATATTTATCAAATTTTATAAAAAAAAACTACATAACCTCTTTCGGTCGAGAACAACTATAAAATCTTCTTCCTTTGCTCCAAGATTGCTTCGAAATGCAAATAGGAGCTCTTATTCCGCAATCGCAATTCACGACCCTTAAATCGTTATGGGACTTTAAACTTTCAGTTGACATCCTCCACGGTTGAGAAGAGTTGTTATCAAATTAGATTTTAAACAAAAGGGGGATTTTGATGAGGGAGAGCGGGAAGAAAGAACGGTATTCAACCATGGGTAAAAATTATTTTTATTTTAATTTTCTAATTTTCGGTTTAATTTCAGAAAAAGAAAATAAGTGTCACGTGTTGGCTTCTGATTGGAAAACGGAAAAACTTAACATCTGTTACGGCTAAAACCTTAAATGAGTTACGGAATGAAACGTTAGGCACCAATATGGCCCGAAACAAAGTTTGGACACCTAACTGAAAAAATGGCATAGTTTTAGCACTTATTTGATGGTTAAGCCATTTTAAAATTCTAAACTATATATACAAAACTTAGCTAAACCATAATCCCATAAATCATAAACCTTAACAAACTTACAAACAAGCTTCTCTATCAAAATATTTTCACCGAACTATTTAATTTATTGTTAAGTAACTTAATATGCTTCATCAAATATAAATGCTATTGTTTATTTATTTATTATTTTAACATTTTTATTTTTTTTATCTTGAAATATAGTTTATTTTAAATAAATTTGGTGAAGATTTCACTTGACCCCTGTAGTTTCAAAAATAACTATTTATCCCCTATTTTTTATGAAAAAATTACCTTTGATCGCTTATTTATTATTTTATTTATTTTTATTATCTTCAATTTTTTTATTCAAAAAAATATTTATTAAAAACAATAATCTAATTAAATGCAAAATTATTTTAATTATCTATAAATAAAATTATAAAATGCATTATAATTTAATATAATTACATCTTTTTAAAAAAAATTATATATGTAAGTTTATTTTTTAAAATATAATAAATAACTTATTTATTTTTTTATAATATTATTACATCTACAATTAATTGTTAGAATAAAACATTTTCCGTTAATTGAGTATTAATTACATGTACAATTAATTATATATTACACATTTTACTAAATTTTATTAAAAACATAAACATTCCATATAAAAATTAATATAACCTGGGTTCGTATAGCAAAAAAACCTTTTTTTTAATTATAGGAATAAGTAAATTTTCACCGAATCTCGTTTTTTCTATATGAAATGATGGTCCCGGGGCCCAGTGTTCACGAGATCCAAAACAATTGGTCACGGGTCAGGCTGAGCACCATGTGTGGCCATTTTTTAATTTTGGCCACAATATGTGTAGGCAATTTAGGGTTCACAACATTTACCAATTTGTCCGTTACGTTGTCATATTTATTTTTTACATTTGTTTTAGACCCTCTAAATAGAATTATGATTAAGATTTGTTAAAAAAATTATACAATATATAAATAGCCTCTAAATCCTTAAATCACAAGTAATTATACAGAATAATTATGAGGATTTGGACTCACGACCTTCAAGAAGTGTATAAAATTATACAAAACCAAAATTCAGATATAACCATTACATATTTAGTATTAAAATTGTTAGAATATTCCTATCATTTCATCCCTCAATCACCACCACCCTTGATGTCCCATCCCCAACCAGTCAAATTTAGATTCAATTCGATAACCGAATTAACCTGAAAAAATTCTCTTATTACAGGACATTTCATTTCAAGAATAATATTGTACTGTCAACACCAAACTCTTATTTGAAGGGTTACAACTTACAATTATTAAGGCATTTACAAGTAGGAATCTAAGTATCCGTAAGTGTGTCTTTTGTTATACTCCAGTAAACTAGCATAGGTCCTGTCCCATACTCCTATATACAGGGATTCATCATCCGGACTAAGTGATACGCCCGAAATTTCCCCGAAGAAGTCGATCTCTTGCCTTGTCGTGTAACCGCATTTTGTACTATACACGTGAACGAAATCCGCTGGTTCAGCAACTACCAAGAATTGGCCATCGGATGAGAACCGGATTGATCGTACGGCACCCAAGTTCCCTTTGAGAGTGGCGACAGGAGATGCGAGGTTTCTTATGTCCCATACCCGGCAGGTCTTGTCTTGGTTTCCTGTGGCAAATATGCGTCCATCTGGGTGCCACGCTGATGAGAAAGAGTAATCTCGATGACCTACCGCTGTGGCAACAGTCTGAGACCACGGAAAATAGGATTCAGTATCGCTAGCGGTAGCAGTATATATGACTCTTTCACTTACGTAGTGTTTAGAATATGATACGAAAACTCATTGGTTAAAGCTCGGATCAGGATAATAGTAAAGAACAAGCGAATGAGCGAGTCGTTTTGTTTCTTATCAATGTCAAAAATGGAATAAATGACAGTTTACTAATATCTGAAGAGTTACATATGAAAAGAGATGGTTTATTTTCACACCTTTCCATTTTGCGAATCCACAAGCAACCCATCCAAGTGATCACCAACAACAGTAATAAGCCTGCGATCGGGGCTGACTGATGTATGCTGCATCAGAATAAACATGTTTTAGTCAAGTGATTAAAAATCAAGCTAAATCTGTCAAACTATCTATGTTATTTTAGATTTGCTTTTCCGGTCTATGAAGCTACAATCTTTATCGTGTTTGAAGCGCAGATACCGTAAGTAAAATTCACCATTTGTCTCCATTAACTTCAGATGACCATAAAACAACCCCTAGTCATACTCACTGACTCTCTTTAATACACGTATGAATAAGATAAAACATAAGTTAAGAACAAAACAACTAGAACAGCTTACATTTACGGGCCAAGGAAATCGGAAATGATTCAAAAGTTGAAATCTCTCAGTATCATATTCTCTCAGGCTACAGTCGTTATTGGATGCCATAAAATTAATGCCACCCCTGCAAAACAGGTTCAAAATTTCAATCCATATTTCACTCGATTTATAGTGAACAATAAAACCAGCCAAATCCGTAATTATCAAGCTACCTCAAGCTGTCATATATCTCAATGGCATTCGTAATTGCATTATCGTCATTGGTTGTTCGGGTACAGAAGGTTACACCTTTTCTGTCCAAGTGCTGCAACAACAGAAATATGGAATTGATAAGATATCAATAAAAGAAATAAATAAAAGAATAAAAGAAATAGACATATCTTACAAAATGGCTGCAAATACAACTTACCTTAAAAGTAAGCTCTCCTTGGAAGCCTCCTGTAACCATGAAGTTATCCTTGACAGCTAGCGTGCTTATTTGAGTTTTTGTGAACCCTTCTAACAAACTTCCCGGATGTTTCTAGTTACAATGAAATAAAAGTTAGCGGATAAAAGTAAGTACATAATTACTAAAACAATTGTTATCCTCAAAAGTCAAAAGTACTCCTGTTGTTCAGCTATAATACCTCAGTAGGTGCAACATGCCCGGCAAAATTAACTACCTCGGACAGATTGCATGACAAGGATGACCAATGCATAACTGAATAATTGGACATAAGATAAACGTCATGCTTCGAGGTAGCCCAAACCAAGTTCCTGAGCTGCAAAAACGTTCCACAATAGGTTATTTAAGCTTACATAACAGGTATCTACTATCTAGGTGCACATAAATGCTTCTCCAAACTAGAAACCAAAAATCTATCATCAGGGTTCGATTACTGAATGGATCTTAAGAGTAGATAATAAAATGAAAACAATCCGAACTAATATTAGAGCCATCACAACACTTGGGAGTCATTTGGCACGATGGAAAGTAATCACTTTCCGGAGAATTTAATTAATGGAAGAGTGATTCCCCCGTTTGATGTGTCAAAAAGTATTAACTTTCCTGAGAATGTAATTTTGCTTTGGTAGTTACTTTATTAGAAGTATTAGGAGATCAAAATTTAAGAGCGTTTTATATCATTATGAATCTTTCCTTAGTGGGAAACTTGTTTTTAGTTACTTTAGTAAGTCTTTTATTTGACCTAATGTAACCTATATTTAAGAGGCCAACATGGAAGAAATAAAGTAAGGAGTCGGATTAAATTTCTTTTTACAAGATTTAAGATTCTCTCAAACCAATCGGTCTGAAATTCCCTTTGACAAGTTCCACTAGCAATTGAAACACACGATGGTAACAATTTGGTACGATCATAACAGCTTTCCTAGACATTTTTAGCAATCGTATTCCTAGGAATCACATCCCATTGGAATCTTGACATGGGAAAGAACCAAACACCACCCTAATGTTGAATGTAGACACCACTGCAAAATCGAGTATAACTGCAGGAAAGCTGTAATTTATTGATCAATAGAATATGAGTGAGCATATTGATAGCCTGTCGTATTCTAGTCAAAGAACTGTAGTCTAGAACTCAAACGATAAAACCCGTATCAGCTATCAAATGTCAACTCTTGAGCCAAACAAGATATTCCAAGAAAAATCCAAATCCTATTAAACAAACCTAGAGGCCTCTTAATTTCTAACAAAAGGATCACAAACCAAGTTCCACAACTTACTAACGTAGGATAAATTCCAAAAATTAAGAATCAGTACAAACAAGTAAAGCGCCAGAAAAGGAAAGGTCAAATTTAGATACAATCATCATGTGGAGGGAAAATATTCAAAACAGACACATGCTAAGCTTTGAATCTAAAAGTAGTAGTAGTTGGGCTACAAGTGTCCTTTTAGGCTTTACCGAAATATGTACAGACAAACCAATACATTCATGCATGTGATGCTATAACAATGATTCTTTATGTTCCTCTCCTTCAATTGCATTGCAATAATTGCGATATGTACCAAACCTCAAACAAATACAGGATAAAGTGTGCTTTCGGTAAAACTCTGCTAACGTACAATGACAATGTGAGTGTGCAGAGGAGAGACCTAGAAGTTGATGAAACAAACACACACACATAGAAGTGCAGTTCACAAGTGTTAACATCACTAATCGACCTCATACACGAGAAATGACTGCTGATTAACATAATCAATACCAAAGAAGAATCTAGCATAGCCTTTAAATAATCAACACATTGAAGTTGTATTATCATCTAAAAGGAAAGAGATATCCAAGAACGAAATATAGTTCGACAATAAAACCGAAAACTTCTGAAAGCATACATGATAATAAAAAAATTGAAACAGAACACTTTCTGACTTACGAACCTGAAAATGGAGGATTGTAGGCTTAACTGATCTACTGTTGTGGAAGAACTCATAGTATTTCCCACCCTTTTCTATCTGCTTGCATTCCTGAAACAATGCCAATTACCAAAGAACTTAACACTATATTTTCTTTAGAGACACTAGAGATGATAGGAGGCGAAACAAACCTTGTCTACAGCTTCACCCGAATACGGGATATTCTCGTAATTCTTATACTGTTCAATCCTTGTCAGCCTATACTTTTCCCTAATTATGCTCAATTGTCCCCACGGAATCCCCTGTATGTCTTTCCCCTTGCGTGCTTGGGCGGAAGATGTATCGGTCACCCTGGTCAGCTGCTCAAAGCATATAGTTTGAAGTGATGAACATCATCATCCAATTATACAAAGAATTAATAGCAACAACATATATATACAAACACACACAAAAGGCAAAACAAACCATGTCATATTCATCAGCATCCATGTCTCCACCAGCACTGCCATAGTTGTCTTCATCCATGTCATCGACAAAATCTTCAGCCATGTAATAAAAACCCTCTGCTTCCTGATAGGACATGCTATATATGCATTCAACTGCAAAATATCTAACTCTTACTAAAAAGGGGGGAAATTTATACCAAACGAAAGGGTATTCCTAGAATTCACACAAAAGAACAAGAACCCCAAATATCTCTATTTTCACTTTTCTACTGCAAACAAAGCTTAAAAATAACAGAAAAATAGGGGTCAGCAGAAGTAAAGGAGAGAAGGAGATTCTTACATGAAATTTGGCCTGGTTTTCTCTGGAAGCTTTGGGCTTTGGGTGTTCTGTTCTTGCTTTACTCCTTTATAGGTAAATTGATTTTTCTTCCTTTTTTTAGTGGAAAGAGAGATGAAAGAAGAAACAGGAGTAGGAGACAGTGGAGATAATTATGAAAAGATTTTCTAGGCGTTTGGGCCTCACGTTTTCTTTGTCGGCGTTTTAATTGATGGTTTCCACGCATGCATATGCAAACGCCAACGCCTTGTGCATGCTTCTTTGTGTAGATATTACTAGAACTTCTATGGATTTTTTTATTATTATCCTATGCTGTAGATATTAAATTTTTTTACAAGTACCTTAGATTTAGAATTTATTTTTTTTAGGAAATTAGTTTTATAGTTTAGGTTATTAGTTTAGGGGGTAAGATTTAAAAGTTTATGTGTAGGGGTTTATAATTTAGAAGTAGTTGTTAAAATTTAGGGTTTAGGGTTATAATTCAAAGTTTATAAATTAAAACTTAAATTCTAACTATATTACCCTAAAAACTAAACCTTAACCTCTAAACCCTAAATTTTAATCAATATCTCTAAATTATAAACCCTACACCTAAACCCTTAAACCCTAAAATTAAGGTATTTTTTATAGCAAAATACTTCTGTTTTTTTTCAAAATATATTTTTATAAAAATAATTATATAAATACTATTTTTATTATCAAATATAATAAAAAATTAAGATAATATATTTCGTCAATCAAAATATTTTTAACGGTTTAATTTTTTTTTTAAATTATAAAAGGTATAATTACTCATATGATAATTATGATTTTAGGTCCAAACACTTTTATATATTTACAATCTATTTTATCCATCTCCCTTCATTTTTAATCACGAAATAATGAAAAGTTAATTACTTTAAACGTATATTAAGAAATTTTAATTAAATTATACTAGACATCGAGTAAAATTGATTTTTTAATTTAATTTTAATTTTATTACATACTAAATTTATTAGAATTTAAAAACAAAGAGAAAAAGGAAAAGTAATCTATTTCAATGTTTGTATATAATTGAATTACCGAGTTGATCTAAGTGGTAAGCAACTTGGTATCACTTAAGTAAATCTCGAGTTCGAGGCCTTGTGTGCAAAAAATTCATATTGGAAGACTCGCCCGTCAAAGTCAAGTATACGGCGCAGGTTAGCCTGAAATTGTAACACCCGTGTTTTGGGGCTAGAAGTTAGTCGGGTTAGTTGGTCCGAGTCGGTAAAATTTATTTTAATCAAATTGACCTTAGTGTGAGCAAATTGAGTTTAGAAAGAAAGGGAGGGATCATTTTGGTAATTAAACCAAAACAAAAATAAGGATAACCTTATCATTAGAAAGCTATCATCTTTCTCATTTCCTTTCTTCTTCACCGTGCAAACCATCCCAAATTCTCCCAAACTCTCTTTACTATTCCCTTTGATTTCTTCATCAATTCAAGGGGTTTTTGAAAGGTAATTATGTTTTCTTAATCTCCTCTTCATCCTCTATCTATCTATAGTCTTAGATTTCAAAGTTATGGAGTTTTGAAAATTAGGGTTCATATCAAAATTTGGGTTTTTAAGGGGGTTTTCATCTTGTTTTGATAAATTGAGTTGGGGCTTTGTTTAATCATGTTAAAATACACATAATATGTTAAAATGAGTAATTTTGGGTAAAAATCCGAAATGGGTATTTATGCCCATTTTTGATTAGTCTAAAACTTGAATTTTGGTGAGTTTTAGAGTTAGGTTGAAGGGCTGATGGTATATGTATGTTAGGAAAGTGTTTTGGGACCATTTAGGTGTCATTTGGATGTTTGAAAATGGTATTTTCTGCTGGGTAAAATAGGAGTACGAAAATGGAAATTTTGGTGAATTGTATGGGTTGGAAATTGTTGGAGCTTGGCTTGCACCTATGGGTTGATGTTGTGGCTGAATTTAGCAATTGTTTGTGAGTATGAGATGTGTTGGAAACTTGAGTTTTCATCAAGGTTATGGGCTGCTTGAATTAGATAAAGTTGGGATTTGGTCATGACTTAATATGTTGAGTTTGATATTTGAATTTGTATTCCGGGTTAGCTACTTTGATGTTGAGTTGATTCGAGGTTGTTTTACTTGTGTTGAGATGTTTAGAAGCGAGGTTTTGAGATGGTGAAGCCTTGGGAACAAATCCGGAAATTGAAGACCATGGTTGCTTGGTGTTTGAGCTTGGATGTGGAGGTGAGTGGTTAAAATATTTTAAATGGTTTGAGCAATTGGTTCGAGCATGTGGACTAGGTTGAGATTGGTAGACTCACCTAGAGTTAGGATTAGGGTGGTAGCCTAATCCTAAGCTTTAGTTAGAGACATTGGATGATCTCTTTAATTGATGTTATGCCTCATGATGATTTGTGTTATGATGATTATGTATAATGTGTTATACATGTTGTTGAGGCATGGTTTGATGCATTGCTATGCATGTGGTTGGATTGTAAATTGTGCATGATGATGTTGAGCTTAATATGATGTAAGATGCCATATTATGACTCTTGAAAATGACATTGTGATATTATGTTGTTGAGATATTTGATGTTGAGCTTAATATGATGTAAGATGCCATATTATGACTCTTGAACATCAAATGTTGTGAAATTTGATTATTATTGGCACTAGTATGCTTGGGTACAATGATCGATCATTAGGATGAGTGTGCACACAAATTGAGTCAAAACGTACGTGGCCTTGGTGGCGTTAAGGCACCAAGGAGGAGTACGGTGATGTAATATTCCACCGGAAATTTATATATATTCTACGTGATGATGAGTGGAATCCCATCCGTAGGGCATGTGGCGATGAGTGGAATCCCGTCCATGCAAGGCCGGTGATGAGTGTAATCCCACCGAGGTAAGGTTGATGTTGGAAAATGCGTTCCAACATGTTATCCGCGTATTCGAGTCATAGCTAGGTGCCAATATGAGAAAGCATGTTTATGCCAATATGAGATTATGCATACATGCTAATATGAATTGATATGTGTATCAATGTGATATGAAATGTGAATTTCAAATGTGAAGTGATATATGATTTGGTTAATGCATTGAGGTATATATACATATCGTTGTAAGTTGAGATTATGAGATGTTGAGCATGACATAATGTTGATTATATGTTCATGCATCATGTTCATTTTGGTTCATGTGGATCGAAGATAAAGTCATGTATTTCATCATGATAATTGCTCGAGCTTGGACCCTGTATTGTCGAAGGTTTGTTTTATGAGCTTACCCTCACTAAGCTTTTATGCTTACGCTCTCTTTTGTTCGACAATGCAGATAAATAGCTTGTGGGTGGCAAGGGAAAGGAAAGGTCTCCAAGTGTTGCTTTTGGTGAGCTCAATGTATGATTTATAAATTGAAAGATTGTAATAGTAAAGCAATGGGATAGGTGTTGTTGTTTTTTATGCTTTGATGTGTGTTGATTTGGTTTGGCACTTAGATGCCTTGTTTGATTCGTAAATATCACTTATGATACATACCTTGATGAATGCTTGAGTGATGCATGCCTTGATGAATGCTTGTGTGTGATGGCATGTCCTTTTTGGATGATTAGGTTGCTTAGTTGATATGTCTAAGTCTCCTATGTGTTAATTTGTATCTTTGGTATTGTTGAGATTTTATGTATGTCCATATATGCATAAATTGCTCTTTAATTGGAATGCTATGTATGAATGCTTTAGTCCATGTTTGAATGATTTCCTTGGCTTAAATAGGTGTTCTTGCATGTTTGTATATGCTTTATTGCTTCCTAAAATATGTTTTAAATGATTCTAACTTTAGCCGATCTTTTTCAAAACATCTATGATCCGTTTTTGCACTAAAGCTGTTTTTCCAGTCTCCAAGGCAAAAAGGATCGATCCCCTGGAAAAAGGGATCGATCCTTTCGTTGGCAGAAACTTTCCAATTTTTGCTTCCAGCCTCCAAGTGCAAAAGGATCGATCCCCTTGTTTATGGGATCGATCCCTTGTGATATAGATGTTAAATTTTTAAAAATTGAGGTTTGCAAGCTTTACGTTTTAGTCCTGATTCTCGTATGTGCAATTGCTTGAGTTTGAGATGTCCGTTTGAGTTGAAATTTGGCAGAGAGGCATGAAACATGACTAATTTCATAATGGTAACTTAAAATTTGGTAAAGTCCTCTTAATTTCCAGAATTTACAAATTGGTCCCTAAATTCGTATTTTGTTCAATTGAGTCCCTTATTGTTTTCCGATTGCTGTGATTTTTGAGTATGCTTATCTCAAGAGTATGCCTAGGTTTAATGTGCATCTAGACAAGTTTAAAAAGAAAAAACAAAAGGGTCGTTAATCAAGGTTGACTTTCGGGTTGACTTTGGTTTTCCCCGTGTAATCTTCGTAGTTCGGGCCAGCCGTCTAGGCCGGGCTACGGGGGTTACAGAAATAGTCATAACAAAGCTTTAAGGAACCGGATTCGGGTGGGCAACCATATATATATATATATAACTAAATAAAAATTAAATTTAATATATTTAACATATATTTGCATAGGAAATAATTAAAAAGGTAACGAATCATACCCCACAAATATGACAACACACACGTACAAATATCATACATGACCATTTCTTTTAAAAAATATATCGATTAAAAGATACATTACTTTTAACATGCGCAATTAAAAAATTTAGAGAAAACTACGTGAAATAGTACCTCAAATATTCTCGTGTTACTATTTTGGTATTTAATTATTATTTTTGACAAAATATTATCTAAATTACGTTTTTGTTCTGTTTGGATACTTCGACTGTTAAAAATTAACGGAGATGATGACGAAGCTTGTATAATCACAGTTTTAGTCCAAAATAATTTTTATCAATTTAGTCTCAAATCCATCCATTTAAAACATCATCTTAATTTTAAGATAAAATTGTAAATTATCCAATTTTCTTCTTCCATCAAAGTCAATGGCTACCGTTGAGAGAAACAGTAGCTAACCATAGGTGAACCATCTAAGTCCTTCTTCGCTGATGTGCTCTGTGAGTAACACGACCTCTATCAATTTGTACCTCGTCCCGTTGCGAGCAAACCAGTGCTCATAATTTCCATTCGTCGTATGCAGTTCACGAGTAACGATGTCAACCCTATTTGACTTCCTTCGTTGTAGTATCACTGTCGTTCGCTACTCCATGCTGAGCAATGGGTAAGTCGAAAACTTTATTTCCATTATTATTCTAAAGTGTTTGGTTACTGTTGTGAGAGTCTACGCGTTGTCTTCCGTTTCTAGTTGTTGTTGTTGTCGCACCACCGCAAGCCTTTTCCTCCCAATTCACTGTCATCGTCGTACAGTTAGGGTTTTGAAACCCTAATTCCAATTCAATCATTGAGGGGAAGAAGAAGTGGATAATTTGTAATTTTACCCCAAAATAAAAATGATGTTTTAAATGGATAGATTTTGGACTAAATTGATAAAATATATAAGTGTTTTGAATTAAAAGTGTGGTTATACCCAGCCACGCCATAATCTCCATTAATTTTTAAGGTCGAGTATCAAAACAGAACAAAAGCGTAACGTTAGGTACCATTTTACCAAAAATAATAGCTATAATACCAAAATAGTAACGCAAGAATAGGTGGGGTACTATTTATGTAATTTTCCCAAAATTTCAATCTAACAATAAGAAAAATAATTTTATAACCAATTTGATTTTTATTATTTTTAATTGAGAAATATTGAAGAAAAAATGTTTAAAATAAAAATAATAGAATTTTAAGTTGAAAGAGGGTAGATTTTTTTAATTAAAATCCATTTAATAAATACATAAATCCTACGAGTTAATGATATGGATTACATATATACTGCCTGAAAAACTACAAAATAAGCTATTCCTTTGGACAGATCTCAAGTCCTCACTTCTGCATAACTTCATGTAAAGTGTAAACTGCTTGAGCTTACAGTCTTTAGTGTTCTTCAACTATCCATTCTAACACTTGTCCAATACATGAATAGGACCTTCAAAGATCCTTCAAAACCATTCGAGTTAATGTGTCGATTCGGTACTTACATTCGAGTCTAAGTATTATAATTTACACATAAAATTATGTATTAGCTTGAAGCTGCCCATCCTGCAAAATGATCTGAGGAACCAAGATATCCCATTGTTTAGATACACGTATAAAAGTCATAATCCATGCTCAAGTTTAGATACACGTTGAACACAAGAATGTGTGTATGTATTATAATGCCCGTTTCCGGATAACATAATCACACTTGTAGCATAAAATCATGTTCATGTATCAGGGATGAGAAGCAGAAAAAAGGGGTTCAGAAATTAAAGTAGAAGTAGCTAATAGATAAGATATAAGGTTTCCTTCATCATTTATCACAATGGGAGATTACAAATTATGTGGAAATGTTTCGGAGTATTCTTCGTTTCGATGCAGGTATCAATCAAGGATTGAGAAAATGAAATCAGAAGGCAATGTATACGAGGGGGAATATGAACATTGGTGCCAGATTATGAACCTTTAGAGGATACTTCAATAATGAAAATCGGAGAATATTGAACATACCAGTGTCAAACCATACTCGTAGCCTGAAACTGCAGACCCGAATCCAAGTAACATAGGTAATCGCTGAAACTGAAATTACACAGCAGTTTCCAACGACCAATAAGATTCAGTATAGCTTAATTACTTTAGAAAGCTTTAACAATGCTAAGAACACTCGCATTTGGTTCAAATTATAGAAGGAAATAAAGCAGAAAATTATGTACCTTAAAAACTGATATATCACTTAATTGATGTTCCACGGCTTGGAGGCTTGGATGTGCATCCGCCAAGCTTTATCTTTAGAACTCTAACATTTTTGCATGACAAATTATCATCAATGGCTTCATCATTACCATCTTTGGAGAGGTTTATTAAGTTGCATCTAATTCTATAGCAATTGTCTAAAGTACATGATTTCGCTCTTGCTAAAATATGCGACATCGACCGTTTCTTTCGCCTCCCTTTACGCTTTCTTTGCTTGTGTATCATCCGCTTGGGGGAAACCGTTTTGATCCTCTGCTGAGCATTGAGGTGAGGGCCTTGTACGGAACTAAATACTGGATTTACCGGAACTGTGATGTTGGAAGTGAAATCAAAACTTAAGTTGCTGTCATGGCAGGGGGCTTTTGGTGGCATCTCATCATAGTTAAACTCTTCTTTGATCGATTTCTCCGGCAAAATCACCTTATTTTCGAAGGAAACTTGATCTTTATGTTGTTGATCTGAACATGTCCGGCCTACGTTCTCATTCGTCAAAGTTGACGGATAAATACATGGCTCAAAGGGTGGCAACACATTGCTAATACCATATTTCAGACAGACTTCCAAGTATTTCTTTGGAAATGGCCAACAATGAATAACATCTTTCCTCCTAGTATCAGCAACAAACTGTCTGGGAAACCAAAGATTATTTGTTACAAACGTTGGCACTTTTGACAAAACCGCTGCTCATTGAAATAAAAAAACACGGAAGTTGGTAGCGGTTTTTTAATCGAACACCGCCATTAAATGTTGCAAAAACCTGAATTTGTAGTAGTTCATTCATTGAATTCCCTAATTGAATTAGTTATCATGCATTGTTGAAAATTATACAACAACTAACAAAGCAGCAAATCAAAGTACATAAACCTAAAAGTAACACAATGAACATGTTGAAAAATACACTGCTCCAAGACATTAAAAAAAAACAAGCATGTAATAGAAGAATCATAGATGATAATAGAACAGAGTTCATCAGCAACTAGGAAACTAATAATTTTCAAAAACTTAATCAAGATTTATACTGCAACCAAATGTTTAGTTTCATTTAAAACAAAATTTGACTTGACAACTGAAGTTTGGTAAAAGAACAACCATTGGTTCCAAAACAAGCTGAAGAAACCTAGCTGCTTTCAGTTCAGCATAATGTCACAGACTTATTTCTTCGGCTCAAATCCGTGCGGCACTAGCACTCTCGGCACGATGCTAGTAAGCCTTAATGTCGCAACGCTATGGCAAAACGAAGGAGCAAGACGGATTTACAAGGAAACTACCTTGTATTGCACAACGGAAGCTTTACAAGAGTTTGTGTGAATGACTTCTTGGATGCTTTACAAATGAGAGGATGGCCCTATTTATAGGCACCAACCTCCTCAACGGACGGCTAGGATTTATTTAATTCGACGGTTGAGAGTTTGCCTCCCAAAATATCTACTAAGCCTAGATATTTCTAGATAAGTTCATACTTATCTACATACATCCATAATATTCTAGACTACTCCTAAATGGTCTAAAAGCTCTAACATATTCTAAGATATTCTAGAATATTCTGGAGTCGTCCGGAGTTGTCCCGAGCCTTCCGGACTTGTCTTGAGCCTTCCTGACTTGTCTCATGCCTTCTAGGTTCCTCCGGGTGAGCCTAGATGGTTGTGGAAGCCTCTGGAACCCCTCGGAATAGTGTGGAGACGTTTGGGGCTCTCTGGGTCGTTCTAGAACCTTCTTTGGACCAACCTTGGCCTTAAAAGGCTTATAACTTCTCATTTTCTCCAAGTTGGCCCGTGAGCACCTTGGGCGCGCGCAGCGCACCTAGGTGGGGCTGTTCGGGTGCGCACTGCGCACCTGGGTGGCACACCTCGGTGCTGCTCGGTGCACCCTGGCGGGTGTGCCCCTCGGTTAGCTGTGTCGTGACCTGGCGGGGCGTGACATCCTCCCCCACCCGATCTCGCGACGCCCTCGTCGCGTCTTTGTGGAACAGGAGTGTTGCTGGAGCGCTTCCCTCGTCTCCTAGCTCGCCTTGCCTTTGCCCTCGGCTTGTCGGCATTGATGGAAGACCTTTGCGTCGAACCTGGACTCTCGGTGGTCTTTGTAGCGTTCTCCCCTTGAACATGCTTGGTGGCCTTCCCGGACTCGGACACCCCTTTGTCTCGATTGCATCCCTTGGATGGTTTGGCCCTTCGGACGGCCTTGTTGAGCTGAAGTGCTGTGACCACTCTCGTCCCTGGCTTGGTGGCCCTTATGGTTGGAACCACACATGATGGTGCACCCTCGGTGATGCATAGACTGTTAGCAAACGGCATCGGAATTGCCTTGGCTTGCTCGAAGAACTCGATCCCTAGAATGATCGGGTAGTCGTCTAACGGCACAATCGAGAAGTCCATGTGGCCTGACCATGTCCCAATGACGGTCTTGACTCCTCGAACAAACCCATGGATGGGTTGAGCGGCAGAGTTTACGGCCTTGACAGATCCTCCCCCTTTCACAATGCTAAGACCAAGCCTCTTTGCTTCTTTTAAGGAGACAAAGTTATGGGACGCACCTGTGTCGAGCATAGCCCTCGATGCTTTTCCATTGATGGTAACGTCCACGAATAGCAATCCCTTGGCTTGGGTCTTTGGGGCGGACTGGATTCCATTCAAGAGCTGTAGCGATCCCATTTGTGCACCTTGGCCCCCTTCGGCATCACTACCTTCGTCGGCATCACTTTCCTCTTGATGTTTGGCTAGGATTGCACTAAGGGCTCGGCGTTGCGGGCACTCCCGAACCCAATGGTCGCCATCGCAGATGTAGCAACTACTAGGCGGTGATCTCTTGGCACCTTGAGAGTCTTTAGGCCTACCTCGGTCCTTGTCCCTCCATGAGGACGAGCCTTTGTGCTTTTGTGTGTCCTCGTCCTTGTGACTCTCCTTACGTGGGCTCCTATCTCTTCCACCATTGAAGTGGCCACTCTTCTTGTCCCTCGGCTCGTTGTTGGACTCCTTGTGGCTTGGGTAGTCAATGAGGCTCTCGGCCACGGCGATGGCATCGACAAGGTTTTGCACCCCACGACGCCTTAACTCGGTCTTGGCCCATGGTTGGAGTCCATCGACAAAGTTGAAGAGTGAATCCTTCTCTGAGACATTGGGGATCTCGAGCACCAAGCTAGTGAACTCCTTGACATAGTCTTGGATGCTCCCCATTTGTTTGAGCCTTCGTAATCGTGCCCTTGCTTCTTCCTCGGCATTCTCCGGATAGAATTGCCGTTTGAGTTCCCTTTTAAAATCAGTAAAGGTAGTGATGGTGCACGTACCTCTCTCGACATCGAGACGCCTTCTCCTCCACCAAAGCATGGCGGTGTCGGTGAGGTATAGGGTTGCGGTCTGGATCTTGGAGGCATCGTCCCTGATGCCAACGGCTTCTAAATATTGCTCCAAGCCATATAAGAAGTTGTCGACTTCTTTGGCATTGCGTGTCCCTGAGAAAGTTTGAGGCTTGGGCACCTAAACCCTTCTTGCCTCCACGGTTGTGCTTGGCCCGGCTGCCATAGCACGTTTGCACAAGGCAAGGTCGCCTTGCAATGCTTCAAGTTGATCATACACGTTGGTAAGTTCTTGTTGGAACGACTCACGTACCTTTGTGAGTTCTGCTACGAGTGCGTCGCGTACTTCACCCATTTCCGCGCGCAGGGTCTCTTCTAGCTTGATCTTCATTGCCCTCACGGATGTGTGGATCTCGGCATCCTCCACCTCAAGGCCTTCAATCCGCTCATGAAGGTCGTCCATTTGGGCACCCATGCTCGATACGCCTTCCTCCACGCGAGTTAGGCGCGACTCCAAGCTAGAGAGTAGGTCTTTGGACTTGGCACGAGGCCTTGTCTCGACAGGATCAACCCTTACTTCTTGCCCACCTTGGTCGTGCGTGACCTCGGTCTCGGACGGGCTAGCGGCTTGGTGTTTGTTGGTCTTGGCCATTCTCCCGAGCGATCGGAACTTGCTCTGATACCAACTGTCACGGACTTATTTCTTCGGCTCAAATCCGTGCGGCACTAGCACTCTCGGCACGATGCTAGTAAGTCTTAATGTCGCAACGCTATGGCAAAACGAAGGAGCAAGACGGATTTACAAGGAAACTACCTTGTATTGCACAACGGAAGCTTTACAAGAGTTTGTGTGAATGACTTCTTGGATGCTTTACAAATGAGAGGATGGCCCTATTTATAGGCACCAACCTCCTCAACGAACGGCTAGGATTTATTTAATCCGACGGTTGAGAGTTTGCCTCCCAAAATATCTACTAAGCCTAGATATTTCTAGATAAGTTCATACTTATCTACATACATCCATAATATTCTAGACTACTCCTAAATGGTCTAAAAGCTCTAACATATTCTAAGATATTCTAGAATATTCCGGAGTCGTCCGGAGTTGTCCCGAGCCTTCCGGACTTGTCTTGAGCCTTCCTGACTTGTCTCATGCCTTTTAGGTTCCTCCGGGTGAGCCTAGATGGTTGTGGAAGCCTCTGGAACCCCTCGGAATAGTGTGGAGACGTTTGGGGCTCTCTGGGTCATTCTAGAACCTTCTTTGGACCAACCTTGGCCTTAAAAGGCTTATAACTTCTCATTTTCTCCAAGTTGGCCCGTGAGCACCTAGGTGGTGCACCTTGGGCGCGCGCAGCGCACCTAGGTGGGGCTGTTCGGGTGCGCACTGCGCACCTGGGTGGCACACCTCGGTGCTGCTCGGTGCACCCTGGCGGGTGTGCCCCTCGGTTAGCTGTGTCGTGACCTGGCGGGGCGTGACAATAAGCTATTATATATAAGCTCCAAATTATATATATACATATATATAATAACAATCTAAATACCAATGAAACACACAAGACCAAATCATAAAGAGCAGTAAAAATTAAGTACACCATGAAATAATGATATAAAAGAAACATAATAAGGCATTAGAAAATGGGAAAGTCCACCTTATTTAAAAGGGCTTGGAATCTGCTTTAGCTTCACCATCATCATCATCACAATCCATGTTATTAGCTGCAAAGAAAATGCCTTGAAACGAACCGTACGTTCGGAAACAAACAGTAAGTATATGGAGTGGGATTAAACTCAATGAGAATCGAAACGGGAAGGAACCCAGTTTAAATTACAGTCCCAAAAGCAATCTGGAAGATGAACTTAGCTGAAAAGCACATAAAATTACAAGCTTTTTTCCCAGTAGTTTTGAAGACCTAAGAGGATTAAAACAGCAAGAACAACGAAAGCAGAGGATGAGGAAAAATGGGAAATTTGGGAAATGGTTTTGGGAGGAAAACCAAACATTCAAGAAGATGGCGAGGGAATGAAAATAGGAAGCAGGCCTAAAGCAGGCGGAGAAGATGAAGAACAAAAGCAGCATTTTGATATCAATGGAGGGTTTTTTCTTATGGTAAATAGGGAAGAATCTTTCATGGTGAAAATTCAAATAGAAAGATAGTAATTTGTTGAGAAAGTATGAGACTTAATTAAACACTATATCGAAATTCGACTAGACATTGGTAGGGAGAATGAGGAAGTTTGAAGATATGGAGATCCAAGAGTCATCTTTTGTTGGCATAAGCCTTCCAAACAAAATCTTCATCAGACAATTTAGTAAACTCTTAAGAATTAAACTTAAAAATTAGTTCGGTAATAAAGAAGTTATTATCTAAAAAAATTATAAACAAATCACTTAATTAAAATATTGTTACTAATATATCATTCTGTTGTTAAAAATGAAATGAATGTTTAACATAATATTTTATAATAATATTTTTAGTCAATAAAACTTATATACTTTGTTAATTTTATTATAATGTGAAACAATTTAATAAATTTTACCTTCATATTGAAAATGCTAACAATGTAATATTTTTGTGATAAATTATTGTTATATTGTAATTATACCACGAAAGTAATATACCATTTATAGGAGAAGAATAAATACTAAAATGATGATTTTTTTTAAATATGGAGAATTAAATTTATTAAATTATATCGAATTAGAACCAAACAATTGGTATCAGAGCGGGGCTCAATCGAAGAGGATTAACATCCTATTGAGGTGATTCGGGAAGCTCGATACAACATATCATTGAACCGATCAAATGATACAATCCATCGACAAGCCACCATTCTTCGACGGAACACACTATGCCCATTGGAAGACAAGAATGAAGTTTTTCATAAAGTCCAAGGACTAAAAGCTTTGGGTATAGTAAAAGATGGTCCATTCATGCCACAACGAAGCAAGGCAAATTGGAGTGCCGATGATCGCAAGAAGATGAAGCTTAATTGCAAAGCCTTGCACATCTTTTTTTTGTGTTTTTGGCCCCAACATCTATGAGAAGATGTCTTCTGGTGAAGATGCCAATGAGGTATAGGATAAGCTTGAAGTCACATACGAAGGAACCAACGAAGTAAATGAAACCAAGATCGGACTCCTCAACCTCGAGTATGAGAACTTCAAGATGAATCCAGAAGAAGACATTGAAAAAATATTCGATAGATTCTCCACCATCACCAATGGACTCAAAGGCTATGGAGAAGCCATTCTAGAAGAGAAGCTTGTCCGAAAGCTCATCTACTCCCTTCCCGAGTCATGGAACTCAAAAAGGACTGCCATCATCGAAGCCAAAAATCTCAAAACTTTGAAGCTTGATGAGCTCATGGGGTCACTTCTCACTCACCAAATTATGAAGAAAAACAAAGAAGAGAAGAAGAAAAATGAATAGATTAGAGTTATGGGGGAGAATAAGCTCAAAGGGCTTGGCATCAACACAAATGTCATTGCTCTCAAATCCTCCACGTGTCATCATGTAGATTCAAGTGAAGGGGAGGATGATGAAGAAGAGATAGTTCATCTCTTCAAGAAGTGTGCCCCTTTCATGAAGAAAGCCTTGAAAAAACTTGAACGAGAATCTATGAAGAAGAAGAGGGCAAACACTTCAAGTCATAAGAAGAAGACATATGTGGCTACTTGGAGTGATGAAGACTCCACCGACAATGAACTAGCCAACCTTTACCTTATGGTCATCGAAGAAGATTCAATGATAACTTCTAATTCATCTACTTCATGTTCATATTCATTTGATGAATTACAAGATGCCTATGACGATTTAGTTTTGGAATTTAAAAATCACATTTTGAAAAACAAGAAAGTGATTTCAAATTTAAAAATTCAAAATGATTTGATTTCTAAAACCAAAATTGAACTTGAAGCAAAACTCGAAGAGTTTGAACAAAAATGTTTTGATTTACAAAATTTGCTTCATAAAGTTCAAGAAGAAAATATTTGATTTCCAAAGAGCTTGAAAAGAAAAATAATGTTGGAAAATCAAATTTTTATTTAAGATAATCTAGTGCCCCTAGATTTGTAAATGGTAAAACTTTTAAAAGTATTTGGGTCCCAAAAGAACTAAGTACTTCAACTAAAAAAGATGAAATTGAAAAATGGATTCCTAAGGGGACTAAATTTTATGCTACTAACGTCTATGGATCCAAAGCAATTTGAATACCAAAAATTACTTGATTGTCTTATGATAGGTGTGATGGAGATTGATCAACAAGTCAAATATTGAGGGGGAGCTCCATGCACACAAAGAATAACACTTGAAGAGGAAGGCTTCACATCCTCCATTGGATTCAAGTGTTGGTAAAATTAGTTGAATTCCTTTTATTTAGTTTAATTTTTTATTCAACTAATTTAATCATAAATGTTGAACTAACTTTTGCTTGATGATGCTTTGAATAAGGGGGAGCCACATTTAAAATCAAATATTTTAATAATTTCAAAATTTAAACCTCCACTGTTATTTTGAGCTTAAAAGTGTTTTAAATTCTTTTTGATATAACAAAAATGGGAGAAATGGTTTGGAAATTTGAATTTTCAAATGAATAAGGGAGAGATTTAATTGATTTTGAATCTTAATTCTCTTATTCTAAATTTATTTCACAAAGGGAGAGAAATCCCAAACAAATTTTCAAGTTGGTTTTATTATATCAAAAGGGAGAGATTATAGAACTAAGTGTTTTGATATAATAATTGAAAAATGTTTTGGACAAATTTGAAAAGAATTTAAAACATGTCTTTAAGTCCAAACAACTTGAAAATATGTTTGAGGTGTTTAAAAAGATTTTTGGCAAAGTTTTTAATGTTTTAAAGTAGTCAAACTTAACTTTTCAGCAAGCCCGTACCGATACGGTATACCTCGTATCGATACCTTTTTCATCCAAGTTTGTTTCTGTCAAAACCCGTACTGATACAAGCTTGCATGTATCGATACGGATAGGGGTCGTTTCGATACGTCTCTTAAGCGTACCGATCCCTGCTTTAACAACCTCCAACAGCTATTTCCCAACGGTCATTTAAATTGCAGGCCGTATCGATATGCTCTCAAGTGTATCGATATGCATAGGCTGACAAAGAGTCCAACGGTTAGTTCTGAAGAAGGGCGTACCGATACGTCTTCTCGTGTACCGATAGGTAGGCAGTATAACTGCATTTATGGTGGGAAATAAAGTCTTCAACGGCTCTAATTCAACCCTAACGACTACAAACTCAATTATGAGTATAAAAGGGACCTCCAAGCATCAAGAGAAGGCTAATGCTTCAATTGTTACAACATTATGATGAGAAATTGTGTCTAGAACTTTAATTGTAAATTCCTTGTTTAGACAACACTAGTGAGCTTAATATTGTTAAATTTGCTCAAGTGTTTAGGTTTTGGGTGAGAGCTAAATAATGCAAACAAACACCTATTAGAGGGATTTCAAGTTTTCTTAGAATTTCTCTTGTAAATAGGGTTTACTCAAGCTTTGGGTAGAAAGCTTTGAGGATTGTAAAGGTTACCTCCTAAGCCTAGAAAAGGGGACGAAATTCTTAGTGAATTTGGTTGAAATCCTTAGCGGGGAGCTAAGGTAGTGGATGTAGGTGCTTGTTAGAAGGTCGAACCACTATAAATCTTTGTGTCCAATTCCAATCTTTAAGCTTCCACTAAAACACCCAAAAATCTAATCTTCTCCTAACTTGGCAAACAAATCGGTTGAAGAAATCGAGCATCACAAAACCCAGCATTAAGTGATATACACTATAGTTTACAAAAAAAATTATAAGTATAATGATAATTAAGCCCTCAATATTTGCACATTTCATCAATGTATCCCATTTCATTTTTAGTTAAATAGCATTATGCTCAAATCCATTTTGCTTGTTTGGTTCCTATTATTTTAAAGCATCTTAGCTTTTAGTGTTTTATTTTTGTCAAAATAATATTTTTTAGAGAAGATAAATTATAAAATTCATCACTCAATTTTTTTCTCACTCTTATTTTAATCATCAAAATTTTTAAAAATTCAATTTAATTATTGAATTTTTTTTGAAAGCTAAGGTGATTACAAGTAGTATCTGCTCTAAGTATATTCTCAACTATTTGACAATGCATGCTCAATCACCCTGGTACAGCTACGGGTACTTGAACCCGTGACCTCTAAGAACAACAATCGTTTCTTTAACCATTAAGGCAAATTAATTCGTGCTTTAGTCATTGAACTTTAACATTACTTCTATTTTAGGCATTGCATCATTAAATCATAAATGATACAATAACACATTATTATATTAATATTTTTGTGATGACGTTGATTATTTTGAATAGTCATCCTCAATCAAGGGAAAGCATGGTAGTATGTTATTTCTAGAGCACTTCCCTTCTCAGCAAGTGTATGGGTACTCGACACATTCAAGACGAAGCTATATAGCACCTCTCAAAAAGTTTATTATAATATTATTTTAAGTTTTTTTAATTTAAATATTACCTCTCTCGATTTTTAAATTTATATACTTAACAAACTTTTATCTTTCTAATATTTGATCTAATTCTGTCCCTGAACACATTTGTTATCTTTACGGGTAAGTATATTGCAACCTACATCCATAGAAGCTCTCCATTAAGGTCCTGCAACAATTGACGAGAGGTTGAAGAATCAAGTTACTCTCAACCAGGGCCTATCTACTATAGGTCATGGTAGGTCACTTGACCTACCATAAAAAATTGGATAAATTATATTAGAGCTCACTCAATTATTAATAGAGTAAATTACTGTAATAGTTACTTATGTTTTCGCTAATTACATTTTTTGTTATTGATTTTTTTGAATGATTTAAAGGTGATTACAAAGTAGTAGGGGTGTTCAATCGGTCGGTTCGGTTAACCGACCGAACCGAAATTTCCAAAATTTATTAACCGGATTTTTTCCCCTTTAACCATTAACCGAACCGATTTTTTTTTCTGAAAAAATTAACCGAACCGAATAAAGTTCGGTTAATTCGGTCGGTTTTCGAATTAACCGAACTTTTACATAATAATTTAATTAAAAAATCAGTAGTCATTACATTAAAAATAGCCTGCTTATGCATAAAATAAAGTTGAAAGAAAAATCTAACAAGATTCAAACAGTAGCCTCCATGCATTAGTAATTCAACAAACAACAAAGTTCAAATAAAAAAACATCATAATTCAAGTCAACATGAGCACTCATAAATTAAGCTAGTAGAATAAACACTAAAACAATTATATAGGCAGCAATTTTCAGTTCTTCACTCTTCAAAATTCTTCATTTGCATCAATTAATTCTCCTCAAAAAATCTTCATTTGATGTATCCCTACAAAACATATAACATTTCTGTAAAATCAGAAATGAATAAATCAAAAAGTTCGATCATATATATAATATAATATACACTAAAAGATTAGAATGCATACCCTTCCTTCAACTCACACTCACAATCTCACAGTACATAAGCTTATGAGCTTATGAATTGAGGGTAGGATCTAATGCATTCCAAGACGAATCTAAAATGTCAAATAATTAAAAGTTGATGTCAATGTAAGGTACACAGCTCAAAAATAATTTTACTTATTAAATTAAAATTAACAAATAAAAATATCAGCATACCATTATCAATCTTGTCAAGTTCTTGAATTTGTTCTTCAATCTTCTAAATCTCTTCTTCTGTCGATGAATTTCGAATATAATCTTGAGCACACACAAGGGCTTGTACCATTTTAGGAGTTAAAGAACTCCTAAATTGATCGAGAACACGTCCTCCAGTACAAAATGCAGATTCTGAAGCTACAGTAGAAAGCGGTATAGCTAACACTTTTTTGGCCATCTTTGAAAGAGCTGGAAATTTAGGACTATTGACTTTCCACCACAATAAAATGTCAAATCCATCATCATGATTTTCAGTAGCCTCTCCTAAATATTTATCCAATTCAGATGTTTGATCTTCACCACCATTGTCAATGACACGCCTTTTATATAAATCTTTCATCCGTCTTTTCACTTTTTGTTGTGGATCATTTACAAAAGCAGTTTTTCCCTCACTTGTTTGGCCACAATCACTAGAAACTCGAGGTTTGTACTCATCATACAATTCAAACAAAGTATCATTCAGTTTTTGCATCACTTCAGAAGATTTTTCAGAATTATACATTTCACTAAGTGCAAATTCTAAATAGTTCAATTTCTGTCTAGGATCTAGAACACAAGCAACAAATATAAGCATATTCATCTTATCAATGTCACCCCAATATTTATCGTATTTATCTTTCATTTTCATGGCCATAACACTAAAATCAATATCAACACTTGATTGAGCATCTCGTAATAGGATATCAATTTCAGTAAGTTCATCAAAAAAATTATTGGATGTAACATAAGAAGTTCCTGAAACTCTCAAAGTAACTTCATAAAAGTGTTCCAAAAAATCTCTCAAGTTTCTAACACTACTCCAATCTTCTATAGTTGGCCAACCCTCTCCCAACTCAAGTTCAGCCCTAAATTTTGTATCTTGTTTTTTGAATCTCTCAAAAACTCTTTCAAAATTTTGAGCAGTGTCTAACATTAAGTATGTTGAGTTCCACCTAATACAAACATCAAGACACAACATCTTTTTGTAATCTATTTTTTCCACTTCAACGCACCCCATAAATCTTTTCAATCTAGCAGGAGATTGTCTCACATATCTCACAGCCCCTCTAACACATGCAACAGATTTATTCATTTCTTTCAAACCTTCAACAACAATTAAATTCACAATGTGTGCCATGCATCTCATATGAAGGTATTTACCATTTGCAATGCAACCCTTTCGAGGACTGAATTTTTTTTCTTAAATAATTAACAGCAACATCATTAGAACTTGCATTATCAACAGTGATAGTGAATATTTTATCAATCCCCCAACTTAACAAACAATTTTCAATCATCATTCCAATAGCATCTCCCTTATGACTAGAAATTGGACAGAAATTAATAATTTTCTTATTCAATTTCCAATCATTATCAATGAAGTGCACAGTAAGACACATATAATTCACTCTTTGCAAAGAAGCCCATGTGTCAGTAGTCAAACAAACTCTAGAACATGAGCTTTTCAAATACTGTTTTAGCTTAACCCTTTCATCCAAGTATAACTAATAAATATCCCTAGTTATAGTAAGTCTAGAAGGAATTCGAAACCTAGGGCATGCCACAGAAATAAATTTTCTAAAACCTTCACTCTCAACAAACTTGAAAGGCAATTCACCAATCACAATCATTTGAGCTAAAGCATTCCTAGTTGCTTCTTGATCAAATTTTCAAGTGGTAATATGTCCCACTTCCCCTTTAAGACCCTTATTAGGTAAAATTAATTGACCTTGATTATTGTCAACAACCTTAGTAGGGTTTTTTTTACATTGCTTCATGTGATAGTTTAATGATCCAGTTCTATTTTTTTTCCATCACAATAGAATTCTTTATCACAGTAATTGCATCTACCTTTACTTTGACCCTCACTAGTAACAAATTTAGTAAAATGGGACCACACTTCTGACCTTGGAGTGATAGTTTTTCGTTTAGCAGCATCCCTTGTATTGTTGCTTTGGCTTGATGCTCCAGCAGTATTAGATGAATTTTCAGAATCAGTCAAAGAGGGTGAAACGCTGCCCTCAACAGATGCTTCTGTATTGAACATCTACCAAAAAATATAAACAAAAAAATACATAATTAGTGAGATATAATCAACAAATTATATGACTACAATTTAATACACGCTCTTTTTACATTGACATACATAAAATAAGAGTTGCTTTTTAATTTTGCTGCTGGTTTTTTTATGATAACTGTACAAAATTTTAGATACTAAAATTTAAATACTAATTTAAATGCAGTTTAGTAAGCTTAGCAATTAACATCTCACTTTTAATCATAAAAATACATATTTTTGTCAATAATTCTCTTTTACCTTACTGGTAATGAATAACACAATATCTATTTAATATTTAAAGATGTATTCAACTACAAAATGTCTTCACAACTTTTATATCATGAAGAACGATTATGAAATCCATGAGCTCACCCCTAATCTAAGAAATACATAAAAAATAACATTTAGCTAAAAGATTATAGATATAAATACTTCGCAACATTAAAAGCAATTGATCCGTAGCTGCCTAAAATGGTATAGTCAGTATAGTCAACATGAAAATATGAAACTAAAATTATTAGAATGGTCCAGACTTTAGAAGCATAAACGCCATGGTGCTTCATCTGGCCTTGGCAAAGATTTGATGCAATTTTGAAGTAGTAAAATGGTCCAGATTACTTGTATCAAATTTAGAATGAATTAACATATATGTTTCATATGCATAATTTGAGTATTACAATCCCAGTAAAACTAGAATTATTAGAAATGTGGTGGGATAATTACCACTTGCTAGAAATAAGGAACATATTCGAAACAAAAAATAAATTAATAATTAAACTTTAGTCAGAGAGTGCAAATATAAAGAACACAACAAAAAATTTCAGTGAAGAATGTTAAAAATCAAAGAAAAAAACTCACAAAATCAATCACAATTCGTAAACCCTAAACAAGTGTAAAAACTAACCTTTTTTACATAACAAGTGAAGATGTTCCACGATTTGGTGAAGAACGAACCTTAAAGCTGTGGGAACTGAGAAAATACGACAGAATATTCTCCAATCGGCGACGAATTCAACACTGTAAGTAGTATGACTGAGGTATTCAAAGAGTTTTGGTTTGAGAATAGCAAGTGACGGCTGTTTAAAGTTTTTTCTTTTGTTAGAGAGTTTTGGTTTGGGAATAGAAAGTGACGGTTGTTTAGTTTTCAAAGGGTTTTAATTTTTTTAATGCATTATTTTTTAATTATCCCTAATAATTATTTAAGTTAATTGGGTTTGGTTTGGGTTAAAAAAATTAGTTTCTTAATGGGTCTGGGGGTTGGGGCAAATTGCATTGGGCTAAGGCTAGGTGGTATATAAGTAATACATATATAATACTAAATATTTAATAAATTCGGTTAATTCGGCTAATTCGGTTAATTAACCGATTTCGAACCGAATTAACCGATAACCGAAGTTTGAAAAAATTATTAACCGTTAACCGACCGAACATGAAATTAACCGACCGATTAACCGAAAAAATTTCGGTTCGGTTCGGTTAATTCGATTTTAACCGAAGTTTGAACACCCCTACAAAGTAGTAATTGTTCATACATATTAGGGGTGTTCAAAATTACCCGACGCGGCTACCCGTACACAAGTAACCAAGTGTTTACCCGGAATTTTTTTTACACGGGTCGAGTACCCGGCTCGCCATTTTCCGGGTCGGGCCCAAATAAAAAAATATGAAATTTTTGGCTACCCAATTTTTTCGGGTACCCAGATATATTTGAAATCAATTATTTTTTATATTCAATATATATATATATATATATATATATATTAAACTAATAAATTTTTTTAATTTTTTTAATTTTTATATTTAATAAATACATATTTTTATATTAAACTAATAAATACATATTTTTATTTTTTTATATTACACTAATAAAATATTTTTATATTAAAAAATACATATTTTTCATATTAGGGTACCCAAGTATCTGGTTTTTCAGGTACCCGCAACTTTCGAGTACCCGGTAGTCGAGTACCCGCAATATTCGGGCTGAGAAACGGGCTGATATTTTAAATACCCATGTCTCCTAGGATGAACATCATCCGCTTTTCCACTGAGACACTTGTTGGGTTCTCGGTCACTGATTTTAAATTTGACCGATAAGGTCACTTACGTTGTCGATTTGTAAATTTTGGTCACTGAGACGTTTGTTGTCGTTTAACTTTAATGGGAGGCTGATCTGCCACAATAAAAAGAAAGATAAATTACCTAGATAATCCCTAAATTATTATTTCAATCTTATTTTGACCACCAAAATAAAATTAATTTGTATAATTACATACTTAATCCTCTATATTTATATTTTTTTAATTCACACCGTATATTTTTTTTACTAAACAAAATTAATTGTCTTTCAATTATAAAATCACTTATTCGAGGGGATTTAAGACTTTTCACAAACTCATTGTATTTGCTATTAAAAAACACATAACGTCACTCCTGAGTAACTACTTAGGAGTAAACTGGTTAAAGCACCAATTACATTTAATATATATATATATATATATATATATATATATATATATATATATATATATATATATATAACTTGATCCCATCCCTATATATATATATATATATAGGGATGAGATCAAGTTACATGGTGCAAAACTCATTTAGTTTTACACTAATCCAGGACCATTGGATAAGAGAAATGGATGAATGAGATAAACAGTAAAAAAATGTGAAGATTATCACTTGGGAAAAAAAGATAAAGAAATAATCTGAACCATTAATTACCATCATCTAACGGTCCAAAAACTGTATAAAAGTAATTGAGTTTTACACAATGTAACTTGATCCTAACCCATATATATATATATATATAAAATAAAATATACGACGCTGTATTGAATAATATTATAAAAGTAGAACCAAATTACATCAAACTAAAGTTAAAGGGTTGAATTCTAAATTCCAGTATATTCGAAGGACGAAAACCATAATTAGGCCCATATGAAAAACTTAGCCCTAAACCCTAAATTAACCGCGAGAATCTAAAAATCAAAGAAGAGAGCAAGAAACATGAGAATGAAGCAATACCGAGAAGAATCTCCGTGTCACAAGCCCAATTAAGAAAGTAGCCGTTGGGAGTGTCTTTTTTGATTGTTTGTTAGGTTTGGTAGCTGTTAATGAAACGCAACGTATAGGAGGGCCTGCTAATACATAAAACGATGCCGTAGAGATGGGGTAGAGTTTAAATGGGTCTCATTGTGTTGTAACCGTTTTTATTGAATGAATGAGCTGGAACCTTGTCTCTTTCCTCTCCTCTAATTTCTCTCTTCTCTTTCTTCTTCATTCTTATCTTTTCTTTCCTCAGATTTCAGTAACCAGATTTGCACCGTCACAAGGGTATCAGAGCCACTGATTCTCGGAAAATGGTGGGCACTCGCAGTCAAACAACAGCTACAGGCAGTGAGGTACCACCGGCAGCCGCAGGGGGAACACCACTGGAAGCAAATCCAGATTGGAAGCAGGAAATGACTCGAATCGAAGCTCATGTTTAGAGGCTTGAAACTTCGATGAACACTCGATTCCAAGAGATGCAGACGACGATGATGGCCAATCTGCACAAGTTGCTAGAGATTGGACTTGGGAAGAAGATTGATACAAGCGCGATGGCAGGGCAACATTCGGGGATTCTAGACACCTCACCTGGGAATCTGCAAGCTGGGTCGACTCCATCACCGGAGGATGGAGCTGCAGCAGTGTTGGGCACGGATGGTGAAGTGGAACCGGAAGTGAGGGAGTTGGTTAAAGAAAATCAGGAGCGAGAACCAGTCCATCAGATGAATTTCGCATACAAGCTCCTTTGTGTTGGGATTTTTAGGCACGCTCGAATCGATCACTGAAACCGTCAAGGAGGGTTGTAATTGCTTGGTGGTTGAATTGGATAAAACCAAAAATAGTAGACAATATTTGCACGAGGATTTTAGAGTGGTTCGACTACTCAACCGAGTCTACATCCACTACCTTAGCACACCACTAAGGATTTCCCAATTCACTCAACAATGAATTCTTCCTTTTGAGGACAAAGGGTAACCTTACAACCCTATCTTTTCAATGGCTAAGATAGAACCACTCTAGTTTTTCTCTCAAGGCTAAACTAGAACCTCTCCTTATACAAGGGTAGTTTGTGTAAACAATGAAACCTCACAAGGTGGGTGTTTACGAGAATTAAGCTCACAAGAGTGTAAAGAATAAAAACAATGAAAAACACACTCTATACAATATTTACAAGAGAAATAAAGAAGATAAAGACTTAAACTCGATTTCTCTTGAACATGAAGCTTGGATCTTGTTTCTTGCTATCTTCAAGTGTCCTTGGGGTGTTTATATAGTGTGGAATGAGTATCTAGCCGTTTATGGCCGTTGGGGATGTTTTGGAGCCGTTGGAAGCCATTAATGTTGAGCTTTAAATGCTCTCCTGCACTATAGTTTCGAAACCTTATAAAGGTTTCGAAACCTTAAGAGGGGTTTAAAAAAACTAGTCGTTTTATAGCCGTTTGTAGCCGTTACAGGGCTAAAGTTTCGAAACCTTTACAAGGTTTCGAAACCTTTGAGCCAAAGTTTCGAAACCTTGTGAAGGTTTCGAAACCTTTGCTTAGGTTTCTAAAAAATCAGCTACTGCCCAGATAAGTTTCGATACCTTTGTTTGAGGTTTCGAAACTTTCATCTAAAACATGTATTTCGGGCATTTTTCGACTTTTAAAAGTATAGTTCGATATATGTATTAAGTCGAACTCTTTCAAAACATTTTGTCACGTTTTAAGGACTTTTGAATTATTTTTGAAATCTTTAAACAAGTCCCAAAACATTTTTCACATAATTGTTATATCAAAATATTTCTCAACAATCTCCCCCTTTTTGATATAACAAAACTTATTTGAAAAATTGTTTTTGACAAAAGCTCCCCCTTAATTTTTCACTTATTTCTCCCCCTTTTTGTTATATCAAAAATAATTCAAATCTTTATAGTACATAATAACAATGAGGTTTATGTGGGAGTATCGAAACGGTTTGAAAACTTCCCTAAACATAATTTCAAGTTGTTTGGACTTTTGGAAATGTTTTAAATTCTTTTTAAATCAGTCCAACACATTTTTCAATTATTATATCAAAACATTAGTTCTTCAATCTCCCCCTTTTTGATATAATAAAACCAACTTGAAAAATTGTTTGGGATTCTCCCCCTTCAAGTTTAAAACGTTTAAAAATGTGAATAAGAGATGAAAATCTGAAAAGTAAGTAGCTCCCTCTTATTCTTTTGAAAATACAATTTTTCAAACCAAATTCTCCCCCTTTTTGTTATATCAAAAAGAATTTAAAATACTTTAAGCTCAAAATAACAATGGAGGTTTAAATTTTTTGATTCAATTAAAAAAAATTTGTTTTAAAATTTGGCTCTCCCTTACTCAAACATTCCATTAAATTTTTAGCACATAACTTGACATTTAAAGGCATTGAATTTCAAAATAAAATCAAATTAAGAGCATATGAAATTCAATTTATCCAAGACTTAAATTTTTTTTTATGCAAACATATGAATGAAACCATTAGACTCATATGCATAAAATTTTCAAATAATGTCATGCACTTATAAATATAAATAAGCAATGATGCATGAACATTTATTATCAAAGTAGGCAACCGAATGATTTAAAATCAAATGCATTAAGATTAGAGGTTACCCATTTTCTTCACTTGTGTGACTAGAGCATTTGAGATTCTTGCTTTTCTTGCCTTTGCTCCAACACACCTACAAGAGACATTTACTTGGATTTTGGTATCCAAATTGCTTTGGATCCATTAACATTAATCTCAATGTCTCTAGTTCCCTTAGGAACCCATACTTATCTAATCCTATAAGTTTTTCTTTTCTTTATAGGACAAGTATGCAACGAATGACCATGATAATGGCAATGTGAGCATTTTGCCATTATGGGATGAGATGAATTATTAGAAATGATTTCTTTTTCTTTTGTTAAGCTTTCAAGCTTAACTTTTAAATCAAGATTTTCCTTTTCTAAAACATCTTTGTTTGTTTTTGAAAATTCTAAATCATTTTTCAAAATTTCATTTTGATTTTCAAAATCCATTTTTGTTTTTAAAAGAAAATCATTTTCAGTTTCGAGTTTTGAAATCATTTTCCTAAATTTGGAATTCATGGTCTCAAATTCCAAATATAATTCATTAAATGCATCTTGTAACTCATCAAAAGAATGTGAATTTAATTCATCTGAGTTAGAAGATACCTCGGGCTCATCGAGAGCCAAAACACCATCCACCTTAGGTGTTGAGGGGAGGATTGCACATGATGAAGCATCATCTTTCTTCTTTTCTTTCCCATAGAATTTCTCAAGCTTCTCCCAAATTTCTTTGGCACTTTTGGATGGGGAGACCTTCTTGGAAATCTCTTCACTTAGGGCACAGAGAAGAATGTGCATAGCCTTTGCATTGAGATGGTCCTTCTTTGTGTCATTGACACTCCTTTTCTTCTTCTTCTTAGGAGCTTCCGAATGTCCATCATTGATAATCCTCCAAATGTCGAGGTTGAAGCCTTGGATGAAATACTTCATGATGTTGCTCCATTGGAAGTAACCTTCTCCTTTGAAGAGAGGAGGACACATGATAGAGCGGCCTTCTTCAAATGAAATCATTGTAGAACCGCTTGCCATTTTCTTGTACGGTGGACTACGAGCGTTGAATCTTTGCTCCTGGATGTTAGTCCTTCGATGGAGACGAGGCTCTGATACCAATTGTTGGGATTTTTAGGCACGCTCGAATCGATCACCGAAACCGTCAAGGAGGGTTGTAATTGCTTGGTGGTTGAATTGGCTAAAACCGAAAATAGTAGACAATATTTGCACGAGGATTTTAGAGTGGTTCGACTACTCAACCGAGTCTACATCCACTACCTTAGAACACCACTAAGGATTTCCCAATTCACTCAACAATGAATTCTTCCTTTTGAGGACAAAGGGTAACCTTACAACCCTATCTTTTCAATGGCTAAGATAGAACCACTCTAGTTTTTCTCTCAAGGCTAAACTAGAACCTCTCCTTATACAAGGGTAGTTTGTGTAAACAATGAAACCTCACAAGGTGGGTGTTTACGAGAATTAAGCTCACAAGAGTGTAAAGAATAAAAACAATGAAAAACACACTCTATACAATATTTACAAGAGAAATAAAGAAGATAAAGACTTAAACTCGATTTCTCTTGAACATGAAGCTTGGATCTTGTTTCTTGCTATCTTCAAGTGTCCTTGGGGTGTTTATATAGTGTGGAATGAGTATCTAGCCGTTTATGGCCGTTGGGGATGTTTTGGAGTCGTTGGAAGCCATTAATGTTGAGCTTTAAATGCTCTCCTGCACTATAGTTTCGAAACCTTATAAAGGTTTCGAAACCTTAAGAGGGGTTTAAAAAAACTAGCCGTTTTATAGCCGTTTGTAGCCGTTACAGGGCTAAAGTTTCGAAACCTTTACAAGGTTTCGAAACCTTTGAGCCAAAGTTTCGAAACCTTGTGAAGGTTTCGAAACCTTTGCTTAGGTTTCTAAAAAATCAGCTACTGCCCAGATAAGTTTCGATACCTTTGTTTGAGGTTTCGAAACTTTCATCTAAAAACATGTATTTCGGGCATTTTTCGACTTTTAAAAGTATAGTTCGATATAGGTATTAAGTCGAACTATTTCAAAACATTTTGTCACGTTTTAAGGACTTTTGAATTATTTTTGAAATCTTTAAACAAGTCCCAAAACATTTTTCACATAATTGTTATATCAAAATATTTCTCAACACTTTGTCTTAAGTTCGATGGATCTGGGTTCCGTGAGTGGATGTGCAAGTTGGAACAGTATTTTGAAGCTGAAGGAGTACCATGTGGTGCTAAGGTGAGGGTAGTTATGCTGCATCTCGAAGGGAAGGCCCTTCATTGGCACCCGTTTTTGTCAAAAACATATCTGGATCTGAACACTATGGCTTGGACAGAATATATTCAGTTGCTGAGGGAAAGATTTGCACCTGGTGGCTTCGGTGATCCTTTCGCTGACTTGATTGAGCTTAGACAGACAAACACCGTTGAGAAATACTACGAGGATTTCATTGATTTGCTGAACCAGATAAGTAAGCTTCCTGATGCTTATACTCTCAGCGTTTTTAAAAATCATTTGCATCTGGAGATTGGTCAAATAGTCAAATTACTGCAACCTAAATCTCTACTGGAGGCGTTTCATTTGGCTAAGCATGTGGAGTCTATGTATTACCCAAATTTGAAGAAAAGTCAGGGATCCTTGCAAAGGGCTTTTTCGAACACACCTTCAGTATTAAGCTTTCCATCGAGGGCCAGTGGAAGTGCATTCAGGGGACTTGCACCTTCGAGTGGCACGACTGTAGTACCATCATCGAGGTTCTCTAGTCCGAGGAGCACCAGTCTTGTGCATCTGAAGCCTAGTATAAACAATCAAAGGAGTTCAGGGAAAACACTTTCGACTGCTGAGGTGGATGAAAGGAGGAAGAAGGGGTTATGCTTCTGGTGTGCGGCCAAATATACTCTTGGGCACAAATGTGCAAAAACTCATATGTACCAAATAGTAGTGGATGGTGTGGAGGATGAAGGGGAGGCTGAGATCTTCCTAGATTGCGAGGAAGTGGTGGAGACAGGGGTGCAAGAGAACACACAGGGTGAGGAACCAGTCTTGTCTTTACATGCTATGTGGGGAAAGGCTGAATGGGACACTATGAGGATACAAGTACAGATGGGAAAAATCAAGTGTGTGACCTTAATTGACACAGGGAGCACCCACAATTTTCTCAGCTTGGCTATTGTTAAACAATTAAGTTTGAGAGTGAGTAGACACAAGCAACCGAGGGTTACAGTGGCTGATGGGAATTGGATGACCACAATTGGAGAGTGCATGAAAGTGGAATGGAAGAGTCAGAGAGTTGAATTTGTTTCTGATTTTCTGATTGTACCAATTAAGAACTGCGAGATGGTATTAGGGATTCAATGGCTTGCACAGTTAGGCAACATTCAATGGGACTTTATTAAGCTTAGCATGCAATTTGGGTACAGGGGAAAAGAGGTTAAACTCCAAGGATGTGTTTCACCAACATTGCAGGTAGTGGGGCCTAAGCAATGTGATAAACTGTTGAGAGGAACCAAGGGACCCTAAACTGCTAGTGTGTGGCTACTTGAGGCTCAGTTAGTGTTGAAGTCTGAAGGGGAACTACTGAAGACTGAGATCGAAGCTTTGCTGAGTGAGTTTAAGGGGGTATTTGAGGAACCAGTAGGCCTTCCTCCAGAAAGAGGGCATGACCATAGAATCGAGTTGAAAGATGAGAAGGTTGTGGTGAAGGTTAAGCCATACAGACATCCTACACATCAAAAGGATGAAATCGAGAAATTTGTGGGGGAGATGTTACAATCTGGGATTATCAGGGATAGCAACAGTGCTTTCTCATCCCCGATAGTAATGGTGAAGAAGAAGGACGGGTCTTGGAGAATGTGTGTGGACTATCGGAAATTGAATTAGCTTACCATTAAAGACAGTTTTCCTATGCTTGTAATTGAAGAACTGCTGGATGAACTAGGAGCAGCAACTGTCTTTTCCAAGCTAGATCTAAGATCTGGGTACCACCAAATTCGAATGAGAGAAGCAGATATCCAGAAAACAGCATTTCGAACCCATGAAGGCCACTACGAATTCTTAGTGATGCCCTTCGGGTTGACAAACGCCCCAGCAACATTTCAAGGTTTGATGAACAAGCTCTTTAAACAGTATTTGAGGAAGTTTGTACTTGTCTTTTTCGACGATATCTTGGTTTACTCGGTGGATGGGGCCTCGCATTTGAAACACTTGAGAATAGTACTCGAAACATTAAAGGCTCATCAACTGTATGCAAAACGATCCAAGTGCTGTTTTGGGTCAAAGGAAGTTGACTATCTGGGATATGTGATCTCTGAAGGATGCATCTCGATGGATCAATCTAAGGTAAGAAGTATTTACACTTGGCCAGTACCAACAACTGTGAAGGAGCTCAGAGGTTTTCTAGGGCTTTCAGGGTATTACAGGAGATTTGTAAAGGAATATGGATGCTTGGCAAGGCCTTTAACTGATCTGTTAGAAGGGGGCCTGGAAGTGGGGATTGGAAGAGGAAAAAGCTTTTAAAAAACTTAAAGAAGCTGTGTGTTCTGCACCTGTTCTAGCTTTACCTGACTTCAATTTAGAATTCATTGTAGAAGCAGATGCCTCTGATGCTGGGGTTGGAGCTGTGTTGGTACAAAAGGGGAGGCCTCTGGCATTTTTCAGTAAGGGGTTAGGCATTAAACACAGGGCACTGTCTATGTATGAAAAAGAAATGTTAGCTGTGTTGATGTCAGTGAAAAGATGGTCAGCTTATCTAGTGGGAAGGCATTTTGTAATTAAAACCGACCACCAAAGTTTGAATTTCTTAGCTGAGAACCAAGCTTTCACTCCTTTCCAACAGAAGTGGGTAGTGAAAATGATGGGATTTGACTATGAAGTGCAGTTCAGAAGAGGCATTCATAACATTGTGGCTGATGCTTTGTCTAGAAGGCCTGAAAAGAGCAGTTGTGCCACTATGGGAGTGAGTCATGTGGATTCTGAGATGTTGGGAAGAATTAAGGAAACTTGGCAAAAAGATGACAAATTGAGGAAGTTGATCAAAACCAAAGAGGAAGAACCTGACAAACATCCCAAATACCAGTAGGATGGGGAACTTTTGAAGAGAAAGGGGAAGCTAGTGGTGGGAAGTGATTTTGAAGTGAAGAAGGAGATGTTGAAGTTCTTTCATGACAGTGTGGTAGGGGACATTCTAGAGCAACTGCAACCATTCAGAGGATATCTGCAGTCTTGTATTGGAAAGGCCTCAAAAGGGATGTGAAGAGTTGGATTCGCGAATGTATGATATGCCAAAGAAACAAAGGAGATAAACATCATCCAAGGGGTTTATTGCAGCCTCTACCAATACCTGAAACGATGTGGTCTTCAATTGGAATGGACTTTATAGAAGGGTTGCCAAAATCTGGGAAAATGAATTGCATTTTGGTGGTGGTGGATAGGTTAACTAAATATAGTCACTTCCTGGGGTTAATTCATCCATTCACAGCAAAAGATGTGGCTCAAACCTTTTTGAAGAATGTATTTAAGCTTCATGGATTACCTAGCAACATAGTTTGTGACAGGGACAAGGTGTTCATAAGCTTGTTTTGGAAGGAGCTATTTGGGAAGTTAGGAGTAGGAGACTGATGGTCAAACCGAGAGAGTCAACCAGTGCCTAGAAACATATCTCAGATGCATGACAGGGGAAAGACCTAAGGATTGGTCTGAGTGGCTGCACTTGGCAGAATGGTGGTACAACACCACATTTCACTCTGTAATTCGAACTACTCCATATCAAGCACTCTATGGACAACCACCACCAATCCATTTGCCTTACATTGCTGGGGAATCAATGGTTGCAGCTGTAGATAGAAGCTTGCAAGCCCGTGAAGCTGCTATCAAGATGCTGAGGTTTCATCTGCAAAGAGCTCAAGATAGGATGAAAAATCAGGCAGATAAGAAGAGGAAGGAATGTGAATATTTGGTTGGAGATTGGGTCTTTTTGAAACTCCAACCATACAGGCAACAAACAGTGAGTGCAAGGAGTGGGCAAAAGCTTGCTTCCAGGTGGTTTGGTCCTTTTCGTATTGTCGAAAAGATAGGAGCTGTGGCCTATAAATTGGAGCTTCCTGAGAACTCGAGGGTGCACCCAGTGTTCCATGTATCCCAATTGAAAAAGAGAGTGGGATCTGAGAAAATACAAGATGAATGGCCTATCACAGATGTTGATGGAAGTATTAGCAAAGAGCCCATGCGAGTTATAGATCGACGAATTGGAAGGAAGGGTAATCGGGCGGTGACAGAAGTGCTTGGGGAATGGAGTAACTCGTTTCCAGAAGATGCAACCTGGGAAATTCTACCTGAGCTGAAGCAGCAGTTTCCAACTTTTAATCCTTGAGGACAAGGATTTGTTGAAGGGGAGAGTATTGTCACGAGCCCAATTAAGAAAGTAGTCGTTGGGAGTGTCTTTTTTGATTGTTTGTTAGGTTTGGTAGCTGTTAATGAAGCGCAGCGTATAGGAGAGCATGTTAATACATAAAATGATGTCGTAGAGATGGGGTAGAGTTTAAATGGGTCTCATTGTGCTGTAACCGTTTTTATCGAATGAATGAGCTGGAACCTTGTCTCTTTCCTCTCCTCTAATTTCTCTCTTCTCTTTCTTCTTCATTCTTATCTTTTCTTTCCTCAGATTTCGGTAACCAGATTTGCACCGTCACACTCTATCGTCATGGGAGTGGAATCTGTAGGAAATGAAAACGGGGAGCTTAGCTCTGGGTTTGTGGGAGAATGTGCAGGTTTTGGTGAGAGAATGAAGAAGACGATGGTAATGTTTGGATTGTTGCAAGAAAATGTTTCCAGATTTCAAGTTTTAATTTCTGGGAATGTCAAGAAATATAATCAGTTTCTGTTTCATTAGGATTAAATTGACCGATTAGATGGTGTTACAGAACCTATTTATAATGTGATATGGCAATGAGGCATGTGTTCAAGTATAGTGTGGCCTACATCTAGTCTTTGATATGGACATATGGAAAACAATGGATTACTGTATGTGGGGATTAATATAGTAGAAAATTAGGGATTAGGTAAGATGAAGAAAAATATGAAAGATGGTGAGGGGTTGTAAATATGAAGGATTAAATGTGTAATTATGTAATTTTTTTTATTTCGGTGGTCAAAATAGGAGTGGAATAATAGTTTAAGAACTATTTAGGTAGCTTATCCTTCTTTTTTATTTAGGTAATTGTTTATAATTATTTTTTGATGTTAGATCTGTAATTATTATCTATATTAAAATTAAACTCATTGAAATCTATTTAAAATTATTTATGAAAACTTTCAATTTTAGCTATTGCTACCCCAATAATTTTTTACAAAAGTTAAAATTTTTGTCTTATTATACAATTTTCTTAGTAATTTCATATTGCTACCTCATAATCTTAGTAATTTTTTATTTTCGAATGACTTCATTATTTTTCTTTTTATTTTAAAATAAACTAATAATTAAACTTTTTAAGTTACTGAAATTTTATTATTAAACAAATTTTTTAAACTCGTAGCAAATTTGTGTATTTTCATTTAAAAAGTAGTTTATTTTTTACAATAATTTTAAATTTTCTGTTTTTATTTTTTTAATCGGCAACATGCATGTTTTATTGATAAGAGAACATACATGACCATCACGCCCACGAGCCTCGTTAAAAACCTCTCTAAATCCTACAGAGGAAAAGAGTACTCATGAGCGTGTACACAGAACAAACACCAATGACAAAATATTAATAATGCTAAGCACATTGTTTAAACCAACTCGGCCTATCGACACCACTTTTTGCCAAAACATCCGCTAGCCTATTCGCCTCTCTGAAAACATGTTGGAAGCATACATCATTTAGCGCCTCACACGCTTCGTCAATTCGCCGGAACCAGCGCCAAAACTTCCACGGCCGCTTCTCCAAATGCATGACCCAAGCCACAGCCGTAGTGGAATCCGATTCCACCACCAACGGACGTTGTTCCCACCCCGCGTCAACCACCATCTCCAATGCATGACAAATAGCCTGCAGCTCAGCTTCATTTGAATCTGCAATCCCTATCGGACCTGAAAATAATGCAAAAATACGTCCAAATTCATCTCTTAGCACGCCCCCACATCCAGCTTTCCCCGGTTTTCCTCTCGCCGACCCATCAACATTGAATTTAAACACCCCCACCGGAGGCCTCTCCCATTGTATATTCACCCGTGTTAAGTTGCTCGGTACACTAGCCGTACACTTCAAAGGCGAATCCCACCACGCCGATTCCAAAATCACACACGCATTATTTATCAACCGCACCCAATACATCGACCTCAGCTTGATGAGAAAAACAATTTCCCCCGCTGACGCCCGAATACTATTGAACAAAGCATTGTTTCGCGCTAACCATAGTGACCAAAAAGTCGCTGCACACCCCGCCATCCACCAATCACGCATGTGTCCCATAAACAAGGAACCAAAGCACATCTCCAGTAAGGTATTCACACTCCACGACAGTACCATATCCATACCCCACCATCGGAAAAAATCTGTCCAAACTGCCCAAGCCGCTGGGCAGTGAATCAAGATATGATCGAGTGTCTCTCCACGCGTCCGACACCATACACAGCAGGCCCCTTCCCCCGTGATCGGCATCCCCCGTGCGCTCAACAACTCCATCGTTGGCAAATGATTCAGCCACGCAAACCATAAAAAAGTGTTGAACCTTCGGAGGTATCGACAGCCTCCAAAACATATTCAGTTCATGATTCACCACCAACCCAAACGATTGCATTAATTTAGCCAAATTCGCCACATAAAATTCACCCGTCTTGGAATGTAACCATACTAGACGATCACTCTGAGCCAGAAAAAGATGAAAGCTCCAGCATAACGCACGGACCTCCTGGAGCTGCTCAAGTTCCAAAGATCGCAATGGCCTAACAAAAAATTTCTCCCAGTCATCATGTTCAAAATTACCTCCCTTCGTGTACTTCCTCACTGTCAATCCTTTCTCGACTACAAGGCGATACAATCTTGGGAACAAAACAGCCAACGGCATATCACTACACCACACATCGTGCCAAAAAATAATTTTTTCGCCATCACCCAATTGCCACATAAAAGCCTCTCTACCCATCAAACCATATCTTACTATGAATTGTTAAAAAGTTTTTATTACTATGAAAATTATAAAAAATTATTATTCTATATCTTACTATATTCTTCTGCATGTACTTGTAAAAAGAATAAAGAAGTTTTCTATCAATGAAAATTAAAGATTTAGTCAATTAATTACTTACAAAGAATAGTTATTATATAAAAAGTAAAAATGAGAATTTTCTCTCTCAAAAGGGAAATAAAGAGTGACCTCACTCTTGTCTCTTTTCTTCTCCTATCTTTTTTCTCCATCTTAGCCTAAGAAATCAAAGCAAATATTCAATCTTTGTCCTATTGTGTAGGAATCTCAAATTTGGGTTTGAGAGTATTGAAATCAGCATTCAATGATCTACATTCTAAGATAAGGATCGTCTTAAATAAATGAAGTCTATGAGTTTTAGATGAAATGAGTTTAAGGTTGAGCTGATCTCAAGTTTTTTAGTCCTAGATGGGTGTTTTGGTTAACTTTTTTTTCATCTTTTACTAGTAATTTATTTTACAATATTTGGTTGTAGTGAAAGAAGGGGAGAAACTTCCAAAGAGCTTGAGAAGAAAAAAGCTTGGGAGCTTTCTTTTTCAGTAGTGAGATCAAGGTTAGTACACTACTAACTCCTTTAGTTCATGCACATTCTAAGAATGATGCCTTGTTTTCTTAAGTTGATGTGATTTGTTATTTTTGGGTGTTGAATGCTTGAGATCCTCTTTAATGGTAAAACTCGAATTTAGAGTTAATGATATGTAAAACTTGGATTAAACCACCCTAAACAACTTCTATAAAATGTAGGATCGAGATATGAGGTTGTGGTGTTCGTTTTGGGGCTTTAGGGATGATTTTTCGAGCCTAATAAGCCATTTTGGGATTCGGTATCGGTATACGGGGAGCCCGTACCTGTACCCTAGTGTTCTGGGTTGAAGAACACTGTTTGATTGAGACAAACTATGATAGGGGCACCAGTATGGTGTTTAACTTGTACTGGTACGTCATGTAGAGCAATATCGGTACAAGTAGACCTGTACCGGTACGATAAGGCTTGAAAAATTTCAGTGAGTTATTTTCGTACCAGTACGCGAGTGATAGAATTGGTACCCACTGGGCATTCTGCCCAAAAATGTTGGGCTCGAAATCGATCAACCGAAATTCCAAGAGGGTTGAATTTGCTTCTCGAATGAATTGGCTAAAATTGAAAAAATAGTTGACAATATTGTACGATGATTTTAGAGTGGTTTGACTACTCAACCGAGTCTACATCCACTACCTTAGCACACCACTAAGGATTTCCCAATTCACTACTATGAATTCTTTCTTTGGAGGCCAAAGGGATAACCTTACAACCCTATCTTTTTAATGGCTAAGATAGATCCACTCTAGTTTTTCCTTAGGCTAAACTAGAACTTCTCTCTTTTACAAGATAATTTATGTAAACAATGAAAACCTCACAAGGTTGGTGTTTACAAGAATTAAGCTCACAAGAGTGTAAAGAATAAAACAATAAAAAACACTCTCTATACAATATATACAAGAGAAATGAAGAATAAAAGATTTAAATGCTATTTCTCTTGATCATGAAACTTGGATATGTTCTCTAGCTATCTTCAAGTGTCTCAAGCTTGCTTTTATAATGTGAAATGATATTCTAGCCGTTTATAGCCATTGGGAAGTCATAAGATCGAGCTTTAAATTCCCACATGCATAGAGGTTTTGAAACCTTTACCGAAAGTTTCGAAACCTTAAAGAGGATTTGAATAATATAGCCGTTATAGAGTCATGGTTTAGAAATCTTTGCTAAGGTTTCAATTCCAGTCCATTCTGCCTGAAAGGTTTCGAAACCATCAAATAGAGGTATCAAAGCCTTCTTTAAAAACATGAAAATTTGGCTATCTTTTGACTCTTTAAGGTATATAAACATAGTGAGATGAGTCAAAACATTATGAAAACATTTAAAACATATTTTTCAAGTTTTGATGACTTTTAAAATATTTAAACAAGTTCAAAATATTTTTCACATAATTTGTTATATCAAAATATTTGCTCAACAATATCGAAATGGTGCTAGAGGGGTTAAAAAATTGTGGAATATAATTTAATGGCTCCCTAATGGGATAAAATGAGTTATAAAATTGAGAATCGAGATTTTAACCTCCTATACGAGCATAGTGTGTAATAACTCGGTAAACTTAAATGGGTGACTTATTGTTAATATAAACCCTAGAGTTATGGTAACCGTGTCAATATTGTGTGCTTTATGGTAATTGTGTTAATGGTGTGTGTGGTACGGACACTTGGTTGGTTGAATCACCTTTGGTTGATGGGATCCGGATACCCATAGAAAGTGTTGCAACACCACAAGATAAGACACCGAATGAAAGCTCCCGAGGCTGTGTGACACCGAGCCTCAACCAGGGAGAGACTGTATGTTCCCGAGGCTGTGTGACACTGGGCTTTGCTCCAGGTTTGTAGTTTGATGCATACGTTTGCTTTGTGAGATTGATGCATCATTTGTTGCTATGTGTTTTAGCAGCTAGAGGTAGCACCATATATTATTATATTGCCTTGATGTCATCTTTAACTACATGCTCATATTTATGATTTGCATAAAGTATAGTAGAGTGAAAATGTATCCACTAAGCTTTGTTAGCTCAACGTTTGGAATTGTTGAATTTGTTGATAAAGCATTAATGTATTTTTTTGCTTATTGTTTAAGTTGGAACAACAATTTTGGATTTGAATCATGTTTTGAATAACTTGTGGAATTATGCTTAAAAACCTAAACGTAGAATTTTCATGTTCCTAATTGATTTGAATCACTCATTTGGATTCAGATTAGGAATGAGTACGAGTCGGGGTTTTGGCCCATCCAAAATAAATATCTTAAACCCGATCACTTCTTTTAAAAAATCCGACCCAACCTGAAATTTATATACCTAAACTCGAACCTGATCCGATCCGACCCGACCTATTAAAAAATAATTTAATTTTAAGGACCTAATTGCAAAAAATAATTGTAGAGACCAAATTATAAATAAAAATTTTAATTTTAAGGACATAATTATAAAAATATATACAAAGAGAGGGTAATATTACAAATATTTCTAAAAAAGTATGTTTAGTGGATCAAAGGATTGATCAAAGCCAAGAGAGGGGTGAATTGAGTTTTTAAAATTTAGGAAGTGAAGTGGGATGAATGAAAAGGAAGAACAAGGCAATTATAGTTGTAAAACTAATAAATTGATTTTGATATAAAAGAAGGATTTAAGGACTAAATTGAAAAAGAGAAAATGAATTTTTAAGTCCTCAACACCTCTCTATGTGTTTAAAGAAAAATTTACAAGTCAAAACCTTAACTTATCAAATATTTTCTAAGTGTTTACCAAGTCAAAACAGTGATTTTCGAGTCACCGTTTCGGAATGACCTTTGGGCGTTTCGGAACATTTTGAAACTGTTAACCTCTGTTTCGGAACTAGCTTTCCCGTTTCGATACAGGTGTATCGAAATAGCTAGTTGTGTTTCGAAACGGTGAAGAACAACGGAACGGTTTGAACCGTTTCGATACAGATGTATCGAAACGACCTCAAACGTTTCAAAACGAATTTCAAACTTGCTTTCAAAATATGACCGTTGAAGTTTTATAACTGAATTTAAAAATATTGTTAAGGCGTATCAAAACGCTTCTAAGCCGTTTCGATACAGGTTTTGACAGTGGCAAAATGTTTCGAAACGGGCTTCAGCTCGTTTCGGAACATGCTCTTAGCATATCGAAACGATCGTGCCCGTTTCGGTACGACCTATTTATTACACCCCAACGGCTCTTTCTATTTTGGCCTGTTTCGAAACATGGTCGGGCATTTCAGAATGGGTAGTTGTAGACTGCATTTATGGAGGGAAGATAACATTCCAACGGCTATAATAATGAAGGCAACAACCCCAACGGCTAGAATTCAATGAGATGGTATAAAAGGGACCTCTAAAAGCACCAACAACAACTATTAATCCCAAAAGAATTATCCAAACATCAAATCCAAGCAATTGTGCTAAAATCCCATATTTTCTTGTAAACCCCAATTGTAAAACTTTGTATTTCCAATCTTATTTGTTCAATTGGGTTGAGTGCTTGTAAAAAGGGCTACATTTGTATTGAGAGATACTAGTCTTTAGCCTTAAACTTCTTTGTATTACTTGAGTGAGGATTGGGTCAAATTTTGGGTAGAAAATTTGATCGGTATTGTAAAGGTTACCTCCTAAGCCTAGAAAAGGGGAAGAGCAATTAGTGGATTGTTGGAAAATCCTTAGTGGTAGCTAAGGTAGTGGATGTAGAGTTCAATTGGAACTTGAACCACTCTAAATTCTCTTGTCTAGCAAATTTTAATTTTCCACTCCACCACCAAAATTTCTAAAAATCCAACTCACCCCCTCTTGGCTTAAATCGATTCTTCGATCAACTCAACAATTGGTATCAGAGCCTACCTGTTTGAAGGCTTAACAACCACAAGAGGAGTTCCTAGGAGAGTGTGATCTTTTCTAAAGACAAGCCATGACATCTACTTCAACCTCCAACCTCTATGAGTCACAATCAACCTCTAACCTCTATGAGTCACAATCAACCACTAAACTACCCTTCTTCAATGGGGACAACTACCCATATTGGAAGAATCAGATGCCTCTCTTCATCAAGTCAACGGATTACATTGTTTGGGATGTAGTGGAAGAAGGCCCCTACATTTCGGTTAAGAGAATCGATGAAGAAAGACTAGTTCCGAAAGTAAATTCAGAGATGACCGAGAAAGATAGATGAAAGATGCAAGTCAATGACAAAGCTCTAAATATCATATTTTGTGCACTTGGTCCGGATATCTACTCAAAGGTTTCATCTATTGAAAGTGCAAAGGAAGTGTGGGACACGTTGGAGATGACTTATGAGGGCACTAGTGATGTGAAAAAGACGAAGATCGGGTTGCTAAACTTGAGCTATGAGAATTTTAAGATGGAGCCCGATGAGAGCGTCTCAAAGATGTTTGATCGATTTTTGATCATCGTCAATGGCCTTAAAGGATTTGGTGAAGTAATTCCCGAAGATAAGCTAGTGAGGAAGCTTCTATACTCTCTCCTAGAGTCTTGGGATGGTAAGAGGACGACCATCATTGAAGTAAAGAATTTGAAAACTTTGAAGCTTGATGAGCTTGTTTGGTCTCTTCTTACACACGAGATCATGAAGCAAGGAAGAGAGGAAGAAAAGAAAAAGGAAGAAAGAAGAATAGAGAAGCATGAGGTAAAGAAGAAGAAGCTAGGAGTTGCTCTCAAGGCCTCTCTACAAGAGGAGAGCTCTTCTAGTGAGGAGGAAGACCTTGGGGAATTGACCATGATAGCCAAACGATTCTCACGGTTCATGAAGTCCAACGAGGGAGAAAATTTCAAAGAAAGATGGACTTCAAGAACAAAAGCAAAGAAGAAGAGAGGGATCAAATCATTTGCTTTGAATGCAAAAAGCCCGGTCACATACGTTCTGATTGCCCTCAACTCAAGAAGAAGGGCTTTGAGAAGAAGAAGAAGCTCAAAGCCAAGCTTGCTACTTGGAGTGATGAGGAGTCATCCTAGGATGAGGAACATGAAGTGGCCAACCTTTGCCTCATGGCTCTTGAGGAGGATTCTTCTATGGTAACCTCTAACGCATCTACTTTTGATTTTACTTATGATGAACTTCTAGATGCTTATGATGAGTTACAAGAGGTATACAATTAGTTAGTTGAGAAGTATAAAGAGTCCGTTTTAAGAAATAAAAAGATCATTTCGGAATTAAATGCTAAAAATGACTCACTTTCTCAAGCTAACTTGAAATTTGAGAAAAAGATCTTAGGTTTACAAGATGAACTTAAATTCTTTCAAAATGAAAATGTAGACTTAAACAATCTTATTTCTCAATGCAATATTGAACACCAAAAGGTGTTAGATGAGCTTAATGAGCTAAAAAAGTCTTTCAAAAGTGTTGATAATATGATAAATGAATTAGGTGAATCATCTAGAACAAACCAACCTAAAAGAAAGAACTATAACTACAAACAAAGTGGCTCCTATAGGCATAATAGAACTAAAAGAGTTAGAAGTGTATGAGTTTCTAAGGAACTTGTCAAATCTAATAATATTAATACTATGTCACCTTGGATTCCTAAGGGAACCAAGCTTTTGGGAGCTAACACTCGTGGACCCAAAATGATTTGGGTACCAAAAATAAAAGTTTAATCTCTTTGTTTGTAGGGGGAGCATTGCTACAAGGCCATAGTACAAAGCCAAAACTTATGGTACCTTGATAGTGGATGCTCGAGGCACATGACCGGAGACAAGAGTCGATTCATGAACTTAAAGCCAAAAAGTGGAGGAGTAGTGACATTTGGTGACAACTCCAAAGGCCACATTAAAGGTATTGGCTCCATAGGTAATCACTCTACTATACTTATTGAAAATGTTTTGTATGTCAATGGTCTAAAACACAATTTATTGAGCATTATTCAATTGTGTGATAAAGGGTTTAATGTCTTATTTGATAAAAATGGGTGTAAAATTGTTGACATTAAATCAAATAAAATAATGCTCATTGGTCATCGCATAGGTAGCATTTATATGGTGCATCTAGATGATATTCATACATCCCATGCATGTTTTGTTGCACAAAATGAAAATGATGCATGGTTATGGCATAGGAAACTAGGACATGCTAGCATTAATGTTTTAGAAAAATTAGTTTCCCTAAATCTAGTTAGAGGTTTACCCAAGATCAAGTTCTCAAATGATAAAATATGTGATGCATGCTCTAAGGGTAAACAACATAGATCATCCTTTAAATCCATTAATGATGTTTCTACAAGTAGGTGTTTACAACTAATTCATATGGATCTATTTGGGCCAATTAGGACAACTAGCTTGGGTGGAAAATCATATGCTTTTGTGCTTGTTGATGATTACTCTAGATACACTTGGGTTCTCTTTTTAAGCACCAAGGATGAGGCTTTAGAAAACTTCATCACATTTTCAAAATTAACCCAAAATGATCTTGAACTTAAAATTTCACATATTAGAAGTGATCATGGAACGAAATTTCAAAATATGGGTTTTAATGAATTTTGTAATGTAAATGGGATTAGCCATAATTTTTCAGCTCCTCGAACTCCTCAACAAAATGGGATAGTTGAGAGGAAAAATAGAACTTTAGAAGAAATGCCTAGGAGTATGCTTTGTGAAAACAATTTACCTAAGTATTTTTTGGCGGAAGCCACTAACACCGCTTGCTATATTATTAACCGAGTAATAATTAGGCATATTTTAAAGAAAACTCCTTATGAGATTTTAAAATCTAAAAAGCCTAACATTAGCTATTTTCACCCTTTTGGTTGCAAGTTTTTTGTTTTAAATAATGGAAAAGATAATTTAGGTAAATTTGATGCAAAAAGTGATGAAGCTATTTTTTCTTAGTTACTCTTTAAACTCTAAAGTCTATCGTGTGTTTAACAAAAGAACTTTAGTTGCTAAGGAATCTATTCATGTGGGTTTCGATGATAACCTCCTTCCGAGGAAGAAATCTTGTGATGATGATGATGTAAGAATCCTTGATGCCTTTGATGGAGGACAAACTTCAAAGGAGGATGAGATTCCAGCTAAAGAAGAAGATGCACAAGATCCACCTCTTGAAGCCTTGAAGGACTTGGCTCTTGAGGAAAAGGAAGCGAGCTACCCAAGGGAGTACAACTATGTCAAAGGTGATGAAATCTTGGGTGATCCATCCAAGGGGGTAACCACTCGCTCTTCTCTTAAAATGCTTAATCATGTATCATTTATCTCATGCATTGAGCCTAAGCATATTAAAGAATTTTTAAAAGATGATTTTTGGATTATGACCATGCAAGATGAGTTAAATCAATTTGAGAGAAGTAAAGTGTGGACATTAGTTGAAAGGCCTAGAAATCAATCTACTATATGAACTAAATGGGTATTTAGGAATAAACTAGATGAGAGTGGTAACATAGTGAGAAACAAAGCTAGGCTAGTTGCTCAAGGTTACACTCAAGAAGAGAGAATTGATTTTGATGAAACCTATGCACCCGTAGCTAGAATGGAAGCTATTACGATGTTGCTTGCATATGTATGTTATCATGATTTCAAGCCTTTTCAAATGGATGTCAAGAGTGCATTTTTAAATGGATTTATAAATGAAGAAGTGTATGTGGAACAACCACTGGGTTTTGAATATCCAATTTTTCCAAACCATATTTTTAAATTGTCAAAAGCTTTATATGGTTTAAAACAAGCTCCTAGAGCTTGGTATGAAAGAATTTCAAGTTTTCTAGTTGGAAAAGGTTTTGAGAAAGGAAAGGTGGACACAACACTTTTTATTAAAAACAATGGCAAAGATATATTAGTAATTCAAATTTATGTTGATGATATTATATTTGGTTCTACTAATGAATTACTTTGTCAATATTTTTCTAAGTTGATGCAAGGTGAATTTGAAATGAGCATGATGGGGGAGCTCTCATTCTTTTTGGGACTCCAAATCAAACAAATGAAGGATGACATCTTCATCAATCAAGCTAAGTACATCAAGGATATGCTCAAGAAGTTTGGCTTGGAGAATGCAAAGCCTCAAGCCACACCAATGAGCTCATCTACAAAGCTTGACAAAGATGAAGGAGGTAAGTGTGTTGACTCTAAGCTTTATCTCTCTATGATTGGATCATTGTTTTACCTTACCGCAAGTAGACCGAATATATTGTTTAGTGTTTGCTTGTGTGCTAGGTTTCAAGCTAGTCCTAAAGAGTCTCATCTTATAGTCGTAAAAAGGATCTTTAGGTACCTTAGAGATACTCCTTGTCTAGGTCTTTGGTACCCTAAAGACTCAACCTTTAACCTTTATGCTTATTCGGATGCGGATTACGGGGGTTGTAAAATTGATAGGAAAAGTACTTCCGGAACTTGCCAATTCTTAGGTAGTATGCTCATATCTTGGTTCTCTAAGAAACAAAATAGTGTAGCTCTTTCTACCACCGAAGCCAAGTACATATCCTTTGGGAGTTGTTGTTCTCAAGTCCTTTGAATGAAGCTACAACACTTAGATTATGATGTTAAAGTTGAAACCATACCCTTTAAGTGTGACAACACTAGTGCTATATGCCTAACTAAAAATCCCATCCAACACTCTAGAACCAAACATATAGAAATAAGTCATCATTTCATTAGAGATCATTTCCTTAAGAAAGATGTTGTTTTAGAGTTCGTAGACACCTTAAATCAACTAGCGGACATCTTTACAAAACCTCTAGATAAGGAGCATTTTTGGTCCCTTAGGAGAGAGTTAGGTCTAACTAGCCTATCTTGACCTTTTAGGACATTTTTGTGCTTAAATTGCTTGATTTCTTGCAAAACGCCATGTTTATGTGTTTTTATTCCTAATTTCATCCATGCTTATAGTTAGGGGGAGTATGTTTGTGTTTTAACCTGTTATTTATGCTCATTCATATCATTTATGCATCTAAGACTTCATAAAATTCAATTTTTCTGCAATATTAGAGCCTCATCTGCACCTCCAAGCCTAGGCGTATCGAAACGGGTCAATCTGTTTCGATACAGGTGCCTAAATAGAATGGTCTGTGACCAGGGTGTTTCGAAACGCCTAAAAGGGTTTCGAAATGTTTTCCCTCTACCAAGATTTGTATCGAAACGGCCTAAAAACGTTTCGATATGGGTTACCATGTGGGATTCGATACGGTCAAAGCTGTATCAGAACGGTCAACAGAACTCGAAACACCAGTCAATGTTTCGGTACGCACGTTTCGGAACGATCGTGCCTGTTCCGAAATGCCTCTGCGGGCAGCTTTTTAAAGGGCTTTAATTGCAAAGTTTGCTTTTCATTAAAACTCCTAAAAACCCTAAACCCGATTTTTCCCTATAAAAACCCTCTAAACCTCATTATTTTTCATCAAATCTTGAGGGCTTTTACTCACAAACTTAAGTCTAAGCAAGCTTCAACAAATTGGTGCAATTTCTTCCATTCATTCATCCAAAATCCCTATTTGTGGTATTTTTCATCTTTTTCTTTTTCCTTTGATTTTATTCGAATCTTAGGTTAGAAAACATTAATTTTGTATAGTTTATATGTTTTGCAACTTGAGTTTTTCAAAAATTGAATTTTTTTCTTCAAAATCTCAAAGTTTTTTATTCGAATATATTTGTTTTTACTCGTATTTTTTATATACTATTTTTTCAAAAGTTGTTTCTTCTTAAAAAAAATTTGTTACATGTATATATTTTTTTAAAGTTTTTTTAAAAACCTAAATGGGATTTGTCATTGGATTGAATTAAGGATTAATATGCATACATTTAAATTTTTAATTGCTTGCTTTATGTTTTCAAGAATTTCATGGAAAACATTAACAAGAAACGCAAGATGACTCAAACGGGTGAAGCTTCAACCCAAGCGAACATCCGTCCTAACCTCACCCTTCTTTTTCAAAAAGTCTTCGAAATCAAGAGACTAAGGACTTTTTCAAAATCATCAAAGATATAGCCGTTCGCCGAGAGAGTGTTGTGGATATCGAGTTCCTTGACTCCGAGCGTTTTGAATTCTGCTATCTAGCTCGTTTGCGAGAGTGGAGCTTTTTGGCCTTTTTGAGCATTCCAGATATTGTCTACAAGCATATGGTCCTCTTTTTCTACTCCAATGCCGTTCTTATTGATAATGAAGATCATACCGAGGTGATTGGCATTGAGTCGTACCTTTTGGGTAAGAAGTTCATCATTATTATATCCGTTTTAGAGAAAGCTCTTGGGCTCAAGGATGAAGGCATTGATGATGAGAACCACTTTGGTGCTCACACCGGATCCGTTCTCTCATTGGATGCTCATGACCAGTTCCTCAATTTGATGATTTCTTGGTTCTTCCGCCCTTCCGGAGGTAAATTCTCTCATGTTCGTCAAGTTGACTATTTTTGGTTAGAGTGCTTTCGCCAAGGACAACGTCCAAATCTTTTCAAAATCATGTTCGCCGAGATGGTCCATAATGTGAAGATTCGCGAAATCGATGCTCTTACATCTTTCACTTATGGGGCTGTTTCAAGCTATGTCTTTGGTACCCTCAACATTGATTGCTCCTATGATTCTCTGAAACCCCGTAAGAACAAGATTGGTGAATCTTCTCTCCGTAAGTTCGGGTTCCGCTATACTCTTGGCCAATGGGTTCGTGTTGATAGGCAAGCTTCGCCACCTCAAGTTGAGCCACCACCTCAAGCTTCGGCTCCTAACAATGAAGCTCTTATGGCTTTCCTTACCGAGCGGTTCAACTCAATGGATACGAACATGGCTTCGGGATTTGGTGCTATCAACACTCGTTTGCAATCCTTGGGGGATCGTGTTCTTGGAAACGAGAATCGTCTTACCGCTCTTGAGAATCAACAATCATCTATGGACTTGTCTTTCTCCACATTCTATGGTGATTGGAGGAACTTTCGTCGGGCTCAAGCTAAAAATGATGATGATTCTCTTGATGATGATGGTGACGATGATGACGATGATGACGAGGCTTAGGATCTCCACTGCATCTCATTTTAGTCTATTATATTAGGAATAAGTTTGCACCTTTCAATTTTTTATGCTTTACTTATTTTGTTTGGGATTGAGCTTAAACTCTATTGCTTTAAGTATTTGTGTTTGGTTATTTGAACTTAATTCTATCTATATTATGTTGTTTGGTTTCTTTCTTATAGCATTGTTTCTTCTCATGATTAGTCTGGATTATTATTCTTTTTTATCTAACAAAAAGGGGGAGAAGTAATATAAGAGCCAAATTTTTTTAAGAAGGTTTTGAGTTTTAAACACATGAATTTTAATCTCTTCAAAACTTTAAAACCCATCTTACATTGAGGGGGAGTTAGAATGTCTTCAAGATTTCAAAACTCTTAAAAATTCTAACTTGGTTTTGTTATATCAAAAATGGGGGGATTGTAAAACTAATAAATTGATTTTGATATAACAAAGGATTTAAGGACTAAATTGAAAAAGAGAAAATGAATTTTTAAGTCCTCAACACCTCTCTATGTGTTTAAAGAAAAATGTACAAGTCAAAACCTTAACTTATCAAATATTTTCTAAGTGTTTACCAAGTTAAAACAATGATTTTCAAGTCACCGTTTCGGAACAGCCTTTGGGCGTTTCGGAACATTTTGAAACTGTTAACTTCTGTTTTAGAACTAGATTTCCTGTTTCGATACGGGTGTATCGAAACAGCTAGTTGTGTTTCGAAACGGATGAAGAACAACATAACGGTTTGAACCGTTTCGATACGGCTGTATCGAAACGACCTCAAACGTTTCGAAACGAATTTCAAACTTGCTTTCAAAATATGACCGTTGAAGTTTTATAACTGAATTTAAAAATATTGTTAAGGCGTATCGAAACGCTTCTAAGCCGTTTCGATACAGGTTTTAACAGTGGCAAAATATTTCGAAACAAGCTTCAGCACATTTCGAAACAGGCTCTTAGCGTATCGAAACGATCGTGCCCGTTTCGGTACGGCCTATTTATTACACCCCAACGGCTCTTTCTATTTTGGTCTGTTTTAAAACTGGGTCGGGCGTTTCGGAACGGGTAGTTGCAGACTGCATTTATGGAGGAAAGATAACATCCCAACGGCTATAATAATGAAGGCAACAACCCCAACAACTAGAATTCAATGAGAATGTATAAAAGGGACCTCTAAAAGCACCAACAACAACTATTGATCCCAAAAGAATTATCCAAACATCAAATCCAAGCAATTGTGCTAAAATCTCATATTTTCTTGTAAATCCCAATTGTAGAACTTTGTATTTCCAATCTTATTTGTTCAATTGGGTTGAATATTTGTAAAAAGAGCTACATTTGTATTGAGAGATACTATTCTTTAGCCTTAAACTTCTTTGTATTACTTGAGTGAGGATTTGGTCAAGTTTTGGGTAGAAAATTTGTCCGGTATTGTAAAGGTTACCTCCTAAGCCTAGAAAAGGGGAAGAGCAATTAGTGGATTGTTGGAAAATCCTTAGTGGTAGCTAAGGTAGTGGATGTAGAGTTCAATTGGAACTTGAACCACTCTAAATTCTCTTGTCTAGCAAATTTTAATTTTCCACTCCACCACCAAAATTTCTAAAAATCCAATTCACCCCCTCTTGGCTTAAATCGATTCTTCGATCCACTCAACAATAGTGGTTCAAGTTCCAAATTAACTCTACATCCACTACCATAGCCCCCACTAAGGATTTTCCAACAATTTCACTATTTGATCTTCCCCTTTTCTAGGCTTAGGAGGAAACCTTAACAATACCGGTCAATTTTCTACCCAAAATTGACCAAACTCTCACTTGGTTACAAATAAGAATTTGAAGGCAATAAAGATATCTCTCAATACAAATTTTCTCCTTTGAATACAAGCACTCAACCCAAATTGAAATACAAGATAAGAATTTCACTCAATACAATTTGAATTTTTTTACAAGAATGAGAATTTAGGCACTTGAGCTTGGATTTTTTGTGTAGATGTTTCTCTTGGATGCAATAGTTGTAGCTGGTCTTCAAATGACTTGTTTTTATACATTCTCCATTAATTCTAGCCGTTTGAGTGGTTAGGGAATTGATTATAGCCGTTGGAACCCTCTCTTACCACCATAAATGCACTTCTGCAGCTTACCGTATCGGTACTCGAGGATGCGTATCGATACTTGTCTCAAAAAAGAAAGAGCCGTTGCACAATTACAAGAGAGGCGTATCGATATGCATGTAGGTGTACGGTACGGGTTAGGGAACCGTTTCGATACGGGTAAGACCGTATCGATGCAATTTTTCCTACAAAGCTCACTGGAGAAATTCGTATCGATACGGGTAAGAGCGTATAGATACTCATTAACCACCTCTTTAAAAATTGGTTACCTACCAACTGACAAACAACGGTCAAAATATTTAAGGCTTCGAATTTAAAAATTCCTTTTAAACCGTATCGGTACACCATTCAAACTCCTTGTGATTTTATAGAGAGAGCGTATCGATACAGATGCAATCTGTTTCGATACCCTATTTCGATACGGTAAGGAGCATATCGAAACATGTTTCTCTAGTAGCCAAGCTTGTAAAAAATGTATCGATACGGTAAGGGGCGTATCGATACGCATAAACATTTTTGAGCAATTTGGGCTTGAAACACTTAGAAAATATTTTGGAGTTTGAGTTTTTCAAACTAGAGCAAAGCCTTGTTGATTTGAAAGCTTTTAGGGGACTTAAAAATTCATTTCAAGTTTTACAATTTGGTCCTTAAAACACTTTGTTATATCAAAATCAAACATAGATTTTACAAAGTATAAGAGAAAATTACACTATTAGTCTCGGGCCAGGTCGGACTTTTTCAACCTAAACCCGAACTCAACCTCACCCTTAAGAAAAACTCGACCCGATCGGGTTAGATAAAATATACATCCCTAATTAAGATGAAATTCGGATGCAAATATAATTTGAATCCGATTAATTATATATTTAGACTAAGTTGTTTTATACTATTAATGTTAGAATATTAACATTCAATAAATTTGAAATTCAAACTTTCGTTCTCTCTCGGAATTTTTATTGAATTGGTGAATTTAATTAGACCAGCCATCAATGAATTCAAGAGATGAAATAGATGATATTTCGAATATGATTAGATGATAATTTTCAAGTTTTGGTAGAAACCAGAAAGTGGAGTTTTTAAGCAAGAATGAATCACTGGGGGCATTTAGAACAGCTGGTCCAACCCTAACCACTGTGCACGAGCCCCAAAGCCTAACCACTTCTTCAATTCAAGCCCATAATTATTAATTTATGAGATAAATTATCGTTTAGTCTCCGAAGCTGATAATTTTTTTTTCTTAATTTGGTCTCTAAACTTCTTTTGGATCTACATTAGTCCCTCAACTTAGAATTTTTTTATAATTTGGTGCTTAAATTTTTTGACCCACATTAGTCTCTTAACTTGATAACCTTTTCTAATTTGGTCTATAAACTTGAATTTCGTTAATGACTAGAATATGCTATGGAATCGAAGTTTAAGGGCTAAGTTGAAAAAAGTTATCAAATTTTGAGACTGAAATAAATAAAAAGGAAGTTTATGAACCAAATTCAAGGACTAGATGTTACTTTATCACTTAATCTAATCTCTGAACTTTCAAGAACCATTAATTCTAAAAAACATACTAATAATAATTATAATGACAATATAAAAACGACACGAGAAGAGCATGTAGTTAACAGCTCTCGATTGACACCATCTTTTCTCCTTTAGGTTGTGAGTTCAATATCTATTAAGAGCAAATATCATAACTCATGGTTAAAGTTCGGATAATCCCCTCCCCTCCCAAGCTTGATGAAAATCTATATAAAATAAAAAAAAATGTGACATGAATGGAGACTTGAAACTAACTGGCCCCAATTATAGAAAATTTTGTGATTCAAACTTTTAATTATCATCCCTTTTGTTTCAACTGCATTTCATGTCAGGTCTTATGTCACGAATTAATCCCAATTTCTTTTTTCTCATTTCAACCAAGCCATGTTTATGGACATAAAAACAAAAGCAATAATCATGAATGAGAATCCATAAATTCTTTGTTAAAATCATATAAATTTGGTGCAATTTTTATTTGAACCCCACATAACTAACTTTGAATGTGAAGCTTCTTCCTTCTTTACTTCCCACACTATATATTAAATGCTTTCCCTTTTGTTCGCATACTATTGTTGTGTCTTGTGTCTTCACCATCTCCTTTTTCAAGTTGATTTAAACATCTGACCCAAGTTTTCGTGTCTTAAGCCGCACGGTTTATTAGACTTACTCCTAGTCTGCAACAATACACATCCATGACCACAATTTAAATTTGACTCAAGTTTTCGCACGGTTTATTAGGCTTACTCCTAGCCTGAGACAATACACAATTTAAATCTTCAAAATTAGAAGTTTGAGTTGTCATCTATGAAATGGCATGGCAGTGGAAAACACAAAAGTGATGTTGGGAACATTCAGTCCTCAAATGGAACCTTACACTTATGAATTGGAAGAGGAAACTACCCCTTCTGCCTTCTTTGCTACAGCCTCATACTCTGCAAGAACCAAGCTAAATTCCTATTAACTAATAATTTAATATTAATATTTTATTATTATTAAAAAATAAGTTAATTCTAATATGATTATTACATATGGGAATTTTTATATAAAAAAATTGTTGATGCAGTTTGTAGATGATGATGGCAAAGCTTATTTGGATATGAATTACCACTTTGAAATCCAGAAGATCGTGGCCATCAAATCCTTGAAACAACTGATTAATTTTTTCAATATATTTTTTAGTTTTGATTTCATCAAAGTGTGTTTGTAATTGTGAGTTTATTTTTCTTACCATCTTCCTTGTATCTTCAATTTGATATTATTGTCTCATTTTGAGTCTACAAATCTGTCCAATTATGGACTCTTCATATCCTTTTCCCTGTAATTAAGGATCTAAAATCATTAATAAGATTGATATAGTCCTGAATTCATACCTCACCATGGATCTGAAAAAATTTTAAAATTTATAATTATATTTACTTTTTATATTAGCCAACAAAACACAAATTATTTATCACCCAGCTCGTTTTATTAGGAAAATTCTACAACGGGCGACGAACATTGATGAACACCACTAACGATGAACACTGATGAACATCATTAATTTTTTTAAAAAAAAATTTAAAGGACTAAAATTATAATTAAAATTATCTATTAAAAAATAAAAATTAAATTTAATAGTTACTTTATAATATTTTTTAATAGGTTAGAATCAAATATACTCAATTCTCCTAAACCCTAACAAAATCAATCTCTTAAAAAAATAGAAATCAATTGATAATTTTTTAATAGATTAGAATCAATAATATGAGATTGATTTTTAAAATTATAAATTGATTTCTATTTTTTTAAGAGATTGATTTTGTTAGGGTTTAGGAGAAATGGGTATATTTGATTCTAACCTATTAAAAAATATTATAAAATAATTATTAAATTTGATTTTTATTTTTTAAGAGATAATTTTAATTATAATTTTAGTCCTTTAGATTTTTAAAATTTAAAAAAAATTAATGGTGTTCATCGCTGTTCATTGTTAGTAGTGTTCATCAATGTTCGTCGCACGTGGTAGACTCATCCTTTAATAAGTGCATTGAGAAATGTAAAAACAAAATTAATACAAGATAAAATAACTTTTAATTTCTAAAATAAGTAATTTATTTTAACTTCGTTCTTAATTTTGTTTTACCCATGTTAATCCTTAAATTTAAATTTTTAGTTTATTCCAGTCCTTTTGATAATGTCATAACATCAAAAGAATTAGAGAAAACTACATATTTAGTACCTTGACTATGCTCGCATTATTATTTTGGTACCTTAACTATTATTTTTAGTAAAATAGTACCTAACGTTACGTTTTTGTTTTGTTTTGGTACCTCCGCCGTTTAAAATTAATGAAAATGGTGACGTGGCTTGGGTTAATAATAGTTTTAATCCTAAAACTTATACAATCTATCAATTTAGTTTGAAATTCTATCAATTTAAACATTATTTTAATTTTTGGATTAAAATTGTAAATTCTTTTTTCTTCTTCTTCCAGTCAAACAATTTTTTGGTTTTTGGAGTTTAAAAAATACGTTAGGCACAATCAAAATTTTAGGATTTACGGATCAATGAGAAGCTAATGCATGGTCTATTGGAGGACCCAAATTCCACGATCGGGATACCGACGAGAATATGAGGGGGTATGAAAGGAATGAGACAAAATTCAAACAAAATTAATAAGATATTTTAAATTGATGGATTTTGGATTAAACTGATAATGTATATAAGTGTTTTGGAATAAAACTGTGATTATACCAAGCCACGTCATCATCTCCATTAGTTTTTAACGATCGGGATATCAAAACAGAATAAAAACGTAACATTAGGGATCATTTTGTCAAAAAATAATAATTGAGTGTTAAAACAGTAATGCAAGTATAGTTGAAGTACTAAATATGCAGTTTTCTCAAAGAATTATAAAAATATATCAAATTTGAGAATTAATGTGAGTCAAAATACAATTTAGAGATCAAATTTAAAGACTAAAAGTTATTTGTTATTATTTATGGGGTTGATAATGACGGGCAAGTAATGAACACATTCGGTGGATATGCCATGCGGCACAACATGTAATTTTATAATGTTCAACGCAACATATATTTAGAAAAATATTTTGTAATTTTAAAATATTTTAGAAAAATTGTAACTTCTAATACTATTTCATATATGTAGCATTTTTAATAGATTTTTAAAAATGAAAAAAAATGGATATACGATGTGGCACAACATGTGGCTGGGTTTGTTTTCCCATCTTCCTCATCAGTCTGTTTTTTTTTTATCATACTTCATCAGTCTTTTTCTAAACCCTTCTGGGCTTCTTGCATAACAACAGGGTTCATTTCAGCTAAGCTGCCAAAGGTACAAAATGATTCCAACATTTAATTTTTCTGCAATTTCATGAATCTTTGAGCAAATCATTTATGGGTTTTCCTCTTTATGTTATACTGCACCAATTTCAATCTACTTTGTTCATATATATATATATATATATATATATATATATATATATTACAGGGATGTACAAGGAGATAACATTGGTGTTGTTAATTGGTTTGGTGGCATGGACATACCAGGCCATTTTGCCTCCACCTCCCAATATCTGTGGAACGCCAAATGGCCCTCCCATTACAGCGAATAGGATTAAACTGAGGGATGGAAGGCATTTGGCCTACAAAGAACATGGTGTGTCGAAAGAACTGGCAAAACATAAGCTCATCTTTGCTCATGGTCTTACCAGTTGCAGACATGATGAAGTCCTTGTCACACACTCGTCTCCGGTACTGCTACTTCTTCGATGTTGTGTTTGTATTCGGTGTTACCAGATTCGATAATTCGGCTGATTCGATCTGTTTCATAGGAAGTTGTTGAGGAGCTAGGGATATACAGTGTGTCCTTTGATAGACCGGGGTGCGGAGAAAGTGATCCTCACCCGAATCGAACACCGAAGAGCTTGGCACTTGATATAGAAGAGCTTGCTGATCAGTTGGGACTTGGACCCAAATTTTATGTGGTTGGATATTCTATGGGAGGTCTTGCTGTTTGGAGCTGCCTCAAGTATATACCTCAGAGGTAAAATCGACACAAATGCTTGCAGTGATAGACTTGGGATGAGTTTCGGATACTAACTAGTTCGATTCTACTCAATACTATGTGTTTTTAGGCTAGCGGGAGCAACACTAATGGCCCCTGTTGTCAACTATTGGTGGCCTGGCTTGCCGGCGAACTTATCGGAAAAGGCATACCGTCTTCAGCTTCCTCAAGATCAATGGGCCGTGCGTGTTGCTCACTATGTGCCATTTTTGTTCTATTGGTGGAACACTCAAAAGCTTTTTCCTGCATTTGCTGTTTTTTCTGGTAGGCCTGAAGTTTTCTCCCCACATGATGTCCAAATGCAACCTAGAATTGCTTATAAACGGAATTACAAGGTAGTTTTCGTTGATGAACTCCGGACTTACGTCACTCTTATGATCATTTGTGGTCTGTTTCTTTATAGAGCAATTGATTGATCGAAAAATGAATAACAATTTTACCACTCAATGTGTTGTTCTCTGTGCAGGGAGTGGCAACTCAGCAAGGAGTATCCGAGTCCTTGCATCGTGAAATGAAGATCGTGTTCGGAGATTGGGGATTCAATCCCCTCGATCTCGAAAACCCTTTTCCGGACAACAAAGGCAGTGTTCACATTTGGATGGGGGACGAAGATCGGTTGGTGCCGGTTATCCTTCAACGCTACATTGCCGACAGGCTTCCATGGATCAAGTACAATGAGATCACCGGTGGTGGCCATTTGTTTGTTTTTGCCGATGGGATGAGTGAAGCTATCTTAAGGGCGCTAGTGGATGGACGCAAGTAATATTAGGAGGGTCATTTTACCTGGAATTGATGGGTTTCGACCCAACCTTCTTATAAGGTCGTTTTTATAATTCGGATTCATGTCAGGTTGGATCATGTTTTTTTAAGACGAAGTCGGGTTAATTTCAAGTTTAGAGTGAAAATATCCGACCCGAAATAATAATATAATTTTATTTTAAATATTTAACAATAATTGCTATAATACCTTTTTTTTCAATAATCTTCATATTATCGAATAAAAATAGAATAATTATTATAATGCCCTCTTCATATATTTCAATTAACTCCCTATTTTACCGAATACATATAGGAAATAATATATTATTTTTTAGTTATATCGGATCAGGTCAAAGATAAATTTTTACTCCAAAATTCAGTTCGGATCAAGTTCAGGTGGAGGCTTTAAATTTTCGGGTTGGGTCAACCCGGCCGAAAACCCGAAGACAATCCCTAAGTAACATACTGTAACATTTCCTTGTGTGTGTGTATATATATTAAGTCCAGAGTGTCATGGATAATCCAACAATGCAAACTTCACTTGCAAACTAATCTTACCACCTTCATTCACTAGCTTGGCTGCCGTTACCAGGTAATGTCCCGGAGCATCGTGCGGGCCACGGACAACCTCCGACACATCTACATATTTTAGCAACTTTTTGGCACAAATCGGTGCCGGTGGACCATCGGGAAACACACCTGAATTAAGTGTGGTTGGAGCCGGTTTTTGTTGTCCGGGGACTGTCCGTTGAGTAAACGTGAAAGTTGTGCTAAGATTTGCGAGGAAACCGGCCTTATGAGAAGTCTCTGGTGCAGCAGCCCACTCGGTCTTCTGGATTGTGCAGTTCGGTATATGCGTGTAAAGCAGACGAAGATGCAAAACTGTCTTTGGCCACCTTCCTTTGCTGAGGAGCTGCGCACCCGTTACGATAAAAACACCATTGGAGACGTCTTGAATCCACTTAGGGTCATGTTTAACAACAGATGTGCAGACATTTGAGAATCTCTTCCACCGGACCGGCTCTAAAAATTGGTCGGTCGATTTAAAGTCGTCTGAACCTCGCCATTGGCACGGTCGCCCTGATGGTACCGCCATTATATTTGGAAGACTAGAGAGATGCTGCACATGCAATGCCAAACGGTTGCATTTCTTTCCTTCTAAGTATAGTCGGAGGCCAACTACAGGTTTTAGATCACTTGAAACCTGAAATTTTACAGAACATGACTGAAATGTGGCTGCAAATTGTGAATTCTATCTAAAGAAGGTAAATATCGAATAAAACTTGATAACAACTCTTAGTGGTCAAGAAATTTAACCCTATATTTACACATTTCACAAATATTCATATCTATACATGCAATGACTATAAAGGTAAAACAATAGACAAATATATTAAGCAACTCTTGCAAATTTCATGAGAAGTTCATATTTAAGAGACTTCCCTTCACATTCCACCATCGAGTATGGTAAAGTGTGTTTGTTGTTAGTTGTTACCTATGTTAAAAAATTTCTAATTTTTTTATTATATTTGGATGGACATTGAAAGTCATAACCCCATGGCCATACCATATCCAAATGTGTGTCGGAGAGTGTCGAACATGGATACTTCAAAGAAAATGAAATGAGATCCAATGTTAACGTCCACTTGCCAATAGGGTAAATGAACTTACCGGACTACCATACTATTTGACCATGGAGAACGAGACATTTCAAATAGTAAAGATGCCATCCATGACAAAATGTTCAAGGTATTGTCCAATTCTTGAGAGCAACTAAACTATACTTTCTACTACACGCTTGGACCATAAAAAGTGGCATTTTAATTATAACAAGGTGACAACATCAAACCTTCTAGAACCCCACCAACTTTGTTAGGACCTATACTCCTCTGGCTTTTCATACATTTTGAAAAACCCATGCTTGTCACTTATATCCGATTCATTTTTAGAAATGGTACAAGAACATAACTCTCCGAAGATCCTCCAAATATATGAAAAAACTTGAAAAGAAAGTTAGAATATCCATGTTAGACACATATTTGCATCCAACATTCACACTTGAGTCCGAGTAACATAAGTTAGTAGTGTAAATGTACATATAATACTTGCCACACTCGTGTACAGATTTCAAGCAAAATCCGTGCAATAATATTAATACTACTTTCAGGATTATCCATGCTAGCATGTTAAGTTAGGTTCATGTGATGTCTACTATAAGATTTTAAATTATCTTGCTCATTGGTTACAATGAGAACATAGAAATTGCACACATTGGATCTTATTAGTCCTCTGCTCTAGATGAAATCGGAGAACACAATAATGCAGGTGACAAGCCAATACGGTGATTAAAAAAAGGAACGAATAAGCCGACTACCGTAAAATAAAACTGTGTGTGCTGTTTGAGTACCTGCGTAGAGCTGACTTGTATCTTACGACCCATGAAAGCGAATTGCAGGGCAGGGCAAGAACCTTTTCTCCTGTGATGCCTCAGAGGCAACTCACAGAACATAGGGGCCCACTGTCGTGGAACTTGAAACTCCAAGAAATATTGTAAATCTTCTGGTGCAGGCTTGTCTACACACGGATTCAGCAAATTAATGAACTTTGATATCACAAAAAAAAAACCTATAAAAATAAACAAGATTTAAATGAATTGTAAACACAGGCCAAATGTTCTCGAGTTCTCTCAGCTTGGATTCTTTTAAAGAAATAAAAAATCCCTATATATTTTACTTTCTGCAATCAAGTAAAATGTTAAAAACATTCATGTTTTTCAGCTACATTTCTCAACTTGGAATGGACATGGCAGATTCAGTTTCAGACAACAGGATAGGAGACATTTCTTATTTCCAGTCTCACCACCAAGCTGCCACACCGGCCAAAATATTTAGTTATATCTTTTTACCAGAGAAGGATTCCAATCATCTTCAAAATCATATTTGAAGCAATCACAGAACTGAAGTTATCTCATTAGTTCGGCAGTATAACACTTACAACGAAGATACAAGTTGATTGCATGACTGAGGTACCCGCTTCCCGGAATCCCAGTCAGAAGAGAAGTAATTGGTACAAACTTGAACGAAATTCCTTCCGGTTTAGCAGGTACAGTCTGGAGCCAGTTTGAATGACCCTGCAAGAATACATTTCCTCCTCTTTTCGAACAAATTATAGTAAGTCCCTATTCAAGTTGAAAACAGAGAAAAAAAGGTTAATTCATGGATTTAGAAAATTGTTAAGAAAAAGAGGATCACATAACACTTGAGATCTAGACTTACATCTTTGCTTGATGTTTCTGCAATGCTGGTCAGCTGCAAGGTGTTTGACTGTAAGATGCGGTGAAAGACCTCGGGCACCTACATAAACAAATGAAATTTAAAAACAATATTGGTGTTTACCGAAATCAAGAGCCTTTAAATCTTGATGAATTACTAATACTTTTTGTTTGCCGTCTCCCGTTTTTCTCTGTAATAATGAAGGGCTTTTCCCATCTGAAAACATAACGTCTCCGAGATCCTCCAAATACCCTCTGAGTTCAGAAGGAGGAATTGCAGAGGAATAGTTCTGTCTCACACATATTAAATCTTGACCTCCGATAGCCATGCCAACTATTATGTGTGTCCCATATGTCTGTATGAACCTGCCAAATACAATATATTAGTTATGTACCGCATGAAACCAATAATAGTGATATCAATAGATGCCATGTAACCAAAATTATTCTTGTTTTCCCCAGCATCCGAATTTGAAAGTTTAGATGCATCAGCAATACAAGTTAGCAGGCAATTCTATGTATATGCGTGTATATGTATTTGTTGGGATTCCCCACTCGACCGGCCCCCTTTTTTATTCATTGGAAAGTGATATTCTAACCAAAGTAATCCATATGACCTTTCATTGATATAATGATCGTAATGCCCAAAAATAGCACAAATAATATATCAAAAACCTACGTGGACAACGCCGCTGGATCCCAATGCGGTGGAACAGATTTCTTAACTCTGTCATGTAGTACAAGAGGCGACGCTGTGAGGTGTAAATGGTATAACGAAATAAAGTAACCATCAAAAGCAAGATTTTTTGTATCTTCGGCATCATGAAGCCAATCTCCTCTCAACCCGAAAATAGAGTTAAGGTAGCCAGAAGGTACTTTTCCTTGAATCGAAGACTTCTGATTAAGTAACTCAGACATCTGCAAGAGAAGTAAGATTTGGAAGCAGATATAAGGAACAACATCGATACAGCATCAAACAAATTTATTCAAACCGATAGAATGATCTTAATCAATACAGCATTTAACAGAGTGCATGATCCTCGATAATTTTCACATTAAACGATGCCCTTTTGTTCGTTTTGCTTCCTTCATACGGTTCCTGTAGAAACCCTTCAATCCAACCCAAATTTCCCTTCCAACTTAAACAAATATCATTAAATACAAATCCGATTATGCAAGTAATCTAGCTTGTTTTCCAACTCTACACTAGTCAAAAGAGTTGAATGAACAAGTTTATCCAGATGTGACATAAAAGTAACCTTTCATCCCACAATTTTTCAAAGCTCATTCACCAAAAAGTTAATGCCTATGAAATGAAACAGAAGGCATGACGCTATTTTTAAAAATATATACTTCTCTTTCATATTTATCTTCCAAGTTCAACGTTCAACCACTATTCACATAGAAAAATACATTGTATTCAATCAAGTTCTATCAAACCTGCAAACTTCATGCTGAGCTCAAATGGCTAAATATATATTTTAAATTCAATGGAAAAATATATCCAAATATAGCACCTTGCTAACCACACTAACATTAATTATTAGAATCCTTAGTCAAATTTTCTTTTTTAACTTTTTTCAATCCCACAAGTCTCAGCAACATTGGCTCATTTTTCGGACTGGTCAGAACAGGGCCAAATTGAATTATAAGATTTTACGGACTCAAAACGCAATTTTACCACTGTATTAACATATAAAGAAGTAAAGCGTAATTTTAACATTCTAGGGGGCAGAATCCAATTTTACCACCCCTGTCGAAATGAACCATATGAAAGAACATAAACAAAAACAAATCCATGGGTCAATCAGGAAACTGATACAAATCAAAGTTTCATATTTTTTTTTTCTGAATTATACTTTTAACATAAGAAAACCCCAATAGAGTTCATCAATTAAACAAAAGAGGGGGGGGGGGATAAAGAACAAGAAGAAGAAAAACAGACCTGATTGAACTCAAGAACATCAGATTTGAAACGAATACGATCTCCTTTATCGATACGAATATCTTGAGGAACATCTCTAACAGCAAAAGCACCTGGAAACACAATGTCTCTTTTGCTGGTTTCATCAAGCACAACCAACCTCGTTCCTTTAGCATATTTCAACCTGAAATCCCCACTTATATCAAACCCTTTCCCCAAAGCTTCAATAGCTCGTACCTCAATTGGTTTCTCCGTTTCCTCCATACCCATACCCCTTTCTTCCTCCTCTAATTCTCTAAATCTCTAGCTCAGAGCCTCAAATCAGCACCAGAAACAGCAACGGCTGCAGAAATGGAGCTTTGGGTTGATTTACTATAATATTTTTGAGAAAGAAATGGTATTAGTAGATTAGACGTCAGGTTTAATGAGTGTGTAGGCTAGTTTAGACTTGTATTATATATATATGGGTGGATGTATATGTGTAAAGAAAGGACAAAGTGTATTACCTGGGTTGATGAAGAATGAAGAAGACACGTTCCAGAGAGTTGAAAAGCAGGTTTTCTTTTTACCCTTTTTCATGGGGTATTGAATTTGACTGGAATTGGAGTGCTAATTTGAAATTAGTACGTGAAAACGAGTGGCCATTTCCGGAAAGGAAAGATATTTTTCAGTAAATTTATTTTTATTCGTATTTATCTATTTCGTTGAAAAAAATAAAAATTATATATATATATATATATATATATATATTTAGCGTCTCGTGTGAATCTTTTATAGTATATGTTACTCCCTCTGTCCCACTAAAACTGTCACATATTGATTTTTTTGGGTCAATTTTTTTTTAACTTTAACCTCTTATAATTTAAAATTTATTATTGATAAAAATATGAAAAAATATATTTTAAAAACCTTGAATCAAGTAGTTTTTAAATATATTTTTTATAATTTTTAAATAATTAAAATATTCAAATAAATTAGAGTCAAAGTTGAAAAAATTTGACCAAAAAAATGTCAACATGTGACAGTTTTAGTGGGACGGAGGGAGTATTTTTTTTAATTTCTTTTTTTAATGAAAAGAAAGACATTTATTTTTAAAATTTTCTTTAATCATCGTAAAAGTGTTTAAATTATATATATTTTAAAATTTTATAGATATTTACCGTATTTTTAGATAAAATAAATATCTACCGTTTTATTTTTAATTATTTAAAAAAATTATCAACGACAGTTAAAACAATTCTGTCATCTAATTAAAACGTAACATGTGGTCAATTTTTTAATTTTTATTTATTTTAAAAAATCAATTAACATTTTTTTAAAAAATTCAAAACTTTAATGTTTTTCAAACCAACCATTAAATTCCTAAATCTCCCTTTACCGTCGTTAAACACCATGACATCGTCGTAATAGTAAGGTCTCTTCATCGTGCCACACGAGTCGTAAGGCCTAGTTTGTCGATCATCTATTTGTTGTTCGTCGTCCGATTGAAAATTTTAAGTTTAGCGTTTGTGATTCATTTGGCGGTCCATTCGTCGATTTGTGATGACGTAAGGTTGTGTTATCGGTTATAGGGGTCGGTGACGGGATGAATAGCTGGTGGAGGTTGAATTGACGGCCGGAGAGGAGTAATTTAAGGTTAGGGATTGGTTTTTTTAAAAATTAAAGATTTTAGGGTATAAAATTAAAATTTTCTATTTTTTATTAATAATGGGATACTACCAAGGACCTCATTAAAAAACCTCCTACCCTAATTTTGGAGGGAAAAGAGTATCGTTTATAGTATTTACAAACTCTACGAAAGAATCTCGACTACAAGATATCCAAATGAAGCATAGTAAACATACTAGTCCCCTAATCCACACTATCTGACTGAAACAAACGCTATACACTACGAGGCGAGTCCACAATTTCATGCATGCCAAGCGGCAGCTTCCAAGCAAATTTGGCGAGGGTATCCGCTGTCCTATTGGAATCACGTGTAATAACCGAAAACTGCACCTCCCAATGTCTATCCAATAGATCGCAAATGTGTTGCACGAAAGACAGACCCGACTTTAAGGTATCCCTATCCGATATCACCTTGAGCACGTTTGGACAATCAATCTCAACCAAAAGATGGTCGACACCAAGCTCCCAACCAAGTCGCAATCCTTCAAACACTCCCCAAAGCTCCGTCTCTAAAGCCAAACATAGTCCAATACTCTTTGCAAATCCCACAATCCATTCGCTCTTATGGTTACGTAAAATACCCGCACATGTAGCACCCTCCTAAGAACTATGAAATGAGCCGTCAGTGTTAACCTTCACCCACCGCTCGGGAGGGGCAAATCACTGCATGCGACCGGCTTGCGCACAAGTATACGAGCCGACAATTTTCCTAGTAGCTGCTGTAACACCCCCTTCCCGGTCTGGTCGAGAACCGGGTCGGAAGGTGAAACCGATGATCAAAATGGAAATCAGTGCAATAAAATTTCGTTTTATTATTAATAGTTTCAATCCACATCATACAATGAATCACTCCCATCAAATAACTCAGTCCAATTTATCCATAAAAGCAATGATTAGTCATTCATGGGCTAAATTGCAATTATTACAAGTTTTATGGACCAATTTGTAATTGTGACAAACTAGGGGTCCTTAAATGCAATTAATCTTACCATTTTAAAATTCACTACTTTAATGACATGTCTGCAAAATTTCATTCTATTTGTAGGTCATTTACCCGTTCGATTTAACCTTACAATGTTCAATGACTAAATTGTGAAATTGGAAATCTGTTCAATGAGCCTTTAACTAACCTACCTAACCCTGTATCGAAACATCCTAGAGTTGTTTCGAAATGGGTGAACGATATTCAACTCATGTTGACCTTACTCTTAAGACCGTACCGATACGGGCATACCCATATCAAAACGGGGTTGACCTCCGTTGACTTTAATTTTGACCCGTTTCGATACGCTATGAACCCGTATCAAAACAAGGGATTCCAGAGACAAAATGTTTCGAAACAGCCATGGATCGTTCCAATACACTCTATTTCTCAGACCAAATTGTGATTACCTGTATTGAAACGCCATCATCCGTTTCGATACGGCCTGACCCATAATGACAGATTTTTGCTAGTTTTTACTCAATTTGACATATCGAACAATGTCCAAATGCAACGGAACTTTACACACAATACTTCAATAGTATAAACAACTAGCATACCAAATTTCATGATCATACGAATCCATTTACTATGCTTTTACCTTTTTGTGCTAAATATGCATTCTTAAGCCATTTTAAACCAACCAAAAAGGGCATATAGGGCCATTAACCAAGTTACAACATATGCACACCACAACATAACCAAAATGGGCATATTTGACTAGTTCAACTAATTTGCCACCTTCCTAGGAGTTCTTAGGATCAAAATACATTACTTGAAGGCTTGTAGTGACTTGTCTTGCCTAGCCAAATCCGATCTTCCGACACTCGATCTTTCAACCTGAAAATGCATGAGATGAGACACGTTAGGCATACATTGCCTAGTGAGGTAGTCGTAAATAATATGAACAAAATTATATCAAACATCAATATACATAATCTCATGCTCATCAATGTCAAAGCTATGCATCAATATACAATGTTTAGCATTTTCATTTCATCATTAATCCTTGGATTGAATCAAGATAATGGATACGCGAATTCCTACGCCTCGCCAAATCAATAAATGGTTTGGTCGCTCTGCCTCGCCAATATGACCAATATCAATACACATCCCTCCGCCTCAACAAATCAATATAGGTCGTAGCCTTAGGACCATAGTCCACCCGTACACTAAGCTCATGAATTCTATGGCATGCCAATTGTATCCAATGTCTATTCAAATCCAAGGTTCCAATGTTTATATCCATTTCAATAATCAATAGTATTCCAATGTCCGATGATTTCAATATTACTAATGACAAATATATATGTATCTCATCATCAATATATCATAATCCAATGTCAATATCAATGTCCAATGATTTCTATACAATAATCCGATGACAATTACTATATCAATGATAATGCACAATGACGATATCAATGACTATATCCGATGTTCAATAACAAACTTACCGACACTTACCAAAGTGTCCGATTAACCATCCAAATGCAATTTCTTCAAAAAAATGTTAGCGATGAAATCTAAATTATCAAATAATGATCCAGGAAGGCCTTTCGCCTAAACCTGAGACTCCGACTACACTCACCTTAGCAATCCGAAGCTTTCAAGTCTCTCGGATAACAATCCCCTTGTTCCTAGCTTGAGATGGAGACGGTGAAACCTCTTTCTCCACTTCTTGAGCTAGAAAGTCAATAGAAAACTATTAGGTTCGATATTTTGATATCAAATTTAATACAACGATATCAAAATTAATATATGATTTCGATAACACAACAACGATGGAATATCCATAGATAGTCAAAACCCTAACTTGAAATTAAGCTCGATATATCCATGTAATCCAATAACCGATTGAGGATTATAGCTTACCCGATCGATAGCAACGATTCAATATCGATAAAACGAAGAAAAAGTGAAGTTCAAAACTTCCTCCAATGGAGGTGCTTGCTTCAAGGAACGAGATGAAGAAGATGAAGATATTTGCTTAAGGATTCCCGGGTAAGTTTTTATCATTTTTCTTCTTTTGTTTTGTATAACATAATTTAAGCTATTTAGCTTTCCTTTGAAGGAAAGCTCTCAGACAATCCCACGTAGCCCAATTTTAATTGTGGAGGGGCTAATCGCAAGATTAGTCCCTCAACTCTCATCATACTATGATTTTGTTCCCCAACTTGCATTTTCTTCAATTTAGTCACTATATAGGTTCAATATTATTCAATAGAGTCTGATGACGATGTTTTAAGCTCAATTAGGGTTTGATATCAATAATTAACTAGTCGATACAATATTTAGACTTCATCAATGTAGGATTTCCGATCACTGAAACTAAATCCCGACTAGACCAGATTTTGGGGTTTTAAAACTCTCCACTCTTAAGAAAAATTCATCGTCGAATTTTACCTAAATTGAAGAGATGCGAATACTGTTGTTTCATGGTCTCTTCAGGTTCCCAAGTGGCTTCCTCAACGGTGTGGCTCCTCCATAGCACTTTAACCAAGGATATTGTTTTGTTGCGAAGTCTCTTGACTTCTCTAGCAAGAACTTGAACCGGTTCCTCCTCGTAGGACAAATTTGGTCGAAGTTCCACAGATTCAGATTCCACAATGTGTGAAGGATCAGAACGATACTTCCGAAGCATTGATACATGAAAAACACCATGGATCTTACTCAATTCTGAAGGTAATATCAGTCGATATGCTACGGGGCCAACTCTTTCAATAACTTCAAAGGGTCCAATGAATCGGGGACTCAATTTTCCCTTTTGCCAAATCTTAATACTTTCTTCCACGGTGATACTTTAAGGAATGCCTTCTCACCAACTTCGTACTCAATGTCTCTTCTTTTGAGGTCAGCATAAGCCTTTTGTCGATCAAAGGCAGCCCTTAAACGATCATGAATTATAGCGTCTCACTCTTCAGTCTCTTAAAGCAAGTTAGGGCCTAACATCTTGCCCTCGCCAAGCTCCGAACAACACAATGGAGTTCTGCATCACCTACCATACAATGCTTCATACGAAGCCATTTGAATTGATGCTTGGTAACTATTGTTGTAGGCAAATTCAACGAGAGGCAGAGACTTTTCCCAAGTTCTACCAAAGTCAATAATGCATGCTCGAAGCATGTCTTCCAAGATCTGTATAGAGAGGTTCAGTGACAAAGCAAGTTCTAGGATTTCCAAAGGATAGATTTTTTTTTATGATTTACCTAGATTACCTTTCTGACTGGCCGTCAGATTGAGGGTGACAAGTTGTGCTGAGATTAACTCTAGTGCCCAGAGCTCCTTGTAAAGTCCTCCAAAACCGAGATGCAAATCAGGGATCTCGATCGGAGATGATAGACTGAGGTACTCCGTGGAGTCGGATTACTTCCTTGATATACAAGTCAGCTAGTTTGGGAAGATTGTAGTCCATTCTAACCGTTATAAAATGAGCTGACTTCGTGAAACGATCTATAATGACCCATATAACGTCATGCCTTGCAGGGGTTAACAGTAGACCACTAACAAAATCTATAGTGATCTTTTCCCATTTCCATTTCGATGGATCGATAGGTTGTAATAGTCCAGTAGAAGCACAATGTTCTACCTTAACACGTTGGCACATGAGGCATTTAGAAATCAAATCAACTATGGCCTACTTCATGCCCGACCACCAATAGAGTTCACGTAGGTCTTTATAGATCTTTACAGAACTAGGGTGAATAGAGAAAGAACACGAATGGGCTTCTAAAAGGATATCGATGCGAAGAGATTCATCATTAGGTACACAAACTCAGTTATGGAAACGCAAAAGTCCTTCAGAATTAATTCAGAAATCAGGGTTATCCGATAGATTTGAGATAATGGTTTGAAGCTCAAGATCTTATTGGTGCAAATCTTTGATTTGTGAAACGATGGTAGACTAAACTTGAAGTTCAGCTACAAGGCAACGATGCTTCTGAAGTCGGAAGTGAGCATTAATTGCTCGAGAAGCTACAATATAACAATGTTATAATGAGTTAATGTACTACATAATACATATAACTTCAAATTCATTGTCAATGCTTACCAGACAAAGGTTTGCGGCTGAGTGCATCAGCTACAACGTTAGCCTTGCCCGGATGGTAATCAATGACAAGATCGTAATCTTTAAGGAGTTTCATCCACCTCCGTGGTCGAAGGTTTAATTCCTTTTAAGTCAATAAATACTTGAGGCTCTTATGGTCCGTGAAAAGATAGCATTTCTTCCGTAGAGATAATGTCTCCAGATTTTCAATGCGAAGACAACTACAACCAATTCAAGGTCATTGGTGGGATAATTCATCTCGTGTGGCTTAATTTGTCTCGAATCATAAGCAATAATCTTGCCTTCTTGCATCAATACACATCCTAACCTGAGATGCGACGCATCGCTATAAACTGTGTAGTCCTTTCCAGACTCGGGTTGGGTTAGGACGGGTGCATGAGTCAATACTTGCTTCAACTGATCGAAACTTCGTTGTTGAACCTTGGTCCAAACAAAAGGAGCCTCTTTCCTCAATAATTTGGTTAAAGGAACAACTATCATAGAAAATCCTTTTACGAACCTGCGATAATAGCCAGCAAGCCCAAGGAAGCTTCTAACTTCACCGATGATCTTCGGTGGATGCCATTCTACAATGGCTTGGATTTTCTTTGGGTTCACTTGAATACCCGAAGCCGACACGATATGCCCCAGAAAGGCAACTTCAGTAAGCCAGAACTCACACTTAGAGAACTTCGCGTACAATTGCTTCTCTCTCAGGGTCTGAAGTACAATACGAAGATGATCTCGATGCTTCGCTTCATTTTTGGAATAGATCAATATGCCGTCTATAAACACCACTACAAACTTGTCAAGGTAGGGTCTAAATACCCGATTCATCAAATCCATAAAAGCTTCCAGTGCAATGGTTAGCTAAAAGGGCATCACCAAGAATTCGTAGTGTCCATATCTTGTACAGAAGGCAGTCTTTGGAACATCACACTTCTTAACCATCATTTGATAATAGCCCGACCTTAAGTCGATCTTGGAAAACACATCAAAATCTTTTAGTTGATCGAACATGTCGTCTATTCTAGGCAATGGATATTTGTTCTTGATGGTTACTTTATTCAACTGTCTGTAGTCGATGCACAATCGCATAGAACCATCCTTCTTCTTAACAAAGAGAACCGGAGCTCCCCAGGGTGAAGAGCTCGGTTGAATGAAACCTTTTCTCAATAGGTCTTGGATATGTGTCTTTAATTCTTTCAACTCCACAGCTTCCATGCGATATGATGCAATGGAAACGGGAGCGGTCCCAGGTTGCACCTCGATGCCAAACTCTACTTCACGGATTGGGGGCAATCCCGAAAGTTCTTCGGGGAAGACATCAGGAAATTCACATACAATGTCAATGTCTTACAGTTGTGGTTTGCCTTTGGTTTCCAATGTCAAAGCATACAATGATGGATTCCTTGCGTTTATTAGTATGACACTTTCTTTACCCAAACCCGAAGGTACAATTTTCTCTTACAACAATCTACCCAGACTTGGTGCTCACTAAGCCAATCTAAGCCTAGGATGACATCAAATTCGTGAATCGGTAAAGCCAACAAATAGGTCGGAAAAGGAATCCCTTGAATCATTAAGGGACAGTTCTTGCACACTACCCTTACGTTGACACAATCTTCTAGAGGATTGGTTACATAAATTCTTGATGCTATTGGTTTAGAAGACATGTTATACTTTTTAACTACAATGATGCTTATAAAAGAATGAGTAGAACCAGGGTCAATCCATGCATATAAAGGATGGGAATATAACTCAATGGTACCTGCAATAACATCAAGTTCATCCTCTTCTTCCCTGCTCCTCACATGATACATTTGGGCAGGAGCTTTTAAATCTTGTTTATTAAAAGGTTTCCCCGGTCCACTCGATTGTCCATATGTTCCCGTTGATCCTTGCTTTGATCCTTTACCCTGAAAGGATTGAGCATGAGAAGCAGCAGTGGTCGGTGTGACGACAAATTTGGTTGCATTCATAGGACAGTCACGAATGAAGTGACCCTACTCACCACAATAGTAACATGCTCCATTCTGCTTACGACATTGACCCGCTGGGTGCCTATTCTGACAATAATTGCAGAGAGGGTGCTGGTTACCTCGATTCGAACCTCTAGTGCTGTAAACGGATGTGACTTTAGTAAAAGACTACGTCACAGACCGAGGTCTCTCAATGTTCCCAGATCGGGAGGGTTGTGAATAGATATTCTATTTGGGGCCTTGATATCTCCCCTTCTTGTTCCATCTCGGAGGTCAAGAATCATCCCTGAACCTCTTCTTAGATTTTTCAGACCCACCAGCTCGTTGAGCTCTTTGGGCAGCTTTAGTGGCCTTGACTCGGTTCACTAGATCTTGGAAGTTGGTGATACCAAGGGTCGTAAACATTGGTCGTAGCTCATCGCTAAGGCCAGCTATAAATATTCTGCACTTGTCTTCCTCTATAAAACTAATGTTTTGATATAATAATTGAAAAATATTTTGGACTGATTTAAAAAGAATTCAAAACTATTTCCAAAGTCTAAATAACTTGAAACTATGTTTAGGGATGTTTTTAAAAGGGTTTAACATGTTTTTCAAAGCCAAACTTCACAAAACCTTCCAGTCGTTTCGATACGGTGTATTCCAGTAGCAAAAATGTTTTGATACGAGTATCGAAACGAGACTTCCCTAGATGAGATTTTTGCCCAGCGTTCCGAAACGGGCTATACCGTTTCAGTACGCCTACGTGGCATCGACCACAACGGTCATAAACCCCAACGACTATTTCCCAACTAACATTTAAATGCAGATCGTTTCGATACGGAGGCAGGCGTTTCGATACGGGTGTTTCGAAACGGCCAAGGGTGTTTCGATACGGGTACTGCATCAGACTGAACGACTCTTTCTACTTAAAGGGTGTTTCGAAACGGTGAGCTGCAGAACTACATTTATGGTGGGAAATTAAGTCTCCAACGGCTCCAATTCAACCCCAACGGCTAGTAACGGCTACAAACTCATCAAGGAGTATAAAAGGGACATTCAAGCATCAAGATATTGTTAATGCTTCAATTGTCAATCAAAAAATGATCAAATATAGTCTTTGTACCTAAATTGTAAATTCTTGTATAGACAAACACTAGTGAGCCAAAATTGTCAATTTTGCTCAAGTGTTTTAGGTTTTGGGTGAGTGCTTTAATTTTGCAAACAAACACCTATTAGAGGGATTTGTGTTTGCTTTTCTTATCTCTTGTAAAGAAGGTTTGATCAAGGCTTTGGGTAGAAAGCTTGATCGATGTATAAGGGTTTCCTCCTAAGCCTAGAAAAGGGGACGAATCAATAGTGGATTGATTGGAAATCCTTAGTGGGAAGCTAAGGTAGTGGATGTAGACCTTGGTTAGAAGGTTGAACCACTCTAAAATTATTGTGTCAATTATCTTTTTAGCTTCCTTACCACATCCACCCAAAATTCCACCTCTCCACCACTTGGTGAGCAACATCGGTTGAACGAATCGAGCACCTCACAACTCAACAATTGGTATCAGAGCTTGGCTCAATCGAAGAGAATTCACATCCTATTGAGAAGATCTGGCAAGCTCGATCATCATTTCACCAATCGGCTCAAATGGCGCAATCCATCGACAAACCACCTTTCTTTGACGGAACCTACTATGTCCATTGGAAGAACAAGATGAAATTTTTCATAAAGTCAAGAGACTACAAACTATGAGACATAGTTGAAGACGGTCCGTTCGTGCCTCAACGAAGCAAAGCGGAGTGGAGTGCCGACGATAGCAAGAAGATGGAGCTAAATTGCAAAGCCTTGCACATTCTCTTTTGTGCATTTGGTCCAACCATCTATGAGAAGATATCTTCTTGTGAGAGTGCCAAGAAGGTATGGGACAAGCTTGAAGTCATACGAGGGAACCGATGAAGTAAAGGAGACCAAGATTGGGCTCCTCACCATAGAGTATGAGAACTTCAAGATGGATCCGGAAGAGAATATCGAAAAGATGTTTGATAAGTTCTCCACAATCACCAATGGTCTCAATGGCTATGGAGAAGCCATTTCGGAGGAGAAACTTGTCCGAAAGCTCATCTACTCACTTCCCGAGTCTTGGGACTCAAAGAGGACCGCCATCATCGAAGCAAAGAATTTGAAGACTTTGAAGCTTGATGAACTCATGGGGTCACTCCTTACTCATCAAATCATGAAGAAGAACAAAGAGGATGAGAAGAAGAAGGAAGAAATTAGAGCTATGGGAGAGAAGAAGCTCAAGAGGCTTGGCATCAACACCAATGCCATTGCTCTCAAGTCCTCCACTTGCCATCATGTCTATTCAAGTGAAGAGGAGGATGAAGAAGAAGAGATAGTTCATCTCTTCAAGAAGTGTGCCCCGTTCATGAAGAAAGCCTTGAGAGAGCTTGAACGAGAATCCAAGAAAAAGGAAAGGGAAGCACTTCAAGCCATAAGAAGAAGGCATATGTGGCTACTTGGAGTGATGAGGACTCCACCGAAGATGAACAAGCCAACCTTTGCCTTATGGCCATCGAAGAAGATTCAAGGGTAACTTCTAATTCATCTACTTCATGTTCTTACTCTTTTGATGAATTACAAGATGCCTATGATGATTTGGTTTTAGACTTTAAAAATCACATTTTGAAAAACAATAAATTGATTTCAAAGTTAAAAATTCAAAATGATTTGATTTCTAAAACCAAACTTGAACTTGAAGCAAAACTCGAAGAGTTTGAACTAAATTGTTTTGATTTACACAATTTGCTTCAAAAAGTTCAAGAAGAAAAAGATTTGATTTCCAAAGAGCTTGAAAATAAAAATAATTTTGGAAAATCAAATTTTTATGTAAGACAATCTAGTGCCCCTAGATTTGTAAAAGGAAAATGTTTTAGAAGTGTTTGGGTCCCAAAAAGACTTAACACTTCAATTAAAAAGGATGACATTGAAAAATGGATTCCTAAGGGGACTAAAATTTGTGCTACTAATGTTCATGGATCCAAAGCAATTTGGATACCAAAAATTACTTGATTGTCTTTTGCTAGGTGTGATGGAAAGTGATCAACAAGTCCAATTAATGAGGGGGAGCTTCATGCACACTAAGGAAAAACACTTGAAGAAGGAAGGCTTCACATCCTCCCTTGAGTTCAAGTGTGGTAAAATCTAGTTGCTTTTGTTTTATTTGATTAATTTTTATTTATGTCAACCAGATGATCATAAATGTTGGACTAACACTTTTAATGATGCTTAGAGTAAGGGGAGCCATTTTAAAACCAAATTCTTATTCTTGTCAAATTTTTCCTCTATAGTTATTTTGAATTTAATGTTTTAAATTCTTTTTGATATAACAAAAAGGGGGAGAATGATTTAAAAAATTGAATTTTCAAATGAATAAGGGGGAGCTTTAATTGATTTCATATCTTTAATCTCTTATTCACATTTTTAAAGTTAAAGGGGGAGAATCCCAAACAATTTTCAAGATAATTTTATTATATCAAAAAGGGGGAGATTGTAAAACTAATGTTTTGATATAATAATTGAAAAATGTTTTGGACTGATTTAAAAAGAATTCAAAACTATTTCCAAAGTCCAAATAACTTGAAACTATGTTTAGGGATGTTTTTAAAAGGGTTTAACATGTTTTTCAAAGCCAAACTTCACAAAACCTTCCAAGCGTTTCGATACGGTGTATTCCAGTAGCAAAAATGTTTCGATACGAGTATCGAAACAGGCCTTCCCTGGATGAGATTTTTGCCCAGCGTTCCGAAACGGGCTATGCCGTTTCGATACGCCTACGTGGCATCGACCACAACGGTCATAAACCCCAACGGCTATTTCCCAACTAACATTTAAATGCAGATCGTTTCGATACGGAGGCAGGCGTTTCGATACGGGTGTTTCGAAATGTCCAAGGGCGTTTCGATACGGGTACTGCATCAGACTGCAACGGCTCTTTCTACTTAAAGGGTGTTTCGAAACGGTCACGAGTGTTTCGAAACGGTGAGCTGCAGAACTGCATTTATGGTGGGAAATTAAGTCTCCAACGGCTCCAATTCAACCCCAACGGCTAGTAACGGCTACAAACTCATCAAGGAGTATAAAAGGGACCTCCAAGCATTAAGATATGGTTAATGCTTCAATTGTCAATCAACAAATGATCAAATATAGTCTTTGTACCTAAATTGTCAATTCTTGTATAGACAAACACTAGTGAGCCAAAATTGTCAAATTTGCTCAAGTGTTTTAGGTTTTGGGTGAGTGCTTTAATTGTGCAAACAAACACCTATTAAAGGGTTTTATGTTTGCTTTTCTTATCTCTTGTAAATAAGGTTTGATCAAGGCTTTGGGTAGAAATCTTGATCGGTGTATAAGGGTTTCCTCCCAAGCCTAGAAAAGGGGACGAATCAATAGTGGATTGATTGGAAATTTTTAGTGGGAAGCTAAGGTAGTGGATGTAGACCTTGGTTAGAAGGTTGAACCACTCTAAAATTATTGTGTCAATTATCTTTTTAGCTTCCTTACCACATCCACCCAAAATTCCACCTCTCCACCACTTGGTGAGCAACATCGGTTGAACGAATCGAGCACCTCACAACTCAAAATCCTCTTTCTTTATAAATTCTTCTCTGTATCGACAATATTTGCAAAAATCATGGATATATTGCTTGATAGGTCGCCCACCCTGCCTCAAGTGGAGAAAGGTGTTTTGCCTTTCCGTAAGGTAATATTCACTAATATATTTATTCTGGAATTCTCGGAGAAAGAACTCCCAAGTAACCGATTCTTCAGAAGCTGTGAGAATAGTGGTTTCCCACCACATTAAAGCTTCATCAGTCAATAACGCAACATCACACTCCAACTTGTGTTCATCCGAACATTGTAACTGCTTGCTCGAGATATGCAAAGTGTTATCCAACTAGTATTCGACAACTTCAGGATTATCATCATCTTGTCCAATAAAGGAATAGGCTCGGAGTGAAGCCAACTTGTCCACAGGGGCACAGACATACTGGACAACATGAGGGGTAGGCTGAACAGATGGTGTTACTTGCATCGCAGCCATAAACTGTTTGAACATATTAGCCATGTTTTGGTAGCATTCAGCCTGAGCGGTAGGTGCTGCAGGCTCAATACCCTGATTAGGAGGGTCCTGTGGTGGCGGTGGATTATGAGGATTTCCTCCTCTAATATCCTCTCTATGTGTCGAGGAGCCAGTAGTGAGCTCGTCTATATGAGTTTCGTTCGTCTTAAACATATCTATATGAAAGATCGGATTAGTCGACAAGTCATAATACACGTAATTTAAAACTCCTAGGTGGCAAAGTAACACAATAGCAATGCAATAAGCTTTGGTTTAATCCTAGAATCATCTAAACTCTAGCTCTGATACCATAAATATAACACCCTCTTCTCGGTTTGGTCGAGAACCGGGTCGGAAGGTGAAACCGATGATCAAAACAAAAACCAGTATAATAAAATTTCATTTTATTATTAACAGTTTCAATCCACATCATACAATGAATCACTCCCATCAAATAAATCAGTCCAATTTATCCATACAAGCAATGATTAGTCATTTATAGGCTAAATTGCAATTATTACAAGTTTTAGGGACCAATTTGTAATTGCGACAAACTAGGGGTCCTTCAGTGAAATTGATCTTACCGTTTTAAAATTCACTACTTTATAGACATGTCTGCAAAATTTCATTCTATTTGGAGGTCATTTACTCGTTCGATTTAACCTTACAATGTTCAGTGACTAAACTGTGAAATTAGAAAACTGTTCAATGAGCCTTTAACTAACATACCTAGGGGTGTAAACGAGCCGAGTCGAGCCCGAGTAGTGCTGAGCTCGACTCGAGCTCGAAAAGCTCGAAGCTGAGCTCAACTCGACTCGAAAGCTCGCGAGCTCAAAATTATTGAGCTCAAGCTCGAACTCGAAATCAAAAATGAAACTCGAACTCGAACTCGAAAAGCTCGAACTCGAAAAATCGAAAGGCTCGAATTCCAAAAGCTCGAAAAGCTCGAATTCCAAAAGCTCGAAAAGCTCGAATTCCAAAAGCTCGAAAAGCTCGAACTCGAAATATTCTCAAACTTATGTAGGAGCTCGATTCAAGATTGAAAATCTCAAATATTATGTCTATTATTACTAGAATATTTTTTTAAAAAAAATAAATAACTTAAAACTAAATTTTATTAATCAATTATTTTTAAAAATAAAAAATATATATTTAAATATTATTTTTTCGAGTAGCTCATGAGCTTTTCGAGTCGAGTATCGAGTAGCTCGGCTCGGCTCGTTAAGAACTCGAGTCGAGTTCGAGTTCGAGTCGAGTCCAATCGAGTCGAGCTTTGACCGAGCTTTGACCGAGTCGATCTCGAGTAGCTTGCGATCTGTCTCGTATCATTTACAGCCCTAAACATACCTAACCCCGTATCGAAACACCCTAGAGTTGTTTCGAAAAGGGTGAACGATAGTCAACTCCTGTTGACCTTACCCTTAAGACCGTACCGATACGAGCATTCCCGTATCAAAACGGGGTTGACCTTCTTTGTCTTTGACTTTGACATGTTTCGATAAGCTATGAACCCGTATCGAAACGATGGATTCCAGAGACAAAATGTTTAAAAACAGCTATGGAACGTTCTGATACACCCTATTTCTCAGACCAAACTGTGCTTACCCGTATCAAAACGCCATCACCCGTTTCGATACGGCCTAACCTATAATGACAGATTTTTGCTGGTTTTTACTCAATTTGACCTATCGAACAATGTCCAAATGCAACGAAACTTTACACACAACATTTCAATAGTATAAACTAGTAGCATACCAAATTTCATGATCATACAAATCCATTTACTATACTTTTATCTTTTTGAGCTAAATATGCATTCTTAAGCCATTTTAAACCAACCAAAAAGGGCATATAGGGCCATTAACCAAGTTACAACATAACCAAAATGGGCATATTTGACTAGTTCAACTACTTTGCCACCTTCCTAGGAGTACTTAGGATCAAAATACATTACTTTAAGGCTTGTAGTGACTTGTCGAGCCTAGCCAAATCCAATCTTCCAGCACTCGATCTTTCAACCTGAAAATGCATGAGATGAAACATGTTAGGCATACATTACCTAGTGAGATAGTCATAAACAATATGAACAACATTATATCAAACATCAATATACATAATCTCATGCTCATCAATGTCAAAGCTATACATCAATATACAATGTTTAGCATTTTCTTTTCATCATTAATCCTTGGATTGAATCAAGATAATGGATACGTGAATTCCTACGCCTCTCCAAATCAATGAATGGTCTGATCCATCCATCTCGCCAATATGACCAATATCAATACACATCCCTCCGCCTCGCCAAATCAATATAGGTTGTAGCCTTAGGACCGTAGTCCACCCATACACTAAGATTGTGAATTCTATGGCATGCCAATTGTATCCAATGTCTATTAAAATCCAAGGTTCCAATGTTCATTTCCATTTTCAATAATCAATAGTATTCCAATGTCTGATGATTTCATTATTACCAATGACAAATATATATGTATCTCATCATCAATATATCATAATCCAATGTCAATATCAATGTCCAATGATTTCTATACAATAATCCGATGACAATTACTATATCAATGACGATATCAATGACTATATCCGATGTTCAATAACAAACTTACCGAAACTTACCAAAATGTCCGATTAACCATCCAATGCAATTTCTTCAACAACAATGTTAGCAATGAAATCTAAATTATCAAATAATGATCCGGGAAGGCCTTTCGCCTAAACCCGAAACTCTGACTACACTCACCTTAGCAATCTGAAGCTTTCAAGGCTCTTGGATAACAATCCCCTTGTTCCTAGCTTGAGATGGAGACGGTGAAACCTCTTTCTCCACTTCTTGAGCTAGAAAGTCAATAGAAAAGTATTAGGTTTGATATTTCGATATCAAATTCAATACAACGATATCAAATTCAATATATGATTTCGATAACACAACAATGATGGAATATCCATGGATAGTCAAAACCCTAACTTGAAATTAAGCTCAATATATCCATGAAATCCAAAAATTGATTGTGGATTATAGCTTACCCGATCGATAGGAACGATTCAATATCGATAAAATGAAGAAAAAATGAAGTTCACAACTTCCTCTAATGGAGGTGCTTGCTTCAAGGAACGAGATGAAGATATTTGCTTGAGGATTCTCGGGTAAGTTTCTATCCTTTTTCTTCTTTTGTTTTGTATAACATAATTTAAGCTATTTAGCTTTCCTTCAATTGAAAAAAGCTCTCAGACAATCCCACATAGCCCAATTTTAATGGTGGAGGGCCTAATCGCAAGATTAGTCCCTCAACTTTCACCATACTATGATTTCATTCCCAACTTGCATTTTCTCCAATTTAGTCACTATACAGGTTCAGTATTACTTAATAGAGTCTGATGACGACGTTTTAAGCTCAATTAGGGCTTGATATCAATAATTGACTAGTCGATAAAATATTTAGACTTCATCAATGTAGGATTTCTGATCACCAGAACTAAATCCCGACTAGACCAGATTTCGGGGTGTTACAGCTGCAGCGTTAGCACAGGGCGCCACTATCTCCTGAACCAATCGGCTGCATCGCTGCAAAATTGACTCCTCACAAGCCATAATATCTGGTTCAAAGGTTCGCTTATTCCTATGAAGCCATACAGACCATACCACATACCCCAAACCATAAATTTCAGCTGTCCGGGTTATTAGGAAAATTGCAGTTGCTCTCTAAGTTCCATACAACCTAGTCCTGCAAATTCAAGGAGAATAAAACTCCATGCTCGCTTTGTTTAAACAGAATCGACCACACCCGTCGCAGTCGTGCAATCCCTCAACACATGGAGCACCGATTTAACGTCGTCCTCTCACTGTCGGCAAGCAGGATCATCTGCCAAGTGACAGCGAACCCTTTCTTCATTCGTAAGTAACTTTTCCCAGTACACAAGCCAAAGAAAGAACCTTACCCGGGACGAGCCTTTAAAATTTCCGATAATATCCCAGCCCTTGTCTAAAGAACCAGAGCCACAACCCGACTTGGCTTCATAAGCTGACCGAACCGAAAACTTGCGCGTCGGGTCCCATTTCCACTCCGGAACACCAATACCTGCCAAAAGTAAAGGAGGCTTAATGGCGGCAATATGGAACGAAACGTGAGGTGGTAATGCAGCCTCAAACTCTTTCCACTCCCAATCGCCACCTATAGAGATCATGTTAGCAACCATACCTGAAATATTATGAATCAAGAATAATTTCGTAACATGTTCGATCAACGAGCCAAACCTATTAACCCAGGGATCAAGCAAAAAACGCACATTAGACCCGTTCCCTAGATTCCATGTAACACCCTGGCGAACATCTGCCCATACCTTTGAAATCCCAAGCCATAGCTGCGAAGAACCATTGCGACTAATCTCACAAGGAATCCCTCCAGGCCAATTATACTTAACACATAGAACCAGAACCCAAAGCTGATCCAGACGAGTTAGAACACCATAAGCAATCTTCACGAGAAAAGTCTCATTCTGTATAAACACCAGAAGAATACCCAAACCACCTTCCGAAGGTGGTCTACAAACATCATTCCATTTAACTAACGAAATACCCCTTTTATCGTTCATACCTCTTCAAAGAAAACGACGTATCAACCCTTCAATATGATCACAAGTACCTTTCGAGAGGAGAATCGCTTGCATCATATACGTCGGTACAATTGAAAGTACTGAATTCACCAAAATAATACAAGTCGCAAAAGAAAGCTTATTCGCTTTCCAAACTAACAGCTTACTGCAGATTTTCAAGACAATGTATCCATGAGTTTCTCTGGTTACTCTGCCATGTATAATCGGCATTCCCAGATACATACCCAAGTCGACGACTTCCATAAACCCAAGAGCACTACAAATACTCACCCTCTCATCCTTTGACACGTTACTTGAAAAGAAAATATGGGTTTTCGATACACTCACCTTATGTCCGGAGCTCTCGCAAAAACAATCAAGCATCTTCTGCATCACCTTAGCCTACCGCATCGAAGCCTCCACAAATAACACTAGATCATCGGCAAAAAAGAGATATGACAAACCAGGGCCATTTCGGGAAAGACGGATGAGATTCCAATTCCCTATTTTGATTTCAAAATTGATCGTACGTGCTAGTCGTTCCATAAAAATAACAAAAATGTACGGCGAAAGGGGGTTACCTTGTCTAATTCCCTTAGTCGGGTAAAAGGACTCCATCGCATTTCCATTCCAAAGCACTTGTGTAGACACCGACAAAATACAACTCATAATTAAACAGCGCAAATTTGTAGGAAGCCCAATTTCTAGCAATGTATCATGAATGAAACTTCATTCTAATCAATCACATGCCTTTTCGAGGTTAATTTTCACCGCCATCCATCCCTTCTTACCCTACTTTCTACGCATCGAGTGAACAACCTCCTGAGCAATAATAATATTATCAATAATTGATCTTCTAGGGGCAAAGCTAGTCTGATTGTTTGAAATCCACGACGGAAAAAAGGCTTCAACCGAGAAACAATTATCTTTGTAACAATCTTATATAACATATTACAGAGACTAATAGGTCTAAACTTCACAATAGACTTTAGATTTTCTACTTTTAGGGATCAAAACAAGCAATGTCTAATTTAACGTTTCATCCATGACCCCAAATAAGAAGATTCGCTTCACTTTCTCACAAACCCCCATCCCAACGATGCTCCAGTTCTTCTAATAGAAAGATGCATGTAAACCATCTACCCCCGGAGCTTTGAGTGGACTCATAAAGAACAAAACATCCCAAATTTCCTTGTCTGAAATCATCCTTGATAACCATTAACTCTCTTGCGGCAATAACTGAGGAAATCTACCCACCACTGGAAATGCAATTAGGCCCCTACCGGATGACGTAAACAAATCCCGATAGAAAGTAACCGCCAAACTCTCAAGTTCACCTTGATCATCACTCCACCTTCCTGACGGCAACTACAATGACAATATAAAGTTCCTCCTGTGACGACTCATAGTACAAGCATGGAAAAAGTTAGTATTCTGATCCCCTTGAGCTAACCACTTTGACCTTGCTTTTTTATACCAAAGAGATTCCTCTTGCTCCAACATGGTGTCCAATTGTAAAACAAGATTTGCCCGTAGGCAAATCAACGATTACGAAATGCCCACCTCAAGCTCCCTATCAATACCTTTGATTCGTGCCATGATCCGTCATTTCTTTTGCTCAAAGTGGCCAAAAACATTACGATTCCATTCTCTCACATTAGAGCAAAATTTCTTAATATTCTCCTATTCACTATGATTCTCATCCCAGCAAGAAGCTAAGAAATTACTGAAATCTGGATGATCCTGTCAGCTCGCAATAAATCGAAATGCGCTATTATTAGAGCTCCCAACAATCTAAGCAGATGATATCAAAATTGGCCTATGATCAGACCCAAGTTGATCTAAATGAATTACTCTGAAGTTTTTAATATTGGCACACCAAGCTTCATTAACAATGAACCTATCAAGTCTTTTATAAAGTTCTCTACGATTCCAGGTAAAGCGAGGACCCGAAAAACCAGCACCTACATGTAACACCCCAATTTTGGGCTTGGAAGTTTAGGGTCTGAACCGGACCGGTTTAAATTACGGTTCGAATATAAAAGGTGGTTTTTAGGGAAAGCCTAGTTCGGGATGCATTAAAAATATGGAAAAATATCTAAAAATCCTCTTTTATTATATATAAGAGAGTGGTGAAATCAATTTTATAAAATGGGGTTTGGAAATATGACATTTCAAGTTAGTGACTAAAATGTAATTTTTGAAAAGTTGGTGACTGTTTTAAAAGGATTGAAACTTTGAATCTTTAAGGAGCTAATTTACCCAAGGGAGGGTTTCTCCAGATTTTTCTTAAATTTTAAAGACTCATTTAATGTTATTTAATAAAAAGAAAAGAGGGAAAATAGATATTTTAGTTTCATAACTAACTTTTGCCAAAATTTTCCCATTTCATTTTCTCTCAATTTTCCCTCAGCCAAACACATTTCCACAGCCACTTTTCCTTTGATTTTCACACCTAAAGTTGAGATTTCAATCTCTAAATGATTTCTAATCATTTCTACACCAAATCCTCATCATTTGCTTATTGAATTTTCAAGGATTTTGGCTCTAAACAAGGAGAAACTCACATTTAGAGGTATGAACGTCCTTCTCCTCTAAATACTCAATTCTTTACTGAAATTTCCAAGTTCTCAATCCTTAAATTGAGTTTTATTAAAGGTTTTAATGTTGTGTTCTTGATTTTGGCTTAAAATGCAAGATTTGGATTTAATTTTGAAGAAATTCGTAATAGATGATTGGGCTCTGTTTTGAGATATCTTTTTGATGTATTTTGGATGTCTAAATGATGTGTAATTGAGGTTTAATCAATGTAATCCTTAATAGGTTGATTTTCCTAAGTTTTTACTTGAGAAAATGGTGGTTTTGGGGTGATTTTGATGTTCTGCTATAGCTGGAGGTATAAGGACGTGATTAGGTCCTTTTTAGATGTTAATTGATGTTTAAGAATGATTGGATTTGATGGATCTTGGCTGGGTATTGTTGTAGAGGTGTTTGGATGTGATTTCGGTTGTGTTTGGTAGCCGAAATGTGGGTTTTGATGAGAGCAGTGAGTTTAAGTGTTTTGGTTGAAGATTTTAATGCATGATGATGCATTAATCCTCTGCTTTGATGTGTTTAAAACAAGGGAGACATCTTCGGATCCTTGTGGTGTTGATCCGGAGGCTTGATTGGCATTTCGGCAAGCTTGCGAAATGGAATCGGTGAGTGAAGTTTGGTTTTCAGCTTTGAAACCGATCTTTGAAGGTTATGGGAGCTTAGTTTAAATCTAAACAACTTAGCTAAGCTCAAGAGTAAGTTTTTCGGAGAAACTCTCTTTTTGATAAACCATGAGATGGTTGAATGCAATGTGTCTATTTTGCATGTTTAAATTCTGTTTTGAAAGCATATTTTAGCATGTTTAATGCTGGTTTTGTAAGCCATGTGTTGAAGGATGCTCAAGGTAAGAGATCCTTGATTTGGACATTGATAAATGTGGTTTGATGCATAGTGGTGCATGATTATGTAATGGCTTTGTTTAATGTTTAAAAACAGTGGATTGATGATGGTAAATGATGTATATTGGCAAGTGATGTGTTGGTTTAAAAGTACTTGAATCGGATATAGTTAGCCGGCTATAGGATTGGGTGCACCGTGAATAAAGTCGCCTTGGATGTGGAGGGGTTGTGATTGTACCGTAAACTCCATCCAAGTACACTAACGAGATGTCTAAGATCATAATGGTGGTTAAAATGCCATGTGAGGATCTTGTGTTGTGTGTCCCGTGTAACCCCCTCATCCCGGTCTGGCCAGATGACCGGTCCGAGTGGGCCACACGGGGAAAACCGAAGCGAAACCCAAAGGGTTCCCCCTCGGTTAGCAACCCTATTTTTTCATTTTAATCTTGTCACATTCGAACCCTAAACCACATTCAAACAGCCCAATTTTAATCTTGACTAAAGGCATCTTAATACCTATGGGTTTTTCTCTTTAAAAAGGGCCAACAAGGATCAAACAGTGCAGTTTAAGCAAAGGTTTCGAAACCTCTCCAAAAGGTTTCGAAACTTAGACTGGCAGTAAGGTCTGGAACCCAGATTTCTGCAAAGGTTTCGAAACCTTACCCATGGTTTCGAAACCCTCAACCATGGTTTCGAAACCTTCCTCAAAGGTTTCGAAACGTAGCTTGGCAGTGAGGTCTGGAATCCCAGATTTTGCAAAGGTTTCGAAACCTTCCCTATAGGTTTCGAAACTTAGGCTGGCAGTAAGGTCTGGAATCCCAGATTTCTGCAAAGGTTTCGAAACCTTACCCATGGTTTCGAAACCTTAGTGCAGGGGAGCACTTACTGCCTAACTCTAGAGACTTCCTAGGGAAAAAGAACACCAAGATCATGCATAGACATACACAAGAGCTTACAAAGGGCCTAAGGCATGAATTAACACTCATAAGACTTGCACATACTAACATTTAGGCAACCATACATGAACCATAGGTAACGATCAACATGAGTCAAGGCATTCGAACATGACATTCCAACAAAAGAGCAAATTCATTATTTAAGGTCATACATGAAAGCTCAAAGGCCCATATGACACAATTCAACACAAGAGGTTTGCACTCATACACAAGGCAACCTAAGCATCTAAAGCATGCCATCACACACCAACAATCATCATAGTGTTACATGCTTTACAATCCAAAACATCAATATACCAAAGAGTCATATAAAGCTCATACAACAACCCTTGCCACATTGCTAGCTAATACAAAAATTGATAACCGTACTTGAGCCACAAACTTGGAAAGCCCTTCTTGCCTTGCCTCGAGCTAACACCACGCTAATGATCTGCATTGTTGAACATTGAGAGCGTAAGCTAATAACTTAGTGAGGGTGCTCTAAAACGAAAAACATCAACAATGCAGGGTTCAAGCATGTAAATCCAAATCTCACATACAACCTACAATTGCATATAATTGAGTAGACCTAGCTAGTCTTTCAAGTGGCATAATATGGTTTCTCAATCCTACCAAGCTCAATCATCAATATCATCATCATATAACAATACCATATACCACAATCATATATCAACCTCACATATCACAATGTATGAACAAGTTAATTGGCCACTATTAATCACTCTGATTGTGCGGATTTAAACCTCAACAACACTTTACCTCAGTGGGATTACACTCATCACCGGACCTTGCATGTGCGGGATTCCACTCATCGCCACATGCCCTACGGATGGGATTCCACTCATCATCCCATAGAAATATATAAAAAGCTTCCGGTGGAATGTTACATCACCGTACTCCTCCTTGATGACTTAACGCCATCAAGGCCACGTACGTTTTGACTCAATTTGTGTGCACACTATCCTAATGATCGATCATTTACAACCGGTAATTATTTTATTGCCAATTATCATAACCACATTATATATATCATCAACCACCATTCATGCTCAATCTCATAGATGCATATCAAGATAAACTTACACCAATCAACCATAATCACAATAGCATAGTTAAGCAAGAATAAATGCATTTATGGATATCAATGGTTAAATCAACAACTTGAATTAACTATAAGTGGCCTACCAAGCACACTTCACACACTCCCACTACACATACTCAAACCAAACTTAAAACAAGTTGAAACCACTCACCGCCCTTCCTTAGCAAATCGAAACAATCCTCCTACGAGCCCGGATTCGGTCCCAAAGCCTCTTCAACGCTTCCTCTTGCTTCTAGCCAAACAAAACACACTTATTACACCACAATTCAATGCTAAACTCAACCATCAACTTACTTCACAAACACAAGCCAAATTCCACAAATTTCCAAACCACATAATCTCCCAAAAACTCAATTTTCGTACTCCAACAACCCTTGGCTGAAACACCCATTTCCAAACACCCAAATGACCTCCAAAATATCCCAAATCACCCTCCTAACATACCCTAACCATCAGCCCTTAGTTTTCAACCAAAAACCCACCAAAAATGGTGTTTTTGACAACTCAAAAATGGGTATAAGAGCTCACTTCGGATTTTTACCAAAATTCAACCAAATTTACATATAATGTATATTTCAACGTGATTAAACAAAGCCCCAACACAATTTATCAAAACCAATTGGAAAACCCCTTAAAAACCCAAACTTTGATATAAACCCTAATTTTCAAAACTCTATAACTTTGAAATCTAAGACTATGGGTTGATAGGAAATAAAGAGGAGATTAAGAAAACATGTTCACCTTTCAAAATGGTGTTGAAATCAAGTGGCAAATTGATGGAATATTAACTTGAATATTTGAGAGGGTTTGGAGAAGGGGGAGAGTGTTTCACGTTGGGAAATATTGAAAAAAAGGGAGAAGATGACAACTTTGAAAGTTGTCATCCTTTTTAAAAAATTTTGGGTAATTTACAACATAAGTCCTTCCTTTTTTACTAAAGCTCAAATACACCACATTTTAGGTTGAATTGTTTTAATTAAATTTTATTTGACTCGAACTATAAACCCGGTTAACTCCTAGGCCCAAAACACGGGTGTTACAACTCTCTCCCACTTAAGGAATTTCGTCCTCGAAATTACCTGACTGAAAGAGATATGGAAACTGCTTTTCCATATCCTCCTTCCTCTCCCAAGTAGCCTCGTCCACACCTCTACGTTGCCACCGCACCTTCACTAACTCAATCGATCTACCCCTCAACACCTTACTGTCAGAAGCTAAGATCTCCACTGGTTCTTCCTCATAAGTCAAATCCGGATTCAATTCAATCTCTTCTACGGGCATAACATGTGATGTATCGGACCTATACTTACGAAGCATCGAAACATGGAACACATCGTGAATCTTCTCTAGCTCAGATGGCAAACGCAACTGATAAGCAACCGGACCAACCCTCTTCACAATCTCATACGGTCCTATGTACCTCGGACTCAACTTTCCCTTTCGGCCAAATCTCATCACTTTCTTCCACGGAGACACCTTCAGGAAAACCTTCTCACCCACTGAGAACTCAACTTCCTTCCTCTTCAAATCGGCATAGGACTTCTGCTTATCCGAAGCAGCTTTCAAACGATCACAAATCAATTTTACCTTGTCGGTTGTCCCCTTAACCAAATCCGGCATAGGTAACAATTTTTGTCCTACCTCGGCCCAACACACTGGAGTTCTACACTTCCGGCCATACAAGGCCTCATACGGAGCCATCTGAATGCTCGACTAAAAGCTGTTATTGTACGCAAACTCTACGAGAGGCAAATGCTTCTCCCAAGTACCCTGAAAGTCAATGATACAACAACGCAACATATCCTCTAAGATCTGAATAACCCTCTCTGACTGACCATCTGACTGAGGATGATAAGAAGTGCTGAAGTTTAAACGGGTACCCAAAGCTGTATGCAGACACTCCCAAAATCTAGAAGTAAACCGCGGGTCTCTATCTGACACAATGGACTTCGGCACACCATGCAGTCTAACAATCTCACCAATGTACAAATCGGCCAATCTATCTAAGGTGTAAGTAGTGTTGACTGCCAAGAAGTGAGCACACTTCGTAAAACGATCTACTATCACCCAAACTGAGTTCTTCTTCGTAGGAGTCAAAGGCAAACTCGAAACAAAATCCATGGTGATGTTCTCCCACTTCCATTCCGGAATTCCCAACGGCTGTAACAAACCTGAGGGAACCTGATGTTCCGTCTTCACCCTCTGACACACTAAGCACTTACTCACAAAGTCGGCTACATCTCTCTTCAAGCCAACCCAAAAGTACTCATTCTTCAAATCACGGTACATCTTCGTACTTCCAGGATGCATAGCAAACGGACTACTGTGGGCTTCAGTCAAGATCGTACGTCTCAAGTCACTGTCTTCTGGCACAACTATTCTATCCTTGAAACACAAAACCCCATCAGTGCTGAAACTGTAGTCTGAAGATCTACCCTCGGCTATATCTTGCACGTGAGGTGCCAAAGATCTATCTAAGAGCTGTTTCTCTCGAATCAACTGACCTAGAGTAGGTCGAACCTGAAGCTCGGCTATCAAGCCACCATCTCCGGACAAACTCAATCTAGCAAACATAGCTCTCAAGTCCACGACCATCTTCCTAATCAATGTATCGGCCACTACATTGGCCTTACCCGGATGGTACTCAATGGTAAGATCATAGTCTTTTAGCAGCTCCACCTACGCTGTCTGAGATTCAAATCTCGCTGAGTCATAATGTATTTCAAACTCTTGTGGTCGGTGTACACTGTGCATCTCTCATCGTACAAATAGTGCCTCCAAATCTTCAGAGCAAACACAACTGCAGCTAACTCTATGTCATGGGTCGGATAGTTGCGCTCATGGGTCTTCAACTGTCTTGAGGCATAAGCCACCACTCTCAGGTCTTGCATAAGAACACATCCTAGCCCTACATAAGAAGCATCACTGTAGACTACATAGTCCTTCCCGGACTCAGGCTGAATCAAGATCGGTGCTTGGGTCAAAGCTTCTTTCAATTTCTCAATGGCTCTCTGTCTTGCATCTGTCCACTCAAACTGAACACTCTTCTGAAGTAATTATGTCAATGGAGCGGCTAACTTAGAGAAACCCTCTACAAACCTCCTATAGTATCCGGCTAAGCCTAGGAAGCTACGTACCTCCGTCACAGACTTCGGTTGCTTCCACTCAACAATGGCTTCAATCTTCTTCGAATCAACTCTAATCCCATCGGCTGACACTACATGTCCTAAGAAGACTACCTCTCGGATCCAGAATTCACACTTGCTGAGTTTCGCATACAACTGATGATCTAGCAAAGTCTTCAAAACAAGTCTCAAGTGTCGGTCATGATCTTCTTCAGTTCGCGAGTACACCAAGATGTCATCAATAAACACAACTACAAACTGATCTAGATACTGATGAAAAATCCTATTCATCATGTCCATGAAAGCTGCCAGTGCATTAGTCAACCCAAAAGGCATGACTAAGAACTCATAATGTCCATACCTAGTCCTAAAGGCCATCTTCGGTACATCAACCTCTCTTATCTTTAGCTGGTAATAACCTAATCTCAGATCAATCTTCGAAAAGACCGATGCTCCTCTCAACTGATCAAACAAGTCATCAATTCTAGGCAACAGATATTTGTTCTTCACTGTCAACTGATTTAACTGTCTATAATCTATGCACATTCTCATACTTCCATCTTTCTCCTTCACAAACAACACTGGTGCACCCCAAGGTGAAGAACTAGGTCGAATAAAACCTCTATCTATCAATTCTTGCAACCGAGTCTTCAACTCTTTCAATTCTTTCGGTGCCATACGATACGGAGCAATCGAAACAGGAGCTGAATCAGAATAAGTCTCAATGCTGAACTCTACCTCTCTGTCCGGTGGTAACCCTGGCAATTCTTCTGGAAACACACTAGGAAAGTCACACACTGTCCGGATGTCCTGAGGTCTAACCTCACTCATGTTAGGGTTCATCACATACGCTAAGTATGCTTCACACCCCAACTCAACCAATCTCTTAGCCTCTAATACTGAAACCACATTGGACAAGAACTTCACATTCTCACCCACCACTACAATCTCATAGTCATCTGTGAGCCTCAAAGAAATCCGCTTAGTCTCAAAATCTATCCTAGCTCTATGCTCCGTGAGCCAATCCATACCCAGAATCACATCAAAACCATATAAGGGAAGCTCCATCATATCCACTGGAAACACATGCCCCTGAACCATCAACGGACACCTTCGGTACATCTTCCTAACTACTACCGTGTCCCCAAAGGAATTAGTGACACTAACTCCTACCTCTAACATCTCACAAGGCAAATTCAAAGACTGTGCATGCTCACTCAATATGTAGGAATGTGTAGACCCGGAGTCAATCAAAGAAAGCAAACCTAAAGACTGTATCAAGAAGTTACCTGCGATCACATCGGTGTCATGCTGATCCCCGCGCTGAGCATAAACTCTGGCATGACCTCCGCCCTCTGGCTGAACCGCAACTACATGTGCTATGTTCCTCTGACCATCGTTCCTCGGCTGGAAGTTACCTCTACCGCGCCCACGGCCTCTCTGAAAGTCATTGGCTCTAGCAGGAGCCTGAGCTGGTGCCTGTCCCACCTGATGTGGACAGTCACGCCTAATGTGGTCTCTAGCCCCACAACTCCAACAAGAATGAAAATTTCCCCAACACTCGCCGGTGTGGTTCCTCCCGCAAGTAGCACATGTGGGCAACTTCCCACCAGCTCTCTGACCCTGATGGCCCCTACCGTGGTTACCGCCACCACGCCTATGATCATAATGAGGTCTGTTGTCCCGATGCCTCTTGGCATCACCTCTATCAAAGTTGCTGGACCTCTTACCCGAACTAAATCCACCTGACCGCCTGTTCAAACTCAAACTGTACTCCAAGTCCTTGGCCCTCGAGACCAAGACTTCAAAATCATTGTAATCTGAAGCTAGAGTATACGTCTTGATCTCTTCACTCAGCCCATAACGGAAGCGGTTACAACGCTCCACCTCAGTAGGTACAAGCTCAGGTGCATACTGACTCAGTCTGACAAATCGGATCTCATAATCGGTCACGGACATACTCCCCTGAAGCAAAGCCATAAACTCCCTCTTCCTCTCATCGAGGTATCGCGGACCCAAATACTTCTTTCGGAAAGCTGTCTCAAAGAACTCCCAAGTGATCTCGGCCTCATCCATACCCGTAGTAATGGTGACCCACCAAGTGTAGGCATCACCCTGAAACAGAGACTCAACACATCCCAACTTGCGCTCACCAGTACATCCCATCTGAGCAAGGATACGGACAGTCTTCTCAAACCATAACTCTGATCGCTCTGGAGTAGCACCTCTGAACTCTTCGGCCCAAGGCCCCGAAGTCTCTCTAAAGGTAATCCGGTGCCCTCACCCTGATGGTGTGCTGCCTGACCCCCAGCTACTGCAGCCTGAAATGCCCCGGCTATTGCCTGAACCAACGGAGCTAAATCAATTACGGCCGGTCCTTGGCCACCTTGGTCACCTTGGCCTCCTTGTGGTCCCTCTCCTTCGACCCCGGCCTCACCTCCCGCTCCCGGTGGAGGAGGTGGTGGTGGTGGAGGTGGTGGAGGAGCTCCAACTCCAACCACAGGCTCTCCCACATGAGCCTCAACCCTAACTACCGGCTCAACTCCTGGAGCCTCTGCCCGTGGTTCCGGACGAACCATCCTAGGCCTCCCACGTGGTCTCATGGTACAGCTAGCAAGGAAATAACTACAACAACAAACAAATAGGAATTACGTTAGTCAAAGCAAGGGTCCAATAGTGCTCAAGTACTCCTTTTTATCAAAAATCTTTTCAATTAAGTAATAGTAGCAATGGGCACACACTCTACACCAGACACAACAATTCATGCTTCAAAACATCATACGAACAATCAAATATTCAGGAATTCATGGCAAGACATGCATCGAACAAAAAAATCATTTAATACATTAAGCTTACCTCACTTACCTGCCCGAGGTCTCGGTAACCTCAGGCTCTGATACCAACAAATGTAACCCCCTCATCCCGGTCTGCCCGGATGACCGGTCCGAGTGGGCCACACGGGGAAAACCGAAGCAAAACCCAAAGGGTTCCCCCTCGGTTAACAACCCTATTTTTTCATTTTAATCTTGTCACATTCGAACCCCAAACCACATTCAAACAGCCCAATTTTAATCTTGACTAAAGGCATCTTAATACCTATGGGTTTTTCTCTTTAAAAATGGCCAACAAGGATCAAACAGTGCAGTTTAAGCAAAGGTTTCGAAACCTCTCCAAAAGGTTTCGAAACTTAGACTGGCAGTAAGGTCTGGAACCCAGATTTCTGCAAAGGTTTCGAAACCTTACCCATGGTTTCGAAACCCTCAACCATGGTTTCGAAACCTTCCTCAAAGGTTTCGAAACTTAGCTTGGCAATGAGGTCTGGAATCCCAGATTTTGCAAAGGTTTCGAAACCTTCCCTATAGGTTTCGAAACTTAGGCTGGCAGTAAGGTCTGGAATCCCAGATTTCTGCAAAGATTTCGAAACCTTACCCATGGTTTCGAAACCTTAGTGCAGGGGAGCACTTACTGCCTAACTCTAGAGACTTCCTAGGGAAAAAGAACACCAAGATCACGCATAGACATACACAAGAGCTTACAAAGGGCCTAAGGCATGAATTAACACTCATAAGACTTGCACATACTAACATTTAGGCAACCATACATGAACCATAGGTAACGATCAACATGAGTCAAGGCATTCGAACATGACATTCCAACAATAGAGCAAATTCATTATTTAAGGTCATACATGAAAGCTCAAAGGCCCATATGACACAATTCAACACAAGAGGTTTGCACTCATACACAAGGCAACCTAAGCATCTAAAGCATGCCATCACACACCAACAATCATCATAGTGTTACTTGCTTTACAATCCAAAACATCAATATACCAAAGAGTCATATAAAGCTCATACAACAACCCTTGCCACATTGCTAGCTAATAAAAATTGATAACCGTACTTGAGCCACAAACTTGGAAAGCCCTTCTTTCCTTGCCTCGAGCTAACACCACGCTAATGATCTGCATTGTTGAACATTGAGAGCGTAAGCTAATAGCTTAGTGAGGGTGCTCTAAAACGAAAAACATCAACAATGCAGGGTTCAAGCATGTAAATCCAAATCTCACATACAACCTACAATTGCATATAATTGAGTAGACCTAGCTAGTCTTTCAAGTGGCATAATATGGTTTCTCAATCCTACCAAGCTCAATCATCAATATCATCATCATATAACAATACCATATACCACAATCATATATCAACCTCACATATCACAATGTATGAACAAGTTAATTGGCCACTATTAATCACTCTGATTGTGCGGATTTAAACCTCAACAACACTTTACCTCGGTGGGATTACACTCATCACCGGACCTTGCATGTGCGGGATTCCACTCATCGCCACATGCCCTACGGATGGGATTCCACTCATCATCCCATAGAAATATATAAAAAGCTTCCGGTGGAATGTTACATCACCGTACTCCTCCTTGATGACTTAACGCCATCAAGGCCACGTAAGTTTTGACTCAATTTGTGTGCACACTATCCTAATGATCGATCATTTACAACCGGTAATTATTTTAGTGCCAATTATCATAACCACATTATATATATCATCAACCACCATTCATGCTCAATCTCATAGATGCATATCAAGATAAACTTACACCAATCAACCATAATCACAATAGCATAGTTAAGCAAGCATAAATGCATTTATGGATATCAATGGTTAAATCAACAACTTGAATTAACTATAAGTGGCCTACCAAGCACACTTCACACACTCCCACTACACATACTCAAACCAAACTTAAAACAAGTTGAAACCACTCACCGCCCTTCCTTAGCAAATCGAAACAATCCTCCTACGAGCCCGGATTCGGTCCCAAAGCCTCTTCAACGCTTCCTCTTGCTTCTAGCCAAACAAAACACACTTATTACACCACAATTCAATGCTAAACTCAACCATCAACTTACTTCACAAACACAAGCCAAATTCCACAAATTTCCAAACCACATAATCTCCCAAAAACTCAATTTTCGTACTCCAACAACCCTTGGCTGAAACACCCATTTCCAAACACCCAAATGACCTCCAAAATATCCCAAATCACCCTCCTAACATACCCTAACCATCAGCCCTTAGTTTTCAACCAAAAACCCACCAAAAATGGTGTTTTTGACAACTCAAAAATGGGTATAAGAGCTCACTTCGGATTTTTACCAAAATTCAACCAAATTTACATATAATGTATATTTCAACGTGATTAAACAAAGCCCCAACACAATTTATCAAAACCAATTGGAAAACCCCTTAAAAACCCAAACTTTGATATAAACCCTAATTTTCAAAACTCTATAACTTTGAAATCTAAGACTATGGGTTGATAGGAAATAAAGAGGAGATTAAGAAAACATGTTCACCTTTCAAAATGGTGTTGAAATCAAGTGGCAAATTGATGGAATATTAACTTGAATATTTGAGAGGGTTTGGAGAAGGGGGAGAGTGTTTCACGTTGGGAAATATTGAAAAAGAGGGAGAAGATGACAACTTTGAAAGTTGTCATCCTTTTTAAAAAAATTTGGGTAATTTACAACATAAGTCCTTCCTTTTTTACTAAAGCTCAAATACACCACATTTTAGGTTGAATTGTTTTAATTAAATTTTATTTGACTCGAACTATAAACCCGGTTAACTCCTAGGCCCAAAACACGGGTGTTACAACTCTCTCCCACTTAAGGAATTTCGTCCTCGAAATTACCTGACTGAAAGAGATATGGAAACTGCTTTTCCATATCCTCCTTCCTCTCCCAAGTAGCCTCGTCCACACCTCTACGTTGCCACCGCACCTTCACTAACTCAATCGATCTACCCCTCAACACCTTACTGTCAGAAGCTAAGATCTCCACTGGTTCTTCCTCATAAGTCAAATCCGGATTCAATTCAATCTCTTCTACGGGCATAACATGTGATGTATCGGACCTATACTTACGAAGCATCGAAACATGGAACACATCGTGAATCTTCTCTAGCTCAGATGGCAAACGCAACTGATAAGCAACCGGACCAACCCTCTTCACAATCTCATACGGTCCTATGTACCTCGGACTCAACTTTCCCTTTCGGCCAAATCTCATCACTTTCTTCCACGAAGACACCTTCAGGAAAACCTTCTCACCCACTGAGAACTCAACTTCCTTCCTCTTCAAATCGGCATAGGACTTCTGCCTATCCGAAGCAGCTTTCAAACGATCACAAATCAATTTTACCTTGTCGGTTGTCCCCTTAACCAAATCCGGCATAGGTAACAATTTTTTTCCTACCTCGGCCCAACACACTGGAGTTCTACACTTCCGGCCATACAAGGCCTCATACGGAGCCATCTGAATGCTCGACTAAAAGCTGTTATTGTACGCAAACTCTACGAGAGGCAAATGCTTCTCCCAAGTACCCTGAAAGTCAATGATACAACAACGCAACATATCCTCTAAGATCTGAATAACCCTCTCTGACTGACCATCTGACTGAGGATGATAAGAAGTGCTGAAGTTCAAACGGGTACCCAAAGCTGTATGCAGACACTCCCAAAATCTAGAAGTAAACCGCGGGTCTCTATCTGACACAATGGACTTCGGCACACCATGCAGTCTAACAATCTCACCAATGTACAAATCGGCCAATCTATCTAAGGTGTAAGTAGTGTTGACTGCCAAGAAGTGAGCACACTTCGTAAAACGATCTACTATCACCCAAACTGAGTTCTTCTTCGTAGGAGTCAAAGGCAAACTCGAAACAAAATCCATGGTGATGTTCTCCCACTTCCATTCCAGAATTCCCAACGGCTGTAACAAACCTGAGGGAACCTGATGTTCCGTCTTCACCCTCTGACACACTAAGCACTTACTCACAAAGTCGGCTACATCTCTCTTCAAGCCAACCCAAAAGTACTCATTCTTCAAATCACGGTACATCTTCGTACTTCCAGGATGCATAGCAAACGGACTACTGTGGGCTTCAGTCAAGATCGTACGTCTCAAGTCACTGTCTTCTGGCACAACTATTCTATCCTTGAAACACAAAACCCCATCAGTGCTGAAACTGTAGTCTGAAGATCTACCCTCGGCTATATCTTGCACGTGAGGTGCCAAAGATCTATCTAAGAGCTGTTTCTCTCGAATCAACTGACCTAGAGTAGGTCGAACCTGAAGCTCGGCTATCAAGCCACCATCTCCGGACAAACTCAATCTAGCAAACATAGCTCTCAAGTCCACGACCATCTTCCTAATCAATGTATCGGCCACTACATTGGCCTTACCCGGATGGTACTCAATGGTAAGATCATAGTCTTTTAGCAGCTCTAACCACCTACGCTGTCTGAGATTCAAATCTCGCTGAGTCATAATGTATTTCAAACTCTTGTGGTCGGTGTACACTGTGCATCTCTCATCGTACAAATAGTGCCTCCAAATCTTCAGAGCAAACACAACTGTAGCTAACTCTATGTCATGGGTCGGATAGTTGCGCTCATGGGTCTTCAACTGTCTTGAGGCATAAGCCACCACTCTCAGGTCTTGCATAAGAACACATCCTAGCCCTACATAAGAAGCATCACTGTAGACTACATAGTCCTTCCCGGACTCAGGCTGAATCAAGATCGGTGCTTGGGTCAAAGCTTCTTTCAATTTCTCAATGGCTCTCTGTCTTGCATCTGTCCACTCAAACTGAACACTCTTCTGAAGTAATTATGTCAATGGAGCGGCTAACTTAGAGAAACCCTCTACAAACCTCCTATAGTATCCGGCTAAGCCTAGGAAGCTACGTACCTCCGTCACAGACTTCGGTTGCTTCCACTCAACAATGGCTTCAATCTTCTTCGAATCAACTCTAATCCCATCGGCTGACACTACATGTCCTAAGAAGACTACCTCTCGGATCCAGAATTCACACTTGCTGAGTTTCGCATACAACTGATGATCTAGCAAAGTCTTCAAAACAAGTCTCAAGTGTCGGTCATGATCTTCTTCAGTTCGCGAGTACACCAAGATGTCATCAATAAACACAACTAAAAACTGATCTAGATACTGATGAAAAATCCTATTCATCATGTCCATGAAAGCTGCCAGTGCATTAGTCAACCCAAAAGGCATGACTAAGAACTCATAATGTCCATACCTAGTCCTAAAGGCCGTCTTCGGTACATCAACCTCTCTTATCTTTAGCTGGTAATAACCTGATCTCAGATCAATCTTCGAAAAGACCGATGCTCCTCTCAACTGATCAAACAAGTCATCAATTCTAGGCAACAGATATTTGTTCTTCACTGTCAACTGATTTAACTGTCTATAATCTATGCACATTCTCATACTTCCATCTTTCTCCTTCACAAACAACACTGGTGCACCCCAAGGTGAAGAACTAGGTCGAATAAAACCTCTATCTGTCAATTCTTGCAACCGAGTCTTCAATTCTTTCGGTGCCATACGATACGGAGCAATCGAAACAGGAGCTGAATCAGAATAAGTCTCAATGCTGAACTCTACCTCTCTGTCCGGTGGTAACCCTGGCAATTCTTCTGGAAACACACTAGGAAAGTCACACATTGTCCGGATGTCCTGAGGTCTAACCTCACTCATGTTAGGGTTCATCACATACGCTAAGTATGCTTCACACCCCAACTCAACCAATCTCTTAGCCTCTAATAATGAAACCACATTGGACAAGAACTTCACATTCTCACCCACCACTACAATCTCATAGTCATCTGTGAGCCTCAAAGAAATCCACTTAGTCTCAAAATCTATCCTAGCTCTATGCTCCGTGAGCCAATCCATACCCAGAATCACATCAAAACCATATAAGGGAAGCTCCATCATATCCACTGGAAACACATGCCCCTGAACCATCAACGGACACCTTCGGTACATCTTCCTAACTACTACCGTGTCCCCAAAGGAACTAGTGACACTAACTCCTACCTCTAACATCTCACAAGGCAAATTCAAAGACTGTGCATGCTCACTCAATATGTAGGAATGTGTAGACCCGGAGTCAATCAAAGAAAGCAAACCTAAAGACTGTATCAAGAAGTTACCTGCGATCACATCGGTGTCATGCTGATCCCCGCGCTGAGCATAAACTCTGGCATGACCTCCGCCCTCTGGCTGAACCGCAACTACATGTGCTATGTTCCTCTGACCATCGTTCCTCGGCTGGAAGTTACCTCTACCGCGCCCACGGCCTCTCTGAAAGTCATTGGCTCTAGCAGGAGCCTGAGCTGGTGCCTGTCCCACCTGATGTGGACAGTCACGCCTAATGTGGTCTCTAGCCCCACAACTCCAACAAGAATGAAAATTTCCCCAACACTCGCTGGTGTGGTTCCTCCCGCAAGTAGCACATGTGGGCAACTTCCCACCAGCTCTCTGACCCTGATGGCCCCTACCGTGGTTACCGCCACCACGCCTATGATCATAATGAGGTCTGTTGTCCCGATGCCTCTTGGCATCACCTCTATCAAAGTTGCTGGACCTCTTACCCGAACTAGATCCACCTGACCGCCTGGTCAAACTCAAACTGTGCTCTAAGTCCTTGGCCCTCGAGACCAAGACATCAAAATCATTGTAATCTGAAGCTAGAGTATACGTCTTGATCTCTTCACTCAGCCCATAACGGAAGCGGTTACAACGCTCCACCTCAGTAGGTACAAGCTCAGGTGCATACTGACTCAGTCTGACAAATCGGATCTTATAATCGGTCACGGACATACTCCCCTGAAGCAAAGCCATAAACTCCCTCTTCCTCTCATCGAGGTATCGCGGACCCAAATACTTCTTCCGGAAAGCTGTCTCAAAGAACTCCCAAGTGATCTCGGCCTCATCCATACCCGTAGTAATGGTGACCCACCAAGTGTAGGCATCACCCTGAAACAGAGACTCAACACATCCCAACTTGCGCTCACCAGTACATCCCATCTGAGCAAGGATACGGACAGTCTTCTCAAACCATAACTCTGATCGCTCTGGAGTAGCACCTCTGAACTCTTCGGCCCAAGGCCCCGAAGTCTCTCTAAAGGTAATCCGGTGCCCTCACCCTGATGGTGTGCTGCCTGACCCCCAGCTACTGCAGCCTGAAATGCCCCGGCTATTGCCTGAACCAACGGAGCTAAATCAATTACGGCCGGTCCTTGGCCACCTTGGTCACCTTGGCCTCCTTGTGGTCCCTCTCCTTCGACCCCGGCCTCACCTCCCGCTCCCGGTGGAGGAGGTGGTGGTGGTGGAGGTGGTGGAGGAGCTCCAACTCCAACCACAGGCTCTCCCACATGAGCCTCAACCCTAACTACCGGCTCAACTCCTGGAGCCTCTGCCCGTGGTTCCGGACGAACCATCCTAGGCCTCCCACGTGGTCTCATGGTACAGCTAGCAAGGAAATAACTACAACAACAAACAAATAGGAATTACGTTAGTCAAAGCAAGGGTCCAATAGTGCTCAAGTACTCCTTTTTATCAAAAATCTTTTCAATTAAGTAATAGTAGCAATGGGTACACACTCTACACCAGACACAACAATTCATGCTTCAAAACATCATACGAACAATCAAATATTCAGGAATTCATGGCAAGACATGCATCGAACAAAAAAATCATTTAATACATTAAGCTTACCTCACTTACCTGCCCGAGGTCTCGGTAACCTCAGGCTCTGATACCAACAAATGTAACCCCCTCATCCCGGTCTGCCCGGATGACCGGTCCGAGTGGGCCACACGGGGAAAACCGAAGCAAAACCCAAAGGGTTCCCCCTCGGTTAACAACCCTATTTTTTTCATTTTAATCTTGTCACATTCGAACCCCAAACCACATTCAAACAACCCAATTTTAATCTTGACTAAAGGCATCTTAATACCTATGGGTTTTTCTCTTTAAAAAGGGCCAACAAGGATCAAATAGTGCAGTTTAAGCAAAGGTTTCGAAACCTCTCCAAAAGGTTTCGAAACTTAGACTGGCAGTAAGGTCTGGAACCCAGATTTCTGCAAAGGTTTCGAAACCTTACCCATGGTTTCGAAACCCTCAACCATGGTTTCGAAACCTTCCTCAAAGGTTTCGAAACTTAGCTTGGCAATGAGGTCTGGAATCCCAGATTTTGCAAAGGTTTCGAAACCTTCCCTAAAGGTTTCGAAACTTAGGCTGGCAGTAAGGTCTGGAATCCCAGATTTCTGCAAAGGTTTCGAAACCTTACCCATGGTGTCGAAACCTTAGTGCAGGGGAGCACTTACTGCCTAACTCTAGAGACTTCCTAGGGAAAAAGAACACCAAGATCATGCATAGACATACACAAGAGCTTACAAAGGGCCTAAGGCATGAATTAACACTCATAAGACTTGCACATACTAACATTTAGGCAACCATACATGAACCATAGGTAACGATCAACATGAGTCAAGGCATTCGAACATGACATTCCAACAAAAGAGCAAATTCAGCATTTAAGGTCATACATGAAAGCTCAAAGGCCCATATGGCACAATTCAACACAAGAGGTTTGCACTCATACACAAGGCAACCTAAGCATCTAAAGCATGCAATCACACACCAACAATCATCATAGTGTTACATGCTTTACAATCCAAAACATCAATATACCAAAGAGTCATATAAAGCTCATACAACAACCCTTGCCACATTGCTAGCTAATACAAAAATTGATAACCGTACTTGAGCCACAAACTTGGAAAGCCCTTCTTGCCTTGCCTCGAGCTAACACCACGCTAATGATCTGCATTGTTGAACATTGAGAGCGTAAGCTAATAGCTTAGTGAGGGTGCTCTAAAACGAAAAACATCAACAATGCAGGGTTCAAGCATGTAAATCCAAATCTCACATACAACCTACAATTGCATATAATTGAGTAGACCTAGCTAGTCTTTCAAGTGGCATAATATGGTTTCTCAATCCTACCAAGCTCAATCATCAATATCATCATCATATAACAATACCATATACCACAATCATATATCAACCTCACATATCACAATGTATGAACAAGTTAATTGGCCACTATTAATTACTCCGATTGTGCGGATTTAAACCTCAACAACACTTTACCTCGGTGGGATTACACTCATCACCGGACCTTGCATGTGCAGGATTCCACTCATCGCCACATGCCCTACGGATGGGATTCCACTCATCATCCCGTAGAAATATATAAAAAGCTTCCGGTGGAATGTTACATCACCGTACTCCTCCTTGATGACTTAACGCCATCAAGGCCACGTACGTTTTGACTCAATTTGTGTGCACACTATCCTAATGATCGATCATTTACAACCGGTAATTATTTTAGTGCCAATTATCATAACCACATTATATATATCATCAACCACCATTCATGCTCATTCTCATAGATGCATATCAAGATAAACTTACACCAATCAACCATAATCACAATAGCATAGTTAAGCAAGCATAAATGCATTTATGGATATCAATGGTTAAATCAACAACTTGAATTAACTATAAGTGGCCTACCAAGCACACTTCACACACTCCCACTACACATACTCAAACCAAACTTAAAACAAGTTGAAACCACTCACCGCCCTTCCTTAGCAAATCGAAACAATCCTCCTACGAGCCCGAATTCGGTCCCAAAGCCTCTTCAACGCTTCCTCTTGCTTCTAGCCAAACAAAACACACTTATTACACCACAATTCAATGCTAAACTCAACCATCAACTTACTTCACAAACACAAGCCAAATTCCACAAATTTCCAAACCACATAATCTCCCAAAAACTCAATTTTCGTACTCCAACAACCCTTGGCTGAAACACCCATTTCCAAACATCCAAATGACCTCCAAAATATCCCAAATCACCCTCCTAACATACCCTAACCATCAGCCCTTAGTTTTCAACCAAAAACCCACCAAAATGGTGTTTTTGACAACTCAAAAATGTGTATAAGAGCTCACTTCGGATTTTTACCAAAATTCAACCAAATTTACATATAATGTGTATTTCAACGTGATTAAACAAAGCCCCAACACAATTTATCAAAACCAATTGGAAAACCCCTTAAAAACCCAAACTTTGATATAAACTCTAATTTTCAAAACTCTATAACTTTGAAATCTAAGACTATGGGTTGATAGGAAATAAAGAGGAGATTAAGAAAACATGTTTACCTTTCAAAATGGTGTTGAAATCAAGTGGCAAATTGATGGAATAGTAACTTGAATATTTGAGAGGGTTTGGAGAAGGGGGGGAGTGTTTCACGTTGGGAAATATTGAAAAAGAGGGAGAAGATGAAAACTTTGAAAGTTGTCATCCTTTTTAAAAATTTTTGGGTAATTTACAACATAAGTCCTTCCTTTTTTACTAAAGCTCAAATACACCACATTTTAGGTTGAATTGTTTTAATTAAATTTTATTTGACTCGAACTATAAACCCGGTTAACTCCTAGGCCCAAAACACGGGTGTTACATCCCGTGTTCTAGTTAGTGATGTTATACAACTACCAATGAGTGATGTGGAGGGGTTGTGATTGTACTGTAGACTCCATCACGGGTGTTGAGGGGTTGTGATTGTACCGGTAAACTCCACCTTGAGTGTTTGGTAGTGTGTATGAAGCGTAAGGGACAACGCTTGTAATCCGCGTATCCGAATGTGTTTTGAGTTGAAAATGGTTATGGATTATCACTTGAAAGCCAATATGACATGTTGATGTATTGAAGCATGAGATGCTTGGTTTGTATGCATAGATGCATGATAAATGTTGTTTTGAAATTAAAGGCCTTGGAAAGGTGTTTTTACAAAGTGCATTATTGTGTTGTTTCAATAGAGCATTTCTCACTAAGCATTTGTGCTTACGCTCTCTCTTTCTTGAACCAATAATGCAGAGCATTGAAGTGCTTTAAGGGCAGCAAGGAGGTCAAGGATCTAAGTGAAAGTCTAAGCTCATGTATGGTGACTATTTTCACAACACTATTAGCTTTTGGTATTTGGCAATGGGAACCTAGATTGAGTTTTTGGGAGATGTTTTGGACTCCCTAAGATTGGTTTAATGCCTATGATGATGTTTGGAACATGTAAATGGCCATTTGGTATTTGTTTTAGAGATTTGATGATTGCTTGCTTTTCATTATAGGATGCATGCCTATAGACTTGTGGTTTTTCCTAAATGATGCTTTGATTGAGCTTTGATGATGCAAATATGTTCCTTTAATGTTTGATGACTTGTTGGCATGATGTGGAAGTCATATGTATGTGTTTGGTGGGTCGGAAGTGTGAAAAACAGACCTTTCTGCTGTTTCTGGGCAGGGTGTTTCGAAACACCCTTGCCTGTTTCGAAACAGGTGCATATTTTGGCCTGGGTGTTTCGAAACGGGCAGAGGTGTTTCGAAACACTTTGGCTACTGCCAGCCCGTGTTTCTGAACGGCCTAGACCCGTTTCGAAACACTTGACCGTTGGGCACAGATTTGAATGGTTTTGAGGTTTGCAAGCTTTACGTTTTAGTCCTGATTTTTGTATGTGCAATTGCTTGAGTTTGGGATGTCCGTTTAAGATGAAATTTGGCAGAGAAGCATGAAACATGATTAATTTCATAATGGTAACTTAAAAATTGGAAAAGTCCTCTTAATTTCCAGAATTTACAAATTGGTCTCCAAATTCGTATGTTGTGCAATTGAGCCCCTTATTGTTTTCCGATTGCTGTGATTTTTGAGTATGCTTATCTCATGAGTACACCTAAGGTTAATATGCATTTCGACAAAGTTAAAAAGAAAAAAAGGGTCGTTAATCAAGGTTGACTTTCGGGTTGACTTTGGTTTTCCCCGTGTAATCTTCGTAGTTCGGGTCAACCGTCTAGGCCGGGCTAAGGGGGTTACATTTTGTGGTATTAGAGCTGAGTTCTCGAGTATTTGGGAATGGTTATGTGGGTGATATGTGTATGATTGCTTGTATACTTGTTGAGTGAATGTATGATGTATGAATTGTAAAAATGTTGCAATTGTGGTGTATGCTGTGGTGAAGCATGTTAGAGGGACCCATTGCCATATCAAAGCTAATGAAATGATTTGTTTTAATTGGAAACGAGCTTGAGTACTTGGATTGCTTACCTTGCTGAGCCTGACTATGTTTATTGCATTTGTGATTGCATTGTATAGTGAATGGGACCTCGTAGAGAGACGAGGATTAATACGCGAGCTATGGCTCAAAATGAGAACGAAGAGAATGCAGAAAATGTAGTGGATTTACCTCCTCCACCTGGTGGTGGTGGTGCTGGGGGTGAGGGAGCTGGTGCTGGTGCTGGTGCTGGGGTCGCTGGACCTGAAGCTGGGCAGGGGCAAGCTGCTCCTGACATGACAGTGCTGATTCAAGCTATTGCTGGAGCCTTTCAGGCGGCGGTAGTTAGAGCTCATGGAGCTGGGCATCAGGGAGATGCTAATGTTAGACTACCTCTGGAACGCTTGCGCAGTCTGGGAGGGACTGAGTTCAGGGGTTTGTCTGCTGAGGGTTCTGAGTCTTGGTTGGAAAGTACCAAGAGAATTTTGGGACAAATGAACTGCAATGAAGTGCAGAAGCTGGGTTGTGTAATATCATTGTTGCATGACGATGCGTATACCTGGTGGACAACCGCTATCTCCGGAATGGAGGATGCTGATGTGACTTGGACGTTCTTTCTGAACGCGTTCAAGAGGATGTATCTGGGTGTGCGGTACCTGGATGAAAAGAAAAGGGAATTCATGTCGCTTACTCAAGGGAGTATGTCAGTGGCTGAGTACGAGGTTCAGTTTGTCCGACTCAGTCAGTACGCACCTGAGCTTATCCCTGATGAGCGGGAGAGGTGTGAACGTTTCCGTTATGGTTTGGTGACGGATGTAAAGACCTATATGCTGGCTGCTGAGTACACTGACTTTGATGTGCTGGTTGGTAGAGCAAAAGACATTGAGTTGAATTTGAGTTTATCTTCTAGAGGAGCTGGTCCTAGTGCGGGCAAGCGAGCGGCTGAGTATAGTTCCGGTGGCGAACGGAACAAGAGAGGACGTGATCGGAAGTATCAGTCTTCAGCTAGGCGTGGTGGTGGAGGGCAAGGTGCGCCTGTTCAGGGTGACAGGGCGAGAGCTGATCAGAACACATGTTGGACATGTGGATCGCGTGGTTATCTGAGGCGTGATTGTCCTCGAGCAGCGAGAGAGGTACAGGCTCCTGTTGTGGTGACTGGTAATTCGTGTTGGAACTGTGGTTCGGCGGATCACATGAAGAGAGAGTGTCCTCTGTTGGCCGGTGGTGGTCAGGGACGTGCTCCTGGAGTTGTTGCACCAGAGAGAGGTCGTGGGCGCGGCCGTGGTAATTTCCAGCGTAGAGAGGATGGTGGAAGGAATGTGGCTCATGTGGTAGCTGTTCAGCCTGAGGGTGGTGGCCAGGCCAGAGTGTATGCTCAAAGGGAAGGGAGGAATGACACGGATGTGATAGCAGGTACTTTCACTTTGTAATCCTTGTCATTATTTTCCTTGATTGATTCTGGATCTACACACTCATACATATTACGTGAACATGCTCAATTGCTTGGTTTGCCTGTTGAGTCTTTGGATGTTGGTATGCATGTAACTAGTTCTTTTGGTGAGACTGTTGTGACACGGAAGCTTTATAGAAGATGTCCCTTGGTTGTACAAGACCATGTTTTTCATGTTGATCTTATGGAATTGCCTTTCTATGGTTTTGATGTAATCCTTGGTATGGATTGGCTTGTTAAGCATCGAGCTGTAGTGGATTTTGAGAATAAGCGAGTTTCGTTGAAGCTTGCGGATGATTATGAGGTAGTGGTGGTGGGTGAGAATGTGAAGTTTCTTGCCAACGTGGTGTCCACATTGGAAGCGAGCCGGATGCTGAGGCAAGGTTGTGAAGCCTACCTAGCCTTTGTGATGAATCCTAACTCTAAAGAGTTACGAGTGCAAGATATCAGGACTGTGCGAGAGTTTCCTGGTGTGTTTCCGGAGGAGTTGCCTGGATTGCCTCCTAATTGCGAAGTGGAGTTTGGAATTGAGCTGTATGAAAACACAACTCCAGTGTCCATTACTCCTTATCGAATGGCACCTAAAGAGTTGAAAGAGCTGAAGACGCAACTTCAGGAGTTGCTTGATCGTGGCTTCATTCGGCCGAGTGTGTCACCTTGGGGTGCACCGGTCTTGTTTGTGAAGAAAAAGGATGGCACTATGAGAATGTGCATTGATTACCGTCAGCTTAACAAGTTGACTGTCAAGAATCAGTATCCATTGCCGAGAATTGATGATCTTTTTGATCGATTTCAAGGAGCAGCTGTGTTCTCTAAAATTGACTTAAGGTCAGAGTATTATTAGCTGAAGGTTAAGGATGAGGATGTGCCAAAGACAACCTTCAGAACGAGGTATGGGCATTATGAGTTCCTTGTGATGTCGTTTGGTTTGACGAATGCTCCTGCAACTTTCATGGACATGATGAATAGAGTGTTCCATGAATACTTGGATAAATTTGTTGTGGTGTTCATTGATGATATTCTCGTGTACTCTCGTACTGAGGAGGAGCATGAGGGGCATTTAAGAATTGTGTTGGAGGCTTTGTTGGAGAATCAGCTTTATGCCAAGCTGAGCAAGTGTGAGTTCTGGCTTAGAGAAGTTGTGTTTCTTGGTCATGTGGTCTCTGCTGAAGGAATACGTGTTGATCCTCAGAAGATTGAGGCAGTGATGAATTGGAAGCCTCCTAAGTCTGTTCATGAAGTTCGTAGTTTCCTTGGTTTGGCGGGGTACCATCGAAGGTTCGTGGATGGGTTTTCAAAGATTGCTGCACCTTTGACAAAGTTGTTGCAGAAGGATGTTAAGTATGAGTGGACGGAAGCGAGACAACAGGCTTTTGAGAAGCTTAAGGCAGCTTTAACGCAAGCTCCTATCTTGGTTCAACCTGAATCAGGGAAAGAGTTTGTGGTGTATAGTGACACGTCCTACGTTGGGTTGGGATGTGTGTTGATGCAAGAGGGTAAGGTGGTGGCTCATGCATCGCGTCAGTTGAAGGTGCATGAGCGCAATTATCCTACGCATGACATTGAGTTAGCTGCGGTGGTTTTCGCTTTGAAAATTTGGAGACATTACCTGTATGGTGAGAAGTGTACTGTGTACACGGACCACAAGAGTTTGAAGTATCTGATGTCTCAGAAAGAGTTGAATCTTAGGCAACGACGTTGGGTGGAGTTGCTTAAGGATTACGATTTGACGATCGAGTACCATCCGGGTAAAGCTAATGTTGTAGCGGATGCCTTGAGTAGGAAGGTAGCAGTGGAGTTGAGGGCTATGTTTGCCAGTTTGAGGATTTCGCGTGATGGTGGTCTTGTGGCTGAGTTGCAAGTGAAACCATCCTTGATTCAGTTGATTAAGGAAAAGCAGTTATTGGATGATTCCTTGGTGCCACATGTTCAGGATATTGCAGAGGATAGGCCATCGGATTTTCTGCTTTAATGATGGGGGAGTTTTATGCTTTGGAAGTCGGATAGTAGTGCCCAATGATGCTGAGTTGAGGCATGCTATTCTGACTGAAGCTCATAGTAGTCCTTTTGCTATGCACCCTGGTAGTACTAAGATGTACCGTGATCTTCGTGATGAGTACTATTGGGTGGGTTTAAAGAAAGATGTTGATGAGTTTGTAAGCAAGTGCATGGTATGTCAGCGAGTTAAGGCTGAGCATCAATTTCCTTCAGGGTTGTTGCAACCGTTGAGGATTCCTGAGTGGAAGTGGGAAAGGATTACCATGGACTTCGTGTCTGGTTTGCCTTTGTCGCCATCGAAGAAGAATTCGGTGTGGGTGATTGTGGATCGCCTGACGAAGTGTGCGCATTTCTTGCCTGTGCATACTACGTAAACTTTGGATAAGCTTGCAGAGCTGTACATTGCTGAGATTGTGCGGTTGCATGGTGTGCCAAAGTCGATTGTGTCGGATAGAGATCCGAGGTTTACATCACGTTTCTGGCAGTGTTTGCATCAGGCTTTGGGTACACGGTTGAATTTCAGTACATCTTATCATCCGCAGTCGGATGGACAGTCTGAGCGTATTATCCAGGTGTTGGAGGATATGTTGAGGTGCTGCGTGATTGAGTTTCAGGGTTCTTGGGAGAAACATTTGCCTTTGGTGGAGTTTGCCTATAATAATAGTTATCAGGCAAGTATTCAAATGGCACCTTATGAAGCTTTGTACGGGAGGAAGTGTTGGACTCCTCTTTGTTGGGCTGAAACAGGTCAGAAGTTGGTTTCGATGCCCACTTTGTTGAAAGGAACCACTGAGAAGGTGAAGCTCATTTGTGAGCGATTGAAGCCAGCTTCTGATCGGCAGAAGTCTTACGCGGATTTGAAGCGTAAGGAGATTGAGTATGCGGTGGGTGACCGTGTGTTTTTGAAATTTTCGCCTTGGAAAAAGGTGATGAGGTTTGGCCGAAAGGGTAAGTTGAGCCCTAGGTACATTGGACCATTGCGTACAAGTTGAGGTTACCGCAAGAGTTAGAAAAGATTCATGATGTGTTTCATGTTTCTATGCTTCGGAAGTATAGATCGGATCCTTCTCATGTGATGCCTGTGGAGGAAGTGGAGTTGAATCCGGATTTGACCTATGATGAGGAACCGGTGGAGATTCTGGATTCGAATAGTAAAGTTCTTCGAGGCAAGACCATTGAGTTGGTAAAGGTGTTGTGGAAGCATCGTGGTGCTGAGGAAGCCACGTGGGAACGGAAGGATGACATGTTGAGGCAGTTTCCGTACCTTTTTCCTCCAGGTAAATTTCGAGGACGAAATTTCTTAAGGGGGGGAGAGTTGTAACATCCCAATTTTGGGCTTGGAAGTTTAGGGTCTGAACCGGACCGGTTTAAATTACGGTTCAAATATAAAAGATGGTTTTTAGGGAAAGCCTAGTTCGGGATGCATTAAAAATATGGAAAAATATCTAAAAATCCTATTTTATTATATATAAGAGAGTGGTGAAATCAATTTTACAAAATGGGGTTTGGAAATATGACATTTCAAGTTAGTGACTAAAATGTAATTTTTGAAAAGTTGGTGACTGTTTTAAAAGGATTGAAACTTTGAATCTTTAAGGAGCTAATTTACCCAAGGGAGGGTTTCTCCAGATTTTTCTTAAATTTTAAAGACTCATTTAATGTTATTTAATAAAAAGAAAAGAGGGAAAATAGATATTTTAGTTTCATAACTAACTTTTGCCAAAATTTTCCCATTTCATTTTCTCTCAATTTTCCCTCAGCCAAACACATTTCCACAGCCACTTTTCCTTTGATTTTCACACCTAAAGTTGAGATTTCAATCTCTAAATGATTTCTAATCATTTCTACACCAAATCCTCATCATTTGCTTATTGAATTTTCAAGGATTTTGGCTCTAAACAAGGAGAAACTCACATTTAGAGGTATGAACGTCCTTCTCCTCTAAATACTCAGTTCTTTACTGAAATTTCCAAGTTCTCAATCCTTAAATTGAGTTTTATTAAAGGTTTTAATGTTGTGTTCTTGATTTTGGCTTAAAATGCAAGATTTGGATTTAATTTTGAAGAAATTTGTAATAGATGATTGGGCTCTGTTTTGATATATCTTTTTGATGTATTTTGGATGTCTAAATGATGTGTAATTGAGGTTTAATCAATGTAATCCCGAATAGGTTGATTTTCCTAAGTTTTTACTTGAGAAAATGGTGGTTTTTGGGGTGATTTTGATGTTCTGCTATAGCTGGAGGTATAAGGACGTGATTAGGCCCTTTTTAGATGTTAATTGATGTTTAAGAATGATTGGATTTGATGGATCTTGGCTGGGTATTGTTGTAGAGGTGTTTGGATGTGATTTCGGTTGTGTTTGGTAGCCGAAATGTGGGTTTTGATGAGAGCAGCGAGTTTAAGTGTTTTGGTTGAAGATTTTAATGCATGATGATGCATTAATCCTCTGCTTTGATGTGTTTAAAACAGGGGAGACATCTTCGGATCCTTGTGGTGTTGATCCGGAGGCTTGATCGGCGTTTCGACAAGCTTGCGAAACAGAATCGGTGAGTGAAGTTTGGTTTTCAGCTTTGAAACCGATCTTTGAAGGTTATGGGAGCTTAGTTTAAATCTAAACAACTTAGCTAAGCTCAAGAGTAAGTTTTTCGGAGAAACTCTCTTTTTGATGAACCATGAGATGGTTGAATGCAATGTGTCTATTTTGCATGTTTAAATTCTGTTTTGAAAGCATATTTTAGCATGTTTAATGCTGGTTTTGTAAGCCATGTGTTGAAGGATGCTCAAGGTAAGAGATCCTTGATTTGGACATTGATAAATGTGGTTTGATGCATAGTGGTGCATGATTATGTAATGGCTTTGTTTAATGCTTAAAAACAGTGGATTGATGATGGTAAATGATGTATATTGGCAAGTGATGTGTTGGTTTAAAAGTACTTGAATCGGATATAGTTAGCCGGCTATAGGATTGGGTGCACCATGAATAAAGTCGCCTTGGATGTGGAGGGGTTGTGATTGTACCGTAAACTCCATCCAAGTACACTAATGAGATGTCTAAGATCATAATGGTGGTTAAAATGCCATGTGAGGATCTTATGTTGTGTGTCCTGTGTTCTCGTTAGTGATGTTATACAACTACCAATGAGTGATGTGGAGGGGTTGTGATTGTACCGTAGACTCCATCACGGGTGTTGAGGGGTTGTGATTGTACCGGTAAACTCCACCTTGAGTGTTTGGTAGTGTGTATGAAGCGTAAGGGACAACGCTTGTAATCCGCGTATCCGAATGTGTTTTGAGTTGAAAATGGTTATGGATTATCACTTGAAAGCCAATATGACATGTTGATGTATTGAAGCATGAGATGCTTGGTTTGTATGCATAGATGCATGATAAATGTTGTTTTGAAATTAAAGGCCTTGGAAAGGTGTTTTTACAAAGTGCATTATTGTGTTGTTTCAATAGAGCATTTCTCACTAAGCATTTGTGCTTACGCTCTCTCTTTCTTGAACCAATAATGCAGAGCATTGAAGTGCTTTAAGGGCAGCAAGGAGGTCAAGGATCCAAGTGAAAGTCTAAGCTCATGTATGGTGACTATTTTCACAACACTATTAGCTTTTGGTATTTTGCAATGGGAACCTAGATTGAGTTTTTGGGAGATGTTTTGGACTCCCTAAGATTGGTTTAATGCCTATGATGATGTTTGGAACATGTAAATGGCCATTTGGTATTTGTTTTGGAGATTTGATGATTGCTTGCTTTTCATTATAGGATGCATGCCTATAGACTTGTGGTTTTTCTTAAATGATGCTTTGATTGAGCTTTGATGATGCAAATATGTTTCTTTAATGTTTGATGACTTGTTGCCATGATGTGGAAGTCATATGTATGTGTTTGGTGGGTCGGAAGTGTGAAAACAGACCTTTCTGCTGTTTCTGGGCAGGGTGTTTCGAAACACCCTTGCCTGTTTCGAAACAGGTGCATATTTTGGCCTGGGTGTTTCGAAACGGGCAGAGGTGTTTCGAAACACTTTGGCTACTGCCAGCCCGTGTTTCTGAACGGCCTAGACCCGTTTCGAAACACTTGACCGTTGGGCACAGATTTGAATGGTTTTGAGGTTTGCAAGCTTTACGTTTTAGTCCTGATTTTTGTATGTGCAATTGCTTGAGTTTGGGATGTCCGTTTAAGATGAAATTTGGCAGAGAAGCATGAAACATGATTAATTTCATAATGGTAACTTAAAAATCGGAAAAGTCTTCTTAATTTCCAGAATTTACAAATTGGTCCCCAAATTTGTATGTTGTGCAATTGAGCCCCTTATTGTTTTCCGATTGCTGTGATTTTTGAGTATGCTTATCTCATTAGTACACCTAAGGTTAATATGCATTTAGACAAAGTTAAAAAGAAAAAAAGGTCGTTAATCAAGGTTGACTTTTGGGTTGACTTTGGTTTTCCCCGTGTAATCTTCGTAGTTCGGGTCAACCGTCTAGGCCGGGCTAAGGGGGTTACACTACAAGTCCTAAGTTGAAGAAAAATTCCGAGAATAGGTTATTTACCCCAGTGCCTGCACAAGCGCCCTATTTCGAGCATCCTAACTCAAAGTCGAATTAAAATCTCCACCCAAAATCCAAGCTATATCATCGCCTGGATTGAGTTGCTCCAAATAAGACCATAAGTGACGGCGAATGTTAACCTTCGTACTAGCATAAACTGCTGTAAAGTAAAAACACTCAGGGGAGCCAACCATCGAAAGACAACAATGAACAAACTAATTTGAAATACAGTCAATACTGATCAAAACAGAATCCCTCCACATAATCCAGATACCCCACTAAAACCATATGCCTCCACTTGGTAAGAATTAGGAAAACCAAACTTCGTTATCACCCTATCGGCCTGAGCACCGCTAATATGAGGTTCCACCAATACCACAACTTGTGGATTGTTTAAACGAACAACATTCCTTAAATGCCTTGTGAAAGTAGGGCTAGCAACACCCTGTGCATTCCAACACAAAATATTAATCATTAATAAAAAACTTGGAAAGAAAACGGTGTACCTCACTGCACATTCTGTGCAGTATCCTGCACCTCACCCTCGCGGCTCGCCTCTTGCGTTTCAAACCCATACGCTAGCACCGCCTCGCCATGTAAAGAAACCTCACACGTATCCATATATTGTAGGTCCCCTTTAGCCGTGCTCACCTGCTTGTCCCCCACAAGGATTGGATTCGCCGTGGAATCACCCACCTTAAGCACCTTCGAGCCTTGCCTGTTCTTAACGACCCCAATATGCATCCATTCCGCAATGGTCGGTTTAGAAGGAACTTTGAACTCAGATTTTCGACGAACATTTAACCCTTTTTTAGCACATCCTTTTTACGCCCTTGTTTTAAACCGGCACCCTTACCACCAACACCTTAGGTCTGCCCCTTCAATACTTCACCCTCCTCCACAATCAATGTGGTCGTATGATTACCACCCTTTATATTCGTTCTAACCTCCACACCCTGGACAACGTTCCCAACTACTATAAGAGAACCACTCGCCTTCAAAATGTTACCCTTATCAGACTTATTGGAGCTCGTCTTAGTGGCAAGCGGCAAACCCGATTCCATTGGCTTCTCCTGACCCAAAGTTAAGGCCATTGCCTTCCCTGACGACTTCATATTAGTTTTCTTACGCACATAACAACCATCCTTAGTTACTCCGCCTACACTCACACATTTATCACGTGAAGCATCGGCCGAACCAATCTCATCTCTAACCTTCTGGAGTACTCGAAACCGCGAGGTATTAGCAGCATCACTCCCCTCATTGTTGTTCGATTTTGCCACAGGATCCTTCTGCGATCTTTGGTTCCTTTTCGTCGCAATCATCCATGGGCCAAAGACCTCAGACTCATCACTCACCGGGTCCTTCGACGGTGCAGCAGGATTAATTTTTCCTGTAGGGATACCACACCATTCTTTTTAATGACCATACACCCCACACTTATAACAAATCAAATTCAGCCCCTAATATTCCAACTTCTGATTGAAGCCGTCAATATTTAAACTCGGCAACAATGGCTTATTAAGGTCAACGACCACAGCCAACCTCGCAAAATAAACCCGCTCCCCAGCCTTCGTATTATAGTCAACTTTGATAACCTTTCTAATCAACTCACCAATCCAGTGAAACAACGCCTTCATATAATAATGAAATTGAAGACCCGACAAGCGCACCCAAGCCATGACATGAGAGGGATGCTTTTCAGCCGTAGAAAACTCTCGGCTCCACGGCTGAACCATTACATAGCTACCAAAAATTGTCCAAAGCCTATCCGAGAGCACTTTCATATAATCCTCTTCCTGATCAAACTTCACCAGAAAGTAATCATTCTGAAGGTCGATTAACTGAAACTTATCCATTGGGGACCACAATGAAGCAATCCTAGAGTAAAGAGTTCTATAACTTATGGTCTTACCCAATAACCTAACCACAAATGTAGTTCTCATCCTCACATCAATGAGCGAGTGAACCTGTTCGGGAAAGCAAATTGACAGCACAACTCCACTACGGTCAATTGTCACATCCTCAACATTCGCTACTATTTTTGTAGGCCTCACGCCGTCCTTCAAACTAGGGACAATATTTCCCTTGACTGCTCTCGCATACGAAACCTTCAAACCTGGGCAGTCCTTTCCAGCTACATCATTTCCTTGTAATCCAGCTGCATGGTTACTCTCCTTTCCCATCTCCATGCCAGCCTCCTCTCGTCCCTGTTCAACCACCCCACCATCCGAACGATTGACCTCCAGTAGCAGGTTGCCCGGGCCTTCTTTATTTTCACATTCTTTGTCGCTTGTTGGTCCTCCAACGGTGTCGGGGAAGCAGGCCGCTCCAACATGGGAGAAAAAGCCAACTATTTCACTGGCCGAGCGCCCTCCGTCGAAACCTCAGCGTTAGTACAGGCCGGAACAACGTCCAGTGTCGTCGAAATAGCAATAGGGTTCTCCGAAATCTAAGGATTGTCATTAGGTTTTTCTTAAACTAGTTAAATTTTTCTATTTTTAAATAAAAATTACATAAATAGGTCATGTGTCGCGTTTTAATTGGATAACAATTTTTTAACGTACATAGCAAGAAAACCTTAAAATGATTACGTTAGACACATATTTGGATAAAAGTAGATGATAAAGCTTGGTCGTTTTTCTAACGGTTAAGTTTTTTTATAAGATACACACTTTACAAATAATCTCTTTCATGCCTATTTTTTTAAATAACATTTTGTTTTTAACCAAGACTATTAAGAAGGTTTTATATTGTTTTTAATTTTTAAATGTTTTATTATATCATTTCCTTTGATTTGTATTTGAACGAGTGTTTTTATCTTTGACTTATATTTGGATAAATGTTTATTAAAAGATTAAATTACAAGGATAGTCCATGTAGTTGTAACGCCCGGGTTTAGGGGCTAGGTGAAAATAATATTTTAGTATTGTCTCGGGTTTCGATTCTAATATTTTATTTAATAAAGTAATGGTTTGGGCCTCGGGTTTTAAGATTTGTACCAATTCTAAATTGAGCCCAAAAGCCATGGATGGCACCTATTGTGGTTTCCCTTTTTCTTTAAGGGCATTTTGGTCTTTGAACATTAAAATTTAAACTATTATAAAATAAGGATGAATCATCATCTTCTTCCCCTCTCTTCTATTTGTTTCCAACGTGAAGAACATCTCTCCCTCTTCAAATACTATTTCATCTCCTTTCTCCCTCGTTTTGGCTCGGTTTTGAAAGGTAATTACGTTTTTGACTTGCTCTCAACTTCCTCTCTTCAAAAGTACAGGTAGTTTTTATTTTCATCCATGTTTTAGAATTTGGATTTTTGGGAGATTTGAATAGAAATGGTAGTTTTATGGTGTTTAACTTGAGATTTTGATTTAACAGTGATAGATATGAAGTTTATGAACCAAACGGTTCAATATATATGATTTTTAAAGAGTTTTGTTAAGTTTCCCGATTTTGTGTTTTGGAGGGTTTTTAGGAGGGTTTTTAGTTGAGTTTTGGGTGTGGTTTGTGTTGGAAATTGAGGGTTGATGTTAGGGTATTGGTTGGGGGTCGTTTTGGAAGCAATTGGAAGTGTTAAATGTGTTGAAATCATCGGTTTTGGACTGTGCTAAAGGGCTGCTCGGGAATGGCTTTTTAGGGGTTGTTCTTGGTTTGAAGAACAAGTGGTTGATGTTTGAATTTCATTCCGGGTTTGCTACGTTGTGTTGTGGACTGATTGAGGTTAATTTACTTGTGTTGAGATGATTAGGAGCAAGGAATTTCGTTGGTAAAGTCTCGGGATCGATATCGGAAGTCATGGAGGCTTGAGTCGGCTTTGCTTGAATTGCTTAAGGAAGTGAGGTGAGTGGTTAATGTTTTAAATTGATTTCAAAGGTTGGTTCAAGCATGTGTATGCGAAAATGTTTTTAAGTATCGTTTTGGTTCAAAGTTGGTTTTGAAGAGTTTTGTTTGGGCTTGAAAAGTCAAGTTTAAATTCAAGAGTAAGTTGTTGTGAATTGCCTCTTTAATTTCCCCTTTTTACTGTTTGTTTTCATTACTTGTGGTGATGAATTGTTATGTATGAAATTCCAATATTTTGGGAGGAAGCATGTTGCTTCTTATTATATCGTTGATTTTGTGTGATGGTAATTATGGTGTTGTTTATATGCCTTGTAAGATAAGTGTAAGTTGGTGCAGGTTGTGCACGGAAATGGTGAGTAAGACCATTTGTGTTTGTTAAAGTTGATTGTAGCAATTTGGTGCCTAGTTGTGGATTTTGTTGCAGCTTGTGTGGTTGTGCATGATATAGTGAGTACATGTTGTATGATGGTGATTTGTGTGTTGTGTTGCATGGTTGTCGTTGCTCCGGTGATGTGTAGTCCCGCCGGTAGCAAAAGTATAAGACTTCGGTGATGTGTAGTCCCACCGGTAGTCACTAGTTGGGTATTCCTTTGATGTGTAGTCCTATTGGAAACCCACTAGTTGAAACGGTGATGTGTAGTCCCACCGTACTTGTATGCTGGTTGTGTTTGTGTAAATTACGTGTGTTGTCGTTGCTCCGGTGATGTGTAGTCCCGCCGGTAGCAAGTGTTATAAGACTCTGGTGATGTGTAGTCCCACCGGTAGTCACTAGTTGGGTAGTCCTTTGATGTGTAGTCCCATTGGAAACCCACTAGATAAAACGGTGATGTGTAGTCCCACCGTATGTGTAAGTTGGTTATGTTTGTGCATGCCATGAAGTGAAATGTCTATGTTGTTGACCTTTGGTTGAACTTGTATGTTAGTAAATGGATTAGGTTGTTGGATGACTTGTATGTGTCGGCCTTTACTTTTAAAGGAAGCTTTGAACTCTGCATTGTTGTTGTTATGTTTTAGAGCACTGCTCACTAAGCTTTATGCTTACGCTCTCCTTTTTCCGACAATGCAGATCTTTAGCTTGGAGTTAGCAAGGAGCAGGAAAAGGGCGTCCAAGCGCGTGGTAGTTTGCTCAAGTATGGTTTATTAAATAATGTAGTAGTCTAGCAATGGGAAATGTTACGTGTTTTAGGAGCTTGTATCTAGACTCCTTTGTGTTGGCTTTATGTTGTTAATGCCTCATGTTGATGGATTTGTAAACCATGTTTATGTTGATGCCTAAGTGTTTGTTTGGGAGGCTTATAGCCAGTCCTTGGATGTTTGTGTTGCTTTGGTATTTGGATGTCATGTGTGGCTTGTAAAATCATGTTTAGATTGCCTTATATGAATTTCTTATGTTTGTTTGCTAAGGCATGAAACTCATGTATGCTTTGTATGCCTTCTTTGAATAATTACGCGGATTCTTTGGTTGAATGATGTTCGTCCATGTTGGGTGCCTTGTATGACTAGATTTTAGTTAATAGAGGTGGTAGGAATGCTTGGGTGTGTCTAGGAAGGTTTTGTTATACATCTAGAGTGTGAGCCTTATGTGTTTTTGCTGAAATTAGAGTATTGCAAAGCAGGGCGTATCAATACGCTCAAGGGTGTATCGATACGTTCTTGCCTGCAGAACTCAGTTTTGGCTGGGCGTATCGATACACTGGGGTGTATCGATACGGTATCAGCTCTCTGGAATTCAAGTCAGGCTGAGCGTATCGATACACAAGGGTGTATCGATACGGTCCCAACTCTCTGAAATTCAGAGGAGTTGGTGGGTTTAGGTCGTATCGATACGGGGTTGTAGCGTATCGGTACGGTTCCATTTCGTTGACCTCGAAATGTTGACCGAGAAGGGCGTATCGATACTCTCAAGGGTGTATCGATACGGTCTTCCCTGAGTTGACTGAGAGGGTTGACTTTGGTCAAGGCGTATCGATACCCTCGGTAGGTGTATCGATACGTCCTGCTTAAAAAGGAAAATTTGGTTGTTTAATTGCATGTCTTGTGGGTTTCGTATCCGTGTTTGTTCGCTGCGTGTCCTATCACATAGGATTTATTAAAGGCATCTAGAAAACTAAAAAAAAGCATAGGGTTGCTAACCGAGGGGGAACCTTAACGGGTTTCGCTTCGGTTTTCCCCGTGTGGCCCACTCGGATCGGTCATCCGTCCAGACCGGGACGAGGGGGTTACATTTAGTGGTATCAGAGCCTAAGGTTACCGAGACCTTGGGCAGGTAAGTGAGGTAAGTTTGATGTGTTATGTTGTTGTTATGTCCCAGTGAATGTTTTGCCATGTATGCTTGATGTTTGCTTGTTAGTACAGTGTTTGAAAGCATGTGTAAGCTTGATGGGTGTGTTGAGGCGTAGTGTCGACTTCCCATTGCTACTATTACTTATTTGAAAAGATTTTTGTAAAGGAGTATACTTGAGCACCTTGGACCCTTGCTCCTGCTAACCCTGAATATTCTTGTTTGTGTGTTTTGTTTATTATTGTATTGTTGTCTTTGGGAAGTTTGAGGCCGAGGTGTAGGCCTGGAGTTTGTAATCATGAATCTGAGGTTTTAGAGGATGTGAATGATGAGTGAGTTCATCGCCTTAGTTTAGGGCAGTACGACAGTACCATAGTTGGTGGTACAGTTTGTTTGTATGGGTCAGCGTGTCTGTGAGCTGGTTTCCGTTGAGAGAGAACAATGTGACCGATCTTGACATGAGTTGGTAAGAGAAGTGATGGACTAAGAGTTGGCTTTGGAATGATGTCAATGTTATAGCAAGTAATTCCTCGATACAGTCAATGAGCTTGTTTTTCTGATTAATTCTGGATCTACGTGACCGTGTATTTGGAGTGAGCATGCGAAGTTGTTGAATCTACATTGTGAGGTACTAGAGGTAGGTGTTGGTATTGCTAGCTCCTTCGGGGATACAGTCGTGGTCAGAAAGATTTACAAGGAGTGTCCGTTGATGGTTTAGTGGCACGTGTTTTCAGTTGGTGCGATGGAATTGTTTTTTTTCGGTTTTGATGTGAAGTTGTGCATGGATTGGCTTGTAGAACATAGAGTTAGGGTAGGCTTTGAGACAAATGGAAGTTTTCTTAAAGCTTACGGATGACTATGAGATTGTAATGGTAGGTGGGAATGTGGATTTCGTATCAAATGTTGACCCAGCCTTAGTGGTCAAAGATTGATTGAGTTTGGTTGACAAGTTTGCCTAAAAGATGTGATGGATTTAATTTTTGAGTGAGGATTAGACCGCAGAATGTTAGAATAGTTGATGTTTTCCTAAAGGTGTTGGCAAGAATTACTCGATTTGTCTCTTGTTAGGGAAGAAGAGTTTGTTATTGATACCGTCTCCGAGTTTGCTCCTGTTTTGTTTGCTTTGTATCTCGTGATTCTCGACCGACTTGAGAGAGTGTTGAAGAATCAACTTCGAGATTTGTTAGACCTTAGATTCGTTTGGCTTAGTACATTATCATAGGGTGTGACAGTGTAACTTGTGAAGAAGAGTGATGACACTACGAGAATGTGTTTAGATTACAGACAGTTGAGATAATTGACAGTGAGTAGTTAGTATCCGTTTCCAAACGTCAGTGATTTGTTGATCAGTTGAGGGGTGTTTCAGTCTTTACAAGATTAATTTGAGATCCGATTACTACCAGTTGATAGTGAGAGAGGTTGATGTACCGAATGAAGCTTTCGGGGTAGATGTGATCACTTAGAGTTTTGGGTTATGTCGTTTGTTTGACTAATGTGTTAATTACTCTTATAGAGATGTTGAGCAGAATGTTTTCCTAAGTCCTTGATCAGTTTGTGGTACTTCTCTTGGATGATACGTGGGAATATTCACGTACTGAAGAAGACCATGTCAAGCCTTGAAGTTAAAGTTGTGGATCCTTTTTAGAGAATCAGTTGTATGCCAAGTTGAGCAAGTGTGGACTCTGAGTCGAGGAAGATGTTCCCCTAGGTCATGTAGATCAGTCGAATATATTAGTGCAAACCCAAGTGGGCAGAAGGAGATGTGAGTTGGAAGAAATTAAAGACTGTGACATGTATCTATAGTTCCTAGGTCTAGCGCTGTTACTATCGAAGGTTTGTAAATGATCTTTTGAAGATAGCTGCCCCTTTGACAGATTGCTACATAAGAACGTTCAGTTTGTGTGTTAGATACGAGACGTTGAGCCTTTAGAAACTGAAAGAAACTTCGCAGAGAGTTGACGTAGTGACCGATGTTCCGAGTTAAATTTGTTGTTAGATTAGTAGCCGAGTTGCGAGTTGTGTTTGCCGGATTCAGTTTATCATTGATAGTGGTTCTGTGGTCGAGTTTCATGTTATTCCTGCTCTGAGTCAGATACTTAGAGAGAAACAGTTGTAAGACAGGTTCTTGGCACCTCACGTGCAAGACGTATCAGAAAGAAAACCTTCAGAATACAGTTCAGAGACGATAGAGTTTGTATTTTTAAAGACAGAATAGTTGTGCCGATAGTCATAGTGTTTTGAGAGGTATTGTTTTGGCCTAAGTACACGGCAGTTCTTGTGTATTGCATCAGAGTAATATGAAGACATATTGTGGGTTGAAGATGAGTAATTCTGGATTGAGTTGATGTATGATGTGGTTCAGTATGAAGGTAAGTGTGTAATTTGCCAGCGTGTCAAGACCGAGCTGCAGTTTTCTTCTAGTTTGTTACATCCGTGGGAGATCCGTACTGAAAGTGGGTAATAGATTCGAGAGGTCTTGTGTCTGATTCGCCTTCGATTTTCCTCAGTGAGAACTTAGTTGAGTAATCAGTGCTAGTTGCACTGTATGTGGTCCTTTATACATGTTCAAGCTACTTGTACCTTGTGTAAGATGACGGAGTTGTGCCTTAGCAAGAGTGTGAGTTGTACAGTGTCTTGTATTTGATAGTGGCCAGTAGAGATTCGAAATTTCAACTAGATTTTTGAAGAAGCCTACATTAGTGTTTGGTTACCTGTTGGAGTCAGATAATCAGTCAGAGAAAGTTATGAGTCAAGTGTTCAAACAATGCTGTATGAGTTTGTTAATCGGGCTAATCCGGTTGTTTGTTTGTTGCAGTTACCACCATAGTTAGAAGGAAGTATGTAATGTGTTCTGTGTATCTATGATTCAGAAGTGTGAGTCAGTTTTGTCCCGTGTTATGTTGTTGAAGAGAATGAGTTGAATTTAAAATGGTCATGCATTGAAGGAACCGTTGAGATCTTGACATCATATAGCTAATGTTGTGTGGTGGGTCTACCGAGTTGGAGAGTATGTTGTAGTAAGAAAGAAAGTGTGGAGGAGCATGTATTAGTGACTCTTCCTGTCTAATAAATTTCTGGGACAAAATTCCTTAAGTGGGGGAGAGTTGTAACGCCCGGGTTTAGGGGCTAGGTGAAAATAATATTTTAGTATTGTCTCGGGTTTCGATTCTAATATTTTATTTAATAAAGTAATGGTTTGGGCCTCGGGTTTTAAGATTTGGACCAATTCTAAATTGAGCCCAAAAGCCATGGATGGCACCTATTGTGGTTTCCCTTTTTCTTTAAGGGCATTTTGGTCTTTGAACATTAAAATTTAAACTATTATAAAATAAGGATGAATCATCATCTTCTTCCCCTCTCTTCTATTTGTTTCCAACGTGAAGAACATCTCTCCCTCTTCAAATACTATTTCATCTCCTTTCTCCCTCGGTTTTGAAAGGTAATTACGTTTTTGACTTGCTCTCAACTTCCTCTCTTCAAAAGTACAAGTAGTTTTCATTTTCATCCATGTTTTAGAATTTGGATTTTTGGGAGATTTGAATAGAAATGGTAGTTTTATGGTGTTTAACTTGAGATTTTGATTTAACAGTGATAGATATGAAGTTTATGAACCAAACGGTTCAATATATATGATTTTTAAAGAGTTTTGTTAAGTTTCCCGATTTTGTGTTTTGGAGGGTTTTTAGGAGGGTTTTTAGTTGAGTTTTGGGTGTGGTTTGTGTTGGAAATTGAGGGTTGATATTAGGGTATTGGTTGGGGGTCGCTTTGGAAGCAATTGGAAGTGTTAAATGTGTTGGAATCATCGGTTTTGGACTGTGCTAAAGGGCTGCTCGGGAATGGCTTTTTAGGGGTTGTTCTTGGTTTGAAGAACAAGTGGTTGATGTTTGAATTTCATTCCGGGTTTGCTACGTTGTGTTGTGGACTGATTGAGGTTAATTTACTTGTGTTGAGATGATTAGGAGCAAGGAATTTCGTTGGTAAAGTCTCGGGATCGATATCGGAAGTCATGGAGGCTTGAGTCGGCTTTGCTTGAATTGCTTAAGGAAGTGAGGTGAGTGGTTAATGTTTTAAATTGATTTCAAAGGTTGGTTCAAGCATGTGTATGCGAAAATGTTTTTAAGTATCGTTTTGGTTCAAAGTTGGTTTTGAAGAGTTTTGTTTGGGCTTGAAAAGTCAAGTTTAAATTCAAGAGTAAGTTGTTGTGAATTGCCTCTTTAATTTCCCCTTTTTACTGTTTGTTTTCATTACTTGTGGTGATGAATTGTTATGTATGAAATTCCAATATTTTGGGAGGAAGCATGTTGCTTCTTATTATATCGTTGATTTTGTGTGATGGTAATTATGGTGTTGTTTATATGCCTTGTAAGATAAGTGTAAGTTGGTGCAGGTTGTGCACGGAAATGGTGAGTAAGACCATTTGTGTTTGTTAAGGTTGATTGTAGCAATTTGGTGCCTAGTTGTGGATTTTGTTGCAGCTTGTGTGGTTGTGCATGATATAGTGAGTACATGTTGTGTGATGGTGATTTGTGTGTTGTGTTGCATGGTTGTCGTTGCTCCGGTGATGTGTAGTCCCGCCGGTAGCAAAAGTATAAGACTCCGGTGATGTGTAGTCCCACCGGTAGTCACTGGTTGGGTATTCCTTTGATGTGTAGTCCCATTGGAAACCCACTAGTTGAAACGGTGATGTGTAGTCCCACCGTACTTGTATGCTGGTTGTGTTTGTGTAAATTACGTGTGTTGTCGTTGCTCCGGTGATGTGTAGTCCCGCCGGTAGCAAGTGTTATAAGACTCTGGTGATGTGTAGTCCCACCGGTAGTCACTAGTTGGGTAGTCCTTTGATATGTAGTCCCATTGGAAACCCACTAGATAAAACGGTGATGTGTAGTCTCACCGTATGTGTAAGTTGGTTATGTTTGTGCATGTCATGAAGTGAAATGTCTATGTTGTTGACCTTTGGTTGAACTTGTATGTTAGTAAATGGATTAGGTTGTTGGATGACTTGTATGTGTCGGCCTTTACTTTTAAAGGAAGCTTTGAACTCTGCATTGTTGTTGTTATGTTTTAGAGCACTGCTCACTAAGCTTTATGCTTACGCTCTCCTTTTTCCGACAATGCAGATCTTTAGCTTGGAGTTAGCAAGGAGCAGGAAAAGGGCGTCCAAGCGCGTAGTAGTTTGCTCAAGTATGGTTTATTAAATAATGTAGTAGTCTAGCAATGGGAAATGCTACGTGTTTTAGGAGCTTGTATCTAGACTCCTTTGTGTTGGCTTTATGTTGTTAATGCCTCATGTTGATGGATTTGTAAACCATGTTTATGTTGATGCCTAAGTGTTTGTTTGGGAGGCTTATAGCCAGTCCTTGGATGTTTGTGTTGCTTTGGTATTTGGATGTCATGTGTGGCTTGTAAAATCATGTTTAGATTGCCTTATATGAATTTTTTATGTTTGTTTGCTAAGGCATGAAACTCATGTATGCTTTGTATGCCTTCTTTGAATAATTACGCGGATTCTTTGGTTGAATGATGTTCGTCCATGTTGGGTGCCTTGTATGACTAGATTTTAGTTAATAGAGGTGGTAGGAATGCTTGGGTGTGTCTAGGAAGGTTTTGTTATACATCTAGAGTGTGAGCCTTATGTGTTTTTGCTGAAATTAGAGTATTGCAAAGCAGGGCGTATCGATACGCTCAAGGGTGTATCGATACGTTCTTGCCTGCAGAACTCAGTTTTGGCTGGGCGTATCAATACACTGGGGTGTATCGATACGGTATCAGCTCTCTGGAATTCAAGTCAGGCTGAGCGTATCGATACACAAGGGTGTATCGATACGGTCCCAACTCTCTGAAATTCAGAGGAGTTGGTGGGTTTAGGTCGTATCGATACGGGGTTGTAGCGTATCGGTACGGTTCCATTTCGTTGACCTCGAAATGTTGACCGAGAAGGGCGTATCGATACTCTCAAGGGTGTATCGATACGGTCTTCCCTGAGTTGACTGAGAGGGTTGACTTTGGTCAAGGCGTATCGATACCCTCGGTAGGTGTATCGATACGTCCTGCTTAAAAAGGAAAATTTGGTTGTTTAATTGCATGTCTTGTGGGTTTCGTATCCGTGTTTGTTCGCTGCGTGTCCTATCACATAGGATTTATTAAAGGCATCTAGAAAACTAAAAAAAAATCATAGGGTTGCTAACCGAGGGGGAACCTTAACGGGTTTCGCTTCGGTTTTCCCCGTGTGGCCCACTCGGATCGGTCATCCGTCCAGACCGGGACGAGGGGGTTACAATGTACTTATCAATTTGTGTGGATTTAGTCCTTTTACTAAATCTATTCAAATCAGTCTATCTACTTTTTTGAATTGTTCATTTTCAATCCTCTAAGTAAAATATTTTATAGCTTCATTTGAAAATGACATGTTCCTTTTTCGTATTTTACGTGTCATTATTTTATTGATTAGGTCACGTTATTTGATTTAAAAATGTAAAATGCTTTAAAAAGTAAATCGCACTCAATGGTTATGAGTTTCACTCTGTTTCTTAAAAATATTAATACATGATTGCTTTAAGTTGTTGCTAGTACGAGCTTAAGGTTGCTAGTAAATTTTTTAGAAAAAATATCTGTAGTGGATATTTTATCGACTAATGAAGAACAATAATTTCAGTAATTTTTAATTTTTAGCTTAAATATTTTAATTTAGTGACCTTATTGAGTTTTTAGATATTATGGTTAAATTTTTGTACATTATGATATGAAGTTACTTTTTTCAATGATTTATGGTCGTTGTTACAATATCAAGAAAAGTTGTTGTTGAGACTTGAGATTGCATGCCAACTATAAAATAAGTGCTCAAATTATGCCTTTTTTTTACAATAGGTGCTTAAAGTATTTTTTGGCTGAAATAGGTGTTTAAAATTTTATTTTTGACTGAAATGGGTGCATAAAGTATATTTTGGCTGAAATATGTGCCTAACATTTCATTTTTGTCTTGTTTTAAAGTCAATTGAGACACCTACTTTGGCACTTATTTCAACCAAAAATGAAATTTTAGGCACATATTTCAGCCAAAAATGAAATTTTAGGCACCTATTTCGACCAAAAAATATTTTAGACACCTATTGCAAAAAAGAGACATTGTTTGGGCACCTATTTCAACCAAATATGATGATTGATGACACCTATCATGGTGACTCGCCTAGGGGTGTAAACGAGCCGAGTCTAATTCGAGTAGCGTTGAGCTCGACTCAGCTCGTTAAAAATTTGAGTTGAGTTCGAGCCTGAGTAGTTTTCAACAAGCCTGAATAATTTGAGCTCGACTCGGCTCGTTAAGAACTCGAGCTGAGTTTAAGCTTGAGTCGAGTATTCACCGAGTTGAACTTGAGTAGCTCGTGTTCTGTCTCGTCTCATTTAAAGCCCTATTAGGAAAAAAACTTCGATACGCAAGTTGTTTACGTTTACACAATCTTGTTAATTTTAGGGTTTATTGTGTTAGTTTAGGGTTTAGAGGTTTAGGTTGTTGGGTTTAGAATTTAGGATTTAGATTTTAGGGTTTAGGACTTATGTTTATGTTGAGTGGATCGTAAAATCGATTTAAGCCAAGAGGGGGTGAATTGGATTTTTAGAAATTTTGGTGGTGAAGTGGAAAATAAAAATTTGCAAGACAAGGGATTTAGAGTGGTTCAAGTTCCAATTGAACTTGTTGAGTGGATCAATGGATTGATCAAATCCAAGAGAGGGGTGAATTGGGTTTTTAAAAAATTGTTGGAGTAAATAGAATGGCTAAAAAAGAAGAACAAGGAATTTTAGAGTGGTTCAAGTTCCAAATGAACTCTACATCCACTACCTTAGCTACCACTAAGGATTTTCTAACAATCCACTAATTATTCTTCCCTTTTTCAAGGCTTAGGAGGTAACATTTACAATACCGGTCAAATTTTCTACCCAAATTTTGACCAAACACTCACAAGAGTACAAAGAAGAATTAAAGGCAAGAAAGATATCTCTCAATACAAGATTGCCTCTTTAAGTACAAACACTCAACCCAAATTTGATTACAAGATCAGAATTGAACACTACACAATTTGGGGTTTTACAAGAGATAAGAAAATAAGCACTTTGAGCTTGGATTTTTGCTAGGATGTTTATCTTTGATGCAATGGTTGTTGATGGTCTTCAATTAGCTTCAATTTATACATTCTCTATTAATTATATCCGTTTGGGTGGTTAGGGTATTGATTATAGCCGTTGGGACCCTCTCTTTCCACCATAAATGCACTTCTGCAGCTTACCGTATCGGTACACGAGGATCTGTATCGATACTTGTCTCAAAACAGAAAGAGTCGTTGCACAATAACAAGAGGGCGTATCGATACGCGTGTAAGCGTATCGGTACGGGATAGGGACCGTTTCGATACGGGGAACATCTGTATCGATGCAATTAATTCAACAGAGCTCACTGAAAGTTTCTGTATCGATACAGCAAAGGGCGTATCGGTATGGGACAACTACCACTTTAAATTTCGGTTACCTAACAACTGACACCAACGGTCGAAATCATTAAAAGCTTTTCGAATTTAAAATTTCATTAAATCCATATCGATACGGGTGGAACCGTATCGGTACGCCATTCAAACTCCTTCAGTTTTACAAAGAGAGTGTATCGATACAAATGCAATCTGTTTCAATACGTTGTTTCGATACGGTAGGGGGCGTATCGAAACGCGTTTTTCCAGTAGCCAAACTTGTAAAAAAGGTATCGATACGGTTGGAAGAGTATCAATATGCCTGGACGTTTTTCAGTAGTTTGGCCTCGGAACACTTTAAAAATATTTGGAGTTTGAGTTTTTCAAATCAGATTGAAGCCTTGATGATTTAAAAATCATTTCAGGGACTTAAAAAATTATTTCAAGTTTTCAATTTAATCCTTAACATATATTGTTATATCAAAATCAAACATAGGTTTCACAATCTCCCCCTTTTTGATATAACAAAACCAAAACTTGAAATCTTTGATACTTTTGAAAAACTTTGCAAAATATCTCCCCCTTAATATTAGCTAGGTAAAACTTAAGTTGAAAATCAAAATTTTAAGTGTGAGCTTGTTCTCTCTCCCCATTTTTGTTAGATAAAAAATAGAGACATTGATAAACATAGGCAAAAGGCATAAATAATAACCAAGCAACATAATATAGATAACCATTAAGTTCAAAATAAAGATAACATCAACATAAAATCCAAAAAAAAATAGAAAATCAAAGCATAGGTTTTAGAATGCAAACTTAGTCCTAAAAACATAATCGAAAGTGCATAAATATCCTAAATGACATGAATGATATGCAAAGATGAACTACTACGCATCTCCATCGCCATTTTCATCATCTTCATCGTCCTCATCATGTGCATCATCATTCCTCTGAGATTGACGCCACTCGTCATGGAAAGCGGTAAGGGATATGTTCATCGAGTTGTGATCGCCTTCAAGGGAAATGAGACGCGTCTCCACATTCTTCACACGAACTTCAAGACTTGTAAAACGTGTGTCTATAGCAGCAAATCCTGAACTCATCGCTTGATCCATGGAAGCAATTTCCGTACGAAAGCCCGTAAATTGCTCGTTGAGAAAGGTCGTGAGGGCATCCATGGAAGGTGGAAGAGGAGGAGCTTGAGGAGCTTGAGCGGCTTGAGGATTAGCAATTTCTTCCGGAATAGCATCACTAGGGAGTTCGGATAGGCGAAGCCAATTTCCATTAAAGTACATGAACTTACCCCTTGAAAGAGATCTTTCATCGATAGGATCGGTGAGGGGAGTCGGGTAGTCATGTGAACAATCTGTCTCCTTTTGTGTGAAGAAATAACTCAATGTCGTTCCATAAGTGAATGAAGTGACAAGAGTAGTGTGGCGATGTTGCACGAGATAGACAATCTCCGCAAACATAATCCGAGCAAGGTTTGGTTGTTGTCTTTGACGGAAGCAACGAATCCAAAAATCGTCAACTTGGCGGATAGTGGAATACTTGCCTCCCGAGGGCCTAAACCACCAAGAAACCATCAAATGTAAGCTCCAATCTTGAGCATTAAGAGCGGTGACGGAACCTCCCAAGACATGGCCAAGAGCATTCTCATCATCAAGACCTTCATCCTCTAACTTGAACACATCACAAATAGATTGGACATTGATGGTGATCTTTTTACCCTTTAGATAGGAATTAACAGCCGTAACAACACCCGATGGATTGGCGACACACTTGGCATTAGCATAGAAAATCAAAACCAAATTACGATAGAAAAAGCCGAGAATTTGAATAAAATCCATAAATTTCCATTCTTGGAGCAACGACAAGTAAACAAATTTGAAGCGCTCCGAGTTGAGAAAAGGAACGGAAATTACCCTCTCTGGATGGATTTTGTGGTTTTGAAATTGTCAGAAATATGTGAGATCTCCAGAAGTCTTGAAGCACTGTTAATAGATAAGAGTGAGGTTCGACCGAGTACCATTTCCGGCAATAGAATCTTCACCAACTTCACTAGTACGTGCTCTCTTTTTAGGTGTCATTGACTAGAGTAAAAGATCAAAAACAGTGTATGCATTAACTTTCTCATTCAACCCATTGAAAATCAATAATCAAGGTGTTTAAAAAAATTTGAGAAACAAAACAAAAATAAAAAGTTTGAAAAGAAATTTGTTTTTGAGAAAACAAAACAAAACAAAATTTAAAACGAAAATCAAATGAAATAAAGAAAAAAGAGATTTTTACCTTGATATTGATATAGAGGAATGAGAGAAGAACTTTGCACCAAATTGATGAAAAGCTTGAAAAGGTTTGCTTGATGTTGAAAACCCTCAATAGATTTTGAGTTGTGGTGTGAAAATATGAGGGATTGAGAGGCTTTTTATAAAGTGAAAAACGGCTAGGGTTTTGTAAAAGCAATTTTGGTAAAAGTAAAACTCTTTAAATGCCTTAAAGAAGTTGTCTGCGCAATTGCGTATCGATACGCCTGAGGGTGTATTGATACGGGGGTAAAATCGTAATTCCCTTGAAACACCCGTGGAAGGTCCGTATCGAAACGGATGCAATCCGTATCGAAACTCTTTTAGCTTGTATCGGAACGGGTTTAACCGTATCAATGCCCGTTTTAGGAAAAATGCAGTCTAGAAAGCTAATACAGTACTCGTATCGATACGCGTAAGGCCGTATCGATACCGTATGCCCAAAAATGCATTTTAGGCTTTAAGAACAACCAAAGGCTCGATTTTAGCACCTCCTAAATGAATGCAATTGATGAATGAGCAGTTCTAAGCATATTCTAACAGAAGCATACTCCCCTAGCTATAAGCATGAATATTTTCAAGAGCAACAACACATAAACATGCAATTTCACAAATTCAAGCAATTTTAACCTCAAAAAGAGTCATAAAGGGTCAAGGAAGGCTAGTTAGACCTAACTCTCTCCTAAGGGACCAAAAACGCTCTTTATTCAAAGGCTTTGTAAATATGTCTGCTAGTTGGTTTAAGGTGTCAACGTAATCTATAACAATATCTTCCTTAAGGACATGATCTCTAATGAAATGATGTCTTATCTCTATATGTTTGGTTCTAGAGTGTTGGATGGGATTTTTAGTTAAGCATATGGCACTAGTGTTGTCACACTTAAGGGGTATGGTTTCAACTTTAATACCATAATCTAAGAGTTGTTGCTTCATCCAAAGAACTTGAGCACAACAACTCCCTAAGGATATGTACTCAGCTTCGATGGTAGATAGAGTTACACTATTTTGTTTCTTAGAGAACCAAGATATGAGTATACTACCTAAGAATTGACATGTTCCCGAAGTACTCTTCCTATCGATTTTACACCCCCCATAATCCGCATCTGAAAAAGCATAAAGGTTGAAGGTTGAGTCTCTAGGGTACCAAAGACCTAGACAAGGAGTGTCTCTAAGGTACCTAAAGATTCTCTTAACGGCTATAAGGTGAGACTCTCTAGGACTAGCTTGAAACCTAGCACACAAGCAAACACTAAACAATATATTCGGTCTACTTACGGTAAGGTAAAGTAAAGATCCAATCATAGAGCGATAAAGCTTAGAGTCAACACACTTACCTCCTTCATCTTTTTCAAGCTTTTTAGATGAGCTCATTGGTGTGGCTTGAGGCTTTGCATTCTCCAAGCCAAAATTCTTGAGCATATCCTTGATATACTTTGCTTGATTGATGAAGGTGTCATCCTTCCTTTGCTTGATTTGGAGTCCCAAAAAGAATGAGAGCTCCCCCATCATGCTCATCTTGAATTCACCTTGCATTAACTTAGCAAACTCTTTGCAATGACACTCATTAGTAGATCCAAAAATAATATCATCAACATATATTTGTACTACTAAGATGTCATTTTTATACCTTTTTATGAAAGGTGTAGTGTCCACCTTACCTTTTTTCAAAACCTTTTTCAATTAAAAAGTTTGAAAGTCTTTCATACCAAGCTCTAGGAGCTTGTTTTAAACCATAAAGTGCTTTGGTTAGTTTGAAAACATGATTTGGAAATTTTGAGTCTTCAAAACCCGGTGGTTGTTCCACATACACTTCCTCATTTATAAAACCATTTAAAAATGTGCTTTTAACATCCATTTGAAAAGGCTTGAAATCGTGATAACATGCATATGCAAGCAACATACTAATAGCATCCATTCTAGCTACGGGTGCATAGGTTTCATCAAAATCTATTCCCTCTTCTTGAGTGTAACCTTGAGCAACTAATCTAGCTTTATTTCTCACAATGTTACCACTCTCATCTAGTTTGTTCTTAAATACCCATTTAGTTCTTATAGTAGATTGATTACTAGGCCTTTCAACTAATGTCCAAACATTACTTCTCTCAAATTGATTTAACTCTTCTTGCATAGCCATAATCCAAAAGTAATCTTTTAATGCTTCTTTAATGTTCTTAGGCTCTATGCATGAGATAAAAGCAACATGATTCATGAGTTTAAGAGAAGATCTAGTAGTTACCCCTTTGGATGGATCACCCAAGATTTCACTACCTTTGACATAGTTGTACTCCCTTGGGTAGCTCACTTCCTTTTCCTCAAGAGCCAAGTCCTTCAAGGCTTCAAGAGGTGGATCTTGTGTATCCTCTTCTTTCGCTGGAATCTCATCCTCCTTTGAAGTTTGTCCTCCATCAAAGCCATCAAGGATTCCTACATCACCATCATCACAAGAATCCTTCCTCTGAAGGAGGTTATCATCGAATACAACATGAATAGACTCTTCTACTACTAAAGTTCTCTTATTAAATACACGATAGGCTTTAGAGTTTAAGGAATAACCTAAGAAAATAGCTTCATCACTTTTAGCATCAAATTTACCTAAGTTATCTTTTCCATTGTTTAAAACAAAGCACTTGCAACCAAATGGATGAAAATAGCTAATGTTAGGCGTTTTAGATTTTAAAATCTCATATGGTGTTTTCTTTAAAAGTGGCCTAATCATTACTCGATTTACAATGTAGCAAGCGGTGTTTATGGCTTCCGCCCAAAAATATTTAGGTAAATTGTTTTCACAAAGCATGGTTCTAGCTATTTCTTGTTAAGTTCTATTTTTCCTCTCAACTACCCCATTTTGTTGAGGAGTTCGAGGAGCCGAAAAATTGTGGCTAATACCATTATCATTTGAAACTCTTCAAAACCTAGATTTTGAAATTCGATTCCATAATCACTTCTAATATGATAAATTTTAACTTCAAGATCATTTTGAGTTAATTTTGAAAATGTGATGAATTTTTCTAAAGCCTCATCTTTAGTACTTAAAAATAGAACCCAAGTAAATCTAGAATAGTCATCAACAAGTACAAATGCATACGATTTACCACCCAAGCTCATAGTTCTAATAGGCCCAAATAAATCCATGTGAATTAGTTGTAAACACCTACTTGTAGAAACATCATTAATGGATTTAAAGGATGACTTATGTTATTTACCCTTAGAGCATGCATCACAAATTTTGTCATTTGATAACTTAATTTTGGGAAAACCTCTAACTAGATTTACGGAAACTAATTTTTCTAAAACACTAATGCTAGCATGTCCCAGTTTCTTATGCCATAGCCATGCATTATTTTCATTTTGTGCAACAAAGCATGCATGGGAAGTATGAATGTCATCTAAATGCACCATGTATATATTACCTATGCGATGACCGATGAGCATTATATTATTTGATTTAATGTCAACAATCTTGCACCCATTTTTATTAAATAAGACATTAAACCCTTTTGTCACATAATTGACTAATGCTCAATAAATTATGTTTTAGACCATCGACATATAAAACATTTTCAATGAAAATAGTAGAGTGATTACCTATGGATCCAATACCTTTAATGTAGCCTTTGGAGTTGTCACCAAACGTCACTACTCCTCAACTTTTTGGCTTTAAGTCCATGAATCGACTCTTTTCCGGTCATGTGCCTCGAGTATCCACTATCAAGGTACCATGCGTTTTGACTTTGTGCTTTGGCCTTGTAGCAATGCTCCCCCTACAAACAAAGATATTAAACTTTGGTTTTTGGTACCCAAATCATTTTGGGTCCACGAGTGTTAGCTCCCAAAAGCTTGGTTCCCTTAGGAATCCAATGTAACATAGCAACAACATTATTAGACTTGACGAGTTCCTTAGGAACCCATACACTTCTAATCTTCTTAGTTCTATTATGCCTATGGAAGGCACTTTGTTTGTAGTTATATGTCTTTCTTTTAGGTTGGTTAGTTTTAGAGGATTCACCTATCTCATTTCTTACATTACCAACATTTTTGAAAGACTCCTTGAGCTTGTTAATCTCATCTAACACCCTTTGGTGTTCACTTTTGCATTGAGAAATAAGATTGTTTAAGTCTACATTTTCATCTTGAAAGAATTTAAGTTCATCTTGTAAACCTAAGATCTTTTTCTCAAATTTTAAGTTAGCTTAAGAAAGTGAGTCATTTTTAGCATTTAATTCCAAAATAATCTTTTTATTTCTAATGACCGACTCTTTATACTTCTCAACTAACTCATCATATACCTCTTGTAACTCATCATAAGCATCATGCAATTCATCAAATGTAAAATCAAAAGATGATGAGTTAGAGGTTACCATGGAGGAATCTTCCTCAAGAGCCATGAGGCAAAGGTTGGCCACTTCGTGTTCCTCATCCTCAGATGACTCCTCGTCACTCCAAGTAGCAAGCTTGGCTTTGAGCTTCTTCTTCTTCTCAAAGCCCTTCTTCTTGAGTTGAGGGCACTCTGAACGAATGTGACCCGGTTTTTTGTACTCAAAGCAAATGATTTGATCTCTCTCTTCTTCTTTGTTTTTGGTTTTGAAGTCCATTTTTCGTTGAATCTTCCTTCCTCGGTTGGACCTCATAAACTGTGAGAACCTTTTGGCTATCATAGTCAATTCTTCTAGGTCTTCCTCATCACTAGAAGTGATCTCCTCATCTAGTGAAGCTTTGAGAGCCACTCATATCTTCTTCTTCTTTTCTACCTCTAGCTTCTCCACTCTTCTCTCTTCCTTTTTCTTTTCATCTTCCCTTCATTGCTTCATTATCTCATGAGTTAGGAGAGAACCCACTAGTTCATCAAGCTTGAGTGTCTTCAAATTTTTGGCCTCAATAATGGCGGTTCTCTTCCCATCCCAAGACTCGGGAAGTGAGTAGAGTAGCTTCCGGACTAGTTTGTCTTCCAGGATTATTTCTCCAAAACCTTTTAGCCCATTGACGATTGTTGAGAAACGATCAAACATCTTTGACACGGTTTCGTCGGGCTCCATTTTGAAATTCTCATAGCTAAGATTGAGAATTACAATCTTTGTCTCTTTCACATCACTTGTTCCTTCATAAGTAGTCTCTAGTGTATCCCACACTTCCTTGGCACTTTCAATGGAGGAAACTTTGGAGTAGATGCCGGGACCGAAAGAGCAAAACAACATGTGAAGAGCTTTATCATTGATTTGAATCTTCTTTCTCTCTTCTTCACTCATCTCATTTTTCTTCTTTAGCACCAATATTCCTTCATCGTCTCTCTTCATCGGAATATAGGGACCATCTTCAATGGAATCCCAAACTAGATAATCGTTGGATTTAATGAAAAGCCGCAACCGGTTCTTCCAAAATGTCTAGTTATCACCGTTGAAGAATGGCAGTTTGGTGGTTGATTGAGATTCGTACATGCTTGACCTGGAGGTAGATGTCATGGATTGATTTGTGGTTGATCACACTCTTCCTAGGAACTCCTCTTGTGGTTGTAAATCATTCAAAGAGGTAGGCTCTGATACCAATTATTGAGTGGATCAATGGATTGATCAAAGCCAAGAGGGGGTGAATTGTGTTTTTAAAAAATTGTTGGAGTAAATAGAATGGCTAAAAATGAAAAACAAGAAATTTTAGAGTGGTTCAAATTCCAAATGAACTCTACATCCACTACCTTAGCTACCACTAAGGATTTCCAACAATCCATTAATTGTTCTTCCCCTTTTCAAAGCTTAAGAGGTAACCTTTACAATACCGGTCAAATTTTCTACCCAAAATTTGACCTAACCCTCACAAGAGTACAAAGAAGAATTAAAGGCAAGAAAGATATCTCTTAATACAAGATTGCCCCTTTAAGTACAAACACCCAACCCAAATTTTATAACAAGATCATAATTGAACAGTACACAATTTGGGGTTTTACAAGAGATTGGAAAATAAGCACTTTGAGCTTGGATTTTTGCTAGGATGTTTATCTTTGATGAAATAGTTGTTGCTAGTCTTCAATTAGCTTCAATTTATATCTTTTCTATCAATTCTAGCAGTTTGGGTGGTTAGGGTATTGATTATAGCTGTTGGGACCCTCTCTTTCTACCATAAATGCACTTCTGCAGCTTACTGTATCGGGATACGAGGACCCGTATCGATACCTGTCTCAAAACAAAAAGAGCCGTTGCACAATAACAAGAGGGCGTATTGATACGCGTGTAAGCATATCGGTACGAGACAAGGACCGTTTTGATACGAGGAACATCCGTATCGATGCAATTAATTCAACATAGCTCACTGGAAGTTTTCGTATCGATACGACAAGGAGCGTATTGGTACGGGACAACCACTACTTTAAATTTCGGTTACCTAACAACTGACACCAACGGTCGAAATCATTAAAGGCTTTCGATTTAAAATTCCATAAAATTCGTATTGATACGGGTGGAACCGTATCGGTACGCCATTCAAACTTCTTCAGTTTTACAGAGAGAGCGTATCGATACAGATGCAATCTGTTTCGATACGCTGTTTCGATACGGTGAGGGGCGTATCGAAACGCGTTTCTTCAGTAGCCAAAATTGTAAAAAAAGGTATCGATACGGCTAGAAGTGTATCGATACGCCTGGACGTTTTTCAATACTTTGGCATTGGACCAATTAGAAAATATTTGGAGTTTGAGTTTTTCAAATCAGATTAAAGCCTTGATGATTTATAAATCATTTGAGGGACTTAAAAAACTAATTCAAGTTTTCAATTTAATCCTTAACATACTTTGTTATATCAAAATCAAACATATGTTTTACAATTTCTGCTCCCAATTTTAAAAAAATAAACATTATGGTCACTACTGAAAATGTTTCTTTATAATTTCACCCTTAAATTTTTAAAAATTCATTTTTCAACCCTAAAACTTTACAATCAATTAGTACAATAATATTATAAAGGCTTAAATGAAAAATAGGTGCCCAAAGTATACCCTTTTTAAATTTTAGGTGCCTAAATTGCGCCTATTTAATAACTAAACTTTCAAATTGCGCATATTTTTTCACTCTAAATTATTTTGTTATTATAACATGACATGTCATTTTTTATTATTGTTAAATTAAAAATAAAATAAAACCATTTTTATTATTATTAAATTTAAAATATTTTTAAAAAAATATTACTTCTTAAAATAATTTAGGTGTCTAAAGTATTTTTTGTAAAAAATAGGTGCCCAAAATTTCGATAGTTACAATTTTAGGTGCCCGACTGTTAAATGGGTGTTTAAAAAATTGTCAATCAATCGGTTCTTGACACGTGGCATTAATTTTATTTTTTTTAAAATTTAATGGAAAATAATCAGATTTTTCAAATTTTTATAAAATTTCAAAATTTTACAAGTTTCACAAAACAATCCCTAAATCTCTAAAAAATCCCAAACTTCCACCGTCGATTGTCGCAGCTTTCGTTGACGGCCGCCGTTGCTGACCACACCCACTTGGTCATTGGACTAAGGCGACCATTTCCCCTAACACGGCGTCGCCAGAAACGACCAACGACGTGCAGCTGGACATCAAACACAAAATCGACGTTCGAATGCAGGCCTTTGGGCATTTCCGACAACATCGTGTTAGGGGAAATAGTCACCTTGGTCCAGCGACCTAGTGGTTGTGGTCAGCGATGGCGACGGCGGAAGTTTTGGAATTTTTAGGGATTTATGGATTGTTTTGTGAAGCTTGTAAAATTTTGAGATTCTATAAAATTTGAAAAACCTGAGTATTTTCTATTAAAAATTTAAAATTAAAATAAATTTAATGCCACATGTCAAGAACCGATTGATTGCTAATTTTTAACACCTATATAACACACGGGCACCTAAAATTATAACTATGGAAACTTTGGGCACCTATTTTTACAAAAAAATACTTTATACACCTAAATTATTTTAAGAAGTAATATTTTTAAAATATTTTAAATTTAATAATAATAAAAATGATTTTATTTTATTTTTAAATTATTTTTAATTTAACAATAATAAAAAATGACATGTCATGTTATAATAATAATAATAAAATAATTCAGAGTGAAAAAATATGAGCAATTTGAAAGTTTAGTTATTAAATAAGAGCAATTTGGGCAGCTAAAATTTAAAAAGGGTATATTTTGAGCACCTATTTTTCATTTAAGCCTTTATAATATTATTGTACTAATTGATTGTAAAGTTTTAGGGTTGAAAATATTTTTTTAAATTTTCAAGGGTGAAATTATAAAGAAACATTTTCAGTAGTGACCATAATATTTATTTTTTAAAATTGGGGAGTAGAAATGTACATGGTATAAACTTTAGTGGCCATTGCAGTAGTTTACCCTTATTTTTTCGCTGCCAGATCAGCAAGCCGTCAATATTTAACGGCAACAAACGGCTGAGTGGCCAAAAGTTTACAACCCAAAAACATAAGTGACCTTGTCGTTTTTCAAAATCGGTGATTAACTCTGTACTGGAAGTAAACATAAGTGACTATTCTAGTAGTTAACCCTTTTTTAAAATTGACGGTGTTAATATTTGGGGTGATTTGGGTAACGGTACATACTTTAAAAAGAATACATGAATCCAAAAAATTAAGTTAGGTACCAAAATAATAAAAAGTAAATGTTAGGGGACAAATAACACATTAAGCCTTGTTTTGTTTTACTCACTAATGAGATTGTCTGTTTTATTTTACTCACTAAAGTTGTCTTGGTTGAAAGACAAGACAAGATATAGGGTGAGGGTGAAGGGGCGGGAAGGCCTAATCTGTTTTCTTGTCTCCTTTTAGATATTTATTGACGGAGAAATAAGTCTGAAGAAGAGTCATGACAAGTTGAGCTAGGGCGCCCAGAAAAGTAACACAACTCCAGTGTGAACCAAAATATTTTACAAACCAGGAGTTTCAGTACTATTGACGTTGGGTATAACATGAAGAAGAATCTCAGGTGTTTGCCCATACGACGAAAAAGAGTAGCCACCTCGTCATCTGATGTGAGCACGTTTATGCCACCCAACGGTGCAACTTCAAACTTTCAGGGAAGTTTACTTTTTCATTTGTTACATACTGATGTATAATATTTTTTATACTTATATTATTTATATTAGTATGTTTGGTGTGTTTTGACTCAGTATAATGTAACTTATGGTGTGTTTATATTTGTTTGTGAGCTAATAAATAAGGTTGCAAGTGTTTACGACTTGTATTAGTGTTTCCATTAAGTTTACAATACCTTGATGGAAGTTTGTTGTGTTATGACGTAGGTATGTAGGAGGACACTAGCTCAAGTGAGCATATGCAGCTCAACTCCAGCTCAAGTAAGCATATGCAGCTCAACTTCAGCTCAAGTGAGTGTATACAGCTCGGTTCCAGCTCAGGAGAGTGTAACCAGCTCACTTTCAGCTAGTTCGTTTCAGCTCAGTTCATTTCCAATCAGCTCAGTTCATTTCCAATCAGCTCAACTTTAGCTTCACTAGATCAACTACAGCTGACAAATCCAATAACAACTAAACAAGTGTCTTGTGTTCGTGTGAGCATATACCGCGCGTAAATAGGAGAACGTTGCATGTACCACGTACGATCAGCCCAAATATATAACCAGTGCAGCCGAGTATCCCTTATTTTTTTTTCACCCATTTGCGCATATGCAGTAATCACGTGGAGTTTGGATTTTAATTCATCCACCATGCAACATCACGTGGGTACACATGCAGCCGAGTGAGTGCCTTATTCTCACTTATACATATAAAGCGGCAGATTGGATGAGAACAAATGAAATTCATTTAAAATTCAAAATCTTTCCATCACATGTTAAATGTGATTTCAAAGTGCCGTCCAGCCACTTGAATACACGGCCATGAAGTAATTGCCGCCCATTGAAGTAGTTTTTATTTTTATTTTTTATTTGAATTCAATTTTCAAACATCCGAATGTCAACCACACATTCCACGTTTCGGTTGTTTCACTTGTATTATTTATTTGACCGAACACTTGCTTGTAAAGGGTTAGATAGTTTTTGAATAAAATTTGTAAGATTATTTTCTCAATTTTGGTTTTTTACCGAACTTTCTTTAGCATTTCAGACGTTGTTTGTTGTGTCAAATTTACTTGATACTTCGGGTTCCTAGATCGCTATCTAGTGGGTCTAAGTCCTCTGACGTGAAGCATATTCGATTCGGGTTTGCTCAGTAGATTGTGCAGGTTCTTTCGAGCTTTCCGTCTTTGACGTTAGACAGATTCGATTCGGGTTCGTTCAGCAGATTTTTCGAGTTCTTTCGAGTTTAACGTTGTCAAACTTTCGCTGATTTTCCAGCAACGTTTCTGCCACAATTTGGTCACCGAATCAGTCTTGAAAGCCCGTTCAAGCCTTCATCTTTGTTCGATTCCAAATTTGTCAAGAAATTCCTACACCTTATTATGTCTTTCTATTTTTGTGTTTTCTTTTTTTCTTCTTTTAATTATCTAAAAACGTCCATTCTTATGTTTTATTGTAGAGAAATGTTTGCTACGATCCTAGATCCATTTACGAACAATGAGCGTTGTTTCTGAAGCAACGTACCCCTTTTATCATCACCATTTTTGGAGGAGTTATTTTTAAGCATGCTCCTTCACATCCTCTGGTGCTTGATAAAGACCAAGTAAGAGCCTACAGTACTTCTACCATAAAAATCAGGACAGGATTCTAGAGCTATCAAGTAATCTGTGGAGTCATCCACATGCAGGACTGGCATCCGAATTTTGCAATGGAAGCTGATGCTTCTAAGGCTATCCCCCCACTCATTGCTTCTAAACGAAATTCCTGAATCATGGAGATTCTTGGCACCAGCTACTGTCTTTGTATCTCCGATCCACAAAATCATCTGCTCAATAATACTACTCCCAGTCCCACCTGTTTTTGGTCGCCCTCCCAGTACTTTTGAATGGAATTTCTTCAGAAGGTGACGGTATTGACCATCATCATCTTCCCTTTCCGTGGATGCCTTTTCTATTACTTTCCATGCCATTTCACGTATGAAATATTCGATCGCTTTTTTCGATCACTGGGTCTGGTTGATTCAATTAATTTCTGGAGGACACGGTAAGGAATCTGGTTTTCCAGCAACAACAAATCAACATACAACAATGGCGATACTTTATATGTACGTACGTACACAAGTATGGCATATAACACCGCACAACATCCAAGATAGCTCTTCATCGTTGTAACTTTTAATGTCTTCGGGATTATAACACTCCTTTAGATCCTTCATCTCTTCCAGAATCTTTTGGTGTAAAACATCAGCATCCGTATTTTTCTCCTTGGCGAAGAGAGCTGCAAAAAGAAGCTTGGTTTTTTCTTCCCCCTTCAACTTAGGGTTACCGTGGTGGAAAGGACTGTTAAGGTTTAGAAACTTTAGAGTTGAAAGGAAGATGAGAAGAAAGAAAGGTACTCTCGTTATTTTATTTATAAGTCTATAATATCTCAAAATTAGATTGGGTGAGATTTATACAATGAGATGAGAGACGTAGTTGGGTAACGGGAAACTAACAACTTCCTAACCTTCTTAACCGTCACCTGCTGACTCAGCTCAATCTCAACGACTTTACAAACTGACTAACATTCTCACCTAAACTAGAGTCATAACAAGGACCAATGGTTACCACCCTCGGCTCAAAACTATACTTAAACTTCGACTTTCGTTCCATCAGACTATGTGGAACTCTTTGAACTGACGTTGCTACGACTGTTGGAAACAACTCCTTTTCCCACTGATCTAGCTCCTCTGCCAATGCTGATTTCAATTTCTCTCTCCCCTCCTTGATGAAATCTGAGCCCTCCGTCTTTGTCATTGCCACTCTCACTTCCCCCGCGTTTCTATCATCCATCGCCATCGAATCCTACCACGAAATAAACATAGTCATTTTTTTTACAAATCCTAGTAGTACCTAGAGAGAAGGAGAAGAGCAGAGAAACTCTAAAGAAAGGGAGCTCGTCTAATAAAAAAAGGTTAACTACACTTGATACTACTAAATTATAGCTTTTGAGTCGAAAATATCACCGAACTTTAAAACTCTTCAAAACTAGCACTAAACTTTAATATTTGAGTCGGAAATGTCACTCCGCCGTTAATCGTTAACTCCCCCGTTAAGTCAAAACGACGTCGTTTTAGTGCGGCTGTTTTAAAACCTGATTTGGCCCAAAACGACGTCATTTTGCTGGAGGAAAAAAATTAAAACCATGCACTTGGGTGATTTGAACCCAAGACCTTTGAAAGGTAAAGCTAAACCTTAACCATTAAACCAACATAACATTACATAATATTTTACCACAAATATTATATATCTTAAACTACTTCAGATTAATTCAAATTATTTTATGGAATAAATAATATTATAAATAATATTAAAATATATTAATTATATATAATATATAAAAATAAAAGTGTATTGTTTTTATATAAATATTATATATAAATAATATATTTATATTATAAATATTATATAAAAATTCTAAATCTTAAACCTTAAACTTTATAATTTGAGGTTTGGGATTTATAGTTTTTTTTTATATTATTTATAATATAAATATATTGTTTTATGAATATCTTTTACTTTTAAAAAATAATATATTTTTGTTGATATACATAAAAGCAATATATTTTATATTATTTATAGAATTATTTTTTATAAAATAATTTGGATGAACTAAATAGATAAGTTTATATAATTTAAATAAAGTTTTATTTTTATATTATTTATGATATAAATATATTATTTTAAAAATATAAAATTTAAATATAAAAAATCCTTAAACCTTAAATGCTAAACTCTAAAGTTTAGAATTTAAGTTCGAGGGTTGGGGTTTGTGGGTTAACAATTTAGGATTTATGGTTTTTATATATTATTAATAATATAAATATATTATTTTTATAAATATTTTGAGATTTTTTAAAAAATAGTATATTTATATTATTAATAATATATAAAAATAATATTGTTTTATTTATATATATATATGTGTGTGCAAATAGTATATATTTATATGTTAATATTATTTATTTCATAAAATAACTGGAATTAATATGAAGTAGTTTAAGATATATAATATTTGTGGTCAAATATTACATAATGTTATGTTGGTTTAATGGTTAATGCTTAGCTTTACCTATTAAAAGTCTTGGGTTCAAACCACCCCAAGTGCATGGTTTTATTTTTTTTCCTCTAGTAAAACGACGTCGTTTTGTGCCAAATTAGGCTTTAAAACAGCCGCACCAAAACGACGTCATTTTAACTTAACGGAGAAGTTAACGGTAACGGCGGAGTGACATTTTCGACTCAAATATTAAAGTTCAGTGCTGGTTTTGAAGAGTTTTAAAGTTCAGTGGTATTTTCGACTCATGGGCTATAGTTTAGTGGTATCCGGTGTAGTTAACCCTAAAAAATTAAGAAGGGGGAGTGTGTATTCTTATAAGGTCTAAAACTCATGACCTAAAGCCGTAAACGATGGATACTAGGCATTGTGCGTATCGACCCATGCAGTGTTGTAGCTAACGCGTTAAGTATTCCGCTTGGGGATTACGTTCGCAAAAATAAAACTCAAAATGTAAAAGAACAAAGATAAGCAGTTTAACTAGCCGGTAAAATGTATTTGCTCAAATAAATATGTCATCTTATTTTATTATTTTGGAAATTTTTGAATATATTTTAAATACAATTGTTATTATTCTTAAAGTTATTTGAGAAATTTTCTTTCCAGAATAATGCACCAAATAAATATTTTTTATTTATTTTATATTTTAAAATCTATTTGAAAATATATCATATTTTTTTGAACATAAATATATCATTACTTATGAAACTTTTATTCTCTATCGACAAAAATGTATCAAATAATTATTTTTAGTTTATTAAGACAATAATATATATATATATAAGGCGATAATGTATATGTTCGAATGCAATCAGCCAACTAAATACCAAAAGACTACGATAGGTGACTTGTAAAAAAATGTATTTTTTTTGGGTCTGATCCAAAGGTATTTACCGTCGGTAAAAGTGACTAATTCCCTCGTCACGGGTGCTCTCACTAAGAGATAAACGGCTGGTCATAAAATGTACTCAATTTTCTACCATAGGAATTGAACTCTTGGCCTCATGGTTAAGGGATTAGGTGAGCGACCACCACATCACATCTCATAGTTGAAAATTGTAATTTTTTAGTACATGGAATATTATTTAACTTAATATATTAATATCAACAAAATATTTAATTTGATATATTTTCATGCATAATCAATAAATTGGAATAAGTCATAATATTTAGGGGTGAACATTAGATCGAGTCGAGTCAAATTTTTTTGAGTTATTCGAGTTGACGAGCTATATTTTATGACTCAAACTTTATTTGAAATTTATATTTAAAAGTATGAATTGAAGCTAAATATGTATTATGCATTAGTTTAGGAACATGTGGTTCCAATATGATAAAAAAATAAACTTAAAATTAAAGAAATTAAAAAAATTATTGACTAAATCGCAAAATTATAAAATTTAATTTTTCAAATTGTGCAAACTCAAACTCACACAAAATTAAAAATATATATATTTTTAGGTCGAATTTTGCTCACTTAACCACATTGATGAGCAAAACCAAAAAATAGACAGAATTAAAAATTATAATTTATATTTCATTATAATAAATATTTTTTAATATTTATTATAATTTGTACGACCTTTTTGTTTTACTCAAAGATGAAATGGTTTATCATATTGTGCATGAAACACGTGTACAATGCATTGATGAGATCTGATGCTAATATTTTGATATAAAAAATTAAAAGAAAAATATTTTTGAACTTAATCGAATATATATATATGTATATGTGTGTGTTCGAATGCTATCAGTCAACTAAATACCAAAAGACTATGTGAAACCTATGTTTGATTTTGATATAATTAAATCTTTAAGGATCAAATTGAAAAACTTAAAATTGTTTTATAAGTCCCTTAATAAGTTTTAAATCACCAACGCTTTAAAACTGATTTGAAAAACTCAAACTCAAAATATTTTCTAAGTGTTCCAAGGCCAAACTATTGAAAACCGTCCAGGTGTATCGATACGCTTCCAGCCGTATCGATACCTTTTTTACAAAGTTGGCCACTGTCGAAACTCGTTTCGATACGCACTTAACCGTATCGAAACACCGTATCGAAACAGATTCAATCTGTATCGATACGCTCCTTCGTAAAAATCTAAAAGAGTTTGAATGGCGTACCGATACGAGTTCACCCGTATAGATACGGTTTTAACGAATTTTTAAATTCAAGTCGGTTTAAATATTTCGACCGTTGGTGTCAATTGTTAGGTAACCAAATTTTCAAATGGTAGTTGACCCGTATCGATACGGTAAACCCCCGTATCGAAACGGAAATCGACAGTGAGCTATGTCGAGAAAAAGGTATCGATACGGTCTTAGCTGTTTCGATCCCCCCTATCGATACGCATACGTGCGTTTCAATACCCCCTATTTATTGTGCACAACGGCTCTTTCTTTTCTGAGACATGTATCGATACGGCTCCCCGAGTACCGATACGAGTAGCTGCAGAAGTGCATTTATGGTGGTGAGAGAGGGTTACAACGGCTCTATTCAATTCCCCAACCACCCAAACGGCTAGAATTAATAGAGGAGGTATAAATTGAAGCTCTTTGAAGGCCAGCAACAACTATTGCATTAAAGATAAACATTCAAGCAAAAATCCAACCTCAAGTGTGCAAAATTTCCAATCTCTTGTAATTCCCAAATTGTGTTGTATCCAATTCTTATTTTATCTTCAAACTTGGGTTGAGTGTTGTACTTCTAGGGACAAATTTGTATTTGAGAGATATACTTCTTGTCCAATTTCTTCTTTGATTACTAGTGAGGGTTTGGTCAAATTTTGGGTAGAAAATTTGACCGGTTGTGTAAAGGTTACCTCCTAAGCCTTGAAAAGGGGAAGAACAAATAGTGAATTGTTGAAATCCTTAGTGGCAGCTAAGGTAGTGGATGTAGAGTTCATTTGGAGAACTTGAACCACTCTAAAATCTCTTGTTCTTCATTTTTAAATTGCCCTATCACTCCACAAAGATTTTAAATCCCAATTCACCCCCCTCTTGGTCTTGATCATTCAATCGATCCACTCAACAATTGGTATCAGAGCCTACCTCTTTGAAGGATTCACAACCACAAGAGGAGTTCCTAGGAAGAGTGATATCAACAAAAAATCAAGCCATGGCTTCTACCTCCGGTTCGGGCATGTATGAGTCTCAATCCACTACAAAGCCTTCATTCTTCAACGGTGATAACTATTCTTTTTGGAAGAATAGAATGCGTCTCTTCACCAAGTCCAACGACTACTTAGTTTGGGATGTCATTGAAGATGGCCCTTATATTCCATTGAAGCAAGATAGTGAAGGCAAGATGGTTTTGAAGAAAAAGGTGGAGATGAGTGAGGAAGAAAGGAGAAAGATTCAAGTAAATGACAAAGTTCTACACATGCTCTTTTGTTCATTCGGTCCGGACATCTATTCTAAAGTGTCATCCATTGAGAGTGCCAAAGAAGTGTAGGACACTCTTGAGACTACCTATGAGGGAACCAATGATGTCAAAGAAACTAAGATTGGAATTCTCAATCTTAGTTATGAAAATTTCAAGATGGAGCCCGATGAGACGGTGTCCAATATGTTTGATCGTTTCTCCACAATTGTCAATGGGCTCAAAGGATTTGGAGAGATCATACCGGAAGACAAGCTTGTCCGGAAGCTACTTTATTCACTTCCCGAATCTTGGGATGGGAAGAGAACCGCCATCATAGAGGCTAAAAATTTGAAGACTCTAAAGCTTGATGAGCTAGTGGGTTCTCTACTCACTCATGAGATTATGAAACAATGAAGGGAAGAAGAGAAGAAGAAGGAAGAGAAGAGAAGAGAGTAGAGAAGTTAGAAGTTGAAAAGAAGAAGAAGAAGAAGATGGGAATAGCTCTTAAAGCTTCACTACTTGAGGAAAGCTCTTCTAGTGAGGAGGATGACCTTGAAGAATTGGCTATGATAGCCAAGCAGTTCTCTTGATTCATGAGGTCCAATCGTGGAAGAAAAATTCAAAGAAGGATGGACTTCAAAGGAAAGAACAAAGAAGAAGCAAGGGATCAAATCATTTGCTTTGAGTGCAATAAACCCGGTCACATACGTTCGGAGTGCCCTCAACTCAAGAAGAATGGCTTTGAGAAGAAGAAGAAGCTCAAAGCCAAGCTTGCTGCTTGGAGTGATGAGGAGTCATCAGAGGATGACGAACAAGAAGTGGCCAACCTTTGCCTCATGGCACTTCAGGAAGATTCCTCCATGGTAACCTCTAACTCATCATCTTTAGATTTTACATATGATGAATTAAATGATGCATATGATGAGTTACAAGAGGTCTATGATGAATTAGTTGAGAAATATAAAGAGTCGGTCATTAGGAATAAGAAAATTATTTTGGAGCTAAATGAGAAAAATGACTCACTCTCTCAAGCTAATTCAAAATTTGAGAAAAAGATATTAGGATTGAAAGATGAACTTAAATTTTTTCAAGATGAAAATGTTGATCTTAATAATCTTTTATCTCAATGCAATAGTGAACACCAAAAGGTGTTAGATGAGCTTAACAAGCTTAAGGAGTCCTTCAAAAATGTTGGTAGTATGAAGCATGAAATTGGTGAATCTTCTAAAACAAACCAACTTAAGAAAATGACTAATAACTACAAATAAGGTGGTCTTCCTAGACATAGAAGAACTAAAAGAATTAGAAGTGTATGGGTTCCTAAGGAACTTGTAAAATCTAATAACATTATTGCTATGTCATCTTGGATCCCTAAGGGAACCAAGGTTTTGGGAGCTAACACTCATGGACCCAAAATAATTTGGGTACCAAAAACAAAAGCTTAATATATTTGTTTGTAGGGGGAGCATTGCTACAAGGCCAAATCACAAAGTCAAAACTCATGGTACCTTGATAGTGGATGCTCGAGGCACATGACCGGAGACAAGAGTAGATTTATGGACCTAAAGCCAAAAAGTGGAGGACTGGTGACATTTGGTGACAACTCCAAAGGCCACATTAAAGGTATTGGCTCCACAGGTAATCACTCTACCATTCTCATTGAAAATGTCTTGTATGTCGATGGTCTTAAACATAACTTGTTGAGCATAAGTCAATTGTGTGATAAAGGATTTAATGTTTTATTTGATAAGAATGGATGCAAAATTGTTGACATTAAATCTAATAATATTATGCTCATTGGTCATCGCATAGGGAACATATACATGGTGCATCTAGATGACATTCATACATCTCATGCATGCTTAGTAGCTCAAAATGAAAATGATGCATGGTTGTGGCATAGGAAACTAGGACATGCTAGCATTAGTGTTTTAGAAAAATTAGTTTCCCTTGATCTAGTTAGAGGTTTACCCAAGATTAAATTTTCAAATGATAAAATTTGTGATGCATGCTCTAAGGGTAAACAACATAAGTCTTCCTTTAAATCCATTAATGATGTTTCTACAAGTAGATGTTTACAACTAATCCATATGGATTTATTTGGGCCAATTAGGACTATGAGCTTGGGTGGTAAGTCTTATGCATTTGTGCTTGTTGATGATTTTTCTAGATTTACTTGGGTTCTATTTTTAAGTACTAAAGATGAGGCTTTGGAAAAATTCATCACATTTTCAAAACTAACCCAAAATGATCTTGAACTTAGAATTTCACATATTAGAAGTGATCATGGAATCGAGTTTCAAAATTTAGGGTTTGAAGACTTTTTAAATGAAAATGGTATTAGCCACAATTTTTCGGCTCCTCGAACTCCTCAACAAAATAGGGTAGTTGAGAGGAAAAATAGAACTTTGCAAGAAATGGCTAGAACTATGCTTTGTGAAAATAATTTACCTAAATATTTTTGGGCGGAAGCCACAAACACCGCTTGTTATATTGTAAATCGAGTAATGATTAAGCCAATTTTAAAGAAAACACCTTATGAGATTTTGAAATCTAAAAAGCCTAACATTAGCTATTTTCACCCTTTTGGTTGCAAGTGTTTTGTTTTAAATAATGGAAAAGACAACTTAGGTAAATTTGATGTAAAAAGTGATGAAGCTATTTTCATAGGATACTCTTTAACATCTAAAGCCTATCGAGTATTTAACAAAAGAACTTTAGTAGTAGAAGAATCTATTCATGTTGTATTCGATGGTAACCTCCTTCCAAGGAAGGATTCTTGTGATGATGATGATGATGTAGGAATCATAAATGCCTTTGATGGAGGACAAACTTCAAAGGAGGATGAGATTCCAACAACAAAAGAAGAGGACACACAAGATCCACCTCTTGAAGCCTTGAAGGACTTGGCTCTTGAGGAAAAGGAAGTGAGCTACCCAAGGGAGTTCAACTATGTCAAAGATGGTGAAATCTTGGGTGATCCATCCAAGGGGTAACCACTCGATCTTCTCTTAGATTAATGAATCATGTTGCATTTATCTCATGCATAGAGCCTAAGAATATTAAAGAAGCATTGAAAGATGATTTTTAGATTATGGCTATGCAAGAAGAGTTAAATCAATTTGAGAGAAGTAACGTTTGGACATTAGTTGATAGACCTAGTAATCAATCTACCTTAGAAACTAAATGGGTCTTTAGGAACAAGCTAGATGAGAGTGGTAACATTGTAAGAAATAAAGCTAGACTAGCACAAGGTTACACTCAAGAAGAGGGAATAGATTTTGGTGAAACCTATGCACCCGTAGCTAGAATGGAAGCCATTAGGATGTTGCTTGCATATGCTTGTTATCATAATTTCAAGCCTTTTCAAATGGATGTTAAAAGCGCATTTTAAATGGTTTTATAAATGAGGAAGTGTATGTAGAACAACCACCGGGTTTTGAAGACTCAAAATTTCCAAATCATGTTTTCAAACTCACTAAAGCTCTTTATGGTTTAAAACAAGCTCCCAGAGCTTGGTATGAAAGACTTTCAAACTTTTTAATTGAAAAAGGTAAGGTGGACACTACACTTTTTATAAAAATGTATAAAAATGACATCTTAGTAGTTCAAATTTATGTTGATGATATTATTTTGGTTCTACTAACGAATGTCATTGTCAAGAGTTTGCTAAGCTAATGCAAGGTAAATTTGAGATGAGCATGATGGGGGAGCTCTCATTCTTTTTGGGACTCCAAATCAAGCAAAAGAAGGATGGCACCTTCATCAATCAAGCAAAGTACATAAAGGATATGCTCAAGAAGTTTGGCTTGGAGAATGCAAAGCCTCAAGCCACACCTATGAGCTCTTCTACAAAGCTTGACAAAGATGAAGGAGGTAAGTGTGTTGACTCTAAACTTTACCGCTCTATGATTGGATCATTGCTTTACCTTACTGCAAGTAGACTGGATATCTTGTTTAGTGTTTGCTTGTGTGCTAGGTTTCAAGCTAGTCCTAGAGAGTCTCACCTTATAGTCGTTAAGAGAATCTTTAGGTACCTTAGAGATACTCCTTGTTTAGGTCTTTGGTACCCTAGAGACTCCACCTTCAACCTTCATGCTTATTCGGATGCGGATTATGGGGGTTGCAAAATCGATAGGAAGAGTACTTCGGGAACTTGTCAATTCCTAGGTAGTATGCTCATATCTTGGTTCTCTAAGAAACAAAATAGTGTAGCCTTATCTACCATCGAAGCCGAGTACATATCCTTAGGGAGTTGTTGTGCTCAAGTCCTTTGGATGAAGCAACAACTCTTAGATTATGGAATTAAAGTTGAAACCATACCCCTAAAATGTGACAACACTAGTGCTATATGTCTAACAAAAAATCTCATCCAACACTCTAGAACCAAACACATAGAAATAAGGCATCATTTCATTAGAGATCATGTCCTTAAAGAAGATGTGGTTATAGAGTATGTAGACACCTTAAATCAATTAGCGGACATATTTACAAAACCTTTAGACAAAGAGCGTTTTTGGTCCCTTAGGAGAGAGTTAGGTCTAGCTAGCCTATCTTGACCTTTTAGGACCTCTTTTGTGCTTAAAATTGCTTGATTTTGTGAAATTGCATGTTTGTGTGTTATTACTCTTGAAAATATCCATGCCTATAGTTAGGGGGAGTATGTTTCCATTCAAATATGTTTAGAATTGTTCATTCATCATTTGCATTCCTTTAAGAGATGTTAAAATCGAGCCTATGGTTGTTCTTTAGGCTAAAGATGTATTTTTGGGCATAGGGTATCGATACGGATATACGCGTATCGATACGAGTACTTCATTAAACTTCTCAGACCTCTTTTTGCCTTAAACGGGTATCGATACGATTAAAACCGTATCGATACGAGCTTCAATGGTTTCGATACAGATCTCATCCGTTTCGATACGATTCTCCAATGGGCATTTTTAAGGAAATGACGTTTTTACCCCCGTATCGATACACCCTCAGGCGTATCGATACTCGATCGCGCATGCAGCTTTTAATTTGGCATTTAAAGTCTTCAACTTTTACCAAAACTAAAATTCCTCAAACCCTAAAAACCCTAGCCGTTTTTGCCTATAAAAAGGCTCTTCCTCCCTCATATTTTCACACACAACTCAAAAATCTTAAAGAGGGTTTCCATCAAGCAAAGTCTTAAGATCTTTCTCTTCAAATTGGTGCTAGAACTTTTCTTCATTCTTCTCTAATCCCAATCAAGGTAAATCACTTCTTTTTCTTTTATATATTTTTTTTGTTTTTATATTTGTTTTCTTAACAAATCCTTTTAGTTTTTCAAAATTTTCATCTTCTTAACAAAACTCTGTTTTCCAAAATCTCTTTTTCAAATTAAAAAAAAACACTTTTTTTACCTTGATCCTTAACTTAATTGAAGAAAACTAAATGCATATTCTTTTTTAGTTCATGTCACCCAAGGAATCTAGGAAGAGGGCACGGGTTTCTCAAACCGGTGAATCATCAAATCCCGGAGAGGTTGCACATCTAAACTACACCCAAATCTATTAACATTCCTTTGAAACCCCCGGAGCTCTCACATATTTTCGCCAATTCGAAAACTACAAGATTCGTCCGGAAAGGGTAATATCTATTTCTTTTCTTGATTCAAAGCGTTTCAAGTTTGAATATCTTCCTTTGCTTCATCTTTGGAATTTTATAGATTTTCTCTCCATTCCCGGTTTTCATTACCGTCTTTTGGTTTTGATCTTCTACACTAATGCCAAATGTCTTGCTAATCGTAACGGGGTTGTTACCGAAGTTAGTTCTGATCTAATGGGCAAGAGAATCATCCTTGATTTCAAATCCATTTGTGAAGTTTTCAATTTGGAGGATGAAGACCTTGATGATGAGAATGCTTTAGGTCATGTTCTTAGTGGCTCCGTCACCGCCCTAAATGCTCAAGATCGGATCCTCCATTTGATGGTGTCTTGGTGGTTTAGGCCCTCCGGAGGAAAGTATTCTACCATCCGTCAAGTGGATGATTTTTGGATCCGTTGCTTCCGTGAGCGAAAGCGTCCAAATCTTGCTCGAATCATGTTTGCGGAGATTGTCTATCTTGTGCAACATCGCCACACCTCTCTCGTCACCTCCTTCACCTATGGTACGACCTTAAGCTATTACTTTGTGAAAAAGGATATTGATTGCTCGTTTGACTTCCCAACTCCCCTCACCGATCCTATTGATGAACGATCTCTTGCACGGGGTAAGTTCCATTATTTTAATGGAAATTGGTTACGTCATTCCGAGCTACCACCCGAGGCCGCAGCCGAATTGGAAAATCCTCAAGGTGATCAAGCTCCTCAAGCTCCTCCACCTCCTCATCAACCTTCCATGGATGCTCTTATGACCTTCCTTAATGAGCAATTCACGGGGTTGTGTACGGACATGGGAAATCGTTTTACCGCTCTTAAAACATCTTTTGACACAAGGATGACGAGCATGGAGAATCGCCTAACCTCTCTTGAAAGCGGTCATAATTCTTTGAATATTTCCCTCTCCGCTTTCCATGATGAGTGGCGCAATAGCATGAGGAATGATGATCCAATTGGAGTTGACGATGAAGATGATGAAGAAGGCGATGATGATGCCTATTAGCTTCTCCTTGCATCTCATGCATATCATCTAGGATATTTCTATTTATGCACTTTTATTTCATGTTCTTAGGACTAAGTTTGTTTTAGTTTTTAAACCTATGCTTTGATTTTCTGTTTTTTGTTGGATTTTTAAGTTAATGTTATGCTTTATCTTTGAACTTAATGATATTTATGTTGCCTATTTATACATTTGCCTATGCTATGCACTTTACTTTGTCTCAATATTTTTGATCTAACAAAAAGGGGGAGAGAGGCTAGCTCACAACACTTTAAAAATTTTGATTTCAACTTAAAAGTTACCTAGCTTATATTAAGGGGGAGTTAATTTTGCAAAGTTTTTCAAAGTATCAAAAATTTTAAGTTTTAGTTTTGTTATATCAAAAAGGGGGAGATTGTGAAACCTATGTTTGATTTTGATATAATTAAATCTTTAAGGATCAAATTGAAAAACTTAAAATTGTTTTATAAGTCCCTTAATAAGTTTTAAATCACCAACGCTTTAAAATTGATTTGAAAAACTCAAACTCAAAATATTTTCTAAGTGTTCCAAGGCCAAACTATTGAAAACCGTCCAGGTGTATTGTAACCCCCTCGTCCCGGTCTGGTCGGATGACCGGTCCGAATGGGCCACACGGGGAAAACCGAGTGAAAACCCCTAAGGATTTCCCCCTCGGTTAACGACCCTAAAATTTCCTTTTACTTTAATCTTGTCTAGATGCACATTTAATTCCTAAGTGGAGCATGGCAGCGGAAGATACAATCAACGGAACATTCACCGACCAAACTAAGCATAAACAGTCCATTTTACTTCATTACAGCAGGCCGTTTCGAAACGCCCCTAGGGTGTTCCGAAACGCCTTGACTTAGTCAACGGCCCTGGGTCAACCATAAGGTGACCGTTCCGAAACAGGGGTGACCCGTATCGGAACGACCTTGACGGTCAATATCTCGTGGTCAACGAGATTTGACCGTTTCGAAACACCAAAGGCCCGTTTCGGAACGGCTACATCTCGCCAATTTCTCAAAATTCCAGTAGCAAAAACGTTCCGAAACGCCCTCATCCGTTTCGAAATGGCAGGTCATTTACAAAGGGACCGTTCCGGAACAGGGGGACCCGTTCCGAAACGCCCCCTGTCTGCAGACTCGTCTGGGCTGTTTTGAGGCACAAGGGTGCCCCAAAACACCACCAAAACACCATACAACAGCTAAACAAAGCAACTTAGGGGATAACAACTATACTAGCATGCTTCAACATGATTTAGACATGTCCAACACTAAGGCAACAATCCACAACATGCATTCATTCAAACAACATTCAAACACATGTAAAAACCCTTGAGGCATAGGCTAAAATCCAAAGTAAGCAATTAGGCATGACATACAATTCATCATGGCAACACAAACCATGCAAAAGAAAGATATAAGGGAGTCCATACATGCTCTCAAACAACCAACAACTACACATCAAAGCCATACATGTCACATTGCTCAAACTATTACATGTCTAACATTTAAAAACCATACTTGATGAACTCAAGCCAAAAACCACACTTGGAGCCTTCCACTTGCGCGAGCAACCCACGAGCTTAAGGATCTGCAATGTTGAACAAAGAGAGCGTAAGCAATGATGCTTAGTGAGGGTAAGCTCTAAAAACAAACCTCAACATTGCAGGGTCCGAGCACGATCTAGCCAAGGCATTACACACACATACCAAGGATCCACAAGAGCCACATTATAAGGTGCATGAACAATATATACAAGTACATGTCATGAATCATTAAGCTCTACTTTCACAACATAAATAGCTACATCAAACATTCTCACAAGGATCATTAGTCTCAACACATGGATACATATATCAAACAACATTGGCACCTAGATATGACTCAAATACGCGGATAACCGTTGGAGCTCACATCCAACAACACAACCATTACCTGACGGTGGGATTACACTCATCACCGGTCCCGCGGAGGGGATTCCACTCATCCTCACGCCCCGTCGATGGGATTCCACTCATCACCGACTATATTTAAATACCATTTCCGGGCGTACCCGTACTCCTCCTTGGTGACTCAACGCCACCAAGGCCACGCGCGACTTTTGACTCATGTGTACACACTAACATCCTAATGATCGATCATTTGTATTTAAGTATACTAGTGCCAATATTTTACTCGTTCCACATTACTCATTTCAATCATTTCCGTGCTTAGCACGTACTCACCATGAACACAATCATGAACCAACATCATGCATGCTTTAAGCAATACAAATCATGTCTCATCTCACATGTATAATACAATATACATAAGCATTCATATCACAACACATACGGGGCATATACATTCATACATTCAAGTTCATCCAAGGGCTCTAGATCAAGCTTAGGATTAGGCTACCACCCTAATCCTAACTCTAGGTGGGTCTACCAAGCCCAACCTAGTCCATATACTCGAACCAACCAATTTAAAACCATTTAAACAATTAACCACTCACCTAAACTCCCGAGCTCAAGACCAAGCAAGCAATTGTCTTCAATTCCCCGGATTCACTTCCGATGCTTCACCGATGCCCAAATTCGATTCTAATCAAACCCAAACACAAACAAAACGTTCGAATCAATATCACATCATCGGAACCAACCCGAATTAACATTAACAAGCATTCGACACCCCAAGCAAGTCCAAAAACAGAATTTTCGAGTAGCCCACTTAACCCACTGAAATCTTCCATTTCAAGCCTCCAAACCACCATCAAACACACCCAAGGCAACCCTCAAATAACATACTAGCACCAGCCCTTGAAATCCAATATTAAACAGCCCCAAAACACACTTTAAAACCTCCCAAAAACCCCTTTAAAGCCAAATTCCGAAAATTGTTTAAAATCGTTTGAAATTCACATATGTGACATCATTTGACTCCTATATACCATAACTAACCATAATAAATCAAAATATTAGGTTTAGCTACACAAAGGCACCACTTTTAATCAAATATTCAAAAACCTCTATTTCCTTAAAACTTCATGAAAACGAAAATAAAGTGTACTTTTGAGAAGAGGGAGGTGAGGGGAGTTCAAAATTACCTTCACCTTTCAATTCGGAGTTGAAATGGAGGAGCTTTGGAAATGGAATAGTGAATGTGGAAGGGAGCTTGGTTTCCCGTTGATAAGTTTTTGGAGAGGAAGATGAATAGTAGAGATGTGGGTGTTTATTTGACATGTGACTTATTTAAGGCTCAAAAGACTTCTTTGCCCTTAATGAAATGGATTATTCACAAGAACATAAGTTCCATGGCCATTTGGGGTTTAATTCCAAAACTTAGTCCATCATCAATTTAATTAATTTAAAAAAAACCAAACCCGAACCATTATTTAAATCATAAAACCGAACCCAAAATAATATTAAAATATTATTTTCACCTAACCCCTAAACCCGGGTGTTACAACTCTCCCCCACTTAAGGAAATTTCGCCCCCAAAATTACCTGGTGGAAACAAATACGGAAACTGCTCAACCATATCAGCTTTCCTCTCTCACGTGGCCTCTTCCACACCTCTATGTCTCCACAACACCTTGACCAACTCTATGGTCTTGCCACGCAACACCTTGCTATCCGAAGCAAGTATCTCTACGGGCTCTTCATTATAAGACAAATCCGGATTCAACTCTATTTCTTCAACGGGCATCACATGAGACGGATCTGATCTATATCTCCTAAGCATAGATACATGAAAGACATCATGAATCTTTTCTATCTCAGAAGGTAACCTCAAACGATAAGCTACAGGTCCAATCCGCTCGACTATCTCATACGGACCAATGAACCTCGGACTCAACTTGCCTTTTCGGCCAAATCTCATTACCTTCTTCCACGGAGATACTTTCAGAAACACTTTCTCACCAACTGAATACTCAACCTCTTTCCTCTTCAAATCTGCATAAGACTTCTGACGATCGGAAGCTGCTTTCAAGCGGTCGCAAATCAACTTCACTTTTTCTGTGGTTCCTTTAAGCAAATCTGGCATAGGTAACAACCTCTGACCTGTCTCAGCCCAACAAATCGGAGTCCTACACCGTCTACCATACAAAGCTTCATAAGGTGCCATCTGAATACTAGACTGATAACTGTTGTTGTAGGCAAACTCAACCAACGGTAAGTGCTTCTCCCAAGAACCTTGAAAGTCAATCACACAACAACGAAGCATATCTTCTAGAATCTGTATCACTCGTTCTGACTGCCCATCGGACTGAGGGTGATACGATGTGCTGAAATGCAAACGGCTACCTAAAGCACTATGCAAGCAACCCCAAAACCTCGAAGTAAACCTAGGATCCCTATCTGAAACGATAGACTTCGAAACTCCATGAAGTCTCACAATCTCGCGGATATACAAGTTTGCCAACTTGTCTAAGGAATCCGTAGTGTTCACTGCTAAGAAGTGAGCACACTTAGTGAACCTATCAACAATCACCCAAACTGAATTCTTCTTCGAAGGAGACAAAGGCAACCCCGATACAAAATCCATGGTGATTCTCTCCCATTTCCATTCCGGAATCTTCAAAGGCTGTAGCAGACCTGAAGGAACCTGATGTTCTGCCTTCACTCTCTGACAAACCATACAACGGCTCACATACTCGGCTACATCTCTTTTCAAACCAACCCAGAAATAATCATTCTTCAAATCTCTGTACATCTTGGTACTACCCGGATGCATAGAAAAGGGACTCGAATGTGCTTCACTCAGAATCTGACGTCTCAACTCAACATCTTCTGGTACAACAATTCTATCTCTAAAGCACAACAGACTCTCACCACTGAAACTGTACTCAGTCGGTCTTCCTTCGGCTATGTCTTGAACATGAGGGACTAAGCTCGCATCTTGCAACTGTTTCTCTCTAATCAACTGAATCAAGGAAGGCTTCACTTGCAACTCGGTGATCAAACCACCATCATCGGACACACTCAATCTAGCAAACATAGCTCTCAACTCAACGGCCACTTTTCTACTCAAAGCATCGGCTACTACATTTGCTTTACCCGGATGGTACTCAATGGTCAAATCATAGTCTTTTAACAACTCTAGCCATCTTCTCTGTCTCAAATTCAACTCTTTCTGTGACATCAAGTATTTCAAGCTCTTGTGATCGGTGTAAACTATACACTTCTCACCATACAAATAGTGTCGCCAAATCTTCAATGCAAAAACAACTGCGGCTAGTTCTATATCATGAGTAGGATAGTTCTTCTCATGAATCTTCAACTGTCTAGAAGCATAAGCAACAACTCTTCTATCTTGCATCAAAACACATCATAAGCCTACGTAGGAAGCATCACTGTAGATCACAAACTCCTTACCTGAAACAGGTTGCACTAACACTGGAGCATTCGTCAAAGCTTCTTTCAATTTCTCAAAAGCTTTCTGTCTTGCATCTGACCATTCAAACTTGACTCCTTTTTGCAACAACTTAGTCAAGGGAGCAACTACTCTAGAGAATCCATCAACAAACCTCCTATAGTAACCGGCTAATCCTAGGAAACTCCTAATCTCGGTCACGGACTTAGGTTGTTTCCACTCAACAATAGCCTCAATCTTCGACGGATCAACACGGATACCTTCGGCTGAAACAACATGGCCAAGAAATACAACCTCTCGAATCCAGAACTCACATTTACTAAGCTTCGCATACAACTGATTGCTCAACAATCTCTGTAAAACAAACCTCAAGTGCTCATCATGCTCTTCTTCTGTCTTCGAGTACACAAGTATATCATCAATGAAGACAACCACAAAACGATCTAGGTAGTCTCTAAAAATTCTGTTCATCATGTCCATGAATGCTGCCGGTGCATTCGTGAGCCCAAATGGCATCACAAGAAACTCATAGTGACCATATCTAGTCCTAAAAGCTGTCTTCGGAACATCACACTCTTTCACTTTCAACTGATAGTACCCGGATCTCAAATCTATCTTCGAGAATACTGAAGCACCTCTCAACTGATCAAACAAATCATCTATACGAGGCAACGGATACTTGTTCTTCACAGTCATCTGATTCAACTGTCTATAGTCAATGCACATGCGCATACTACCATCTTTCTTTTTCACAAACAACACGGGAGCACCCCACGGAGAACTACTAGGCCTAATGAAACCACGGTCTAATAACTCTTGCAACTGACTCTTCAATTCTTTCAACTCTTTCGGAGCCATGCGATACGGAGTTATCGAAACTGGGTTAGACCCTGAAACTGTCTTAATCACAAACTCAACATCCCTGTCAGGAGGCAAACCCGGCAACTCTTCAGGAAACACATCTGGAAAGTCACACACTGTCCTGATATCTTTCGGTCTAGCTTCACTCATGTCCGGATTCATAACATAAGCTAAATAGGCCCCACATCCAGAGTCCATCAACCTATGAGCCTCTAAAGCTGACACCACATTAGACAAGAACTTAATGTTCTCGCCTACTACCACTACCTCGTAGTCATCAGAAAGCTTCAAAGAAATTCTCTTTGTCTCAAAATCCACACTAGCCCGATGCTCGACCAACCAGTCCATACCCAGTATAATGTCAAAACCATAAAAGGGAAGTTCCATCATATCAACTGAGAACACATGACCCTGAATCTTCAGCGGACACCTCCTATACATACGTCTAACCACAACTGTCTCACCAAAGGAACTAGTAACATGCATACCTACATCTAAGATCTCTACAGGAATATCTAACTTCTGTGCATGCTCACTCAGAATGTAGGAATGCGTAGAACCCGAATCAACCAAAGAAAGCAAAGACATAGACTGTAACTCGAAATTACCTGCTATCACATCGGTGTCGTTCCCGGCCTCTCTCTGAGCATAAACTCTCGCTGGTCCTCCCGCCTCTGGCTGCACAGCCACAACATGAGCAAGGTTCCTCTGAGCATCTCCCCTAGGTGCATCAGCCCTAGGCTGGAAGTAGCCACGACCGCGCCCACGGCCTCTCTGAAAATCGTTACCTCTCGCATGAGCCTGAGCAATGTTCGGTGCCTGAGCTGCCTGACGTGGACAGTCCCTCCTAAAGTGGTCCCTCGAACCACAGTTCCAACAAGCATGGAAGTTACCCCAACACTCACCAGTGTGCTGTCTCCCACACTGTGCACACTCGGGCAAACGCCCTCCTCCTCTATGGCCCTGATGGCCTCTACCATGGTGGCCACCGCCACGTCTCTGATCAAACTGATGTCCGCCACCTCTGTGCCTCTTAGCATCTCTACCATCAAAGTTGTTGTGCCTCTTGCCAGAACTAGATCCTCCAGAACGCTTGGCCAGCCCCAAGCTATGCTCAATGTCCTTGGCTCTAGCAACCAAGACATCAAAGTCAGAATAATCAGAAGCCAAAGTATACCTCTTGACTTCCTCATGAAGTCCGTATCTGAAATGATCACATCGAGCCCTCTCAGTGGGTACTAACTCTGGAGCATACTGACTCAGACGAACGAAACGAATCTCATAATCAGTCACTGAAGCATCTCCCTGAGTGAGAGCCATGAACTCTCTCTTCTTCTCATCTAGGTACCTCGGTCCCAAGTACCTCTTCCTGAAGGCAGACTCAAAGAACTCCCAATCAATCTCTGTCTCTGGAATCCCGGTAGTGATGGTGACCCACTAGGTGTAGGCATCACCCTGAAGCAATGAGATCACACAGCCCAATCTACGTGCGCCCGCACAACCCATCTGAGCCAAGATACGAACTGTCTTCTCCAACCATAACTCTGACCTCTCCGGAGTGGATCCTCTAAACTCCTCGGCCCCTAAGCTACGGAGCCTCTCCAAAGGTAAACTAGCATCATCACATCTAGGCTGAGCTGCAGCCTGAGCTCCCACAACTGCGGCCTGGAAAGCTCCCGCTATCGCTTGCACTAGCGGAGTCATATCAATTCCAGCTGGACCTTGGCCACCTTGGCCACCTTGAGGTCCATCTCCTCCGGCTCCATCTTCACCTCCAGCTCCAGGTGGTGGAGGTGGTGGTGGTGGAGGTGGTGGTGGAGCGCCAACTCCCGCAGCCACCGGCCCTTCCAGATGAGCCTCCACACCAACAGCCGGCTCAACAGGAGCCGCAACCCGTGGTTCCTGACGAACCACTCTCGGTCTACCTCTCGGTCTAGACATTGCTCTCACGAAAATTAACTACAACCACAACAACAAAACATACAAGTTGGGTTAGCAAGGCAAGGCTTCCAAGTGTTCAAGTACGTTCCCTAACTAAAACAAAACCATTTTCCAATGTAATAGTAGCAATGGGACTCACACACACACGCTTTGAATAAAACAAGCAACATACTCGTCAAACATGCAACTATTCTTACAAGCAAGCAAACACCGTGCATATCAAGCAAAAACTTGAACTTACCTCACTTACCTGCCCAAGGTCTCGGTAACCTTAGGCTCTGATACCAACAAGTGTAACCCCCTCGTCCCGGTCTGGTCGGATGACCGGTCCGAATGGGCCACACGGGGAAAACCGAGTGAAAACCCTTAAGGATTTCCCCCTCGGTTAACGACCCTAAAATTTCCTTTTACTTTAATCTTGTCTAGATGCACATTTAATTCCTAAGTGGAGCATGACAGCGGAAGATACAATCAACGGAACATTCACCGACCAAACTAAGCATAAACAGTCCATTTTACTTCATTACAGCAGGCCGTTTCGAAACGCCTCTAGGGTGTTCCGAAACGCCTTGACTTAGTCAACGGCCCTGGGTCAACCATAAGGTGACCGTTCCGAAACAGGGGTGACCCGTATCGGAACGACCTTGACGGTCAATATCTCGTGGTCAACGAGATTTGACCGTTTCGAAACACCAAAGGCCCGTTTCGAAACGGCTACATCTCGCCAATTTCTCAAAATTCCAGTAGCAAAAACGTTCCGAAACGCCCTCATCCGTTTCGAAACGGCAGGTCATTTACAAAGGGACCGTTCCGGAACAGGGGGACCCGTTCCGAAACGCCCCCTGTCTGCAGACTCGTCTGGGCTGTTTTGAGGCACAAAGGTGCCCCAAAACACCACCAAAACACCATACAACAGCTAAACAAAGCAACTTAGGGGATAACAACTATACTAGCATGCTTCAACATGATTTAGACATGTCCAACACTAAGGCAACAATCCACAACATGCATTCATTCAAACAACATTCAAACACATGTAAAAACCCTTGAGGCATAGGCTAAAATCCAAAGTAAGCAATTAGGCATGACATACAATTCATCATGGCAACACAAACCATGCAAAAGAAAGATATAAGGGAGTCCATACATGCTCTCAAACAACCAACAACTACACATCAAAGCCATACATGTCCCATTGCTCAAACTATTACATGTCTAACATTTAAAAACCATACTTGATGAACTCAAGCCAAAAACCACACTTGGAGCCTTCCACTTGCGCGAGCAACCCACGAGCTTAAGGATCTGCAATGTTGAACAAAGAGAGCGTAAGCAATGATGCTTAGTGAGGGTAAGCTCTAAAAACAAACCTCAACATTGCAGGGTCCGAGCACGATCTAGCCAAGGCATTACACACACATACCAAGGATCCACAAGAGCCACATTATAAGGTGCATGAACAATATATACAAGTACATGTCATGAATCATTAAGCTCTACTTTCACAACATAAATAGCCACATCAAACATTCTCACAAGGATCATTAGTCTCAACACATGGATACATATATCAAACAACATTGGCACCTAGATATGACTCAAATACGCGGATAACCGTTGGAACTCACATCCAACAACACAACCATTACCTGACGGTGGGATTACACTCATCACCGGTCCCGCGGAGGGGATTCCACTCATCCTCACGCCCCGTCGATGGGATTCCACTCATCACCGACTATATTTAAATACCATTTCCGGGCGTACCCGTACTCCTCCTTGGTGACTCAACGCCACCAAGGCCACGCGCGACTTTTGACTCATGTGTACACACTAACATCCTAATGATCGATCATTTGTATTTAAGTATACTAGTGCCAATATTTTACTCGTTCCACATTACTCATTTCAATCATTTCCGTGCTTAGCACGTACTCACCATGAACACAATCATGAACCAACATCATGCATGCTTTAAGCAATACAAATCATGCCTCATCTCACATGTATAATACAATATACATAAGCATTCATATCACAACACATACGGGGCATATACATTCATACATTCAAGTTCATCCAAGGGCTCTAGATCAAGCTTAGGATTAGGCTACCACCCTAATCCTAACTCTAGGTAGGTCTACCAAGCCCAACCTAGTCCATATACTCGAACCAACCAATTTAAAACCATTTAAACAATTAACCACTCACCTAAACTCCCAAGCTCAAGACCAAGCAAGCAATTGTCTTCAATTCCCCGGATTCACTTCCGATGCTTCACCGATGCCCAAATTCGATTCTAATCAAACCCAAATACAAACAAAACGTTCGAATCAATATCACATCATCGGAACCAACCCGAATTAACATTAACAAGCATTCGACACCCCAAGCAAGTCCAAAAATAGAATTTTCGAGTAGCCCACTTAACCCACTGAAATCTTCCATTTCAAGCCTCCAAACCACCATCAAACACACCCAAGGCAACCCTCAAATAACATACTAGCACCAGCCCTTGAAATCCAATATTAAACAGCCCCAAAACACACTTTAAAACCTCCCAAAAACCCCTTTAAAGCCAAATTCCGAAAATTGTTTAAAATCGTTTGAAATTCACATATGTGACATCATTTGACTCCTATATACCATAACTAACCATAATAAATCAAAATATTAGGTTTAGCTACACAAAGGCACCACTTTTAATCAAATATTCAGAAACCTCTATTTCCTTAAAACTTCATGAAAACGAAAATAAAGTGTACTTTTGAGAAGAGGGAGGTGAGGGGAGTTCAAAATTACCTTCACCTTTCAATTCGGAGTTGAAATGGAGGAGCTTTGGAAATGGAATAGTGAATGTGGAAGGGAGCTTGGTTTCCCGTTGATAAGTTTTTGGAGAGGAAGATGAATAGTAGAGATGTGGGTGTTTATTTGACATGTGACTTATTTAAGGCTCAAAAGACTTCTTTGCCCTTAATGAAATGGATTATTCACAAGAACATAAGTTCCATGGCCATTTGGGGTTTAATTCCAAAACTTAGTCCATTATCAATTTAATTAATTTAAAAAAAACCAAACCCGAACCATTATTTAAATCATAAAACCGAACCCAAAATAATATTAAAATATTATTTTCACCTAACCCCTAAACTCGGGTGTTACATGTATCGATACGCTTCCAGCCGTATCGATACCTTTTTTACAAAGTTGGCAACTGTCGAAACTCGTTTTGATACGCACTTAACCGTATCGAAACACTGTATCGAAACAGATTCAATCTGTATCGATACGCTCCTTCGTAAAAATCTAAAAGAGTTTGAATGTCGTACCGATACGAGTTCACCCGTATCGATACGGTTTGAACGAATTTTTAAATTCAAGTCGGTTTAAATATTTCGACCGTTGGTGTCAGTTGTTAGGTAACCAAATTTTAAAATGGTAGTTGACCAGTATCGATACGGTAAACCCTCGTATCGAAACGGAAATCGACAATGAGCTATGTTGAGAAAAAGGTATCAATACGGTCTTAGCCGTTTCGATCCCCCGTATCGATACGCATACGTGCGTTTCGATACCCCCTATTTATTGTGCACAACGGCTCTTTCTTTTCTGAGACAGGTATCGGTACGGCTCCCCGAGTACCGATACGAGTAGCTGCAAAAGTGCATTTATGGTGGTGAGAGAGGGTTCCAACGGCTCTATTCAATTCCCCAACCACCCAAACGGCTAGAATTAATAGAGGAGGTATAAATTGAAGCTCTTTGAAGGCCAGCAACAACTATTGCATTAAAGATAAACATTCATGCAAAAATCCAACCTCAAGTGTGCAAAATTTCCAATCTTTTGTAATTCCCAAATTGTGTTGTATCCAATTCTTATTTTATCTTCAAATTTGGGTTGAGTGTTGTACTTCTAGGGACAAATTTGTATTTGAGAGATATACTTCTTGTCCAATTTCTTCTTTGATTACTAGTGAGGGTTTGGTCAAATTTTGGGTAGAAAATTTGACCGGTTGTGTAAAGGTTACCTCCTAAGCCTTGAAAAGGGGAAGAACAAATAGTGATTTGTTGAAATCCTTAGTGGTAGCTAAGGTAGTGGATGTAGAGTTCATTTGGAGAACTTGAACCACTCTAAAATCTCTTGTTCTTCATTTTTAAATTGCCCTTTCACTCTACAAAGATTTTAAATCTCAATTCACCCCCTCTTGGTCTTGATCATTCAATCGATCCACTTAACAGACTACAATAGGTCACTTGTAAAAAATTGTATTTTTTTGGGTCTGAAGCAGGGTATCCACCGCCGGTAGCAGTGACTAATTCCTTCATCGCGAGTGCTCTCACTAAGAGGTAAACGGCTGGCCGTAAAATATACCCAATTTTTATCGGTAGAAATTGAACTTCTAAGCTCATGGTTAAGGGACGAAGTGAGCGATCACCACACCACATCTCATGGTAAAAAATTGTAATTTTTTAGTACATGGAATATTATTTAACTTAATATATTAATCTCAACAAAATATTTAATTTGATATATTTTCATGCATAATCAATAAATTAGAATAAGTCATAACATTTAGGGGTGAACATTAGATCGAGTCGAGTTAAATATTTTTTGAATTATTCGAGTTGACGAGCTATATTTTATGACTCAAATTTTATTTGAAATTTATATTTAAATGTATGAATTGAAGCTAAATATGTATTATGCATTATCTTAGGAACATGTGGTTCAAATATGATAAAAAATAGACTTAAAATTAAAGGAAAATTAAAAAAAATTATTGAATAAATCGCAAAGCTATAAATTTTGATATTTCAAATTGTACAAACTCGAACTCACTCGGAATTAAAAAATATTTTTAGGTCGAATTTTGCCCACCTAATCACATTGATGAGCAAAACAAAAAAAATAGACAGAAATAAAAATCATAATTTATATTTCATTAAGTAATGAATATTTTTTAATATTTATTATAATTTGTACGACCTTTTTGTTTTACTCAAAGATGAAATGGTTCTTATGGTAGTGCATGAAACACGTGTACAATGCATTGATGGGATCAAATGGCATTCTTATAAATATATGGGTAAATTTCACCGCAGGTCCTTTTTATTTTGCCCGTGCTTTATTTTGGTTACCCAATTTGAAGAAAGGTTATTTTGACCACTTATTTTCTCGACAGTTACTGTTTTAGTCTCCCGAGCGTTAGCCTCCGTTAAACTCGTTAATACAATAACGTGGCACGTTAGTAAAAAATTAATATATTTAGAGTATATTTCACCAAAAGTCCCTTTTATTTGGCTCGTGTTTTATTTTGGTCACTCAATTTAAAGAAAAAAGGTTATTTTGGCCACTTATACTTTCTGGTAAGTTGCCTATTGAGCTTTTGTTGCCAAGTTTGCAGGTCATTGCTTTAGAAGAAAACATGTTATCTGGTGATATTCCTGAAAGTTTTAACAGCTTGGTTGGTTTAAAGTCCTTGAATCTTAGCTCTAATGAATTAATTGTTCGGATTCCAAGTACCTATAATTTTTTGTAGTCATTAGTTGTGCTTTCGTTGTCCATAATCGAGTTTCGGGTACAATGCCGGTGGAGCTCGGTAATTGTTATGATGGTGGTTTCGAGTTCAATACCGGTGGTTGAAGGCTATAGTGTTATAGGGGGGGTTGGGTTAGAGATTTTTTTTTAGAGAAATAGAGGATTTTTTGTGAAGATGGTGGTGAAAAAAAATAAAGTTTTAAAAGTTTGAGAGTCAAATTTTAAATTAATTTTTTTTATTAATGTGTCACATCATCATATTAACGGGGTTAACGGAGGCTAACGTTCGGGTGATCAAAACAGTAACGGTCGAAAACATAAGTGGTTAGAATAACTTTTTTTTTTCAAATTGGGTGACAAAATAAAATACGAGCCAAATAAAATAGACCTTGAATGAAATTTATCCTAAATATATTTAAAGTTGTCTACATTTTATCTCAAACTATCGTAGATGGGGAAAATTATGCTCATTTTCGTTGTCCAACACTAAAAATTATTAAAATTTTAAATTATAAACCTTAAATACTAAACCTTACATTATACATCTTGAAAAAATATATTTTACCCCTAAATTTTTAAACCTTACACCTAATTTTTGTATAGAACATAAATAGGGATAAAAACCATCTGTCTCTTTTTGGTGCCACTTTATATGCCCCAACACTAAAAAATTAAATTTCAAGCCCTAACCCTAAATTCTAAATTCTAAACCCTACACTCTATACCCGAAAAATACATTCTACCTTAAACTATAAACCCTAAACTCATTTTTTAATGTGAGAACAAAAATAGAAGCACCAAAAAGTATTGGATTTCTATCCTATAAATAGGGCACCAAAAACGTATAGCATTTCTATTCTTGTAGCTAAATGGCTTAATATCTCCTTAACCCCTATACTTTAACCTAAATTTTACTTTGCACTCATTATAATTATTTTTTAGTTATCATATGTAGTATAATTTTGTCTCACCATTATCTAAATAGAGTTTTTCTTAAAAGAAATCATGTGACCTAATTAGAGACGGTCACGTTTAATAGAAAAATTAAAAAAAACATTAAATTCTTTAAAAATTAAAAAATTTCATAAAGCTTGAAAAAAAATCCAAATTTATTTTTAAAACCTACATTTTTGAAGATTTTTTTGGGGTTTTTTTGCCAATTTCTTTATGATTTTTTTTGCATTTGAATGAAAACAGATAATATACAGGAAAATTCTACAACGGGCGACGAACATTGCTGAACACCACTAACGATGAACACCATTATTTTTTAAAAAAAATTTAAAAATTTAAAGAACTAAAATTATAATTAAAATTATCTCTTAAAAAATAAAAATCAAATTTAATAGTTACTTCATAATATTTTTTTAATAGGTTAGAATCAAATATACCCAATTCTCCTAAACCCTAACAAAATCAATCTCTTAAAAAAATAGAAACCAGTTTATAATTTTTTAATAGATTAGAATCAAATATACCAAACTCTCCTAAACCTAAACCCTAACAAATATACCCAACTATTTTAATACGAGGGGTTGAATTTGTTAGGGTTTAGGTTTAGGAGAGTTGGATATATTTGATTATAATCTATTAAAAAATTATAAACTGATTTCTATTTTTTTAAGAGAATGATTTTGTCAGGATTTAGGAGAATTGGGTATATTTGATTTTAACCTATTAAAAAATATTATAAAGTAACTATTAAATTTGATTTTTATTTTTTAAGAGATAATTTTAATTATAATTTTAGTCCTTTAGATTTTTAAATTTTTAAAAAAAAATTAATGGTGTTCATCGTTAGTGGTGTTCAGCAATGTCTGTCGCACGTGGTAGACTGATCCTAATATACATTAGGATTTTTAGAATTTTGCAAATTATAGCTTATAATTTTTTTATGTTTTTAGAATTTTTTTTACATTCTGAGTTTTTTCTAAATCTGAAAAAAAAATCAAAAAATAATTCAAATGAAAACAAATATGAAAAAACTGGAAAAATCTATTTTTTTAATAAACTTGGAATACTTATTTCTAGGTTTTTTTTTACAGTTTAAAAGATTTATGTATTTTTTAAAATAAATTAAGCATCGCTTTTCAAAAGAAAAAAAATTAAGCATGATTATATTTTGAAAAAAATAAAGTAAAAATATAAATTTTAAAATTAGAGATTCTTTAAGAATTGCTTTATAGTTTTAGGGGGTGTTTTTTTTTTACTTTTTATAACATGCGGTACGTTTTTTATTTGACCATGTGCTTTTTTCTAATAGAAACTTAAGTGAGAATTAAGTTAAAATATGAGAATAATGAGATATTAATTTTGACTAAAAAATACAATTATTTGAAATTCATTAATTGATCGAGTGATACTTTTATTATCTTGAGAATGTAAATATTTTTTTACTTAATAAAAAACAAAAGACAATACATTATTTTACGAACAAATGATAATTTTTAGGTAAAATATGTAGTACTTATTTGTTTATTTATTTATGTATGTTATTTTATGATGTACTGCAGATAACTTATGAACGTTATAAACACTAATTTCTGGATATTGATGCTTCGGATCATAGAACTACTAGGTAGGGGCGTTCCCTACAAGAAGCGATTACTTGCATGCAATGCTTCTTGGTAGCATTTGTTGATAAATATGCCTACTTTTATCACCACATTCATGTTAAATACTAATAAGTGGCAGGACTGATCGAAAGTTGTCAAGTCTAAAGATTAAAAATTATTTTAATTGAAGAAAAAAATCGAGTATAACTCTTTATATTAATAATGGTTTGGTTGTTTGAGATAAATCATTTATCGCAACTAATGTGGATTCAGAAATATTTTTTAATAAAGTTTCAAAATCTCAAGGTGGGTACGATTCATAAAGATAAAAAAAATTTAAAGGCTAATTCATAAAAATTAAAAAATTAAAGTCAAATATGTGAAGTTTAAAAAGTTTAGGGTGGAGACATGTCAACCATGAACTACATGTACATCCGCCACTGCACATACTTTATCAATGTTGATTCCGGCCTCTTCCTCTCCTCTCCTCTGAAATCCGACCCCTCCATCTCAGGTATTGTCACCCTCACTTCTACCGGACGTTCATCGCCTATCGCCATTGAATACCACCTTGGTTTGGTAAACAAAGGAGGGAATTTGGAAAGACCAAACAAAAAGGTTAGCTTAGGTTGTGTTTTGCTCTTTTTTTTTTTTTTTTGATCTAGTAGGTTGTGTTTTGCTACTACATGTAACATGGGTGTGTTCCAATGCCCTAATCTAAACCTCTGAATTTATAGTTGCACTACCCCTAGATATAGCAGGCAGCTTCAGAGGGACATGATCCTCTTTATTACAGTAACAAGTTTGGTATTTTATAATTTGTACTCTTTTTATCTTTTAGCAGGAACATGATGCCTGCTTTCATTCATTCTTCTTTTTATTTTATTAACGTAACAAGTTTTGTATATATAACTTTGGATTCGAATGTGAGGCACGCCCATAGTGCTTAATCTCAAACATTGTTAAGATTTTGCATGACATGAGTGGAGTTAAGAAATTTTGGATTTTGAAAATTTAGTAAGTTCAAACATATGATAAATTAAAACGTCTAAACTAAAGTATAATATTAAAATTTAATAAACCAATGTAAAGTATGGTTAAATATAAAAATGTTATTATAAAACTATTAAGATAACAATTAGTTTGCCGGATTCTCTTCATATATGCTTTTATAGCAGTTTTTTTGTCTGCTTTTATGGCAGTTCCTTCATATACTTTTATAGCAGTTATAGTTTGTCTTTGTGACAGTTCTAGCGCTCGAGTGTCGAGCATCAACGAGCGTTTTTTTAGCGAAGGAGGTTGGTTTGTATATGCTTATGAATAGTTATGATCCCCTTTTGTGGCTGTGCCAATAAGCCAAGAACAAATAACGGAAGAATTACTTTCTTCATAAAGCACTCTGGTCAAAGTAGTTGTTTTGCTGGATTTCATTCATAAGATTATTTAAGTCATTTTGATGTGATAGATTTTGTATTTTAATGTCTTTCGCACCCTTAGAATTCTATTGTTTTTTATTTTTCTACATTGAATTTTTAATGTTAGCGGTGCGATATATTTGAAAAATCGTATCACTTTAAATATAGGATTAATATCCTATACACTGGCGGTGGAAACTGAAAGTTTCCACAAACGCCTTAGTTTTAGGGTATATGGAGTTAGTTTAGGGTATATGGTTTAGGGGTTTAGGTGTAGGGGTTTAGAATTTAGGAATAGTTGTTTCAATTTAAGGTTTAGGGTTATAATTTAGGGTTTATATGTTAGGATTTAGGGTTTAGGGTAATATGGTGAGGATTTAGGTTTTAACCTATAAACCCTAAATTATAACTCTAAACCTTAAATTGAAACAACTATCCCTAAATTCTAAACCCTATACCCTAAACTAACTCTCTATACCTTAAAACTAAGGCGCTTGTGGAAACTTTCAGTTTCCACCGCCTGTGTATAGAATATTTATCCTTAAATATATATAATCCAGTTTATTTCAAAAAAATAATAATTAGAAAACGATTAATATCCTATACACTGGCGGTGGAAACTGAAAGTTTCCACAAGCGCCTTAGTTTTAGGGTATAGAGAGTTAGTTTAGGTTATATGGTTTATGGTTTAGGTGTAGGGGGTTAGAATTTAGGGATAGTTGTTTTAATTTAAGGTTTATGGTTATAATTCAGGGTTTATAGGTTAGGGTTTAGTTTTTAGGGTAATATGGTGAGGATTTAGGTTTTAACCTATAAACCTTAAATTATAACCCTAAACCTTAAATTGAAACAACGATCCCTAAATTCTAACCCCTACACCAAAACCCCTAAACCCTATACCTTAAACTAACTCTCTATACCCTAAAACTAAGGCGCTTGTGGAAACTTTTAGTTTTCACCGCATGTGTATAAAATATTTATCCATTAGAAAATTCATCAAATAAACTTTAATGATTCATATAATTTTACTTAAGATATGTTTATTTTAAATAATAAGTAACGTGAATCTGAGAAGTTACACGCACTACACCAGACTTGTTCTATGGCGGCGCTATTCGTGGCGTTTTCGAAACAAACGCCACCAAATTTTCACTTATAACGGCGTTTATGAAACAAACGCCACAAAATGGGAACATTGGCGGCGTTTTTAAAACAAACGCCGCAATAGAGAACATATAGTGGCGTTTCCTAAAATAAACGCCGCAATAAGTTTCATGTTAGTGGCGTTTTCTGCCGTAAACGCCGGTAAAGGTTTCATGTTAGTGGCGTTCATTAATAAACGCCGCAATAGGTGTATGATTAGTGGCGTTTGTTAGAATAAACGCCGCCATAGGTTAGGATTTTGCATAAATATAGAAATCATTAGGGTTTGTGGCGTTTGTTATAAAACGCCGCAATAGGTTAGGGTTTGTGGCGTTTTTTATTGCAAACGCCGCCATAGGGTATAGTTTGCGGCGTTTTTTATTGCAAACGCCGCCATAGGGTATAGTTCGTGGCGTTTTTAATTACGAACGCTGCCACAGGTTAGGGTTAGTGGCGTTTGTTATTAAAAACGCCGCAATAGTTAAACACACCGTTATAATTAATCAGATATACCCGGCCCCCATCTCAGACTTCTATCCAATATCGTAAAAAATCCCCAAATTAATCTAGCCCTAGCCGCTCCTGCTCCTCACTTGCCGTGTCACTCGTGGTCGCTCCTCGCCGTCGACCGTCGCTCCTCGCTCCTCGCCTTCGACCGTCGGCCAATAGGTTAGTGATCTCTCGTTTCCTTTTGAGAGTTCAAATTATGCAGAATACTTTTCTTATTATTACTGTCGGCCAAGAGGATTATGAAACTAGATTGGCGTTTTTATTTTTTAAGATGAATGAATGCTGGTTGTCTTGGTGATTGAAATGTATGATTATGATTTTCATATGTTCTTAGGATTTTGTTAATGTATTATATCAACCCATCGAAAACTTTAGGTGAGACAATTAATTGTAATTTAAGCTGAAGTGGTGGCTATTACATTCTCTGATCTTGTCACCGTAAACATCTTATCTTGCTGGCTAGTTTTCAATTTTATTAGTTAATTTGACAATTAAAAAGATTATGTGGAGAAGGGTATATATTTTTATGCTGTGATTTTTGTGTTCATTTGTGTAATGTTTGGAAACATAAATTTGGACGTTTAGGTTTGGAACTCATTTACATAAATTTTGGACTGAAATAAACTTCAGAGTAGTTTTTTTTCTGTTTTAATTGCTGTAATTTGGGTTTTATCTCAATTGCATGACGGACATTGTCACATTGCCAGAACCCAGATGCTTTATTGTTTGTGTTTTTTTAGGCAATCATTTGATATGTACTTAAGTACTTTGCTAACAGCTTAAAAATTAAAATTTAATTACCGCAATTTTGGCTTAGTTGATGATGAGTTAATATTGTCTATTTATCCTCAGGCATTAGCAGCATTAGGACTAAAAACTGGTGGTACTGTTCAGCAGCGTGCAGAGAGACTTTTCCTCACCAAGGTAACATATTTCAGTTTTCTTGAAATACCCATGTCTAGTGCTTATCTAGGCATGTATTTGGGGATATTACCTTCCAAAAATCTTCCAAATTTGCAGTTCGTATAACTTGAACACTTGATATAAGTAACCTAAGCTAATAGCTCTTTCTCTCTCTGCCAGTGTTGTACTTTTGTTAGTGATTAGATGTAGGATGGAAACTGGGATAACCATTATTTTTAAATTTGAAATGACTTTTGAGAAATCTGCAATTCAAAGGGAGTTTTTAATTAATACCTTTGATGCTAAAACAACTTTATAATAAATATTATATGAATAGAATAGAAATATTAATAGAAAGGTAAAAAAGAATAGTGGCCATTTAAAGCAGCAAGGAATGATGCTCTCTAAAAAATGGTTTTACTTAGAAGCAACGTTGGTGGTCCACTCCTATAAATTTACAAACTTTACTTCAACCACAAGCAAATACATACATATATATATATATATATATATATATTATAAGTATAATGTGACCATATTGGGAAGCATTGTTAAGGTGAATTTGGCAAGGCTTTGAATTGCAGATACCAAATCTAGTTGATGGATCCTTGTAGCTGCTATATGCTTCCTCTTTAAATTCAGCATTGTTAAGGGTTTTAAGGCATTTTCCTTTTCATCCTCCACTGATGTACATTTTTATACATTTGGTGTGGTCATGGAAATTAAAAACGAAAACAATCATACCCAAAATGTAACATTTGACTGAATTTGTTTATTGGTTAGTAATAATAAAAAGAGGAAAATATGAATTTGTTTATTGTTAAGGGTTTTAAGGCATTTTCCTTTTCATCCTCCACTGATGTACATTTTTCTTAACAGCTCATCTCTTAATAGTTTGGCAATTCTTGTCTCAACTTTTCTTGAAGTAAACTAAAGAAGATAACTTTCCCCAACAGGTAATAGTTACATCTCTTTTCATCCTTCAAGTATTACTAATAGGTAGTTTATGTATTTGACTTATTTTTGACTTAATTGGTAATATAATAGTTACATCTCTTTTCATCCTTCAAGTATGACTGATAGGTAGTTTATATCTTTAATTTAGATATGACAGAAATTGAAAATGGATAGGAGTTGGATGAATTTGCCAAGGGTAAACGCTGACTATCGAAATGGGGTAGAATATTTTCTGAATTTAGCTTTTGCAAATGCAAGCCAAGAAAATATGATTCTTTGTCCCTGTAAGAAATGTGGTAACGTTAATTGGCACATTCGTGAAGTTGTGCACGAGCATCTAGTTATTTTTGGCTTTGTTCCGGGTTATAGAAAATGGACATTCCATGGAGAGTTGACATCTCGTACATCTTCTTCCACGAGCAATCTACCTTTTCATCATAATTCTCATCGTGGATCTCTTAGAGAAGATGACATGGAGGGCATGTTGCGAGATGCATTTAATATGCACGATTATCATCAGTCTGTTAGAGAAGATTGTGATATTGGTGTTAATGATTTCACCGAGATGAGAAGAAGTGGATGTGATGAAGAGCCAAATGGAGAAGCGTCAAAGTTTTACAATTTGCTTAATGAAATGAATGAACCACTTTACGAGGGATCAAAGTATTCAAAGCTCTCCTTTTGCATTCGCCTTTTCCATTTAAAATGCTTGGGAGGGTGGACCGGCAACTCTTTTACACAATTATTAGAGTTGTTGACTGAAATTTTTCCTTTTGCAAAAATTCCTCAATCTGGCAAAGATATGAAAAAAATGATAAACGATTTGGGGCTTGGTTATGAGAAAATTCATAGTTGTCCGAATGATTGCATGTTATATTGGGGTGATAGAAAAAACCAAGAGTCCTGCCATGTATGCGGTAAATCTCGGTGGACGAATGGGGACACAGAAAATGTGAGTGAAGACGAAGTTGCAACACGAGCAAGAAAGAAGCCAATAAAGATTCTGCGATATTTTCCTCTAATACCCAGACTTCAAAGACTTTTTATGTCTTCAAAGACTGCTGAGTCTATGAGGTGGCATCACGATGGACGAACAGATGATGGATTATTAAGGCATCCTGCAGATTCTTTAGCTTGGAAGACATTTGACCAAAAATTTCCAAGTTTTACAGGAGATCCTCGCAATGTTAGGCTCGGTCTTGCATCTGATGGGTTTAATCCTTTTAAAATCATGAGTACTTCATACAGTACTTGGCCTGTTATACTTGTTCCTTACAATTTGCCTCCATGGATTTGCATGAAACAATCATCATTTATTTTATCCATGATAATCCCAGGTGAGAATCAAGTTATTGTTGACGTCTTGGGTCCTGAAAGATATGGTCGGGTTCGCTGTCAAGGATCATTCGTTACCCCGACAAAATATTTTGGGGCTAACTCGTCTCAGTACATGCCATCACAGAGCCAATCTTCTCAAGCAGAAGTTTGTCGGTTAAAACAACAGTTATCTCAATTTCAAGCTGAGGTAGCAGCGAGAGAAGCTGAAAGAGAAAGAAAAGAAGCTGAGAGAGATGCTGAGATAGCAAGAAAGGAAGCCGAGAGAGAAGCAAGAGAAGCTGAGAGAGAAGCAGCACACCAAAAGCTTCAAGAAAGATTTGAAGAAATGATGGCGATGTTGCAGAACCAACCAAAGAAATGATGGCGACGTGTGAATTTAAATGAAAATGTTGGACTACATTTTATGAACATCGTTTGAACTATATTTCACTTTAATGCTGTAGACTTTGAATTTGTTATTGTTGTGTTTACTTAATTGTTGGAGTTTTATGGATTTGATGCTGAACACTTTGAATTTGATGTTATTATGTATTTATTTTACAGGTTATTTGGGTATTTACATTTTTAAAATTTATTTTTATAGAAGCAGTGAGTTTAGCGGCGTTTTCAAGGAATAAACGCCGCTAAAAATCCATAACGTACTGTGGCGTTTCTAAAAAAAACGCCGCCATAGAGCAGCAAATGCCGGCGTTTGTGAATAGAAACGCCGCTACTGAAGCATCAGTCCCGGCGTTTTATTTCCCAAACGTCGCTATAGACCATTCACCTTTTGCGGCGTTTGTATATTTAAACGCCGCTATAGAATAGCATTACCGGCGTTTGTATACACAAACGCCACTAAAGAACATTGACTTTTGCGGCGTTTTTATATACAAACGCCGCTATAGATCAAAACCTTTAGCGGCGTTTATGCGATATAAACGCCGCTACCTATTGCGACGCTACTTCTTGCGGCGTTTTTGGCGGCGTTTTTCTTAACGCCGGGAGTGTTTTTAGCGGCGCTAAAAAACGCCGCTATAGGGTTATAAAAACGCCGCGAAAAGCCTGTTTTGCTGTAGTGACGAACGCGTTGTACATTATAAGTAATAGGAAGGAAAGAAATATAATGGACGTATAGGAGATTACGTGGAAATATGTAATGCCACCTGATAAAAAAGTTTAGTTTTTTGCATTTATTTTAGGGTAATTATAAATTTTATCAATCAACTTTTTTTTACTTCTATTTTAGTCATCTAAAATATATTTTTTCAATTTAGTCGTTAAACTTTCGGCATGCTCTTATTTTGGTTATTTTGCTATTAAATGCTTAATAATATTATGATCAGAAATTTATCTTTTAAAAAGAATGAAATGACCCCCAAATTTTCTTTATTTTTTCTGAAAATAATCCATGGTTTTCATTTCCTTTTGATTTCTCGACGATGGATAGGATGGAGAGGTGGTGAAGGAGGAAACAAGCTTTATATCCTGATTTCACATTGATCAGAGGGTGAATATTGTATATAAGAGTGGTTTGAGATTTTGTGAGTTTTGGATTTTGGATTGAGTATTCCAAGTTTGTAAAAATGATTTTAAGAAAATTTAAATTAATAGAGTAATAGGAGGCTGAGAGTAGTTCGTCAGTGTCTAGAGTGGTCCATAAAAACACCAGATGATGATGTTTTCAATGCCAATGTGACATAATGATAAAACATTAAACTTTCATATTTGAGGGAAAATATAAAATAAAAAATAAAGAAAAAAAGAATAAAATATGTGGATGACACATGGTTGTAATGTTAGTACACATGACTATCATGTCAACCTTCCGTTCCTAATTTAACGCAAAGTGACTAAAATAGTGGCACTTTAAAAGTCTAGTTTATATCATTTTTTACAATAACAACTGAATTTTATTAATAACCATGGAAGATAATCCAAATACAACACATCCATAAGAAAAAACAATGGGAATTGGATCACCAAAATCTCATAAAAAATTCAAATGTGCAAAGAAAATTAAATACTTCCATAAGGATTAGCATATCGACAAAATTCAGAAGCCTTCTTGAACATATTTGTCTCTATCCAAACGAGACACTTTACGGGGTGAAAAAGGAATGGTGAGTGAACCAAACTATCAGGCAGATTGCTCCGCTACTCAGGTCTGATTACATCGGCAAACAACCATCAACCGAGTGGGGATCCATCTTTCTATGACCACCAACAGAATCAAAATTAAAAACTATCGCCGCAAAGATCTCTGCACGAGCACGAAATGACCGCTAAGGTATGCTAAAATCATGCCAAAACAACAAATTAAATGAACCACAAAAATAAAAAAAAAGCGTGCCACAAAGACAAAAAGAACACGTACCACAAGTACATAGATTCTTATATATATATATATATATATATATATATATATATATATATATATATATAAACAAACAATAAAAGTTAGACAAAATTATCACATAAAATATTTTAACCATAAGAAACAATAAAGATTCACATAAAATATATATTCAAAAAAATTCACATAAAATATTTAATAATTAAAAATAAAATAAAGTTTTCTCGGACCTAGTCTCCTACATCACTTTCGCCTTGTCGTTTATTGAAAAAAATCAAAATAGAAACTCTCAATTACCTTCGACGGCCATTATAATTAACGAGTTTGGAAACTGTAAAATGCCAAGATAGCTCTTCACTACAGCTAATAGAGAGCATTGTAGCGGAAGTAACCGCTTTTTTTTTTTTTGGGTGGGGTGATAAAAGTTTCTGCATTTTGTTAGGCTGGTTGTTTTTGTTGTAGATTTCATTTATATGGAAACAATGAAACTTGTCAAGTCGAGTCGCACCTTTTCTGCGCGCATCAAAACGAAGAACTGCAACTAGAGTTTTCCTGTTCCCCTAAGAATTTTTTTTCACATTTGTTTCCTATATAATTTTTTAAAAAAAGTAATTTAATTATGAATTTGACCCACTTTCAAATATTTATGTTTTGTCTCCTCTTTAATCTTGCCTCCGTCCTTGAATGCGACAATATCTGATCTACGACAGCCCCAGAGCCAACGGGAAGCTGATTGGATTAGAGTACATGATATCAGAGAATCTTTTCTTGACGTTGTCAGACGAAGAGAAACCGCTCTGGCATTCGAACGAGTACAAAGTGAAGAGCAGGGTGTTGTTTCTGCGCAGACTCCCCTAGCCGATCGAGCGACACAATCTCTACACGGTTTGCAAGACTTATGGTAAGACCATCCATTTTTCGCAGGTTGACAAAGGTGATAATCTCCCTCTTGGGTTACCCCAGTTGATGATGGCTCTCACTCGAGATGGTCAGCTCTACGATGAACTCGCCAAAGGTAGTCAAACCGAATCGAGTTGAAGCTAGTTCATGTGGTTTTTGTTTAGGGATTTAAAAACTGCAGCTGCGGTCGCATTTTCGATCCTAAGGATAGAGCCAGGATTAGTTTACATGAGGTAGACCGATTTTTGAGCCTATGGACGAGTCCAAAATTGGACTACGTGGGGTGGCTTGATTGACTTTGAAATAAATAAGGTCTTAAAAAGTTATTATACCTTAAGTTAAGTTCAAGTTTATAGATTTTAAAATTAAAAACTCTTAAAAAGTAATTAAAATCAGAAAATGAGAGGTTAAGGTTTAATTTTATTAATTTTAGGTTACAAAGCCTTAAAATTTAATAAATCATAAAATTTTGAGAGAAGAAAGGAGGGGGAAGGACTTAATTGTAAAAGTTTTAAAATTATTTGGTCTTGAAATACAATTAACTCATCAAATTTTGAGTTGCCCCTCGCACGTTATTGGTCGATTGCGTTGCGTTCATCGCAGTTGCGAACATAACAAATATTATTGCAGACATTGGAGGTATTATGGCCAGGGCAGAATTATATAAGGGTGGGGAGGGGCAATTGCCCTCACTCTCCAAGAAATTTTTTTCTCACCTTTGTCCTCTTATATAACTTTTTTTTTAAATTGGTTTATTTATGAATTTGCCTCTACTTTTAAACATTTATGTTTTGCCCTCAACGCTAGGTCCTGGCTCCATCCCTAATTATGGTCGTGAATTTTTTTGAATAATAAATATTATTACGAACATAATTGTTACGAATATCGCGTTTTGGGTGATGTTTATATTACTATATAGGGACTGCTATGACAATTACATACTGTTATTTAAATCCTTAATTTATAGTTTTGATTTGGGCATCTAAATTTAATCGAAGTAGATGTGGAGAAGCGATTCAGAGTCTCTTTTGAGAAAGAGAGGGCGAAGCGAGTCGATGGTGGGAAAGGGCTTAAACCTAAACACAGGGAGGTTGATTGCAAGCCTGTTGATTCGGTTCCTCGGGTCTTCGTTTGAATATCATATTCATCACAAGTTCCAAAAACCCTAGTTGTTCCCGTACCTTAGTCAACAACAATTACTACAAATTAAAGAAAAAACTAAAATAAAAGAAGAAAATCTATAATAGCTACTGTTATATCTCATGTTTATGTGGTTGTTTTAAGTTTTAAGAACTTGTGTTTGATATATGCGCAATGCATTGGGAATAACATTGTTGTTTCTATAATTATGTACGTGTATGTGGCTTAACCATTAAATAATTTGTGGTTGAATTGACAGTCTAAAGAAGAGATTTGGAGCTTGGGGTTGTTTCGAAAATTTAAAAATTTTGGAGCTTTTAAAAAACTAAAAAAAAAACATTTTTATCAAGTATTTTTTTAAAAGTAAAAAAAAAAATCAAGAAGTAGGTTATGTGTCTCATTTCGAAATTTTATTAACGGTTTTTAGGTGGAGTAATCTAAAAAAAATACCCCTTTCATCCCTCTTAAATCGTCTTTATTGACATTTCATTTAATTTTAAAAAAGTGTGTTAAATATGTGTTTTATAATAATTAAAATAATATTTTTTGGTAAACTATTTGAGGGACTATCTAACTATTGGGTTTGATCTGTTTTGACCATCGAATTATAAAAATTTAAAATTTAACCACCCAACTATTTAGTTGGTCTTATTTTGACAACCAACCGTTAAAATTTAAAGGAATGGTGACGTAGTTGTTGATAAAAATTTATATAATTATACATTTGGTACCTGTTAGTTACCTATTCTATCAATTTGACAATAAAATTGTTTACCGTTAAAATCACGTTCGGAGGTCTCCGCCCATTTGATGTTTCGTTTCTTTTTGCAGGATGGGACAAAAATTATGGTTTTCAACTTTACATGAGTGATCCTAGGGAAAACTACACCGGGTGAAAAGCTGCAGCTATCGGTGCCAATAACCATGCAACACAGTCAATGTTAAAACAAGATTAAAAGGACGATATCACAGGGGAAGAAGCAGTCCAACTTACATTGAAGTTGCGGAGTAAAACGATGGACAACACTAGCCTTGCTTTTGAGAAGCTTGAACAGGCTGAGGTTTTCCTTACACCTTCTGGGAGTGTAAAGTATCAGGTCTGCTGACCTGAGTCTCTGAGTAAGTTTGGGGTGACCCAACCTGCGACTGAGACTTCCTGAATTAGCGTCATTCGAACAAGTTTACCATACTCTTTGTCGCAATTAAAATTTAAAAATCCAGCAGATCATGATATTGATTGCTGTGAATAATACAACTTTGAACTTATTAAATGTTGCTACAATCAGTTTTCTGTTGGAACATCAAGTAGTTGTTGTGGAATATGATGTTGTAACAGCCCCATTTCCTAAGATAAATGCTCTTCTTTTAGTACAAAAAAAAAAATCTTAGTTATGGTATTGCAGTTTACCATGGCCGAATCTAAAATTCTGCTATTATGATCCTACCATGCCTTGGTCGAATGCTTCGATTTTAAGTGTTGAAAATTGATGTTCTGTTTAGTATAACATGATTTTAACAGTAAATAATTTTATTGTTAAATTGATAGAATATATAATTACAGAGACTAAATGTGTAATTGTACAAATTTCTATTAACAGCCACGTCACATCACCGTTAGATTATAACGGCTAGTGGTCAAAATAGGTCCAGTTAAATAGTTGAGTGGTCTAATTTTAAATTTTTGTGGTTCGGTGGTCAAGACAGGTCAGACTTAATAGTCGAGTTTACCCTATTTTTTTAGTAATATGCATGCCCGTCTTATAGTCCATGTTCGGGGTACGAGGATGCCCCTCCCAACAATGTCGTCTTTAAGGTTTGAACTTGCGTCAAGTGCAATATGTCTTACCAATGCACCCAACACTTATTGGTCAATTAAAACAATAATTTCATTATTGAAAAGTTAATTTTTATTTAAATTAAAAACAATAAAAAGCATATATGTCTGATAAAAGTCAAGGAACAATTTTAAAACACAAAAAAAAAACAAATTTAATAAACATAAAAAATATAATTTAAACACTTACACAGTAGTTTTTTTATATAAAAAACTATATATTCGAAGTATTTGTATGATGTATTGGATGTGCATTTCATATGAACTTATCTAATAGGATTAAACTTAATTAATCATTTTGAGGGGTGGGGGCAAAAGGGGAATTTGGTCATTGTTTTATCTATATGACTTGAATTTTTTTTAGAAAAATAACCATCTGAGAGTTTTATTAAAATATCAAAAGGCAGCAAAATAAAACAAGGTTCTAGAAACAGATGCAAAAAAAAAATTGAAAGTAAAGGAGAGTGAAAAAAAAAAATATTTTAGGGAACGACCCTTAATTGAATGCTAAATAACGGCTACTCAATTATTTGGGTAAAAATTTGTACACAATTCCTTACGAAGCTTGTACACAATTTCTTACAAAAAATTGTAAGAGAAACTGTACATACATAAAATGTTACACCATAAGGATTTGTGTACATACACAATTTTCTACAAGAAAACATAATTTGTTACACAAAATGTAAGGATTTCTATATGTACACAAATTAATACAAAGTATACACAAATCCTTACAAATGTTGTAAGAAAAATGATATGTACCGAATTTTTTACAAAGTTTTACCAAGGGCCAAAGGGGCTCAACTTAGGGTAAGAATTTGTGTGCATACACAATTTCTTACGAGAAAACATTATTTGTTACAAGATATGTAAGGATTTTTGTATGTACACAATTGCCTACAAAGTATACACAAATCCTTACATAAAGTGTAAGAAAAACGGTATGTACCGAATTTCTTACAAAGTTTCACCAAGGGCCAAATGGGCACAACTTAGGGTAAGAATATGTGTACAAACACAGTTTCCTACGAGAAAACATAATTTGTTACAATATATGTAAAGATTTGTGTACGTACACAGTTTCCTACAAAGTATACACAAATTCTTACAAATGTTGTAAGGAAAACGGCATGTACAGAATTTCTTACAAAGTTTCACCAAGGGCCAAAGGGGCTCAACTTAGGGTAAGGATTTGTGTAGATACACAAATTCCTACGAGAAAACATAATTTGTCACACAAAATGTAAGGATTTGTGTATGTACACATAAAGTATACATAACTCCTTACAAATGTTGTAAGAAAAACGGTATGTACCGAATTTCTTATAAAGTTTCACCAAGGGCCAAAGGGGCTCAACTTAGGGTAAGGATTTTTGTACATACACAATTTCCTACGATAAAGCATAATTTGTTACACAAAATGTAAGGATTTATGTATGTACACAAATTATTACAAAGTATACACAAATCCTTACAAGTGTTGTAAGAAAAACGGTATGTACCAAATTTCTTACAAAGCTTCACCAAGGGCCAGAAGGGCTCAACTTAGGGTACGAATTTGTGTACATACACAATTTCCTACGAGAAAACATAATTTGTTACCAGATATGTAAGAATTTGTGTATGTACACAATTGCCTACAAAGTATACACAAATCCTTACATAAAATGTAAGAAAAACGGTATGTATCGAATTTCTTACAAAGTTTCACCAAGTGCCAAAGGGGCTCAACTTAGGGTAAGGATTTGTGTACATACACAATTTCATACGAGAAAACATAATTTGGTACAAGAAATGTAAGGATTTGTATATGTACACAAATTACTACAAAGTATACACAAAACCTTACAAAAGTAAAAAAAAACCGGTATGTACCGGATTTCTTACAAAATTTCACCAAGAACCAAAGGGGCTTAACTTAGTGTAAAGATTTGTGTACATACACAATTTCCTACGAGAAAACATAATTTGGTACAATAAATGTAAGGATTTTCATATATAGACAAATTACTACAAAAAATACGCAAATCCTTACAAAAGTTGTAAGAAATACGGTATGTATCGAATTTCTTACACCTACTCACCATGGCCCAAAGGGTTTTAACTTAGTGTAAAGATTTGTGTACATACACAATTTCCTATGATAAAACATAATTTGCTACAATAAATGTAAGGATTTGTGTTTGTACACAAATTACTACAAAGTATACACAAATCCTTACAAAAGTTGTAAGAAAAATGGTATGTACTAAATTTTTTACACCTACTTACCAAGGCCTAAAGGGGGCTCAACTTAGTGTAAGGATTTGTGTACATACATAATTTTCTACGAGAAAACATAATTTGGTACAAGAAATGTAAGGATTTGTGTAGGTACACAAATTACTACAATGTATACACAAATCCTTACAAAGTGTTAAGAAAAACGGCATGTACCGAATTTCTTACACGAGATCACCTAAGACAAAAGGGGTTCAACTTTGTGTAAGGATTTGTGTACATACATAATTTCCTATGCGAAAACATAATTTAGTACAATTAATGTAAGGATTTGTGTAAGTACACAAATTACTACAAAATATACACAAATCTCTACAAAAGTTGTAAGAAAAATGGTTACCGAATTACTACAAAATATACATAATTCTTTTAGGGGTTTCGAAACCCCCTTTACTATTTTCAGCAAATGAAATCCCACTCTCTTGGTTTTATAACAAAACCCTAACTTTACAAGAAAATGTTTATATGATTTTTCTTTTTTACCACAAGAAAGTAGAATTTCATTAAAAACAAATCAGTCAGATAGGGAAATGAAATCAAACAAGAAACTCGTCATGAGTGTCCCTCTCAATGTAGATTTTTCATTTATAAAGTTAGAATTCAAATTCTCAACTTTACTTTAAAAGACTTAACTCCTCATCCATTAAACCAATTGGTTGTGTTTAATATTAATGGATTTGCTTCGAACATAATATAATAAAAAACATAACAGAGGCAAAGGCGGTATCATACATTTTTCTTTTCAAAAACTTGCATTGCCATCTTATTTTATAAAATGCTTTGTAATTAATAAAATTTTGATTCTATGTAAACATCAAGTTTTTAACATATCAAAATGTTTATAATCTGATAAACCTGATTATTTACATAAACAGGAAAAGTAGAGATTTAAGTACAACCCAAAGTTCTCAAACACATATTTGGAAGGCCAACCACCATGCTATCTATAACATTTATTCTTCATGATAAAGATACAAGACAAGACCGAATCGAGCACATGCCCTGAAGAAAGGTATTTCTTTTACTGCGAAAACATGATCCGCAATGTTAATATCGTTGGATGATATTGTGCCGATAGACTCGCGATGTGTCTGTATAAGAGTAAACAAACAGTTCCAATGGAGCAGACATGTAGAATACAACCAAAAGCTAAAAAAAATGCTTTCTTGATTATCATTCCATTCATCAAGTAAAGACCAGCTTGAAGCCAAGATTTCTTATCCAATAATTGTGAAGATCTTAACTATCTTGGCAAATGGTGTTTCATCAACCGAATATCTAATTTATTTTGAAAGAATAAAATATTCACAGCACTAACCTATTTAAATTTCATGATTAAGACCATAAATTCTCTATTTTCTACTTCAATTGATCAAAAGCATCAGTATTTGATTCTTTAAACAAACTTCAAATTAAAAGTCTTATAAATTGTAACCTCTATATGGGTTTTAATTGAAGAAAATGGGGAAAAGTCATAATCTACTTCAACTTTAAATGGATAGTTCTCACAGAAGCTTACACTCAGCAACACATTCAAAGAAAGAGTAGGTAAAAGGACTATAAAAAAAACAGGTAAGAGTACAAGGCTTAGAGATCCACTACTAATGCGATCAACTCCATCTAAGATTTCCCAAAACTTAAAATATCCATATCAAATGAACAAGGATGATAAATTTCACATAACTTTTATTAAAATCCAAAAAGAGAATCTATAAATTATGCCCAACTAACATAAATGAGCATTAAATGTTGAATTTGTCGCGTTTTATCACAAACATCCAGGAATATATTTGCAATTGAGTTTAGTATCTTGGTTTGCGTTCTTAATCCTGTTAAGTTTGCACTTACTTCAAGTTTATCAGTTTTCATGTATGGGTAATCAAATACTTTGTCTAAAGTCCCACTTTAGATATGAGTTCTAGTCATTTCTTTTAGAAGTAGGGTTGATATTTTCTTGCCTAAGATCCTTCTGTTCTTTTTGAAGAAAAACAATGAGACTATTGCTATTGTGCTTGGGTAATGCAATCAATCTTATGTTTGATACAATTAAGGAATTCTAGGTGAGATGCTTTTTGGTTGAATGATGTACTTAATGAATCTAGGTGTGAAGCTTAAAATCTTTTGTTAGTTGTTTCCCTTATACTTTGTTCAACTTTACACAGATAATTGTTATCATAAAACCATCCATAAGCTGCTATGCATGAGTCTTGTTGCACTCCAATATGAAAATGGCCACATGAGAGTGCTAACAAGCCCCAGTTCCCTATTCGACCATTCTATGGTTCAAATGAGTACTAGTTTTAGACAAAAGAAAAAAAATTTACCTCTAAATTCCACAATGCCACTGAGTTCTGCAACAAACTTCCAAATTAATCAACATCATCATCTAACAACAAGTCTAAAAATATTGAACACTTTAGTCCAAGCAGTTCCTTTCTAATAAAGATAATTTTTTGTTCTCACTTCCCAATTAACTTTAAAATAGGGGCCAAACATAGGGGTCTTCATGGTTAACCGTTGTACTTTGGTTAACCATAATGAGATGAACACATTATCTTTACACATTATCATCTAATTACACTGAGAACAAAACCTACATGTTAACCGTTGTAATATGTTGGTTAACTAGGAACTCCCCTAGCCAAATGTTCCTTTCAATAAGAAAAATGAAAGGAAAGCAAAGCAAAACAAAGGCTAACATAAGCAAAAGGAGAAATAGAAGATTGGAAAGCAAGTAGATTGTTAAATTGTTAGATGTTCACATTGAAGATAATTTGATGGAAGTAAATGAAAAAGATGAGAAGGGAGCAGACATCTACATTTATTGATGAAAAAACCCAGATTGCGGGCTCAACTTAAGATGTCAAAGCTTTACAAGCAAATGTTTCATAATCCAAATGGAACTCCTACTATCTCGGTTCTATAACAAAACTCTAATTTCGATTTTTAAAAAATCAACTACATTCAAGAACTGAATATTTAACAGATCTGAAACCATAACCCAAAACAAAAGAAATGGGAAGAATACGAGAAAACTTGAAAGGCGATGAGAGTAATGAAATGCTCAAGCTTCAGAATCACCAAAACCAAACTTCAACCAATCGCAACGCTGCTGCAAGAGAAAGTTTCAAAACGCTAGGTTTGGAAGTGAGTTTTGGAAGAGACTAAAGCTTTTTTAATTTATTTTTACCCTATGGTAACTGGTTCTGTAACACCCCAAAAATTATGCCCAAATTGTAAACCCTAGATTCGAAAAATTTCTAATTTAGAATCTTAATTTTGAAATCCCTAATTGAAAACCCTAACAATTGGGAATTTTTAATTAAAAACCCTAATTTTCTATGGTGGACTAAATAAGAATTTTTGTCAAACTTGAAAGTTAATATGAAATTTCTTGAAAAGTTAAGGATTGATTATGTAAATAACCTTTTTTATGAAATTGAATCCTAAATCAAGCCGCCAGTCTCTTCCTCTGTTTTTAATTATTATAATTATTAATTATAGTCGTATAATATATATATATATATATATTTAATCTTTTAATTTCACCCATTCCCCTTTTCTTTTTTTTTCTTTTTCATCCAAGGGCTATAAAAAACCAGCTTCATCCAACGGTTATAAGAATTAGGTCTCTCTTTTGCCTTTTTTTAAGCTGCCTATTTTTAGAATTTGCCAAAAAAATAGAGACTCGGACAATCCAAATAAATGACATGGGTATTCTTGGATAAAGCTATAGAGGATGAAACCAAGTCAAAGGTGGCCGTTGTACAGGGCCCAAAGATATGCCATGCGAGTCTTCAGCTATGGTGGTTCAGTTAACCGGCAATCAGATGCAACAACTCTTAGGACTGACTCAGGCGCTTCATCTACCCAGAATCAGTCAACAAAATCTTGCCTACTCAAAAAAGCCATTGCATGCGTCGTTCGGTTATTATTTCGGCCAACGAAGCTGAAGCGGCACGAACATAGGTTGTGAACTAGGTGTTTAGCATCCAAAATTAAGGGGCGAAGCACTGAACGATCATCTCCAGGTGTCCTCAATCTTTGTATAACCGATTTTGAATCTCCTTCTACAACAAGATCAGTAAGGCCCAAATCAATTGCAAATTGGATACCTTGTACAACAACTAGGGCTTTCGCTTCAAAGGTTGAATGGATGTTTTCATTTATACGGTAAGCTGACCCCATAATTTGTCACATTCCATCTTGAACTATCAGTCTTGACCATGACTTTCTTTCATTGACCGAGAAACCTGCATCAAAGTTGAGCTTTGCAAAGAGGGATGAGGGTGGTGACCATCGAACTTCTGGACGTGGCGTTGGATGAGAGAGCTGAGAGTTGAGCGCACCAATTTTTACTAGGTACCTACAAACAAATGTTACTATATCAGTCTCGGTTTTCCTCTACCCTTCATATAGAAGTTTGTTCCTTGAAAACCATAGGCACCAAATTATGATTAGGATCTCTGCATGTTTGCTATGATTATGTTGAGTAAACACCCATTCTAACCACTCACAAAAATCATAATCATCAACCGTAGATGGCCAATTAAAACGACGTTGGTTCCAAATACGTTTTGCAAAATCACATAAATGGGTGACATGATTTGCATCTTCAGTAATTAATAGGTATCGAGGGCAAAGACTGTTTGCTGCAACTCTTTTAATACAAAGATTATGCATGGTAGGAATGTAGTTGTTTGCAAATTTCCATACAATTATTCTGATCTTGGCTGGACAACTAACCTTCCAAAGAGAAGAAAATAGATTGCTAAAAGGGGTACATGTATTGGAGGCTTGCATTAGCCTTCTGTATTCGCTACGCACAGAGTAAACTCTAGTGTTATCTGCTCCCCAAACCACCATATCAGCACAGTCCATGGAGGGGAAACGTATTGCCAAGATAGCTGTTGAATCAGTTGCATTAAAATAAGTCTGAACAAGGGTCGATCTCTATTGACGCGTGATTGGGTCAATTAAATAAGAAACAACATCAAGTCTTTGAATTTGTGGGCTGGAAATTAGTCTCGGGGGGCTCGATGGAAGCCAAAAATCATTTCATATGGAAATGGAATTCCCTGTTCCAATCTTCCAGTAAAGACCAAGCTTAAGAGTCCTTCTAACACACCAAATGCTCTTCCAAATATAGCACGGATTAGTTCCAAGGCGCGACTGTAGGAAATTTGATTGAGGGAAGTATTGGGCTTTCAGTAGCTGGGCCAATACGAAGTCAGGATTGGAAAGAATCCTCTAGCCTTGTTTTGCTAGTGGGGCCAGATTAAATTTTCCCATATCTAGAAAGCCCATCCCCCTTCATTTTTCGGCAGGCACAAGGAATGGTAAGTACACCAGTGAATTCCTCTTCTCTGAGGGTTGTTTTGCCACCAAAATCTAAAAATTAAGGCTTTTATCTCCCTACACAAACTTCAGGGGGAAAATGAAACATGTCATTGTGTAAAGAGGGATTGCTTGCAAAACGAATTTAATATATACTTCTTTCCCTTCAAAAGAGAGTTTCCGAGAGCTCCATTTAGACAAACTCTTCCAGCACTTATCTAGTAAAAATGTGAGGGAGCTTCTTTTGTTTCTGCTAATCGTCGATGGAAGACCGAGATACTTATTTGGACAAGATTCACTAGCAACAACAAGTGAATGACAAATGACTTCCTTATTCTCCAGTGTTACATTGGTGTTAAAGAACATGCTTGACTTCTCAAAATTAATGAGTTGTCCCGAGAAAGATGAGTAAGTAGCTAGAATATCTTTCAAATTGTTTGCACCAGATATAGTTGCACCCGAAGATGAGGCTATCATCAGCAAAAATAGGTGCGTAATAAGTGGCACACCTCTCGTAAAATGAACACCTCGAAGAGTACCATGAGATATGGCTTGCCATAGTAAGGAAGATATCCCTTCACTAAAGATGAGAAAGAGATAGGGGCTTAACGAATCCCCTTGCCAGAGACCACATGTCAGTTTGAAATACTCTCCAATATGAACATTAGCAATAATGGAATAAAAAACCGAACGAACACACCTCATGTTGCGCATAATCCAATCAACAGCAAAGCCCATCTTGTAGAATAAACTCTTTAAGAAATTCCATTCAACATGGTCGTACGCTTTACTCATATCAAGCTTGAGAGCAAATGATCCCTTCTTTCCCCTATGCTTGTTTTTTAGGGAGTGCAAAATCTCATATGTTGTGACAATGTTATCTGAAATTAAACGCCCTGCGATAAAAGCACTATGTGCTTCATCAATACAGAGAGGTAAAACTCTTTGAAGGAGGTTGGCTAGTACTTTCAATATGAGTTTATAGATAACATTGCACAATCTTATAGGTCGAAAATGAGACATATAGAGAGGGTCGCTGATCATAGGGATGAGAACAATGTGAGTAACATTTATATCATCCAAAGACTGCTGCCCATTCAAAACACTAATGCAATAATCTGAAACATCATTGCCCACAATATGCCAAAAGCATTGGTAAAAAATAGAACCCAATCCATCAGCACCTGAAGCTTTCAATGGCCCCATAGACTGTAATGCTTGAAAAATCTTGTCATGTGTGAATTCTGTTAGAAGATCAGCATTCATACTATCCAAGATGCAGTGTCGAATATCCTGCAGAATCAAAGAAGGATCAGACGCCCCTTGGGAAGTGAATAAAAATTGGAAGTAATCAAGATCAAGTCTATGGATATCCTCATTGGATTCAAAAGGTTTATCAAAATCGTTCAAGAGCCTTTAAATGCGATTTTTACGTCGACAATCAGATGCAAAGGAGTGGAAAAAACTTTTATTGTGATCCTCATTTCTATGCCAGTTCGCTCTAGCTCGTTGCTCCTAGTAAATTACTTCACGATCAGCTTCCAAGTTAATAGTTATTTTCGTGTCTAGGATATCCTTAAGGACATCATCTGAAGGTTGCAGCTCATTCAGTTCTTGCAATTGTTTTCCAGAGTTCATATAGTGATTTTTTTCTCTTTCACCACCCTTTTGAACCACAAATCAATCAAGACCTTCACCCATACTCTTCAAGCAATCAAAGATGGGGCCAGTAGTTGTACCCTATAACCATTGAACTTCAACTTCACATGATTTCTCAAGCAACCGGGAAGCTTCAAAATGAAAATGATTAATACGCATAGTCGATGCTGAACCAGTATACGTGTAGAGGAGTAGTGGACAGTGGTCTGAAAAAGCATGAGCAATATGGTCCAAACTAAAATTCGTCCAAACTAAAATTCAGAAAAATATTCCACCACGTCATGATCACGCCTCTCCCTTATATTATTTGATTGATGATGCACCCATTCCCATGTGAACTAGGGACCACGAAAGCCAACATCATTTAGAGCACAGTCCGAGAGGGTTGTTTTGAAAGCTTGCAATTGTCGAGCACTACGAAAATGGCCGCCCCGTTTTCACTCGCCAAGAGGATTTCTTTGAAGTCCCCAATAACCAGCCAAGGGACCTCTGGAAGATCATTTAATTGCCGCAATAAATCCCAAGAGGCAACCTTTTTACTTTCCTCATGAGCACCATGAAAGCCAATACATCTCCACATAACCCCATCAGAATCCTCATCAAAGACAATATTAATGTGCCGATCAGAATAGGACCTTAGAGAAACCTTATAGTTATTCTTCTGGGCAAGAGATAACCTACCACTCTTTACATTAGAGCTAACATCGAAACCGTACTGAAAACCACACTTTTTGCGAACCATCTCCATGTGTGAGCCTTGTAGTTTTGTTTCAATCAGGAAAACTACAGAGGGGTTGACGTCTCGTAACAAAGAATTGAGACGCCCTATTGTTCGAGACTTCCCCAAGCCTCGAAGGTGAGGAGCCTCATTGGTCTCGGTTGGCTCGTTGTTTAGAGCTTACCGATACATAAAGAGAGATATCATTCGAACCAATTTTTGAAACTCTTGATATATGAGCCTAAACTCTGGGTGTATCAAACCTTTAGCCAAATCCACTAGTTGATCCTCATCGTTACTTGTAATCAGCACGTCATTAAAAGACGATGTCCCAACATTAATTTGGATTGAAATAATGGAGCCAGATTTATGGGGGGTGGCAAGATACCCTTATTATTACCAGCTATCTTCTGTAACAGCAAATTGGGACTTGCAGATATTATGCCCTTATTTTTAGCAGCTTGGGGCGTATATTGGGGATTTCATTGCTGAGAAAAAGGAGCAGAATCCTAAAATTAAGGACCCATCAGATTATCCTTCTCACGCAACCACCGACTACGTAGTGTTGTCGTCGTTCGTCGGGAAGGTTCCCCGAGTCTCAAATCCCATGCAAAAAGTATGTCCTCCTTGGACAGAGACTTTCTTCATGACCTATTTTGTCGCAGATGAAGCAAAATAAGAGGAGCTTTTCATATTCAAATCGAACATAGTGAAAGATTCCTCCACGCAAAACAAATTTCTTTCGGCGCTTTAAACGTTTACGAACATCAAATTTTGCCCTGATACGTATAACTCCCCTATATCCCAAGGATATTGCATTTGAATCTTAATCAACAAAAGACCCAATGAAGTTTCCCATCTGTTTAGAAATGGCTTTGGACATGTACTCGTGCGGAATATCGTGGACCAATATCCATAAAGCAACATCGTTCAAGGGGACTAAGTGTGGATCATCATCCTTTTGGAGTCGATACAAGATCAGCAAATGTGAATTGAAATTCCACGGGCTCCCAGCTTCAATCATGTCCATAGCAACAACAAGATAAAATCGAAAGAGAAATCGACCATTACCCATATCAGATATAGAAATACCGCCTAAAAGTCGTTCTCATTGATTGGAAATGAATGACACTAGTGGTTGGGAAATGTCCCACAAAACAGCTCGTAAAAGATTCACCAGAAGGTTGTTCTTCCTCGGCCAATGGGACTTCATCTTCCTCGTCATCTTCCAAGGACAATTTCGCCAGATCGTCGGTGACCGTGGGATCCATGAGAAGAGTAAAGCCTGGAGAGAGAGGGAAAGAAGCAGAGTTTTTCAGGCGTGCTAAGAAGCAGAGCTTTTCTTTGAATAAAGAAATCGATAGAATAATATCTAGATATCGAAATTTTAAACTAACTACTAATGGTTTATGACTTAAAATTTGAATGAACTAAAAATAAAATTATATCATGTAAGGGGGCAATGGCCAACATCAAAAATAGAAATCATTTATCTCTTTCTATCTTTCTGTCTATATTCTAAATAATAAAAATTTAAGATTTATAATTTAAAAATTAAAATTTTTTTAGTGTCACAAAAATAAAATAAAAAAGAGAGAATTTTTGTTCCACCAGCAGCACTCCTTTGCCATTATTTTAGCTTTATAACAGTATTCTTTCAAAGAGTCGGAATCAGTAAAACCTTTCAAGATGCCAACTAAGCATTTTCCAGATTTTCTACCGCATCAACATCAGCAACGCCTCGGATTTCTCTGATTTGGATAAGAAACATCACGAAGAATTTCCTTATCGGTAGTGGTAGGTGTTGTAAAAACATGTTCATTTCGAAACTTTGAAGCATAATTTTTTAAATGTATAAACTCGAATCATGAAATTATGTTTTGCTGATAGGATGTGTTATTGTTGTAATCATTCTGTTGTTATATCATGTGAAATAAACCTTTTAAGAAAAATATAAATAGGTGTCAATTTTTCTTGCTAATCAGATTTCGGTCTACCTACAAATATTTTCCTGTTTTTTTTTTCAATTTTTTTTGTATTATTCAAATTTTTATTTTCAATAATTTAAATTTGTATTTATTTTATTACTTTCGTTCCTATTTTGTTGGGTTCAATTCAATAATAAAATTCATTATTTCATTTTATTACTCTTATTTTAATTCTTGGATTAAGAAAATACCTCTTTGTTATTATTGTTGTTTTGGGTAAAGTTTTCTCATCATGCCCCATTTTATGTTCTACACTAAAAATCACTTAAAAATTAAATTTTAAACTCTAACCTTAATTTTTACATTCTAAACTCTAAACCCTACACCCTAAAAAATATACTCTAACCTTAATTTCCTAAACCTTAATTACAACCCCTAACCTTAAACTCGAAAACTTGAACCCATTGTTTTAAAGTGAGGCATAAAAAAAAGAAATGATAAGGGGGCAAATGATTCGGGAAGGGCGAAGCTTTCTCCAATAAGTATCTCCACCATTAGACCTAGAAAAACAAACGTGGATTATGAATCCATATAGCCATAAACTGTCACGGTCTCGAAATTGCCGGCTTGGAATCAATTTCTAACAAATCCAGCTTCCCCTTGTTGGGGATGAAGGTTTTCCAAAGTCCCTCTGCATTTTCTCAGGTAAGTTTTCAACGCATTAAGTTGAGCACCAAGTCTTGCTACCACTGTTCCTATATTCAAGAAACAAATGCAACAAACAACATTTTATAGGCTTAATGTTGTTGTTTGTTCCTATATACTTTGATTTGATTGGATTGTATTAAAAAAATACACTACTCTGAGTTGGTAAAAATTACATAGTAAACACGATCCTTTCTCAAAATCAACATGAAATCCAATTATCATAAATAGATCAGTAGCAGAGTTGACTCATACATTTCCGGGGTCCTGAACGAAAACTCAGAAATGGCGGCAACCAGAAAAACCCGAACAATATATAGTATCAATATGGTTACTTGTTTAGTTGTGGATTCATGGTATAATAAGTCTGAAGAAGAGTTAGCACAAGCCCAATGATGGCAACCAGAAAAGCAAGCAAACTCCAGTTTGCACCAAAATAATCGGAGTAGATCCTTATGAACCACGAGTTGCAGTACCTCTCGATGTCCCTAAAGATATGATCGTAATTCCCAAGGTCCGGCATCAGGTCCCTGCCAACTCGGAAAAGATCAGCCACTTCTTCATCACTGCCAAAGTAATTTTGAAGAACGCCTCGAACTCGCAACTCCTTAACATCTTGTGGTGTTTGAATGAGAGAAGCAATGAAGCGTATGTAAGCCTTGACAGAAGAATCATTGATGAAATCTGGGCAACTTTCCAAAGCTACCAAGTTCATGGTAGTGCAAGCGTTCACCTCATTCACAACCAGGAGTGGCACCTTCAGGATCCCTGGGAGCTTGCAATGGAAGCTGATGTCCTTAATGTTGTATGTCTTGTTGGCTCTCACTTGAATTCCCGATAACGCTATTAACCGTCTTCTTGTCTTCAGCAATGTCTCCCGACCACAAAAGCATCCGACCGATCATGCTACTGCTAGATTCCTCTGTTCCTGTTCGTAGCAGCAGTTGAGTCCGAAATCGCTCCAAAAGGTGAGCGTAGTCTCTGCAGTCTTGGTATACATCCGAGTTCCGTTCAGAGGGTGGTTTTGTCACTTTATATATGTATCAAATCTCGGATTGATTCTTCCCAAGGTTGAGGATCTGAGCTTGATTCAATGAGTATCTTGAGAACTCGATAAGGTAGTTGGTTTTCCAGCAACCAGATATCAAAATTAACAAGTACCATTACATCTCCTCGAATGTTAAGATCGGAAGGCAGTTCTACTTGTCGGATGATGCAGTATAACACTGCACAACCGTCCACGAAGAGCATCCAAGCTAACGCAATGTCGTCGAAACCTTGTATGTCGTCGCGATAATAACACTTGTTCAGATCATCTATCTGATGCATAATCCTGCTGAATCCAGATTCCTCTCCAGTAGGAAGAGAGAGCTTAATATAAGCTTGGTTTGCTCTGCCCGCCTGAATCGAGGGTTACCATGATGCAAAGGTTGATTGGAACTCTTTGTATTTTAGGTGGAGCTCTTTGTGTTTCAGCTACCGGATTGTTTTTGATTCCCAGCATAGTTGATCTTAATTCCTGTAGCCGCATCCGGATGAATTCTGGTTGCTCCTCCTCGGGCATTGGACTTATCATTAATGCCCCCGGGGTTCCATCGAATTTCACCACTAAACTTAACAGTTCAAATGATAGGGTCAGTGTTTATAAAAAATTTGAAAATACTCTTGTCAGAGATTTGAAAACATTGTCATTATTCTTTTTAGCTAATGTTAACAAGACAAGAACACTGAAGAGAAAGAAGATAGAAAAGTAAAAAAGGAAGCAAAGTTTATGTTGAAACCTTTACCTCACTCCTGCCGGAAATTTGATAATTTAATGAATACAAATTCTCTGTCCCTGCATCCGATTCATCCAGAAAAGGGACATCAAATCGGCATGGCTATGGGAGTTGACTGGAGTCTGGAGATGATGCGGAGCTGCCTGCAGGTGGATAGAGATCTGAATCCAGCTGGAATTGGGTTGGTTTCCACCATAATCTAAAAGCAACCTGGGTGGTAGGCCAGAAGCTTGACTTCTTTAATGTGCCCCAGCCAAGTCGTCTGTTCTTTTTTTTTTTTGTTTAAAGATAACTTTCATTAAAACCACCTAGAAAGACCAGATAAAAACGGAAAGCAAACCCTAAAAAAGGAAAGGAAGCGGTTGCCATAAACGGCAACATGCTCCTTCCATCCCGAAACGCGCAAAAAGCCACGTTCAACATAAAAACACACATACTCGACTGATCTGAAACTCTAAACATAGGACCAACGACGACCATCGTCCACAAACAACCTAAACAACTTCAAATTAAAAGGCAAACCAAGCACACAATCTTAGACATAGACGCGGCCAATGGAGAACCCATGGTTGGCGTTTTCATCATCAAGCCTGCCAGAAACCATTGGCAAGAAACAAAACAAGTCCACCACCCTACGCTGAAGTTGAACCTCCATCGAAGATGCCTGAGAGCTCTATCCAGAGACAGGCTTCCTTCTGGCAACGGTAGGTCCTTATCAAGGCAAGCATCAACGGACAATCCCAGCAAGAGAAACAGTCGACTCAAAGATCCCTGCACCTTCTGGCCAAACTCGACTAACAATCTACTAAAAAACTCTTCCGACCCCAGACTCATATAGGATAACCTTGGATCTAGGGATGGCAATGGATCAGATTTGGATCGGATTGTATAAAATCCAAGTCCGAATTCGTTACAATCGGACTCGGTTATTTTTTTCGGATTTGGATTCGGATTTTTTTTCAAACGGATTTGGATCGGATTGTTTTTGGATCGGATTTTTTCGGATCGGATTCGGATTTGTTTCAACCGCATTTAGATCAGAGTTTTTGGATTCGGATTAAATTGTCATCCCTAGTCTTGACCCAAGTCTGAGGGGTAGATTCGCGAATTTTAGCGTCTTTAGGGTATATTGTGTTTTGACCCTCTAATAATTTTATTTTAGTGCAAATAAGTCCATAATTTTGTATATTTAATTTCTTACGCATTTAATTTATGCTATTTAATTCTACACTTGTTCATTTTTATCTCTTATTTGTTGACTACATTTAATTTTTTGTGTTTATTGTTTATGCTTTTAATTTGCTTTCTATTTTAATTCATAATTTTAGCATAATATATCATAACTTTATCTATCGATTGCACATTACTTACTATTTCATTCACTAACTTTATTAATTTTTAGTAATTCATTGATATTTACATTTATTTGTTTCTCCATTGTATTTATTTTATTGTTTGTTTATCTATGACTTGATCTTGCATTTGTTTTTTTCATATTTATTTATACATGCATATGGTATAAATAGATATATTACACTATATTAAGGTTAATTAATATATATATAAATTATAATAAATATTATTATTATTTAACTTACATTCTTAAGACATTTATATTTTTATTATCACTTTTAATATATATATATATATATATATATATATATAAAGTTAATTTTATTTTTACTATTATTCTAAATTACCTAATATATACATTTATGTTTTCGTTTAAAAAATATATGTAGTTATGTTTCTTTTAATGTATTTAGTTTAACTTTTTACTTTATTTATGTTGTCTTCTTGTTTTAATGTAAATATTATACATGATATTTTGTTTTAAGGAGTTAAAAGTCCTAAATATTTTGATTCGGACTCAGATATGGATCGGATTCGGATCGGATCTTGGCATGATCCATATCCAACCCATCTCCTATTAGGACTCGGACATTTTACTCGGATTCGGATTCGGATTTTTTTCAATCGAATATGGATCGGATAAATTCCTTCGGATCGAATCAGATTTGGATCGAATTCGGATCAAATTGCCATCCCTACTTGGATCACTAGTCATACTAAGGATCCAAAAGATCCAAGGGGAAGGTGAGGGAAAACCTGCTTGTCTGTGACCCTTCCCATCGCAGACAGGGTTCCAGTGAGGCTTCATAGTTCTTCCGGATGATCCTCATAGGGATCATCCGATTTCGGGCCTGTTTCATAATGAATAGGATGGATGTATCTTGGAGTCATCTCTTTAGGTTTTCCCACATCGTCACTAACTTGAATTTCTTCATTTATGGTGAAGTTATCATCAATGCACATAGACGGGACCTTGGTGATCTTTTTTCCAAAAGGGTCAATGCCAAGTTCGATTAATCCTACCTCATCAACCACCATTCTTGAGCATTCCATAGAGAATTTGCGGCGGGCTGCTTTCCTGATTAGGGTCAGCCTTTGAGAGCAAAACGTTCTACCCCTTTTCTTGTCTTCAATGTCCCTGATGATCGCTGAAGTGTTCATGAAGGATGTTGGAAATAAGGCAGCTTTGATAAGGTCATCGTTCGCAGCCTATCCTTTTTCAGAAACACACCAATTGTTTGGGGCCACTTAGACGATTTCGCTTGATATTTTCTTCCAAATCTCTCTTCTTTTAGCCTGGCCAAAGGATTCGATGACATCTTCTGTTCTTTTCCTTTTCCAGCATGTAGATACTTCCATGTTATCGAAGCCTGCTGCGAGTATGTTGCTCCAATTGGCCATCTGGTTCGTATCCGCTGCAATTGGATTCTAAGTGAGACTTTCCACTGACTTAGAGACAATGCCAGGATTTCCTTCTGGTTGAAAATCCAGACCTTTGCTGAAATTGATACCCCTTTCAACGTAGGTGTTGGGGCTACCAGCCTTCACAAGCTCTAAATGAGGAAAGAGAAGGTTGACTTCTCTTGGAGTGGAAATGACAGATGATGGAACCTTAAACGAGGTAATCTTATGATCAAGATTTACCTCGGACTGAGCCTGCGTGGGGGCTTTCAGCTATTTGTCCTTTGTGGTCGAATGTGGCTCAGAGCCAGCTTCCCTGGTTGTGGTTCTTGCTCGATGAAGCCCTTGTTTTCCACCATGGGGAGCCCTGAGCCATAGTCCGAACTTCCCAGTGAGTTTGAACAATGAAGTATCATGCCTGCAGTCTCTTTCAGTGTGGCCAATTCTTCCACAGCGGAAACAGAACTTTGGTAAGCCTTCATACTTAAACGCGATCTCCAACGGCTTGTCTTTCTTGTGGTTGAGGATGAAGCCAGTCTTGAGCGGGTCTTCAACTCTTATTGCGACTCTAATACTCACCGATTCTTGCCACTGGGATGAATTACCTTCTTCCAGCGTGGATCCGTAGAACATGGGAAACAACTTACCAATTCTCTTCACATTGTCGAGTGTCATCAATCCGATGGGGAGATTCTCCACTTGGACCCAAAATTCTTCAATAGAGAAATCAAGTTCCTCTAAAGCTTTGTCTGGTTGCCATTCTTTAAGCACCAGTAAGGAGTCTTGAACGGACCAGGGTTTAGCCCCTAGGATTCTATGACGGTCTTCAATGGCTTTAAACATAAACAAAAAGAAATTCCGACAAAGTTCATGACATTCTAGATTGTCCACTTTCCATGCTTTTTGAAGGATGGCTGACATGGTGAGGGCTTTGAAGGAGTTTGGCGTCAGCAGTTTCCCGATCAGAGCATGATTTTTGAGAGTGAAGTTGACTTCACTGTCCTCATTTAATACCAGCTCATCCAGAAAGTCTTGGTGATAAAGATTTTGGTTAGTTGGGTGGTTAGGATAACTGTTATCCACCACTCCGACACTTAAGGAGGAGTTAATAAGCATAGGTTCCATGGGGAAAGAAAGAGTAATTGCGCTAAAAGGAGGGAAAACAAAAACGCAATCAAAAGAAGGGTTACCAGGAACGGAAGACAGTGAAAGAAAAGCTTATTTTAACTCTACAGAGGCTTAAACCACCACCAAACTACTGAACCTCACAGCACTCAGGCCAAACACATCAATCCTTGAAGGGAGGGATGAGTAAAGAAACAAGAGGGAGGAAGGCAATAGTTTAGAGATAAGCTTGCTTTTTTTTAAAACCACCGAGGGATGCCTATAGAGTGTATAGAAGTAGAATACTTCTAAATATAGCGAAGTCGTCTGTTCACCACGTTTTTCTTTGGCTTAAATGAAATATAAATGCCTTTTAAGCGTTTAAATAATTTCAAGTTTACATTGTTATAATTTTAAGGGTAAAGTACACAGACGATCACTGAACTTTAGTAAAAAAAAAACAAAATGGTAACCAAACTTTCAAAAATCACAAAATGGCAATTAAACTTTATGTTTTATAACAAAATGGTAACTAGATGTTAAATGTCGTTAAATGACTGTTATAAAATTTGGTATAATAATACATTTAGTCCTTCATATTTATACATTTAATCAATTTAGTCCTAATTCGAAACAATTCACTAAATTTAGCCCTCGTTATTTACGCATTCTTTCAATTTGGTCATTAAAGCAAAATTCCAAAGTATGCTAACATGATAAATAATTACAATTAAAATTTTATAGGAACTCGAAAACTCAACTCGAATCGAAAAAAATTCAAATAAAGTTTGAGTTGTAAAATATGATGCGTCAACCCGAATAACTCAAAATATTTTGACTCGACTCGATCGAACGCTCATCTCTATCTTAAGATATGACGCGTCAACTCGAATAACTCAAAATATTCGAATATTTTAAATCATTTTTTCCTTTTAAATCGAATATTTTTTAAAATAGAATATTTAATATTTTCATATTTAAATCACTTCGAATATTTAATAACTACTTTAAATATTCAATTTAATTTAAAAATATTCGATTTAAAAGGAAAAAACGATTTAAAATATTCGAATATTTAATAACTATTTTAAATATTTTTCTTTTAAATATTCGAATATTTAATAATTACTTTAAATATTTGAATATTTTAAATCAATTTTTTTCTTGTAAATCAAATATTTTTAAATTAAATCGAATATTTAAAGTAGTTATTAAATATTCAATGTGATTTAAAAGAAAAAATGATTTAAAATATTCGAATATTTCGAGTTATTCGAGTTGACGCGTCATATCTTAAGATAGAGGTGAGCATTCGATCGAGTCGAGTCAAAAAATTTCGAGTTATTCGAGTTGACGCGTCATATTTTACAACTCAAACTTTATTTGAATTTTTTTTTATTCGAGTCAAGTTTTCGAGTTCCTATAAAAATTTAATCAAATATTCGAATATTTTAAATCAATTTTTTTTCTTTTAAATCGAATATTTAAAGTAGTTATTAAATATTCGATGTGATTTAAATATGAAAACATTAAATATTCTATTTTAAAAAATATTCGATTTAAAATAAAAAATGATTTAAAATATTCGAATATTTCGAGTTATTCGAGTTGACGCGTCATATCTTAAGATAGAGGTGAGCGCTCGATCGAGTCGAGTAAAAAAATTTCGAGTTATTCGAGTTGACGCGTTATATTTTACAACTCAAACTTTATTTGAATTTTTTCGATTCGAGTCGAGTCGAGTTTTCGAGTTCCTATAAAAATTTAATTGTAATTATTTATCATGTTACCATACTTTGGAATTTTGCTTTAAGGACTAAATTGAAAGAATGCGTAAATAATGAGGGCTAAATTTAGTGAATTGTTTCGAATTAGGACTAAATTGATTGAATGTATAAATATGAAGGACAAAATGTGTTATTATACCAAATTTTATAACAGTCACTTAACGACATCTAACGTCTAGTTACCATTTTGTTATAAAACATAAAGTTTAATTGTCATTTTGTGATTTTTGAAAGTTTGGTTACCATTTTGTTTTTTTACCAAAGTTCAATGACCGTCTGTGTATTTTACCCTAATTTTAATAAGTGTTTAAAGTTTATACTGTTGTAATTTTAGGTATCTGACGGTTAAAGGGTGTTTAACAATTGTTAACCAATTATGCTTGACATGTGTCATGTTTATTTTATTTTTTCAATTAAAAACTTAAAACAATATTTAAAAAATTAATTTTTCAGAAAATCTAAATAAATTGTAAGTTTTACAGAACAGTCCCTAAATTCCTAAAATTTCCCAAACTCAAACCCCCAAATCCATGTTAACACACGTGACTGTCATGTCACCTTTCCATTTCCGATTTAACGTTCTGATGACTAAAATAAGAGCAAATTGAAAGTTTAATTATTAAATTAAAATATAAACTTTAATGACTAAAACATGAATGAGCTCAAAGTTGAGTAATATTTTGTGGTTTACCCAAAAACAATATAAATATAACATGCAGGGACGAACCCATGTTAAACGTGGAAGGGGTCTTGCCCCCAGACAGGCAGACACCATTTAAAAAAAAGTTAATTATGAATTTCTTCCTTACTTTTTAAAATTTATATTTAATCTTCTAGTCACAAATCCTAACTCCATCCTTAATAACATAAAAAAATTTAACAACACAAAAATAATATAAATATAATAAAAATACACCAAACATAATGAAATATATCTAAAACGAATAATAAGAGAATTGAAATTTATATAAATATATAATATCTTACGGTTAAGAAACAAAATTATAATATGAATTTAATAAGTACATTGTTTTGCATAAATCTAATTGAATGGATGTGTTTGTACATTACAAAATATTGAAATAATTTAGTAAAAAAAATATGTCTAATCAAACATATAATTTTTAATTGAATATTTTCAAAGAGTGCTAATTAATTGAGTGAAAAAAATTCGTTTCGCTAGAGTTCCTATACTGAATAATCTGATTTTTGTACATGTCTAATTCGAACATAAAATTTTATTGGTACAAATAGTGGACAAAATTAGTGGGATTATAACACCCCTCACCCCGGATTAGAGGCAAGGAGCGTTATATTAACTTAAACAGATTCAGATTAATAGGCAGCGGAAGGGTTATCAAATTCGTGAAACATTTTTTTTCCTTTCGAATACAACATGTATTCTTAGCTATCTATACTCAAACAATACACATGTATAACCACATAACATTTCCAATCATAGAATATAAATTATACCAATTCTAATGTAAGCTCATACTATTCGGCTAACATCTTTTAATCTATAATCCATTCTAAAATAAAATACCACTTGTATACAAAATATCAAGTACATGTGAATCATATATTAAATTTCTAAGTTCATTAGCTATATTCAATTCGAATAGATTGCTTCATTTCCTACCAATTTGGATGTCATATAACTATATCTAATTCGATTAATAGCCAACTACGTTACAAATAAAAATACTAATTAATTAAGATCAATCATAACGTTTATATTTCATTCGAATGTCATGTACTCAATTCAATTTGATTTACACACTTTTTAATTCTAATTCTTTATCTTATCCAATCGAATAACATACATAGGTTTCATTTCAAGAATAATTAATCTAAATTGCAAGACAAGATTAATCTAATCCATATATATATATATAACCGAAACATTCATCATATATATAATGCATCATCTGATACGTACAACCATAACGTTTTAGTTTCCCTTTTTACAAAATAAACCGGGGTATCATAACGGCTAAACCTAACGGTTGCCTATACAAAAAGTGACTTTTAACAAAAAGAATCAAGCCCTAAACATATATGCGGGCGATCTATACCCCAATATTTACCCCCTTACATACATATCAAAATATAGGGAAACATATTAAAAGTTTATATCGAACCAAAGTAGTAGTTCATGAGCATAAGTGCATAACCATTAAGCCAAATTGCACTAACATGCTGAACGCTAGGCCACCCATCATGAGTACGACAAAGATAGGGAAAATCATACTTAAGCTTCGTACGGAAAGATTACGGGTAGAGGTCAACGATGTTAGAACCTGAAATTTAGGGGAAGGCAGGAAGGTTCGAGTGGTAAGTACTTCTCGTACTTAGTGAGGAAACCCTATTCTATTCGGTTTCCAAATTAAACATTATGATCAAACAATTTTAATTTCGCTTTGCACATTATTTCATTCGAATGAATCAAGCAATGTAAGCAACCAACATTTATCAATGCACTATAGCAATCATTCGAATATATGCACAAAGGAGTCAAGTAATTCCATTCGAATACATATATTTAATTTCACATCATTCATATACAATTACACATACAAGCCATGAAACCTAAATTTGTCTTCGAAATATCAATTTAACACAATTAAAGTTTCAGAGCATATCAAGAATGGCAAAACCATAAAATTCAACATTTCATTCGAATGCTTCCATAACCAATTTCACAAATTTACTTCCAATTTTAGATTTCATTACTTTAATCGTTCATTTAATTCATTTAGCAATGCCTTGGATAGTAGAGTATGATAGGTAATCAAGTCACATATAACAGAGGTTGTGAATCAAATTCACCATGTAAAGGTACCACGTACCAAATCGTATCACATATAACATATCATAATGTCCGCAGACATTAAGCAAGAAGGTACACTTACGTACCACAATATCAAGTACACTAACGTACCGATTTTCTTATTGAGCTCAGACTCTAGGCTAGCCGTACTACCTAAACAGACTGTACACACCAAGGGCTTTGCATTTAAATCTTTAATTTAATCAGATACATAATCAATCAAATTTTCAGAATTCTTAATTAATCCTTTCGATTATTGCTTATAATTCCAATTTCATGAACATATTAACATACATGATCATATAACAATTTACATGCTCAATTCGCATTTTTCAGATCAGCTCTCATAGAATTCCAAGCTCATATCACATAAATTAGAATCACATTTCATAGTTCAATACTCAATTGAACATATCAAGCTTAATCATACATGAAATAATCATCATATAGTCACATCTTATAATTCATTGTCATGATATCCATACATAATCAATATCACCACAACCAATAAATCAACATTGCTAAAATCATACAAAGCAACACAAATAGCAGAAAATCAATTTCGGAATCAAACATATCAATCACCAATTTAATTTTAATCACATACACATCAAAATCACATATCACAAGTATAAAATCCAAATTCCATTATTCCTTCTTCCCTTACTAAATCGAATAGTTAATTAGTCCAATTTGCATGCTTATTATAACTTAGAATCAAATTAAGGCAGTTGGAACTCTAATTCCAACTCTAAAGATCGTTTCACTCACAATTCGCCGAGCTAGTTTTGAATCCGTATGCCCTTCGCCCGATCCGAAGCCGATCCCGGAGTAATCTCTTCTCCTACCCTTTCGCTTCTAGGATCTAAGGCATTCAAGCCAAGCAAATAACAATTTTTCAGAATGCAATTTATGCAATTAAAGACTGAATTTTGCATTTTTATTCAAAACAGTCCCTTAACTATTTTGGTCCAATTCGACTAGTTTCCAATTTTCCTATTTTCTTTAATTAATCTTTTAATCCTTCAAATTGACCACCAAAATTAATGAATTTCATATCTTACAGTTTATAACTCAATTTAACAATACTTCATAAGACCTAATTTTACCGATTTTATAAATCCCAATTTCTAATTTCACAATTTTCCAATTAAGCTCATTTCTGACCACCTAGATTGATTCACTTCGTATTCTCTGTATACAACTCCAAATCAGACACCGTTTGTTTCTAAATTCAGTTTACATATTCAATTTTAACATATTAAAAATTCAGATCAAAACACTTAGTATATTAATTTCTACAAATTTTTAAAGTTCACTGTCCAGCTCGAATCAGTGCTGGACAGTTTTGCATGTTACTCCATTTCATGCTTCCAGCTTTTTACACAGCCCTTAGAACCTTGTTTTATCATTTTTCTATTATTCTAAACATGTCAAAGTGATACATATCAAAAATACAGATCAAAAGTCACATTATAGAATTTTCTATAATTTTTCAAAGATGCATGTCATGAACTTTACAAATCTGTTAACATACTTTGCATGCATGTTCTTAATATTTTATGACTCTTAACCCTTAAGGATTCTTATAAATTTCCATATTTCCAGCAACTATACTCAAGAACATCATCCTATAATTTTCTAGACACCTCATTTCACATGATTTATTATAATTTTCACCATAACCGAATCAAGAAGGGAGTAAGCTACTTACTTCCGATTTTTCCTTAAATTTTCTGAGTAGTTTTTACCACCATGCAAGCTCTTGTCTTCTTCACCGAGAGCTCTCAAGTTTCCTCTCAATTTTATGTTTATAGGATGTGTGTGAAAGAACAAAATGAAACTTAGTTGGTTTGGTTGTGTAGCCGGTTAAGGAATGACAAAGGGAGGGGACAAATTTAATTGGGATATGACTTTCATGTCATATCTCAACTAATCTCCCTATTTACTCATCTTAATAATACCACTTTAGTCATAATAAGTCTTATATATCCTATAATTACATGGAATTTCATGAATTAATCCATGTTCTTTTACCTTAGCATGCAAGCCTCCACTTTTCCACCTTGTTCGAATTGGTCACTAGACATATTGACCGGATTCTTCTTATACATTTACTCACATTTCAATTTGGTCCATAATGAACCAATTTTATATTCGAAAGTTTGGAAAATAAACCTAATTATTCCTTTAATCATCTAATTAAACCTCTAATCTTCTAGGCTAATTTTTAGGATGTTACAGGGATAATCCACTTTAGAATTATATTTAAGTTTACAAGGTTCTTTTAACCCATATTTTGAGAAATAGGTATTTTTTATAATATTTGGAGACCACACTTGTACATCTTGCATTGTGGGACCTCGCTATCTCCACATGATGAGGTGAAGGGAAAACAACTTTTAATCGGTTTTAGCTCAGCACGCCAGGCCTTCTCCGAGCTAGACATGCAGTGCTGGCTTTGACTGAGCTGGTCAAGTATGGTCAGTACGCTATTTGTACATGGCGAGGTGTTGTAGCTTGTCAGCTATACATGCATGCACATAGACCAGCTTTCACGTGAAAGCTGGTCAGCTCATTTTTTTTTGAAAATTTTGTATATATATATAGGACATAGAGAAGAATATGAGTGTATAAAAGTTGAGAAAAAAATTGATAGAGTTTGAGTTAAAAATTTGAGAGAGTTTGAGCTGAAAATTTAGGTGATATTTTTTAAAGATATATTTGAAGAGTTGGCCATTGTTGAAGTACATTTGTTTGTAGATCTTCTCATTTTGTCATAAATTAGTAATTAATTAATTTTTTAATTAATCTGTTATTTTTTGAAATAGAGTTTGTAAATTTTTTTGTGATTGAAAATATATTTAAATGATAATTAATCTGTTAATTAGTAAGTAATTACTTTTTTATTGTTAAATTTTTTACCGTACATGATTTCTCGTCGAAAAGAAAAAAATGAAGGAGTGTGAATTGAATGCATTGAAGCCGCATCATCTTCAATCAATTATTGGTTGGTGAGGCATTGTTGAAAAATTCAAGTGGGTGGCAGTGCAGTCTGGGAATCCTGCTGTGCGGTGCAGACTAGGCTAGGTGGGTGGGTATAGGCATTGGGTATAGGTGTATTGGGTTTTTTAATTTGAATATTTCTGGTAGTTAGGGTATTACAAACAAAATATTTGTTTGTTTTAGGGTATTTGCAGGTTATAATATGTATTTTTTTATTTTATTTTGATATTTAAGTTCGGTTTTTAATTTTGGTATTCAAATTTAAATTTCAACCCAAATTTCAATTTCAATTCCAATTCCAACTCTAACTCTAATTCAAATTCAAACTCAAACTCAAATTTCAATTCAATTCAAATTCAAACACAAAATTTACATTAACACAAAATTTAGGTTGATGGTCTCGCACAATAGTTGGAAAGATTAAATTTGTTCGGACACTTTGTTTCTTGTGTGACCTGGTCCCCTGCAAAGAGTACAATGTTTAACTTAAACCCCCTCTCTTTCATCTGGATCATCCATATTCGTATGAATGCGAGCGGAACTCGATCGACCCTTCAACTTTCTACGAAGCTCTGAATTTGGTAACCATTCTTCGTATATTGGCTCTACCGACCAATAATCTTGGTTCGGGATCGTGTTGAAACGAATTTTGTATATATTTGTCATAGTCTCCAAGTTATAACACTCATCCGCAAATATGTAAGAGTCCACACGAAAATGCATACGTGCGACATGTACGTGAGAGCATGTGTATCTAAATACTTAAAATTCACCACAATCACACCATCTCTGGTGAAAGTTTACAGTGAACATTCTTTCTCACCTCGAACCTTAACTTCGACAGAAAATTTAAAACTATTTGGGTCGAATGTTCTTACTCACATAGAAGTGACATCCACTTGAAGAGTGATCATTCTATCTTGCAGGGTTTTAGACCAAATTTGTCCACCGTTTATCCGGGCATTAACTTCCTGCCCTTTGTCGGACCAAACTTTATCCAATTTGAAGTAAGTCTCCCATGTAATACTTGCAATTAAGAGATGTCGTGTTCTTTTAAGTATCGAGTTTATAGCCTCAGCAAGGTTAGTTGTCATATGGTCATAACGATATCCTTCATCATAGGCTTGTAATCATCTTTCCTTAGGGATGTCATTTGCAAAATTAAATGCATGTTGACCATGCCGCTTCAACTGTAACGCCCGTGTTTTGGGGTTAGGAGTTAGTCGGGTTTATAGTCCGAGTCAATAAAATTAAATTAAATCAATTCAACCTAAATTGAGATCTATTTGGGCTTTAGTAAAAGAGGAGGGACTAAAGGGGTAATTTGACCCGAAAGATTTTAAAAGCAAGACAACTTTTGAAAGTTGTCATCTTCTCTCCCCTTTTTCCCCATTTCTAACGTTGGATACCCAAACCCCCTTTCAAAACTCTCCCAAACTTGAAAGCACTATTCCATTGATTTCCAACCTCATTTCAAGACCATTTTGAAAGGTAAAATCATATTCTCACTCCCCTCTTCATCCTTTATCTATCTATAGTTGTAGATTTTCAAACCACGAGCTTTTGAAAATTAGGGTTTGGTTAAAGTTTGGGTTTTTATGGTGATTTCCTTTTTATTTCGAAATATGGAGTTGGATTTTTGATTCTCCACATTAAAATGCTTAACATATATTAAAATGGTTGGGTTTGGGTGAAAACCCGAAATGGGGTTTTGAGGCAATTTTAAAGGTGTCAAAACTTAGTTTTTTGGTGGGTTTTAGGTTGAAAACAAAGGGCTGATGGTTTATATAGGTTAGGAGGATGTTTTGGGATCATTTGGGAGTCTTTTGGATGTTTGGAAATGGAAATTTCAGCTAGGGTTTGAGGGAGCACGAAAATTGATATATTTGGGGATTAATTTGGTTGGAAAATTTGGGTGAAGCTAGTTTGAGTTCGAAGGTTGAGTGTTGATTGAATGTTAGCATTGATTGAGATTGTTGGTTGTGTTTTTGGTTGGATAGAAGCAGGAGGAGACGTCGAAGGAGCTTTGGGATCGAATCCGGGTTCGTAGGAGATTTGCTTTGGTTGCTAAGGAAGGGCAGTGAGTGGTTTTAATCATGGTTTAAAGTTTGGTTCGAGTGTGTGTAGTGTGTGTGTGAAATGTGCTTGGTAGGCCATTTCTATTTAGTTCAAGTTGTTAATTTAGCTATTGACTTCCATTGAATGCTATGTGTATTGCCTATTCATGCTCTTGTGGTATGTGGTTGACTTTGTACATGTACTCTATGATATGTATATGTGATGATCATGTGATGTGGTTGATGATATGTGATGTGGTGATGAAAATTGGCACTAATTAAATTACCGGGTGTAAATGATCGATCATTAGGATTAGTGTGCACACAAATTGAGTCAAAACGTACGTGGCCTTGATGGCGTTAAGTCATCAAGGAGGAGTACGGTGATGTAATATTCCACCAGAAGCTTTTATATATTTCTACGGGATGATGAGTGGAATCCCATCCGTAGGGCATGTGGCGATGAGTGGAATCCCGCACATGCAAGGTCCGGTGATGAGTGTAATCCCACCGAGGTAATGTGATTGTGGAGGTTTAATCCGCACATCCGGGTAACTAATAGTGGCCAATTAAACTTGCTCATATGATTGTGATATATGATGTTGATGTTGATGTTTGAGCTTAGTATGATGTAAGATGCCATATTATGCCACTTGAAAGACTAGCTAGGTCTACTTGTGAAATTGTCTATGTATGTTAGGTATGAAATTTAGGGAATGCATGCTTGAACCCTGCATTGTTGATGTTTTCGATTTTAGAGCATCCTCACTAAGCTTATAGCTTACGCTCTCAATGTTCAACAATGCAGATCATTAGTGTGGTGTTAGCTCGGAGCAAGGCAAGAAGGGCTTCTAAGTTTTGTGGCTCAAGTACGGTTCATGATTTTGTAGTAGTTTAGCAATGTGGCAAGGGTGTCTTGTATGAGCTTTGTATGACTCATTGATATGTTGATGTTTTGGTTTAACTATGGTTTGTAAAGCATGATATGCTACGATGAATGTTTGAGTGTGGTGGCATGCCTTCTAGGTGTTTAGGTTGCCTTGTCGATGGATGCAAACCTTATATGCTTTAAATTGTGCCTTTTGGCCCTTTGGAGCTTTCATGTATGTCCATTCATGCTAAAATATTGTCCTTGTATGAATGCCATAATTAGATGCCTTATTTCATGTTTGATTGCTTCCTTTGGCTCGAGTGTGATTGCTTAAATGTTTGTATGTGCCTAGGAGTATCTAAAAATGCATCTAGAGTCGTGTTTGGGGTCGTTAAGTTGGGAATTGTGGAATTGCAGAGCAGGGCGTATCGATACGCCTGAGAGCCGTAACGATACGGCCTTGCCCAAATGCCACAATTTTTGCCTGGCGTACCGCTACCCTGGGGGTACCGATACCCTCCGAGCTCACTGGAATTTATGAGATTTGGGAAGAGTAGGGCGTACCGATACGGGGTTCACGCGTATGGATACATGTCTACTCCGTTGACCAAGAAGAGTTGACCGAGAAGGGCGTATCGATACGCTCAAGGGCTGTATCGATAAGGTCTTCCCGGAGTTGACTCTTTGGGTTAACCTAGTCAGGGCGTATCGATACCCCTAGTTAGGGTACCGATACGGTCTGCCCTGTAAGATTTAAAAATAGACTGAAAAGTGTGGTTGTAATTCGATTGTGTTTCCTTTATGGATGTTATCCGCTGTCGTGATCACTTAGGGTTTAATACGCCTCTAGCAAAGATTAAAATGAAAGAAAAAAATAGGGTTGCTAACCGAGGGGGAACCTTAACGGGTTTCGCTTCGGTTTTCCCCGTGTGGCCCACTCGGACCGGTCATCCGGCAAGACCGGGACAAGGGGGTTACATCAACCTTCTTATCCTCGTGTCAAATTTTGGTCGAACTAGTTCATACCCTATTTTAAAAAATAAGTTAAATAAATCAACATGATCATCTCAAAAATAAATTACTAATTTTTATAAACAATGAATAACAATTTACTCGCGCCTAAAATCTTTTTTCGGATCTGATTGTTTTCGAAATGTGTATTTGCATTTGCTGCAATATGTCGTACACAATATGCTGAAAATGCATGTGAAGGCTTCCATAAACTCTTTCGTCTGTCAATTACTAATAAAAGCGTAGTCCCTCTATAAAAAATCATGCAAATATCATATTCTTTTACTACATGGTTGCGTAAATGCTTCAAAAAGAATACTCATCTATCCATGTCTTTCTTTTCAACTATGGCACAAGTAATTGGGAATATATTACTGTCATCATCTTGTGCAACATCCACGAGTAATATATGATCGTACTTCCCATACAGCCAAGTACCATCCACTTGAATCATGCATTTGCAGAATGAGAACAATTCAATGAACGCATTGAACGCCTAAAATAACTTATTAAATATTCTTTTACCATGAATTATTTTTCCCTATAAATTGCACGCCGGTTTTATTTCGTATTCTACCATGGTTCTCGGGATGAATATTTGCATTGCTCGTAAACAAGCTGGTAGCTCATTATAAAATTTATCTCAATCACCATACACCTGAGCCATCGTCTTTTGCTTTTCCATCCACGCCTTGTAGTAAGATGGAATATATTCAAGTTGATTCTGGATGGATGCTACTAACACTGTAATCAAAATCATTAGTTCCTTTTCAACCAATAACCTGTTGTAAGTACATATTAGATCGGAGTCTAAATTAATGTGGTCTTGTGATAATGCCATATTTGAACATGTGTGCTTCTCAATTATCTGTGACACCTCCCACATTTGACTCCTCTTCTTGTATGAAATTCTTACCCACGAAGGACATTTGCTCTTTCAATTAATACACCTTACACAATAGGTTTGTGTATTAGACTCATCAACACAAAATGAAATATGGCATTTGATGCAGTACTCTTTAATTGTAAGATGGCCAACTTCTTTTGTTTCGAGTTGAGCCTTCAATACCAATTTCCCATAGTTGAAAGATGATGAAGAATCAAATATGTGGGTTTCATGTTTCTAATCTTGCATTGCAGTATAGTCTACCTCATACATGTGGGCTAAAATTTTATAAGCTAGATAAATGAGTTCTGGTTACTGGGGCTTTGGTTCAACATAACCCTATAATGGCTGCTCATTTTCCAACCCAAGCCTAGCGATAGTCGTAGCCCAAACATCATCTTCAACATTCAGACCATTACCCTAAGTCGCATCTGTCATAAAAGTCTCAACATCATCAACATCGAATAAGTGCACGTCATCATCTTTCATAATAGGCACAATATTTTCTTCATCCTCACTGAAATCATCAAACAATTCGCCCTAATGACCAACTATGTTTTCAGTGTCATAATATGTTGATGAACTTATTATCTCTAAATATTCAAAAAAAAATTACAATTTAAAAACTACATATATGTAACAACAACAACATTAAAAATTAAAAAAACTAATTACAACTTAAAAATATAAAAAATACCGGATTAGACGATACATGTGTAAATATATGATTTAAATCCTTCAATAATATAAAACAATTATTATTCGAATATATCTTTAATTACAGAAAAAAAAATCTACAAACCCCTTATAGTTAAAAAATAACAGATTTAAACAAACAAATTACTTACTTACTTCTGAAAAATCGGAAAGTTTTACTAAAAAATATAGGCTTAATACAACTTTTCCCCCCTAAAGTATACCTAATTTCCCAACTTGCCCTCTAAACTTCATTTTGCCCACTTTTTCCCCTTAAACAATTCGCCGCTACTCATTTTGCCCCATTCCGTTACCCTTTTCTGTTAAAAAAAATTTCCGCCAATAACATCCTGCCACGTCATTAACGGATTGATTGACTAAGTCAATCCGTCTGGTTTTATTTAAAGGGTAAATGACATGTCAAGTCTGTCAGGTTTAATTTTTTGTTCAATTTAGTCACTGAAAAGTCTATTTTTACCTTAAATTGACCCCTATTTATTTCTAATTTTTATAATTTAGTCCATTATTTGTTATTATTAATAATATTATTTTATTAAAATGTTAATATTTAATAAAAATAAATATTTTAATACTAAATTAGTAATTTTTTAGATTCGAATTCCAATTAAATTCCAATTATTAATTCTAATTTCACTATATTTGAATTATAGTTTTTAGTAAAATTTAAATTATATTCGAATCATGTTCGTATTATATTCGAATCATATTCAAATTATATTTGAATCATCTTCTAATTATATTCGAATTATTAATTCGAATTTTGCTATATTCGAAATATATTTTTTGAGCAAAATTCAAATTATATTAGAATTATATTTGAATCATATCTATATTATATTCGAATCATATTCAAATTAATTTCGAAATATAATTTGAATATGATATTTCGAATGTAATTCGAATATAATATGAACATGATTCGAATATAATTCTAATATAATTACATGTTTTTTCAACTATTATATTCGAATCATGTTCATAGTATATTCGAATCATGTTTAACATGTAATTATATTCGAATCATGTTTAACAGGTAATTATATTCGAATCATGTTTAACAGGTAATTATATTCCTATTATGTTCATATTATATTCGAATCATATTAAAATTATTTTCGAAATATAATTTGAATATGATATTTCGAATGTAATTTGAATATGATTCGAATATAATATGAACATGATTCGAATATAATTCTAATATAATTACATGTTTTTTAACTATTATATTCGAATCATGTTTAACAGGTAATTATATTCGAATCATGTTTGACAGATAATTATATTCGAATCATGTTTAACATGTAATTATATTCGTATCATGTTTAACATGTAATTATATTCGTATCATGTTCATATTATATTCGAATCATATTCAAATTATATTCTAAATATGATTCGAATATAATACGAGCATGATTTGAATATAATACGAACATGATACGAATATAATTACCTGTTAAACATGATTCGAATATAATTTGAATATGATTCTAATATAATAGTTGAAAAAACATGTAATTATATTAGAATTATATTCGAATCATGTTCATATTATATTCGAATCATATTCAAATTACATTCGAAATATCATATTCAAATTATATTTCGAAAATAATTTTAATATGATTCGAATATAATATAGACATGGTTCAAATATAATTCTAATATAATTTAAATTTTGCTCAAAAAATATATTTCGAATATAACAAAATTCGAATTAATAATTCGAATATAATTAGAAGATGATTCAAATATAATTTGAATATGATTCGAATATAATACGAACATGATTCGAATATAATTTGAATTTTACTCAAAAACTATAATTCAAATATAGTGAAATTAGAATTAATAATTAGAATTTAATTGGAATTCGAATCTAAAAAATTACTAATTTAGTATTAAAATATTTATTTTTATTAAATATTAATATTTTAATAAAATAATATTATTAATAATAACAAATGATGGACTAAATTATAAAAATTAAACAAATAGGGGTCAATTTAAGATAAAAATAGACTTTTCAGTGACTAAATTGAACAAAAAAACAAACCTGACAGACTTGACATGTCATTTACCCTTTAAATAAAACCAGACGGATTGACTTAGTTAATCCATTGATGATGTGGCAGGATGTTATTGGCCGAATTTTTTTTAACGGAAAAGGGTAACGGAATGGGGCAAAATGGGTAACGACGAATTGTTTAAGGGGAAAAAGTGGACAAAATGAAGTTTAGGGGGCAAGTTGGGAAATCGGGTATACTTTAGGGGGAAAAAGTTGTATTAAGCCAAAAATATACTTCACCGTCTTCGAATATATTTTTAACTCAAGCTCTCTCAATTTTTAACTCAAACTCTATCAATTATTTCTCTCAAATCCTATACCTATCCATTCTCCTCAATATATATTATATACACACACAAAATTTACAAAAAAATATATATTATTTGAGCTGACTAACTTTCACGTGAAAGCTGGACGTGTACATGCATGGCACACAAGACCACACCACCTAGAGGTGGCGTTTTGCAATAAGGATCAGTTTTTATCAAGCTGATAAAGTGACTTTATCAGCTTCCATGCAGCTCTGGCCCGAGCAGGTGAGCCATGTGCCATCTCCCATCCAGAACGCCATGTGGAGATGGCGAGGTTCTACAACGCTAGGTGCATACGGCGTGATCCTGTAAATTTTAGTATATTTTCTAAAATATGGGTTGAAGAACCGTATATTCCTAATTTTTTGACAATTGGATTATCCAACAAATTTTGCCCAAGTAGTGTGTATAATAAGTTATCATATTAAAATGACTTAAAGTAAAAAAATCTAAACTATGCTTGTGTATTTGTTTTGAGTTACGTATTTAAATTATTGTTTTGTTATCGCTTTAAATCTAATCATTATTTCGATTAAAAAGTTCTAGATCAAAGAGATGTTACTACATCACAAAAATTAATTATTTGATTTGACCGATAAATAATTTAAATGTTATAAAAATTATTGAATTTATAGTAAGAAAAATAGAAGTATAAAACACAACGTGTAACCCCCTCGTCCCGGTCTGGCCGGATGACCGGTCCGAGTAGGCCACACGGGGAAAACCGAAGCGAAATCCAAAGGGGTTCCCCCTCGGTTAGCAACCCTATATTTTTTTTCTTTCATTTTAATCTTGTCTAGAGGATCGTTAAGTCCTAAGTGATCAAGACAGCAAAAAACAATCGAAGGAAAACACATTCGAACCACGGCCATGCATAACAGTCTATTTTAAGCTTATAAGGCAGGCCATATTGATACTCCAATCAAGGGTATCGATACTCCTTGACATGGTCAACCCAAACAGTCAACTCGCAGAAGACCGTATCGATACAGCCCTTGAGCGTATCGATACACCCTCTTCAGTCAACATCTCGTGGTCAATGAGATAAACTCGTACCGATACGCCCCAACACCGTATCGATACTCCAAAAACTCCCCAATTTCTCAAAATTCCAGTGACCAAAAACCGTATCGATACACCCCCGTGTATCGATACGCCCAGCCTAAACTGAGCCCTGCAGGCAAGACCGTATCGATACGGCCCTTAGGCGTACCGATACGCCCTGCACTGCAACACCAGAATTTTCAACTTTAAAGACCCCAACACGACTCTAAATGCATTTCCCGACTCACCTAAGCGTATACAAACATGTAAGCAAACATGCTTGAGCCAAAGGAAGCATTCATACATGAGTCAAAGCATTCATACATAGCATTCCAACCAAAGAGCAATTTAGGCAATAATGGCATACATAAAGGCTCAAAAGGCCTTAAAAGGCACAAGTCATCACAAGAGGTTTGCACTCATACACAAGGCAACCTAGACATTCTAAAGCATGCCATCACACACCAACATTCATCATTGTATCACATGTTTTACAAACCATAATCAAACTCAAAACATCCACATTCAAATGAGTCATACAAAGCTCATACAAAAACCCTTGCCACATTGCTAGCTAATACAAAATTGATAACCGTACTTGAGCCACAAACTTGGAAAGCTCTTCTTGCCTTGCCTCGAGCTAACACCACGCTAATGATCTGCATTGTTGAACATTGAGAGTGTAAGCTATAAGCTTAGTGAGGGTGCTCTAAAACGAAAAACATCAACAATGCAGGGTTCAAGCATGTAAATCCTAATCTCCCGTACTTCATGCATAGGCATATAATCAAGTAGACCTAGCTAGTCTTTCAAGTGGCATAATATGGTTTCTCAATCCTACCAAGCTCAATCATCAATATCAACATCATGTAGCAACACCATATACCACAATCATATATCACAATACATGAACAAGTTTAATTGGCCACTATAAATTACCCCGATTGTGCGGATTTAAAACTCAACAACACTTTACCTCGGTGGGATTACACTCATCACCGGACCTTGCATGTGCGGGATTCCACTCATCGCCACATGCCCTACGGATGGGATTCCACTCATCATCCCGTAGAAATATATAAAAAGCTTCCGGTGGAATATTACATCACCGCACTCCTCCTTGATGACTTAACGCCATCAAGGCCACGTACGTTTTGACTCAATTTGTGTGCACACTAATCCTAATGATCGATCATTTACAACCGGTAATTTAATTAGTTCCAATTATCATAACCACATTATATATCATCCACCAAATTCCATGCTCATCACATATATGTACATCTCATGAATATACATGCACCAAACAACCACAATCACAAGAGCATAGCTAAATAGCACAATAGCATTTATGGAGAACAAAGGCTAAATTAACTACTTGAGTTAAATAGAAGTGGCCTACCAAGCACACTTTACACACACACACACACTACACATACTCGAACCAAACTTTAAATCAAGTTTGAAACCACTCACTGCCCTTCCTTAGCAATCGAAACAATCCTCCTACGATCCCGGATTCGGTCCCAATGCTCCTTCAACGACTCCTCTCGCTTCTAGCCAACCAAAACACAACCAATAACCGAAATCAATGCTAATATTCAATCAACACATAACCTTTGAATTCAAACCAACTTCTTCCAAAATTTCCAATTCCATTTAAATCCCCAAAATCTCAAATTCGTACTCCCTACAACCCTAGCTGAAAACTCCACTTCCAATCACCCAAATGACATCCAAAAGGCCCCAAATCACCCCCACTTATACCTAAACCATCAGCCCTTTGTTTTTAACCTAAAACCCACCAAAAACCCAAGTTTTGACACCTTAAAATTTGCTCTAGGACCCTACTTCGGATTTTCATCAAAATTCAACCAAATTGACATATAATGTGTATTTTAACATGAGTAAACAAAGCCCCAACTCAATTTATCAAAACAAGATGAAAATCTCATAAAAATCCAAGCTTTTAGTAAAACCCTAACATTTTCAAAGTCCATGTTTTTGAAATCCAAGACCATAGGTAGATAGGGGATAAAAGAGGAGAGTAAGAAAACATGTTTACCTTTCAAAATGGTGTTGAAATCAAGTTGCAAATCAATAGAATAATAGTTTGGATATTTGAGAGAGTTTGGAGAGGGTGGGGTGTTTCTCACGTGGGAATAATGGGAAAAGGGGGAGAAGATGACAACTTTGAAAGTTGTCTTCCTTTTTTAAAAACTTTTGGGTAAATTGCAACATAGATCCTCCCCTTTTTACTAAAGTTAAATTAGGTCTAATTTGAGGTTGAATTGATTTAATTAAATTTTATTGGCTCGAACTATAAACCCGGCTAACTCCTAACCCCAAAACACGGGTGTTACACAACGTGAGAGTGAAGTGTATTATCTTATTGTTCATGATTCCTATGTATTGGGTTCCATTACATAGTTTACAAGAATTAAATCGTAAGGGTTACCTTACATTAATTATGAGTGAAAACCATTAAAGGATGAATTGGACATCCACTTTGATAAATTTTATTTATGACATTCTCCCTTAGATGTTCATCAGTAGAATATGTGTCTCGTTAAAATCCTACTAGAAAAATTTAAAGGACAAAACTCAATGAAGGAAAATGAGTACACCATCCTTTAATATGCATGACATCATGCCTTATTAAAAAAACTTCCAGGAAAACTTAGTGGGACACAATTATGGATAAGGGGAAAAGAGTACAACGCTCCCCCTCATGAACACATAATTGAAGATCTCCGAAATGACGCAGTCTAATGTTAAAAATTAACTTCTCAGATGTAGCAGTAGGAAGCGCCTTAATAAATAGTTCTACCAAAATTTCACTTGAACGAATCTGTTGGACATCAATGTCCACATTCTTTTGTAGATCATGAGTAAAAAAGAATTTCGATGAGATGTGTTTTGTTCTATCACCTTTTATGTATCTTTTCCTAAGTTGCTCAATACAAGCTGTATTATCCTCATATAATAATGTCAGAACTATTCTTTTGGAGCATAAACCACAATCTTCTCAAATATGATGAATTATAAACCTTAACCACACACATTCGTGACCTATTTCATGGATGGACAAAATCTCAGCATGAATAGAGGATGTGACAGTAATTGTTTGTTTCATAGAGTGCCAAAAAATTGATGTACGACCATATGTAAATACATAATCAGTTTGTGATCGAACATTATGAAGATCAAATAAGTAGCCTACATCTGTAAAACCAACTAATTTTTTTTTGGATAAATTAGAGAAAAATAAGCGTATGTCTTTTGTAACTTGAAGATAACAAAATATATGTTTAACCTCGTTCCAATGTCTTCGAGTTTGACATGAGTTAAATCTTGCTAATAAATTGACAGCAAATGATATATCAGGTCGTGTATGACTAGATAGATACATCGGTGCACCAATAGAATTCAAGTATGGTACTTCTGGACTAAAAATATCTTCATCCTTTTCTCGATGATGAAAAGGATCTTTGTTAACATCAAGTGACCTAACAGCCATAGGGGTGCTTAACGGATGTGAGTTATACATGTAACCCCCTCGCCCCGGTCTGGCCGGATGACCGGTCCGAGTAGGCTACACGGGGAAAACCGAAGCGAAACCCGTTAAGGTTCCCCCTCGGTTAGCAACCCTATTTTTTTTCTTATTTATCTTGTCTAAATGCAATATTATATCCTATGTGGAACACGGCAGCGGAGATACAAGCAACATAAAAACGACCATCCAAAGCAACACTTTTAAAACAGCCCATTTCTTCTTTTTAAGTAGGCCGTATCGATACACCTGGCAAGGGTATCGATACGCCTTGACCAAGGTCAACATTTTCCAGTCAACACGGGAAGACCGTATCGATACAACCCTTGGGCGTATCGATACGCCCTTCTCGGTCAACATCTCGTGGTCAACGAGATACACCCGTACCGATACGCTAAGACACCGTACCGATACGCCAATCACTCACCAAATTCTCAGAATTCCAGTGAGCAAAGAGTGTATCGATACACCCCCGTGTATCGATACCCCTTGCCCATTCTGTGTCCCAAGGTAAAGGATCGTATCGATACGGCCCTTAGGCGTACCAATACGCCCTGCACTGCTAGACACAAAAACACAGCAAAACGACACGAAACTCAACTCTAGATGCATTTTAAGACTTCCCTAATCACACCCAACCATACATACAACACTTATCAACCAAATCTAATCATATGAGGCACTCAACATGGACATACATCATTCAATCATGGAAATCATGGATTCATTCAAAAGAAGGCATACATAGCATATATGAGTTTCATGCCTTAGCAAACAAACATAAAACATTCATATAAGGCAATCTAAACATGATTTTACAAGCCAAGCATGACATCCAAATACCAAAGCAACACAAGCATCCAAAAGACATGGCTATAAGCCTTCCAAACAAACACTTAGGCATCAACATAAACATGGTTTACAAATCCATCAACATAAGGCATTAACAACATAAAGCCAACACAAAGGAGTCTAGATACACGCTCCTAAAACATGTAGCATTTCCCATTGCTAGACTACTACATTATTTAATAAATCATACTTGAGCAAACTACCACACGCTTGGACGCCCTTTTCTTGCTCCTTGCTAACTCCAAGCTAAAGATCTGCATTGCCGGAAAAAGGAGAGCGTAAGCATAAAGCTTAGTGAGCGGAGCTCAAAAACATAACAACGACAATGCAGGGTTCAAAGCTTTCTTTAAAATAAAGGTCAACACATACAATTCATCCAACGACCAAATCCTTATACTAACATACAAGTCCAACCACAAGACAACAATATAGATATTTATCATGGCATCACACTTCATGGTATGCATAAGGACATGATCCTATATTAAAGCAAAACCATAAAAAGAGAATGATAACACGAACAATACATGGTATGCACAAGCATAACCAAAACACACACGGTGGGACTACATATCACCGTTCCGACTAGTAGTTTTCCAATGGGACTACACATCAAAGTACTCTTCTACTAGTCACTACCGGTGGGACTACACATCACCGGAGTCTTATACCATTCGCTACCGGCGGGACTACACATTAAAGTACTCTTCTACTAGTCACTACCGGTGGGACTACACATCACCGGAGTCTTATACCATTCGCTACCGGCGGGACTACACATCACCGGAGCAACGACAACCATCACGTGAGGTTCGACACCAACCATGCAACACGATATACAATCACCATCATGCGACATGTACTCACTATATCATGCACAACCAAAACAAGTTGTAACAAAAACCACAACTAGGCACCAACTTACTACTTACAATCTTACCAACCACAAATGGTCTTACTCACCATTTCCGTGCACAACCTGCAACAACTTACACATATCTTACAAGGCATATCAACAACACCATTGATACCATCATACATGATCAACGACATATTAATAAGCAACATGCTTCCTCCCAAAATATTGAAATTTCATGCATAAAAATTTATCACCACAAGTAATGAAAACAAACGGAAAAAGAGGAAATTAAAGAGGCGATTCACATCAACTTACTCTTGAGTTTAAAATTGACTTTTCAAGCCCAATCTAAACCCTTTCAAAATCATCTTTGAACCAAAACGATACTTGAAAACATTTTCACATCCACATGCTTGAACCAACCTTTGAAAATCAAGTTAAAACATTAACCACTCACCTTCACTTCCAAGCTCAATTACCAAGCAAGCAATCACCTTCAAGCTTCCGGATTCACTCCCGAGGCTTCACCAACACAAGCTCTTGCCTCTAAACAACCTCAACACAATCCAAACAACTTCAAATCAGCCCAAGCATCAAAGTAGCTAACCCGGAATACAATTCAAACATCAAACTCAACATTTCAAGCCATGCACAACCCCCAAAATTACCAAACTCGAGCAGCCCATAAACCTCAACCAAAACTCATGATTTCAACACATTTAACACTTCCAAATGCTTCCAAAACAACCCCCAACTATTACCCTAACATCAACCCTCAAATTCCAACATAGAACACACCCAAAACTCAACTAAAAACCTTCCTGAAACCCCACAAAAAGCCAATTTCGGGAATTCTTATAAAACACCTCAAAAATTATATATGTTGGTCCATTTGGTTCATAAACACCATATCTAACAATATTAAATCAAAATCTTAAGTTAAAAACAATAAAGATATCATTTTTATTCAAATCTTCCTAAAACCCAAATTCTAAAACATTGATGAAAATGAAATCTATTTGTACTTTCAAGTAGAGGAAGATGAGAGCAAGATGGGGATGTGTTTACCTTTCAAAACCGAGCCAAAATGAGGGAGAAAGGAGATGGAATAGTGAAAACCATGGAAGAGAGAGGGGTTGTCGTTGGTTTTGAAGTTTGGAGAAAAAGATGGGATTTTTGTTTATTTGAATAGTAAGGAATTAAAATTAAAAATGGATTTTAGTTGGAAGACCAACTATTTACTAAAATGCCATTAATGAATGGCCAAACCCACATCTCTTAAAGCCCATGGATTTGGACTTAAGAGATAGGCCCAACACAGCCTTAAACATTTTGAAATCCCGAGGCCCATAAAAATATTTTATTATTTAAATTACAAAATCGAACCCGAAATAATATTAAAATATTATTTTCACTCGACCCCTAAACCCGGGTGTTACAACTCTTCTCCACTTAAGGAAATTTCATCCCCGAAATTTATCGGACAGGAATTACCACGAAATATGCTCTTGCCCACTTTCCTTCTCACCACAACACACTAACCAATCTCGGTAGACTTACCACACAACATTAGCTATTTGATGCTAAGATCTCAACGAGTCCTTCAACGCATGCCAATTTCAAACTCGACTCAACCTCTTCAACAACCATAGCACGAGACAGACCAGTTTCACATTTCCGAATCATAGATACACAGAACACATCACAAACCCCTTTCTAACTCTGGTGGTAACCGCAACAAATAAACAACAGTATTAGCCCAATTCACAATCTCATACCGCACTGTTTGAATACTTGACCCATAACTTTCTCTGACTGATCAACTGACTTAAACAGGTAACCAAACACTATGCAGACGTCTTCAAAAATCTAGTTGAAATCTCGAATCTCTATTACCCACTTTCATTACGAATCTTCCATGGATGTAGTAAACTAGAAGAAAATTGAAGTTCGGTCTCGACACACTGGCAAATTATACACTTACTCTCATACTGAACCACATTATCCATCAACTCAATCCAGGAGTACTCATCTTCAACCCACAATACGTCTTCATACTACTCTGATGCAATACAAATGAACTGCCGTGTGCTTCGGCCAAAACAATACGTCTCAAAACACTATGTCATTTGGCACAACTATTCTGTCTCTAAAATGTAAAACTCTCTCATCTCTGAAACTGTATTCTGAAGGTCTTCCTTCTGCTAAGCCTTGCACGTGAGGTGCCAAGAATCTGTCTTGCAACTGTTTCTCTTCAAGCATCTGACTCAAAGTAGATTTAACATGGTACTCGACCACAAAACTACTATCATTTGGTAAACTGAATCTGGCAATTAAAACTCGCAACTCAACTACTAATCTAACACCAAATATAACTCGAAACATCGGTCACTACGTTGACTCTCTTCGGATGATACTCAATCCTGAGATTACGGTATTCAAGCAGTTCTAACAACTTAAGTTGTTCAAGTTTCTACCCCTTCCCAAGTCATATGATATTTCAAGTTCTGATGATAAGTGTATACACTGTGCATTTCTTACTATACAAGCTTTGCCCCCAAGTCTTCGAAGCAAATACAACTACAGTTCACTCTAGGTCTTGTGTTAGATAATTCTATTCAAGGTGTTTCAACTATCTCGATGAATATGCCACAATCTCCTGTCTTGCATAAGCACACAACCTAATCCTACACGCAACGCATCACTATAGTTCACAAATTCTTTCTCTGATATAGGTTGGATCAAGGTCGAAGCTTTCATCAAAGTTTCTTTAGGTTTCTCAAGGGATCATTGTCTCGCATCTAACCATACAAACTGAACATTCTTCTGTAGCAATCTGTCAAAGGAGCAGCTATCTTCGAAGATCATTTACAAACCTTCGATAGTAACAGTGCTAGACCTAGGAACTATAGATATCTGCCACAGTCTTCAATTTCTCCCAACTCACATCTTCTTCTGCCTACTTAGGATTTACTCTAATATACTCGGCTGGTCTACATGTCCTAGGAGGACATCTTCCTAGACTCGGAATTCACGTTTGCTCGACTTGGCATACAACTGATTCTCTAATAAGATCTGCAACATTAACTTCAAAGCTTGTCATAGTCTTCCCTGGTACGTGAATATACCTATGTATCATCTAAGAGAGCTACTACAAACTGATCAAGGAGCTCAGGAAGTATTCTGCTCACATCTCTATAAAAGTAGCTAACACACTACTCAAACAAACGACATAACCCAAAACTCAAAGTGATCACATCTGCCCCGAAAGCTGTCTTTGGTAATTCAATTTCTCTCACTTCAACTAGTAGTAATCGGATCTCAAATTAATCTTGAAAAGACTGAAGCACCCCTCAACTGATCAACAACCCACTAATGCTCGGAAAAAGGACACTGATTGTTCACTGTCAATTGTTTCAATTATCTGAAATCTAAACACATTCTCGTATTGTCATCTCTCTTCTTCACAAGTGGTACTGTCATACTCTAAGATGATGTACTAGGCCTAATCAATCTAAGGTCTAACAAATCTCGAAGTTGATTCTTCAACACTCTCAATTCTTTTAGAAACCATAGGATACAGAGCAATCAAAACAGGAGCAAACTCGGAGACGGTATCAATAACAAACTCTTCTTCCCTAACAAGAGACAAACCGGGTAATTCTTGCCAACACTTTTACGAAACACAAACTATTCTAGCATTCTGCGGTCTAATTCTCTTTCAAAAATCAAATCCATCACATTTTCTAAGCAAGCCTGTCAACCAAACTCAATCCATCTTTAACCTCTAAAGCTGGATCAACATTCGATACGAAATCCACATTCCCACCAACCATTACAATCTCATAGTCATCCGCAAGCTCTAAGAAAACTCCCATTGTCTCAAAGTCTACCCTAACTCTATGTTCTACAAGTCAATGCATGCCCCGTATCACATCAAAACCATAATAGGGCGGTTCCCTCACATCTACAGGAGACACGTTGACAAGTCGTCGTTTAACCGGTCAAAAATAAATAAATGTTTAACCTCTTTCAACAATAAATAAAATAAAGAAATTGAATAGATATAGGGAAAGAGGGTCGATTCGCAGGGAGATTAGCTGGAATTATTGACTTGAATTTGTCGGATTTGAATTCCCAGGAATGTCTGTAAAAACAAAGAAATAAAAAGGGGGTGATATGATTTTGAGTGAAGTAATAAAGTAAAATGCAATAATTAAAAGCAATAAGAAAAACCAAGTGTGCAAATCAGCCTCGAACCAGCTCCTTCAATTCTTTCGATCACTGAAATGGATTTTTATTTCGGGGATCATGTCGGTTACAGTCTACGAGGCCCAACCCGTCGTAACTTGTTTCTCTCTCGAGTAACCAATCCTCCCAAGTCTATCTTCGAAAGATGGTTCTTAAATAAATCAACCACGTCTATCGCCGTTAAGATATTTAGAATAAAAGCAGGAAAAACCCGACTCAGAAATTGTCTAAAAAATAGAATCGCTTCTGATTTTATCTTTCCTTAGCGGACCGCCGCTAAGAGTGTTCACAGGAATTCGAAATTTGCCACAAGCCGATCCTTCCTCCCAACTATGTTTTTAAGCGATTTCAGACCAACGGGCCCTTTTTGATTTGAAAAACGGTTAAAAACTTTTAGTAAGGCCGATTGCCAAACTATCTAACCAGAAAGATAAAAATGATTTCCCAAAAGAATTTAAGCAAGTTCAATTCTCACGAATCGAATTGACTTGGCTGGTTCTTGGCTTAAAAGATTTAGCTAAGCATGATATTGATTATCATGCTTAACTTGGTTTTGGAAAAACAATTAAATAACATAAAAGAAATGAAACAAAGAAAATAGAAGAAGAGAACTTCGATTAAACTAAAAAATGTTTACAAATGTAAAAGACTCAAAGCTGGAAGATGATCTTAAGCCTTCTCCAAAGATTGGTATTTATAGGCTTAGATTTACAAAGATAAGAGATAAGAAATAACAATTCAAATTTAAATGTTGATTAAAATTCAAAATAAAACTAAATGGATAAAAGCTGATAAACTGATCGGATTCTTCTCTCGGAACATTCCAGGATCTTCTAGAAGTTGCCACGTCACTGCCACGTCAGACGCGTCGTGCCTGGTGTCGTGCCCATGATGCCAGTCATGACAGAGTAATAAAAAAACTACAGAAATACTCCCTTTTCACTGCTATTTCCAGAATTGGATCCCTGCACAAAATGTAACGAAAACAGCATGTATTAAGCAGCAAGAAGTCCCAATAACTAGAAAAGTAGCATGCGAAATATGAAAAATTTGAGAACTTATCAAATTTCCCCTCACTAGTCTCATACTTGTCCTCAAGTATGTCTGAAATAACATAAACCCAGGAAAGCATTTCTCAAGCCATTTCAAGCATCAAACACAATCATAAGAGTTCTAGCGCAAAAGTAGTTTCATGAAAGGAACATAATCAAACCAAATGAAGACAAGCAAAGAACAGCCCTTATCCCTTCCAATTACCTATCAAGCATTAATCAAATCTTAGCCTAGTCTTAATCCTCACCAAGATACACTCAAGAGCACTCAAAGTGTTTAAAGGTAAATGTGAAGCAAAAACACTCTAAGTCATGCATGAACAAAGGTTTCCATATGCTTGTAACAAGTTCAATTCTCCACTACTTATTAGAATCGAGGTGCAAAAATCATTAGGTCTTTTATTCAAGGTGTAATAAACAAAGGAAGATGATCAATGCAAGATATAATAAACAGTGAAGACAAAAGAGAAGCTTAAAAGTGGGCAAGCAAACAATTTTTTTCCTTTTTCTTTTCAGTTTTTCGAAACTGTTTTGTTTTTTTTTTCTTTTTTTTCTTTTCGAAGCAATTGCTTCCTTTAATTCTTTTTTTTTCTTCTTTTCTTTCTTTTTTTTTCAGAAAAATTCCGCCCTTATTCGAATTGCAGCCCCTTATTTGTCTAGCAATACAGTTTCTAGCATTTGATCAATCAAAAAGTGGTTAAGCCAAAGAAATGGGATGTAAGGCTAACAAAGGCTCACTAGGCGATGAGAAAGGGTAAATTAAAAATGGAAGGGATGGAAGAGGTTAAAGCCTAATGCCTAAATCATTTTAAAGCACCTCGTTCTTAGTGTAGTCTCGAATTGTAAGCAAGCCACAAGTTCTAGATTCCTAAAATTCAGAATGACACTCTCAAGCAAAAGAAACGAGCATATTATGAAGAATGCATGCTCAAGGCTCAAATCTTACCAAAATTGGGCTAATTTGATTAAGCTAGGCGAGAAATCTAATCAACACAATCAAAAGAATTTAAAAGAGATGAGAAACTGCAGATTACCCATTCTTTGATTATCAAAATGCTCCAATTCAATCATTCCTAAGCACTAGAACAAGTATAACATGCTGTTCAACAAGTAATGGCAAGAAAAATTCATCTTAAGTTTAAGCAGAGTCAGACATATAATTTAAACAAGCATAGGACAAGTGGTGTTGTTGCACCCTCCCCCTCACTTAAATGAATTGCCTCAATTCAGAGAAGAGAATTAAAAAGTAAGGCAAATAGGGGTAAAGGGAACTCCCCGTGATCAACGATGATTGCGGCCACGTCCGCGGCCGCGCCCAGGACGTAGATAAGAGAGGATTTCGGAAATGTTGTCTTCTAGTGCGTGGAGGCGCGCAGCGAAATCCGGAACAGCGTGAGAAGGCTGCTCTTGGGGAGGAGGGGATCGAGGGGCGCGTGGGGTATTTCTGCGAGCGAAAACCCGCCTTGTTCTTGGTGTTAAAATTCCCGGTGGATTGAAGAAGGGCGCATCCGGTGGTCCATCAAGTAGTCCCATGGAATCCAAGCAACGGTCATCTAAAGCATCCATAGAAAAGGCGTAAGTGAAATTCTCAATATCAAAGTGAGCTATTCTAGATGCAAGGTGAGTAATTAAAGGACCAAGGATTAAGGGACGATTATACCGGATGACGACTTTGAATTGGCGAGCTAACCAAAATCCTAAGTTTACCTTCCTACCTGAATGCATACACTAGAGGAAAAACAGTTCGGTCTTACTCAGAGTGGCAGAGGCATCGTTACGTCCAGAAAAATTGTAGGCGAGGAAGCGATGAACATAACGGAGCCCTAGATCTTGAAGTGTAATAGCTTTGGTGGAACGAGGGTCGAAGACTATGTCTGTTTGTCCGGAGAGCTCAAAATAAGCAGCATTTTCATCAAAATCCGCAGGGATCTCAAACAATGTTGTTAGATAATCAGGGTCTGTGACGTTAGTCACAAAACCCATAGCTAAATTAAATTCATTGACAGACATAGCAAAGCTTTCACCACATAACCGAAATTTGATAATAGCAGGGGAGTCAGGCGTAATGTAACTAGTTTTGGCAAAAGAGAATGTTGAGTAAAATTCAAAAACCAACTCATAAAATGTTCCACAGTTTATTTCAGAATAGGCAGTCCATCCGATAGCATTAAAATAGTGTGTGACAGACTCCGAGATATTCAGATTAACAATAGTAAGCTGGGGAATGAATTTGCAAACCCGAAAAGGTCTATGTCTGATACTCTGAAATTGGTCGAGCTGATCGGAAGAAAAGATGAGGAAACCTTTGAGCTCTTCTTCGGCCGGAACTGCATATTTACGCCCACGGCTATTTCTTTCCGAATTTTCTGTGTCGCCTCTGGGCGGAGAGGGAAAAGATGATGCACTATTTTGCTGGTTAGAGTGCTCGCCATGATGGTAGTTTGCAGAGGACTGGTGATCGTGGTGGAAACCGTAATCGGCCGAGAAGTCTTCTGTGTAACCAAAAGAAGGGTGATACATTAGCAATGGTCGTGTTAAAATCGGGGTAGAATTTACCTCGGGGTATTGCTCCGATTCGGCAGAATGCATAGAAAATGAAGGGATTGTGGAATCCCTCTGTTTGGTATGTAATGGATGCTGCCGAGAGGGTGTAGAGGAGTCCACAGTGGGCATCGAATAAAATGATGGTGACGGAGATTGTGGGGATGGTGGACGGCGGCTGGTGCTTGGACCGGCGACGCTGTTGGAACGGTGCGAACGGCGACTGACGTTCGGGGAAAGAGGCAGAGGAGCCGCGGTAGTCTGGGGGATAGGATTTTCGGTCGGTGGAGTGGTGGCTTGTCGTTGACGGCCTCTGCAGCGAGGAGGAGGTGCGGCGAAGGGTTCGGACTCGCTGCTAATCTCCATAAACTGGGGCGGTTGAAAACGACGCCGTCCGCCGATAACCATCGGTGGTTCTTGAGGGAGACAGCGGGCTTGTTGTCTTGTGCGCGGCATTGTGGCTGATGTCGGGGGTGAAAATCCGGTTGGGTGTTTGCGGCGGGGTGAGCATGCTAGGGTTTGGTGTGTTTGCGGAAAGGAAAGAAGGGGAAAAGGGGAAAGGGCTTGTTCTGCGAAAGTTTTAATGGAAGGGTCGGGGCTATCGTGCACCGTTCATTAAGCGTGCTAAAATGCACCGCGTTTAATGAAATGGTGCACTTTGGCTGGGGGAATTAAATTGCCCTGCTCCATTCGACAGAGAAGCCTGCAGTGGGAAAAAAAGAAAAGTTATTTAAGAAAGAAAGAACTGAAGCAAAGAGTAAAAATAAAAATAAAAATAAAAATAAATAAATAAATAAAATTGAACCAATGGGTTGCCTCCCATTTAGCGCTTTGTTTATTGTCGTTAAGCTCGACCAATTCATTGCTCAGATTTTTGGTTCTTCGAGGATAATTTCTTCAATTTGTTCGATGGGTGTGCTTTCGAAGAACGGTTTGAGTCGTTGTCCATTCACTTTAAACTGTGCACCCGAGCTGTCTTCAATTTCCACGGCTCCATGAGGGAAGGTATTGACTACGGTAAACGGCCCGCTCCACTTAGACTTAAGTTTTCCTGCAAAAATGTTCAACTTCGAATTAAATAGGAGAACTTTTTGTCCAATTGAAAAGGATTTAAACGAAATGTGCTTGTCATGAAACGCTTTAGTTTGTTCTTTATAACGTTGGGCGCTATCGTAAGCGTTTCGGCGAATTTCCTCAAGTTCTTGGATGTGGAGTTTCCGTGTTTCGCCAACGGCATTCATCTCCATATTACATTCTTTCACTGCCCAAAATGCTCTATGTTCAAGTTCGACTGGAAGATGTCAAGGTTTACCGAAGACAAGGCGGTAAGGTGACATGCCGATAGGTCCTTTGTAGGCGGTCCTATATGCCCATAACGCATCGACCAATTTCAAGCTCCAATCCTTTCGATTGGGTTTTACGATTTTCTCTAGGATTGACTTTATTTCCCTATTTGAAACCTCCGCTTGTCCGTTAGTTTGCGGGTGATAAGCTGTAGATATGCGTTGCGTCACGCCATATTTCCTCATCAAAGCTTCGACAATTCGATTGACGAAATGTGTTCCTCTATCACAAATGATCGCCCTTGGAGTCCCAAACCTGGAAAAAATAAAATCACGCAAAAAATTATTCTCGCATCATTTTCACGGGTGGCTTTCGCCTCAACCCATTTCGAAACGTAATCGATCGCTAAAATGATATAAAGATTTCCATAGGATGAAATAAAAGGTCCCATATAGTCAAGTCCCCACACGTCGAATACTTCACATATATGTATTGGATTTAATGGCATTTCGCTTCGACGGCTTAAATTCCCAACCCGTTGGCATCTGTCACATGATTTGCAGAAATCGTAAGTATCTTTAAATAAAGTAGGCCAAAAGAAACCGCACTCAAGGATTTTGTGCGCAGTTCGTTTAGGGCCAAAATGTCCGCCACAAGCGTAAGAATGACAAAATTTAAGTATAGAAGTTACCTCGCTATTACCTACGCAACGGTGAATTATTTGATCAGAGCATAATTTCCACAAATATGGATCATCCCATATATAATATCTAGCATCCCTTTTAATACGTTTAACCGCGGATTGAGACAAATTGCTAGGGACCTTACTAGTGGCTAAGAAATTCGCCAAATCGGCAAACCAAGGGAATGTTACCTTAACTTCCATTAGCGATTCGTCCGGGAATTCATCTCGTAAAGGGAGTTCGATCGGTGATGTCGCTAAACGGCTTAGGTGATCCGCCACCAAATTCTCGCTGCCCTTCTTATCTTTGATCTGAATGTCAAACTCTTGTATCAAGAGTATCCATCTAATCAAACGAGGTTTTGCGTCTTTTTTGTTGATCAAGTATTTCAATGCTGCATGATCAGAAAAAATGAGAATTTTAGTTCCTGATAAATAAGGGCGAAACTTATCTAATGCAAAAATGACAGCAAAAAGCTCCTTTTCTGTTGTAGAATAATTTCGCTGTGCCGAATCAAGAGTTCTAGAGGCATAAGCGATAACATGTGGTCCGTCTTTGGATCTTTGCCCAAGCACTGCGCCTACACTTAGATCGGAGGCATCGCACATGATTTCGAAGGGTAACGACCAATCCGGGGGCTGCACAATTGGGGCGGAAATAAGTCGTGCTTTTAGCTCATCAAATGATTCTCTACAAGCTTTGTCTACATCGAACGGTACATCTTTTTGTAATAGACGACAAAGTGGTTGCGCGAGCTTAGAGAAATCCTTTATGAAGCGTCGATAGAATCCTGCATGGCCAAGAAAACTTCGAATTTCCCTCACCGAAGTGGGGTATGGAAGTGAGCGAATAACGTCTACTTTAGCTTTATCAACGGCTATACCTTGGGCAGAAACCACATGACCGAGAATTAAACCTTTACTTACCATAAAGTGACACTTCTCATAGTTTAAAACTAAATTATACTCAATGCATCGGTTAAACACGTATGAAAGATTAGAGAGACATTTAGAAAATGAATCGCCGTAAACGGTAAAATCATCCATAAATACATCTATACCTCGCTCAATGTGATCGGAAAAAATGCTTAGCATGCAACGTTGGAAAGTGGCTGGAGCGTTGCATAGCCCGAAAGGCATTCGCCTATATGCAAAGGTGCCAAATGGACAAGTAAATGTAGTCTTTTCTTGATCTTCGGGTGCTACAGGTACCTGAAAAAATCCAGAGAATCCGTCAAGACAACAATAATGTGTTTTTTCAGCAAGTCTTTCGATCATTTGATCGATGAACGGTAAAGGGAAATGGTCTTTTCGAGTTTGAGAATTAAGTTTCCTGTAATCGATACACATTCGCCATCCGTTTTGAACTCTCTTTGGAACCTTTTCACCTTCATCATTTTCGACAACAGTTATTCTCGTTTTCTTAGGCACAACATGAATTGGAATAACCCACTTACTGTCAGAAATTGCGTAGATGATATCGGCATCTAGCAATTTTTGTATTTCCTGTCTTACCACATCCATCATCGGTGGGTTCAATCGACGGTGTCCCTCTCGGATAGGTTTTGCGCCATCCTCCACTTTTATTTTGTGCATGCACGTGGAAGGACTTAAGCCTTTGATATCGGCTAATGTCCATCCGATTGCCTCTTTATGGATGCTCAACGTAGCAATCAACTCCTCCTCCTGTTGTGACGACAATTCGCTTGATATGATGACGGGTAGAGTTTCTTTGTCGCCCAAATATGCATATTTCAAGTGTGGTGGAAGTTGTTTCAATTCTAGCTGAGGTGCCTGCAAAATTGAGGGAAGAGGTTTAGATTGTGATGGAGTTAATCGAATTTCAGAAATTAAAGAGAGAGAAGAGATTGTTTTGCCTAAGTCGTCATCGTTGAGATCTTCCAATTCCCTACAAAATTCATGAAATAAATCAGTTCCGATAAAGTCATTGGCCAAAGGATCTATAATATCAATGAAATTAAGGCTTGCGACATAATCAGGATATTTCATAGCTTTATACACATCAAACTTCACTACCTCTCCGTCGAATTCCATGGTTAAAATGCCATTACGGACATCAATTTTTGTGTGTGCGGTTGATAGAAAAGGACGTCCAAGCAAAATTTCAGACCCATTGTTGCTATGATCATTCTCCATATCAATAATATAAAAATCGGCGGGAAAATGAGATTATTTACCTTAACCAGAATATTTTCCAATACCCCATTCGGGATAAATAATCGACCTATCAGCCAATTGTACTGTTACCTTAGTTTCCTTCAGTGGATCATTTGAGATTTTTCTATAAACATTTAGAGGCATGACATTGATGGAGGCACCCAAATCGCACATAGCTCTTTTGATTCCAACATTCCCAATTTTACAGGGAATCGCAAACATACCTTGATCCTTGTATTTTGGTGGCAGCGGTCTTTGAAAAATGGCTGAAATATTCTCGCTAAGGTTGACTCTTTCGTTTCCCGACAACCTTCTTCGATTTGTACACAGGTCTTTCAAAAATTTCGCGTATTTAGGAACCTTCCTAATAACATCCAAGAGTGGAATGTTAATTTCCACCTTTTTGAACACCTCCATTATTTTCTTTTCTTCCTCCTTTTTGTCTCTTTTTGCTAGTCTTCCTGGAAAAGGTGGAACAGGTTCGTAAGTAGAAATAGAAATTTTAGATTTGATGTTACCTGAAGTGGAAGGAGATTTTTCTTTTTGGTGTTCCAAGGAGCTTTCGGATTTTTGCTCGTCCTTCTTTGGCGGTTCAGGTGCTATCACGGTTCCGCTTCGCAAAGTGATTTCGCTCACATTTTCCCTTGGATTGATTTCGGTTTGTGATGGCAATTTTCCTTGGGATTCTAGTCGCCCTATTGTTTGAGCTAATTGGCTAACTTGTTTGTCTAGTTCCTGAAGGTGAGACTGCGTTTGGTTTTGGAACTTTTCCTGTGAAACGGCTAACCTCTCAACAATAGATTCAAGGGAAGACTTCTGGGAGGCTTGATTTTGGTATTGAGGTTGTCTAGTTTGGAAATTTGGATTCCTATTACCATAGCTAAGGTTAGGATGATCTCTCCACCCGGGGTTAAACGTGTTACTTTGCGGATTATATGGCCTTTGGGGGGGTCCGGGAAAATTGTGTAAGGCGTTGACTTGGGCGCTAGACGTTTCCCTCAGCATTGGGCAAAAATCGGTTGCGTGATCTTGCATAGTACAAATCTCGCACGCCTTAGCAACTCCTATTTCTCCTGAAACAAGTGAATGCACAATATTAGTCAAATTATCAATCTTGTTTTCTAATGTAATTGTGCTTACTGTGTGAACCCGTCGACTGGATTCACTTGCAGAACCAAACTGCTGCGAATTTGCAGCCAATGTGAAGATTAATGTTCTCGCTGCAGTAGGAGTCATGTTGACGAGCGCGCCACCGCTGCTGCATCTACCATCTTTTTGTCCATCGGTAACATTCCTTCATATAGGTATTGAAGGAGTGTCTGCTCGGATAAGCCATGTTGCGGACAGCTTGCACATAACTTCTTGAACCTTTCCCAATAATCATATAGGGATTCGTCGTGCATTTGTTGGATGCTCAATATGTTTCGCCTAATTTCTGTTGCTTTTGCCGCGGGAAAGTATCTGTCAAGAAAAACACGAGAAAGGTCATACCATGTATTAATTGAATTCGGAGGTAAATAAAATAACCACTCTTTAGCCGTTCCGGCTAAGGAAAAAGGAAAAGCCCTTAGTTTTATTTGGTCCTCTGAGACCCCTTGTGGTTTCATGCTGCTGCACACCATATGAAATTCGGCAAGGTGCTTGTGTGGGCTTTCAGTAGGGAGGCCATTAAAGGTAGGGAGTAGGTGAATCAATCCTGTTTTGAGCTGGAAGGGAGTATCGCCTTGAGGAAAAGCGATGCAGAGCGGTTGTTGCACAGTAGGGGCTGCGTTCAGCTCTCGAATTGTTTGGTCCGCCATCGTTTCTGGTTCATGTGTAGGTTCTTCGAGTGGTGTAGTTTCGGAGGTGGATTCTTGTTCGGGCCGTCGTGTGCTTTGTTGTTTCTTTCGTCGAAGTGTTTCGCCGTGAGTTCTACGAGCGCTTGCTTCGATTTCCGGGTTGTATGGAGCTAAAGTACCTGGGTTCTTCCTGGTCATAAAATAAAACAAAAATCAGTCAATAATTGCCGAAAATAAATCTCCCCGGCAACGGCGCCAATTTTGACAAGTCGTCGTTTAACCGGTCAAAAATAAATAAATGTTTAACCTCTTTCAACAATAAAAAAATAAAGAAATTGAATAGATATAGGGAAAGAGGGTCGATCCGCAGGGAGATTAGTTGGAATTATTGACTTGAATTTGTCGGATTTGAATTCCCAGGAATGTCTGTAAAAACAAAGAAATAAAAAGGGGGTGATATGATTTTGAGTGAAGTAATAAAGTAAAATGCAATAATTAAAAGCAATAAGAAAAACCAAGTGTGCAAATCAGCCTCGAACCAGCTCCTTCAATTCTTTCGATCACTGAAATGGATTTTTATTTCGGGGATCATGTTGGTTACAGTCTACGAGGCCCAACCCGTCGTAACTTGTTTCTCTCTCGAGTAACCAATCCTCCCAAGTCTATCTTCGAAATATGGTTCTTAAATAAATCAACCACGTCTATCGCCGTTAAGATATTTAGAATAAAAGCAGGAAAAACCCGACTCAGAAATTGTCTAAAAAATAGAATCGCTTCTGATTTTATCTTTCCTTAGCGGACCGCCGCTAAGAGTGTTCACAGGAAGTCGAAATTTGCCACAGGCCGATCCTTCCTCCCAACTATATTTTTAAGCGATTTCATACCAACGGGCCCTTTTTGATTTGAAAAACGGTTAAAAACTTTTAGTAAGGCCGATTGCCAAACTATCTAACCAGAAAGATAAAAATGATTTCCCAAAAGAATTTAAGCAAGTTCAATTCTCACGAATCGAATTGACTTGGTTGGTTCTTGGCTTAAAAGATTTAGCTAAAGCATGATATTGATTATCATGCTTAACTTGGTTTTGGAAAAACAATTAAATAACATAAAAGAAATGAAACAAAGAAAATAGAAGAAGAGAACTTCGATTAAACTAAAAAAATGTTTACAAATGTAAAAGACTCAAAGCTGGAAGATGATCTTAAGCCTTCACCAAAGATTGGTATTTATAGGCTTAGATTTACAAAGATAAGAGATAAGAAATAACAATTCAAATTTAAATGTTGATTAAAATTCAAAATAAAACTAAATGGATAAAAGCTGATAAACTGGTCGGATTCTTCTCTCGGAACATTCTAGGATCTTCTAGAAGTTGCCACGTCACTGCCACGTCACTGCCATGTCACTGCCATGTCAGACGCGTCGTGCCTGGTGTCGTGCCCATGATGCCAGTCATGACAGAGTAATAAAAAAAACTGCAGAAATACTCCCTTTTCATTGTTATTTCCAGAATTGGATCCCTGCACAAAATGTAACGAAAACAGCATGTATTAAGCAGCAAGAAGTCCCAATAACTAGAAAAGTAGCATGCGAAATATGACAAATTTGAGAACTTATCACACGTGACCCTAAACCATCAACGGGCATCCCTTGTACATCTTTTTAACCACGACTGTATCCCCGAAGGAGCTAGTAACACTAACACCTACCTCTAGTACCTCACAAGGTAGATTCAACAACTTTGCATGCTCACTCAAAATACACGGACGCGTAGATCCAGAATTAATCAGAAAACAAGCTCAATGACTGTATCGAGGAATTACTTGCTATAACATCGACATCATTCCGAAGCCAACTCTTAGGTCTTCACTTCTCTTGCCAACTCATATCAAGATCGGTCACATTGTTCTCTCTCTCAACAGAAACCAGCTCATATGCATGTTGACCCAAACAGACAAACTGCACTCTAAACTCTGGTACGGTCATACTGCCCTGAACTAAAGCGATGAACTCTCTCATCATTCACATCCTCTAAAACCTCAGATTCACGATTTTCAGCTCTAGGCCCACGTCCCGGCCTCAAACTTACCAAAGACAACAATACAACAATAAACAAAACATACAAGCAAGATTATTTAGGGTTAGCAAGAGCAAGGGTCCAAGGTGCTCAAGTATATTCCTTTACAAAAATCTTTTCAAATAAGTAATAGTAGCAATGGGAACTCGACACTACGCTTCAACACAACCATCATGCTAATACATGCTTTCAAACACCGCGCGAACAATCAAGCAACAAGCATACATGGCAAAACATTCACCGAGACATAACAACAACATAACACTTCAAACTTACCTCACTTACCTACCCGAGGTCTCGGAAACCTCAGGCTCTGATACCACCAAATGTAACCCCCTCGCCCCAGTCTAGCCGGATGACCGGTCCGAGTAGGCTACACGGGGAAAACCGAAGCGAAACCCGTTAAGGTTCCCCCTCGATTAGCAACCCTATTTTTTTCTTATTTATCTTGTCTAAATGCAATATTATATCCTATGTGGAACACGACAGCGGAGATACAAGCAACATAAAAATGACCATCCAAAGCAACACTTTTAAAACAACCCATTTCTCCTTTTTAAGCAGGTCGTATCGATACACCTGGCAAGGGTATCGATACGCCTTGACCAAGGTCAACGTTCTCCAGTCAACACGGGAAGACCGTATCGATACAACCCTTGGGCGTATCGATACGCCCTTCTCGGTCAACATCTCGTGGTCAACGAGATACACCCGTACCGATACGCTAAGACATAGTACCGATACGCCAATCACTCACCAAATTCTCAGAATTCCAGTGAGCAAAGAGCGTATCGATACACCCCCGTGTATCGATACCCCTTGCCCATTCTGTGTCCCAAGGTGAAGGACCGTATCGATATGGCCCTTAGGCGTACCGATACGCCCTACACTGCTAGACACAAAAATGCAGCAAAACGACACGAAACTCAACTCTATATGCATTTTAAGATTTCCCTAATCACACCCAACCATACATACAACACTTATCAACCAAATCTAATCATACGAGGCACTCAACATGGACATACATCATTCAATCATGGAAATCATGGATTCATTCAAAAGAAGGCATACATAGCATATATGAGTTTCATGCCTTCGCAAACAAACATAAAACATTCATATAAGGCAATCTAAACATGATTTTACAAGCCAAGCATGACATCCAAATACCAAAGCAACACAAGCATCCAAAAGACATGGCTATAAGCCTTCCAAACAAACACTTAGGCATCAACATAAACATGGTTTACAAATCCGTCAACATAAGGCATTAACAACATAAAGCCAACACAAAGGAGTCTAGATACACGCTCCTAAAACACGTAGCATTTCCCATTGCTAGACTACTACATTATTTAATAAACCATACTTGAGCAAACTACCACACGCTTGGACGCCCTTTTCTTGCTTCTTGCTAACTCCAAGCTAAAGATCTTCATTGCCGGAAAAAGGAGAGCATAACCATAAAGCTTAGTGAGCGGAGCTCAAAAACATAACAACGACAATGCAAGGTTCAAAGCTTTCTTTAAAATAAAGGTCAACACATACAATTCATCCAACGACCAAATCCTTCTACTAACATACAAGTCCAACCACAAGACAACAATATAGATATTTATCATGGCATCACACTTCATGGTATGCATAAGGACATGATCCTATATTAAAGCAAAACCATAAAAAAAGAATGATATAGTGAGACACAACACGAACAATACATGGTATGCACAAGCATAACCAAAACACACACGGTGGGACTACACATCACCGTTCCGACTAGTAGTTTTACAATGGGACTACACATCAAAGTACTCTTCTACTAGTCACTATTGGTGGGACTACACATCACCGGAGTCTTATACCATTCGCTACCAGCGGGACTACACATCAAAGTACTCTTCTACTAGTCACTACCGGTGGGACTACACATCACCGGAGTCTTATACCATTCGCTACTGGCGGGACTACACATCACCGGAGCAACGACAACCATCACGTGAGGTTTGACACCAACCATACAACACGATATACAATCACCATCATGCGACATGTACTCACTATATAATGCACAACCAAAACAAGTTGTAACAAAAACCACAACTAGGCACCAACTTACTACTTACAATCTTACCAACCACAAATGGTCTTACTCACCATTTCCGTGCACAACCTGCAACAACTTACACATATCCTACAAGGCATATCAACAACACCATTGATACCATCATACATGATCAACGACATATTAATAAGCCACATGCTTCCTCCCAAAATATTGAAATTTCATGCATAACAATTTATCACCACAAGTAATGAAAACAAACGGAAAAAAAGGAAATTAAAGAGGCGATTCACATCAACTTACTCTTGAGTTTAAAATTGACTTTTCAAGCCCAATCTAAACCCTTTCAAAATCATCTTTGAACCAAAACGATACTTGAAAACATTTTCACATCCACATGCTTGAACCAACCTTTGAAAATCAAGTTAAAACATTAACCACTCACCTTCACTTCCAAGCTCAATTACCAAGCAAGCAATCACCTTCAAGCTTTCGGATTCACTCCCGAGGCTTCACCAACACAAGCTCTTGCCTCTAAACAACCTCAACAAAATCCAAACAACTTCAAATCAGCCCAAGCATCAAAGTAGCTAACCCGGAATACAATTCAAACATCAAACTCAACATTTCAAGCCATGCACAACCCCCAAAATTACCAAACTCGAGCAGCCCATAAACCTCAACCAAAACTCATGATTTCAACACATTTAACACTTCCAAATGCTTCCAAAACAACCCCCAACTATTACCCTAACATCAACCCTCAAATTCCAACATAGAACACACCCAAAACTCAACTAAAAACCTTCCCAAAACCCCACAAAAACCCAATTTCAGGAATTCTTATAAAACACCTCAAAAATTATATATGTTGATCCATTTGGTTCATAAACACCATGTCTAACAATATTAAATCAAAATCTTAAGTTAAAAACAATAAAGATATCATTTTTATTCAAATCTTCCTAAAACCCAAATTCTAAAACATTGATGAAAATGAAATCTATTTGTACTTTCAAGTAGAGGAAGATGAGAGCAAGATGAGGATGTGTTTACCTTTCAAAACCGAGCCAAAATGAGGGAGAAAGGAGATGGAATAGTGAAAACCATGGAAGAGGGAGGGGTTGTCGTTGGTTTTGAAGTTTGGAGAAGAAGATGAGATTTTTTGTTTATTTGAATAGTAAGGAATTAAAATTAAAAATGGGTTTTAGTTGGAAGACCAACTATTTACTAAAATGCCATTAATGAATGGTCAAACCCACATCTCTTAAAGCCTGTGGATTTGGACTTAAGAGATAGGCCCAACATAGCCTTAAACATTTTGAAATCTCGAGGCCCATAAAAATATTTTATTATTTAAATTGCAAAACTGAACCCGAAATAATATTAAAAATATTATTTTCACCCGACCCCTAAACCCGGGTGTTACAATACATGTAAAACCTCTTGAGCATTTTTTATGTATGTTGAATGATGCACAAGAATTTCATCATTTAAGTGCTCAATATGAAATCCAAGACAAAATCTTATTTTTCCAAAGTTTTTTAGTTCAAATTCTTTCTTTAAATATTCTATTGTTAAGGAGATCTGTTCAGGATTTTCAATGATATTCAAATCACCAACATACACAACAATAATAACAAATCCAGAGCTAAACCTCTTAATAAAATGTATGGGAAATTGGATCATTATTATAGCCTTATGCTAATAAGTATTCACTGAGGCAATTAAACCACATGCTCCCAGATTGTTTTAATTCATAAAATGATCTATTTAATTTGATTGAATAATGTTCTCGAGAACTTGAATTAACTGCTTCTGGCGGTCTAAATCCTTCTAAGAGTTTAATGTAAATATTATTATCAAGAGGTCCATACAAATAGATTTTAACAACATCAATTAGGCGGAAAGTAAGTTCTTTTATTGCCAGACTAATCAAAAATTTAAAAGTAGTTGCATCCATCATTGGTGAGTATGTCTCTTCATAATTGATTCCATGTCTTTGTGAGAATCTTTGTGCAACCAAACGAGCTTATATCTCACAATTCCCCCTTTTTTATTTTTTTTCTCACAAAAACTCATTTATATCCTACATGTTTTACACCTTCTAGTGTACGAATTACATGTCTGAATACTTCTCTTTTTGAAAGAGAATTCAGTTCCATCTCAATTGCCTCTTTTTATTTTGGTCGATCATTTCTTTGTTTACATTGTGCGCTTGACATTGGTTCGTGATCTACATTATCATCCAAAATTTTTAGTGTTATATTACATGTAAATGTATTATTGATGTCGATTTGATTTCAATTTCACTTATTACCAGATATGAGATAATTTATTGAGATCTCTTCTTTATCAGGTACTCGAGTCATGTCTAATGTCTCTTCTGGAGACCCTTTAATCTCTTCTCGAAATCTTTCATGATTTGTTGATTCATCTATCAAACTATCATAAGATATAACACCTTTTATTTTTTGAGGTTCTTATCTTTGGAACCTACTGATCTACCACGCTTTAGGCGTACGTTTGACTCATTAGCAACTAGAGTTCGTCCTTCTGGGAATCAATTTTAATCGGAACATTCACAATTGGTATATGTGACTTAGTCACTCTTTTAGGGTCAGTAATAGCATCTAGTAATTGATTTGCTAAGTTTTATAAATAATTATCTTTTGAACTTCTAGTTCACATTGTTGGGTATGTGGATCAAAATGAGATAATGATAATTCATTCCAACTTAATTATTTTCTCAGCTGTTTATTTTCTCTCCTAATGTTGGGAAAGCCGAATCATTAAAATGATAGTCAGCAAATCGAGCTGTAAATAAATTTCTCGTCAAAGGCTCAAGATTTTTAATTATCGACGGGGGTTCAAATTCGATGTATATTTTCAACCTCCTTTGAGGACCCATCTTTGCGCATTGTGGTGGAGCAATCGAGACATATACCGCACATCCAAAAATTTTAAGATGAAAAATATTTGGTTTTTAGAAAAAAAATCATTTGTAATGGGGAAAACTTATGATAACTTGTTGGTCTGATGCGAACTAGTGGTGTTGTATGTAAAACGGCATGTCCCCAAGAAAAAATTGGAATTTTTGACTTCATCAGTAACGATCTTGCAATTATTTGAAGTCGTTTAATAAATGACTCTACAAGGTCGTTTCGAGTATGAACTAGAAGATGTTCAACACTTATTCCTATTGACATGCAAAATTTATCAAAAGTTTGGGAAGTAAATTCACCAGCATTATCAAAACGAATTGTCTTTATAGAGAAATTTGAAAAATGTGCTCTTAATTTTATCAACTGAGCAAATACCCTCGCAAACACGATGTTGCGGGTTGATAATAAGGATACATGTGACCATTTAATTAATGTATCGATTAAAACCATAAAATATCTAAATGGTCCATAAGAAGGGTGTATGGGCCCATGTTCTAAAAAATTAATAGATTCATAATCTACCTTAGCTTGTGATGGTCGAATAATTAGTTTACCTTGAGAGCAAACATCACATGAAAAAGTATTACTTTGAAGAATCTATCGGCTCTTCAATGAATGACCATATGAATTTTTAATAATTTTCGCATCATAATAGAATCGGGGTGGCCTAACCGGTCATGCCAAATACTAAAGTTATTAGTAAACTTCTGGTTTACAATAGCATGTGTTTCGATTGTATTAATTCTAGTGTAGTACAATTCTAAAGAAAGTGTAGATAATTTTTCTAAGATTATTTTATTGCCTTGAGTTATACTCGTAATTTGAATAAATTTAGTATCCCTTCACTAATAGTATCAATATGATATCCATTTCTGTGAATATCTTTAAAACTCAATAAATTTTTTTGTGACTTCAGAGAGTATAATCCATTGTGAATATGAAATTCAGTTTCATTTGGTAATAATATATTTACTCTTTCGCAGCCTTCTATGATATTAGTACTTTTAGATACAATACTTATGTTTTTTCTTTGTATTATTAAATGAGAAAATATTTCTTATGCTTAAGTATGGTATGAGTAGTTGCACTGTCTGTTAAGCATAAATTTTCACTATATATCACTGATTGTATTTGAGAAGTAATCACATTCTTTAAAAAATATTACGAAAATATTCAAAATATATAAATATTTAAAATTTTAAAAACTTAACAACCTTGATGTTACTAAAATAAATTGACATAAAACTTATTCTTATAAAACAATAAATTGAAAGATCATTTATTCCCTTCAGGGGTGGTGAAGAAATCAACGACATCCAAGTGTATTTAGCTTTCAATACCATAATCAGCAACATCCAAGTGTGTTTGACCAACAATGTCATATTTATTTTTATTATTTTTGTTTTTAAAATTTGTTTTTATTCTTTTTTCTTTATCTTTTAATGATTGTTGATAAAGGTTCACAAGATGCTTCGACGTACGACAAGTACAAGACAAATGATTTGTACCACCACATCGATAACACAAAGATTATGATTTCTTAATCTTATCTTTATCACTCTTGATATCCTTATAATCCCACTTCTAATGGGTATAAGTGTTCTTAAAATGACCACTTTATCCACGTCCTCGACTATTATAACGACCTCGACCACGTCTATGACCATGGTTATTGGATTGACCTTTATTTTTTCACTATAAGATGTTGCATTCACTTTAAGGAATAAAGTGAAACCAGTAGGACGAGACTCGTGATTTTTTAGTAATAGTTCATTATTTTTCTCAGCCACAAGAAAACAAGATATGAACTCAGAATATTTCTTAAAACCTTTTTTTACGATATTGTGTCTGCAGGACAACATTATTTGTGTGAAAAGTTGAGTATATTTTTTTCTAACATATCTTCTTCAGTGATATTCTGACCGCATAATTTCAATTGTGAAGTAATTTGAAACATAGCTGAGTTATATTCGCTAATCGATTTAAAATCTTGTAATCTTAAATGCAAACAATCATATCAAGTTTTAGGAAGTACAACAGCTTTCTAGTGGTCATATGTTTCCTTTAAATTATTCTAAAAAAATAAGAGGAACTTTAATAGTCAAATATTCATATTTTAGTTTCTTATGGAGGTGATGACGAAGAAATATCATGGCCTTAGCCCTATTTTGAGCAGATTTATTATTTCCTTCTTTTATAATTTCAGCTAAATCTTCTGCATCTATGTGTATTTCGACATCTAAAATCTATGACAAATAATTTTTTTTCTCGAAAATGTCAAGAGTCACAAATTTAAGTTTTGCAAAATTTGACATTGATATACTATCATAAAACAAATAAATAAGTTAGAATAAATAAATATAAAATTATATCCATAATAGTATATTATGATGTTATATGTGGAAGTATCAACATAAAAGTGTGGAACGAATTTGAAAGGAGGAATATATATTATAATATTAAATTCACTTATTTTTATGCTTTTGTTCTTATTATATAGACATTTTTCATTTATATTTCGTTTAGACATCGACCATATTAACTTATTAACTTTTACATAGGCATAAACATACGATAATATTATGATAAAATGTATTACATACCTCGTTCCAATGCTATAGAAAATGTCGAGTTTACGAAAAATGGTCCTAAAAGAATTTTTTTTGGATAAAATAATATATTTGATATATGATTGGTCATATAATCGCGGTTACATAGATACGTTTTATTCAATATCCTTAACAAAATGTCTAAGAGGATTGGCCGAACTAACTCATTTTTTATAGGCGAGTAATCGATGGAATTACAAATGGAGTAGGCATTGCAATTTTTTTTTTGGAGAAAGTATAAAATATGTAGGGGGAGTCGCATATCGTTTTATCTATTATTGTATTTATTTTATGTATTCAATTTTTTTTATTTATCTACTACTTTAATTTTATTTTATTTTATAAATTTTATGCAATTTATAAAATTTATAATTTATATTTATATTTTTTTAATATTTCGAACTTCGAACTTTCTTGATTCCCATCCAGGTAAGAAGTTTCATAAACTCGTCTATTTTTATAGTATGCCTCTTTAAAGGGAAAGTGGAGTCCGCCTTTTATTTTTATTTTCATTTTTTCCTTCCAATCACTCGTAGCTTTTCTGTTTCATCGATTTTGCTCGGATTCACCCTTTTCTCTGAAAAAAAGGGAAGAAGAATGATTTTCTTTGGTGGATACCTCTTGTTAATGGATATACCCCCTTCAGAAATAGTTTCTTTGAACTGACTTGAGAACTTCCGTCTTGATTCAGGCTAACTAAAAATGCAAGATTGATCTTCTAATTAAAGCGCTCGTATTGATAACGTGTTATAAAAATTATTAAATTTGTAGTAAGAACAATAAAAGCATAAAACACAACATGAGAGTGAAGTGTAATATCTTATTATTCATGTCATGTAAGCTTGTACATGATTCCTAATTATAGGGTTCCATTACATAGGTTACTAACATATATGTTACAAAAATTAAATCATAAGGGTTACCTTACATTAACTATGAATGAAAAACATTAAAGGGTGAATTGAACATCCACTTTCATAAATTTATTTATGACATTAAATACTTTTTTTGAATTAAAATCCATTATTTTTATTAAACAAAAATATATTTAAAATTATATTAAAAGTTTACAACTTTGTAAACAAAAACACCTAATCCAGACATATTCGTAGTAAACAAAATTAGTCTTTCGAGATCATAACAGGACCATACTAGGAAAAGGTAAAAACTCAACTCAAAGATTCAAAACAAAAGATGAATACAAACATCACCAAAGATCGATGATGAAAGGTAAAACTGTTGAGTTGATCAAACGATTACAAATGCCCAAGAGATGGGTGAATTGACGATTAAAAATTTGAAGGGAGAAATTGGATGAATGAAAAATTGACACAAGTCAATTTATAGTTGTTCAAGTTCCTAAATGAACTCTACCTCCACTACCTTAGCTCCCACTAAGGATTTTCAACCAATCCACTAAATGAATCTTCCCCTTTTCTTGGATGAGGAGGAAACCTTACAAAATCGATTAAGCTTTCTACCCAAAGCTTAATCCAACACACTCTTTACAATGAAGGAATTTGGTAAACCATACAAATACCTCTCAAAGGTTAATGTTTACCCAAATATAATCAATCACACCCCAAACTCTCAATAAAAATTACAATGAAAAACTCAATTGAGTTGGGTACAAAGATTTGACTCTAAATGATCAAGGTTTGGATTTGAATGCTTTGATGTTGCTTGAAGGTTCAATTAGTTGTTGATGTAGCTTTAGAAACTTGTTTTTATATCTTCTCATTTATTTCTAGTCGTTTGGGTGGTTGGGATTATCAATAGAATCGTTGGGGCTCTCTCTTCCCTCTATAAATACAGTTCTGCAACTACCCGTATCGGAACACGAGACCCCTGTATCAAAATGGACACTCAAAAAAGAAAGAGTTGTTATGTATAAAATAGGGCTCGTATCGAAACGATTATAGGTCGTATTGAAACAGTAGGTGCAAAAAGAAGGTCGTATCGAAATGGATAAAGGTTGTATCGAAACATTTTGAAACTGTAATTTAGTGTTTCGAAACAGCTTAGGGATGTATCAAAACACTTAACCAAATCTTTAAAATGTAATTTTTGACAAGTAACGGCTAGTTCATTTAATGCCCAATTTTAAAATTACTTAACCCCTTGTATCGAAACGGGTGTGAGATGTTTCGAAACGATGCTTAAAAATCAAAAGCCTGGATGAAGGTTGTATCGAAACGGGTGTGGGCCGTTTCAAAACAGACGTTTCCAGTGGCAAAACGTATCAAAACACTTTGAAGGTGTTTTGAAACGCCTTGGTGATTTTGTATATTTTAGCTTTGAAACACTTAGAAAAATTTATAGGGTTTAAGTTTTGACTTGAAAACATTTTAAGTATAAATTGTACTTGTCAAAATCGTGTATTTTGATTACTTAAAAAAATATTTACTTTGCAAATTAGTCCTTGAATTACTTGTTATATCAAAATCAAATATTAGTTTTACAATCTCTCCATTTTTGATATAACAAAAACAAAGTAAATTTTTAAGTAAACTCCCCCTAAATTTAAGCTAGTTTTTGAAAAAGATTTTAAAACTTTAGCTTAACCCTTATCCCCTTTTTGTTAGATCAAAATTAATGAAAGAATATAGCAATATAGCACAAGTCAAACCACAAGTAAAGCAACGGAATTTCATTAAACATTAAAACCAAAGCAAATTAAGTTCATAAATTCAAAACATAATATCTAAACCATAACATCCAAACATAAATCAAAGCATATGTCTTAAAATAAAAACATAAATAGGTGCATAAAAATAGGGAAATCCTAAGCTAGATGAGATGCAATGGAATGCAATGATCTAAGGCTCATCATCTTCGTCATCTTCATCATTGGCATTGCTCCTACGGAATTGCCTCCATTCGCCATAAAAACCGGTAAAGGACATGCCCATAGAAGTTTGTTGAGTTTCAACCGAGGTAAGGCGAGTCTCAACATTTTGGATACGTCCCTCCATGGTAGTGAGGTGAGTATCAATAGTAGCAAAGATGGAGTCCATGTGAGTGCGCATGCCATTAAATTGCTCGGTAATAAAGGTCATGAGGGCTTCGTTGTTTTGCGGAGCAACTTGAGGTTGAGGTTCGAGGGTAGCACGGGTGGAGGATTCTCAACACGAGTCCACTCTCCATCAATATAATGAAATTTGCTCCGGAGAAGTATGCGCTCATCGATGGGATCTTTGAGTAATTCTGCATAATCAAGCGAGCAATCAATTAACAACTTAGGAAACAAGTAGCTCAAAGTTGTGCCATAGGTGAAAGAGGTAACAAGATCGGAGTTGCGATTTTGGACAAGGTACACCATCTCGAAAAACATGATTTGACATAGATCCGGACGATGTCCCTCACGAAAGCACCAAATCCAAAAATCATCCACTTGCCTAATGTGAGAGAACTTGCCTTTGGAAGGGCGAAACCAGCACGATACCATGAGATGTAGGATGCAATCATGAGCAACAAGAACCGTGACGGAGCCACCAAGGGTATGACCCAATGAGTTCTCATCCGAGATTCCCTCATCTTCAAACTCGAACACATTGTACAAAACTTTCGGATCAACCCTAAACTTCTTTCTCATGAGATAGGACTCAATAGCAACCACTTGACCGGCATTAAAGATGCAACGAGCATTGGCATAAAATAGAAGCACCATGTTACGGTACAAGGTACCGGGTATGCTAAAAAAAGTCATAAAATTCCAACGCCTCAAGAGATCAAGATAGCGGAATTGAAAATGCTCGGAATCCAAAAAGGGAAGAGAAACGATACACCCACGTCAAATAGCATGATCTTGGAATAGCTTAAAATTGGTGTAGGCGTCTTTTTTGCAAAGAGACTTTTGGTAGAGCGAATTTAGATTTGGACGCATAGAATTGTCATAAACGTTGGATCTACCACCAGTCTCATTGGTTCTAACTCTCTTCCTAGAAGTCATGTTTGAAATCTGGAATGAAATCAAGACAAAAACACGTGTATGCTTAAATCAACTAAATTCAATCTAATATACAATCTTATAATCAAGGTATTAATAAAAACTATACAATATAGTGTATATAAACATAGAGAGAAATTTTGGTGAAAAGAATTTATAAAAAAATAGATTAAAAATTATACGGTATAAATTTATATTCGAATAAAAAAATTAGATTTTGATTTTTAATTTGCAAAAACTTGAAAAACTATACTATATGTATATGTTTTCTACAAAAAGGAATTAAAAACAACCTATAAATTGAAACGAAAATTGAAAATAAAAAGAAAAAGGTTTTATACCTTGATATGAGATAAGGATGAATGAAGGATGATTGATGCATCAAATTGCTTGCAAAGCTCTAGCCTTGATATGTAGATTGAAAACCCTAAAAAATATTTAGGTTTTGATGTGAAAAATCAAGTGATTTGAAGATTTTTTATAGGGGTGTTGCGGCTAGGGTTTGATAGAAAAAGAGTTGGCGTTTTAATTAAAGTTTGATGCATATTTAAAGTAGTCTACGCAAACACGTTTCGATATGCCACTTGGTGTATTAGAACGCCCGTTTTGAAACGCTATCAAGTTGTTTTAGTACCATACTCGTTTCGATACAGATTGACCATGTTTCGGAACGACACCACGAACTCGTATCGAAACGCGAAGAGCCCATTTCGATACGATTCACTACTAGAATCACCCTAAATTAAGCCCGTATCGAAACAGATTTAGTTGTTTCGATACACCCTTACCAGAAATTGCATTTTGGGCAGTTTCAAGTTCAAAGAGCCAACTTAGATCGAGCCTAAATGCATGCGAATGATATATGAGCAAGATTTAATGGCTAAAATTGATGCATA